>CM075671.1:143207500-145707500 GCA_037962975.1 Clitoria ternatea | reverse complement strand
TGAATTATTTTTGCTAAACAACCATCCCTCGGTGGAATGACACTTTATTTTTTATATATATTGTAACGGGTAGTGGATAGCTTGCCACGAGCCTTATACCATGCATATCGTAGTGATACGAATGAATTTTTAAGTACAGACTGCGTCTGCAGGTCCAAAATGAGTCCTAGATAGCACCCACGAAGTTTTACGAGAATCATAGATAAATTAGACAAGATGGGGGGTAAGAAAGTTGGTTGAGATTCAAGGTTCTGTAGGTCTTACTCAAGTAAGATTGGGCTTGCTTAAGCGAGTACCAGAGGAAATGCTGGATTTGCCACTGGTATGATTTTGCTTAAGCAAGAATGAGCGTTCTTGGGCGAGAGTAGGAAAAAGGTTTTGTGTCAATCTCACTAAAGTGAAGGTGGGCTCGCCTAAGCGAGAGCTAAGGGGTAGGTTTGTGGCGTATTCTCACTTGAGCAAGGGTAGTCTCGCTCAAGCGAGATTTTATAATGAGGGTTCTGGAGTATTCTCTCTGAAGCAAGAAAGGGCTCGCTCAAGTGAGACACGGGGTGAATAGGCATAAACTTAAGAGGTTCTGAGGGAGCTTAGGATGGCTTCGAATAATGTAGCCCTTAGATTCCTAACATTTATGCCAGGAAAGTTTAAAGATGCAAAAATTTTCCTCTAATTTTTGTTATACCCAAAATAAACTTTAGGAATTCATAAAGGGATGTTATAGGTGGTATTAGAGCAGTTCCGTTCCATACCAAAATTAATTGCAATTGTGAGTGATGCATGTTATATGTATATTTAAATTGAGATACTACAGGAACCTTGACATTATGGTTACTTGTGCTCTGACGGCTATGGTAACCTTATATTGAAGTAATTTTTAAACTCTATTGAGTTAGTAAGGGTAGTAATGGTGTGTTATTTTATTGTAGTATGGTGGGTGACTCTAGTTCTCACCCAGATGTCGATTTCTTCACCAAATTTTCCTAGTTTATGGAGGACGAGCTGAGTCCAGCCCTACATTGGATAAATTTCTAAAGCGTTCGCCCCTTGTATATAAAGGTGGGGATGATCATGATGGCGCATATATTTGGATACGAGACATAGAGAAAGTTTAAGAATATTTTAAGTGCTCTGAGGAACAGAAGGCGCTATTTGTCACTTACCAATTGAAAGAAGAGGCTAGAGTTTGGAGGACTCTCACCAAAACTTAAATGGCGGTTGTGAATGAAGCCCTAACTTATGTAAATTTCAAGATGTTTTGGAGAAATATTTCCTCGATAACTACAAAATTAGGAAAGAGATGGAATTTCTAAAATTAGAGCAACGGAAGATGTCTGTGGCTGAGTATACAACCAACTTTGATGAATTATGTGACTTTTATTACCCTTTCTCATTGGAGGGTATTGAGGGCAACAAATGTGCTAAATATGAGTTCAGTTTGTGAGTGGAGCTTCGTAGTGTGATTGTCCCTTTGGAAATCAGAGACTATGCGATGCTAGTAAATAAGGCATAGTTGAGGGAGGAGGTACAGTTGTAAAGGGTAGTTGTAAGGAAGGATAAGGAGTAGTTGAAGGCCAAGGGGCCCGATTTTAAGAAGCAAGGGCAATCTAGTCATGGTGGGTCTTCTACCATATCTTTTTTGTCCTGAGACCACGGTAGTGGTCACTCTGGTGGCAGAGCATGCTTTGATTATGGTAAGGAAAGACATCTAGCTAAGGAGGCAAGCCCAGAGTGTAGAGGGCAGTAAGGATAATACTTCAATGGCTCGTGGTGGTGGACCACAGATAGGTGGTCGTGGTGGTGGTCGTGGATGCCAAACTCAGAGGAAGGATAATGCTCAAACTGGGAATATGTAGAATGTTACTGTAACATCCCAGATTTTGAAGAAAATAAATTTATTAGATAATGGTAATTGATTATTTATGGTCAAGTAATTATGGGAAAATTAATTAGACATTAGAGGTGAATTATCAGTAAATTAAGATTTACCAGAATCGGATGATTTAATGGATGATATGGGACCTACTAAGCTAAATTAAATATTGGGTGGGTCTAGGATACTTAGAAAATTATTATGGTATAGTTAAAATAATTTATGGTGTTAAAGAAATAATTAATTGGACACGACGTATAATATTAAACGGAGAAATTACGAGCCAAATAGAATTAAAAGAAAACCAAAAATCCCAATTTCTCCTCTCCTTTCCATCGTTGCATTTTCCCACCTCTCTTTTGGTCTTTTGCACATTGGACAATATGGATTTATTATCCTTTGGTAAAAGTAAAATGTGACATGGTTTTAACCATTGGACAATGTCCAATTTTTACACAAGTTTCCTTCTCTCTTATCTTAATTTTTGGCATCTCTTCTCCTCCCATTTATCTTCATTTTTCTTCTTCTCTTCCACCCTCTTCATCTCCAAAACCGTGTGCCACCATTCCACCTTCATCTCTTGCCAAAATTCAAAAATAAAACTTGGATTCATGAAGCTTATATGGCTTTTTGGGGGTAACTATTTGGAGGGTTCTCCATCCTCTTCTCTATTTTGTTTTGGGCATTGGAATGGTTGTGAGGTAAGGATTTCTTTTCTCCTTGCTATTTCATTTGTGGTTTTTAAGTTATTTAAGTTGAAATGGTAATGTTAAAAGTTGGGTTATTGAAGAAAATGATAAACCCTAGGTTGGATGGTTTGAGAATGTGATTCTTGATAATGGTTTTGTGTTGTAAATAGATGAGGGTTATTGAGTTTATGAGGATTCTTGGAAAATGATGCATATTGGGTATTATTGGGTGATTTTGATAAAAACCCTAAGTGTTGATAGTTTTGAGGTTTTGGCCAAATTGATGAGTTAAATGATTTTAATGCCTTAGAATGATTTTATATGGGGAATGAATGTTTGGAAACATTGGTATTGACTCTTGAGGTTTGGGAGATGTGTGTATGTGATTAGAAGAGTTAAATTCCTTGAGTGTTGGCAACTATGATGATGATAATAATGGTTGAAGACCATTGATAGTGGATTAAGGAAATGGATACTTGAGTTGATGAAGTCTTAGGCTTTGATATATGCCATTTTGAAATTATTGAATTGGTGATGATCTTAGATAGAGCCAAGAGGCTTATAATGGATTTGAATGAATTGTGATGATAGTTGAGTGATTCACATGAGATATTGGATTCCTTATGGATAAGGGCCATGATGTTATTGTTGTTGGATTTGTTTAGCCCACCTAGAGAATCTTGGTTTTGGGAAAGGAATTCCTGAAGCCTAACACAAGCGTATGAATTGGTATTTAGAGAAGTCTAAGACTTAATATTGAACCTTATGGGATGATGTCAATTACTTAAAAATTTTGATAAATGCCTTGAGATAGCTTAATGATTGAGTGTATGTATGCATATGCAAATTGTAGATTGTGTTCCGGACGATGATGCGGAATAATTGGAGCATTTGGATTTAGGTTCTTCTCTCGAGGTAGGAGAGGAGTTTTCATTTCAAATTACATGAGTGAATAATTGTTAATTATGTATATGTATGAACTCATGCATTGCCTTGCCATAAATGTGTTAAATGTTAAATTGATGATGTGATGAATGGTGGCTTGGCTTTTGTTGATTATTAAAGAATTGTATATGTGTATATATATATAGATGTGAAATGAAGTTGAGTGCTTGGTTGTCCCTTGGTTAGACATGAATTAATTATTGATGAAAATCTGTGGATTGATAAATTATTTGGGGTGTAAAGTATTGTTTGTGATGATTGTGCAGAAAGATGAGTGGGGTAGTGATGTGAAGTGTTTTAAAAACCTCCCTCTATGTAGTTAAATGAATTAGAGTTAAAGATGAAGAGGTATGGCTTATTGGATCAAGCTTAATTGCATGGTTTAACATGGGTAGGATGTTAATTTAGTCTAACTTTACATAAGATGGATTGTGGCATGTGAAGTAGAGTGAAAAACTTGAAATTTGGGCGTGTAATACTGATCTCGCTCAAGCGAGATAGATTCTCACTCAAGCGAGAGTCCCCTGCATCAGAGGGGTGGCCTCTGGCCCAATCTCACTCAGGCGAGGAGAGGTCTCGCTCAGGCGAGACGTGTGTGGAATAGATGGATGAGCTACTAGATGAATCTCGCTCAAGCGGGTATGGCCGCACTTGAGTGAGTGAGAGAGGAAATGGTTCTGGATGGACCTCGCTCAAGCAAGTAGTGAGGCTGGTGGAGTCTCGCTCAAGCGATGCAAGCGTGAAATCGATACTAGAGTATTTTTGCCCGAACGAGTAGCTGGCTTTGGGAAGCCTCGCTCAAGCGAGTATGAAAGGAAAATGTCACTGGAGGAATCTCACCCAAGTGAGAGTGGCTCGCTCAAGTGAGATCAGGGCCTGATACTTAAAAACTTCTTCACTCAAGGGGAAATTGGGGGGCGCTCAAGCGACCCACCTCAATCTCGCTCAAGCGAATGTGGGTATCGCTTAAGCGAGTCACCCGGTATGAAATTTTATGTTATTTTCTTTATTTTTCTGATGTTAAACCCTTTCCTTTGTACTATGTAACAACTGAGGGAATATATGAGGGGCATATAATAATGGCATGACTTGGTGGTGTTTGATATGGATTAAGGCTTTGGAAATTATGTACATACTATGTTATGTTGTGGAAACCCAAAGGTCCACCACCAATAATATGATATGGTGAATAATATGAAAGTATAATAATGAGGTTGTAAGATACACCCTTATGTGATTATGAAACTAATGAGGGGATGACTAAAAGACATAGTATTTGCTATAGATCGATGAATCGGAGATGATATCGATAATGAGTAATGATGGCTGATTATTAGTATTAATAATACGATGTATCTCATTGTGTGTGATACAATTGTGATCTTGCATGTGTGGTTTGAATTATGTTAATGAAATGTTGTGAATACTACACCAATATATAGATGAAACAATGGTGATGAATAATAAGATGAAAATCCACTAAATGATTATGTGGTGATATTGATGAATAATGGATAAATGTTAATAATGTATGTGATGCCATTGTGGTTGATTGCAAGTGTTGACTTGCATGTATAATATATGATATATCAGGATGAAAATGCCACATATAAAACTCAAAAATAATGGCTAAGACCCACAATGATAAAATCCACTAAGGTGTGTATGGTGGTGTTGGTGATTATGATGATTATGTTTGATGAGTGGCATTTAGGATGCATAGTGTGAGAAATGCATTTGATTTTTATTGCATTGCATCAATGGCATATCATACACTGTTTATGTGGAATGTTAGAGGTTCCACTAGGCGGGCCTAGTGGGAGGGCGACCTAGTGCATGGGTATATTGTTGTTGATGTTCCCTAGTGATTCTGGGAATCACAAAGCTGTCTATAGTTTGGTGATGAGGCACCCTATATGGCGGGCCTAGTGGGTGGGCGGCTCTGTGATAAGCAAGTGACCCCGGTGTCCGATGGGGCACAGCTCTCCCGATGTGTGTTTGGGAGGGGCCCGTAGCACTTGTGGCAAGTAAGGCCATGTTGTAGATCCGCAAGTCACGGGGTGACTAGTGCTACAGATGGGCCAGAGCGGTTTGGTACCAGTAAAATATCTTGTGGAGCATGCATGATCTAAGATATATGTATACACATTTTTCTACTGCAGTAGGGGCATAGTAGCACACCTATGCTTGACCCACAATTTGGTGTTTATTCCCACAGTCGGATCCATATTTGTTGTCTACTCCATTGTGCATATGCATTAGCTATAAGAGCATTTGCATATAGCATGGAGATATGCTAGATGATGATGATTGATGATGATTGAGATTGTGGTATGGTGTTGATGAGATGGGTAATTGAGTACCTAAAAGACCACATAAAATTGATAAATGATATAATTACCATGAAACAATATTGAATATGACGATGTGTATGTTATGGCCCAATGTAATAAAGGGCATAATTATTTATGATTGATGATAGTGATGTTAGCCCATGGTGGCTTTGAGAAAAGACCTGAATGGTCAATACTGATGATGTTGGCCTATTATGGCGTTGGAATAGATGTGTATATGCCTACTTTGCTATGACTTGGTTAAAGAATATGAAATATGTATATATTGTTGAATTTAATAATTTGTGATGATCATTATTGTGTTTAGCAAAGTATACATGATGTTGATATGCATATGCATATAATTTCAATTGTATTCATATCATCATTTGAAATATATAACTCATTCTCTCATGTGGTCTACTTTTTAGTATTAATGCAGGAATATCATGAGATGAGGATGTATATAAAGTAAAGTTTTTGGGAAGGTAAATAGTGGTAACAGAATGCCTTGGCCGGCAGCGTTTGTAAATTATAGAGTTATATATAAAATGGATATTATGATGTTAATCACTGACACTGATTGATGAACTATGAATAAGGTATATATATATGGATGATGTATCAATATTGGATTTTTACCAATTTGGTGTATAATAGGATATTGATTTATTAATCCTCTAAGTATGTACAAGTATTGGAAATACATAAATCGAGGGTTGAAATGATATGGTCAATTTTAGATTATGAGTATTGGAGATGTATGATGCATGACCATATAGATATGTATATACATATATCTTAGGCATTGTATGTTCATGAAATTATGTGAAAAGATGATGGTTGTCTATTAGGCTTCTGATATTCCATTACATACCTTGCCGAGCCTTTTCTCATATCCTTATATATGGGACTAGGCGTATGCCCGGTATATACATTCTTTCCGCTGTAAACTCTGTTATTTTATATACCGTTATGGGCAAACTATTTAATGATCCAGTTATAGAGTAACAAATCTCACAGTTTGGTTTTCTGTGGTTCAAGTCTTGATGTAGTCATAGTGGTGTTTTGAAATTATTCCGAATGTGAAAAATTTACTCGTATTTTTATTATTTAATTATCTTGATTACATCGGGATTCGAGTCCAGAAAATCAGGGTGTTACAACCTGGTATTAGAGCATATTTTGCTATGAATCGATGTTGTTAATTATTATCGAGGCGTGCTTTGCTCCATATTGAGAGTATCAATTATTGATAGAGTAAGGTTATTCTTCATGAATTGGTATTATGGATGATTGGAGCACGATTTCTCAATAGTGAGACATTTATGGTGATCTTTGGAGCGGGATGCTCATTGTTAGAAAACGGTTGTTCTGCATAGACTTAAGAGTGAAAATTATTTAGAGGATGATGATATGTTAAAGAATTAATTGCCCTATATGGATTTATGAATGACTAGTTATCTAAGAACTGTGAATAGGCTATCAGGGCATTGTTTTCTCAAAGGTGATTTCTTATGAACCATTAGTGTTGGATTGAGAATATAGCTCATTGAGGATTCTTGTGAATTTTTATTCATGAGTTATAATTGTTGTTTATGGAAGTATGGTCATTGTCATTGAGGTTATGTGATGCACAAAGGGAGCGTAGTTGCTCATTATTGATTATGGTTAATTCATGGGGATCGAATGCATATGAATAATTTCCTCAATGTGCTTAATACGGTTGTTTGTGTAGGTCTGGCCAAGTTCCTTACACTATTTCCTTCTAATGACGAATACATTGATATTATGCATTTGAATATTGATATATTGAGTATGACTTGAATTGACGATGAATTTGTACCATGTGTAATCATGGATATGACATATTGAATATGAATTGATTTGATGATGAACTTATGTCGTATGTTGATCATGGATAGGAGATATTAAATGTGAATGATTCATGTGTTAAAATTGATTGAATAAATGATAGTGAAAGAACTCCCTGATGTGGATGTTCACGGAATGAAATTATTAACTATGTCATTGTTGAGAGATGGATTGAAATGATTAATTGTGCTATTTGAAATGATGGATTTTTTACATCTTTCGGCACAAAAACCTTATATGGTATTACGCAAGTAAATTGCTATATTCCCTAGATCGGGAACATGAATGAGTGATAAATTGGTGACATGTGAGCCTTGTATGCACCTGATTGGGGTTATGTCTCGGTTTTATATTTTTGAACCGAGTAGATGGTTAATTTAGTTGTGACCCACTAAGTGTGGTAACCCCGGATAACTCAGTATGATCTTGAAAGATCGAACCTTTTGGAATTAGACCCTATGATGGTCTAAGCTCTACGATGTTTCTATGAGCCATGTTTAATGATTTATGTGTTGTGGGAGTATTCCACGATGGGTGTTAGGTAGCCTTTGGACTCCCTAAGCCTAATGATGGATTGAATCTTATGAATAGTGGAACCATGATGAAATTGGTTGTGAGATGAATTGTTGAGGCTAGAGTCGATGTGCGATGGAATTTGAATATTGGACGTAAACCCTTAAGTATGTAGTGAATAATGATGTTGAATTTGGGGCATGACTTAGCATTGGCCATGATAAAAAATTTTATGATATGACTTTGGGCTAAATTGTGTGCCCTTGACGTTATGATTATTAGATCAATTATGGATTATGATGTGACGTAGAGGTAATATATGTGAACATGAGTTGGTAAATGACGTTTAATCCTATAGATACCTCCCTTTTTGTTTTGAAAGGAATTATATCAGTGATAGAAACCCCATAGCGATGTGATATTACATGGATTATACGTCCAATTTATGGACTTTGGTTGTGATATGTGAAGAAATCCACTAGTGTGAAAGCTTATTATATGATTATGAACCCAATCTTAAATTAGAGGGTGTATACTTGATATGAGTTTAGTGAATCAATTAGACTTGAATCGAATTATAGCCGGCAATGTTCGGATTAGACAAATGATTTCTAAGTTATTTGACTATGACTTCGGGATGGATGAAGTCCAATGGTGGGGTGATTACCCTATAATGATTGGAAATCTATAGTTGATATGTCAATATATAGTTATGATGGCTGACAATTGATAAATTGTATGGATGATTTACACCGGATCATGATTAAATGATAATATGATGTGAGTGTATTGCTTATAGACTTGTGTGACTTCTCACAAAGTCTCGTGTGTGAAGAGATATTATACTATCTGTTAACTAGGTATGCCCACACCGGGAACCCTCACGGTCCAGAGTATATACTTACCCCTTACTATTTATTAAGAGAAACAACTGTAAGTTGAACCAGCTAGGAGTGCTCGACGAACGTAGGATATGTATAGTTAAATGTGTAGTTAATTAAGCAACAAGACTAAGGATAACTGTACATATTTAAGGGTGTCGGTATGCCTCATTCTGTTAAGAGTACAATTACTTACAGTTTATGAATGACTATGTAAATTATATAATGCTTTCTTCCACTAATTCACCATTGTTTTACTTGGACAAAAAAAATTCCCTCTTTTTCTAAAAACTTGTAACCTCTTAGTTAAGTAGGATAACCTAGCAGGAGGGTTTGTCCTAGTTAACCAAGGGTGTTACATACCACATTGTCATGTTCAAGGTAAATATGATGTCATCTTATTTAAGTCCCTCCTTGAGCTAGAATGGAAGCTTGAAGCCGGCGTTGGGAGAAGAAGTCCTAGCGAGGAGCGCCTCCAATGCGTCCATACCAGAGGATGGATGAGGAGGAGGGATGTCGTCTTCAGTAGGTGCCTCGGTAGGACCCCCTTGCCTTTGTCTAAAATTTGTGGGGCGGGGTCAACTCTCTGTCTCTTGGAAGCACCACCCGTCTACTTCTTCCCCCTTTTTTTGTTGTCGGGGCATCTTCAATGGCAATCACCCTGCCCGGAACATGGAGACCGAAAAACTTTTTCAGTCTCAGGGTGACATTGTTTTCGGCTGAAACATCAGCCGCTGCACCCTTCATCAATTTTCGAAGGTTCTCTAGAGTGTCGACACTCATGTTCCTTGAAAAGAAGACAAGATATTAGTGAAACCGGGGTACAAAAGCAACATAAAAGCAAAGTAAAGAAATGGTAAATACCCAAATGAGCCAAATACTCATTTCGTGCCTCCGTAGTGCCAAGAAGATAGTGGCATTTGAGGGGAGCACCTCGGGAGAGATTGGGGAGGATGTCAACCACAACCCTAGAGGATTCAAAAAGGGAGGAGTCCTCGACGGCGTAAACCATACTCTCCAGTAGAAAGTGTTTATGAGTCCAGCCAGTGTGAATCTTGAACCAGCCTTCCTTATCCTTCCAGAAAGGGGGGTCTGTCCCCTTAACAAAAAGCTTCAAGAAAGAGTTCTTGAAGGAATCCCCAGCAATCTTGCAGGACTCTGCAAAAGCTTTAAAATTGATGATGTCGATCTGACATCATAGGTTCACAAAGCCCATTCCAGTACCACCTCGGTGCATCACGTGGGCAAACTGGAAGAAGATGGCGACAGTAGGATTGAAGCCTAGGTGCTTGCTAAGGACTTAGAGCGTGAGGACCAGGGCCCAGCTGTTAGGATGGAGTTTACTGGGGGCGATGTCTAAAAAGTGCAACACCCCCATCTCGAACTTATTAAGGGGGAACTAGACTCCCACCTTAGTTATTGTATAATCATGGAAAAATAAGAAGCGGTCCCTCGAGATATGGTAGATCTGCTCTGTGAGTGTAGGGGCAAAAAGGGTAAAGGAATTGGTGTACTTCTTTACACACTAGTGGTATTCAATCTCAAGCTCTACTCTGTTCGTAGGCTTGGCAAGGCGGCTATAGACAACAAGTACATCTTGGGAAACCCAAAAGTATGGATCCTTAGCTTTCCGGGCTAGCCAATTCACTTTGTCGGCTATCATAAAGGTATTGTCGGAGTCATTCCTCAATATGGATGAACCAACGGTGTCCATAGTCACAACGTGCGCTAAAAATGGGACGATGGAGTAAAAGTCAGTATCGTCAGCGTAGTAGTGTACTACGCTGGAATCTTCACCCCAGTCTAAAGACACGAGAGGCAAAGGAGATTGTGGTTCTCGAACTCCGGAAGTGGAAGACTACAGCTCTTGGTGATTATTACCCTGGTTGGCCAGAGTTATCTACCTACGGATGTGTGTTTGTGTGAGCCGAGGTCCTTGAGGAGGGACCCTGGGTGGCCAAGAAATTGAGGGGTTTGAAATAATTTTACAAGAACTATCTTGTTCTTGGCCGTGGTTAGATGAGAAAGCAGACATGGTAAAAGAAAAAGGATTTTAGAGGCTACCTGTGGGTATGATGCGGGTTGTTCTTCGAGTATGAGCCAGGACAGAGTGAAGAAGAATGGCAGACTACGAACGACAAATTTTTAGCAGGGGAATGGATAAGTGGCGAAGCAGCTGAAACTCACCAGCTTTTATAGAAAGCGAAATGGTGTGGGCCGAAGTTGAAATGTCATAGGCCCATAAATGAAATGGAATGTGAAATGTTGTAACACCCTCGGTTAGATAATACAAACCCTTCTATAGGATCATCCTATTTAACTGAGAGGTCACAAGTTTTCAGAAAAAGTGAATTATTTTATTATTTTTTTTTAAAAGGGATGGTAGATCAATAGAAGCAAATAGTGAATATATCACATAGTCATTCATAAACTGTAAGTAATTGTACTCTTAACAGAATGGGGCACGCAGGCACCCTTAAATATTATACAGTCATCCAGTGTCTGATTATTAATAATAAATAATCTATCTTTAATGATCGTTCTCAGTGGGTTCAGCATATTGCTGTTCTTCACACTCGGGTTCTTGATTTTCTAATTCCTCTGAAAATTGTCAATAGTAAGGGTGAGTATAACCCAAGACCCTGATTGGTTAATCCGGTGCGGACATAATCCAGTTAACAAATAATATCACATAATTCATACAATTAGCATATTTATAACAATCAAGCATGTCGTCATGAAAATGCATGAATTGAATTTATTATGATTTATCTTTGATCAAGTCTCATGGTGCATGTGGGCCCAATAAATCGATTTTTCTTCATCTCATTCTTTGGAATATCTCCATTCCAATCATCTAGAGCGATCAGAATCCGCCCAAGTTCCATATGGTACAAATGAACTCATTAGTTCTTATCGTTTAAATATTTTTGGAACTTGGATCCCTACGATCATAGTTACACTCCGTCATTTAGTCAAAGTACACTAGAATTGCATCGTCTTACCCGGCTATCAGGCGCGACTCTGATGCCATTGGGTTGCCGTTCTAGTTGTACTCCCAAGATTCTTCATGGAGATCGAACGTGAGTGTCCTCCACTGTACCAAGTGTATGCTTTAGAGGTTTTTCTTCTTCAAAAATATTTTCATGATGCGAAATGCATTTATTTTGTCAATTGATTCCTTGGGTATCTATGTGTTTCCAGTCTCATCATATCATTCCCAAGCTCTTTGAATTCCATCAATTATTTAAACATTGTAAGATATTCGTTTATTATTCTAGAAATATGTCTATTATAATTTGGTTAAAACTATATTTTGTATAAAGAGTAAAATAATATATTCTTTATGTAATTACTCATAATTAAGACGTTAACAATGTTAATAACAATAATACTAACAATAATAATAACAATATTAAGATTGATGATAATTAGAATAATAATAATAATAATAGAATAAGAATGATAATAATAATTATAACTTTCCAATAATTTAAAAAGTATTAAAGAATAGTTTCTAAATGAAAATCCAAGTGAAAAACATTAAAAACAGAGTTTTTCGAGTGGAACAAGGGTAAATCCGAGTGAAATAAGTATGATTCCGAGTGGAATCATGCTGAGAAGGGTTTTCCAAACGATCTGGCTAAAAATCCGAGTGAAATTACACTGGAAAACTGTTTTTTTGACTGAAACAAGTTTGGGTCCGAGTGAAAATGAATTGGAAGGCTGTTTTCCGACTGAAACAGGTTTGATTCCGAGTGAAAATGAGTTTTCCGCATGAATTAACTATGAATCCGAGTGAAATAAAACTGAGCAGAGTTTACTAAATTAAATTAATATGTTTTCCGAGTGAAACAGAAACTGAGAAGTATTTTCTTAATGAAATAACTTAAATTCTGAGTGAAATAAATTTCTGAGTGAATTAAAATATAATTTCCGAGTGGAATCAGTAAGAAAGAGTTTTATGAGTGAAAATGTTGGTGAAACTGAGTAAAAATGAATTTCTGAGTGTAATAAAATACGATTCCGAGTGACATCAGTCTCAAAGGAGTTTCCTGAGTGAAATCAATATAAGTTCAGAGTGAAATATGTTTTCCGAGTGATATCAACTGGGAAGATGCTGTCCGAGTGGAAATAAACTAGAAAAAGTTCTGAGTGAAATTAGGTTGTTTACCGAGTGAAGAATTGTTCTATCAGAATGAAATACATTCAGTTAAGGTTGAAACCGATTGAAACTAAGCAAAACCGACTTGTTATAGATGTAAAACCGGTCGGATTAACATAAAACAGAACCTGTTATCATTAAATCCATCTTCTATTCATAATTTTTCACTGGAAATCACACGGTACCCATGATGCTTAGTATTTTCAGTCCAATACAGTTCATATCATTTCACAATTCATCACTGATTATATGCATTTAATAACAAATATATATATATATAAATACAAATAATAACAATTAAGGCATTTAATTCACACAACACTGAATCTGTCCTGGAAAGGTGAGGAACAAGTTCCTTAACCCTTTCCTTTACTCGGTTTTCCCACGGAGCACCCAAGAATATACCCCCTTACCTTTATGGAGCTCCTGGAGGAGAAGCAGAGGTTCCCTTTCACTGTCCTGCACGAATTCCGAGTGAAACAGAAGAGAAAAGAGAGAGAAAGTAACTTGTAGGAAGAAGAATGATGGAGGTGTGTTTCGTGTGTGTGTTCTCTAAGAGTCCTTGCACTGGTTTAAATAAGGAGTGGGCTTCTAAGTGGAAAGCTAAATGGGGAATAGCTTTTGTGAGTGGGCTGCTAGTGGAGTGTTAATGGAGTGGCAGTGGAGATTTAAATAAGGAGATTTGCTGAGTCAGTGCCCATTTCTGGCCGCCCACTAGCTATAATACGCATGATTGAATTAAAATAATCATTAAAAGACAAAATTGAAGTCAATACGCACAACTGACACTGAATACCGAGTGAAAATTCCACTCGGTTAACCACTATGCCGACTGGAATTCTTCTTCCGAGTCAACAAATACAAGGCTTGCTTGAGCGAGTCTTCAAGTCCTTGCTCGGAATTCCTTTGAAACCGACTCAGGTACTCGGTTTCTCACTCGGTAATATCTGTCCAGACCGAGTCCTCTCTTTCTCAGAGTTTTCACTCGGAAATCCGAGTCTTCATTCACTTGGTTCACTCGGTTTTAGGCCAACTTCTTCAACTATATTTCCCAATTAAGGTTTATTTAAGCCATTACCTCTCGGAACAAGACCTACACGTACGAGTCTCACTCGGTTTTGGTCCAGTAGGGTATATCTCACTCGGAAGAGGGGTCATTCTCATAGACTCACTCGGAAATGGTTCAGCCTCTTACATTTCTCTCGGAATGGCTCAATCTGCCATTTTCCACTCGATTTCCTAAGCAAACACATACGAAACTATTCAGAATCCTTCCCAATTGATTCCACAGCACATTCCAGTCGGTAGGAAGCATCAAATCAACATAAACATAAGTATATATGCATTCTTTCACTCGGAATGCTTCAATCAAAGGAATTTCCCTCGGAAAAGAAGCATTGGGCAAGGTTTGACTCGGAAACGAGTCTTTCCAGGGTGTTTTGACTCGGAATTTTACCCAGAAGTGGTTCTCTTGAACACACTTCACTTAGAATTGCTTCTCAGGTCAGGACTCCACTCGGTGGTAGCCCTCTCAGTCATGTTTTACTCGGAAAACGTAACGTTACACTCGGAATTTCATTCCTTCACTCGGAATTTCATTCCTTCACTCGGAATTCCTCTCTGTTACTCAGAACAGAGTCCTTTTCACTCGGTTTTTGCATAATTTCACTAATGATCCGTATAAATTCCATTATTATGCACAAAAATGACATTTCTGAGATACTACAAACCATCAACAGGGTATATATTGACTTATTCTTGCTTACAAACCCTCCATAATTAAAATTTACAAGGGTAAAACTGTTTCTAAAAAGAGGGATGTTACATTCTCCTCCCCTTTTAGGAATTTCGTCCCGAAATTCAAAGTTAAAACAATTGAGGATACAATTCTCTGATTTTCTCCTCAATTTCCCAAGTAGCATCCCCATCATCTGTCTGACTCCAAACTACCTTGACCAAAGAGATTTCCTTGCCTCTTAGCTGTTTGAGACGTCGGTCAACAATCTTAACTGGTGATGCTTCAAAGGTGAGGTTCTCTTTCAGAACAAACTGATCAGGACTCAGAACATGATCAGGGCTTGGTGCATATTTACGGAGTTGGGAGACATGAAAGACATTATGAAGGTTTGACAGCTCGGGTGGCAAAGCAATACGGTAGGCATGAGTTCCTATCTTTTGCAAAATCTGATAGGGTCCTACGTATCTGGGGCTTAACTTCTTAGCCTTCAAAGCTCTTCCTACTCCAGTGGTAGGGGTAACTTTGAGAAATACGTGATCGCCCTCTTCAAATTCCAATGGCTTTCTACGTTTGTCGTAGTAACTCTTTTGTCTATCTTGCGAAGCCTTCATTGCCATTTGGATCTTTTGGACTTGTTCTGTAGTCTTCTGAACAATCTCTAGTCCAATTATTGTCTTTTCACCAGTCTCATACCAACATAAAGGTGTACGACATTTCCTTCCATATAAAGCTTCATAGGGGGCCATTCCGATACTGGTATGGTAGCTGTTGTTGTAAGTGAACTCCACAAGTGGAAGGTATTCTTGCCAACTTCCCCCATGTTCTAGGACACAAAGACGCAACAAATCTTCAAGAGTCTTGATTGTTCTTTCTGATTGTCCGTCTGTCTGTGGGTGATATGCAGAACTTAACTTCAGACGAGTTCCCAGAGCTTGTTGCAGGCTCTTCCAAAATTGTGATGTGAAACGAGGATCTCGATCGGACACAATTGCAGTGGGAGTTCCATGTAATCATACAATTTCCTTGATATAGATCTGGGTGAGTTTCTCTAGGGAATACTTCATATTGACAGGAATGAAGTGAGCGGTCTTTGTTAATCGATCCACGATTACCCAAATAGCATCACATCCACCTGATGTCCTGGGAAATCTAGTCACAAAATCCATAGCAATCTCATCCCATTTCCATTCTGGAATCTCCAGAGGTCGAAGGGTCCCACTTGGTTGTTGTTGTTCCACCTTTACCTTCTGACACATCAGACAAGCTGTCACATACTCAGCGATATCCTTTTTTATTCTTTGCCACCAGAATAATTTCTTCAAGTCCTGATACATTTTGGTCGACCCTGGGTGGATACTGTATTTACTTTTGTGGGCTTCATCAAGGATGGATCTTTTAAGATTTGTATTAACTGGAATACAGATTCTCTATTGATACCTGATCACCCCATGTTCATCCTTGCTAAATTCTGAGACTCCTTCTTTTGTCCTTTCTGCTAAATCTTGTAATTCCTGGTCATTGGCTTGAGCTTCTTTGACTTGTTCCAGGAAATCATTGGAAATTCTTAACATTCCAACCATAAGGCTTCCCCTTTTTGGTGTTACTGCCAGGTTCAAATCGCGAAATTGTTCGATCAATTCCAACTCCTTTGTCATCATATATGTTAGGCGTAAAGCCTTTCTGCTGAGTGCATCAGCCACAACATTTGCTTTTCCAGGATGATATCGGAGTTCGAAATCATAATCCTTGATGAATTCCATCCACCTACGTTGTCGCATATTCAACTCTTTCTGGTCGAATAGATACTTCAAACTTTTATGATCACTGAAGACTTCAAAGTATGTACCATACAAGTAGTGTCTCCAGATTTTTAAGGCAAACACAACTGCAGCTAATTCCAAATCATGTGTGGGATAATTAACTTCATGTGATCTTAGCTGTCGTGAGGCATAAGCAACAACCTTTCTTTCTTGCATTAGAACACATCCCAGTCCTTGTCTTGACGCATCACAATATACTTCATATGGCTTGGTAGGATCTGGCAAAATCAAGACAGGTGCACTAGTGAGTCGTTGACGTAACTTTGTAAAACTGCTTTCACATTTATCTGTCCATTCAAATGGTTGATCTTTACGAGTCAGCCTAGTTAAAGGTGCTGCAATTCGAGAGAAATTTTCGATGAATCGACGATAGTATCCAGCAAGTCCAAGGAAACTGCGGATTTCTGTCACATTCTTGGGTTGTTCCCAATTTAGTACAACTTCTACCTTTGTAGGATCCACAGCAATTCCTTCCTTAGAAATGACATGTCCTAAAAATTTCACTTCTGTCAACCAGAATTCACATTTTGAAAACTTGGCGTACAATTGCCTTGCACGCAAAGTATTTAGAACAATTCGGAGATGCTCCTCGTGTTCCTCATGGCTCTTGGAGTAGACGAGAATATCGTCAATGAATACAACTACGAATTTGTCTAAGTACTCATGGAAGATTCGATTCATGTATCCCATAAAGACTGCAGGTGCATTTGTAACTCCAAAGGGCATAACAAGATACTCATAGTGTCCATATCGTGTTCTGAATGCTGTTTTGGGTACATCATCTTTCTTCACTCTGATTTGATGATAGCCTGATCGCAGATCAATTTTTAAGAAGATAGTGGCTCCTCGTAATTGGTCCATCAAATCATCAATTCTTGGGAGAGGATATCGGTTCTTGATCGTAGCTTTATTCAACTGACGATAGTCAACACATAACCGCATACTACCATCCTTCTTTTTAACTAGAAGAACTGGTGCTCCCCAAAGTGAGACACTGGGTCTAATCATTCCTTTCTCTAAAAGTTCTTCTATTTGTTCTTTAAGTTCACTGAGTTCCTTGGGTGACATTCGGTAAGGAGCAATAGAGATTGGTCCCACGCCCGGTATAATATCAATGCTGAATTCGACTTCTCGCTCTGGAGGTAGTTCTCGTATGTCCTCAGGGAATACTTCTGGAAATTCCTGAACAACAAGAATCTGTTCAATTTGAAGAGTGGCCTTACTTTCAATTTCAGTAAGGATCATGTATAGTTGGACTTCTTTTCTTGAGATTACTTTTTCTGAGCTAACAGGGCAAGAATCAGTGACTTGATCACATTCAGATGTAGTAGACCCGTGAGAGATGGATCTATTATGACAGTCAATAAGAATATGGTTGGCAGCAAGCCAATTCATTCCTAGAACAATGTCTAGATCAATCAAAGGTAAACATATCAGATCTACTTGATAAGCTTTCCCTTCGATGTTGAGAGGACATTTCAAACACATGCAGGAAGGGCAAATGGGCTTATTTGCAGCAGTCGTGACAATCATCTTATTAGGCAGAGAGGTTATAGGAAGCTTTAAATGTTTTACATAATTCTCAGATATAAAAGAATGAGTGGCTCCAGAATCATATAATACATTTAATAGAGTACTTCCTATAAAGCATGTACCTTGCACAAGATCGTTCTCTTATGATACTTCCGCACCATTCATGGTAAAAACTCTAGCATTTCCTCCTGGTCTTCCAGTAGAGTTATTTCCGGGCCTTCTAGGATTATTGTTCTGATTGAAATTGTTGCCGCGGTGAATATTTTGCATCCTTGGGACATTGTTGGTAGAGGTATTTGCAGTAGATCCTCCACTTCCTTGACCTGTTGGTCGTACTGCCTGTCCTTGAGTTACTTGTTGTTGGTTATTTTTATTTCTGTACCTACAGTCAGCATCACGATGTCCAATCCGTCCACAAATTGTGCAGTTTTTACCGCTTTGGTTCTCCTGACCTCTAGGAGGAATTCAGTTGGCTGAGTTGAAAGGTCGGAAATATGGCCGATCTGCTCGAAAATCCCTTCTTTGCTGTCGTTCTGGCCCATGATTAGACGCTCCAGGTCGTCGAAGATTAGAGGTATTCTCAAAGATGCGGCATCTGTCAACCAAAGTAGTGAATTGTGTAATTTGTTGACAACATATAACTTGGCGAATTTCTTGCCGTAATCCTGCTTCAAACTTTGCGCATCTTGACGCTTCTCCCATGTGGGTGTAGTAGGGACAACATTTTGCCAGCTCATCAAACTTAGCAGCGTACTCCCCAACAGTCATATTGCCTTGTTTCAGATTAAAGAATTCCTGCTCTTTTTGCCTCTTTATATCTTCAGGAAAGTATTTGGCGAGAAACTCTGTCCTGAATCGTCCCCAAGTGAGGAAATGTCCCTCAGCTGTTAATCTGATTCTGGCATGAGTCCACCAGTGTTCTGCTTCCGCAACCAGCATGAAGACGGCAAAAGTTACCCTGTCTTCGTCAGAGCATCGCATAGCGGCAAAAATCTTTTCAAGGTGTTCAATCCATAATTGTGCTCCTTGTGGATCAAAGCCTCCTTTGAATTGAGTAGGATTATTCCTCTGGAAGTCAGCTAATCCTTGGTTTTGCCTAGTAGAAGAATGAGGTAACTCTTGGCGTTCTATTACCTCCACAATTCTGGTAAGAAGATCCTCCATCACGTGATCGTTATTTCGGCGTGCCATTGAAATTTTGCTGAAAGAATATCAACAAAATATTCAAATGTATGTTATGTGGAGTATTCCACATAGGAATTCTAGTCTTAGGGGTGTTATGGACTGTTCAATATTTCTATCAGAGTAAGTGGAAACCTAATGGTCCACTCCCCAAGCTTGATGAATCGACTATGCTCTGATACCACCAATGTAACACCCTCGGTTAGATAAGACAAACCCTTCTATAGGATCATCCTATTTAACTGAGAGGTCACAAGTTTTCAGAAAAAGTGAATTATTTTTTTTTTAAAAGGGATGGTAGATCAATAGAAGCAAATAGTGAATATATCACATAGTTATTCATAAACTGTAAGTAATTGTACTCTTAACAGAATGGGGCACGCAGGCACCCTTAAATATTATACAGTCATCCAGTGTCTGATTATTAATAATAAATATTCTATCTTTAATGATCGTTCTCAGTGGGTTCAGCATATTGCTGTTCTTCACACTCGGGTTCTTGATTTTCTAATTCCTCTGAAAATTGTCAAAAGTAAGGGTGAGTATATCCCAAGACCCTGATTGGTTAATCCGGTGCGGACATAATCCAGTTAACAAATAATATCACATAATTCATACAATTAGCATATTTATAACAATCAAGCATGTCATCATGAAAATGCATGAATTGAATTTATTATGATTTATCTTTGATCAAGTCTCATGGTGCATGTGGGCCCAATAAATCGATTTTTCTTCATCTCATTCTTTGGAATATCTCCATTCCAATCATCTAGAGCGATCAGGGTCTGCCCAAGTTCCATATGGTACAAATGAACTCATTGGTTCTTATCGTTTAAATATTTTTGGAACTTGGATCCCTACGATCATAGTTACACTCCGTCATTTAGTCAAAGTACACTAGAATTGCATCGTCTCATCCGGCTATCAGGCGCGACTCTGATGCCATTGGGTTGCCGTTCCAGTTGTACTCCCAAGATTCTTCATGGAGATCGAACGTGAGTGTCCTCCACTATACCAAGTGTATGCTCTAGAGGTTTTTCTTCTTCAAAAATATTTTCATGATGCAAAATGCATTTATTTTGTCAATTGATTCCTTGCGTATCTATGTGTTTCCAGTCTCATCATATCATTCCCAAGCTCTTTGAATTCCATCAATTATTTAAACATTGTAAGATATTCGTTTATTATTCTAGAAATATGTCTATTATAACTTGGTTAAAACTATATTTTGTATAAAGAGTAAAATAATATATTCTTTATGTAATTACTCATAATTAAGACGTTAACAATGTTAATAACAATAATACTAACAATAATAATAACAATATTAAGATTGATGATAATTAGAATAATAATAATAATAATAGAATAAGAATGATAATAATAATTATAACTTTCCAATAATTTAAAAAGTATTAAAGAATAGTTTCTAAATGAAAATCCAAGTGAAAAACATTAAAAACAGAGTTTTCCGAGTGGAACAAGGGTAAATCCGAGTGAAATAAGTATGATTCTGAGTGGAATCATGCTGAGAAGGGTTTTCCAAATAATCTGGCTAAAAATCCGAGTGAAATTACACTGGAAAACTATTTTTCCGACTGAAACAAGTTTGGGTCTAAGTGAAAATGAATTGGAAGGCTGTTTTCCGACTGAAACAGGTTTGATTCCGAGTGAAAATGAGTTTTCCGCATGAATTAACTATGAATCCGAGTGAAATAAAACTGAGCAGAGTTTACTAAATGAAATTAATATGTTTTCCGAGTGAAACAGAAACTGAGAAGTATTTTCTTAATGAAATAACTTAAATTCTGAGTGAATAAATTTCTGAGTGAATTAAAATATAATTTCCGAGTGGAATCAGTAAGAAAGAGTTTTATGAGTGAAAATGTTGGTGAAACCGAGTAAAAATGAATTTCTGAGTGTAATAAAATACGATTCCGAGTGACATCAGTCTCAAAGGAGTTTCCTGAGTGAAATCAATATAAGTTCCGAGTGAAATATGTTTTCCAAGTGATATCAACTGGGAAGATGCTGTCCAAGTGGAAATAAACTAGAAAAAGTTCTGAGTGAAATTAGGTTGTTTACCGAGTGAAGAATTGTTCTATCAGAATGAAATACATTCAGTTAAGGTTGAAACCGATTGAAACTAAGCAAAACCGAGTTGTTATAGATGTAAAACCGGTCGGATTAACATAAAACAGAACCTGTTATCATTAAATCCATCTTCTATTCATAATTTTTCACTGGAAATCACACGGTACCCATGATGCTTAGTATTTTCAGTCCAATACAGTTCATATCATTTCACAATTCATCACTGATTATATACATTTAATAACAAATATATATATATATAAATACAAATAATAACAATTAAGGCATTTAATTCACACAACACTGAATCTGTCCTGGAAAGGTGAGGAACAAGTTCCTTAACCCTTTCCTTCACTCGGTTTTCCCACGGAGCACCCAAGAATATACCCCCTTACCTTTATGGAGCTCCTGGAGGAGAAGCAGAGGTTCCCTTTCACTGTCCTGCACGAATTCCGAGTGAAACAGAAGAGAAAAGAGAGAGAAAGTAACTTGTAGGAAGAAGAATAATGGAGGTGTGTTTCGTGTGTGTGTTCTCTAAGAGTCCTTGCGCTGGTTTAAATAAGGAGTGGGCTTCTAAGTGGAAAACTAAATAGGGAACAACTTTTGTGAGTGGGCTGCTAGTGGAGTGTTAATGGAGTGGCAGTGGAGATTTAAATAAGGAGATTTGCTGAGTCAGTGCCCATTTCTGGCCGCCCACTAGCTATAATACGCATGATTGAATTAAAATAATCATTAAAAGACAAAATTGAAGTCAATACGCACAACTGACACTGAATACCGAGTGAAAATTCCACTCGGTTAACCACTATGCCGACTGGAATTCTTCTTCTGAGTCAACAAATACAAGGCTTGCTTGAGCGAGTCTTCAAGTCCTCGCTCGGAATTCCTTTGAAACCGACTCAGGTACTCGGTTTCTCACTCGGTAATATCTGTCCAGACCGAGTCCTCTCTTTCTCAGAGTTTTCACTCGGAAATCCGAGTCTTCATTCACTTGGTTCACTCGGTTTTAGGCCAACTTCTTCAACTATATTTCCCAATTAAGGTTTATTTAAGCCATTACCTCTCGGAACAAGACCTACACGTACGAGTCTCACTCGGTTTTGGTCCAGTAGGGTATATCTCACTCGGAAGAGGGGTCATTCTCATAGACTCACTCGGAAATGGTTCAGCCTCTTACATTTCTCTCGGAATGGCTCAATCTGCCATTTTCCACTCGATTTCCTAAGCAAACACATACGAAACTATTCAGAATCCTTCCCAATTGATTCCACAGCACATTCCAGTCGGTAGGAAGCATCAAATCAACATAAACATAAGTATATATGCATTCTTTCACTCGGAATGCTTCAATCAAAGGAATTTCCCTCGGAAAAGAAGCATTGGGCAAGGTTTGACTCGGAAACGAGTCTTTCCAGGGTGTTTTGACTCGGAATTTCACCCAGAAGTGGTTCTCTTGAACACACTTCACTTAGAATTGCTTCTCAGGTCAGGACTCCACTCGGTGGTAGCCCTCTCAGTCATGTTTTACTCGGAAAACGTAACGTTACACTCGGAATTTCATTCCTTCACTCGGAATTTCATTCCTTCACTCGGAATTCCTCTCTGTTACTCAGAACAGAGTCCTTTTCACTCGGTTTTTGCATAATTTCACTAATGATCCATATAAATTCCATTATTATGCACAAAAATGACATTTCTGAGATACTACAAACCATCAACAGGGTATATATTGACTTATTCTTGCTTACAAACCCTCCATAATTAAAATTTACAAGGGTAAAACTGTTTCTAAAAAGAGGGATGTTACATTCTCCTCCCCTTTTAGGAATTTCGTCCCGAAATTCAAAGTTAAAACAATTGAGGATACAATTCTCTGATTTTCTCCTCAATTTCCCAAGTAGCATCCCCATCATCTGTCTGACTCCAAACTACCTTGACCAAAGAGATTTCCTTGCCTCTTAGCTGTTTGAGACGTCGGTCAACAATCTTAACTGGTGATGCTTCAAAGGTGAGGTTCTCTTTCAGAACAAACTGATCAGGACTCAGAACATGATCAGGGCTTGGTGCATATTTACGGAGTTGGGAGACATGAAAGACATTATGAAGGTTTGACAGCTCGGGTGGCAAAGCAATACGGTAGGCATGAGTTCCTATCTTTTGCAAAATCTGATAGGGTCCTACGTATCTGGGGCTTAACTTCTTAGCCTTCAAAGCTCTTCCTACTCCAGTGGTAGGGGTAACTTTGAGAAATACGTGATCGCCCTCTTCAAATTCCAATGGCTTTCTACGTTTGTCGTAGTAACTCTTTTGTCTATCTTGCGAAGCCTTCATTGCCATTTGGATCTTTTGGACTTGTTCTGTAGTCTTCTGAACAATCTCTAGTCCAATTATTGTCTTTTCACCAGTCTCATACCAACATAAAGGTGTACGACATTTCCTTCCATATAAAGCTTCATAGGGGGCCATTCCGATACTGGTATGGTAGCTGTTGTTGTAAGTGAACTCCACAAGTGGAAGGTATTCTTGCCAACTTCCCCCATGTTCTAGGACACAAAGACGCAACAAATCTTCAAGAGTCTTGATTGTTCTTTCTGATTGTCCGTCTGTCTGTGGGTGATATGCAGAACTTAACTTCAGACGAGTTCCCAGAGCTTGTTGCAGGCTCTTCCAAAATTGTGATGTGAAACGAGGATCTCGATCGGACACAATTGCAGTGGGAGTTCCATGTAATCATACAATTTCCTTGATATAGATCTGGGTGAGTTTCTCTAGGGAATACTTCATATTGACAGGAATGAAGTGAGCGGTCTTTGTTAATCGATCCACGATTACCCAAATAGCATCACATCCACCTGATGTCCTGGGAAATCTAGTCACAAAATCCATAGCAATCTCATCCCATTTCCATTCTGGAATCTCCAGAGGTCGAAGGGTCCCACTTGGTTGTTGTTGTTCCACCTTTACCTTCTGACACATCAGACAAGCTGTCACATACTCAGCGATATCCTTTTTTATTCTTTGCCACCAGAATAATTTCTTCAAGTCCTGATACATTTTGGTCGACCCTGGGTGGATACTGTATTTACTTTTGTGGGCTTCATCAAGGATGGATCTTTTAAGATTTGTATTAACTGGAATACAGATTCTCTATTGATACCTGATCACCCCATGTTCATCCTTGCTAAATTCTGAGACTCCTTCTTTTGTCCTTTCTGCTAAATCTTGTAATTCCTGGTCATTGGCTTGAGCTTCTTTGACTTGTTCCAGGAAATCATTGGAAATTCTTAACATTCCAACCATAAGGCTTCCCCTTTTTGGTGTTACTGCCAGGTTCAAATCGCGAAATTGTTCGATCAATTCCAACTCCTTTGTCATCATATATGTTAGGCGTAAAGCCTTTCTGCTGAGTGCATCAGCCACAACATTTGCTTTTCCAGGATGATATCGGAGTTCGAAATCATAATCCTTGATGAATTCCATCCACCTACGTTGTCGCATATTCAACTCTTTCTGGTCGAATAGATACTTCAAACTTTTATGATCACTGAAGACTTCAAAGTATGTACCATACAAGTAGTGTCTCCAGATTTTTAAGGCAAACACAACTGCAGCTAATTCCAAATCATGTGTGGGATAATTAACTTCATGTGATCTTAGCTGTCGTGAGGCATAAGCAACAACCTTTCTTTCTTGCATTAGAACACATCCCAGTCCTTGTCTTGACGCATCACAATATACTTCATATGGCTTGGTAGGATCTGGCAAAATCAAGACAGGTGCACTAGTGAGTCGTTGACGTAACTTTGTAAAACTGCTTTCACATTTATCTGTCCATTCAAATGGTTGATCTTTACGAGTCAGCCTAGTTAAAGGTGCTGCAATTCGAGAGAAATTTTCGATGAATCGACGATAGTATCCAGCAAGTCCAAGGAAACTGCGGATTTCTGTCACATTCTTGGGTTGTTCCCAATTTAGTACAACTTCTACCTTTGTAGGATCCACAGCTATTCCTTCCTTAGAAATGACATGTCCTAAAAATTTCACTTCTGTCAACCAGAATTCACATTTTGAAAACTTGGCGTACAATTGCCTTGCACGCAAAGTATTTAGAACAATTCGGAGATGCTCCTCGTGTTCCTCATGGCTCTTGGAGTAGACGAGAATATCGTCAATGAATACAACTACGAATTTGTCTAAGTACTCATGGAAGATTCGATTCATGTATCCCATAAAGACTGCAGGTGCATTTGTAACTCCAAAGGGCATAACAAGATACTCATAGTGTCCATATCGTGTTCTGAATGCTGTTTTGGGTACATCATCTTTCTTCACTCTGATTTGATGATAGCCTGATCGCAGATCAATTTTTGAGAAGATAGTGGCTCCTCGTAATTGGTCCATCAAATCATCAATTCTTGGGAGAGGATATCGGTTCTTGATCGTAGCTTTATTCAACTGACGATAGTCAACACATAACCGCATACTACCATCCTTCTTTTTAACTAGAAGAACTGGTGCTCCCCAAAGTGAGACACTGGGTCTAATCATTCCTTTCTCTAAAAGTTCTTCTATTTGTTCTTTAAGTTCACTGAGTTCCTTGGGTGACATTCGGTAAGGAGCAATAGAGATTGGTCCCACGCCCGGTATAATATCAATGCTGAATTCGACTTCTCGCTCTGGAGGTAGTTCTCGTATGTCCTCAGGGAATACTTCTGGAAATTCCTGAACAACAAGAATCTGTTCAATTTGAAGAGTGGCCTTACTTTCAATTTCAGTAAGGATCATGTATAGTTGGACTTCTTTTCTTGAGATTACTTTTTCTGAGCTAACAGGGCAAGAATCAGTGACTTGATCACATTCAGATGTAGTAGACCCGTGAGAGATGGATCTATTATGACAGTCAATAAGAATATGGTTGGCAGCAAGCCAATTCATTCCTAGAACAATGTCTAGATCAATCAAAGGTAAACATATCAGATCTACTTGATAAGCTTTCCCTTCGATGTTGAGAGGACATTTCAAACACATGCAGGAAGGGCAAATGGGCTTATTTGCAGCAGTCGTGACAATCATCTTATTAGGCAGAGAGGTTATAGGAAGCTTTAAATGTTTTACATAATTCTCAGATATAAAAGAATGAGTGGCTCCAGAATCATATAATACATTTAATAGAGTACTTCCTATAAAGCATGTACCTTGCACAAGATCGTTCTCTTATGATACTTCCGCACCATTCATGGTAAAAACTCTAGCATTTCCTCCTGGTCTTCCAGTAGAGTTATTTCCGGGCCTTCTAGGATTATTGTTCTGATTGAAATTGTTGCCGCGGTGAATATTTTGCATCCTTGGGACATTGTTGGTAGAGGTATTTGCAGTAGATCCTCCACTTCCTTGACCTGTTGGTCGTACTGCCTGTCCTTGAGTTACTTGTTGTTGGTTATTTTTATTTCTGTACCTACAGTCAGCATCACGATGTCCAATCCGTCCACAAATTGTGCAGTTTTTACCGCTTTGGTTCTCCTGACCTCTAGGAGGAATTCAGTTGGCTGAGTTGAAAGGTCGGAAATATGGCCGATCTGCTCGAAAATCCCTTCTTTGCTGTCGTTCTGGCCCATGATTAGACGCTCCAGGTCGTCGAAGATTAGAGGTATTCTCAAAGATGCGGCATCTGTCAACCAAAGTAGTGAATTGTGTAATTTGTTGACAACATATAACTTGGCGAATTTCTTGCCGTAATCCTGCTTCAAACTTTGCGCATCTTGACGCTTCTCCCATGTGGGTGTAGTAGGGACAACATTTTGCCAGCTCATCAAACTTAGCAGCGTACTCCCCAACAGTCATATTGCCTTGTTTCAGATTAAAGAATTCCTGCTCTTTTTGCCTCTTTATATCTTCAGGAAAGTATTTGGCGAGAAACTCTGTCCTGAATCGTCCCCAAGTGAGGAAATGTCCCTCAGCTGTTAATCTGATTCTGGCATGAGTCCACCAGTGTTCTGCTTCCGCAACCAGCATGAAGACGGCAAAAGTTACCCTGTCTTCGTCAGAGCATCGCATAGCGGCAAAAATCTTTTCAAGGTGTTCAATCCATAATTGTGCTCCTTGTGGATCAAAGCCTCCTTTGAATTGAGTAGGATTATTCCTCTGGAAGTCAGCTAATCCTTGGTTTTGCCTAGTAGAAGAATGAGGTAACTCTTGGCGTTCTATTACCTCCACAATTCTGGTAAGAAGATCCTCCATCACGTGATCGTTATTTCGGCGTGCCATTGAAATTTTGCTGAAAGAATATCAACAAAATATTCAAATGTATGTTATGTGGAGTATTCCACATAGGAATTCTAGTCTTAGGGGTGTTATGGACTGTTCAATATTTCTATCAGAGTAAGTGGAAACCTAATGGTCCACTCCCCAAGCTTGATGAATCGACTATGCTCTGATACCACCAATGTAACACCCTCGGTTAGATAAGACAAACCCTTCTATAGGATCATCCTATTTAACTGAGAGGTCACAAGTTTTCAGAAAAAGTGAATTATTTTTTTTTTAAAAGGGATGGTAGATCAATAGAAGCAAATAGTGAATATATCACATAGTTATTCATAAACTGTAAGTAATTGTACTCTTAACAGAATGGGGCACGCAGGCACCCTTAAATATTATACAGTCATCCAGTGTCTGATTATTAATAATAAATATTCTATCTTTAATGATCGTTCTCAGTGGGTTCAGCATATTGCTGTTCTTCACACTCGGGTTCTTGATTTTCTAATTCCTCTGAAAATTGTCAAAAGTAAGGGTGAGTATATCCCAAGACCCTGATTGGTTAATCCGGTGCGGACATAATCCAGTTAACAAATAATATCACATAATTCATACAATTAGCATATTTATAACAATCAAGCATGTCATCATGAAAATGCATGAATTGAATTTATTATGATTTATCTTTGATCAAGTCTCATGGTGCATGTGGGCCCAATAAATCGATTTTTCTTCATCTCATTCTTTGGAATATCTCCATTCCAATCATCTAGAGCGATCAGGGTCTGCCCAAGTTCCATATGGTACAAATGAACTCATTGGTTCTTATCGTTTAAATATTTTTGGAACTTGGATCCCTACGATCATAGTTACACTCCGTCATTTAGTCAAAGTACACTAGAATTGCATCGTCTCATCCGGCTATCAGGCGCGACTCTGATGCCATTGGGTTGCCGTTCCAGTTGTACTCCCAAGATTCTTCATGGAGATCGAACGTGAGTGTCCTCCACTATACCAAGTGTATGCTCTAGAGGTTTTTCTTCTTCAAAAATATTTTCATGATGCAAAATGCATTTATTTTGTCAATTGATTCCTTGCGTATCTATGTGTTTCCAGTCTCATCATATCATTCCCAAGCTCTTTGAATTCCATCAATTATTTAAACATTGTAAGATATTCGTTTATTATTCTAGAAATATGTCTATTATAACTTGGTTAAAACTATATTTTGTATAAAGAGTAAAATAATATATTCTTTATGTAATTACTCATAATTAAGACGTTAACAATGTTAATAACAATAATACTAACAATAATAATAACAATATTAAGATTGATGATAATTAGAATAATAATAATAATAATAGAATAAGAATGATAATAATAATTATAACTTTCCAATAATTTAAAAAGTATTAAAGAATAGTTTCTAAATGAAAATCCAAGTGAAAAACATTAAAAACAGAGTTTTCCGAGTGGAACAAGGGTAAATCCGAGTGAAATAAGTATGATTCTGAGTGGAATCATGCTGAGAAGGGTTTTCCAAATAATCTGGCTAAAAATCCGAGTGAAATTACACTGGAAAACTATTTTTCCGACTGAAACAAGTTTGGGTCTAAGTGAAAATGAATTGGAAGGCTGTTTTCCGACTGAAACAGGTTTGATTCCGAGTGAAAATGAGTTTTCCGCATGAATTAACTATGAATCCGAGTGAAATAAAACTGAGCAGAGTTTACTAAATGAAATTAATATGTTTTCCGAGTGAAACAGAAACTGAGAAGTATTTTCTTAATGAAATAACTTAAATTCTGAGTGAATAAATTTCTGAGTGAATTAAAATATAATTTCCGAGTGGAATCAGTAAGAAAGAGTTTTATGAGTGAAAATGTTGGTGAAACCGAGTAAAAATGAATTTCTGAGTGTAATAAAATACGATTCCGAGTGACATCAGTCTCAAAGGAGTTTCCTGAGTGAAATCAATATAAGTTCCGAGTGAAATATGTTTTCCAAGTGATATCAACTGGGAAGATGCTGTCCAAGTGGAAATAAACTAGAAAAAGTTCTGAGTGAAATTAGGTTGTTTACCGAGTGAAGAATTGTTCTATCAGAATGAAATACATTCAGTTAAGGTTGAAACCGATTGAAACTAAGCAAAACCGAGTTGTTATAGATGTAAAACCGGTCGGATTAACATAAAACAGAACCTGTTATCATTAAATCCATCTTCTATTCATAATTTTTCACTGGAAATCACACGGTACCCATGATGCTTAGTATTTTCAGTCCAATACAGTTCATATCATTTCACAATTCATCACTGATTATATACATTTAATAACAAATATATATATATATAAATACAAATAATAACAATTAAGGCATTTAATTCACACAACACTGAATCTGTCCTGGAAAGGTGAGGAACAAGTTCCTTAACCCTTTCCTTCACTCGGTTTTCCCACGGAGCACCCAAGAATATACCCCCTTACCTTTATGGAGCTCCTGGAGGAGAAGCAGAGGTTCCCTTTCACTGTCCTGCACGAATTCCGAGTGAAACAGAAGAGAAAAGAGAGAGAAAGTAACTTGTAGGAAGAAGAATAATGGAGGTGTGTTTCGTGTGTGTGTTCTCTAAGAGTCCTTGCGCTGGTTTAAATAAGGAGTGGGCTTCTAAGTGGAAAACTAAATAGGGAACAACTTTTGTGAGTGGGCTGCTAGTGGAGTGTTAATGGAGTGGCAGTGGAGATTTAAATAAGGAGATTTGCTGAGTCAGTGCCCATTTCTGGCCGCCCACTAGCTATAATACGCATGATTGAATTAAAATAATCATTAAAAGACAAAATTGAAGTCAATACGCACAACTGACACTGAATACCGAGTGAAAATTCCACTCGGTTAACCACTATGCCGACTGGAATTCTTCTTCTGAGTCAACAAATACAAGGCTTGCTTGAGCGAGTCTTCAAGTCCTCGCTCGGAATTCCTTTGAAACCGACTCAGGTACTCGGTTTCTCACTCGGTAATATCTGTCCAGACCGAGTCCTCTCTTTCTCAGAGTTTTCACTCGGAAATCCGAGTCTTCATTCACTTGGTTCACTCGGTTTTAGGCCAACTTCTTCAACTATATTTCCCAATTAAGGTTTATTTAAGCCATTACCTCTCGGAACAAGACCTACACGTACGAGTCTCACTCGGTTTTGGTCCAGTAGGGTATATCTCACTCGGAAGAGGGGTCATTCTCATAGACTCACTCGGAAATGGTTCAGCCTCTTACATTTCTCTCGGAATGGCTCAATCTGCCATTTTCCACTCGATTTCCTAAGCAAACACATACGAAACTATTCAGAATCCTTCCCAATTGATTCCACAGCACATTCCAGTCGGTAGGAAGCATCAAATCAACATAAACATAAGTATATATGCATTCTTTCACTCGGAATGCTTCAATCAAAGGAATTTCCCTCGGAAAAGAAGCATTGGGCAAGGTTTGACTCGGAAACGAGTCTTTCCAGGGTGTTTTGACTTGGAATTTCACCCAGAAGTGGTTCTCTTGAACACACTTCACTTAGAATTGCTTCTCAGGTCAGGACTCCACTCGGTGGTAGCCCTCTCAGTCATGTTTTACTCGGAAAACGTAACGTTACACTCGGAATTTCATTCCTTCACTCGGAATTTCATTCCTTCACTCGGAATTCCTCTCTGTTACTCAGAACAGAGTCCTTTTCACTCGGTTTTTGCATAATTTCACTAATGATCCATATAAATTCCATTATTATGCACAAAAATGACATTTCTGAGATACTACAAACCATCAACAGGGTATATATTGACTTATTCTTGCTTACAAACCCTCCATAATTAAAATTTACAAGGGTAAAACTGTTTCTAAAAAGAGGGATGTTACATTCTCCTCCCCTTTTAGGAATTTCGTCCCGAAATTCAAAGTTAAAACAATTGAGGATACAATTCTCTGATTTTCTCCTCAATTTCCCAAGTAGCATCCCCATCATCTGTCTGACTCCAAACTACCTTGACCAAAGAGATTTCCTTGCCTCTTAGCTGTTTGAGACGTCGGTCAACAATCTTAACTGGTGATGCTTCAAAGGTGAGGTTCTCTTTCAGAACAAACTGATCAGGACTCAGAACATGATCAGGGCTTGGTGCATATTTACGGAGTTGGGAGACATGAAAGACATTATGAAGGTTTGACAGCTCGGGTGGCAAAGCAATACGGTAGGCATGAGTTCCTATCTTTTGCAAAATCTGATAGGGTCCTACGTATCTGGGGCTTAACTTCTTAGCCTTCAAAGCTCTTCCTACTCCAGTGGTAGGGGTAACTTTGAGAAATACGTGATCGCCCTCTTCAAATTCCAATGGCTTTCTACGTTTGTCGTAGTAACTCTTTTGTCTATCTTGCGAAGCCTTCATTGCCATTTGGATCTTTTGGACTTGTTCTGTAGTCTTCTGAACAATCTCTAGTCCAATTATTGTCTTTTCACCAGTCTCATACCAACATAAAGGTGTACGACATTTCCTTCTATATAAAGCTTCATAGGGGGCCATTCCGATACTGGTATGGTAGCTGTTGTTGTAAGTGAACTCCACAAGTGGAAGGTATTCTTGCCAACTTCCCCCATGTTCTAGGACACAAAGACGCAACAAATCTTCAAGAGTCTTGATTGTTCTTTCTGATTGTCCGTCTGTCTGTGGGTGATATGCAGAACTTAACTTCAGACGAGTTCCCAGAGCTTGTTGCAGGCTCTTCCAAAATTGTGATATGAAACGAGGATCTCGATCGGACACAATTGCAGTGGGAGTTCCATGTAATCATACAATTTCCTTGATATAGATCTGGGTGAGTTTCTCTAGGGAATACTTCATATTGACAGGAATGAAGTGAGCGGTCTTTGTTAATCGATCCACGATTACCCAAATAGCATCACATCCACCTGATGTCCTGGGAAATCTAGTCACAAAATCCATAGCAATCTCATCCCATTTCCATTCTGGAATCTCCAGAGGTCGAAGGGTCCCACTTGGTTGTTGTTGTTCCACCTTTACCTTCTGACACATCAGACAAGCTGTCACATACTCAGCGATATCCTTTTTTATTCTTTGCCACCAGAATAATTTCTTCAAGTCCTGATACATTTTGGTCGACCCTGGGTGGATACTGTATTTACTTTTGTGGGCTTCATCAAGGATGGATCTTTTAAGATTTGTATTAACTGGAATACAGATTCTCTATTGATACCTGATCACCCCATGTTCATCCTTGCTAAATTCTGAGACTCCTTCTTTTGTCCTTTCTGCTAAATCTTGTAATTCCTGGTCATTGGCTTGAGCTTCTTTGACTTGTTCCAGGAAATCATTGGAAATTCTTAACATTCCAACCATAAGGCTTCCCCTTTTTGGTGTTACTGCCAGGTTCAAATCGCGAAATTGTTCGATCAATTCCAACTCCTTTGTCATCATATATGTTAGGCGTAAAGCCTTTCTGCTGAGTGCATCAGCCACAACATTTGCTTTTCCAGGATGATATCGGAGTTCGAAATCATAATCCTTGATGAATTCCATCCACCTACGTTGTCGCATATTCAACTCTTTCTGGTCGAATAGATACTTCAAACTTTTATGATCACTGAAGACTTCAAAGTATGTACCATACAAGTAGTGTCTCCAGATTTTTAAGGCAAACACAACTGCAGCTAATTCCAAATCATGTGTGGGATAATTAACTTCATGTGATCTTAGCTGTCGTGAGGCATAAGCAACAACCTTTCTTTCTTGCATTAGAACACATCCCAGTCCTTGTCTTGACGCATCACAATATACTTCATATGGCTTGGTAGGATCTGGCAAAATCAAGACAGGTGCACTAGTGAGTCGTTGACGTAACTTTGTAAAACTGCTTTCACATTTATCTGTCCATTCAAATGGTTGATCTTTACGAGTCAGCCTAGTTAAAGGTGCTGCAATTCGAGAGAAATTTTCGATGAATCGACGATAGTATCCAGCAAGTCCAAGGAAACTGCGGATTTCTGTCACATTCTTGGGTTGTTCCCAATTTAGTACAACTTCTACCTTTGTAGGATCCACAGCAATTCCTTCCTTAGAAATGACATGTCCTAAAAATTTCACTTCTGTCAACCAGAATTCACATTTTGAAAACTTGGCGTACAATTGCCTTGCACGCAAAGTATTTAGAACAATTCGGAGATGCTCCTCGTGTTCCTCATGGCTCTTGGAGTAGACGAGAATATCGTCAATGAATACAACTACGAATTTGTCTAAGTACTCATGGAAGATTCGATTCATGTATCCCATAAAGACTGCAGGTGCATTTGTAACTCCAAAGGGCATAACAAGATACTCATAGTGTCCATATCGTGTTCTGAATGCTGTTTTGGGTACATCATCTTTCTTCACTCTGATTTGATGATAGCCTGATCGCAGATCAATTTTTGAGAAGATAGTGGCTCCTCGTAATTGGTCCATCAAATCATCAATTCTTGGGAGAGGATATCGGTTCTTGATCGTAGCTTTATTCAACTGACGATAGTCAACACATAACCGCATACTACCATCCTTCTTTTTAACTAGAAGAACTGGTGCTCCCCAAAGTGAGACACTGGGTCTAATCATTCCTTTCTCTAAAAGTTCTTCTATTTGTTCTTTAAGTTCACTGAGTTCCTTGGGTGACATTCGGTAAGGAGCAATAGAGATTGGTCCCACGCCCGGTATAATATCAATGCTGAATTCGACTTCTCGCTCTGGAGGTAGTTCTCGTATGTCCTCAGGGAATACTTCTGGAAATTCCTGAACAACAAGAATCTGTTCAATTTGAAGAGTGGCCTTACTTTCAATTTCAGTAAGGATCATGTATAGTTGGACTTCTTTTCTTGAGATTACTTTTTCTGAGCTAACAGGGCAAGAATCAGTGACTTGATCACATTCAGATGTAGTAGACCCGTGAGAGATGGATCTATTATGACAGTCAATAAGAATATGGTTGGCAGCAAGCCAATTCATTCCTAGAACAATGTCTAGATCAATCAAAGGTAAACATATCAGATCTACTTGATAAGCTTTCCCTTCGATGTTGAGAGGACATTTCAAACACATGCAGGAAGGGCAAATGGGCTTATTTGCAGCAGTCGTGACAATCATCTTATTAGGCAGAGAGGTTATAGGAAGCTTTAAATGTTTTACATAATTCTCAGATATAAAAGAATGAGTGGCTCCAGAATCATATAATACATTTAATAGAGTACTTCCTATAAAGCATGTACCTTGCACAAGATCGTTCTCTTATGATACTTCCGCACCATTCATGGTAAAAACTCTAGCATTTCCTCCTGGTCTTCCAGTAGAGTTATTTCCGGGCCTTCTAGGATTATTGTTCTGATTGAAATTGTTGCCGCGGTGAATATTTTGCATCCTTGGGACATTGTTGGTAGAGGTATTTGCAGTAGATCCTCCACTTCCTTGACCTGTTGGTCGTACTGCCTGTCCTTGAGTTACTTGTTGTTGGTTATTTTTATTTCTGTACCTACAGTCAGCATCACGATGTCCAATCCGTCCACAAATTGTGCAGTTTTTACCGCTTTGGTTCTCCTGACCTCTAGGAGGAATTCAGTTGGCTGAGTTGAAAGGTCGGAAATATGGCCGATCTGCTCGAAAATCCCTTCTTTGCTGTCGTTCTGGCCCATGATTAGACGCTCCAGGTCGTCGAAGATTAGAGGTATTCTCAAAGATGCGGCATCTGTCAACCAAAGTAGTGAATTGTGTAATTTGTTGACAACATATAACTTGGCGAATTTCTTGCCGTAATCCTGCTTCAAACTTTGCGCATCTTGACGCTTCTCCCATGTGGGTGTAGTAGGGACAACATTTTGCCAGCTCATCAAACTTAGCAGCGTACTCCCCAACAGTCATATTGCCTTGTTTCAGATTAAAGAATTCCTGCTCTTTTTGCCTCTTTATATCTTCAGGAAAGTATTTGGCGAGAAACTCTGTCCTGAATCGTCCCCAAGTGAGGAAATGTCCCTCAGCTGTTAATCTGATTCTGGCATGAGTCCACCAGTGTTCTGCTTCCGCAACCAGCATGAAGACGGCAAAAGTTACCCTGTCTTCGTCAGAGCATCGCATAGCGGCAAAAATCTTTTCAAGGTGTTCAATCCATAATTGTGCTCCTTGTGGATCAAAGCCTCCTTTGAATTGAGTAGGATTATTCCTCTGGAAGTCAGCTAATCCTTGGTTTTGCCTAGTAGAAGAATGAGGTAACTCTTGGCGTTCTATTACCTCCACAATTCTGGTAAGAAGATCCTCCATCACGTGATCGTTATTTCGGCGTGCCATTGAAATTTTGCTGAAAGAATATCAACAAAATATTCAAATGTATGTTATGTGGAGTATTCCACATAGGAATTCTAGTCTTAGGGGTGTTATGGACTGTTCAATATTTCTATCAGAGTAAGTGGAAACCTAATGGTCCACTCCCCAAGCTTGATGAATCGACTATGCTCTGATACCACCAATGTAACACCCTCGGTTAGATAAGACAAACCCTTCTATAGGATCATCCTATTTAACTGAGAGGTCACAAGTTTTCAGAAAAAGTGAATTATTTTTTTTTTAAAAGGGATGGTAGATCAATAGAAGCAAATAGTGAATATATCACATAGTTATTCATAAACTGTAAGTAATTGTACTCTTAACAGAATGGGGCACGCAGGCACCCTTAAATATTATACAGTCATCCAGTGTCTGATTATTAATAATAAATATTCTATCTTTAATGATCGTTCTCAGTGGGTTCAGCATATTGCTGTTCTTCACACTCGGGTTCTTGATTTTCTAATTCCTCTGAAAATTGTCAAAAGTAAGGGTGAGTATATCCCAAGACCCTGATTGGTTAATCCGGTGCGGACATAATCCAGTTAACAAATAATATCACATAATTCATACAATTAGCATATTTATAACAATCAAGCATGTCATCATGAAAATGCATGAATTGAATTTATTATGATTTATCTTTGATCAAGTCTCATGGTGCATGTGGGCCCAATAAATCAATTTTTCTTCATCTCATTCTTTGGAATATCTCCATTCCAATCATCTAGAGCGATCAGGGTCTGCCCAAGTTCCATATGGTACAAATGAACTCATTGGTTCTTATCGTTTAAATATTTTTGGAACTTGGATCCCTACGATCATAGTTACACTCCGTCATTTAGTCAAAGTACACTAGAATTGCATCGTCTCATCCGGCTATCAGGCGCGACTCTGATGCCATTGGGTTGCCGTTCCAGTTGTACTCCCAAGATTCTTCATGGAGATCGAACGTGAGTGTCCTCCACTATACCAAGTGTATGCTCTAGAGGTTTTTCTTCTTCAAAAATATTTTCATGATGCAAAATGCATTTATTTTGTCAATTGATTCCTTGCGTATCTATGTGTTTCCAGTCTCATCATATCATTCCCAAGCTCTTTGAATTCCATCAATTATTTAAACATTGTAAGATATTCGTTTATTATTCTAGAAATATGTCTATTATAACTTGGTTAAAACTATATTTTGTATAAAGAGTAAAATAATATATTCTTTATGTAATTACTCATAATTAAGACGTTAACAATGTTAATAACAATAATACTAACAATAATAATAACAATATTAAGATTGATGATAATTAGAATAATAATAATAATAATAGAATAAGAATGATAATAATAATTATAACTTTCCAATAATTTAAAAAGTATTAAAGAATAGTTTCTAAATGAAAATCCAAGTGAAAAACATTAAAAACAGAGTTTTCCGAGTGGAACAAGGGTAAATCCGAGTGAAATAAGTATGATTCTGAGTGGAATCATGCTGAGAAGGGTTTTCCAAATAATCTGGCTAAAAATCCGAGTGAAATTACACTGGAAAACTATTTTTTCGACTGAAACAAGTTTGGGTCCAAGTGAAAATGAATTGGAAGGCTGTTTTCCGACTGAAACAGGTTTGATTCCGAGTGAAAATGAGTTTTCCGCATGAATTAACTATGAATCCGAGTGAAATAAAACTGAGCAGAGTTTACTAAATGAAATTAATATGTTTTCCGAGTGAAACAGAAACTGAGAAGTATTTTCTTAATGAAATAACTTAAATTCTGAGTGAATAAATTTCTGAGTGAATTAAAATATAATTTCCGAGTGGAATCAGTAAGAAAGAGTTTTATGAGTGAAAATGTTGGTGAAACCGAGTAAAAATGAATTTCTGAGTGTAATAAAATACGATTCCGAGTGACATCAGTCTCAAAGGAGTTTCCTGAGTGAAATCAATATAAGTTCCGAGTGAAATATGTTTTCCAAGTGATATCAACTGGGAAGATGCTGTCCAAGTGGAAATAAACTAGAAAAAGTTCTGAGTGAAATTAGGTTGTTTACCGAGTGAAGAATTGTTCTATCAGAATGAAATACATTCAGTTAAGGTTGAAACCGATTGAAACTAAGCAAAACCGAGTTGTTATAGATGTAAAACCGGTCGGATTAACATAAAACAGAACCTGTTATCATTAAATCCATCTTCTATTCATAATTTTTCACTGGAAATCACACGGTACCCATGATGCTTAGTATTTTCAGTCCAATACAGTTCATATCATTTCACAATTCATCACTGATTATATACATTTAATAACAAATATATATATATATATATAAATACAAATAATAACAATTAAGGCATTTAATTCACACAACACTGAATCTGTCCTGGAAAGGTGAGGAACAAGTTCCTTAACCCTTTCCTTCACTCGGTTTTCCCACGGAGCACCCAAGAATATACCCCCTTACCTTTATGGAGCTCCTGGAGGAGAAGCAGAGGTTCCCTTTCACTGTCCTGCACGAATTCCGAGTGAAACAGAAGAGAAAAGAGAGAGAAAGTAACTTGTAGGAAGAAGAATAATGGAGGTGTGTTTCGTGTGTGTGTTCTCTAAGAGTCCTTGCGCTGGTTTAAATAAGGAGTGGGCTTCTAAGTGGAAAACTAAATGGGGAACAACTTTTGTGAGTGGGCTGCTAGTGGAGTGTTAATGGAGTGGCAGTGGAGATTTAAATAAGGAGATTTGCTGAGTCAGTGCCCATTTCTGGCCGCCCACTAGCTATAATGCGCATGATTGAATTAAAATAATCATTAAAAGACAAAATTGAAGTCAATACGCACAACTGACACTGAATACCGAGTGAAAATTCCACTCGGTTAACCACTATGCCGACTGGAATTCTTCTTCCGAGTCAACAAATACAAGGCTTGCTTGAGCGAGTCTTCAAGTCCTCGCTCGTAATTCCTTTGAAACCGACTCAGGTACTCGATTTCTCAGTCGGTAATATCTGTCCAGACCGAGTCCTCTCTTTCTCAGAGTTTTCACTCGAAAATCCGAGTCTTCATTCACTTGGTTCACTCGGTTTTAGGCCAACTTCTTCAACTATATTTCCCAATTAAGGTTTATTTAAGCCATTACCTCTCGGAACAAGACCTACACGTACGAGTCTCACTCGGTTTTGGTCCAGTAGGGTATATCTCACTCGGAAGAGGGGTCATTCTCATAGACTCACTCGAAAATGGTTAAGCCTCTTACATTTCTCTCAGAATGGCTCAATCTGCCATTTTCCACTCGGTTTCCTAAGCAAACACATACGAAACCATTCAGAATCCTTCCCAATTGATTCCACAGTACATTCCAGTCGGTAGGAAGCATCAAATCAACATAAACATAAGTATATATGCATTCTTTCACTCGGAATGCTTCAATCAGAGGAATTTCCCTCGGAAAAGAAGCATTGGGCAAGGTTTGACTCGGAAACGAGTCTTTCCAGGGTGTTTTGACTCGGAATTTCACCCAGAAGTGGTTCTCTTGAACACACTTCACTCAGAATTGCTTCTCAGGTCAGGACTCCACTCGGTGGTAGCCCTCTCAGTCATGTTTTACTCGGAAAACGTAACGTTACACTCGGAATTTCATTCCTTCACTCGAAATTTCATTCCTTCACTCGGAATTCCTCTCTGTTACTCGAAACAGAGTCTTTTTCACTCGGTTTTTGCATAATTTCACTAATGATCCATATAAATTCCATTATTATGCACAAAAATGACATTTCTGAGATACTACAGACCATTAACAGGGTATATATTGACTTATTCTTGCTTACAAACCCTCCATAATTAAAATTTACAAGGGTAAAACTGTTTCTAAAAAGAGGGATGTTACAAATGTCGTGGCCCAGAAAGGTTGCGTCGTTTAAGTTCCAAACAATGCAATCGTTCTGACAGGAAGGCGTGTGAAGAAAACACGCCAATGAAAAGCTGCCAAGTCAGCAATCCGCGTGCCATGTCACTTTTTTGGTTAACACACAATAAATATGGTAGGTGGGACGATATCAGGAAAATCAGGCCAGTACAGATAAACAGAAAACAAAATCCTATAATGGTCAAAATCCTGAAGATTCTAAAACCCATCACCCCGGTCAATATCACCATCCAAGTAAGGATAAAAACTTAGCCCATTATTGCAACCAAGTTACAACAACAAGCTAGGGGTAAATTGTAACATCCCTCTTTTTAGAGTCCCTTTTGCAGGTACACCTCTGGTGTGGTCTCAAGGACGTCGACAGGAATTGACTTTTCATTACCTTAGCACGAAGGGCTTGGAGTTCCCACTGAACCCAAGTTTACAATATCGTATTCCCACTAAAATGGTGTAAAAAGTATGTGTGAGAAAGAGAGATTCAACAGCGGTTCGGAAGTTAATAACTTTGACCCCGCACACCGGTCAGATCATGTTTTATCTGTTATTTCAATTGTAGTTATTTCATTTCTTTTGTGTGTGGTTTAATTTCACTTTATGGTTTTTAATTCTTTCGTTGTAACAATCATTGCTGCTAAAAGCTTCTCACACATATGCCTATACAGGTAAAAGAGGAAGTTCTTCTATCCCTGACTCTTTGAAAAATTAAGAATTGCTGATGATGGTTGCAAGAAAATTTTGAAACTAATAAGGCTTTAATATCCCAAAAGTTGACACATGTGTCCTAGGTAAATGTTTGATTATAGTCACTTGTATGTGTTGAATTTATGAAAATCTAAGGACCATGCTTATCAATCATGTTCTATGCATATTTGGAACTTAGGATGATAATTTGATGTGATTGCATAGCGTTAAGTTTAGGGATATGTTAATTGATGCTTAAGCCTTGTCTTTATGGTGAGATTTGCGCTTTAATTTTTGTGAGTGTGCTTGCTTAATGGCAGTGTGGCAGAACTTGCATTTCTCCTTGCTTATGCATATTGTGATTGGCACATGGAAATGATAAAGGCCTTGTTTCTAGTTAGTAGCAGAGCCAAATATAACCTACCTTGTGTAAAATTATCCATTGAACCTAAAATATTGAGCCTGAAACCATTTATTCTGATTGTTGGACCTAATATTACAAGCCTTAATTATCCATTAGAAAAACCATGAATTCTCTTTTAATATGCAGTATGGGATTGAGTTGTGTCTTGACTAGTTGCTAGAGACTAGCAACAAATAAGTTTGGGGAAATAGAGTGTGCCCCACAACAAAATAATGGCACACTCTCTAAAAAATTTGTGATGAAAGTATAAGAAAGAGTCAGTCCAAAGGACAAACAAAATTTGAAAAAGAGCAAAGCTTTGAAAAAAAAAGAGAGACAAAATCTCTCTAATTATCTTGAAAGGAATAAAGACCAAAATGTAGTTATGAATGAACAAATAAAGAAAGAAAAGAAAGGAAACAAAGGTTAAGGCAAGGTAAACTCCAATAAAGCATATTCTTCACCCTTACATTGACCAGAAAAACAAAAATAGAGCCTGTAACTTAACCTCATTATAAGCCAAATAAAGTCCTTATTGATCCATGTGCAGTTGCTTTGGTGTATGAGGCTTAGGAGGATTGCAAGCCTATGTTTACTTGTTGTTTTGCAAGTGATGTGTACACAATTATATTCCTTAAACACTCAGAGTAGAGAGAAACACAATTAACCGGTGAGAGTGAAGCATCATTAACATGTTTGCATTCTAGACTTTTACATTCAAATTACTGAGGATCAACTGAAAGGTTTTTCATCTATGTGTTGCACTGAAGTTGCTTAAGTTTGGTTTGATGAAGAAAATAGATTTAGTGCATTAAGTTGATTAAGTTGAGCCTTGCTTGAGGATAAGCAAGTATTTAGTTTGAGGATGTGATAAGTCTTGAAAAGACTTAAATATTTAGTGATTTCTAACCCTATTTTATGTGAAAGTTTAAGTTTAATTATTAAGTTTAGAAGTAAATTAGAAAGTATTTGTCATTTATGTATTTTCATTAATTAATTATTATTTTAGCAATTACCCTTTGAATTAAGAATAAAAAGTAACAAATTGAAAAAGGTTATTTCTAAAGTTATAGGGTAGTTGAGCGTACTAACAATCACAAGCAGCGTACCTACGCTAGCCTTAGTTTATTGTGAAATGCAGGTTACCAAAAGAGCAGCGTACCAGTGCCTGACCTAAGCGTGCCTACGCTCATATGGAAGGAAGCAGTCTCGAGGCTCAACTTTCCTGCGCTTAATCTTAGCGTACCTTCGTTGAGGCCAACGTACCTGTGTTGAGGAGTACACTCAAACCCAAAATTAAGTCAGCAGACCAACATTCTTACGTTGTCTCCCAGCGTCCCTACGCGTGTTTGAGCATAAAGAAGTCAGAGACCAGCGTACCTATGCCATGCTTACGATGGAATTAATCAGTATCAGCTGCTAGCCCAGAATGCCAGCATACCCACATTAACCCAAAATGTAGGTACACGCGAAGAAAGCACTTAAGGGAAGTTCAAGTCTGAACCCCGGCGTACCCACGCAAGTACCTAACGTGCTGACACACAACTGGAAAGAAAAGGTTCAAAATCGAATAGAAGGTTAGTGTAGGAACAGAAGGTCAGCGTTCCTACACTGACCCGTTGCGTATCCACACACAATTAAAGCTTCAAGGGAATTTCCAGGCAAAGAGATCAGCGTGCCTACGCTGATCAAGGGCATGCTTACGGGTGCTTTCGAGGGAAACAGGCACAACCTTTGAAATTCTGTTAGGAATTAGTTATTTTAAGTTTTCATATTTACTTGTAAGTCCCTTAGGGGTAGATTCAGGATTAATTTAAGTTAGTTATTAGATTTTAGTAGTTGATTTAAATAGCTTGAATTATGTAATAATCATAGATATATTTTTAGATATAGATTTTAGTTCAGATTTCATCTTCTCTCTATATTTTCCCACTCTAAATTCTCTACATTCCATTATGCCTTCCATTTCTACTTTCATCTCTTTTCTTGCCATGGATTGCTAATTCCATAAGGTTGGAACTTGCTGAAGCTTCAATGGAAGTTTAGCTTTGTGGCTGGAGCATTCCCTATGTTGGAGCATGTAGAACACAACAAGGAGTGGATTTCAACTCTTAATTGGAAAATTCAGACCTAATTTCGAGTTCTCTCCAAAGAGGAATCATGGTTGAGAGCTTAGGTATTCTCCTTGCAACCTAATTACATCAGGCCTAAAGATTTAGGTGAATAATTAGGGTTAATTCTCTTAATTTCGCATTAGGTTTCAGTGTGTATGATCACCTAAAGGATTAGGGTTTATTTGCATTGAGATTAGCATTAATCACCTAAGGAATTAGGGATTAGTCATATGTGAAGTTTCACATGTTGTAATCTAAGGAATTGTACTTCATTCATTGAGTTTTAACTGAAATTGACAGCTGAAACTAATTCCAACCTTCCTTAACTCAGTGTTTCACCTTATCAATTACTTTTTAGCTACTGAATTTGCATTTTGGAAAGCATAAAAATACTAAATCAGAAACTCAAAGAAAATTTCATGAATTGTTCATTCTTACTGTTTGGTTCAACTAGTATTAGTCCTTGGTTGTGGTAATTACCACAATCCTTATGGGAACGATACAAATATATTACTTTTTAACGATTGGTGCGCTTGCCATAAAAATCATTATTCGATGAAAATGCATCACAGGAAAACATAGACCCTTATCGATCCATGTTGCATCAGGTAGGCTCTTGGATCGAATAGAGCAGCCACAATTGGTAGGCAAACATAGACCCCTACCGATCCATGTTGTGTCACAATATATAACAAGTAGAGTCTGGGCTCATCATAGAGCAGCCCCCACCAAGCAGGCAATAAAGGGACCTCTACATTCCCAAGACGCGTCTCAAAATGCTTATGATGCATGAATGCCTTTAATTATCTTTATTAATCAACATACCAATATCTTACAATTTCATGATCTCAATAATAACCTCAAATCCCCGAAGGATATAATAACCCAAACATGTTCTCAAATCATGGATTTATAGTTCATCATCATATCTCAATACTCCATAAGGTACTCATGTATATTTACCATTAATTCCAAACAAATCATATACATTTATTCACTTCTCATACGATGTACTTTGCACAAGAAATACTCAATAACATTCATAACCAAGAATAATTCATCCTAGTATCACATAGACATGTCCAAGATATTATTCACATAATTATGACCATTAGAATCATTATTTACCAATAAAATAATTTTTCTGGGCGATTTCAACACTATCACCCTTTAACAAATAATTCATAACTTACACAATTCATTTTTAATTGAAACCAAGTTTCATTTTTTCATAACTCAGTTATCTATACAATAAAAGCATAATAACTCATAATGCATACACCAACAGGTTATCCCTAATAATTTTATTAACCTTTTTTGATTGTGTATCTCATCTTCATCTATGAAGGCATCCATGGATAGTAGTTACCCAAAAAATCCGTAAAACGAGTACTTATACGGGTAACAGGTGGACACAAATTTTATTTTAACTGTGGGCACTGGTAGCAGGGAAGGGGTTCCTGCCTGCCCCCGCCCCGTTGACATTTGTAGTTTAAACTTGTTGGCATGTATATGTGATATTATATAATTGTAAAAAAATAATTAATAATATGAAAATTTGAAAAAGATTTTTATATTTAGGGATTTCTTCTTCTTCTAAAAAGGTCTTATTAAAAGAAACAAACTTTTAATTAGGTATTTATATAGGTTAAATAAAACTTTTAGAAAGGCCACATTAGTTTTACAATAAAGTTTATATCGAATAAAGATTAGATGTTTAATATCAAGATACAGGCGAAATCAAGTCTCATATAACTTATTTTTACCTTTATCCTCCATACATAACATGATTTAAACATCTAACAAAATAATTAAAAGATGTGTCTATCTACCTATAATGTTACACTTTATTGGAATATACACAACCAATATCCCATCCTAACTACACTTAATTATTGATCTTGAAAATGCATTTTTATGGTAAATAATATCAAAATTTGTATTTTATTATGGAATAATTTTCTAATCACTGTATCCCCATTAAATCCTAATAATAATAATAATTAATTAATAATAAAAAGATGGAGGAAAAATACTTTACTTGTACCTTCACGTCGGTCAGTGTTATCAACCCTTCTCACAGCCCCACCCAAAACCCGCGAAAATCAAAACCCAGCATTGTTCTCAAATCAAACCGCACGCACGGTAAGGTAAGGAGAACAAGCAAAGCAAAATTAAAGAGCACAGTGGCGCCGCAATGGATCCGATCCAAGTAACCGACGAACTCGCCTTTCGGGTCGGGTTTACCGGCCACAGTGGCCACCTCAGGGTGGAGCCGCTGTACACGGTGGAGCGTCCTAACCCGCTCAGGTCCATTCCCGATTTCATTCCGGTCAGTCACCCTGCCTTTGACCTATACATATATACATGCTTTCTTCCTTTACGCACTTTTCGCACACTCTAGATTTTTTTGCCACACCATTACTTGAATTGCTACTTTTATACTTCTTCTGGTTATCTTCTTCCATTTTTCCGCCTCAGTTGCTTTCCATGCGTCTAATTAACCGATTGTTTATTGTCTTTGATGTAATTGCCGACATATTCAATTATATGTTCTATGATACGTGGTTTCAATCTGTTGCCTGTGTTAGGTTTTTCCATAGCATAGTGTTCATAGTAAAACTAGAGAACTAAGGGGTGTTTGTTTTACAATGGAGGAGAGTTGATTTTGATTGAATTATGTTTGAACTGTTGAATGTAATTGACTAGCGTGTCCAAATTGATATGAACCATAAATTTTAAATGGAAGCAGGTTTCATCATGAAGATAATTGATTTTATGTGCAAGCCAAACAGGCACTAGGATATCCTGCTTACAAAAAACTGATGGTGTGTTTGGGAGTGTGGTTTTGAAGGGAAATGGATAATCTCTCTTAGTCTCTTTGATTGATCAATATGAGAAAGTTCAAATCATTATTATTAACGGAGTTGAAAAGATGGTTGGATTGATAAGAAGATCCTTTTAATTGGCTACTGGCTAGTATCTGTTACTTGAATGATACTAGTTCTCATGGAACCATATTGAATATTTGATGATACATTTTGTACCTTGCTAAAAAGTTGATCCTTGTTTACCAACTACACACTGTCTAATCTAATCCGATTCTGATCCAATTAGTGCAGATTATTCCCTTCTGACAACTTTTTTATTTTTAAATTAAGAGATAAGAGATTTATATAATGTTTTATAAAAATAAACATGTGCCCCCAGTCCCCCACTAAGGATGACTGAGTGGTTGGGGAAGGATGAAGTGAAAAAGGGGGAGAGAGAGAGGTTGTGAGATCAAATCCTCTCAGTAACACTTCTAATAAATATTAACAAATTAACATTTGTTGATAAAAATAAATAAATAAAGGACAAGGACATTAAGTTTATGTGAATCTACCATTTAGTCTATTTTATTTTTGAAACAGTATCAATTTAGAGATATTGATTAAAAATGAATGTCCAACTCCCAAACATACCCTAACTAGCATTCTTGCTTGTATGCTGTAGCTAAGAGTACTAGAAACTAAAAACTGGTTTTGGTTTTGCTACATTTTGATTACTTCACCCTGTTGGCATCATACTTAGCAAGTTAGATGAATGGGTTTAAGTTTTTATATTTGGTACTTTGCGTTAGCAGTTGGCACCTCTGACTAAATTGGTTCTCTTGTTTACTTTTTGTGTGTGCACTTGGTTTAATTTATTTTGGAAAAGTAACTACTTTTTATTTGCAGCTTGAGAGAACTTTTGAAGAATAAATCCGTTAGTTTTTCTAAAATAAGTGGTTCTGGAGTATGCCAATCTTTGAGATTCAAGTTTGATTTTTATCTGCATTGGTAACTTTACCTACTCTATTTCAGCCACCTGCCTTCCCAAGAGAGACACCTGAATCTATAAAGAAGTACATAGAGGAGACGTATCTACAGCCAAGATTGGATCCTGATGAATTTTCACCAGAAAAAGTTGGGAGGCAGTGGGAATTTGATTGGTTTGACAGAGCTGAAGTTCCTTTGGAGCCATCATTGCCACGAACCATAATAGTTCCAGTTTGGGAGCCACCGTTTCGACGGTCAAACAGTGGATCAGTGAAAGAAATCTGGGAACCAAAATTTGAAGAGGTGGGAGGTACTTTTATGTTTAATATATGTGTTCCGAACTACGGTCCATTTAGTTTGATACTTGGATATGAAATTGCCAAATTCACATCTGTTTTGGAGATTTGGTCAACAATCAGAAAAAAATTAGTTTAGGGTTGATCTTAATTGATTCTTGTCACCTTTATCGGTAGTGTCTATAATGTTGTATTAGGTGGATGTATCAGATCTGACATCAGGAGCTGCAGAATCTGGGCCATTTCCACGCAATTCTGGAAAGGACTTTGTTAGGGGAAGCATCAATAATCGTCCCTTTCGTCCAGGAGGTTTGGATGATTCCCAAGGCTTAGAAAGAATTCTTCCGGAAGGTGCTTCTAATGGTGAATGGGTGTGTGAAATTTTGAATGGTGGTCCCGCTCAGACAATTCCTCCAAGTTTAAAACAAGGATTGGACATTGGCATGCTCAAGGTTATTTATTTTTCCAATTATGATTTTGAGGAAAATCACTGCTTGTTCTATGTTTGAAACCTATTTTGAGTTTGAAAAATTGATACATCTCATGTTTGTTGTGTTTTTTATCTTTTTGAAGTCATATCCATGCTCCTGGAGTGTTAGCAAGGATGCCAATTCACTCAAGAGCTTGTCAGATGAAAATTTGGTCAGTGAATAATCTTACTGGCATTTTCTCCATCCAACTTTATGAAAGCTGTTTCAATTTATATTCTTTTAGCGACAATGTAGACCTCCCAATTCTTATCCACCTTGTGCCAGTACCAGGGGGATTGTCAATTTACGTCTGTGCTTGGTTGATAATATTTACAAGCAATCGTATACATGATCTGCTATCTTTTTTTAAAAGATTTACTTAAATCATACTGGAATGCAGAGTGGATTGTCCGTACAGTTTGATGACTTATTTAAGAAGGCTTGGGAAGAGGATGCTGTTGGGGAACAAAAAGATGGTATTTGACCTATGCTAACTGCAGTGTCTTTGACTTACCTTTTATGTCTGGAAACTCGCATCATCATATAGCCTTATGGACCAAGCCACTGCAACCAATGCATATCTTTATTAGATCATAATCTTCCATCTTTTTGTTGTTAATTATAGTGCTGTTTGTTAAGGTCAATTATCAGAAGTGGAGACTTTTATATCGGAAGCTGAAGTTGATATGATTGAGGTATCCAGTAAGTTATCTAGTAAAGCTCATGAGAGTGAAATGTCACTTGATGATATTTTGTCAGCTGATTCAGAAGGGTCAAAACTGCATTTGGATGGATTTAGTAATGAAATTGGACAGCAGAAGAAGGAAGTAAGTGGTTATGGACTAAAATTATCATGAACTATGATTAAAATAAATAACACTTCATGTCATGTTTGTTGTCATACATCATGATTTTGTTGCTGTTTATGCAAGAATGCTTGAAATAGGAAAGCTATTCTCTTGGCAGGCATGGGCGAGGGTTGAAGCCGGTGAACAAATTGTTGATCACTTTCATGAACTTGTTCCTGACATGGCACTTGAGTTTCCCTTTGAGTTGGATGCATTTCAGAAGGAGGTATATATTCATTAATTCATGCTAACTATCTTATTATTTTATCAGGGTACAGTGACCATACTCCAGTATGTGTTTTAAAGTACAAACATTGGCATGCCATAATGGTTTCATAGAAGTGATGCAGTAAAAACTAAGAACTATGTTTGAATGTTTCCCCACCCTACTGCTTTCCTGGGATGGAAAGTGGAAACTGATCTTTTCACCCACATTTTTCTGCGGTGCACCTTCCACATATGTAAAGGTGTCCTTGGGGATTTTTAAAGTAACTGATATTGAGGTCCGTGTAATATATTATTTGTTGTTGTAACTTGCAAGATACTACCAATGACATTCTGATTTAAACAGTTCATATTTTCATCTTACTTCTGATCCTTATCTAGTATGTTTCTTTGATTAAATTCATTGAATAACTGCCAAGTTAGAATTCGCTCCCTTTCATTGTTAGTATTTATTGCATGTTCTTGCGAATGTATTCAGTTGATTTATAGTTATTGGTATTGGATGTCTATCTCTATCTGTTCTAACTTCTAAATTTTTGAGGGGGTGCCATGGTATTTGGTAGTTGGAATAATTTGTCTTTTGTTCTTTGCAGATTTGCCCAATTAGGTTGTATTATTGTTTAAGGAAATCTATGTTCATTGTAGCTTGCAATGTTTTATTATTTTTTGTTAATTGTTATAATAACTAATTAGTCATTATTATTGAAGAAATCTACGTTCATTGTTACCTTGTAATCTTGCAGAAGTTTTTCTCATAATAAAAAAAATTTACATTTTGTTTTTAACAATGAAAAGTCAGTTGTATTATATCATCTTTAATTGTCAATTCTTGCATCAATATGATACATATATTTGTCATAATTTCTTTTCTTCCATTCCTATTTTGTTGTAGGCTATTTATTATCTAGAAAAAGGGGAATCCGTTTTTGTGGCTGCTCACACATCAGCTGGAAAGACAGTAGTTGCTGAATATGCCTTTGCTTTAGCATCTAAAGTATGCTTGGATTATTTTACTATTGATTTAGTTTATTTTTGTTTCTTCCTTTTTGATTCCTGGCAGTGTACATGAAGTCATGAACCATATTGTTCAATATCATAGGAGCACTATGATTAAATCAATGTTTTAAAAAATTGGATAAGTGAAAGCACCTGTTCATGATTTATCGGTTCAATTGAATCACTGTTTTTACAAAAGATACCAAACAAATGAAAGAAAAAAACAATTTTTTAAAACGGACCAGTTTGGTCCCAGTTTTTGGGACTGTTTTCAACTGGTTTTGGTTGGTTCTTTACTTTTTTTGAATTCATCCAATTTTTTCTCTTGGCCTAACTAATACCTTGATTGGTTCCTAGTCCAACCGATTGAACCAGCCAGTCTAGTCTGGTTTTTACACCTATTGATTAAATGTGATGGTGCTTTAATTCTATATCCTCAGGATAATTTGACCCTGTCTTGTAATGTTGTTAGGTTTTTCCTTGTTAGAATTTTCTACCAACCAATTTGACTGCAGAACAAGAACAGATAACTTAAATTAAAAATTTCTGTTTGAAATTTACCCATGCAGCATTGCACTAGAGCTGTGTATACTGCTCCAATAAAAACCATCAGCAATCAGAAATATAGAGATCTCTGTGGTAAGTTTGATGTTGGGCTTCTTACTGGTGACGTAAGCTTGAGGCCAGAGGCTTCATGTCTCATCATGACCACAGAAATACTAAGATCAATGCTCTACCGAGGTGCTGATATTATTCGAGACATTGAATGGGTAAATAAATATCTGGTTTCTCTTCAACTATGAAAGGTTCATCCTTGCGTTTGTAACAACTTATGTTTGTTTGTGTACTTATTTTCTGCATAAATGTGGTAGGTTATATTTGATGAGGTGCATTATGTCAATGATGTTGAAAGAGGAGTGGTTTGGGAAGAAGTAATTATCATGCTTCCAAGACATATCAACATTGTCCTCCTTTCTGCCACGGTATAAATTGGTCCTCAATTGTTATCCTGCCTGATGATTTATGCTTGATATATTGTGTAAAAAGCATTTGAGGGTTTGATACTTTATTGTCTCTACAGCTCATAGCAAATGGAGCATTTTAATGCTGGAATGAATTCTTAATAATAGAAAAACAAACAGTTCTTAAGAGAAAAGAAAATCTAGTCTGGGGTGGGGAGTTTTTTTTTAATAATTAGATTTATTTTTCTTACGAATTTATTTGCGTACATATTTCTCATATAATTTTAATCAGGCTTGCGTAGTTTTAACAATTTGAACTCCTCAGCAAGAAGAGAAAGTGAGCCAAAAACTTACAATTGTGTAATGATAAGATTGGTTATTGTTCAAATAATTTTATTCGAGTAAATTATTTAATGTGGTTGGTGGCCTCAGCTATGTTGTTCTGTTTACATAGTATTAATTATTAATTACCTACTAACTAGATAAACTTGTATGTAGAAGATACAATACCAGTCATATATTAATCTTTGAATAATGTAGATTATGCTTAAGGTTCCTGAATGATTTTGTCCTAAAATTAGTCTGTGAATGCGTATTCCATTGGTCAATTCTTTTAAGGAACAGTACAACTAATGCTATATGTTTTAAGGTTTTTTATATTTTAATTTAAGAATAAACTACAATTTTGAGTTGGCATTAATTTGGCTCCTGAATGATAAATGACATCAATTCAGTCCTTGAAATATTAAGAGTGAGATTGATGGTAGCTTAGTCCTTTAGAGAAATTGTTTTGTCATTATTGGTGTTGAACAGCCAAGTTACTTCTCCAAAGACATAATTTAGCTTTTGATTGATAGATTGATGATATAATAAGAAAATGGATGTTATGGACTAATCACTAATGGAGTATTGTTATTACTTGTTAAAATGTTGATGCAGATAGTTGCTGGTCAATTTTTTTTGGTAATCTAAAATTGGATGGTTTGGTTTTGTTTTTTTCCCTCTTTTAGTGACTGGTATTTTGAGTTTTTTATAATAATAATAATAATAATCATAATAATAATAATAATAATAATAATAATTATTATTATTATTATTATTATTATCATCATCATCATCATCATCATCAATCAGCTCCAGCTAATAATTTGATGTGGTGAAAGTGATATCTTCACCCTTGCCTTATTCTGTTTGGGGCATCTCAAGATGTTGGTTGCTACTGAATACTCCTAAAATTATATTCCATTTGCTATTTGGCTGTGCATCAGACATCTAGCTTCCTTTTATCTCTTCCCAAAAACTGTATTTTGATTATGTCACACTGTTGTCAGTTTCCTTAAATTATACACACACACACATTGAATTATTGATTTCAATTGGTTGCTTTCATGATTCTTGTATGTTGCATATCTCCGTTGGCTTTATATTATGCCATCCTTTTTGCCTTTTGTTATCTCAGCAAATCTATCCTGTCATTATGTTTTAAGAAATAAGACATTTTGCAGGTTCCTAATACAATTGAATTTGCCGATTGGATTGGCAGGACAAAACAAAAGGAAATCCGGCTTACAGGGTAAGCAATGAATCTATCTCAAAGCATGGAAACTTGAGGGTTATTTAGCAGTTGAAATTATTGTCTGGAAGAGTTTACTTCAACATATTCAGCCTTTTGAAAATATGCAAGAATGCATAAAGGTTATTTTATTTCCTTTTTTCTGATTAGAAGGTAGTAAACCCTATTTGATACAGTCACCTGTCTGAATATTTTTTTCTTACAATTTACAAATTAAAGATAGAATCAAAAGAAGGAAACTATTAAAATATCCTCTTGTGATTTCCTTCAATTTCAAAATTCAAACAGGGTAGTGACTAGTGAGTAGTCTGAAAATAAAGTTCTCTTGTTGGATTGTTAAGATTAATACTGTAAGACTGAAATCTACATTGACAGTGCATTAAATAGAAGTTATAAACTCTCATGAATCATTATTCCTAACTGTCTTATTATTTTTCTTGTTATAATGATCAATTTTCCAATCAGGACATCAAAAAGACCTGTCCCTTTGGAGCACTGCCTGTTTTATTCTGGAGAACTTTACAAAATTTGTGAAAGTGAAACCTTTCTGCCCCAGGGGTTGAAATCTGCCAAAGATGTTTGGAAAAAAAGGAATTTGACTGCTGGTGGTGGCTCCGGACCAAAGCTGGGTATATCAGCAGGTCATGACAACACTCGAGTTCAAAAACGTGAAAATACATCTCGAATGAAACAGCATGGAGCTAATTATTCTGGACCAGTTAGAGGCTATCAGAATAATGGTAGTGGCCAGAGTAATTGGGAACTGAGGAGAGCAGATGCTTCAATGTGGTTGATGCTTATCAAAAGTCTCTCCAAAAAGTCATTATTACCTGTATGTTGAATGTGTTCTATTTCTATATTTAAAGCAAAACGACAAAAGGAGTTCTTGGTGAAATATCTTTGAGGAACAGTTAATTGTTTAACCAAGTTAAAAAGGTGGTTAGTGATGACAACTTGGGGATTTAATTGTTTGTAAATTAGAAATATTTTACCAAGTTACTTTTTTTTTAAAAAAACATATTTTATTACTGAGTGGTGAGTGCTACTATTTGTTGGTCAAATTTTCACTTTTTAGAATATATATGAAAAATATGTCAATATTTAAATTATATCTTAGAGTATATGAGAGTATCTTAGATTATCTCAGGATTATTTTCCCTATTTTGTTGGTTTCCATATTTCCTTATAATTTCATGATTTGTTTCCTTATTTGGTTAGGATTATTAAGAACCTAATCTACATTATACACGCACGCTCCCACTATATAATAGAGGGTATTTTTAGCCAACTCATTATCTGCTTATATTTTCATGCATTTGCATGTTTCTTTCCCTGGTCATTTTATGTATCTTAGTATTCACATAAAATTTTTGTTTTGATTATACAGTTACACTTACAGCACACAGTCATCCATAAATAAAATTTAGCATTGCTATATACAAGGGTTAGTGGTGTTTTGTGTCATATTGTATCACATAACAATACTAGAGAATATTATTCAAAGTCTCTATTCTCTCAATTTCCCTCCTCAATGCCTAAAACCCTATAATTTAAGTATAGCTTTCAAGTGGTTTTTCGAATACCCCCTTTTAAGACATTTTAAAATTTTTAATGTGGGTTTGAAGCTCACCCTCCTCCTTTATTGTTTTTATTATGCTAAAATTACAAAGTCCCTGATCCCCTGATAAATACACTTTTTCTTTTCTGGTTGTTCAATCTGAGTCCTTAGTTTTTTATTCAGCTGGGTCTTACATTAAAGACTGTTAAGTCCTAAATGGGAAAAACTTACCATGGCTTCCCTTTGCTGATGTGGCATGTTGCATAGCAAAATTTGATGTGTCATTCTGTTAATGGCTTGATAGTTATGAACTCAATTTGTAAACAACTAACAATCCTATAGAAACAAATTTTAGGGTTTTCATTCAGGACTGTTAAGTTCTAGATGGTAAAAACTTACCCTGGCTTCCCTTTGCTGATCGTCAGGTTGCATAGCCAAATAATTTTTTGATGTGTCATTCTGTTAATGACTTGATAGTTCTGGACTCAATTGATAAACAAATTTTAAGGATTCGTTTGGCAACTTCTATCTTATTTTAGTGATCTGATAGAAAGAAATTTTAGGGATTTGTTTGGCAACTTCTATGTTATTTTTGGAGCCCAAGCATAATTGTGAATTTGGAAATTGACTTGAATGCAGGTGGTTATATTTTGTTTTTCTAAGAATCGCTGTGATAGATTGGCTGATAGTATGAATGGAACTGACCTCACCAGTAGCTCAGAGAAAAGTGAGATCCGACTTTTTTGTGACAAAGCGTTTTCTAGACTGAAGGGATCAGACAGAAATTTACCACAGGTCGGTTTGTGTATAGCTTATTGTTTTTCTGATTGAGCTGGGCCTCTAATTATGTGATATACAGGTTGTTCGAGTACAGAATCTTCTTCGCAGAGGTATTGGCGTACATCATGCTGGCCTTCTTCCAATTGTAAAGGAAGTTGTTGAAATGCTGTTTTGCCGTGGTGTTATCAAGGTGAGATGGAATTTTCATTTTGTTGATAACTATGGTTTTACTAAACATTATATCATAGCCAGCTGTTAGAAGAAGATGCAGCAACCTATATATTTTGAGAGTTACAGGGTCCCAAAAATTTCCTGGTTGTAATTGAAGTATTTTAAGATTTATGTTTGACTGGTTGACTTATTCTTTTGTTGTAGATCTTGTTTTCAACAGAGACATTTGCAATGGGAGTCAATGCACCTGCTAGAACGGTAAGTATCTTTTTAGAGTTGCTGGTAAACTTGAAGATACATTTCAAATTTTCTTTGAAAATTTCAATGAAGTGTAAGTAATTATTAAATTTATTATCTTAGGGCCCCCTTAAGATGGTTGTTAACTTTAAGTTTGAAATCTTCAAGAACTAAAACCAGTTTTTAGTTTTATGATTTTGTTTTACTTTTGTCGTTCTTAAATTTAGTTATTGGGCCTTACTCAATCTTTTAAGCTAGCTTATGAGTTAAAAATTACCTCAAGCCTTATAATGAGTATTCTAATCATATTTCTAATTGATGTGAGACTTATCTTAATACCCCTTTTACTCCTAGGACTGGACATCTAGTGGGTGAAGTTTGCAAGACTAGACTAGATATTTGCAAGTGGCCCAACATTTAGACTAGCCAGCTCTAAGATCATATTAGAAAATGAAGGGCCTAGCTTATAAAGGTGGTCCAATAATAGATCTAAGATAGACTCTGATACCATCTTTGTTGGAATCCTGTAAATATAGTTGTATATTTTAGGATTAATTAGATTGATTCTCTAATTATGTAATTAGCCTGTGTTGAAAACAAGGAAACCGAGAGACATTGAATGAATTCCGTGTGTTTTAATACACATCGGAGTAGCCTTTTTATAATAGCAATGTAATAAATACAGAATCAAAATACAATCATATACAATCAATTCTAATTACATATTTCTATATTTACAATATTCTAACACTCCCCCTCAAGCTGGAGCATATAAATCATATGTACCAAGCTTGTCACATATGTATTTAATGCGAGGACCCCTAAGAGACTTTGTGAGAACATCTGCCAATTGGTCATTGGAATTTACAAATTTCGTAACAATGTCCCCTGATACAATCTTCTCTCTTATGAAGTTGCAGTCGACTTCAATGTGTTTGGTCCTTTCATGAAACACCTGATTAGAAGAAATGTGCAACGTAGCTTGATTATCACAAATGAGAGTCATAGATGTAGTTTCCCCAAATTTTAGTTCTTCAAGCAAGTGTTTGAGCCATATGAGCTCACATGTGGCCAAAGCCATGGCTCGGTACTCCGCTTCTGCACTTGACCGGGCTACAACACTTTGCTTTTTACTCTTCCAAGAAATCAAGTTATCCCCAAGGAAGACACAATACCCTGTTGTAGACCTTCTATCAATAGAAGATCCTGCCTAGTCAGCATCTGAATATCCAGTTATTCGAGTATGACCCTTGTCTTCATACAAAAGTCCTTTACCTGGTGCCCCTGTCATATATTTTAAGATGCGGATGACTGTATCCCAATGACCTTCACAAGGGGAGTTGAGAAATTGACTTACTACACTGACTGCAAAGGAAATGTTAGGACGTGTGACAGTAAGGTAATTCAACTTTCCAACTAATCTTTTATATCTTTCTGGATCTGAGAAAGGCTCCCCCTGTTTTGGCATAAGCTTAGTATTCGGATCCATGGGAGTATCTACCGGTTTGGTCCCCATCAAGCCGGTCTCCTCTAAAATATCCAACACATACTTTCTTTGAGAAATCACAACACCTGAACTAGATTGTGCCACCTCTATTCCTAAGAAGTAGCGAAGCCTTCCAAGATCTTTTGTCTGGAAGTGATGATGTAAGTGTTGTTTTAAGAGAACAATGCCAGTGTGATCACTCTCTGTGATGACAATGTCATGCCAAATTCTTTTACGACAGTACTAAATCTGCCAAACCATGCTCTTGAGGATTGTTTAATGCCATACAGGGACTTCCGAAGCCGACAAACCAATCCTGAACACTCCCCCTGAGCAACAAAACCAGGTGGTTGCTCCATATATACTTCTTCTGTAAGATCACCATGGAGAAAGGCATTCTTGATGTCCAACTGAAAAAGAGGCCAATGACTAATGGCAGCAATGGAGAGGAATAGGTGTACAAAAGACATCTTAGCCACCGGGGAGATAGTATCACCATAATCAAGGCCAAAAATCTGAGTATAGCCTTTGGCCACCAAACGAGCTTTCAGACGATCAACAAAACCATCTGGACCAATTTTAACTGTGTAGACCCACCTATATCCGACCACTGTCTTACCGAAGGAAGAGGAACAAGATCCCAAGTTCCACTGCTTTGTAGTGCACTCATTTCGTCAACCATGGCTTGTCGCCATCCAGGATGTGACAAAGCTTCACCTGCATTTTTTGGAATGGCAACAGAAGACAAAGAAGACACACCAATATAATAGGAAGGTGACAAACAATGATAAGACAAGGCAACATAATGAGGAGAAGGATTACGAGTGGAACGAATACCTTTACGGACAGCAATAGGAAAACTACTATCAGTGGGCGAAGCCGGAGGAGATGGAGGAGTTGGCTCCAAAGGTGAGTCAGAGGGGACTTCATCAGCTGGAACCTCCAGAGCAGGACGGGGCTGACGTTGATATACCTGAAGAGGACGAGGTGGATTGGTCGGGATATCGGCGACCACCGGAGACTGATATATAACCTGCATGGGAGAAACAGAAATAGGACCAGAAGAAGTAGGACTAGACACACGGTTCTCAACATCAACCGAAAAATATGGACTAGACTCAAAAAAGGTAACATTAGCCGGAACAAAGTAATGATGAAGACTAGGAGAGTAACATTTGTAACCTTTTTGTGATCTAGTATAACCAAGAAACACACACTTAGTAGCCCCGGCAGAGAGTTTATCATTGCCCGTGCCAAGGTTATGGACAAAACAAGTAGAACCAAAAACACGAGGAGGTAAAGAATATAAAGACTGATGAGGAAACAAGATGGAGTGAGGTACCTGATTATCAAGGACGGAGGAGGGCATGCAATTAATTAAATAACAAGCTGTAAGGACAGCATTCCCCCAAAACCGATAAGGAACATTACCATGTAAAAGAAGTGTACGGGTGGTTTTGACAAGATGTCGATTTTTTTTTCCGGCAATTCCATTCTGTTGAGGCGTATGAGCACAAGATGTTTGATGTAAAATCCCATGGGATGCCATAAAGGTTTGAAAGGCATTAGAGAAATATTCACGGGCATTATTACTACACAAGATACGGATAGGAACACCAAACTGAGTTTTGATTTCATTGCAAAAATTTTGAAAGATTGAAAATAACTCAGAACGATTTTTCATTAAAAATAACCAGTTACACCTAGAGTAATCATCAATGAAAGTAACAAAATATTGATAGCCCAAATTAGACATTGTATGACACGGACCCCTAATATCAGAATGAACTAAGCTAAAGGGAGACGCAGCTCGACCTAAGACACGATTATTAAAAGAAGTACGACTATGTTTACCTAATTGACACGACTCACAAGATAATGTAGACAACTTGGAAAGGGCGGGCACCATTATTTGCAATTTATGAAGACTTGGGTGACCCAACCGAGCATGGAGGAGACTGGAATCAACCGCTGACCCAACGTGTGCTGAAGGTTGAAGTTGATAAAGCCCATGTGACTCACATCCGGTGCCAATCATCTGTCCCGAACTCCGGTCCTGGATGAAAACAGAATTTTTAGTAAAGGAGACAATGCAATCAAGATAGTTAGTCAAACGACTAATGGATAATAAATTAAAAGGAGACACAGGCACATAAAGAACATTGTCAACAGATAAAGAAGGAAGGGGATGAACAGTGCCAAGTCCGTGAGATGGAGTTTGGGACCCATTAGCCATTGTAATAGAAGGTAAACAATTAGAACTAGAAAACGTAGAGAATAAGGACTTGTTACCAGTGATATGATCGGTGGCCCCAAAGTCAAGGACCCAAGGACCAAGAGAATGAGAAACATCAACAAAAAAATTACCTGTTTGCACTACAGAAGCCGTGGAACCTGAAATTTTAGACTCCTCTAACCACCGAAGATAGTCATCGTAAGTAGGTGTGTGCACAGCTGGCGGTCCAGACGAAGGGGTGGTGGTGTGTGGCTCAGGCACTCCAACAGGGACTTGCACAACATTTGCCATTCGTGGGGGGCGACCATGTAATAGGAAGCAACAGTCAATAGTATGTCCAAGTCCAAGTTTATGGCAGTGCTTACATTTTGGGCGAGGTCTGCCAAAACGACGATTGTTGGTGCGGTCCTGAGCAATCAAAGCAGAAGTGTCAACCTCAACAGGAACAGGCACCGAAGGAGCAAGTACAGGTGCAGGAGTCTTGGCCTTGGCACGAATGAGAGTGGACCAAGTAGAATCCATGGTAGGGACCACAGGGGGGCCAAGAATTTACTCACGAACAACCTCATACTCAGGAGGGAGACCGTGTAATGCTAACACCATAAAGAGCTTGCGACGGTTCTCAAGATCTGTGGATGGATTGTTAGCCAAGGGAAGAACTTCATTCAAATCATGAAGAACACCACTAACCTTGCCCAGATAATCAGAGATAGGACCAGTAATCTGCTGAGGAGTAAGCAGCTGCATAAGAGTTTCACAAACCCCATATAACCGTTGAGTATCATTTGTATAAAGGAGTTTGGCTTGCGCCCAAAGAGATTCACAGGTGTCATAAGGGCGAAAAATTTGTTTCTGAGTAGGAGACAAGGTGGATTTCAAAATGTTACAAAGTTGAGCATCGAGAGTACCCCATTTAAGACGATCAGCAGCAGGAATAGAGTCTTCTTTGGTTGTAAGATGGTCAAGATAACCATGTCCCTTAAACCAAAGTTTGACATCTGAAGCCCATGTCCCATAGTTGGTTTCGTCGAATTTTTCAGCATTCAGAGTGTTAAGGATAGTGATAGGACCAGTAACAGCAGCAACAACCATCAGGAGAGAGAAAATGAACAGTAACAATGGAGAGAGAAAGTGGAAAACTAACTGTAATAGCGTCAAATCAAGCAACCAGTGGCAGAAACAGCTACACAGGGAGGCGATCACGACGGGCCAAGGCGGAAGCTGAACGGAGCAGCCACGTGCCGGTGGTGGCGCAGCCAGGAGAGAGAAACTGACGGACAGAGAAGCCGCGCGTGGGGGCGCGTGCGGCGGCCAAACGAGCCAGGGTTTTGGGGTTCTGCCGATCGGGAGGCGGCGGTCCTGATCTGGTGGTGGTCGGCTGGAAAAGTCGCCGGAAAGAGATAGCTACAATGTATGCGGTACTGTTCACCAGAGAAAACTAGAAAAAAAAAAGCTGTCGGAGGGAAATACACGACCCGGAAAAAAAAAGGATCGAAAACCTGGAGATGAAACATAGGTTTCGAAAAAAAAATTTCACCATTGAGCAGTGGGCCCACTGGTAAAACACGGATTAGGGTTGCCTCTCGTTAGGCTCTGGATACCATGTTGAAAACAAGGAAACTGAGAAACATTGAATGAATTCCGTGTGTTTGAATACACATCGGAGTAGCCTTTTTATAATAGCAATGTAATAAATACAGAATCAAAATACAATCATATACGATCAATCCTAATTATATATTTCTATATTTACAATATTCTAACAGCCTGAATACGGGAACTTTATATCTTGTAATTATGTACTCTTTTCTATAAATTCAATAGCTCTGTTGTGTCAATAAAATTGATTAGAAAATTTTTGGTCGTTAAAACTAACATTTATTGGCAGAATATCTGGTCATTTATAGCCAGCAAATTCTGTTGGCAGAATATCTGGTCATTTACAACCAGCAAATTCTGTGTGATTGTATAGCTTTAATCTTGTAACTGTTATTCTCATTTATTTAGGAGAATCAGCTACATAAATGAATATATGGCAGTTTTGCTATTTTATAGGGCAGAATATTTTTTGTATTAAAACATTATATATATATATATATTTAAATTCTCAAAAAAGAACAGAGTTTTCCCATAAAGATTCCTTGAGTTTTACCAATCTTCTTCTCTAAATCTTTGACACGTAGACTAAACATATGAAATTCATCTTATGCTCTCTCGTCTTCTCTCACTCAACATGGTATCTTGTGTTTTACGGTGTCTTCTTTACCCTTCTTCATTTTTTTCACCTTCTCTTTTATCTCCTAGTCTCTTCTCTTCCACGGAACCTCCTTGCTTCATACTCTCCGGCGAGCACCCCCACCCCTATTTTAGTCTCCTAGGACCACTACAAAGTCTCCGGCTACACTGCAGCAAATCCGACGACTTTCTTCAACCAACCTGCGCCCTTTGAAGACCTCCAGACAAGCTTGACCACCCCCATCCATTTTATTTGGATAATGTTGGTTTTTGATTATGGACTATGAATTTGGAGTGCTTTTAGTTAAATTTCTCTGTTTTTTTAAGTGTTTCTGCATATATACATGTTTGTGTTTTACCCCGTGATAATGTTAAATTGTGTCCGCAATTTGCTTCGCGATAGCGCAATCTTAGATGTAGGTTGTCAAACGCATGCTATCACAGTGCAAAGTGGTGGAGCGGCCCTTCCCCACTCTCCCCCGCCAGTGTGGGTGGGTTTTTGGTGGCAGTCGACGTAGAGAGGCTGACAATTGGCCGCCTAGTGCCTCCGCGACCTTGAAGTGGGCGCAATCGTTTTATGGTTAGTTTCTTTTTTGAACGGCACTCTTCGTTGTTCTTTAGTTTATGCCCCAAAATGATGTGTTTTAGTTAGTAGATTTTTGTTTTTTGGCAACCAAAACGGCGTTGTTTTGGTTACTGAAAATTGTTTTTTTTTTAATAAAACCTAACTTCTCCCCCATGTTACTCCTCCTCTCCCATGTAAAAACAGAGCCTCTCCCTCCCACCCTCCCACACATTTGTTTCAAGCTTGGTCTTCAAAGTCCACCTGGCATGTCGGCTCCTACCCTGCGATGGCAGTGTTCTGCTTCCGGCGTGGCTGCTGTGTCATCTCTGGTAGCAGCCAGATTCCTTTCCCCCCTTGTTTTTTCTTTCCATTGTTTGATCACCCATTCCTCTATTTTTTTGCTATTTGATCTATTTCTGCTGCAACATAATGGTAGCTTCGGACAGGCGGGACAGCAAACCAGAAACCTTACCAATTCCGATGTTGGTTCGAACATTGTGTTCTATAAGCCAAAGGATGAAAACTGAGACAAAACTTGGGATTGGAACTCATTGAAGGATAAAAACAACAAAAGAAATGTGACGTATGATTGGTGTGGAAAGACAACTACCGGTGGTATCACTTGAGCAAGGGAGCATCAATTGGGGCAAGGTTGTCAAAATCGAGGTTTTACGTAAACTCGGAAGCGCGAGTAAAAAATCGTAACTCGTAGAATCGTAGCACAGATCGTAAGATTCTAATTAGAATGCAAAATTAAACTTAACTGTGTGTAATTGCATTAGAATAATGAAAATATCCTATTATTCCCCAACAAATCATATTATTATCAAATAGTGCATAACCAATAAATGTGCTCTTTGTTTTGGGTTGAAAAAATAGAATTAGAAAAATTAATCAATTCTAAAAGAGTGACTCACTGTGTGAGAGATGGGAAAAAAGAATGTGAATTGAGAGAGTTAGAAGGAGAGAAGAATAAGAAGTTAAGTGAAAAAGAAGAAAAGGCAAAGTAGAACAAGAAACACACTGACTGATTGAGAACGTGGTGCTATGCCTGTGGTCTGGTACTGACTTTTTCAGACTCAGTGGGAGGAACGTGTTGTGCTGTACGTGAGACTGAGGGGGAGGAATTCTAGAATTGAGGAAACATGGGAGGAATGTATATGCTATTGCCGCTTCACATTAAACGTGTGAGAGACAAGTGTAGGAATTCAGAGTGATTGTGGGTTGTGGTCTTTAATAAATTGAGACTAGTTTTTTTTTCCTTAAAAAGATTGGATCCGCGATTTTTGGGAAAAACAACTATGCTTGCTATTCTTGCAATTTTCTCTGTGAAACACCAGATTTGATAAAATCCCATGATTCCATGTGCCGACACTTCGATTCCATGTGTTGACTTCTAAACCCGATTCTGCATGGCTCGTGAAACGCTTGCATTGGTGAAAATTGCTGAATCACATGATTTTGCGATTCACCAAGCGATTTTGACAACATTGATTGGGAGTGTGTGAGAATGTTGAATGATGTAGAAAATTCCCTGACAAAGTGAAGCAATTGTTGAGAGCAGCCCAAGTTAAAAAGGCAGCCAACAAGATGGTTATTTTGAATGATATTGACATGGATAAAGAAGAAGAAGAGGTGCAAGAGATTCATGCCATTAAAAGGGGGGAAAGGCTTGAAACTTCAAGCCAAACAACAACTATTGGTGCTCCAAATACCCAATCGAGTCAACTGAAAAGGACTTAAAAATGGCCACTTGACATCTTCACAAGGGATCCGAGCACACAAAATATATTATAGAAAAATGTGAAGTAAACAAGCATAAATGATGCTTGCAATAAGGAAGCTAGAGCAATGACTATCTAACACAGAGCGGTTCCTAGTCATTAACAGAATACCTTTCACTGTAGTCCGTTCAAGAAGCTTCAAGATGATGGTGGAAGCTATTGGAGCATGTGGTCGTCATTTGAAGCCATCATCCTACCACGAGTGGAAAATTCCACTTTTAAAACAGAGTTAGAGTATACAAAAGAATTGATGAAGACATAGTAGTCAAATCGTGAAAACACAACCGCGACCGTGGTGTGACATCATGTTGTGGCCCCACCCTATGATTCCTCCTTCGTGGTGGTTGTTGTGGACTAATGTGAATCGTGACTGACGCGGGCGCGATCGTAGTGTTGCGGATGTAGGAAATCGCATTGCTATTCTCTCTAGCCTCCAAAACTACGTCGTTTTAGGAATCACATAATGGTAAAATGGTAAGTTTATCTTTCTTTCTCTTTTAACTTACGGTTTTCGAATAAACCCTTCTTCATCTTTCTCTTTCTTTTCATCATCTCCTCCGCCTCCCACTCTCTCCTCTCAAAACCCCTTTGCTAGACATCGGTGGTCAAATCCACCCCGATTTGTCTCTGGCGAGCACCCCCACTCCCATTCTGTCTCTGGCAAGCAACCCCACCCCCACCCCCATTTCCATTTCTAGCAAGCAACCCTACCATCATTTCCATCTCTGGTGACCTCCAAACTAGGTCCGATCACCTGCTGCAGGCTCGAACAACCGTTTTTGGCCTCCGAAAATCACTGTCTCCCTTTATTTCCTACTCTTTCTTTTTTTTTTGTGCATTTTTACATGTTTGTGTGTTTTACCCTAAGATAGTATTAAATTGCGTTCGCTATTTGCTCTGCAACAACGCGATCTTGGTTTAAGGGCTGGCCGGGTCGCTTGCGATTTGAGATTGACTACTATGGATGAAGAACCATAGGATGGAGAGGGAGAATAATGGATGTTCCATTATGTCGGATGCTTGGACGGATCGAAAGAATAGGACATTGATCAATTTTTTGGTGAATGTCCTACCGGTTCGATGTCCATCAAGAGTCTTAATGTCTTTTCTTATATGAAGACAGGAGCTAAAATATTTGAGCTTTTGAACAACTTTGTCTTGGAGGTTGAAAAATCAAATGTTGTAGTCAAAAAGGAATATCATATAACTTAAAAAAAATCAAAAAGGAATATCATGAGCAATTCCAAATCCAAAGCTATATGATATTCCTTTTTGACTTTTTTTAAGTTATATAAATTAGTAAATTAGTAAATTAGTTTAGTAAGTAACTTTTAGTTGTTTAGTACTTAAGTTTACTTACTTGAAGTTTAATTTAATTTTTTTTGGGTAAGCTTTTGATGGCTAAGAGGTCACATTTGTTTTGGATCCCATACGCCGCCCATTGTTTGGATTTGATGCTAGAATACATTGGGAAGCTTCCTAGGGTCAAGAGAGCCATTAATAGAGGCATCAAGCTTGTTGGATTCATCTATAACCATACCTTGACGCTGAATATCATGAGAAAATTTACCAAGAAGGCCGAGTTGGTGAGACTTGTAGTGACCCGGTTCACTATATACTTCTTTACTTTACAAAGGTTACACAAGCAAAAAAACAACCTCAGAAGGATGTTTACATGAGAAGAATGGTTCCGGTCAAAGACTACCAAAGAGGTGAAAGCTAAGAGGGTCACAGAGTGTCTTGATACCTTGATTTTGGAATGATGTTACTTTTAGCCTTAAGGTTATGGGACCTCTGACGCAAGTGTTAAGAATTGTTGATAATGAGAAGAAACCTGCAATGAGTTATGTGTATGAGGTTATGGATAAGGCCAATGAAAGCATTCGGTATGCTTTCAATGGAGGCAAAAGTAGATACCAAGCTGTTTTTGGTATTGTTGATAGAAGGTGAAACTCTCAAATGCATTGCATGCTGTAGGGTATTATTTGAACCCTGAATTTCTCTATAGCAATCTTGAAATTGAGAAAGATGTTGAGATCATAGGAGGCTTGTATAAGACAGTTGAGAGGTTGTCCCCAGATATGGATATTGCTTCTGAAGATAAAGCTTGTATGAAATGCACAAGGCTTTTTTGGTGGAAAGGGTGCTCAAAGACAATGGTCTACATTAGCTCTTGGTAAGAGGTTCCTTTCCGTCCATTACGCTTTAATTAGTTAAATTCTAAACATGCTTGATAAGTATTAGGTGATGATAAAACTCTTCACTCAACTTCATGGTAGCTGAATTGTGTAAATCTTATGGAGCAAACACTCCGACTTTGATGAAGATTGCTATGAAAGTGTTATCTTTGACTTGTAGCTCATCCAGATGCAAGTGAAATTGGAGCACATTCGAGCATGTAAGGCTACAAGACTACTATAAACAAGCAAATTAATTTTATTTATTAGTTACTAACTTTTTTTTAAACTACTCTAGATTCATTATAAAAGAGGAGTAGACTTGAGCATCAAAGACTACAAGACTTGGTCTTTATCAAGTGCAACCAAGCTTTGAAGAATCGTTTTGATTCTAAGGATACTGCCGATTCCATCGTCCTAAAGGATGTTGATGATAGTTATGAATGAACATTAGGAGGAGTGGATGATGAAGATGAAGGTGAGAATGAATTGGTCTTTGAGGACCAAGTTAGGGATGCTAGTGGGGCTCTGTTACATAACACAAGGAGAAAAGGAAAGAAAGAAAAAGGAAGCCCCCACTACTTCAACCTCTAGGCCTACAACCATACAAAGAAAGAAGAAGCAAGTCCTTCAAGTTGAAGAAGATGAGGAAGAGCTTGATGAGGAGGAAACTGATGAAGAAGAAGAAGAGATTTATAGGAGTGATGATGATTGTGAAAGTGAAAAGGAAGAAGAGATGGAAGACTTAAGGGATGAAGAAAATTAGTTGCTTTCCTACTTGTTAATGACTAATAGACACTAGTTGTCTAACATATATTATATACATGTCTTTATCATGTAGTTTTAATATTTTCTTTTGTTTGCAAGAGGATAAAATCTCACCCACGATCACAATTTCTCTATTATAGGGTTTGCCGCGATCCGGGATTAAAAACCTAGTTCCAGATTAGGGGTCGGCCGTATTGCGATGCGATTTAGGATTGACTACTATGATACCAAGTCATCAATTCAAAGTAGACAAATGATTCACCACTTCCTTATTTGAGTTTGTTTGTTGGTGGCAATGGTGGAAGTAGATGGTGGTGTTGGGGGCCAGGGGCACTAAAATGGTTTTATAGATTCATTTGATACTTTTCAAAATCTTTGAAATAAAAATTGCTCCAAGGTGGAAAGACGAGATGTTTTTATAACTGTTTTCCCATAATTACTCAATCTTTGTTGGTCAATTACTTTGTTGACAAGTTATTTCTTCAAAATGAGAAACCACTGCAAGGTGGGGCACTTACTATTTTACATGCTAATTCTAACCCCTATTACTTCATGGTCTAATATTCCTTTTGCAATGTCTTGCGGTCTTTTTTGCTTATTTGGTGATGATTGTTGTAGTTATGTATGAGGGCAAAGTCTTGATATAATGGTAAGGTTGCTGCCTTGTGTCTTGGCAGTCATCGGTTCAAATCATGTTAACTTAAACAATGTTTTTTCTTTGAGATTCAGCCCACGTGCACCTTTGGCAGATCCCACTTGGTGGGAGACTTGTGCATTTGGTTGCCTGTTTTTATAGAACTAGTTAAATTATTATATATCCAAAGTTACTTATGAATGGAAAATTTATATTTTAACAAAGAAACAGTTGTTATTTTACAACTTTTCATAGCTCCTTGCCAATGTTCATGAAACATAATCCTATAACCTTCAATTTCAGATATGATAGTTTATGTAAAGTGTAAACTGCTTTTATATTCTTTTGCAGGTAGTCTTTGATACTCTAAGGAAGTTTGATGGAAAGGAATTTAGGCAGGTACTACCAGGGGAATATACTCAAATGGCAGGTCGTGCTGGAAGAAGAGGACTTGATAAGATTGGTACTGTTATTTTAATGTGCCGTGATGAACTACCAGAAGAGAGTGATTTAAAGCATGTGATTGTTGGAAGTGCAACTCGTCTTGAATCTCAATTTCGGCTAACCTATATAATGATTCTACATCTCCTTCGAGTTGAAGAATTGAAGGTGCACACGGCAATCATTCTAAATCTTTTATCTACATTATTACAACAATGGTGGTGAAGATACAATAAATTTTATCGTTGCAATAATTGATTAGATGGGAAGCATGGTGATATTCAAATTCCTTCCCAATTTTAAGTAGATCCTCCAAATTTGAAAATTTGAAGCTAGTTGGATCTAATAGGGAAAATTTTAATGAATAATTTCTAATTTAATGATCAAATGATCATCCATTTAGAAGTTAGAAGATGATTAAATTTTACTCCCTAATTCACATTTTGAAGATTGCAAATAGTTGTATCTCAACTTTTGAAAGCTTCTTTTGAACATGTATTCATCACAATCTGATTGAGAGACACTTGTCAATTATAATTTATGGAAATACTTAAAATAACTTTTTTCTATTTTCATTATTTCCTGCACAATTTTTTGAATAGAATACAAAATGAGAATTTTGTAATTTAAAGTGAAAACAGGAAATGAAAACAGAAAACATTTTCGGGAACCAACGGTCCTCAAGGGTGAATTCGTTTCAAGGTTAATCTTGTATTCCCTGGGATGACATGTCCGGGACAAGAAATATATATGATTACTGTGTAACTTCAAAAATGCATTTGGTTAAATTTTAATATTCCTGGAAATATGTTTTAAAGTTTTAAATAATGAGGGAATAAAAATTTGGGAGTGGAACTTACCTAGGAACAAACATACCCATGAATATTTTGTAGTATCTTAATAAACATGAAATGTTCCCAACTTGACATTCTTGGGAAGACATTTCCATTACCTAACACAAATGCCCCCCAATTGTAACCACCTTTCCACTTGGGAGGTTTTTGGTAACTTTATAAGGAAAACATAGGAAGTAGGGGGGGGGGGGATTCAATTTTCTGAGGGAAGTTAGTGTAGGTTGCAGGGCCCTAGAGAGGAATCTGTTTCATTTCTTTTATCTTGTAATTTTCTGTTTCCAGTATCAGAAAGCAAACTCCAAAAGAGACTATCTTTTGATTCTGATATCATATCAGTTTATTATTTGTTCAGAAAAATGAATTCTTGTTTGTGAATATAAAATATAATATTCATACTACATTCTAGTTCCTATCATTTTGCTATGACGAAGATGAAAATTTGAATAGTAACTTAGTTTCGTTGCTGAAATTTATTTGAGAATCAATCAATTAGGGATGTTCTATATGAAGTTATTGCATAATGGATGATGTAGGATATGCGGTGTTGGTCTAAGTAGTTAATCCTGGATTGCAGCATGTTGCAGCCCCAGAACCAGGATAGTGGATCGCGTTGTGGCTGAGATACTATCCCATCCCGGGATGGAAAAATAAAACCGGGATAGTGATGGAGGGAAGTGCTGCGGCTTGCCAGAAAAGGCTGCAGTTGCCGGAGATCACGACGGGGAGGAGAGACGGAGAAAGTCCCGGTCACCAGAGTTGTGTCCCTGCTGGGTTGCCGGTGCAGGGAGAAGGCAAACACAAGAGAGATAGAGGGGAGAGGGGGGTTTTGGCTGCGTTGTGTTTCTATTGTGTGTTGCAGATGGGAAAAGAAAAAAAGGGTTTAGGTTTTTTTTGTTAAAATAAGGGGCAGGGAAACATTACAAGAATGGCCTTAAAAATGGAATGGCGCAAAACACTGTAAATGGCTGTGCCACCCTTATCCAAGGAAGTGCTGTGGAGGCTGCAAGATGAAACATAACCAGGGATGGCATCTGCATAGCGTTGGAGTGCAGCAACGCAACATTGAACTGCGATCCTGCGCGATTAACTACCTAGGTGTTGGTTTGTTTTACTCAAATTGATATTGGATATGTATGAAAGGTTCAAGAGTTAAAATCTTCTGGAGGCTTGGGTTTGGGTACATTGGAAAATGGAAATGAGATGGTATTTTTCTAATCTGAAGAAGGAAGTCAGGTGAAAGCTTTGATTGTGGAGCAAGAATTTGAAGGTCAAAATAGGGTTCATTTCAATAGATTTTAGGAGAATCTAGATGGATGGATGAGTTGGATTATTTCTTTAAATGACCTTTGGATTCAGGTCTAGTAAGAAATCTGAATAAGGATTTCTTAAATTTTAGTATTGGGTCTAATACAATCCTAAAAGTTAGCTTATAGGATGAACATTATCCTCCATCTTATATACTTTTGGTTAGCCATATCTCTAGGCTACTCCTCCCATTGCCAATTGGTTTTGAGATGGAACCTTAGCATTGTATCAAAGCTACAACCTAACCACTTTCCGGTTGTTGTGGGCCAAAAGTTGTTCTTTCGTTATGGGTTGAAAGTTACTCTTTGCCTGGTTTATAGACTTCGTTGGAGGGGGCGTGTTGGAAGTCCAACATCGTCTGCCTCATAATGTGCTATGGTTTAAATACCTATTAAGCTCCTCCTCCCATTGCCAATTGGTATTGGGATGAAATCTTAATAGGATCTAATCACAAGAATCAGTTTTAGATTTTCTGCAAAACTAGGGGAACACCAATGGTTAATCTGGCATCAGACCCATTTAACAATCCATAAAACCTGTTTTGTAGCTTCTATTTTATATATTTATCCAGCTGATGGCTATGCAAAGTTATGAATTTTTGAAGAATTAGAATAGGTTCTTAGATTTAAACAATTTGATTGATGATTAGGACATGAAACTTGAGTGCTATTTAATAAAACTGATTAACTTAGAATCAAAGTGCAATTACTGCCTCAACCATCACAAACCAAATTAGTGAAAATACTACTGTTAGAATATTGTAAATATTGCAATATGTTATTAGAATTAATTAGGATTGATTGTATATAATTGTACTATGATCCTTTATTTATTACATCGTTATTATAAATATGCTACTCTATTGTGTATTCAAACACACGGAATTCATCTAATGCCTCTCGGTTTCCCTCTTCTGAACAAGGTATTAGATTGGGTAAATTCTTTTACCACAATGTTGAATTTGCCAAACCATGCCTTCCTCTATGGTGATCTGACCGAAGTATATATGGAGCAACCACCTGGTTTTGTTGCTCAGGGGGAGTTTTCGGGATTAGTATGTCGATTTCGGAAGTTCCTTTATGGTCTTAAACAATCCCCAAGAGCATAGTTTGGTAGATTCATCACTGTGGTAAAAAAATTTGGCATGACTCGAAGTGAGGCGGATCATTCTGTTTTCTATCGCCATTCTACTTCCGAGTGTATTTACTTGGTTGTGTATGTTGACGACATTGTTATCACAGATAGTGATCACACTGGCATTGTTCTTTTAAAACAACACTTACACCATCACTTCTAGACAAAAAATCTTGGAAGGCTCCGCTACTTCTTAGGGATAGAGGTGGCACGATCTCGATCAGGCGTTGTGATTTCTCAAAGAAAGTATGCTATGGATATTTTGGAGGAGACCGGATTGATGGGATCAAACCGGTAGATACTCCCTGGATCCCAACACTAAGCTTATGCCTGAACAGGGGGAGCCTCTCTCAGATCCAGAGACATAGAAGACTAGTTGGAAAGCTAAATTACCTTACTGTCACACGTCCTGATATTTCCTTTGCTGTCAGTGTGGTAAGTTAATTTCTCAACTCCCCTAGTGGAGGTCACTGGGATGCAATCATCTGCATCTTAAAATATATCAAAGGGGCACCGGGTAAAGGGCTCTTGTATGAAGACAAGGGCCATACTTGAATTATTGGATACTCAGATGCCAACTAGGCAGGATCTCCTATTGATAGAAGGCCTACAATGGGGTATTGTGTCTTCCTTGGGGATAACATGGTTTCTTGAAAAAGTAAGAAACAAAGTATAGTAGCTCGGTCAAGTGCAGAAACAAAGTATCGAGCCATGGCTTTGGTTACATGTGAGCTTATATGACTCAAACACGTGCTTGAAGAACTAAAATTTAGGGAAACTACATCGATGACATTCATTTGTGACAATCAAACAACATTGCACATTTCTTCTAATCCGGTGTTTCATGAGAGGACCAAACACATTGAAGTAGACTGCAACTTCATCAGAGGGAAGATTGTATCAGGGGACATTGTTACGAAATTTGTAAATTCCAATGATCAATTGACAGATGTTCTCGTGAAGTCTCTTAAGGGGTCCTTGTATTAGATACATATGTGACAAGCTTGATGCATATGATTTATATGCTCCAGCTTGAGGGGGAGTGTTAGTATATTGTAAATATTGCAATATGTAATTAGAATTAATTAAGATTGATTGTATATGATTGTATTATGATCCTGTATTTATTACATCGTTATTATAAATATGCTACTCCGTTGTATATTCAAACACGTGGAATTCATCTAATGCCTCTCGGTTTCCCTCTTCTGAACAACTACTATTAAATGCTGCAAGTAATTTCTTTTTATCTTGAAATTTTAAGTATTGAAGAATTATTACCACATTCAATGAGATATTGCATTGCAGGTAGAAGACATGCTTAAAAGAAGTTTTGCAGAATTCCATGCTCAGAAAAAGCTTCCAGAAATGCAACAGCTTTTGAAGCGAAAGCTTAATCAGCCGAAAAAGGCTATTGAGTATGTCAATTATCCAATCCTTCTTTTCAATACGGCTATGGGCTTCAATTCATTTTTTTGTCATCATGATGTTTTTCTATACTTAGTAGCTGTTTGGTTGTTTCTAAATGACCCTAGCATGGGTGGACAAGTTCTCAATTACTCAGATATGACCATCCATGATCTTTCATTTCTTGTACTTAATAGCCCGAGCTTTTGGGATAGTTGGTTCATGACAAACAATTCACAAGTAGTAGTTTTTTCCCCAATGATATGTTGATGGATTATTCAATGATGAAGTTATATTATACTTACCTTCATGTTTTTGTTGATTTTTTTTATGAGCACTTGATGACAAACAAGGTTGAGCTTTCTTAATGAAAATATTGGATGAAGTGATACATGTTGATGTACTTGGATTTGAATATAGCATAAATAGGTCATTCACAATATCATGTGGCTTTATATATGTGTGATGATAGAATTCATTTAATTTTGTTAAGATATTAAGATAAGTCCCACATTGACTAGGAATATGATCAATATCCAGTTTAAAAGGCTTGAGATAAACCTTGACTCATGAACTAGCTTTTGGGATGAGTTAGGCTTGCCGTTTTCTAATATGGTATTAGAGCTTGACCCGTCTTAAATGTTGGGCCACCCACAAATGTCTAATTATGGGTGAGAAAAAGGGGGGAGGGGGGGGGGTGTTATGATGTTGAGATAAGTCCCACATCGACTAGGAATATGACTAATATTTAGTTTATAAGGTTTGAGGCAAACCTTGACTCATGAGCTAGCTTTTATGATAAGTTAGACCTGTCATTTTCTAATAAATTTATACTGACAAAGACAAACAGCTGTATGCCTATATGCTTTGTCACCTCAGATGATGGATGAGGTATCCCTTTGATGAGATCTGTTTTCAGAAATCCTGATTAATTTTGGAAGATTCATGATGGTGACCCATAAAGAATGCTATCAGACTCTCTGTGTTAAATGCCAATTCATTTTAATTTTTTTTATGCTGCATATCTATCTGTTGTTTCTTAAGCATGATATATTTACTATATTCAGATGTATAAAGGGTGAACCAACCATTGAAGCATACTATGATTTGTATTCAGAAGCCGAGACATACAGCAACCAGATATCAGAGGCAATTTTGCAGTCTCCTAGTGCCCAGCAATTTCTTAGTACTGGAAGGGTTGTAATTGTAAAGTCAGAAACAGTGAGTTCTTAATATTCACATTTTACATTTGTGTCCAATGGAAATAGTGGTAGAGGTTAATATGGCTAAGAATTATTGGAATTAATGTATCATCACTGGAAAAATTAGGGTCTTTATTTTTGTAATGTAATGAGTATAATTTTTCTTGTGTACATGGAGTGTTACTTAAGTAATTCACAAAAACATTTTAGGGTGTATTTGGATACTTAACTTATTTAAGAACTTATACAATAAGTTAATTTTAAATGAGAATTTAGTCTATAATTTGATTGCAAAATTTGTTGGAATAGGTTGAAAATAACTTATTCCCATAAGCTACATCAAATAATTTGTTAAATTAAGTCAAAACAACTTATGAGAATCATGATTTATTTATACAAACTCACCCTTAGTCTATTGTCAAATCATAGTCTCTTCTCAAGTTCCTATGAGAGCAGGCTTAGTCAGAAGACTAAACCTCATTTGATGGGGATGTACCTTCTTTGCTGTTAATAGATACTATAATTGCTTCATGTTACTTGGTTCTTGCAAAATTTTCAGCCATAGATTTAATGGTGCACTGTTTGAGTTATAAGATGCTCATTTATTTGTTTTAGAATTTGAATCTTTAGTATCTATTGGGCTCCTTGACACAGTTATAGGTGCTTAACCTATGTCAATTGATTTACAGGCCCAGGACCACTTGCTTGGAGTGGTTGTGAAAACTCCTAATCCAAATAATAAGCTGTACATTGTTTTTGTGATTAAACCTGACATGCCATCATCAGTGGAGAATGCCTCAAGTAGTGGTAATTTGCAGAATAGAAGTGGTGCATTTGACCAAGGTTATTTTGTAATGCCAAAATCGAGACGTGGTCTTGTAGATGAATATAGTACATCTGTTTCTGCTCGCAAAGGAAGAGGTGTCATCAACATCAAATTGCCCCATCGTGGTTCTGCCTGTGGAATGGGTTATGAAGTTCGAGAAGTTGACAGTAAAGAGTTTCTATGCATATGCAGCAGCAAAGTTAAAATTGACCAAGTTGGACTTCTTGAAGATGTCAGCAGTTCTGTTTATTCAAAGACTGTGCAGATGCTACTGGATTTGAAATCTGATGGAAATAAGTATCCTCCACCTTTGGATCCTGTGAAAGGTATTACCATCTCATGGTTCAAGGATTATTCATATTCTGATAACTACTACACTTTTTATGAATGCCAATGCATTGTGGTTGGCCAAAGAAAAGTAAATTTCTCTATCAGGTATGCATGATGAGGTATATTAAAGTAGTAAAAGTTTGAGGATGTGACACCTTAATTTAAATAATGGACCAAAAGAAAATCCCTAAATCTTTAGAGTTCTTTTTTCTTTTCATTTTTGTTTACAAGATTTGGTATTTTACATATAACTTGAGCTATAAAACTCTTATCGAGATGAGACCAATTGGTACATCTTTGTAGCTTAGATACCTATAACTTTTATGAAGAAAGGAAAGGTTAGTTCAGCCTAGATAATTCCCAGTGCAACATTATGCAGATCTGCGGTGTGGAAAATTTCTAGCAGGGACACTCTGATCGAGGTTAATGCAATTGGTACATCTTCTTAGCTCAAATACCTACAACTTTTATGACGGAAATAAAGACTAATTCAGATTAGTTTATTCCCGGTGCAATATTATGTAGATCTCCCATGCGGAGAATTTTCAGCAGGGACGTGTTGGAGTATTTTGTGTATAATTTGGGCTACAAAATTCCTATCGAGGTGAATCCAATTGGTACATTTCCATAGCTCAAATACCCACAACTTTTATGGAGGAATGACTAATTTGGCATAGAGAATTCTTGGCGTAACAAAATGCAGAACTACCTTATCGAAATTGTCAGCAGCGACAGAAAATGCACATTTGTTCAAATAATCCAGTTTACACATGTGCTCAAATTAACCAAAGCTCATCCAAATGAGACTAAATTTTACCCCAAGCTAGTACATGTTATTTCCAAATTGATGATCTAAGTCCCATACCAAAATACCCTTGGATTCACACAGATTGGAAGTTTTCAATCAAAAACAGTCATTTTACATGGCATATGAAATCACAATTTGGGGGCTTTGGCACCAAAACCTCACCATACATGCTTCAATACCTCTATTTAGGACTTGTCCATCACCTAATCAATTCATTTTACTCAATTCTATATCAATTTGCACAAACACCTAGGTTATGCATAATTTCAATATTTTCAAGCAACTTACTTTAATAATTCTACCATCATTAACAAAACTCATGCCATTGCTTGCATTCCATACATTTTAATAAATAAGGTCCTCCTTTCCTAGGTAATACCTTACATCCTCACTTCATACATCAACAATTCAATTCACTATACGTTTTTTGGACATGTAGTTCATAAGGATTTACCATCAATCCATCATACATTCACACTACAAAAGCACATGGTTAGTCCATGGCATCACTATTGCTCAAGACAAATATATACATCATCAACTAGCTGCATAAACCTCTAGTGAGGCATCTACTAGTTACCTATACAAACTATCGTTTCTATGCAGTGCCGGCCAAGGCATATGACTACCAATCTAACAAAAACTATACAGTTTATATAGAATACTCTAGGGTGCGTCTAACACTATCAAATTCCTCCAAGTCTCATCAAGCTTCACTATGATAAACAAAATAGTGGTGGAAGTGAGTAACTATAGGTTAAATGATAAATGCTAACCAGATTATACCAATCACAACATCATCAAGTCAATCAATACATATAGCATTGATTCATATTTATTATCAATATATATGACTATAAACAATCAATCACATATTGCCATCTAACATTATCAATCACATACATAGTTGTTTACATTCATCCATTCTCATTAACTGCATTGCAACTCACCTAGCTCAATGCTACTATATGTATGCGAATCTGACTCTAATGATGGAATATACTGCAGTATTTAATAATTCACCACATATACATATATATAGTTTTACTGGTATCAAGCCGTCATCCATTTGCAACACCATCACTCACCAATGACTGCGGCAACTCAACTCAACTGATGTTGTGGGCCTCCTCTAAAATCTCGTTCTAGAGCATTTATGGTCTAAAAAGGAACTATCACAAGGTCGATACCTTACCATTATGTCGCCCTCCTATCTAGGCCTCTTCACATAACCCCTACATCCTGTGAACAGCTTGTGCACATGCATCAATAATATCAAAATCTGATCATAAAAATCACTTGATTACTATCATCAAGGATCTCACCACACATGTGCATCCATCATATATCACCAACATTGTTAAGCTAATTATCGCTTAACTAACATGATTACCATCATGTGTCAACATCATTATGACCATTATAGTTCAACATCATCAAAGCTATCACCAACTTAATTAGTCTCATCATTCATAAACATCATTTACAATTCAACATTATCATGACACTATCATCATCAACATTTTTTATCAATCATCATATCATGCAACAAGTATTCTCAATCATCAATATTTACATCATTATCAATTTCATCCAACAACTTACATTAGTTAGTGTAAATGCATAATTCCATCGTCACTACATTTCAATCAACACAATCATATATTTAATCCATGCATAATTTATGCATTTACAATATATCACCTTTTTCCTACCTGGAATTTGGAATTCCATGGTATTTGCACGTTTTGGTTCAGTTCCAAAATTCAACGTACAACATAAAACACATCGGCCTTCGCCGATTAATCAACCGCATCCTAAATTCATCCAATTCAACTTAATATCAACTACCCGGAAACCCAAAACATTATTAATTATGTCAATTTAACGAAAGGGTAAGGGTTTGAAAGTTTTGACTTACTGAACGCTCCCCGACGTTGGTTTCTAGAAGCGATTCAAACCTTTGGCGATACCCATGGGTTTAGAATGCTTCCTACAAGCACCAATTTGAAGGATTTGAGATGAGTTTGAGAATTTGAACAAGATACACAACTTGGGTTCTATGAAACCTACTTTGAAGATTATTGAAATTGGAGGAGAAGTTTGCTCCTCCAAGCTTCCTTACGCGCCTTGGAGGAGGAGAAGATGAAATGGAACTTGATTTTCGCCTGTGGTTGGAGAAGAAGCAAACGTTGGTGAAGGGTGGAGAGTGGCAAGGTGTTAGGGAGGAAGAAGGGAGTTCAATCTCTTTTCTTTCTTTCATTAGTTTTTGTGATAAAGGAAGACAGAAATTAGAGTTAAATTAGTTAAGGGTAGAATCGTCATTTTACTTTTTCTGCCTACAACTAATCTGATAACTTTAAATTACCCTATACGTAACCAGATTAGTTCCTTAATTAACTTACCTCATTTTGATTACAATTAACAATCCTAATTAATGATTGATTATCAACAATTTAACAAATAAATTTAAATTGAGATGTTACAGGGGAGGCTTGATAGAATAATAGAAAGCCATCTTTTGGTCAAGTGATTTTTAACAACTAACTTGAAAATTGAAATGTCGATGTTTCTATAACTTTTTCCTCTATTTTAAGTTTAACACTTGGGTAACCTGCTATGATTTTAAAACCTAGATTGAAGCCATTTTTTCCCTCCAGATTTAAAGCTGAGAGATGTGAAACTTGTAGCAACATACCAGAAATGGACTAAATTATTGGAGAAGATGTCCCAGAATCAGTGTCATGGGTGTATAAAATTGGAAGAACACCTTAAATTGGCAAAAGAGATAAAATCACACAAAGAAGAAGTGGATGCTCTTCAGTTTCAAATGTCAGATGACGCACTTCAACAGATGCCTGAGTTTCAGGGCCGGGTATAATATATTAAACTTTTAATTATGCTTGAAAAAGATATTTGATGTTTTGGTTGTTTTATTGCTCAATCTTATAACGCCTTTCATTTTTCTTTTTTTTCTTTGTGGTTATACTTTCTCCAGATTGATGTTCTGAAGGAAATTGGGTGCATTGATGAAGACCTTGTTGTTCAAATGAAAGGTCGTGTTGCTTGTGAGATGAATTCTGGGGAGGAACTGATATGTACTGAATGCTTGTTTGAGAACCAACTGGATGACCTGGAACCAGAAGAAGCAGTGGCGTTAATGTCTGCTTTTGTGTTCCAGCAGAAGAATACGTCTGAACCTTCACTGACACCCAACCTGTCTGAAGCAAAAGATAGGTAACTTGCAATTTCTTGAAATAATGTCTTCATGAGAAACACCTATAAGCTATAACATAAGCTAAGTAAATCTCTCAATAATTATTTTAGCACTTAAATATTTTTAGTCCATGTAAATATAACTAGATTTGATTTCTAGTTTTCCATTTTTTTTTTTGTTGGTTCAAGGTATAATTTTTTTAAAACGTTCCTGTCATCATTTAGCTGTGATCTAACTAGATACATGTCACTTTAGCAATCATCACAAGAGGACACAAGGTGGCAAGCAATATGTATACCATCTCTAGACTATATAAACAAAACTAACTCTGGTTGATTAAGAAAATTAGTTAAGTTCATTTAACTTCCTTGATGTCAATTAAAATTTGTATTAAAAAGTGACATTCTGGATATTATATTAAATAGATTAGAGTTTGTTAAGATTTAGTTGTACTTATATTTTAGTCTCCCGAATATAATATTTTTTGTGCTTATATTCTAGTTTGGAGGTACTAGTTAGGACTATTTTCAAAATATTTGAAATTTATAATGATCTAAACCATCAGAAAAAAAGGACTCTAACAAAAAGTGACTATATTTGTATGAATTAAAAACATTTAATTCTTATTTTAATTTTTAATGACAGCACAATGTATGGTATCTGCCACTTCAAAATTCAGAGCGGAATTAGGATATGAATTCTAACTTGGACGTATTTTTCACAGGTTGTACAAAACAGCTATAAGACTTGGAGAGCTCCAAGCCGATTTTAAGCTATCAATAAACCCTCAGGAGTATGCCCAAGAAAATCTCAAATTCGGCCTCGTTGAAGTGGTTTATGAATGGGCAAAGGTTTCATTATACAGAAAATAACATTATTTGTTCCATACATCCATAATTGATTTCAGGCATTTAATCAACATTTCCTTTAAATGCAGGGTACCCCGTTTGCTGACATATGTGAGCTCACTGATGTTCCAGAAGGGCTAATAGTAAGGACCATTGTGAGGTTGGACGAGACATGTAGGGAATTCAAAAATGCTGCCGCTATTATGGGTAACTCTCCTCTGTGCAAAAAAATGGAAATTGCTTCTAATGCTATAAAGCGTGACATCGTATTTGCAGCTAGTTTGTATATTACTGGTGTATGATCATCATTTAACATGCTAATGTTTGTTCAAGCTCTAGTGCAGATAGATGCATATCAAGTGATGCTAATTGCTTTGTACATAATGAATTCATTGCATAATTCGTTACACGTGTACCTTTCCTTTTTTTTTTTTTGTAACTTATATTTTCTTTTACATTTTTCTAGATAATTTCATTGTTGACTTGTCCTCATCCTGTAGAATACTTATTCGCCATGTAACGGCTCATTGTGTTTTATCAACCTCATATCTCTCTCTCTCCAAACACATTGGGATAAAAAGTATAGCAACTTCATTTCAGATGACATCATAGTATTCTTTTGGTATAGTCATATTTTCTGTACATTTTATAATTTGGTTTCTCAATAATGCATAATATAGTTTATTGATTTCAATATAAGGATAACACAATTTCCGATAAAATATAAGTATAACATAATTTTTTATGAAATCTTTTTATTTTTGTATTGTTTAAAATGAGACATATTAGAAAAATTGTTTATAATTATATATTACCTTGAATAATTCTATAAATGAAGCAAAATTAAGTAAAGTAAAAAATATTAAAGAAACTATAATTAAATAAAAATTAAATTCACTTAAATTAATGAGTTATATATGAATTTTATTTAATAATAAAGTGTATTATATGTCTTCGTTTATAGGTCATGTTTTCTATGTTTTTTTTAATACAACTTATAAATAAATTACATTGTAACACACTATATTTTGAAAATTTTCTAAATTTTCCTTAATTAGTGAGGCAATAATTGGATTGGACAGAAGGTATTGAGTTAATAAATTTTTGAATGGGGATAATTTAGAAGACTTAACGGTTTTTTTTTGGAAAAAATTGTGGTTCACTACTAATTAATTATCGTAATATATGTAAATGGATTGAAAGTAGTAACATAACTAAAAGCAACAAGTACAAGTAATGTGTTCTTTACGATATACTTTTTTTTTTTTTCGAATAGGTGAATATGCTCTTTCCAATGATAACAAGAGGAACGTTAGTTTGACAAAAAGAAAAAACAAGAGTAAAGTTCGTAACTTATTTTGGAAGCCTTGTTTTTATCTAATAAATTTTACTTATTTTTCATTCAAGAAAGAACTTTTCTAACATTTTTGAATATTATCTATTCATTACATAATATTTTTAAAATTCACAAAATTATATTTAAAGATTTGTTAAGTACGAATGAGGCTCAATTTCTACAATAGTACAACTCTTAATAAATTTAACCATCAAGATTACTTTCATTTAATACAAAAGTTTAAGGTAATATTTTTTTGTGATTGAATGTAATATGTTGTTACACTGTGAAAAAAATAATATTTTATATGAAATTATTAATGATGTAAGAGCCGGTATAATTCATACTACCAATATAAATTAACTCTCCTCGAGGTAAGACATATGTATATATATATATATATATATATATATATATATATATATATATATATATATATATATATATATATATATATGAACTTCTACTTTCCAGTAATTTTTATTATCATAAAATTCCAAATTAACCACAAAATTCACACACACAATTCTCAATTTATAAAATATTAAAATAATTAATGAATATACTTAATTGTATATATTTCCTAATTTTTTAAAAAATTTATAATTATAATAACTAAGGATACTAAGTATAATATATATTTTAATTTTTAATAGTTTTTTATTTTTAATTCATAATTAATCGAGTAATGCATTAATTTTACACACGTATATATAATCAAAAATTATTCAAAACACTACAACACAATGATAATATTTAATAAAAACTATTTCTTATGTGTTATAATAAGAAAAATAGTATAAATATATTAAAAATTATAAAAATGGGTAACGAAATTGAACAAAATAAGGTTTTGATCGGTCATGAATTTTTGTAACTCATATAATGTTGTGATAGAAAAAGAGAGGGGAGAAAGCATATATGACAAGAGAGGAGTCAATAGTAACGAGGTGAGTAACGTTCACCGCAGAAGAACACAAGCGTTGATGACTTACTCAAATTAATGTCTTTTAACTTTGTTCGTTGCATGGAACCTTGCACTTACACATTGCACTCTTCAAATTTTCTCACATCACACACATCTAATGCAACCAAAGCGTTTCTTTGCCAATGTCAATGCTCATTTAACTCCCTCTCTTCTCTCTTCTCTCTTCTCTCTGCAATTTCCTTTTTCCTCCAAGCCATGGATCCTCACTTGCCCACTCGCCATATGTACATTGCCCAATTCACCTTTTTCTTCTTCTCTTTTCTCTTATATGGGTTAAGGTTATCTGTTTTAACTTAATTACTTCTTGTTATTTTGAAGGTTTGAACGCTACCTTTATGATTATCTCATCAAAAGAAACATGCACCTAACTGCTGAGGTTTTCAAGAATGAGGCTAATCTTCAACTTCACCCCCATGCTCCTCCTGGTAATTATTTTAATATTTTTCTTCAAGATTTGGTTGCTTTTCTTCATAGATTTCTTTATGCAAGCCATTTGCTACCTTTTTATTTTATATATTACTTCTATACATATAATGTTTTAGTAGCATATAGTAATTGATTCAACTTCATTTACATTGAATAAGAATGATTTATTAAGAGAGTTAGTCAACAGGTATTAAATTGATTAGAGAGAGTTTTATATGTTGTGGTTCATAGCATTAATTTACAACAAAATCATGTGTCCTCATTTCTTGTTCTCAAATTAAAAAGAAAATGATATCGTTAGAAGTTTTATAATTGAAATATATATATTTTTAATCTAAGGGTCATGGTAAAAGATAACTCATTTAATTTCCTAACATTCTAATCTTTGGGTGTTATAAGAAAGTCTAGCTGAATTTTCCCTAGCTTTATGTTAACTTGAGATGTCATTTGGTTGATAATCCTCCACGAAGTTATTTTTCACAATTGTGGCAGGATTCTAGATTGAATTATGATACACTAGAATTTATCGAATCTTTTCCCCCTTTTTACTTTTGGACAATTCAAAAAATAGAAGGATTGATAAGGAATTTGACATGTGGATCACAAATCCTATACTTTTAAAGAAAAATCATAAAAAATCTTAACCATAAAAAAATAGTTCAATTATCTTGATAAAAATAGTACACTTTTCATAAGTATTACTGTGTCAGTATGAGAATTATCAAGTGAAATAATAACAATCGATTAAAAAGTCGACAATTGAAATTTTTAAAATGTCTCTAGTTGAATTTTTTAATTAACAACCGTTACTTTGTAGTATATCTGTATATATTTTTATAAGTGGTACATCGTGTAAGGGTCAAATTTATAGACGGGGCAATTAATTACAATTGTACGTTCAGTTTTTTTTTCTAAAAGAAATTCAAAACAAGTCAAATCCTCGAAAGGAAGCAATTTTGAACCATCAAATTCGCCAATTATTTTAAAACAATTTAAGAAATATTTACAATAAAGTAAAAATAATATATTTAAAATCAATTCATATGTTTTAATTTTATTAAATCATTACACTAATGTGAAATTTCCCCTCACGTCATAAATTTCGTACTTCAAACAAGAGTTCTACGTTCATGACGTGATATGTATTTATATTAGAAAATTTCATCTGAATATATAAGCATTGATCTAGAAACTTATCCTCTATTTCAATTTAAAGCCTGGTTTTGATGACGTTGGAAGAAGAAAATAATTCTATAATTATCGTAAAAATTGGTAAAATCAACCTAATGTTTATCACATATGTAAAAATAGATAAATGTCTAATTTTCATATTTTTCACCTACCATCAACCTATTTTTTAGGTTTTAAATAATTTGTGAAATCATTTACTCACAAGTATAACAATTATGCAATTACACTCTTAATTATTCTTGTAGTATTAATTTCTAAATAAAATAAAGTAAAATAAAAGCGGCAGTGGCCCTGTAGCCCTAACATGGATCCACCATGTTTATCTCTATCGCTCTCTCCAAATAAAATGAAGTAAAAAAACAGGGGCAGTGGCCCCTGTCCCCCACTACACTAGAAAAATAAATATAAATATTATTTAATGTGTTATATATATACATGATATATTATATAAAAAAGATTTTTTTATTACGTGAGAATGAAAGAAATAAATATTATAAATGATTAAAATTAAAATATATTAAGTATATAACTTATAAAAATTTTTAATCATAAAATACATCCTATATCCATACAAGTACTTATGAATATGCATATACAAGTACTTATGAATATGTATATAAAATAGACATGACATTTAAACTTATCTCAAATTAAGAATTGTATATGTCGAGAGTTCTGTTAGGTACCAGAGTATCAGAATAATATCACACAGCTAAAATAGAGATGAGAAAAGAGGAATTAAACACACAATAATTTTACGTGGAAAACCCTCAATTGATAAGGGAAAAACCATAGACAAGATTAGAGAAATAATTTTACTAAGTGGAAAAAAAAATATTACAACTTCTCTCTATCTTACAAGGAGAGAACAATGACATTCTCTTTAAATAGGAGAACACTCTAATTTTTCTCTCTGAACTTTTCTCTCTAGATACTAGGAAATGCTTCTAGTTTTTGGGATGCTATAACCATTGCTTCATGTTGCTATTTATAGGAAATGCAAATCTTTCTTAACCACATAATTTTGCTCTATGCCTTTTCCATTTGTGGCTTACAATGCTTGCTAATTTTGAACCACACAACATGCTTGCATTAGGTGGAAAATGGAACAAATAATTCTACCACTAAAAGTGGATTTAATTCCACGACAATCTCCCACTTAAAGTCACTTTTGTGAGCTTCTTAAATCTTTCTCTTCTTGCCAGTTTCCTGCTGTAATTACGTTTTTGATAGGCCATAGGAGGACCTGCACCATTTGAACTTATTGGTGTTGATCGGTTTTGTTATAACATCTGCTAGGTTGTCTTTTGTATGAATCTTCTGGAGATCCACACTCCCTTCTTCTACTACTTCTCGAACAAAGTGGTATTGCACCCCTATGTGTTTCGTTCTGGAATGAAAGGCCAGATTCCTTGCAATATGCAAGGCACTCTAACTGTCACAATACACTGTAATCTTCGGTTGCTTGTGCCCGAGTTCTTCCAATATCCTTTTCATCCAGATTGCTTCCTTGCATGCCTGAGTAGCTGGCATATATTTTGCTTCTGTAGTTGATAAAGCTACAACAGATTGTAATTTAGATAACCAGCTTATCGCTCCTCCTATAAGTGTAAACACATAGCGTGTAGTAGATTTCCTTTTATCAAGATCACCTGCACAATCAGAATCAACATATCCTCTGACAGTGAACTCTGATCCTCCAAAACACAATACAGCACTAGAGGTTCCCTTAACGTATCTTAGGATCCTCTTCACAGCATTCCAATGCTCATTACTAGGATCTGCCATGAACCAACTGACTATACCAACCGCCTGAGCAATATCTGGTCTCGTACAAATCATTGCATACATAAGGCTTCTCACCGCTGATGCATACGGTACTCGAGACATTTCCATCCTCTCTGCTTCACTGCTAGGACTCATACTTGAGGATATTTTATAATTGACAGGAAGTGGGGTAGAAATTGGCTTACAATCTTGCATATTGAAGCGCCGTAAAACTTTCAGTAAGTAGTTCTTCTGAGAAAGCCAAACCTTCCTATCTTTTCCGTCTCGGTAAATTTGCATCCCTAAAATCTTGTTTGCTGGTCCCAAATCCTTCATATCAAACTCCCTAGCCAACTACGCCTTCAATTTCTGGATTTGATCTTTGTTGGGGCCTACAACCAACATGTCATCCACATACAACAGTAAAATGATAAAATCATCAACACCAAACCTCTTGTAGTATGTACAATGGTCTGAACACAGTCTATTGTATTTGAGGCTCATAATGAAGGAATCAAATCTCTTGTACCAACATCTTGGCGCCTGCTTTAGACCGTACAAAGATTTGGTTAACCTGCAAACCAAGTTTTCTTTTCCTTGTTCTTTAAAGCCTTCTGGTTGGAACATATATATTTCTTCTTCAAGTTCTCCATGAAGAAAAGCAGTTTTTACATCCAATTGTTCAAGATGTAAATTAAATGAAGCACACATAGCCAACACAACTCTGATAGTAGTAAGTCTTACCACTGGAGAGAAAATCTCATTGAAATCAACTCCTTCTTTCTGAGCATATCCTTTGACCACCAGTCTAGCATGATACCACTCCACTTGATCATTGCCATCTCGTTTGATTTTGTAAACCCATTTTTATCCAATGGCTTTTTGACCTTTTGGAAGTGTTACAAGTTCCCATGTTTGATTTCTATGCAAGGCTTCCATTTCCTCCTGCATTGCTGTAATCCACAGAGAAGCATCTGAACTGCTCATAGCCTCCTGAAGGGTTGACGGTTCTCCTTCTTCTGTTAGAAAACAGTATGCATCGTGGCTTGTCATCACATAGTCTGAGTGCCAAGATGGTTTCTTTATCTGATGTGTTGATCGTCGAACTTCTACATTATTGGTCTCATTTGGTTCTTGTTCTTTGTGCTCTAGTTCAGCTTTAGAAGAATCATCTCCTCCAGACTTTTCATCTATCTGGATAGTTGTGGCTTCTTTTGAAGTGCTCTCATGTTTCTGCTCATCTTTCAGCTCATTATCTACAAAAAATACATCTCTGCTGACAATAACCTTGCAGGCAGTGGGATCCCACAGGCGATACCCCTTAACACCGTCAGCATAGCCCAAGAATATACATTTCCTGGATTTTGGATCCAGCTTTGATCTTTCCTGGGTGTTATACATTACATACACAGGACAACCAAATATATGCAGAGAAGAATAATCTACTGGTTTTCTTTTCCATACCTCCATAGGTGTCTTAAGACCAATAGTAGTTGATGGTGATCAATTTATCACGTAGCAAGCAGTTTTGACTGCTTCTGCCCAGAAAGACTTAGCTAAACCTACAGTCTTCAACATAGCTCTAGTCCTCTCCAGGAGAGTTCTATTCATCCGCTCTGCTACACCATTCTATTGAGGCGTATGTGGCACTATGAATTGCCTTTGAATACCTTCTTGCTTGTAGAATGCTATAAATTCACCATCTATATATTCTCCTCCATTGTCTGCCTCAAGCACTTGATTTTCTTTCCAGTTTCAAGCTCCACTCGTGCTTTAAACTCCTTGAATACTGGAAACACATCAGACTTCTTCTTGATTGGGTACACCCATAATCTCCTACAATGATCATCAATGAAAGATACACAATATTTTACTCCTCCCAGGGACATTTCTGGTGACTCCCATACATCAGAATGAATCAAGTCTAATACGCATTTGCTTCTAGCAGTAGACTTATCAAATTTTAATCTATGTTGCTTACTAGTCACACAATGCTCACAGAAAGGTAAATCTATCGATTTGAGCTCGTGAAGGAGATTACGCTCTGCAAGGATCTTCAAGCCGTGTTCTGACCCTAATTTGCGATGCCACATCATCGTCATTTCTTCTTGGCTGGTTGAAGCAACTAATGCATCTGCCTCCTGTAGAGTATCTCCCAAAAGCATGTATAGATTAGCAGCGACCTTCTCTGCTTTCATTACTACTAGAGCTACTTTCACCACTTTCAAGATCTCACCTTCAATATGGGTCTTGCAACCGAGGTCATCTAATTGCCCAATGGACAAAAGATTTTTCTTCAGTCCCTTCACATGGCGTACTCCCTAAATTGTGCGAACAGTACCATCGTATATTTTTATTTTGACAGTACCAACCCCAGCAATTTCCAAAGCATGATCATTTCCCATGAACACAGATCCTTCTGAGATATGTTCATAAGTGCAAAACCAATCTCGTTGTGAAGTCATGTGCCATGTTGCTCCCGAATCCATTACCCATACGTCAGTTAGCTGTCTTTTGCTTTTGGAACCAATCGCTGCTTCGCTGTACATAATTTCTCCATCATCAGAGGTACTAGCAACACACCCTTGAGATGTACTTACTCCAGAAGATTTCTCTGGATTTTTATTGTTGTACCAACAATCTTTCTTCAGGTGCCCCTTCATGCCACAATTATAGCATTTAAAGTTCTTCCTTCTTCGAGACTTTGATCTGCCATGATTCTGGCTCCCACTGGGGCCACGCTCCGTTGATATTCCCCTCGTCATCGTTAAGGCTTACGCTTGCTTTGAACTTTCTTTACTATCTTCTTTATTTTTACGCCTAGATTCTTCTTCAAGGATAGCTCTGGAGACATCATCAAAGTGCAAGCGACCAACAATATTATTATTTGTTATATTGATGATGAGCTGATCATAGGAATCTGGCAAGCTCTGAAGCAGAAGTTTAGCACGCTCATTTTCTGGTATTGAAAAGTCTGACACTGTAAGCTGAGCAAACAACGTATTCAGATTGTTGATGTGGTCCGTCACTGATGTGGACTCACTCATCCGAAGAGTATACAACCTCCTCTTCAAAAAGATTCTATTGTGAAGTGATTTCACCTCATACAGTTTGATGAGGGTATCCCAGATCTCCTTTGCAGTATCCTTCTCTGCTATACTTGACAAAACCGAATCCGCCATTGCTAAGTGCAAGGTGGAAACAGCGTTGTCATCCATCTCTTTCCACTTTTCGTCGGTTATACCAACGGGTCTACCTTCAATTACCGCCGAACAATTTTCTTTCCTCAAAATTGCCTTTATCTTCAATTTCCACAAGGAGAAATTTCTCCCACTGAATTTCTCAATCTCAAATTTCACCGTCATTTTTTTTACTGAACCGGTTTACACAATTTCATCGTGAATAGTACAGTATATGTGAACAGTATTGTATATTTTTACCGTACACAAGAATAATTCCAGTATACGTTAACAATCACTCCAAAAGTATACAACCACATGTGTGAATAGTAATTGTGAATAGTACCCAGGAATAGTACCCGTGAATAGTACCACAGCGTCAACAACCAGTGGCTCTGATACCACTGTTAGGTACTAGAGTATCAAAATAATATCATACAGTTAAAATAGAGATGAGAAAAGAGGAATTGAACACACAATAATTTTACGTGGAAAACCCTCAATTAATAAGGGAAAAACCACGGGCAAGATTAGAGAAATAATTTTACTAAGTGGAAGAAAAATATTACAACTTCTCTCTATCTCACAAGGAGAGAACAATGACACTCTCTCTTTAAATAGGAGAACACTCACTAGGAGAACCTCACAGGAGAACACTCTAATTTTTCTCTCTGAACTTTTTTCTCTAGATACTAGGAAATGCTTCTAGTTTTTGGGATGCTATAACCATTGCTTCATGTTGCTATTTATAGGAAATGCAAATCTTTCTTAACCACATAATTTTTCTCTATGCCTTTTCCATTTGTGGCTTACAATGCTTGCTAATTTTGAACCACACAACATGCTTGCATTAGGTGGAAAAATGGAACAAATAATTCTACCACTAAAAGTGGCTTTAGTTCCACGACAGGTTCTCCAAATTATCTTTTTAAAAGCTATATACGATGTACATCGGAACATCATGTCATCATGCGTACTCTTGAAATGTTGCAATTTGAGAGCTTTTTAACCTTATTTACATTTATTGAAGTAGTCTTATTTGTATTCTTTGACAAAGTCACATTGAGTGATTAATCCAATAAGATAGAAAATGTTTGAAAAACTTTACTTAAACTTGTAAAAGTAACTTAATTATTTCTGAAAAATTCTTTTTAGTTGATTTAAATAAATTTCTTAAATAAGCTTATCAAATTCTTTGATTAACTTATAAAGTATACAATCGAACTTGTAATAGATACTTATTTACTTAAAAGTGACCTTAGTTATATTTCCACTCTAATGATTTTCGGTCTTTATTGTGCTTATGCACTCATTCATTGGTGTCTTTAGGAATGTTTGGTCTCTATTACGCTTATGAACATTGGTGAACTTAGGAATACAACCGTACTCTTTTATATTATTTTCTTGATGTTTTATACACTCCCAATCCTGAGTAGTTTAGATTAAAATAAATTAAAACTTGTTATTAAATTTTTTATCTTTTAGGCATACAAATTGCAAACTTTGTTATCTTTATTCTTAGATTGTTTTTATCATTATTGTAATGGTGACTACATTGTGTTAACCATACTTAATCTGTCCCAAGTCATCGCCTACCACTTTGAACATTTGGTAGAATTGTTCCCTTATAAAGATATGTGTTGTGTTGAACATTATAATTATATTATTCATTCTTTAGTTGGCCTAATCATAGGTTTGACAAGATAGATTGTCTTTAAAAATATTTCAGCAATATGTATAAAAGAAAAACGAATAAGAGAAAAGTGTATCAGCTCTTTAAGGAGTGAGAGAATAAATTATATTGATGAGATTACAATGTTATAAACTTATATAGATAAGAGAGAGCTATCATAACTAACTCTAACACCCACGGTTAACTCTAACCTTCATAAAGAATAATGTTTCACTAAATAAAATTTTGTTTCACTAACAGACTTAGCAGACTTAACCTAATAGACATAGCAGACTTAGCATATATTCTTTATATTCCTTCTCAAACTCAAGGATGGCAAAGAAAAGACCCTAAATTTAAATCTGCATTCCTAAAACAACTTGAGGAATAACTTTGGTGAGCACATTAGCTGTCTGAGTGGTGGTGGGAGAGTGTTGAACAACCAATTCCTTAGTAATGACTTTGTCTCTCACAAAGTAAATGTCAAGTTCCAAATGTTGAGTTTTGCTATCAAGAATTGGATTGGAGGAGAGGTTCACAACACTTAGATTATAATAGTAAACAACAGGTGGTGTAGAGGACTTGAAGTGAAGATCATGTAGAAAGGATTGAATCCAAGAGACTTCCATAGTTACAACTGCCAGACTTCTAATTTAGCTATAGTGCTTGATCTAGACACAATGGCCTATTTTTTCGATGACCATGCCATAAGATTCGAACCAAGATAGACATAGTATCTAGTGGTATATTTCTTATCATCTAAAGTAGGACCTTGGTCTACATTACAAAATGTTGTGAGGTGAAAATCAAGAAACTTAGTGAGAATAAGACCATAAGTGAGAGTCCTTTTAAGATACCTCAACATTCTTTTGACTGCTTTCTAATAAGAAAGCTTATGAGTGTGCATAAACTAGAAGGCTCTATTAATTGGATAAGATATTTCAGGTCTTATAATGGTGACATATTGAAGGACACCAACAACATACCTATAAAGTTTAGGGTTATCAAAGATGTCAAGATCACGCTTTGTTAATTTGAGACTAAAGGCCATAGGTATGGTCATAGGTTTAGCGGTGAGCATTTTAGCTTTCTGAAGAAGGTCAGTGTTGTATTTGGTTTGGGATAAATGAAGGCCACCAGAGTTGGTAGAATTGATTTGATTTCCAAGAAAGTACTAGCTCAGGTCTCCAAGGTCTTTGAAAGGGAAAGGCTTGATGTTTTTTGGTGATATAATAATCTAAGGTGTGTTTATAGCTACTAGTAAAGATAATATTATCAACATATACTAAGACTAGCATGACATGAGTGGGTAAGGTCCTGATAAACAAAGAGGTGTCACTTTTTGCTTAATGGAAACCTTATGAGAGTAGGAAACCATATAGCTTTTGAAACTAGGCCCTTGAAGCTACTCGAGTCCATATAAAGCCTTGTTAAGCTTACAAACTAGGTCTCCTTTACCTTAAACATAACCACTAGGTTGAGTCATGAACATTATTTCTCCTAGATCCTACTAAGAAAAACATTATTGATATTAACATGTCTTATATTCTAATTCAAAATGAGTGCTAAAGTGAGAACACTTATGATTGTGGTTAGTTGCATAGTAAGATTAAATTTCTCATAAAAGTCAAATCCTTCCTTTTAATGTAGTCCTTTAGTAACAAGTCTTGTTTTGTGCTTGTTGATAGGTTCATCTGGACTCTTTTTCACTTTGAATAAATTACAAGTAACAACGTTACTAGAGGAAGATGTGGGAACAAATGTCCAAGTTTTTATTTGCCTTAGAGCTGAATATTCTTGATCCATGGCCCTTTTCTAGTCTGGAGAGGTTAATGCAACCTTAATAGACTTAGGCTTAACTTCTTATAATTGTTTGGGTTGAACTAGGTCAGAGGACTAGCTTTAGGTTTGTGAATTTTATTTTTGCTTTTAGTTTGCATTGAGTGAGTGTTAATAGGATTTTTTGGTGGAGGAGTAATAGACTCAAAGGCATTAGCTTGAGCAAAAGGCTCAACAATAGTAGAGGCAACAACAAGCTTAGCAATAGACTCACTAGGAGAATTAACAACATCAATGAGGAATTGGAATCTATTGGAGGTTGGTAGCACTGGAACTATCAGAACCACTTCAGTGTTATCCCTTATTTAGGAAGAGGCATGGTGTAAGAATTAGCATGTTTGAAAGGGAAAATCTAACTCATCAAACTTATGATATATGTTTTACCAATTTTTTTATATGTCCATGTTTCCTCTTTGCCAAGCCATTTTGTTCATGTATATATAAGTAACTTAGCCAATGCTAAATGCCATTCTTTGCTAGGAATGGTATAAGTTCTAAGAACTCTTTACCATTGTCACTTTGTAACACTTTAATTTTATGGTCAAACAAGTTTTCCATTATGTTTTTAAAATGTATGAAGCATGTAGTTTGAGACTTAAACTTTAAAAAATAGATCTAAGAGAATCTAGAATAGGCATCTCTTAAATGAAGATATATAATACTTATTACCATAGGTAAAAGGTATTGGTGATGGAACCTAAGCATCACTAGATTGAGAAAAGGTTAGGTTATGTGATTTCCCCAAGACACAAGACTTATAAATGTTTGACACTTTATTCATATCAATAGATATATTACATTGCTTTAGGACATGAGTTACAATTTTGGAGTTTGCATGTCCTAGTCCATTATTCCAAAAGGTATACGAAGAATCTATTTTATTAGTCTGAATAGAGTTACAAGAAAAACTATGTTATTACAACTAGTGATATTTGAAGAAGAAAGAAATTACACAAATTGATATTTGAAGAAAAAGTACTTGATTGGTTCCTTGACATTTCATAAAACATGAATCATTATGAAATTCCAAGAAGACTTTGTTATCTCTAATAATCCGAGACATACTAAGCAAATTTTTATTGATTTGGAGAACATGAAGTAGATTTTGCAAGAATAAAGGTTTATGATTGTGGGGAGAAATTAGGAAAGAATTGCCAATATGCTCAATGCTAGATGGTTCACCATTTTCCATTCTTACATAAGTGTCACTACTGTATGCTTGCTTTACCCAAGTCTAGTGTTAAATGAGCAGATACTCTTGAGTAGTAATGCTTTTATTTATATAACGATGTAGGGATCAGTCCTGGAATGATTAATGTAACTATTGGCTAATATTCTTCACCTAATTCATCAAAAATCACTTGAATATGATCAAATTTTTCTATGGGTGACCTTATTACTCTAAGGGTGTCTGTAGTTTTCTTGATTAGAAGGATGTATTAATCCATGCTACTTCAACCTTTCTTAATGTTCTTGAGTTGTAATCTCAATTGGCTCTTGGTAGTGTTGGTGATTGCAAAATAATAACCCAACAGGTTCTTCTAGATCTGGTAGGAATTTTCACACTCAACCATTCAAGTGTGAAGTTAGGTGATATGTTGCTAACAACTAGGTCAATATCCATTGATCTTGCTGCTCCCAATTGATAAATTATTGATTTACTTTATGGCATCTTCATCTTATTAGTTGAGAAATCTTTTTGACATTCCTCATTTATCTTCTTCAGAGATATATCTTGACAATCAATATCCTTTTTATCATGCCTAGGACTTATTACTTCCACGTTAGAAAGTTCTAAGCATCAAGCTTGATGAAAACTAGAATAATGAGGGGCTAGACCACAAGTTGAGAACCTATTTCTTGAGAATCACTCATTGTTTGTCAAGATCTGATACCATAAAGGTATTTAAGCAGTATGCATAAAAGAGATAAAAATAAAAGGAAAGTGTTTTAGTTCTTAAGATAGTGAGAGAATGAATTACGTTGATGAGATTACAACAACACAAACATATATAGATAAGATAGAGATGTAAGATAGCTATCACAACTAACTCTAACACCCACAACCAACTCTAACCATAATAATAGATTTAAGAAACTTAGCTTAACAAACTTAGCCGACTTAATCTATACTTTCTACAGGCTCAATATTGGATCTAACTCAAACTTATCTAGTGAAAAATAAACTTTGAACTTTAAATTTTGAGTCTAAATTAAATTATAATTTATTTTAGTCTAATATGATGAAACTCGATGCAAAAATTAAACTTTTGTCAAAGTTAGAGAAATTATTTTTCAATCACGAATTGAATCTAAACTTTTTGGCCCTAATCTGTCACCCTACTTATTTCAGGTAAGCCTAATACCAGTTGTTAAACTCATTTTGACAACTATACTAAATCATTGGAGTTATAGTTAAGATTGTTTTAAGCTTTTTAGTAATTAGAGATAAGATTGAGGAGTATGAGGTTTAACATTCCATGATCGATGCATCATTTATGTTCATTTGTAGTTAATAATTAGTCGCAAGTTCTAGGAAATTTTTTTACAAGTCTATGAAATTACCATTACTTTTGAATATGAGAGTTTTAATTGTCACACCCTTGATAAATGTTATTGGGATAACTTTTTTAATTTAAATTTTCTTTGAATTGTAAATAAATTTTCTTTAAATTTTTAATTGTAATTTCTCTTTGTTAATGTTGTTCTTTCATAATAGTACTATTACATATCCTACATAACAAAGCCATAGTTAAAGGATTTGAATATAATATGTGATAGTTTTTTTTTTAATTATAAAACATGGGTTGTTTATCAGCAATAGATGTGCCAGAAGGATTTTTGCTAGAATGGTGGTCATCAAACTATGACTTTGACTTCTTTAAAGCACAACTACAAATGAAGGTAGGTTTCTACTACAATTTTGATTATGTCCTAATTCAAGTTTGTCTTATTGACACGATGATGTATGCAAATTTTACTTTTTATATTTAAATGTAGGGGACACAGGGGCTAGAAGCCACACAAGGATATACAACCTTTTCTTACAAAAAAGCAAAATGTTCCATGAATGTTGAAGCAAAAAATCACTTGCCTGGTGATTTTACTCCTAGTACATTTCTTACCCTACCTCATTAGAACATTTTAAATCAAAATTACTTTTGAAATTTATTCCATTTCTCAAGGATATGTACTATGATGAACTTCATAAGCATGTGCATTATTTGGTGATATTTGTTTTCAAATTTATTCTATCAACTTGAAGGGAATAATAATGGCGTGAGTTGTCAAATTAGTAGTAAATATAGAATCCATTCTTTCAAGGATTCTTCATGATCCTAGCCTTAATATATGTATAGCCGAAAATAGTTTACCTTGTATTATTTATTTGTTTAAGAATGTACAGAATGAAACAGGAAAAAAATATATCAAAAAAGTGTTTTTAAGATGGTATTAGGAGTTGGTCTTGGTCCTCTCATATTCCAAAGACCTTTTAGTCTTCTCTGATTATCGTTTTCCTCTTTTTCATTTTTTCCACTTAATATGACAAACACCAACCCTGATGAGACCCAACCTACCACCGACTCTATTCTTATGACCTTCACCAAACCATGACTAAGGCTTTGGCTAAAGCCCAAGTTGGATGACTCTAACTACGCTCTCTGGTCCTATGCTGTCGATATACATATCTCTGGCAAATAAAAATTTGGGTACATTAATAGGGATTTCCCTTAGCCTTCTGCGACCGACAATGCCATTATCAAAGGGTGGGTGATTAATCTATGCAACCCTATCTTATTGGAAATTTCATCCACTTTCCTACTGTAAAATTAGTTTAGGATGTTATTGCTACTACATATTTTGATGGCAAAGACACTTCTTAAGTCTATGAACTTCGACGACGCGTTAGTCGCGTGCGCCAAATTGGTGGATCTCTTGAGAGGTATTACATAGAATTACAGGGTCTTTGGTATGAAATTGACTTCCGCAGACCCAACCCAATAAAGTGCCTTACTGATACCCTATAATACTTTTTTGGTTCAAGAGGATCGCGTGTTTACTTTTTTGGATGGACTTGACGATTGCCTTGACAATATCCATAATGATGTGCTCCAAATGCAACTTTTCCCTTCTGTTGAACAAGCCTATGCCCATGTCCAATGCAAAGCACTTCAACAAGAAATCATGACCACAAACGAGCCAGACAATGTTTCTGGGGTTGTTTTAGCCAGCAAAGGTCTTACACTTCATCCTAGTCCCTCACCCTCTAATGGGTTATCTTTTGAGTAAAAAAAATCTACTATTTTGTCTAAATCTCATGTGGTTATGACTGGGATGAAATGCTCCTATTTCATGTCTACAAAGCATACACGTGACAATTGCTTCAAATTGAACAAGTACCTTAATTGGTGACATGAGCTTCAAGCTCAAAAAAAAAATGAGAAGTTGATGGCGCTAATGGCAACATCGGTCAAGCAGCATTGGTGGTTACAAAACCTCTTCTCTCCTTGATACCATAAAAACCATCTCCCAAAGATTCCAGTTCTAATTTAGGTAACTTTGGTTATGCCTTTGTCACCTCTTCTATGGATAGTGTTCGTGGTACCTAGCTACTTGACTCCAAGGCCACTGATCACATGGCATTTGATGCTAAGGATTTTACCTTGTGATCTACTCCACAGAGGACAAATGTTGCAAATGCTAATGGTGTCCTTTTGCCGGTCACAGGAGCCAGTTCTGTTCCTCTCTCCTCTTCCATCATTTTATCTATTACACTGCTTGTATCTTCACTTTCGCATAAATTACTTTGTTAGCCAAATCACTGAGGAATTAAATTATGTTGTTCTTATTTATCCTTCTTTTTGTCTTCTTCAAGATATTCTCACCAAAGAGATAATTGGGCGTGGTACTAATACATGGACGATTTTAACATGGGTCGTGCTCATCATATCCTAGGAAATGACAAAGAACACCAAATTTGGATTTGGCACCAACATTTGGGGCATTCTTCCTTTACTTATATGAGACATTTATTTTCTGATTTGTTTTCACATGTACTGCCTTGTGACTTTCAATGTCATACATTTATCTTGGCTAAGAGGCACCATGCCTCCTATCTATTAAGTATGACTAAAAGTACTATTCCAGTTGCTTTAATTCACACTAATGTTTGGGGTCCTTCTCTTATTACTATTATAATGTCTCACTTAATTATTAAACCCTAAAACATGCAATTAAAGTCAATTTAACATAAAATGCCACATTAATTAATAAAAACAAATACAGGAATTTTTTTAAAAAAATATTTACATCCATCCTAAGATGTCCCCACATGACTTTACGGCTCCCCCATCACCTATCCTAAGCTTGGGAGTTTCAAAATTACTCAAAGAAAATTTTTTAGCACACTATCTCCCTACGCACTGCTCAGTAATTTGTATTAAATCAGAGTTACATAACTACAATTAAGATGAATCCAGTTTGTACGCATCTACAACTCAAATACCTACAATTATTATGTAGAAGTTGAGGGCCAATGATGTTCTTAAGACTGCCTAATTCATGAAATTGTAAAATCAGCTTTGCTGAAATTTTCAGCATGAACACCCTGTAGTACTTTAGGTATAACTTGGACTACCAACCTTCGATTGACGCAATTTTAGTGTCAAAACGACGGGGACTAAATTATCTATAACGTTTTTGAAGAACTCAAAGGCTAATTCAGACGAGATTAACTACAAGAGAAGAAACAAAATAGATCCCAGAATCTGTCAAAATTTTGCTTGAGCGAGCCAGTTTTAGCTTGAGCGAATTTTTAATAGAATGCAGCCCTCGATTCTACTGAAATCTCACTTGATCGAGATTTCCTCCACTTAAGCGAGATTTTGGCAGAATAGAGCCTCCAGGTCCTTTAAACATCTTGCTTGAGCGAAATTTACTTGCTTAAGCGAGTCATGACACCACCATTTCCAATTTTATACAAAATTCACATAATTTTCAACTTCTAACCTACCAAATTTACCCGTTTCAACTCCGATTACTACAAAACTTCATGAGTACTATGTTTTCCTTATTCCGAAGCTGTGGCGCAGTCTGTTTGTCAAAATTCTATCATATGCTCAATATATGTAGAATAATGAATTTAAACCAAAAGTAATGCAATCCAATGCACAAGACTTAACAAATGGACTCCAAACTTGGTGAGGGCTATATGCACCAGTTATGAATGAGGTAGGAAACCTATTGGTACCTTCTAGGGGTCTTAAAACCCACCAGATCACAAAATCACCCTTCCAGTTCCTAATTTCCATCCTATTTTCGCTATTTTGCATAATACTTCGTATTTCATCATCACACCCAACATTCATACACATTCATATTAACATATAACTCATGCACATGATATAATACCCGCCCATTTCAAATTCATCAATCGAATGGCTCTATGCCATAAATACACATTAGCTTATAATACCATAAACATAACTAATATCTCAAATCCATAAACTCACGACATAAATACTATTCTGACATCATTAATCTAGCACACATGCAAGCAATTAACATACATCATCATACTACACGTAGTTTTTAATGTCTAATGAAACTATAAGTCTAGCTATCATGCAATCCAAGCGCATATATGTCCATATCTAAAGTAATCTACTGAACTATTACACAAATCACAATTCCATAGCTTTCTTGGCATTAGCTCCCAACTTGGTGCTTTCCTCTGGGGCATCCACACCTTCCCTGTCATTGGTTACTAAAAGAAAAGAAACCACAATAAGAGTGAATGAATATCATAATTAATCTAGAACGGTAAACTGAAGTCAATATTATCAATTCACCATTTCATCACTAACAGAATACATTTCACATAATTATCACCTAGTTCTTAATCAAAAGATTCATCAACACATACTACAAAAATTCATAATTTTATGTCAATATATATATTAAATGATTCAACAACACCGATATGCATAACACCCAAACCAAGTCATGTAGAATATCACTGACTCTCAAACCATCTATATTATGACGTCTAGTATCTGAATATTAAAAGGATTGACCTTCAGCTGAAGGTTCTACTTGATACCCCATGAACCCGACTTGATCCATCGAGCCTGACTTGGCTCTCCACCTCAACCGTTGGGTCCTACTTGACTACTGGGTAGCTCAACTAGATCTCAAATGACCATAGGAGCCAAAAATGAAGGGCAAAACATACCGTCGGCCATCCCACACCATATAATCACATAAACACATCTCAAATCTTATATATCATTATTGATAAACATTAGTCACCTAGGGCGGCCACATCGACCTGACCCCTAACATATATTTGCATCACCTCAACATATTAAATCATCATTATTTATCAAGTACGCCATATAAGAATCAACACTAGCATGTACCCATCAAGTTCATAATCCAAAATCTAATATCGTACATAACCATATTCACGAAAATATACCTATATCTACATATATCATATCGCCTAACATATTCCTAAATTTCTTATACCCTATAATCGGGCTATATTCCTTTCGAGGCTATTTTTACTTTAACCAATTCTAATTAATTATGACCCAAACACCACCTTACCTCGATTCTGCACTTCCATGAGTTGTTCTTTGTGTCAGTTACGACCCATGACCAAATTATTCGATGTTTCGCTTCTGTTTTTGATACCCACTTCGTTTAGCGATCCTCTGACGCCCGTTCCACCACCTACAAACGCCAAAACACAAACCCATTAACACATTGCCCTAACCATTGCTCTAAGAACCTTATTCAAGCTTCATACAAGCATTAAAAAGCAAAACCGAACACCCCGCCATGCATGTATCTCACAGCTAGAGAGAGAAAGAGAGGGGGAAAGAGAAAGCTTGAAATTGATGGTTCATATGGACCTACCTTGCTTCCCCAATGCCAAAAACGTGATTAATTTGAAGTTCCAACATGAAATGGACCACCTATTGAAGCCTAGAACTCATGGCCATTGAAGAGAAAAATGAGGAAGAAGGTTGCATACTGCTCGTGGGGGAAGAAGAGAAAACTGAAATTTTAATGTCTTGAGGGCAAAATGGTCATTTACCTTTTTTCCATTTTCTTTTATAACTTAAATTAAAACTTACCTTTCAACCCTTTGGTAACTTTGAATTTACCACCACTTATTTCAATTTTTTTAAAATTTTAATAATCAACTAATCAAATAATTTTATTTAATTTCATAATATCTAATTATTTAAAATTACATTTATATTAATTAATAATAATTTCAGAAAATCTAAAATTAATTTGAAGGCAATTATTAATATTTTTTCGTCAATCATAGATATTTAAATTAATTAACTAGGATGTTACAACTATATCCTCTAGTGTTCGTTGGTTTATGATCTTTATTGACGACTGTACGTACATGGCCTAGATGTACCATTTAAAGAGTAAAGATGAAGTCTTTATGGTGTTTTGCCCATTCCATACTATGCTACAGACTCAATTTTCAACCACATTATAGGTTCTCCATTCAGATAATGGTGGAGAATATGTTAATCAGAACTTTCATGCATATTGTGAGCAACGCAGACTATTCATCCGCCCCTAGTCACCACACCAAAATGGTGTAGCTGAGTGAAAGAATCTTTATATTCTTGAAACTGCACGTGCTTTACTTCATAGGGCTAATGTACTTACCCAATATTGGTACGCAGTGGCTACAACTATACATTTACTTAGTCGAATGCCTACCAAAGTCTTGAATTTTAAGACCTCACTACAAGCTTTGGCATCACATGTTCCCTTACCAACGATCCTTGTGCTTCCTCTATGAGTATTTGGTTGTGTAGCTTATGTGCATTTTCATAGGAATCAGCACACAAAACTTATTCCTTGTGCTCTCAAATGCCTCTTCTTGGGATACGATACACACTAAAAAAGCTACTGATGTTATAACACCTCCGCTAAACGTACTTATGTGATAATGGATGTCACTTTCATCGAGTCTGGCCTCACAACCACCAATTATTCTCTTCCGGGGGAGATCCTAGATGAAGAGAACAATTGGTTATAGCTCAACGGGCCAAATATTGAAATATTGGCTGGTGAAGAGTCTCGTATAGGGTTGGATGAGTCTCTTGAGATTGATATTCCTTCAAGCTCAAAGTGTTATTTGAGAATGATACTCCTCCAAGATTGGATAGGCCTCCTGAGATTGATACATCTCTAGAGATTAATACACCTCTAGAAGGTGAGGCAAACCCCCCTCCTCTGTTAGTATCTACAGACCCTTCTCCCGAGAATATCCTTGAGGTAAGTATTTTTGACATATCTCCAAATATGAATAGTATGAATATTCCTACTAGGTATACCTTACATTTCAGGCACAATCGTGGCAAGCCACCAAATAGGTATTTGCCAGATATTAATGAGCGAAGGTCAAAACATCCAATAGCCAACTATGTGTCTACTGAAAGGATGTCTAAACTTTTGAAAGCTTTTACGCATGTACTTTGCTCAATTCATGTTCCAACTAGTGTTCAAGAAGCTCTATCTAATCCAAGATGGATGCAGATAATAAAGGAAGAAATGGAGGAATTATTGAAGAATAACACGTGGAGTCTTGTTAGGTTGCCTAAAGGAAAGAAGCCAGTAAGATGTAAGTGGGTGTTCTCCATCAAACATAAAGCTGATGGGTCAATTGAGTGGTACAAAGCAAGATTGGTAGCGAAAGCCTATACACAAACATATGGGGTGGACTATCAAGAAACTTTTTCTCCAGTTGTTAAACTAAATACTGTTAGAATACTGTTGTCTCTTGCAACTAACCTTGATTGGCCATTATATTAGTTTGACGTAAAGAATGTCTTCCTCCATGGCAAGCTTGAAGAGGAAATTTTAATGGACATTCCTCTAGGTTACACAACATCCTTAAATGAGACTGAGGTTGTATGCAAGTTACAACGAGCATTATATGGACTGAAACAATCACCTCGAGCATGGTTTGGGCAATTTAGCTTGGCAATAAAGAAGTATGGCTTTCAGCAATCCTTTTCTCAAAGCACAGAATGGGCAAGGTAATGACTTTAATAGTTTATGTACATGACATGATTATCACGGGGATGATAAAGAAGAAATATCCAGTCTTCAAAAACATCTAAGATCTGATTTGAGATGAAGAATTTAGAAGGACTCAAATATTTTTTTAGGATTGGGGTTGCTAAATCAAGACAAGGAATTTTTCTCTCTCAAAGGAAATATATGCTGGACTTATTGGTTGAAGTGGGAATGCTAGAGTGTAAATGAACAGACACACCAATCATTCAAAACCATAAACTTGGGGAATATCCAAACCAAGTTCTAGCCGATAAGGGAAGGTACCAAAGGTTTGTTGGAAAACTTATTTATCTCTCTCACACTGGTTCTAATATTGTATATGCGGTAAACGTTGTTAGTCAATCTATGCACAATCCTAGTAAGGACCATATGATGGCGTGACAAGAATACTTCGATATTTGAAGTCCTTCCCTAAAAAAGACTTATGTTCTCCAAAAATAACTACTTAAAAGTATATGGTTATACAAATACAGATTGGGTAGGAAGTCTCAGATAAAAAATCTACTTCAGGCTACTTCATGTTTGTTGGAGGAAACGTTGTCACATGGAGAAGTAAGAAACAAAAAGTAGCGGCACTATCAAGTGCAAAAGTGAAATTCCAGGGAATGGCTAAAGGACTTTATGAGCTTCTTTGGATTAAAAAGCTACTCATTGAAGTTGGCTTTACCCCTACCTTATCTCTTTTGTGACAACAAAGCTACAATTTCCATCTCTCACAATCCAATTCAACATGATTGTACTAAACATGTAGAAGTAGATAGACATTTCATCAAAGAGAATTTGGAAGCAAAAATAATCCAGTTAGCATTTATGAAGTCTGAAGACCAACTAGTAGACATACTCACAAAAGCAGTATCAAGCAATGATTTTTACAACTCACTTGACAAGTTGAACATGAGAGATCTATATGTATCAACTTGAGGGGGAGTGTTGGCATGAGTTGTCAAATTAGTAGTAAATATAGAATCTATTCTTTCAAGTGATTTTTTGGTGATCCTAGCCTTACTATATGTATAGCGAAAAATAGTTTACCTTGTATTATTTATTTGTTTGGGAATGTACAAAATGAAAAAAAAGAAATTAAGAAAATGTTTTTAACAAATAAAGCCTATTGTATGTAGCCAATGTTGTCCAAAAGGGCATGGGTAACAAACAACTTTTATACAATCACCAAAATATATATCAGCTAGATGTAGTCAAATTTGTCATGAAATGTAGTATATATAGAATGCATAATAAGAATATGAATAATGATAAAACTAAGGTATAGGTTTTACGAGCTTTTATTGTTGTTCTCTAATATCAATGACATATATATTGCTCTTTTCTCCTCTTGACTTATTGCTCTTTTATTTTATTTATATATTACTGATTTATTTTGTATTGCAGCATTCACCATATTGAACAGCTTAACGCCATCACATGTAATGAGTATTACTTTTACTAATATATATTATAATTCATTTCTTAAATATAACTATTATATTAATTTGTAATATATATATATATATATATCTTTTTGTATTTGGGTAGATGACCATTGAATCACCAATGCTTTCCTTACCATCTTTACATAAAGAGGTAAGTGGTGAATCGTCACAATCTTGCATGCCATCTTATCAAGGGATACGTGATAACCTGTTACCATTTTTCTTACCATCTTCACATCAAGAGGTGATGGGTGAATTGCCGCAATTTTTCTTACCACCTTCACATCATGGGGTAAGTAGTGAAATGTCACAACTTGTTTTACCACCTTCACTTCAGGAGGTAACTGGTGAATTGCCACAATTTTTCTTACATCATGAGGAACTTATGGCATCTACATTGCGAGCAACCAATATTGCCAATACAAATAGACATGAAGTTGAATCTTTTGTCAAGAATACATTAGAAGAAGCAGAAGTTGAACACCCTACGTCAAGTCAGGTAGTAGTTATAATTGAAGTGGTGAAGTTGAAATTTACACATTTAAATGATAATATATTAATAAAAGTCTTGTTAGATAAAAAAAAACAAGTAAAACCCTAAGGTCAAACTATTCGTGATCCATTGAATTCATCTCTAAACAATTTTAATGATTTCATAAACCTCAATGTTCCAGTTCATCATGTTGGTCTTTGTCGTCAGTTGTATTTTTTTCTTGTTCGGTTAAGTGTCATGTGACACATTAATGTCATGTGTTATAAACAACGCTGATGTGACGCATATAAAATGTTGGACAACATAGTTCCATCACATTAGTCCCCAGCATATTCGAAACAAAAAATAAGTCTAAAACCCTAAATTCTTAAAATCATCCAAATTTTTAAAATGCATGGTACATAAATTCTAGATCCTAAATCACAAATTTATATCTTCTCATTCTTTTAACTATATGAGCATGAATCATGAAAAGGGAAAAAACTAGCTCCATTTCTTTTCCTCTTTTAAATCACATGATCAACCCTACTCTTCCTTCCAATCCAATTCAATTTTTGCTTCCCTTCCCTTTTAACCGTGAACCTATAATATGTTAATTAAACATGATGTAACTCCTTCTTCTCTTGTTCAACCCTACCCATGGCAGCCATTACAACACTCACGACCACTTTCTTATTTTTTTTACACTAAGCACCACATGCAATGGTGATTCCATGACCTTCTCAATAATAATTCAACCATGGATCATCACCTCTCCTTCACTCCCTCACTTTCTCTCTCTACCTGTGGTCTTTCTCTTGTTTTGTTCAATTCTTGGATTTAGAAATATCTAAACATGCTTTGGGTGGTCTTAGTAAGATTTAGAGCAAAGTTTTAAGGGTTGTGAGAGGATATTTCCCCCCTTAATTTCTGGATTAAAAAAATGAAAATATTATTAGAATGAAAAACATATAAAATTTAATAGAGATGTACTCATGGTGAAAAATTAATATTCTATTCAATATATTCTATAAAATAAATAAAAGAATAGCCCTTTCAATTTTAAGATTAACAACGTATTGTAGAGATTAATTTTGTGAATCAATTCATAGTTAGAAGTAATATATAGTATATCGATTATCAAATTATTATGAATTTAACGATGCAAACCTATAAGTTATGGATGGTTATGAGTGCATTCAGGAGACAAACTCTAAGACAATTGATGAAAAAGAAAAAGATTCATTGTGTATGATGGATTTTAAAAATTTAGGAGATTTTAACATTTTAGGATTTTATACTTATTTAATGTATCGAACACATTAAAGACCAATGTGATGTAATTTGTTACCTAACTTTTTGTATGTATCACATCAGCATCATTTATAACGCTTGAGAAAGATAAACGTTGGGATCTATAAAGTCATTAAAATTGATTACAAATAAATTTGATGAATCGTGAATATAGGTTAGAGAAAACTCTCGAATTTTACTCTACAAAGAATATATTAAAACTTTTAATATGATCGAATTGATAGAATTATGAATATTTTCCTGAATAAAAGTTGTTATATATAAATTTTTACTTTCAATAACTTAATTAGACTATGTTTAAATCAAATATTTGTAGGAGACGGATCCTATGATTCAGAATTTGTTAGACTCATTCTGGATGTTCGAACAAGATCTGGATGAGCTATTAGACAAATCAACTCTAAGAGAGGTAATCCATAATGAAATATCCAAAATGAATTTAATGTGTTGTACTGTATATCTCATATTTTGTAACAATGAATTTAGTTTGTTGTACTATATATCTCTCATACAAGAAGAACAAGTTAGTAATTGTCTTCAACTTATTAAAGAGAAATAATAAATTTTGTTAGCTTTTTTAAAGGTTTTTTCAATGAGAAATTAAAAAAGTGATTTTTCTTTGAACCAAGTTGTTCTTTAGCATGGTAAATTTATTATCTTTTGTGGTTTATACTATAAGTTATTTAAAGACAATTCATTTATTTCTAATGTGACATACATTATTTGGAAAATAACACTTTTTCTAATAAAATATATAACATGTTGAATTGTGAGAGTTTATCCACTCATTCTTTCATTAGTTTTGCAATCATTTTATTAGTATTGGTTTTAGTTTTCTTGACTAGCAGCTTTTGTTAGTATAAAAAATAATATAGGCGATTAACAAGCTTAATTATACATGCCTGCATATGAACAAGTGTATTTATATTTTCATTCCTTTATTTAATTGATTGAAAAATGAAATTAAAAATAAAGCAAAGAATAGAATTTATGTTTCCTTTACTATTGAACATATATGATATTGGGTTTTTGGTACTACAGAGCAGTGGAAACATAAAGATCAATTTGTCAGCATCTGAGGAAGGAAATAGTGATGTGAATGGGTTTGTTCATTCACCAACATTAAAACAAGATAGTAACAAAAGTGAAACAAGTGATTGTTCTAGCAGTTTTCAAAAAGTTGCTATTGGTGCAGATGCTTCAAGAGGTAACCATTTTTTAAAATCTTATTAGTTTAAGTGCCTTAGTGAAAGTTATCTTATAAACGTAATATGAATACTTTATTTGTATTGCATATTAAATGAAATAAGAAACTTTTCTAAGTTACTCCTAGATTGTATTATATTAATTAAAATGACTAATTACATAGATCTCCATTGAGATTAACACTGATTATCCTTACAATCTTTCTTGATTTAAAAATCACGCATAACTGCCTTTATTATATATTATTCTTATACTTTGACATTTGTTGTTTTTAGAAGGTTATGTGTATCTAACAAATTATAAATAAAGCACACGACATGTAAAGAAGTAGGTGCAATTTTCATTAATATCAGTAATACTTATATCATCGTAACTATTCATAATTAGTGTTGAATTTTTCATGTAAACAGAATTGCATATACTCAGAAAACATGAGATAGAATTAGATAGAGAAGTAGTCAAATGAGAAACTGAATTGTATTAACTCTATCTTTAACCATACGACCGAGATATTATATACAAAGAGGAATCTTATACTAATTCTGGGTAGAGTGGGGTCCAACCCAATTAATTCCTGACTCAACATAACAAACCTGTTGAGTTAGCACAAGCATGATTACCCAAAAAAAAAAAAAGTCAGCACAAGCATGAGACTCGTCTAACACATTACCGAGTTGCATAGGCTTATTTCATGCTTTACACTAACATCCCCACAAACTTAGAGAGAGTGACACAACAAATTTGTCAGGCAGTCTGAGTTTGTTCCTTGGATTGGAAAATGAGGCATTGAAAGCAGTTTAGTAAGATAGTCTACAACCTGTAGGTCTTCAACTGGGAGAAATAATGAGTTGGCTAGCTACCACATGCTCACGAGAAAAGTGAAAATCAAGTTCAAGATGTTTAGTGTGGTTATGAAGGATATGATTGTAATCCAAAATGACGGTGTTAAGATTTGTACAATAAATAACAGGAATAATGAAGGGCACATGGATCTCAATGTAGAGAGATTGAGTCCAAAGGACTTTCTAAACTATAAGGGCAGGGCTATGATATTCTACCTTAGTGCTGGACCTGGAAACTGGTGAATGCTTCTTGCTCCACCAAGATATGAGCTTTGGCATAAGAAATATAGCTGACCTAGAGGTGGACCTGCGATTATTTGACTCGGTGGCCTAATCAGCATCATAGAAACCTGAGATGGTGAAGGAAGAGGCAAAGTGAAACGATAAGCTAAAGGAGTGAGCGCCTTGAATATAATGGAGGGTACACTTAATAACTTTTAGTGGAATTTGTTTTCTACAAAGCCATTGCCAGGATATGTGATGGTAGCATATTAGAAGTCCCCAACAATAAACCTATAGACGGGTTGATAAGGTTCTCTATAACAATAATTTATTTAGCTACTGGAATACTAGGAACTAGCTACAGTGTAAAAAAGAAGGGGAGGCTACTATTAAAAATATTCATTCATTCGTTCATTCATGTCCCGTCAAGTGACTTATAGCAATATATATATGTCATCCATTATACTTAAGAGGTACCCTAAAACCCTAATGCCAAATGGGTTCAGTTCTCAAATAAAGTCCTTAAACCAACTAGGTTTCTTTATAATCCTTTTGGGCCTATTTTCATTCTTTTTTGCTGGGCCCTTTTTGCACTTATCATTGCCGTCCGGAAGGAGAAGGGCCTTGTCCTCAAGGTCCAAAGCAGCAGAAGTCTCTGGAAGGCTTTGATCCAACGATGGAATTTAAAGGGTGTTAGGATCAGACGCATCAAATGGAGGGAGCGGGGAATGCATGCCAGGCTGGAAAGCAATGCATGGGTAAGGGTGAAAGTTGGTCAGAGGCGCAGAAGGTTTGGACGGTGGGATGAAGGTGCGTTGGGGGTTGGAATTAATGGACAGTCCAGATGAGGAGAGAGGTGTGGAAGGTCTAAGGATTGGAACAGAATGTGTAAGTGGGTCTGTACTTGGTTCAGTGGTAGTCTTAGAGAGTGTAGAATCTGAGTTTAAAGAGTTAGGGAGAGGAGTGAGTGGTTTGGGGGGAAGGGGCTACCCTGAAAAGCTCTCAACACTAAAACATGAAAAACTGGGTGGAGTTTACTGTGTGTAGGGAGTTGGAGTTCATAGGTGACCTTGCCAATACGCCGATGGATCTTGAAGAGGTCGTAGAAACGACAACTCAATTTCGGAGAAGGGCGAGGAACCAAAGAGGTCTGTCTGTATCGTCGGAGGCGGAGCCAGACGAAGCTGCCAGGTTCAAAGGAGATATCTTGGCGATGGTGGTTTGCTTGGGAGGCCATACTTTGGCGAGTCCGCTGTAGGGAGGTTCGAGCATCTCTCAGAATGAGTTGGCGTTGGAGAAGCAGATCCACAAGAGAGGGTACAGAGACCTTGTCGGGAAGGTAATCTGAAACTAATGGAGGACTGCGGCCATAGAGGGCACGGAAAGGAGGCATTCTGATTGCCGAGTGATGTGAAGTGTTGTACCAAAATTCCACCCAGTGGGGGAATCGAAACCAAATGCTGGGGTGGTCAGCACAGAAGCAACACAGATACACTTCCAAGGTGCGATTGAGGACCTCCGTTTGCCCATCGGTCTCCGGATGGTATGCGGTGCTAAATTTCAGAGTTGTGCCCTGGGCCTTGAAAAGCTGATGCCAAAATGAGCTAAGAAAAATGAGGTCACGGTCTGAGACAATAGAAGCTGGGGTACCATGGAGTCTACAAATGTCAACAACAAAACGGTGGGCAAGATCAGAAGCAGTGAAGCGGGTGGGTAAGGCGAGAAAGTGTGCTGACTTAGTAAGACGATCGCAGATTACCCATACCACAGTATGACTGAAGGAACTGGGTAGATGAGTGACAAAGTTCATGGTGATATCCTTCCAAACCTTAGAAGGTATGGGTAACGGTTGTAACAACCCTTTTTTCTTTGTTGTTTCATACTTAGAACTTTGATAAATGGTGCATGCTCTGACAAATTGCTTGACATCTTTATGAAGCCCGAGCCAAGAAAAAGAAGCTACAATTTGAGCTACGGTTAGTTTTGAGCCAGAGTGGCCACTAGCAGGGGTGGAGTGAAACTCATGAAGGAGTTTCTGCCGAAGTTCTAGATAATGAGGTATGAAGATTTTCCCTTTTGTAAAAAGTAAGCCTTTGTTGAATTGGAAAATAGAATTCTCTATTTGGGATTGCTGGACTAATTGTTTACCTGCTGGGTCCTGAGAGTAAAATGATTGCAGGGTGGATATGAGGGATGGAATGACCGAGGAGATGGTGAACAAAAGTAGTGTGGAGTCTGAAAATTTTCGAGAGAGAGTGTCAGCCACTCTATTTGCAGAACCTGGTCGGTAGAAAATGTCAAAACTGAAACCTTGTAATTTTACTGCCCACTTTTATTGTTCTGGAGTCTGAAAAGTTTGGGATATGAGGTGTTTTAAAATCTGTTGATCTGTTAGTATATGGAAATGTTGTCTGATAAGGTATTGACGCCACTTTTTTATGGCTTCTGTGACAGCGTACATTTCATGGACATAAGTGGAGGCAGCTGCCATGCAGGAGCTGAGTTTCTTACTGAAGTACGTAAGTGGATAGCCTTCCTGGGTGAGGACAACCCCAATAGCAACAGAAGAGGCGTCGGTTTCCACCACAAAAGTCTTAGAGAAATCAGGGAGAGCCAAAAAAAGAGTAGAGGATAGTTTTTCTTTTAATGTTGTAAAAGCCTCAGTGGCCTGTGTACTCTATGTAAAATTTGTATTAGTGAGAAAATCGGTGAACGGAGTGGCGAGATTGGCATAGTGATGCACAAAGCGCCTGTAGAAATCGGTGAGGCCGAGGAATCCACATAAAGTCGTGAGAGAACATGGCACTAGCCAATCTAATATTGCTTGAATCTTATTAGGATCGGGGGCCACCCCAGTAGAAGAAATAATATGACCAAGATAGGAAACCGCGGGGGAGGAAAAAGTACACTTTGAGAACTTAGCAAAAAATTGATTAGTAGATAAAAGATTTAAAACTGAATCTAGGTGTTGAACATGATCAGATAAGGAAGAACTATAAACAAGAATATCGTCAAAAAAAACCAAAACAAACTGACGTAAAAATGGTCTCAGGAGATCATTCATAGCAGCCTGAAATGTAGAATGTGCATTAGCCAACCCAAAAGGCATGACTAGGAACTCATAGTGGCCGTCCCAAGTTCTGAAAGTAGTTTTATAGGTGTCAGGTGGGTGAACTCTTAGTTGGTGGTAGCCGGATCTAAGATCGATTTTAGAGAAAACTGCAGCAGATCCCAATTCATCCAGTAGTTCATCAATAGTTGGAATAGGGAACCTATCTATGATGGTGATAGCATTAAGGGACCTATAGTCCACACAAAATCTCCATGATCTATCTTTTTTCTTTACTAGGAGTACTGGAGAGGAGAAGGGACTTTTACTAGGTGTGATAATGCCCTCCTGAAGCATTTCCTTTATTAAGTGGGACATAGTGGATTTTTGAAAATGAGGTTAATGATAAGGCTTGACATTAACAGGGGGTATTAGTTAGCAAGGGAATATGATGGTCATATGGTCTAGCGGGTGGGAGGCCTTGGGGTTTAGAAAAAATGGAAGAGTAAGAAAGAAGGAGTTGAGATATGAGAGGCGGTAAATTAGTAAGGGAGGGTTGATTAGGTTCAAGGGAGGATGGGTTTGGTGGGGAATCTGGAAGAAAGGTCAGGAGGTGACAGGAAGCAATTAAATCAATATGTATAAGGTGGCAAACCTGAGTGTAAGTAGAGGGAAGCAGGGAAGGGCTAGTCTCCCCAGCAAGGGTGATTGTTTGCATATGGGGAGAGAAGGTCATACTAGGCACAAAGAAGTCTACAGTGATTGGTCCCAAAGTACGTAACCATTCTATGCCTAGGACAATGTTAGCACCTTCTGTGGGAAGGAGGTAGAAGGGGATAGAGAATTGGTGACCTTGAATGGAAATGGAAACTTGGGGGTAGAGACCGGAGCAAACAATATGTGTAACATCCTGAATTTTATAAAAATAATAAATTGAGGAGAATGAATAATAAATAATTGTATAGGAGTTGATTTGTGTCCCAAAAGTATTGGAATGATTAAATTGGGATTTATTAGGGATATTTATAATTTATCGAGTGAAGACCGATCAGATGTTGAGTCGGTTTTGGAATGAATTGCCGAGTGAAAGACCGATCAGGTGTTGAGTCGGTTTTGGAATGAATTGACGAGTGAAAGACTGATCAGGTGTTGAGTTGGGATTGATTCTCAATAAGGACTTTTATGAGATTGTGATTCATAAGACGTGGTTGTTGTTTATTGGGAGTATACCCTTTTTCATTGAGGTTGTATGATGTGCTTGTGGAGCCTAGTTGTTCATTGATAATCATGAATGAATTATGGGATTGAATATGAGTGAATGAATTGCCTCAATATGTGATTGATGTATTTATTGTGTAAGACCGGCCAAGTTCCTTACCCTATTACCTTTAAATGACGAATATATTGTTATTGTGTATTGATGTTGAAATATATAATGCGAATTGAATTGATAATGGATCTATGTTGAATGTGGATCATGGAAATGAAATGTTGGAATTGATGAATATAAGATAGGAAAGATGAGTTGATGAATATGAAATATGAGATATGAATCGATATGATGATGAATTTGTACCATGTGTGATCATGGATATGATATGTTAATTATGTATTGATTTAATGATAGACCTATGCCGTATGTTGATCACGGATAGGAGGTATTGAGAAAGAAATTGATATGGTAGTAGACCATATATGTTGAGACCTTGATGTGCATATGCACCTTGAATATAAATTGTTGGTTAGGTCTCTTATATGCATTATGCCTGTGGCGTCTAGCCAAGGAGTGCTGGTTAAATGAAAATGGAACTCATATGTTTGAGTTGATTAGATGGATGATATTGAATAATTCCCTAGTATGGGTATGTTTGAATTTAAACGATTGGTTGTATTCCCTAGATTGGGAATTTGAATATGTGATAAGTGGTTAAATGTGAAATCGGATATGTGTTAAATTGAGGTCATGTTTCAGTTTTTGTGTATGAAAACCGAGTGGATGATTGACTTGATCTTGACTCACTAGGTGTGATGACCTAGATTGACTTTATATGATCTTGCATGATCAAACTTTGTGGATGATCGATTTAGTTGACCCTATGGCGGTCTAGGCTCTATGTTGTTTTTACGAGCCCTATTTAATGATGTTGTGTGGTATGGGAGTGTTCCCGGAGGGGTGCTAGGTGACCCCTTGGATCTTGTAAGATTGTTGAATTGGTAAATTTTATGGTTAGTCGACCCCTAGTAAAAAAAATTTATTGTGTGATGAATGGTTGAGGCTAAAGCCGGTATGTAATTGGATTCGATATGTAAATGTAAACCCCTAGGTAATTGGTGAAGAACGATATTGAATTCGGGGTATGACTTAGCATTGGCTATGATAAAAGTTTTATGATAGGACTTTGGGCTAAATTGTGAGCCCTGGATGTTATGATCATTAGACTAATTATGGATTTTGATGTGATGTAGAGATGATGTGTGTGATCATGAGCTGGTAAATGAAGTTTAATCCTATAAATACCTCTCTTCTCATTTTGAAAGGGATTATATTGGTGATAGAAACCCTATGCCGAAGTGATACGATATGTGATGTATACCCAATTTATGAACTTTGATTGTGAATTGTGAGGAGAATCCCTAATGTGAAAGCCTATTATACGATTAAGTAGCCTACTTGATAAGAGTTTGGTGAATCTTTTAAGGCTCGAATTGATTTATAGCCAACAAATATGTAAGTGAGACAAGAATTTTAGGCTATTTGAGCATGGTTTTGGATAGATGAAACCCAAGGATGAGGTATTTACTTTGTGATGACTGGAAATTTATGATTGGTACATCGATTGATGGTGCAATTAATTAAGATTTGATGATTGATATGGCATGATGGATGCCAATTTAGTTGTAGAATGACGGTCGGATACGAGTATGTTAGTTGTGGACTGGTGAGGATTGTCACCAAGTCTTATATGGACTGGTATCGCTTGAATATGTGTGATCGATATGAGCAATGGGAATACGAAGTACTGGTCCAGATATGGTCTTACATGCCATAGGCATTGTGGCAACATGCACTCATACGCCGACTTTATGTGTTTGTGGTAACCACTACGAGATTGGGACGCCTTCCTGTATGTCGGATGCAGCAACACATAAGCCGGGCAGGTGTAGGGATTGTAACTACTTATGGTGAATGTATTGAGCCTATCTGGTCATACTGAGTATGAACATGTGAGCTCTGTTGGGTGAGTTGTAATTGATGATATATAACACATTTGATGTGGAAATTTTATATTAAAAATGATGAAGTTATGATAAACATGTCTTGATGGACTTTGGGAAGTCCAATGTTATTTTATGGTGTCATTGAACCTTGTTGGCGTGTGGCCTGAGGTATGGCCTTGTGGTTTGTATATCAATGTTGACTTTTGAGGACGAAATTCTTTTTAGGTGGGGTGGATTGTAACATCCCGAATTTTATAAAAATAATAAATTGAGGAGAATGAATAATAAATAATTGTATATGAGTTGATTTGTGTCCCAAAAGTATTGGAATGATTAAATTAGGATTTATTAGGGATATTTATAATTTATTGAGCTTATGGGAGTTAAAAAATTATACCCGATTGGAATATGGGTGTCGGACCAAGTATCTCCGATTGAGATGCCATTGGTCAGAGTTGTTAAGAATATTATTGGGAATCCGAATCTACATTCGGAATAATTTTCGGATGAAGTATTGAGCCCAAACGAAGAGCCTGTTAGTGACAAAAACGATGAATTTTAATGAATGAAACTAAAAATAAAGCAAAAGCCCAATTTTCTTCTCCTTACTTTTGTGAATTGCTGAGAGAGTTGGAAAGACACATTTTACTTCTTCTTCTCTTATTTCCTCCTCCATTCTTCTCTTCTTCTTCTCCCAAAAACCTTGAGCTTGTGTGGTGATCCCTTCCCTCTCTATTCTCCGTTGAAGAGGACTTGGAAGCCTGGTGTTCTTCCCTCTTCTTCCTCTTATTTTCATGTCATCTCTCTCCCTCTCTAGAACCCATTTCGTTTTGGGTGTGAGGTAAGCTTTTTCACCATTTTTAGAATGGATTGATGATGATATTATGGGGTATTATGATTTGGAGAAGAAATGCATGTGCATGGGTGTTTATTAGAGCATTTAATGCTCATGCCCTAGAATAGGACATCATAAATATGAGTATTTGTGAAGAGAAAGTGGTAGTTGGTGCATTAATGATGGTAGAGAATGAAGGTTTATGATGTATTAATGAATGTGAATGGGTTTTGGAGGAAACCCTAACCTTAAAGTTTGGGGGAAAATAGCTAATGTTAGTTTAAGAATGTACTCTAAGGAGAAATGCAAGACATTGGTGAATAGGTGTATGGATGAATAGAGTTGTGTGAGGATTTAAGCTATTGTGGTTGTTAACCTTTGAATTTAATGATGGTGGCTTAATGGGAAGGAATTCCCGAAGCCTAATAAAGATAAAAAATGATATCTACGACATGTCTAGCACATGTTGTGGAAGTATAAATATTAATGTGACTAAATAGAGCTGAATTGATGGCTTGAGTAGTTAATTAATTGAGGTTTTACATGAATGTGAATGTAGGACCGATTCCGAACGACGAGGCGGGAGCGTCTTATTAATCAGAATTCTTCTCTTGAGGTAGGAGAGGAGTCTAAGTTCTAAATGCATGAATTTGAATGTTATTTGATTGTGGTATGTAGTGTTATACATGTTAGCCTTGCTTGAATGTTGTAAGAAATGATGATGTGTGGTGTGATGTAGATAATATGTTTGGCAACATGCTTTTGTGCATTTAGAATATTCATGGTATGTTATGTGAAGGTGTGTAGTGAGCAGTGATATGATGATAAGTTGTATTTACCATGAATGTGATATGAATGTTAATGTTGTTTGTTGAGAATGAGAATAAGAAGAATGCCACCCCAAAGAGTTAAACTAATGAGAACAATCAATGTTAATAAAAGCTTTGTGGTGATGTCTGTAATGGTGTTGACGATGTTGGATGATGAGTGGCATGTATAGGATGCATAGAGTGAGGAATGCATGCATTTGCATCCATGGCATACTGCATAGCTACCGGTGTTGGAATTTTAGGGGATTCCCCCGGTTGGCCCAGTGGGAGGGCGGCTCGGTGCACAAGTGAGTTATATTTCCCCTGTGACTTGGTGTATAAGTCACGAAGCTACCCATGTTGTGCTTCGGGGAGCCGCATGTGGTTGACCCTTGTGGGGGGTGGCTCTTGAGGAGCAGGTGTCCCCGGTGGTCCTTGAAGATCACAGCTGTCATGATATAATTCATGGTTGGCCCGCAACACCATATGTTGATATGTTGTGTACCACGGTCATGGTGATAATGACAAGGTGTTGCAAGATGGGCGATGCGGTTTGGTACCAGTAAAACTATTGGTGAATGCATGCAATTTAAAGAATAAGTGTACACATTTTACTACTGCAGTAGGGGTGTGGTTAAATGACCATGCTTGAATCCCACAGTTGGTGTTGAATTTCCCACAGTCAGATCTGCAATTGTTGAAATATTCCTTTGTGCATATGCATTAGCTTAAGAGCATTTACATATAGAAGGAAGTATGCCAAGGTGGTGAGATATGATGATGAGTGTGATGAGGTGGTAAAAATATAATTAAGACAACATAAAAGATATGAATACCAGTTAATGGTTGTGTGACAATTCAATGGTTGAATAACGTGGTTATGTATGTGCTGGTGTGCTTTGTGTGAAATTGTGTTGGTATATGGCATGGTGAATATTATTGATGTGCAAAGTATACATGTGTGGATGCTTATATACATAATCACTTGGTATTCATATTCATACCTTCGGAATATGAACTCACTCTCCCATGTGGTCTTCTTTTTAGCATTGTGATGCAGGTTGCCATGGGATGAGTTCGGATTTCAATTAAAGCTTGGGTGAAGGTAAATAGTGGTAGAGGAAGTGCCTTGGCTGACATCATTTATGAGTTCTTATATAACGAATGAATTGGTTATGAGAATGTAGATGATTTAGAGATTTTGAATATGTATAAGATAATCCTTGAATTTGTGGATGGTGAATATATATATGTGGAATGTAAGAGATGATTTGATGTGTATTAGAAGAATTGAAATTGAGCGATGTTCATTGATGATTGAGATAGTCGAGAGAAGATCTCCAAATGTATGTATATATATACATATATATAATTATTGTATCTTAGGCAATGTATGCGTATGTTGTAAGTGTATGAATGTGATATAGTAATAAGTTTGTGTTTGGTGTTTGCATGCTTGCCTAGCCTTTTCTTATATCGTCATATATGGGACTAGGCGTGTGCCCGGTATACACATTCTTCCGCTGTATACTCTATTATTTTTGTATACCGTTATGGGCAAACTATTTATCGATCCCGTTATAGGTTATTTAATCTCACTCTTTGGTTTTCTGTGATTTGGGTCTTGATGTGATCATGGTGGTGTCTTGGAAATATTTTCAAACGTGAAAAATTTGTTCGCATTTTTATTAATTATGACGATTACATCGGGATTCGAGTATAGAAAATCAGGGGTGTTATAATATGAGCTCCATTACCCATCATAACAGGAAAAACAGGAACAGTCTGAGTTGGCAAGTTGAGGTGGGAAGCAATACGAGGTTAAAGGATGTTATGAGAGCTTCCCGAATCGATAAGGACACGGACGGGAAGGCTAGAAATGTAACGTTGGAATTTTAGTGTTTGGGAAGAGGGTTGGGCAGTGAGGGCTTGGGGTGATAGTTGAAAGTTAATAGCTTCTATTTCTGGGGAAGAGGTTAACAGATTGGAGGGTTCAGGGTCAGTAGAGTGTAAGGAGTGGGGTTTTCATCAGAGAGGAGTAATAGAAAGCGACTGGAGGTATATTTGTGACCTGGAATAAACTTTTCATCACAGTTATAGCAAAGGCCTAATGCTCTTCGCTCTTGCATTTGGGAGGGTGAAAGACGTTTAATTGGAAAAGAAGGTTGAGGGGCAATAGGGGGTGAGTGTTTAGGGGGGTGAATGTGAGTGGGAAGGGTTTGTGTTGGGGGCCAAGGAAAATGAGGTCGTAAGTCTTTAATCTTGGATTCCACGAGCTTGGCTAGGCCAATAGCTTGGGAGATGTGGGTGGGTTGAAGAATAGCCAACTCTCTTCTGATATCATTATGTAGACCAGAGATAAAACAATTTAAGAGCATCTCTAGGGAAAGACCAATGACTCTGTTAGAAAGTTTTTCAAATTGTGCCTAGTAATCAGTGGCAGACCCTTGTTGGCGAAGTTTGAATAATTCAGCTTGATGGTTCTTATAAGTTGAGGGCCCAAATCGAAGCTCCAAAGCTCTAACAAAACTATGCCAATCTGTGAGTTGCTTGTTATGGTATATCCACTTAAACCAACTGAGGGCATCCCCTCTCATGTAAAAAGCCACCATGGGAAGGCGCAGGTCTGGAGGAACCTGGTAAAACATGAAAAATTGGTCTGCTTGAAACAACCAAGCTAGGGGTTCAAAACCATCAAAAGGAGCTAACTCCAGTTTAGGGGGACAAACATGTGTATGGGGGGAATGGTATTCAAAGGAAAAATAGGCTGTGAAATAGGGGAGGTGGTAGTGTGAGTGGAGTAAATGGGCCCACTTGAAGGTTGGCCGGTAGTGCCCGTATATGTAATGGAAAATGGAATTTGTAAGGTAGGGGAAGTAGAAACACTAGAGGAAGGAAAAAAGTGGAAGAAAGAGGGATATAAAAAGGAATGACGGTAGGGCTATTTGTAGAAGCAATATAACCTGTGGTCATTGTAAGGGAGGTGTTTGTATGATACGTAGATCCCTGGGAAGCAGAATAGGGCTAGATAGAAGCCACCTGTTCCAAGAGGCCACCTAAAAAAGTTGTCATGGCCTCATGCCGTGAATCCATGGTGGTTTGCAAGGTTTGATGCCTAGAATCTTGGACCTGTCGTTGATTTTCAAGCTGGGTTTGAAGGGCCCCCAATTTGTCAGTAATGCCTTGAAGAACATCATCCAGGTCTTTAGAGGTGGTAGGTTAGGGAGGCATGAGAATAGGAATGAAAGCACCACAATGATAAGGTTCTCTATAACAATAATTGATTTAGCTACTGGAATACTAGGAACTAGCTACAGTGTAAAAAAGAAGGGGAGGCTACTATTAAAAATATTCATTCATTCATTCATTCATGTCCCGTCAAGCGACTTACAACAATATATATATGTCATCTATTATACTTAAGAGATACCCTAAAACCCTAATGCCAAATGGGTTCAGTTCTCAAATAAAGTCCTTAAACTAGCTAGGTTTCTTTATAATCCTTTTGGGCCTATTTTCATTCTTTTTTGCTGGGCCCTTTTTGCACTTATCACGGGTGGGTCTTCAAAGGTGTCACCACCAAATCTAGAGAAACACAAAGCAATAGAAGTAGTAATAGGATAATATTGATGCATTAGCTTTGACAAGGATATGACTAATGTATTTTCTTTGTGAGAGAAGAATAAAATGATTTGGTTGCTTATTGATTTCTAGACCAAGGAAAAATTCAAGATCACTAAGTAACTAAGACTGAAGTTGTTGAAGAAGATTATAAATGTAAGAGGGAAAGCTACATGTGATTATAATCTCACCCACGTGCATAAGAACATAAAGGGTGTAGGAAAAGGATGCTAGAATAAAAAATGATGGATCACAACGACTTGGGACTAATCCTAGTTGAAGATGAGATATGGAAAGTTCCTTAAACTAGGCATAAGAGGCCTATTAAAAGTCACATACAGCTTTATGGAGTTTGTATACCAGAGTGATTAAAGGACTCAAAACCAAGAGGTTGAGTCATGTAGACCTCCTTATGAAGGTCACCATTTAGAAAGGCATTGTTAACATCAAATTATTGAAGGATCTAGCCATGTGTGAGAGCTAAAGTGAGTAAAATATGAATGGTAATGGGCTTGACAACCTGAGAGAATGTTTCGGTGTAGTTAAAGTCTGGTTGTTAGTGAAATCTATTTTGCTATTAAATGAGCTTTATAGTGATTCAATGATCCAAAAAAGTTTCCCTTGGTTCTGAATATACTTACATATAATGGGTTTGTTGGTAGGAAGAGAAGGACCAAGGACCAAGTATGGTTAGAAAGGAGAGCACAATTTTCTTCCTACATAGCAGAATGCTAATATGCGTAAGATAAGACAGTTTTTACAAAAGAGGGTTCAATGTAATCAAGATTTTACAATCTCGACCTTGGAATAAGTGGTCATGGGGTGAACCTTAGGAGAAATACGGAGAAGGGTTGGCCCAATAAATGAAATTATTGATGGAGGAGCTATGGCTAATGGTTGAGCATGAGAAGGGGAAAGGTGGGTGGGAGAACAGGGCACAAAATTGAGAGTGTGGGCAATGATAAAAGGATTATGGGTAGTAGCTCAAGTAGGAAGTGTGGTAGTAAGGGTGGCTTAGGGATTGGGAGCCTGATGTGCCTAAGGGGTATGAAGGGATAATGAGGTAGATATAGGTATAGAATCACTATAGAGTAAAGGTTACACAAGTTCATACTAAAATAGGGGGTTGAATAATGTGATTAAAAATTTTGACAAATACTTTTCACAAAATAGATATTCAGATACTTGTATGAGTTTTTTTCAAAGACTAAGTTGAAATGTGATAACATGATATGACAAAGTATTCAGACACTTGTCTATATTTTTGGAAAACTTAAAAAAATAGAGACAAAAAAGAAACTTTAAAGACATAAGAGAGAATAATACACATATAACTTTTATATTGGTTCACCTCTCAACCAATGCTATGTCCAATCCTTATTTAAGCCCAATAGTATTTTGTATTAATTGATCAAGAAGCTAATTGTAACATGCACTTACTTAACTTAGCTTCCCCAAGCTAATTATCCAAGTATTTTTTCTTAACTTAGTCTTTTCAGGTTAATTACCCAAGTATCTTTTCTTAAGCAAGCCTCTTCAGGCTCAACCAACTTCATAGAAGATAAAGATTTCCTAAGTCTTTACAAAGACCTTTTAGGATTGTCTAAGCTTACAAAGCTAAACTGATTGTCCATGTTATAAAACAACGAAAGGCTCTAATTAATTTACAAGAAATAATTAGAGAAATTTTTGCACAACTTGTAGAATATGTAAGGAAGAATAGATGTAATAATTTTATGCACTTTCATTCTTGGAATGAGCTTCTTTATATATGTTTCTTAGAGAAAGATGTTGGGAGACAAAGAGACTTTATCCCTGAAACATGCCATTTGAACAAAGCCTTTTGAGATATCTTGCAAAGTGTTTTTGTCATTTGTCAGCTTATGATACTCTAGTTGTTTGACTTTCCTTTTTTGATACATAAGCAGGACGTTCCTTTTGCTTAGGTAGTCCTTTTAATGCTTGGATTGGATAAAACGTTATGCTTGAAGTCAGAATGATTATAATCAATATTAAAGCATGAGTTTTAACTTGTGATCTGTATTTACTTTCTTGTATGTTGAGTGTTTTAGTTGAACTTCTAAGGTGTCTAAGTTTGTGATCTTTCATACATTCTCTTTAAGACTTCTTGTTTCTTGACTTATAGCTTGTATTTATTGCATATAAACCATAGAAAACCTTGAAACATTAGTAAAAAAATATAAACTTTTAAGGGATTCTAAGAACTTCATATGTTCTTTCAGAACTTAATATGGAGGTTGTTGGAGAAAAGAGGTGATAAGGAAAATAATGCTAACTAATGAAAACATCTTTATATATATATATATATATATATATATATATAAACTCAAGGGATAGAGACATTTGTAGCCTTTATGATAGAAGAAAGTGCCAAAGTAAACACAGTCATAGAATTGAAAGTCAAGTTTGTGTGGGTTGTAAAGTTGATGAAGAGAAAAACACTGAGACTCTTAAAGTCGGGTGGAAAGCCATAAGGCTTGTTGTAGGGAATGTAATAATTTAGTGTGTTAGTTGGCCAACCGTTGATGAGATGCACCACATCTAGAAACACATGATCCTATAGATGAAGAGGAAGATTGGCCTATGCAAGAAGTGTAAGGCCTAACTTAACAATGTGTCTATGCTTACATTTCACATTGCTATTTTAATGGTGAGTCTGGGGCCAAGTTATCATATGAATAATAAAAAATAATTGAGCTTTGTGAAAAGTTTTTGAACTTGCTCTCCAATCATATTGAAGAGACTTTATCTTGCATTCAAACTGAAGCTCGACCATAGTCTTGAATTGGAGAAAGATTTGTAGAGATTCGACTTTGGATTTAAGTACATAAATCCAGTTACAGTGAGTATACGAATAAATAAATGTAATGTAGTACCAAAAACTATCATGAAAGAACATGAGGGCAGGGCCCTATAAGTCAGTGTAAATCAATTGGAATAGAGTTGAAAGATAACTATGGTAGATAAGAGAGTTGAAAGAGTAAGCTGAGTTGAGTGAACTTGTGAAGACCATGGGCCCCAACTTGACCCTGGAGAAAACTTGCTTAGTGACTTGAGATTTGATGATATAATATATAGGCTGAAATTCAAAGGAGACATGATTGCCTCTAGTAAATTACCTCACCCTGAGCAATTTTTTTATTAATATCGGGCACTAATGAAAGATTAGTGAGTGAAAGTGTTGTGTGGTTGATAGGTGGGTGAAATTGTGAGCTACCAATGTACTTAATATGAACAAAAGAGCCATTACCCATGTAAAGAGAGTGTGAACCATCAAGCTCTATTTTGTTACCAATAATATGTTCATGAGTGCTTGCATGGTGACCGACCCAGAATCAGGATACAAATCTTATAGAGGCACAATTGCAGTGTGATATGTTGCAGGCTATCCACCAGGAGCTTATTAAGAGTGAGTATGATAAGAGGGATACTACATTGATGGATATGCTTTAGTATAGTGAGCTTATGGATGTGAGTGTTATGATGGACCATAGCGTGGTGGTGGTGATGGACCGTAGTGAGGTGAAGGAGAACCATATGAGAACTTATACCAACACACTAAGGCATTATGACCATGCTTGTTGCAAATGGTACAATGTAAGTGAGATCTGAAGCCACCACAACCTTCTCCACCTTTGACGTAACACCATGAGATCTACCATGATAAGGAGGACAAGAAGTATAATGAACTGTTGAAAAGTCAAAAGAAAGATTAAAGGGGCCCCACCACTTTTGCACAAAACATGGAAAAAGGTGGCTTGGAGGTGCAGGAAACACGGTGCCACAAAACAAGGAGGAGCATAGGCAGTTTTTTTTAATGAAAAGATGACCATGCGGGAAGCATGGAACAATTTTTAATGCCACACACAGCACCCAAAATTTTGGCTATAAAATGGCTCATTTGGAGCAAGCTGAGAAGCATCTTCTCAACGAGCATCCTCAACGAAGCCAGCAAGAAAAATAAAAATTAGTTTAGCTTCTAGGTATATTTGGGTTGTGGGTTGTGAGTGAGTTTGAGAGTGTTTCTTGTAAACACTAGCATACTTCTTTTCTCCTAGTAATAAATATCTACAGTAGTCTGGAGATGTAGGCATTATTGGCCGAACTCCGTTATCAATTTGGTGTGTCCAATTATTCTATTTTTATTTCATTTTCATAGATCCGACTTCATGGGAACATTCGGCGTATTTTTCCTAACAACTGGTATCAGAGCTGGTTGTTAATTCTGCAATTTTTGTGGTGTTACTATTCATATAAATAGTAAAGTACTATTCCGTGAATAGTGAAAAACATGAATAGTGCAAATTGGCCGGCGTTACCAATTTGTCCATAGTGGTTCGCAAAAGTTATCAGAAGCGATCCAAGAAGTCAGAATCAAGTGGGAGCTATGGCGGCAGACAAAGGAAAGGTGAAAATTAAGAAATTTGATGGTGCAGACTTCGGTTTTTGGAAGATGAAAATAGAGGACTATTTGTATCAGAAAGGCATGCATGAACCTCTCACAGGCAAGAAACCAGAGTCTATGAAGGAAGAAGACTGGAAACTTCTGGACAAAAAAGCTCTTGGAGTCATCCGATTAACATTATCCCGTAATGTTGCTTTCAATATAGCAAAAGAAAAGACTACGATGGATCTTATGAAGGCTCTTGAAAGCATGTACGAAAGGCCGTCGGCCTCAAACAAAGTTCATTTAATGACGCGGTTGTTCAACTTAAGGATGGTAGAAGGCACCTCAACGGTGCAACATCTAAACGAACTCAACACTATCACAACCTAATTGAGTTCAGTTGGAATCGATTTCAACGATGAAGTACAGGCTTTAATTCTCTTATCTTCCTTGCCTAAGAGTTGGAATGCTACTGTCACAGCTGTGAGTAGCTCATCGGGAACTAATAAGTTGAAATTTAATGATGTTTGTGATTTGGTTCTCAGTGAAGAGATCCGGCGTAAAGAGTCAGGTGAACCATTAACCTCTTCAGTATTGCATACAGAGTCAAGAGGCAGAAGTTCAACTAGAGGAAAAGGACGCAGTAAAACAAAGGTGAGGTGTTCCAAGTCCAGAAATCATCATAGCTCCAACAACTCAAAGATAGGACACTACAAAAACCAGTGCAGGAGTGCACTAAAAAACCAGGAGGCAAAAGAAGAGGCAAATGTTGCTTTAACCTCAAGAGAAGATGTGCTGATATGTTCTTTAGAGAACAAGGAAGAGTCTTGGGTGTTAGACTCTGGAGCATCCTTTCACGCAACTTCGTAGAGAGAATTCTTTGAGAATTATATCACTGGAAACCTCGGTAAAGTCTACCTTGGTAATGAACAACCTTGTGAGATTGTGGGAAAAGGTGTAGTAAAGATCAAGTTGAACGGGTCTTTATGGGAACTAAAGAATGTCAAACACGTTCCTGACCCGACGAAGAACTTAATCTCAGTAGGCTAGTTAGCCGATGAAGGCTATACAACAACCTTCCATGGAGGTCAGTAGAAAATCTCAAAGGGTACAATGACGATAGCTCGTGGCAAAAATAATGGTACTCTTTATAAAATAGCAGGAGCATGTCATTTGATTGCAGTTGCATCAAATGAAAATCCCAATCTGTGGCACCAAAGACTTGGCCATATAAGTGAGAAAGGGATGGAATTCATGCATTCAAAGGGAAAACTTCCAGGTCTCCAGTCAGTAGAAATTGACATGTGTGAAGACTACATATTTGGAAAGCAGAAGAGAGCCAGCTTTCAAACAAATGGAAGAACCCCAAAGAAGGAAAACTTGAGCTTGTTCACTTTAATGTTTGGGGTCCAACAATTGTCCCATCCATTAGTGGAAAATGATACTTTGTGATTTTTATTGACAACCATTCTAGAAAGGTATATGTATACTTTATAAAACAAAAGTTTGAAGTATTTGAGGCTTTCAAGACATGGAAGGCCATGGTGGAAAATGAACAGGGTTGAAGGTCAAAAAGCTTAGAACCGATAATGGTGGTGAATATGTAGACACCAGATTCAAGAAGTTCTGCTATGAGCACGAGATCAGAATGGAGAGAACTGTGCTAGGTACGCCTCAACACAACAATGTAGCTGAGCGTATAAACTGAACGTTGACAGAGAGAGCCAGAAGTATGCGTGTGCAATCAGGCCTACCAAAGCAATTCTGGGCAGAACCAGTCAACACAGCAGCTTACCTGATCAACCGAGGCCCATCGGTACCATTGGAGAATAGAATACCAAAAGAGGTATGGAGCGAAAAAGAGGTAAAACTCTCACATCTTAGAGTTTTTGGATGTGTAGCATATGTGCATATTAGTGATCAAAATAGAAACAAACTTGATCCCAAATCAAAGAAGTGCACTTTCATCGGTTATGGTGAAGATGAGTTCGGCTACCGCCTTTGGGATGATGAAAACAAAAAGATGATCCATAGTAAAGATGTGATCTTCAACGAAAAAGTGATGTACAAGGACAAGCAAAATACAAGTGCCAGCAACTCAGAATCGAGTGGGCCAATTTATGTAGAGGTGGACAATGTCCTAGAAAGTCCTACAGTTGAGAGTCCTTAGTCAGAGGAAACAACTGAACCAGGCAATGGGTAGTAGTCTGACAAAATAGATCATCATACTCCAACCCCTGAATTGAGGAGGTCTTCTTGAATTCCTGTGCCTAACAGGAAATACATGAATTACATGTTGTTGACAGATGGAGGAGAGCCTGAAGACTATGTAGAAGCATATCAGACCATAGATGTGAGCAAGTGGGAGCTTTCCATGAAAGACGAGATGAAGTCTTTGATCTCCAATCAGACATAGGAACTAGTCAAGTTACCTATGGGAAAGAAAACACTTCACAACAAATAGGTGTATCAGGTGAAGGAAAACCATGATAGGTCTAAAAGATACAAAGCCTGACTGGTTGTCAAAGGATTTCAACAGAAAGAAAGAGTTGACTATATTGAAATCTCTGCTCTAGTTATAAAGCTCAATACTATCAGAAATGTATTAAGTATTGTGGCTAGTGAAGAGCTCTACGTAGAGCAATTAGACGTGAAGACTGTATTTCTTCATGGAGAGCTAGATGAGGAGATCTGCATGCACTAGCCTGAAGGTTTTTCAGAAGGAAAAAAGGATATGGTGTGTAAATTAAAGAAGAGCTTGTACAACCTGAAACAAGCTCCAAGACAGTGGTATAGGAAGTTTGAAAGCTTCATGCACAAGGAAGGTTTCCAGAAGTGCAATGCTGATCACTATTGTTTCTTCAAGAGGTATAAGTCCAGCTATATCATATTGCTACTTTATGTTGATGACATGTTAGTAGCAGGATCAGATATGAAAGACATCAGAAATTTAAAGATGCAGTTGTCAAAAGAATTTGACATGAAAGACTTAAGCCTAACAAAGAAGATTCTTGGAATGCAAATCACGAGAGATAAACAAAAGGGAGTTTTGCAGTTATCTCAGGCGGAGTACATCAACCGTGTTTTACAGAGATTTAACATGGATAAGGCCAAGCCAGTTAGTACACCTTTGGCCAGCCATTTTCGTCTATCCAAGAATCAGTCTCCTCAAACAAAGGAAGAAGTAGAGTTTATGGCTAAGATTCCTTATGCTTCAGCCATTGGAAGTTTGATGTACGCGATGGTCTGTACGAGGCCAGACATTAGCCATGCAGTGGGAGTTGTAAGCAGATTTATGGCAAATCCAGGAAAAGCTCATTGGGAAGCAGTCAAATGGATTTCAAGGTATCTACGGGGAACAACAGAAAAATGTTTGTATTTTAGAAAAGGAGATCTAAAGTTACAGGGCTACATAGATGCAGATTTTAGAGGTGAAGTTGATCATCGAAGAAGCACCACCGGTTATGTTTTCACTGTCGGAACTACAACTGTTAGTTGGATGTCGCGGATACAAAAAATTGTTGCTTTATCCACTACAGAGACTGAGTATGTAGTAGTGACAAGCCAGTAAAGAATTGATATGGCTTCAAGGATTGTTAACAGAGTTGGGTTTCACTCAAGATAGGAGTGTCTTACACAGTGATAGTCAGAATGCAATACATCTAGCAAAGAACTTAGTATTTCACTCCAGAACTAAGCATATTGATATACGTTATCATTTCATCAGATCTCTGCTTGAGGATGAAGTGTTGACATTGAAGAAGATTGTAGGAAGCAAGAACCCAGCAGATATGCTAACGAAGGTGGTAACCGTTGACAAGCTGAAGTTATGCTCAACTTCAGTTGGCTTGTAAGAATAGCATACCGGAGAAGACTACTGCATTGATCAAGGTGTGAGAACAGATTGAAATCAGTCCTCAAGTGGGAGATTGTTGAAAAGTCAAAAGAAAAATTAAAAGGGGTCCACTACTTTTGCACAAAACATGGAAAAAGGTGGCTTGGAGGTGCAGGAAACACGGTGCCACAAAACAAGGAGGAGCATAGGCAGTTTTTTTAATGAAAAGATGACCATGTGGGAAGCATGAACAATTTTTAATGCCATACACAGTACCCAAAATTTTGGCTATAAAATGGCTCATTTGGAGCAAGCTGAGAAGCATCTACTCAACGAGCATGCTCAACGAAGCCAGCAAGAAAAATATAAATTAGTCTAGCTTCTGAGTGTATTTGAGTTGTGGGTTGTGAGTGAGTTTGAGAGTGTTTCTTGTAAACACTAGTGTACTTCTTTTCTCCTAGTAATAACTATCTACAGTAGTCCAAAAACATAGACTTTATTGGCCGAACTCGATTATTAATTTGGTGTGTCCAATTATTCTATTTTTTATTTCACTTTTACAGATTTGACTTCATGGGAACATTTAGCGTATTTTTTCCAACATGAACAATGTTAGTGCCAGTAGATTATGACTGACTACTATAATTATTAGATTTAGAATATTGGAGATGAACATCTCACTTTCCTCGGTAGGGCCCTCAAACAAAGTATTAATATATTCATGACTAGAGATAAGAGGGCCTAATAGCTTAAAGCATAAATAATCGCCTTTAACTAGAGCAGATATTTAAACATATAACTTGTACCTTTCCTGAGGCTACGTATTTCCTGACGCAGCAGATGAACTTTTGCTTTTGTGACTGTCAAAATCGGAGAAAATTTGTCCCAAAACTGAAACACGTTGGTGCATCCAACCACGTGAATCGAGAGAGATTCTAAGAGTGAGGAGAGAAGCCATGAAAATGAGTAGCTGATCTTGCTGCCCCCACTTGTGATATTCATGATTCCTCAAGTCACAGTCACGATCTTCTTCGTGGAGGTAATTAAGAAGTATTTGAGGATTAAATTATATATTTGTGCAGTTTGTGACCTCCAATCGTCGCTTCTACTTGTTGCTTCCACATCAAAAAGTTATGATCATCAAGATTCACTGAGATCAGTTGTGAGAATGTAACCATCACTGGTGATTTCATCGCGATTCGTGCGTTCAATGGGATTTCTGACGAAGTATTGTTGGTTCATTGTGTTCTCTGATCGCCATTGCCACTGTTTGGTTGTTCAGTGCTCGTCTCCATCAAAGGAAGGAGAAGAGTGTGTCAGACCTATGAAGCTTCGGTACCAACTCAGAAACGTGAGAGTGAGTGAGAAAGAGAAAGAGAGGAGGGAGAGGGAGTGAGAGATTTACCGATAGTATTCATGATAGAGAATGAGAAACTGAATCATATTAACTCTATTTTTAACCATGCCACCAATGGATTATACTCAAAGAGGATTCCTATACTAATTCTAGTTAAAGTGGGGCCCAACCTAATTAATTCTTAAATCAATATAACAAACTTGTTGAGGCAGCAAAAGTATGAAGCTTGTCTAAGACACTTCCGAGCTGCATAGGCTCATTACATGCTATACACTAACACATATGTTCATGAATTAAAATAACACATTGCAATAACAAGATACTCTAATTTACCTTATGTGAAACACTAAATATATTTTCAATTGAGTTTAAGTATAGCGACTAAGGATGATAGAATTATATTTCAAGGAAACAAACCAAAAAATCAAATCGCATGATTGATTATTAGTAATATTATTAATACATGTTGTACTTTTTATGTCAACAATTTCCACTGTTGACACATACAAACATATACATCATGCATATATGTTTATATCTCATGTGATTGTGTGTGTGAGAACTTTCTTTGTTTTACATTGCTCCTACAATTCTAATTGTAGAAAAATTTGCTTGCAGACAACCAGTTGGAATCCAATAAAGATATATAAACCAACATCTTCAAGCATAAAATGTGATCAATTACTTGCAAATAGTACGTTTTTTATGTAAGAGGATTTGATATATAATCTAATCAACATGCAATACTCTAATCTTGCTAAATAAATTTTATCCAAATAATGTCTTTATACTTCAATTTAGTTTATACACCAGTTAGTGACTTGTAATATTCATTTTGTTCTATTTTTCTTTTATTCATTTGTGAGAGAAAATGATGAGGTAAAGATGTTGAAAGTAGAGAAATAGGAAATATATACATCCATAGATTTTAATAACATGTTAATCATATTATAATAACATAATACATTTAAAGTTGTCAAAATGGGCTGGGTTGGGCCGTAAAAATGGGCAAACGCGGGCTTCAAAAAGGAGCCCGAGTTAAAAATGAGTCTTTTTTTGCTTGGTCTGAAAAATCCATACCTAGTCTGACTTTTGCCAGGCCGGCTTGCATAAGCTCGCTACATGCTTTTTATTTTATCTTTTATTTTACTAATATGGAAAAAAGTACTCTATATTTTTTTTACTTGAATTAGATCTTGTATTTGATTTAGAGCATGAAAAAATTTGATATAACTTTAATGGTTGTATTTTTTTACAAAAAAAAAACAATGTCGCCCTATCAAAAGCCTGCCTAAGCCAGAAAAAACTTAGCCTATGCCGGTAGCTCACTAGGAGAATGCGGCTTGGTGTTGGGCCCTAAAATCCGAGTCTGAATTCAAAGCGTATCTTTTTGGTCCAACCTAAAAAAGGCTTGAGCCTGTGGTGGGCTTAGACCGGGTGGTTTGTTTTTACAGCTCTAGGTACATCCATAGACTTGTAATATTTAATTTATACATTACACTTTGTTTGAAATGACGGATTTGCTGAAGAGAATACGTTTTTAGTTGATTTGGGCAGAAATGTACTAATGCTTGTTAGTTTGGTTGGATGTAATTTAGGGAGTGGAATTTTATTTTTATAGATTTCACAAAAATAAAATTCCTACCAAGTTGAAGTCATTTGAAGAAATTTTTTTATCCCGTTGTGCCCTACTCTATGTCTCTCTTTGAACTATTGGAAATCAAATGAAGAACTAAAACTAGAAAGAATCAAAAGAAAGAATGATGTAGATGCGACCTTAATTAAAAAAGAAACAAAATGAGAGTATGACACTTGATTCATTGTTAACAATGACAAACTTATGAACACATCATATTCTTATTGGCATTTAAATTTTTGGAATGATGAAAAAAGACACCGATTCCATTAGGAATCAAAGTCAACAATCAAAATAGGGGAAAAGACGTGGTGAAAATGTAGAGTCAATGATAGGAATTGAAAGCAAAGCAAGTATAAAAGTTGTTCGGTAAGAAAGGTTATGCGCGAGAAAAGAGCAGAGTCATGTCATTGGAGGTAAAATTGTCAAATTGAAAATCCACCCTGGTTTTTATCTCTCTATTCAAACGACTAAAAAGAAAGTAACTCTCCTCAGTTCTATTCAATTTATATTAATCTAAACACTAAAAGTTTCCTTTTGATTTCCATCTAATTTCATTCCACTTAATTATTTTCCACTCTAATGCTTCCATTCATTCAAATAAAGTATTTAAAGTTAGAGTTGGGTAAACAGACTGACCCACCATAGCTTGTATAAGCTCATATTTTAAATGGCTGATTTTTTAGCACATGTATGATTATTTTTCTTTTGCTTTAAAATTGTTGGGTTTTGATCCAAAACATTTATTTTTTTTATAAACTCAAAATGTATATAATTTAAAATATTTAATTATCCAAAAACTCTCATATTGACACTTAAAATTTTAACAAATTAGCAACTAATGGAATCTAAATATCAACTTTCTCCTATTTTAATGCAAGAAACAATGACATAACATTGTCTTAAGTTTGGGTTTCTTTCTTTCTTTAAAAAGCTGAAGCATGAAAGTGAAATAATATGAAATAAAAGGTAGGATTTATTAAAATAAAATAATAATTTTAAATATAGATTAATCCAAAAGTTGGCCTACGAACCTGTGTGTTGGACTCGTTTAACCTGTAGGCTAAACAAGTTAGACCCGTAAGCTAAACAAGTTAGACCTGTGAGGCCGTAATTTAAATGGATTTTTTTTTTCAAATCGTGGGCAACATAAGGGTGGGTTAAACATCCCGACCCATGGGCCTAGACTCGTATACCTAGCCCTAATCAAAGTTAATGAAGGAACATGTGATTCTTAAATTATGGTAAGATTATCTTTCTATAATATCATGTTAATACAGTTATATATGTTTGGTTAATATTATTAGTAAAATATATCATAACAAATAGCTTGTTACATACTACAATTCCATACATTGTTTGTAACATTATGTTTGTTTGAAAGGATTTTCTTGGTTAGGATTAATGTTTTTCAAAATATGGGTTGATTTAATTAAATGGAATATTTTTATCACAAAAAATAAAAACCTTGGCAACCTAAGGGATTTTGAAGGAAAACTCAGTCACCAAGGATTTTCCATGGATGGTCCAAGGTTGTGCTTCACCATCACCATTAGAACCAATAATAATAGGAACCTTGATAACCTTACTTCCAGAGTGCATGGTGTAGGACTCCATGGAAATTTTAACAACGTTGTAAATTTAATGGAGCAAGAAGACCATATTTCCCTTCTAAAACCTTCATTCATAAAAGCCCTAGGAGGTGTTTTGGAGGACAATGGCAGTGACGATGGTGGTGTTGTCAATGATGAAGTTCTCGTAAACATAATGTTGACAAGGTCCTTGATGATGGTTTAGGATAAGAGAATGCCACGAGTTTTGGTTTTTGGCTATGTTAGAAGAATTGGATTTGAATCTTGGATAACCACTGTCATTAATAACCCACCACATAACACCATAACTCTACCATTGCCTATGTTTTTTCTCTTTCAAAACTTCTTTTCTTTACTAATCTCATGGAAAAGTAATTTTTTTCTTTTTAATATAAAAGGGTAAAGTTGTCATTATTAAACTCTAGGATCCTTTTTTATCTTCACCCAAACAACCTAGCATAAAATATTTTTTCATTCCCTATAATTTATATTAATCAAAACATACTTAATTTCTTATTGAATCTTAACATTGTGCTAACCAATTTCTTAATCCATAATCATTAAACCTTAATCATATTAAGTGTGTTATGTTCATCTTAATAACTTGTGTTCTAAACCTTAGTTAACCTCTTAATCATTTATTTAATAATCTAGTATATGATCTTAATTAACCTCTTAATCATTTCTTTATCTATTAAGATATTAATCAATCGCTTAATCACCTTTTTAAACATATCTTATAATCTTAATCAACCTTTTAATCGCCTTTTTAATTATCTTTTTAATCAATTTGTTAATCATCTCTTATGATCTTAGCCATCTCTTTAATCACCTCTTATGATCTCAATCAATCTCTTAATCACCTCTTTAATCGTCTCTACTGATCATAATCACCTCTTTAATAATCTATTATTATCTTAATCAATCTCTTAATCACCTCTTTAATCATATCTTATAGTCTTAATCAATCTCTGAATCACATCTTTAATCAACCTCTTAGTCACCTTTTTAACCATCTCTCATGATCTTAATCAACCTCTTAATCACCTCTCTAATAATCTTTAACAAACCTTTTATTTACTCCATTAATCACCACTAATCCCATTAAATTAATTCTTAACTAATATGTAATCACTCAATTAATCATCACTAATCTCATTCCATTAACCTCAAATATATCTCTAATCACCTAATTAAGAACACTAATCATATTACATTACCTCAGTAATAATTCTTCTATTAGTGGCTAATGGTTACTTTTAAGACTAGTGTAACATCCAGAATTTTATAAAAATAATTAAATATGAGGAATAAATATTAAATAATTATAAATGAGTTAATAAGTGTCCCAAAAATATTGAAATAATTAAATTAAGATTTATAAGGATTATTTATAATTTATTGAGACTCTAAGAGTTAAAATTTTACCCGTTTAAAATATGGGTGTCAGACCAAGTATCTCCGATTGAGATGCCATTGGTCAGGGGCTGTTAAGAATATTATTGGAAATCCGAATCTATATTCCGAATAATTTTTAGATTAAGTATTAAGCCCAAACAGAAATCCTGTTTGTTGTAAAATGGTAGAATTTTAATGAAGGGATTAAAATTTAAAACAAAAACCTATTTTTCTCTCTCCTCCCTTCCCTCATATTTTTGTATGGACCTTCTCCCTTTCCACTTCATTTCATTTCTTCTTCTCTTCCCCTCCTTCATGAGCAAAACTGTGTGCCTCCCCTCTACCTTGTCTCCTTGCCAAAAATTGAAACTAAGTTTGGATTCATGAAGTAAAGATGGGGCATTGGAGCAAAGCTTGGCTTCCCTCCCCTTCCTTCCCACCCATTTTCATTTTTGAAGAAGTATGGATTTGAAGGTATGGGTTTCTTGATTTCATGTTCCATTCATGGCTTTTGTAGTGTTAAGCTTGAGATATTAGTAATGGTGTTGTGGGTGAGGAGGAAAATGGTGAAAACCCTAAGCTTAAATAATTTGAAATGAGATTTTGATGGTGGTTTAGTGTTGTATGAGAATGAGGGATTATTAAGTTTATGATACTTTAAATAAATAATGGAAGTTGATTGTGTTGGAAGGTTTTAGAGAAAACCCTAAGTTTGGAAAATTTAGGGCTTTTGGCTAAAATTGATGGGTATTAATGATTTATGCTTTAGAATGAGTTTTGGGAAGATTGAAATTGATTATTGGTGGATGATGATATGATAAATAAATTTTAGAAGTAAACCCATAAGAAATTGTGTTTGGGTATTGTTGATAATAATGGATATTGGATTTTTGATGAAAACCCTAGCTCTAAGAATTTAAGGGAAAACATGTAATGTTGAACTGAGAATTGATCTAAATGGAAATGTACAAAAATGGGTGTATGGGTACCATTCAATGTTGTGGGAGAATACATAGTGATGGATTCATAAAATGAGATTGTGGCATGATGAGGTTTTAGGCCATTTCATGTGCCATTGAAATTGTTGATGGATGATAGATTCAAATAGGCTAAAATGACCCATATTGGACTTGAGATGACAATTGATGACATGTAAATGATGGATGAGACAAAGTTGTTGTTGGGTTTTAGTTAGCCCTTTAAAACTTAGAGAATTTTGGTTTTGGGAAAGGAATTGCCGAAACCTAACATAAGTATGAGAATGAGTGTTTTAACAAGTCTAGGACTTGATACTAAGCCTTGAAACAAGCTTACAATATTTGTAATTATGATAATTCCTTGAGAAGGCTTGTTAATTGAGTGTATACATATGTGTAATTTGTAGATCATATTTCGAATGATGAAGCGGAACAATTGGAGCATTTGAATTGCGGTTCTTCTCTCGAGGTAGGAGATGAGTTTTACATTCCAAATGCATGAGTAGAATAATTGATGATTAATGTATGTATGGTTACTCATGCTTGCCTTGCCATAGTTGTATTAGTTATGTGATGAATGTCATGCTTGGAAATGGTGGATTCTTGAGAATGATATATATATGTATATATAAATTGATGATGAATGTTTATTGCCCCTTTATTAGGAGTAATGCACTATTGATGAATAACCCATGAGTGGTTGAAGTATGCATATACCATGTGAATTTAGAATTCCATGTGATTTTGATGAATGAATATTGGTAATGAAAGGCTAAGGCCCATTTGATGGCATTAATGTTTATATTGATAGTGCGATTTCTCAAAATATGAAAATAGGTATTGACATTAATGCATAATTGAGGAACTAATAGATCCAAATAGACTTTTATAAGGATTGAATGGCATGGGATAGTTCCAATAGCTTCCATGTATAGTTTATGACTTGTAGAAACTGGAACGGGTTAATTGCATTGAGAAATGACCCTTGAATTGCATTAAAATTGCTTAAAATGGGTAAAACGTGTTTATACACATAAGTCACACATCTAAAGGAATTTTTGAGTGAGGCCGGTGGCCACACATCATAAATGATGTGTATTTGTCGGGGTTAAAATTTCGTAGCATTTGGAATTCGTTAGAGGGAGTTATGGTACTTAGAAGTGGGAAGATCAGCTTTTTGGGGCATTTTTCTACATAATGGTGTCTTGAATTGATTCAAAATAGTGCATAAATCGATTCAAAGCTCTCTGGAAGTGTTTGAATCAATTCATATAAGTTTTGAATCGATTCAAAGATCTCTGGAAGTTCTTGAATTGATTCATATGAGCTTGAATCGATTCAAAGCCCTGTTATGGCCATTGTTATGCTGTTTTTCTGAATGATATGATTTCTTTGTTGTTTTTGGCACGTTTAGGCATTTTTTGAAATTTTTGGCCTCCACCTTCTTCATGAAAGTTGTAGATAATTGTGTTACGAATGTGTGAGAATTTGTCTCATATTAATTGGAGTTTTTTTTAACTCTTATTAGGCATAAAACACCAGACCTACTACGTCATAAAATTCAAATTTAAGAGGGTTTTAAGCCCAACTTTTTATGGTTGTCAAATTGGGACTAATAGGTGATATTTGTGACATGTCCCACTACTTTTAAGAATAAAAATGAGTTTTCCTCATATCCTGATGTTGAAATTCGTCATGAGCTCATTAGTATCCAAAACCCCTTTTATTATGTAAAAACGAGCGAATTCACTAGGGGTATATGTGTGGTGTGTCTTAGTGGTGATTGGGGAATGGCTTAAGGCCATGGCAAGGTATGTGTATGCCTATGCTATGTTATGAAAACATGTATGCTTCCCCTCTATTGATATATTATGAATCATGATGAAAAGTAAATGATGTAATTATATGACATACCTTAATTGACGATGAAACTAATGAGGGGACAATTGAATGGAAATGAGTTATTATAACTCAATGAATTTTGAAAAAGTATCAATGGTGATTAAATGGATGATGCCATACATATTGAATAATAGTAATGATGTTGAATAAAAATGGATATTGTTGTTGAACATACCCTTAATAAAATGATGATTATTATTATTGCTATGCCATTGTGTTTGATGCAAGTGAAATCTTGTATATGTAACTTGAATTGTATTGGCTAGCATGTGATGCTATGAACTTAAAGTGTGTTTGTTAACATGCCTTGTTGATTTTCACGCGTGGATTAATGTGAGAATGATATGGTGGCTATTGAGATGTCCAGTATATGAATGATATGCCTTGAGGGGCTTTGTAAATGATTATATGTTATTGATTGAAACTGAAAAATTAAAATATATCCTTATGTGAGAGGGTGAGATATCCTTGTGAGGTTGATTGGAATATGCATTATTACATTATTGCATTCATGGCATGTCATAGCATTGATTAAGTGGTTGCGATCACTTGGTACTTGAAATGAAAAGGGCTTGCGTGGTTGCGATCACGAGGAGGGAGTACCCCTTGCGAGGCAGGAAACCATTATGAAATGATTGATATGTGGTTGCGATCACAATGAGACACCCTGCGGGATTGTATGATGATAAGCCAGTGGTTGTGATCACTTTTTACTTGAAATAAAAAAGGCTTGCGAGTTCCTATGATGTCCCGTAGTTACGATCACGAGCAGGGAGTACCCCTTGCGAGGCGGGAAACCAAAATATTGAGCATGGATATACGTGGTTGTGATCATTAGAAAAGCACCTTGCAAGGCTGTAAGAAGGGAGTACCCCATGCGTGGCGGGAAACCAATATGAGATTGATTATAAGTGGTTGCGATCACTTGAGATACCATGTGCGTATGGGTGATTGAAATGGATCCATTGCATATGCATTAAACAGTTGACATATGCATTAGCCATAGGTGCATGGCATTTGAGATGGAGACGACCAAAAAGATATGAGAACCTCTTGAGAGAGTGTTAATTGATTAAAGATTTAATAACTTAATTGATGATAATTATGAATGCCCATAATGATGTAGGGCTATGTGAATGTGTATGTGCTTGTGCTTGTGCTTGACATGAATTATGAACAATGAGGCTTGTATGCCTAATATGATATCTTGATGATGGTTTAATGATGAATTGATGATTTATAGCAAAGCACACAAGTTGGTTGAATGCATGTACACATAATCACAATGTATTTATATTCGTCATTTTGAATGTATAACTCACTTTCACATGTTGTCTCCTTTCTAGCATTGTGATGCAGGGTTGTCATGGAATGATAATGTGCTTTTGAGTTAAAGTTTTTGAGGAAGGTAAATAGTTGTAACGGAATGCCTTGGCTGGCAGCGATTGTTAAATATGTTGTAATAAATTAAAATATGAATGATGATATTGATGATGGAATGCTTTATGAGTGCGTATTGCTTAATATATTAATGAATGATTATGATAATATGTTAATGGTGATGATATTTGAATTGATACCATTTGGTGATGAATGTCTTAATTAGAGGCTAAATATGATTGATGATTTATGGTTACGATTATGTGCGTAGTTGGTTATGGCCTAATAGGCTTATGTTATGAAATTGCATGATGGCTTGAGCCTTTTCTCACATCTTCATATATGGGACTAGGAGTATGCCCTGTACACACATTCTTCTTCCGCTATAAACTCTAATATTTTGTATACACTTATGGGCGTCTTACTTATCGATCCAGTTTATCAATTATTAAATCTCACGCTTTAGTTTTCTGTGGTTCCGGTCTTGATGTAATCTTTGTGGTGTTTTGAAATTATTTTAAATGTGAAAAACTTACTCACATTTTTATTAATTATTATCTTGATTTCATCGAGATTCGGGTCCAGAAAATCAGGGTATGACAACTAGCCCATTTTAACTTGGTGTTTAGTGATAAGTGCTTTATAACACAATAAATTAGATCTAGTTTGCTTAGGATTTTAATCATTATGCACTGTATTTCCTTTATTTATTGTGATTTTTGCTTTCTTTCCACTATATTCTACTTGGTATGTTATTGTGTAGAAATTAAGGTAATAAAAGGGTCAATAACAAGAGAAAAACGACCATCAAATGATAAAGAATCAAGAAGAACAAGCCCAAGTGGAAAAAAAGCTCTTTTTATACTAAATCCGACTCAGAATGATAAAATTCGAGTAGGATGACCAAGAAATGATAAAATCCGAGTAAAATGACTCAGAATGGAGTGTTGCCGAGTGGAATATGTCCCAGTTGGAGGTAAATCCGAGTGGAAGATTCCCTATCAAAGCTATTCCGAGTGAAAAATGGCTGACCTTGAAGGAATATTTCTCAGTTGGAGATAAATCCGAGTGGAACCTTCCCGACTGCAACCACTCTGAGTGAAAAAGGGGCTGACTTTGAATAATTACCACCCAAAGCTATTTTTCAGAGTGAAGAATTACTGATGGAAGCGAGTCTAATTTGGGGAACAACTGCTTTTTCTGGGCAAAATTGTCTCCGAGTGGAGAACTCCCGAGTGAGTTGATTCCGAATGAAAAAACTCTGAACTTCGGAAGAACAATTGTCAGGCAAGGCCTTTCCGAGTAGTGAGTTTCGGAGAAAGTGTCTTTTCAAGCAAGGAAAAGAGTCTGACCTGGAATGAGTCTCTTTCGGGCAGACTCTCTCAAGTTTCAAACCAACCCCGAGTGAAATGTCTTCAAGGAAGGTACTTCCGAGTGGTTTTGGGCCGAGAGATGTATTTCCGAGCAAAGCAAAGCTCAGACCTGGGAAGAGCTTCTATCGGCCAGATTCCAGACTCTATCAAGTTCCAAATTTCTGAGTGAAAGGAAAAGCCGACTCCCGAGTAAATACAACTGAATGGGCTGATTGACGATTGAGGCAATTCTGAGTGAGAAACAAGTCAGACTTCCGAGTGAATGTGTCCGAGTGGATCATTTCAAGGAGTGAAGGAAAGGTCGACTGAATTACTCCCAAGCAATATATCCGAGCAAGGTTTCTCTGAGTGGTTCAATTCCAGAGACATAGCCGAGTGAAACATTTTGAGGGTGCCGATTGAATCATTTGAATGAAAACTTCCTGATCCTGAGTGGGTCACATGTGAAAGAAGGAGGGCATGAACCTGTGCCGAGTAAGTCACTTTTCAATCGGTTCCGAATGAATGTTTCAACTGGTTCTGAGTCACTCTTTAATCAGTTCCGAGTGAATCACTTTTCAATCGGTTCTGAATGAATGTTTCAATCAGTTACGAGTCACTCTTCAATCGGTTCCGATTGAATTTTTCAATCAGAGTTGCTTTGCTCGTCCAGCTCTCCTCACAGCCACAACACTGTCCAGCTCTCCTCTCAACACCGTCCAGCCCACAACGTTCAGCTCCTCAAACCAACACCGTCCAGCTTCAAACAGAGACAAATTCCGAGCAAAGCTTTCACTCGGTCTTCTATGAATGAAGAGCACCTTCCATATTCCCACCGAATGCCCATGCTGACTTGGATTTCCACTATCCAAGTGGATCCTTGACTTATGAGGGGGCGGCTGACAACAAAACAAAAGGGAAAATAATAAAAAAATTCTACTAGCCACCGTTCCCTATAGTTGTCACCATCCAGGCTGTTTCCAAGTTGATCTTATGGGGCGGCTGACAAGAAAAAATAATAAAAAAGACCCACTAGCCGTCATTCCCATGATTATTAACGCCCAAGATCTCTATAAATAGGGGGGCTGAAGCCAAAAGATCAGCATCACTTTTAGATCAAATCCTCTTTCATTCACTTTAATTCCTTTCTTTTATTTCCTTCGTTTTTCTTCTCCGTTTCATTCCTTTCTTTTTCGTTTTCTTTCTTTTTATTTTCTTTCTCTGTCCCGTTTCTTTCTTTTTTTATTTTCTTTTTCTTTCTTTTATTTTGTAAAAGAGTTGTGAGGGTTGTAAAAGTGAGTATTCCAATTTGTGATTGGTGGAGGAATATTGCAACAAGGAAATACAATGGTAAAACTATTCTGAGCTTTTGGAGAAACCCGTAAGTCTTTATTTTTACCATGTCTTGTATGCTTTATTTTTCCATCATATATATGAATTTGAATTATTTCATAAGTAACTAAATTAATTATCTTGGGATGAAGGGGGTGTGATAATATTTTATGATAATGTTATTTTGACTTTTTAAATAAATTTCTGTTTTCCATTTAGTTCAAAAAAATGCTCAATGCTCTTACCTAACAAGAACCTAAGTGATAAAACTGTATACTTGCGGGTATATTAGTAAGTTTAAGTAATTAATAGAATCGGGAGATTTATTGTTACTGGAAAGTTTTTGAACTAAGCCTAAGGTTTTGAAATACTTTTTGTGACCTCGGTAAAACCGTGAAAGTAATCAAAATCTTTTGGGGAATAAATAAGGGATTTTTACAAAACGATAATGGGCCTTTTCTAAGGATTAAGCAACGCTTTCCATAGGTTAGGTACATTAATAGGATTCTGAGAGGAACATATTAATTAGCTTAAGGAAAATCCGCCTTGGAAAACTTAATTTGATTCTTATTTATGAAAAGTTAAAATTCATTAACATAAAATAGAGTTTTGATCTCCCGAAATCCCAAGATACTCTCAACTCTGATTTTTAAGTTTCAAGTAAATTTTGTTTCTAAATTTATTTTTAATTTGTGTTTTATTTTACAAAAACATTAAAAATTAATTGTGTGAATAATTAAATTTCAATATGCTGGTACTTTGAAAACAGTCCCTGTGGAGAACGATAATCTTTTATATTACGCGACATAACCCGTGCGCTTGCGGGTCCTGTCATTTAGGCCTATATTCATTTAACTAAATCAAAACCCCTTAATATTCATAACGTTTGATTAAGGCATTAACATTCAAAATAACTTAGCTAGTTTGGTCAATTTATTACTCATCTTTTACTAATTCAATTTATCTTACTTAGACCTATTATGTTCACTAGTTGCGTTTAGACTTTAGGACTTAATCAAGTGGATTAGGCCTTAGGTTAGCTTATTATTGTTTATATTTTCATGCATTGCCATCCCATAAAGGTTGATTAGGCTAAGTCTAACTCAAGAGTTTTAACCTTAGGGTTAGTAAACCTAATGCTACCATTGTTACTCTTTGTTACCTTAGGGTATACGAGGCTTGTGTTTGAGAATAAACTAGTAGTAGGCTTAACCCTAAGTCCACTAAAAAACCTATGATGCCCTTCCGATTTTCCAGACCTGAATCCCAATGTAAATGTAACTAATTAACAAAAACATGAATAAATTTTTCTCGTTCAAATCCTTAAAATAACCCACTTGCATCGCGGACTGAATCTCAGAAAATCGAGCATCTTAGTGTAATATATGACCACAACAACTGGATCAAAAGAAAAAAACCCTAATGACCTGACTGTGGTTCTTGTAACATCCCAAAATTTATGTATCATTAATTAAATATGAAAAATAAATAGAAAAAGTATAAGAGATAATTATTTGAAGCCCCAAACAAGTAGAGAAAATCATTTGGGCACCCATTAAATTAATACGATTTATTTAGGAATTATCGTCGTCGTTTAACCGACAAACGTGTATAGATAAAGTGAAAAGATGAGTTAAATGTATAGAGATACATTAGATAAATATTAGAAATGATTATTTATGTCCTAATAATATAGCTAAATTAATTTGGGCATTTGTTGGATTTATAGCAAATTATTTGGAATTTATCAACGTTATTTTAGCGTTGAAAATGTCTGGTCCAGAAATGGACTTTAAGTGGGCTATTTTAAAAATAAATATCAAGAATTAGAAAACACTAAAATAATTATGTTAAACATAAAAAAATCCAGAAAAATTCTAGACAATTAATTATGTGAAAATGGGCCCTGAGTAGTCAAAACGCTTCGTTTTCGAGCAAAAAATGCAACGATTTTTCCCATTCTCTTTAGGCTAACTGTAACATCCCCATTTTAATTAAAGCAACTGAGTTAAATAACAAGTCAACAAGTCAACACCTCCCTTAATTTAATTAACTAAGAGTAACAGGATGATTAACGTGGAAGCATGGTGACATGGGCAGGATTATCACGTTTCCCCATCCCACCATACTGCACTCCACGCGGGTATTTATACAGGTGAGGCCATGCTCTTCACACAGAGAATTCCACGAACTCTCTTCTTCATTCCTCTTGTTTTCTCTCTTGCCTTCTCCGCTCTCCAGTCCATCCCCTGCTTCGAGAACCAGAGTGACGGTGCTACAGTGGAGTGGAACTCCCCACACTTGAAAAGACGATCGCCGAGTGAAGCAGCAGAGTGGAGAACCACTACCCAAGCAGGAAGAAATCCCTCGGAGTTTTGTAATTGGTAGGGGGAGTATCTTCTATCTTAAATGCATGGGTTATGAACAGGTTTCGAGTGCGGATGCTTGCTATATCCGTGCTCTGATGGTGTATTGCGTTGCATGTGAGTGTGTATAGTTCGGTTGCATGACGAGTGAGAAATGAGTGATTGCATGTTAGCACCTTTCTCACAGATGTATGTGTTGCAGGATCTTAGTTTGCATGTTGAGTTGTGTTGATATGAATGTCTGACTGAAGCTACCCAGGTTATAGAAATGCATATATTGATACGTCTGCTATAATAAATTGTTTGCGTGTAGGAAATGCCTTCTTTAGAAGAATTCTGATACTGTCTTACATCGATTGCATGATAGGTTGTGATTTTTAGAATGATGCATGTGTTGAATGAAGCTATAAACTGATTGCATGTCTTGATCGAACGAAATGTTGTGGATATCTGGATATGGAATGATAACTGATTGCATGGCAGCTATATATATTGAGTCCGGATAATATGTACTACGGATTGCATGGTATGTGTGTGTGCTTGAATGCGAGAATGCATGCATGAAATAAATGTTGTGCGTCGAATCCGCGTGTGGCGCATGTTATGCGTTGTGCTGGGAGCACGTAGTGTGTGACACTACCTTCGGTCATCCAGCGTGTGACGCTGTAAAATCCTTGAGTGTGACTCAAGGTAGCCCTTGAGTGGACTCGGGCTGTCTGTGAACACCGCCGTTGGCGCTGTGAGCGTTGGTGTCACCTGTGGACAAACGGTTGGGTACCTGTAAAACGGCCAAGCAGCTGTGAGCTGACCTGATAGTTGTGAGCTATGTATAAAAAGGCTGTGATGCCTACGTTGCAACGTCGGACCGATACACACGATGCGGAACCAAGTGAAATCTTCTGTGCTTATCATTGTTAATATTACTACTACTGTTAATGTTGTTGGAATTGGTTAAGTATGCCGAGTGGGAAGTGAATGGGTGAAATGCGTAGGACTAAGTGGATGCTCTGTGCATGTGTTATTGACTGAAAATTTATTATGCATTTGATATCGTGTATGAGTATACTGAACGTGTATGCCAAGTAATCCATTCCGTGTTGTATGTATATGTATTGTTGTGTAATTGGTAGATAACCTGAGTCGGTATCTATCATTTGAAATTTAAGATGCTCACCCCTGCAGTGGCCATTTTTCAGTGAATATCTCTCGAGATGAGGACCAGAAGCAGAGCTGGAACGATGAGCGAAGTGTTAATGTATCTGGAAGGCTTAATTAATGCGATGTTAGATTAAGCCCTGACTGGTTCATGTCGGATGTTAGTGTTTTTGGATGAATAGAACCTTATGGACAAGGAGAAATCCAATTTTGTTTGTAAATATTGACATATGCTCTTATTATACATATCTGGATGTATGGTTTCGTGTGTATGACATGCTATGTGCTACCTTGTTTCATACTTGTGCTTTATTGAATACGCAGGGATGGCATGATTTAGCAGGCTACAGCCAAGTCTGAGTGAATTATGAATTGTCTCTAGGAAGACTTATGTCGGATACGTTGGGCGGAGTCGCACCCCGCCCGAAGTGTGGGGGCAATTCGCCCAAGCGTGAGGACTCACGCTGAAGCGAGTAATTATCAGAGTGAGATACCGCCCATTATCCCTCCTATCCGTTGTGATGCTAATGCAATCCAGACCCCGGTGTTGACCCCTGATTTGGGCGTTGAGGTTGAGTCCGCCCAGGCGTTGTCATAATTAGCTGAGTTGGGCGGAATAGGTTCAAGCCCCTCCTTCCTCCACAATCTACTACCACATATGTACACTGTAACTACCCGTTTTCCTGAGTAAAGTGCAAGCGTGAGGATTTACCTAGTGAACCCTTGTCCATACCCGATTGAGGAATTACCTTGTGTTTGTGTTGAAGAGGCGTGGTGCAGATTTCGTTTAGGCGGTGTCATACCTCGCCCAAGTAACTAGGACAGTTCGCCCAAACGCGTAGAACCATGCTGAAGCAAGCAGATACCAACGTGAGACTCCGCCTATGTACTTCCCTCCTTCGTTGTCGTATTATTCTGCCTCGCAGGGCGGTGTTGGACATCGTCTGAGTAAGTGAATGTTGTGATGTAGTCCGTCCAGGTGTTGTTGTGCCTTGCCGAACTGGACGGCGGTGTAATCACTTCCTCTTTTCTTCACAAATTACTCCTGTATATGTATATCTCCCTTTTTCTTCCCTCACCTGTCCTCTGAAGCTGAACGTCCAGCGTTCTCTGAGAAAAGATCCGCCCGTAGGAACGAATAGACGCTAATGTAAGGTTTACTTGAAGAGTTTCACGTCTGATGTTGCATTGCCACACGTCATTTAGGCGGTGTGAGACAAAGGTTGAGCAGGTCACCTTCGCCATAGAGTCCGCCCAGGACAAACATACCCCGCCTAGTCAGGTAGGATGATTCGAACTCTGCCCTTCCACCAAGTGCTACGCGTGTGAATGTATTAACATCTTTCCCTTAGCTATTTCCTCCTATTGAGTGACCAGTGTTACTCGAAGGAAAGCTTCCTTGTGAAATCCCCTCTATCCGCTGTTGCATTACCATACTCCGCCTGGACGGTGTCAGACCCCGTCTGAGCGAGCAAACGGTGTTGTGTAATCCGCCCATTGTTGGTGTGTTACGATAAACCCAATGAGCCGGTCCCAGTCTTAGCTTCTCTGTAGGTCGCCATATGCGTGTGAATGCTCTTCATTCTTCCCTTGCCTGCTTCCTTCTATATCGAATAATACGTGACTGTTTTTGTGAAAAATTTTCTCATATTTCTGGAATTTATTAGTTGCAAAGAAATAAGGTGTTACACTAACCGTGCAACATATGGGGCTCATTTTGTGTCATTGTTTAGGCCCACATCTAAATTGTGCTGAAATTGGGCCTTGGACCAAAACTTTTAAGTGAGTGACAATGTTGTAATTATTAAGTGATTAAAATTTCATTTCCCTCTTCCTCCCTTCCTTCATTTTCAAAAATCACCATCCTTTCCCTCTCCCCTCTGAAAATGCTTTCTTCTCTTCCTTCTTCCTTGTGTAAAACCGAAAGCCATTCTTAAGCATGGGAGATTCTTGAAGTTTTCTTAAAGTTTCTTGAAAGAGGAAGCTTGGTAAGTGCCATGAGCCCCTTGTTCTTCCTCTTCTTCTTCTCTATATTTTTAATTTTACATATTCTCCTATTTACTTCCATGGCAAAGCCAAATTTCACCTTGTTTTCCCCTAGGAAATTTCAAAATCCCAAAGCTAGGGGGTACATTGTTGTGCTCTTTGAAAGCTTCTAAAGGCATTGAAAGAACTTGGAACCTTTCCTCTTAAATTTCCTTGCATTCTTGAAGTTAGGGTTTAAACCACATTTAGGGTAAGTTATAAAACCCTTGCTAACCTTTAAATTGATGGTATGAAATTGTTAGAAATGTTGTTGTTAGTGTTGGAATCCTTGGAATTTTACATGATGGAGAAAACTCTAGGTTAGAAGACCATTAGAATTTGATGTTTGTTATTGATAGTTAGAATGTTGTTAGAAACTTGAATTTAATTAGAATTGGTATATTAGAAATGATGTAATTGTTATTGAATGGTTGGTTGATGTTGGTGATGCATTAATTGCAAAATTGAAATGGAAGCCTTACTTTAAGTTAGGGGAAAATTGCATTTAAGAGCTTGAATGGTTCATTAATGGCACTAAAATAATTATAAAACTTGAATTACTGTTTTTGGATTGATTTGGTGTTGTTGACATGGAAAATGAATTTGTTAATGAGCTTTAAATTCTTCTTGAAGTGGGAAAATGGTAGTAAAGTGTCATAAATGGTTCCATAAATGCATTGTGTAACATCCTAAATTTTAGAGAAATAAATTATTAGATGATGATAATTAATTATTTGAGGTCCAATGTGTGTGGGTTAATTAAAATTTATTGAAATCAAATAATTGAACGAAGGACGTTGGACCTATTAAATAATTTTGGGCATTTGATGGGTCTAGAATAATGAGGAATTTGTTGTGGTTATGGTGGTATGATTAAAATAATTTTTGGTGCTGAGGAGATATTTATACAAACACGAAGTATGATAATAAACGATGAAATTACAAGCAAAATGAAATTAAAAGAAAAATGAAAATTTCCCTTTTCTTTCTTTCAATCACCGTGCATCTTTTCCCTCTCTTTTTACTCTCTTTTAACCATTGGTTAATGGGGAATTATGGACCAAATGGCAAAAGCAAAGGGTGTGTGCAATATCCATTGGGTAATACCTAATTTACATGATTTTCTCTCTCCTCTTTCTCTAATTCACTACAATGCTTATCTCCTTCCCCACTCACTTCACATTTTTCTTCTTCTCCTTCCCTCTTCCAATTTCAAAACCAAACCACTATTCCTTCATAGCTATTCTCACTAAAATCAAGTGGTTTCCTTGGATTTGTGAAGCATTATTGGCACTTTGGGGCATAACTTCCATCATTTCTTCCTCTGTTCCTCTTAATTTTATTTTTCTTGAGCTTGGATTTGAGGTAAGAACTCATTCTCCCCAATGGAATTTATTTGGTGTTTTGGGGTTGTTACAACTTGATAATGGTGGATTAAGTGTTATTATGATGAGAAATGCATGTAGAAATCAAACCCTAGGTTAGGAGGCCATTGGGATTTGTTGGTTGTTGTTGATGATTTGAATATGATTTTATTGGCTTTAGGATGCTTGAAATGGTGCATGAAAGTGATTAGAATTGATGTTTGGTAATTTAAGTGAAAACCCTAAGATTGGTGAAATCGGGGATTTTGTAAAAAATTGAGAAATTTAGAATTTATTTGTTGAGAGTGATTTTGTATGAGGACATGAGTTTTGAAATGATTGGTACTAATTATTAACATTAGGAATTTAAGAAATCAAGAAAACATAATAAGGCACTAAGTTGATAAAATTGGTAGAAGTGATATTTGGTGGTGTTGGCATGAATGAAGTTGATACAATGTATTTGAGGCATTGGAAACCCATCAAGGATGATGGGTAAGGTATTTGCTGTATTGGTATTTTAAGGAGTTTGTGTTGTAACCATTTAAGTATAAAAGATTTTAATTATTGGGAAGGAATTCCTGAAACCTAGTAAAATGAGGAATCAATGTTTATAACATGTTAAAGACATGTTGAGAATTTTAATTAGTTTTATATTTAGAATAGAAAATGATGCCTTGATAGGAAAGTTGATTAAAGTTTATATGTGTTAATATAGGACTAGTTCTGAATGACGAGGCGGGTCCGTCAGATCGCTCAGATTACTTCTCTTGAGGTAGGAGGAGAGTTATATATTCTAAATGCATGAATTATAAATATTGATAATTGTTTTATGATGATATGTGTGACGCCCCCAAAATACAGGGAAAATTTTTCGTGATTTAAAAAGGAAACAATTTAGGAAAAGAGGGCATCGCGGAATAAATTTACAACAAGTAACCCCAGACCATTTTAAATAACCTAACTCATATATGAAGATATGAGAAGGAGTCAGAGTACGCAATATGTGTTCGAACAATACCATTTCGTTCTCCGAGTAGTATAATCGACTATCCTTAGCATATTCAAGGCTTAAAAAGGGTGGAGATAATCGATTATAATGTCCTAATCGATTACCAAGCGAAGAGCAATCGATTACAGACTTCCTGGAATGGTACATTGAACCAGAGGCATTACCTAATCAATTACAGAACCTTAGCTAATCGATTACAAGGTTTCTGTTGGACCCATAATCGATTACTATGTTGCCCATAATCGATTAGCAAGCTGGTGGAATTTATGTAATGCATCAGGTGTTCCCTCTAATCGATTACCACTCAGAACCTAATCGATTACATTGGTTCTGGATGACCCATAATTGATTACAGCCTGATGTATAATCGATTAGCTTAAAGACAGAGGTCTTGTAATCGATTACACCTTAGAGGCTAATCGATTACACCCTGTCATTCTGTAGAAATTATGCAGATTTTGTAGAAAAATGAACTTCTTAACTACCAAAACCCATGCAAACGATATCGGAATGCCATTAAATTTTAACACAAGCCAAAACACATTATTTGTGAGGTGTGGCAATTGGCCACACTTGAAAATTCCTAAAAATGAGTAATTTATGCGCGTAGACACGTTTATCTCATTTTAAGGCATTTTGAGGTAACCAAGGGGTCTACTTTTGGCAAAATAGATCCATTCCATTTCTCACAAACCACAATTAACATACTTAAGCTGTTGCATTCCTTACATCGCATCAAAACCACATAAATCATCATTCGACTATGCTAGTTTCTAGCTCATGAATAAAACACTGTATAAAATCTCCAACACACATCTTAAAGGCTATAATTCATGAATCTCAACATCCATTCATCAAATTAACTGAGATTTAAACTTCACAATGGCATTATACCTTACCAAAGGTCATTAATGAAAATGAGCCATACACACACAAGGTCTTATTTTCCTACATGACCCCAAATTCACCATTCACCATATCAAGATTACAAAATTGGGTATACATATACCATACACCATTCAAAATAACAACATGCCGGCCAAGCCTCTCCCATTTCCATTCCATATTTACCTTCTTCAAACTTGGCCTCCAAAATGGTAGAATTTACATCACCCCTACATCAAACTTAAAAATGGCAACGAGGAGGTGAATAACATAATCCAAATGAATCAAAGTCATACATTATGATGAAGTACATGTATACTTGTTTATATACCACACCTCACAGAAGATCATACATCATTTACATACTATACTATCCAAAATCATATATCACGTCCTCAAGTATACACCCACAATCATATTCATTCAAATCACCAAATACACCCATAGGGTTAGTATCACACTATTTTCCCTTTTTAGTTCTCATTCATCCTTCGCCACTATAGGCTATCAACTAGGCATATCTCTGGCTATATGCAAATTCTCTTAAAGCTAATACATATGCACAAGGAATTCTCATCAACAATGCGGATCCGACTGTGGGATTATAACATCAAATCAATTTGTGGGACAAGCATAGGTGTGCTACTATGCCCCTACTACAGTAGTAAATTGTGTACACATATATCTTAATTTATGCATGCTCAACATCATACTTTTACTGGTACCAAACCGCTCTCGCCCATCTGTAGTACTAGTCACCCCGTGACTTGCGGATCAATATCGTGGCCTCACTTACCACAAGTGCTACGGGCCCCTCCCGAACACACATCGAGAGAGCCGTGCCCCGTCGGACACCGAGGTAACTCACTCACCATAGAGCCGCCCGCCCACTAGGCCCGCCACATAGGGTGCCTCATCACCAACTATGGACAGCTTCGTGACTCACACACCGAGTCACAGGGGAAAATAACAATAATGCTCGTGCACTGAGCCGCCCTCCCACTGGGCCCGCCTAGTGGAACCCCCTAACATTCCACATAGACAGCAATGATATGCCATGGATGCAATGTAATGTAAATCAAGTGCATCCTCACACTGTGCATCCTAGATGCCACTGCACATTCAACCATTTATCACCACCACTTAGTGGATTTCAATATTTTCATCATCCTCAATCATCTCCAATTCTCTTTACATTTCATACACATTAATAGTTAGTGGTATACACATTCATCAATTCAAACATACATCTTTGGGATATTCTACATCATGGATTTCAATTCATACATGGTCTCAAGCCATCGTCACATTTCATCATCATAATCTCATCACAACATCATATCCATTATCCCAAACACATGCCACACAACAATAATCATTCTAAATGTATTCAAATCATAACATCATCACATCATCCACTCAAACAATCATCCACATAATCACATATACATATTTTCACATCATCAATGGATGAAATCATGCATTTAGAATAGTTACCCCCTCCTACCTCAAGTGAAGTAGTGATCAACGCGGTTTAACGGTTCCACCTCGTCAATGGGGTCACTTCCTACATCACAATACATCATACAATTAATTTTCTATTTCAACCACCAAGACTCAAATGCTTAAATATTCAGTGACTTGGTGTTTTATACCATTTTAACTCTCAAATATCTTTTATTTCATTTTATCCACCATACCCACAATGGGTTGGTTGTTCACATTTATTGTTATGCATTTAGAGCTAAACCTATTCATGGGTTTTTCCATCAGTGACTTCCAACAACCGATTACCATCACCAATAGCCATCACCTATCATAAATCGCATTTATTACCAATAACAAATGTTCATCTACCCCCAATATATATTTCCCCTAAATCTATGAAGCTAGGGTTTCTTAAAAACCCAACAACCATCACAAATACTCCTCTCTCTCCAACCACATATGCATCCAATCCCATCACTTCCCCACTAAAGCTCACACTCACGAAAACTCACCTTAGGGCTCATGCATAAAATGCTCTTCTTAAATATCCATGTACATGCATGGCTCTCCCAAGACACCATAATACACATTCATGACAAAACTCTATAAAATGGTGAGTATACCTTACCTCACACCCAAAACAAAGTGGGTTCAAGAAGAAGGGAGATGCCACACGAAATTGGGAAGAGGAGAAGGAGAAGGCTTCAAGCTTCAATGGTCTCCTTCTAAGCTCCCACCAAACGAAAATGAAGGGAAGTAGAAGACCCACCAGCTTTTGCTTAGCCTTGGAGGAAGAAGAAGATGAAAATATGAAGTGGGGTAGAAGAAGGAGAAGAAGTCACGGTTTTTTCCAAAGGGAAATAAGAGTCCACGAGAGTTAAGAGAGAAAATTGGGCTTTTTGATTTATTTTTAATCCCATTCATTAAAACTTCATCATTTTACGATAAACAGGTTCTCCATTCAGGCTCAATACTTCATCTAAAAATTATTCCGAACACATATTCAGATTCCTAAGATTATCCTTAACAGCCCTGACCAATATCATCTCAATCAGAGATACTTGGTCCGGCACCCATATCTCAACCAGGCTTATTTTCATCTTATCCGGTCTCCATAAACCACCAATGTAACACCTTATTTCTTGCAACTAATAATTCCAAAAATATAAGAAAATTTTTCACAAAAACAGGCACGTATTATTCGATATAGAAGGGAGCAGGCAAGGGGAGAATGAAGAGCATTCATACGCATATAGCAACCTACAGAGAGGCTAAGACTGGGACCAGCTCATTGGGTTTATCGTAACACACCAACAATGGGCGGATTACACAACACCGTTTGCTCGCTCAGACAGGGTCTGACACCGTCTAGGCAGAGTAAGGTAATGCAGCAACGGATAGAGGGAATTCCACAAGGACAACTTTCCTTCGAGCAACACTGGTCACTCAATAGGAGGAAATAGATAAGGGAAAGATGTTAATACATTCACACGCGTAGCACTCGGTAGAAGGGCGGAGTTCGAATCATCCTACTTGGCTAGGCGGGGTATGTGTGTCTTGGGCGGACTTCATGGCGAAGATGACCCGCTCAACCTTTGTCTCACACCGTCTAAACGACGTGTGGCAATGCAACATCAGACGTGAAACTCTTCAAGTAAACCTTACATTAGCGTCTATTCGTTCCTACGGGTTGACCCTTTCTCAGAGAACGCTGGACGTTCAGCTTCAGAGGACAGGTAAGGGAAGAAGAAGAGAGATATACATATGCAGGAGTAGTTTGTGAAGAAAAGAGGAAGTGATTACACCGCCGTCCAGTTCGGCAAGGCACAACAACGCCTGGACGGACTACATCACAACATTCACTTACTCAGGCGATGTCCAACACCGCCCTGCGAGACAATAATGCGACAACGGAGGAGGAAGGTACATAGGCGGAGTCTCACGTTGATATCTGCTTGCTTCAGCATGGTTCCACGCACTTGGGCGAACCGTCCAAGTTACTTGGGCGAGGTATGACACCGCCTAAGCGAGGTCAGCACAACGCCCCACAAACACAAGGGAATTTCTCAATCGGTTATGGACAAGGGTTCACTTGATAAATCCTCACGCTCGTACTTCGCTCAGAAAACGGGAAGTTACAATGTACATATGTGGTAGTAGGTTGTGGAGGAAAGCGGAGTCTGAACCTATTCTGCCCAACTCAACTGATTATGACAACGCCTGGGCGAACTCAACCACAACGCCCAAATCAGGGGTCAACACCGGTGTCTGGATTGCATTAGCATCACAACGGAGAGGAAAGGTAATTGAACGGTGTCCCATTCTAATAACTACATCGCTATAGCGCGAGTCCTCACGCTTGGGCGAATTACTCCCATACTCCGGGCGGGGTAAGACTCCGCCCAAACGTATCCGACATAAGTTTTCCTAAGGACAATTCACAATTCACTCAGACTTGGCTACAGCCTGCTCAATCATGCTGTCCCTGCGTATCCATTAAAGCACAATTATGAAATGAGGTAGCACATAGCATCACACACACAAAACCATACATCCATACATATACATATAAGAGCGTATGTCAATATTTACAAACACAAAATCGGATTTCCCTTGTCAATAAGGTTCTATTCATCCCAAAACACTAACATCCGACATGAACCAGTCAAGGCTCAATCTAACATCGCATTAATTAAGCCTTCCAGATGCATTAACACTTCGTTCATCGTTCTAGCTCTGCTTCTGGTCCTCATCTCGAGAGACATTCACTGAAAAATGGCCACTGCAGGGGTGAGCATCTTAAATTTTAAATGATAGATACCGACTCAGGTTATCTGCCAATTACACAACAATACATATATGTACAACATGATTAAAAATCAATTTCAACAACATTAACAGTAGTAGTAATATTAACAATGATAAGCACAGAAGGTTTCACTCGGTTCTGCATCGTGTGTATCGGTCAGACGTTGCAACGTAGGCATCTCAGCCTTTTATACATAGCTCTCAGCTATCAGATCAGCTCCCAGCTGCTTGGCCGTTTTACAGGTACCCAACCGTTTGTCCACAGGTGACACCAACGCTCTCAGCGCCAACGGCGGTGTTCACAGACAGCCCGAGTCCACTCAAGGGCTACCCCGAGTCCCACTCAAGGATTTTACAGCGTCCCACGCTGGATGACCGAAGGTAGTGTCTCTCACTACGTGCTCCCAGCACAACGCATCCCATGCGCCACACGCGGATTCGACGCACAACATTTATTTCACGCATGCATTCTCACATTCAAGCACACACACACACACCATGCAATCAGTAGTACACATTATCCGGACTCAGTGTATAGCTTCCATGCAATCAGTTATCATTCCATATTCAGACATCCACAACATTTCATTCGATCAAGGCATGCAATCGGTTTACAGCTTCATTCAACGCATGCATTATTCTAAAAATCACAAGTTCAGTCAGGCATTTCAAGTTATCACAACCTATCATGCAATCGATGTAAGACAGTGTTAAAATCCATTTAAAGAAGGCATTTCCTACATGCAAACAATTTATTAGCAGTCATATCAACATATGCATTTCTATAACCTGGGTAGCTTCAGTCAGACATTCATATCAACACAACTCAACATGCAAACTGAGATCCTGCAACACATACATCTGTGAGAAAGGTGCTAACATGCAACACTCGTCTTTCACTCATCATGCAACTGGATTGTACACATTCACATGCAACACAATACACAATCAGAGCACGGGTACAGCAAGCATTATCATTCGGAACCTGTTCATAACCCATGCACTTAAAATAGAAGATACTCCTCCTACCACTCGCAAAACTCCAAGGAACTTTTCTGCTTGAGGGGTGGTTCTTCTCCCTGCTGCGTCACTTGACGATCGTCCCTTCTCGTGTGGGGGTTCCACTGCATTGTAGCACCGTCACTCGACTCTTCGAAGCAGGAATGGACTGGAGGGCAGAGAAGGAAAGAGAGGAAACAAGAGAAAAGAAGAACGAAGAAGGAAGCTTGCTGGGTTCTCTGCGTGAAGAGCATGACCATCACCCGAATATATATATACTCACGCGGAGTGCAGTATGGTGGGATGGGGAAACGCGATAATCCTGCCCATGCCACCATGCTTTCACGTTAATTATCCTGTTACATCATAGTTAATTAAATTAAGGGAGGTGTTGACTTGTTGACTTTTTATTTAGTTCCATTGCCTATAATTAAAATGGGGATGTTACAGTTCTCCCCCACTTGAAAAGAATTTCGTCCCCGAAATTCGGTCGGTGACTCACCTAAATGAACAACTCGGGGTACTGCTGTCTTATGGCATCTTCGCGTTCCCACGTGCAGGAGGTGGTTTTGCCTTGCTGCCACTCCACCTTAACCAGCCTTACGTTCTTGTTTCTCAAGTGTTTTACCGATCGGTCCACGATTCCAATCGGTGTAGTCACCGTGGTCAGGTCTTCTTTGATCTCTACTTCATCGTCAGGCATCGTGTGGCTGGGGTCATGTAAATACTTTCTTAGTTGGGACACATGAAATACGTCGTGCAATCGGGACAAGTGGGTTGGTAATGCGATGCGGTATGCCACGGGGCCAATCCGTTCTAACACCTCATAAGGTCCAATGTATCGAGGGCTTAACTTCCCACTTTTTAAGGCTCGTCCAACTCCTTTACTCGGTGAAGTTCTCAAAAACACTCGGTCTCCGACTGAAAATTCCAATGGTTTGGTGCGCTTGTCATGGTAGCTCTTTTGCCTGTCTTGTGATGCTTTCATCCTTTCCTGTATCACTCGGATCTGCTCTGTGGTTTGCTTCACGATATCTGGTCCCAATAGTAGACTTTCACCTGCTTCTGACCAGCAGAGTGGGGTTCGGCATCTGCGCCCATATAATGCCTCGTAAGGTGCCATGCCAATGCTGTGATGATGGCTGTTGTTGTACGTAAACTCGATCAAGGGAAGGTACTGCTCCCAGTCCCCACCGTGCTCTAACACACACGTTCTCAATAAATCTTCTAGACTCTGAATTGTTCGCTCGGATTGTCCATCCGATTGGGGGTGGTAGGCAGAACTAAGCCAAAGCTTCGTCCCCAATTCTTGATGCATGCTGGTCCAAAACCTGGACGTAAACCTAGGGTCCCTATCTGATACGATGGAAGTAGGTATGCCATACAGTCGGATAACTTCTTGAATATAAATCCGAGCCAACTTATGCAATGGGAACTTCATATTTACAGGTAAGAAGTGTGCACTCTTCGTCAATCGGTCAACAATGACCCAAATGGCATCATGGCCCGCTCGGTTTTTGGGTAATCCCATGATAAAATCCATCGCAATTGAGTCCCATTTCCACACGGGGATCTCTAGAGGCTGCATTGCACCATACGGTTTTTGGTGCTCTACTTTCGATTTCTGACAAGTGATACACCGGGCCACGTACTCCGCCACATCCTTCTTTAGTCCGGGCCACCAGAACTGTCTTCTCAAGTCGTGGTACATTTTCGTGGTTCCTGGGTGAATGCTGAGTAGGCTTTTGTGGGCTTCGTCAAGCACCATTCTTCTCAATCTTCCTTCACTCGGTATGTATATTCTGTTTCTCACCCGGAAGATCCCATCTGACCCCTCGGCCAAGGATAAATCCTTTCCTTTGGCCTGAATTTCCTTCATTTCAGCTAGGTAAGAGTCCGCCTGTTGTTGTTCGTACACGGATTTTAAGAATTCATTGGCAATCCTTAACGTACCTATTGTCATTTTCTGAGAGGAAGGGGTGTCAACATGCAAGTTCATGTCTCAGAACCGCTCCAACAACTCTACTTCTTTTGCCATCATGGCTGCCATGTGGAGGGATTTCCGACTCAATGCGTCGGCCACGACATTTGCCTTACCTGGGTGGTATTTTAACTCGAAATCATAGTCCTTTAAAAACTCAATCCATCTTCTCTGCCTCATGTTCAGCTCCTTTTGGTCGAATAGGTATTTGAGGCTCTTATGATCACTGTACACTTCAAATTTGGACCCGTACAAGTAATGTCTCCAGATTTTCAATGCAAAAACTACTGCTGCCAGCTCCAAGTCATGGGTCGGGTAATGCTGCTCGTGAGGTCTCAATTGTCGAGAGGCATATGCTATCACTCGGTCTTTCTGCATGAGTACACACCCTAATCCGAGTCCTGACGCGTCACAATAGACCACGAAGCTTTCTCGTAACTCAGGTAATGCCAACACCGGAGCAGTCGTCAACTTATTCTTCAGCTCTCGGAAGCTGTGCTCACACTCGGGACTCCACACAAAAGGAACATTTTTCCGAGTCAATTTGGTCAGGGGTAATGCCAGTTTAGAAAAACCTTCGATGAACCTCCTATAATAACCTGCCAGGCCCATAAAACTTCTTATTTCCGAGACCGATCTGGGCCTCTCCTATGCTATTACTGTGGCTATCTTTGCAGGATCCACCGAGACGCCTCGCTCGGAGATCACATGCCTGAGGAAGTGGATCTCATCCATCCAGAATTCGCACTTCGAAAGCTTTGCAAACAATTGTTTCTCCTTCAACACTTGGAGTACCGCTCGGAGATGTCCCTCATGCTCCTCAGACGTCTTAGAATAAACTAGGATGTCATCGATGAAAACAACAACAAACCGATCCAAGAAGGAGTGGAATATGCTGTTCATGTAATTCATGAAAACAGCAGGGGCGTTGGTCACACCGAACGGCATCACTACATACTCGTAGTGACCATACCGAGTCCTAAAAGCAGTTTTAGGAATGTCCGAGTCCTTCACTCGGATTTGGTGATACCCCGATCGTAGATCAATTTTCGAGAAGACTGAGGCTCCACGCAGCTGGTCAATTAAATCATCAATTCTAGGCAGTGGGTACCGATTCTTGATTGTGAGTTTGTTTAGCTGTCGGTAGTCTATACAAAGTCTCATGCTGCCATCCTTCTTCTTAACAAGTAGCACAGGTGCGCCCCATGGTGACACGCTCGGTCTAATGAACTGCTTTTCGAGTAACTCATCCACTTGTTTCTTCAACTCAGCCAATTCAGTTGAGGACATTCTATAGGGTGCGCTGGAGACCGGTTCGGCTCCAGGGATCAAGTCTATAGAGAATTCGACTTCTCTATTGGAAGGCACACTCGGAACGTCTTCAGGGAACACTTCTGTGAACTCACAGACAATCGGAATTTCGTTCACTCGGGTCTCACTCTCATTCTTGGTTAGACAAAGCATCATAAATAGTTGGGTTATATCTGGTGCTGTGTTGTTCTCAGTGGGCTGTTTCAGAAAAACTATCTCTCGGTTTCTACAATCTACTAATACCTTATTGGCAGAAAGCCAATCTATCCCAAGCACGATATCAAGACCCTTTAAGGGCATGCAAATCAGATCGAAGGTGAAACTCTGATCATACAACTCAAATGCTACATCTTTGCATATTAACGATGTGAACACATTAGCGCCAGTAGGGCTGGCCACTTCCAAAGTCTGATTCATAGACACAGTCGGTAACTTCAACCGCTTCACGCACTCGTCAGCTATAAAAGAATGGGTGGCTCCCGAATCGAAAACAACATTAAGCGTATTCATTCCAAGTAAGCACTTACATTGTACTAGGTCGTTTGCTGGTGTAACATCCTCTGCGTTGATGGTGTAGATCCTTCCTGTCGCTGTTGGGCCGGTATTCCTCCCTCGCATCCCGTCTCCTCTAGCTCCGTTGCCTCTGCCACCAGGACGTTGGTCATCATTCGCTCGGTTCCTTTCTTGAAATCTCCCTTGACGCACATTAACGTTTGCTTGGTGTAGTTGGGGGCAGTCGGGGCGGATGTGTCCCCTCTTGTTGCAGTGAAAGCACACTACATCACTATCATCCTTGGAGTCTCTGGCAAAGTGATTTCCTCCACACTTGAAACACCTTCCGTCTCCTACCACTGGTCGTCTTCCAGGTTGACTCCGACCCCCATATCTGGAAAAAGGCTTGTTCCTATTGGCATTGCTTGGCTTTTTGAAATGAGGTCGTTGGGGCCTCAAGGAATAGTGGTTTCTGCTGCTCTGGCTCGAATGAGCTTTGTCATCCTCCTCAAATATTCTACATTTGTTCACTAATGCAGGGAAACTCCGTATCTCATGGTATCTGCAGGCCCTCTTGATATCCGATCTCAATCCGTTCTCAAACTTAAGACACTTAGAGTTCTCTGTCCCAGGCTGCTGGAAGGGCGGATAGAATAGGCATAATTCCTCGAATCTGGCCGCGTATTCTTCCACAGTCATGGAGCCCTGTTTTAACTCCATAAACTCTAGCTCTTTCCGACTCCTCACTGTGTCGGGAAAGTATTTCTCTAAGAAGCAGGCCTTGAAATCGTTCCACGTCAGTTGGTTATCATCTTCGGGGAATCGGCTTCTGGCTATTTTCCACCAGTTCTCCGCTTTGTCTCGCAGCATGTACACTGCACATTCTACCTTCTGGGCCTCGGTACAGCGAAGACCCCCAAAAATCCTTTCTAATTCCTGAGTCCACTTAAACGCCGCCTCAGGGTTCCGTCCTCCTAAGAATTCACTCGGCTTCCTCTTTAAGAAGCGGTCCATTACTTGGCCCTCCTCAGCTCGAGGCTGGCCCTGCCTTTCAAACACGTCTGCAAAGCGTTGGAATGCCGTAGCTATAGTCTCCATGCTTTGGCGATGTGCCATCCCTTATCCTGAAATCAACATTCAAGGATAAGTATTCCTAGTTACTTATTCCCAATCGGAATTTAGTCTAACATTTAGTAACTTAGCCCATTATGTGTTCTCGTATGTCACACAATTAGTCAGGTCAGGAGGAACAACTCCTCCCACCCATGAGTCAGTAACAGAGTACCAGTCAAGTTAAATTCACACCACAACAATCATGATCATATACACAATCACTTACACATTGGTAGGCTTAGCTCGGCCTTGGACCTTTCGGTCCGCTCTGATACCAAAATGTAACACCTTATTTCTTGCAACTAATAATTCCAAAAGTATAAGAAAATTTTTCACAAAAACAGGCACGTATTATTCGATATAGAAGGGAGCAGGCAAGGGGAGAATGAAGAGCATTCATACGCATATAGCAACCTACAGAGAGGCTAAGACTGGGACCGGCTCATTGGGTTTATCGTAACACACCAACAATGGGCGGATTACACAACACCGTTTGCTCGCTCAGACAGGGTCTGACACCGTCTAGGCGGAGTAAGGTAATGCAGCAACGGATAGAGGGAATTCCACAAGGACAACTTTCCTTCGAGCAACACTGGTCACTCAATAGGAGGAAATAGATAAGGGAAAGATGTTAATACATTCACACGCGTAGCACTCGGTAGAAGGGCGGAGTTCGAATCATCCTACTTGGCTAGGCGGGGTATGTGTGTCTTGGGCGGACTTCATGGCGAAGGTGACCCGCTCAACCTTTGTCTCACACCGTCTAAACGACGTGTGGCAATGCAACATCAGACGTGAAACTCTTCAAGTAAACCTTACATTAGCGTCTATTCGTTCCTACGGGCTGACCCTTTCTCAGAGAACGCTGGACGTTCAGCTTCAAAGGACAGGTAAGGGAAGAAGAAGAGAGATATACATATGCAGGAGTAGTTTGTGAAGAAAAGAGGAAGTGATTACACCGCCGTCCAGTTCGGCAAGGCACAACAACGCCTGGACGGACTACATCATAACATTCACTTACTCAGGCGATGTCCAACACCGCCCTGCGAGACAATAATGCGACAACGGAGGAGGAAGGTACATAGGCGGAGTCTCACGTTGATATCTGCTTGCTTCAGCATGGTTCCACGCACTTGGGCGAACCGTCCAAGTTACTTGGGCGAGGTATGACACCGCCTAAGCGAGGTCAGCACAACGCCCCACAAACACAAGGGAATTTCTCAATCGGTTATGGACAAGGGTTCACTTGATAAATCCTCACGCTCGCACTTCGCTCAGAAAACGGGAAGTTACAATGTACATATGTGGTAGTAGGTTGTGGAGGAAAGAGGAGTCTGAACCTATTCTGCCCAACTCAACTGATTATGACAACGCCTGGGCGAACTCAACCACAACGCCCAAATTAGGGGTCAACACCGGTGTCTGGATTGCATTAGCATCACAACGGAGAGGAAAGGTAATTGAACGGTGTCCCATTCTAATAACTACATCGCTATAGCGCGAGTCCTCACGCTTGGGCGAATTACTCCCATACTCCGGGCGGGGTAAGACTCCGCCCAAACGTATCCGACATAAGTTTTCCTAAGGACAATTCACAATTCACTCAGACTTGGCTACAGCCTGCTCAATCATGCTGTCCCTGCGTATCCATTAAAGCACAATTATGAAATGAGGTAGCACATAGCATCACACACACAAAACCATACATCCATACATATACATATAAGAGCGTATGTCAATATTTACAAACACAAAATCGGATTTCCCTTGTCAATAAGGTTCTATTCATCCCAAAACACTAACATCCGACATGAACCAGTCAAGGCTCAATCCAACATCGCATTAATTAAGCCTTCCAGATGCATTAACACTTCGTTCATCGTTCCAGCTCTGCTTCTGGTCCTCATCTCGAGAGACATTCACTGAAAAATGGCCACTGCAGGGGTGAGCATCTTAAATTTTAAATGATAGATACCGACTCAGGTTATCTGCCAATTACACAACAATACATATATGTACAACATGATTAAAAATCAATTTCAACAACATTAACAGTAGTAGTAATATTAACAATGATAAGCACAGAAGGTTTCACTCGGTTCCGTATCGTGTGTATCGGTCAGACGTTGCAACGTAGGCATCTCAGCCTTTTATACATAGCTCTCAGCTATCAGATCAGCTCCCAGCTGCTTGGCCGTTTTACAGGTACCCAACCGTTTGTCCACAGGTGACACCAACGCTCTCAGCGCCAACGGCGGTGTTCACAGACAGCCCGAGTCCACTCAAGGGCTACCCCGAGTCCCACTCAAGGATTTTACAGCGTCCCACGCTGGATGACCGAAGGTAGTGTCTCTCACTACGTGCTCCTAGCACAACGCATCCCATGCGCCACATGCGGATTCAACGCACAACATTTATTTCAAGCATGCATTCTCACATTCAAGCACACACACACACCATGCAATCAGTAGTACACATTATCCGGACTCAGTGTATAGCTTCCATGCAATCAGTTATCATTCCATATTCAGACATCCACAACATTTCCTTCGATCAAGGCATGCAATCGGTTTACAGCTTCATTCAACGCATGCATCATTCTAAAAATCACAAGTTCAGTCAGGCATTTCAAGTTATCACAACCTATCATGCAATCGATGTAAGACAGTGTCAAAATCCATTTAAAGAAGGCATTTCCTACATGCAAACAATTTATTAGCAGTCATATCAACATATGCATTTCTATAACCTGGGTAGCTTCAGTCAGACATTCATATCAACACAACTCAACATGCAAACTGAGATCCTGCAACACATACATCTGTGAGAAAGGTGCTAACATGCAACACTCGTCTTTCACTCATCATGCAACTGGATTGTACATATTCACATGCAACACAATACACAATCAGAGCACGGGTACAGCAAGCATTATCATTCGGAACCTGTTCATAACCCATGCACTTAAAATAGAAGATACTCCCCCTACCACTCGCAAAACTCCAAGGAACTTTTCTGCTTGAGGGGTGGTTCTTCTCCCTGTTGCGTCACTTGACGATCGTCCCTTCTCGTGTGGGGGTTCCACTCCACTGTAGCACCGTCACTCGACTCTTCGAAGCAGGAATGGACTGGAGGGCAGAGAAGGAAAGAGAGGAAACAAGAGAAAAGAAGAACGAAGAAGGAAGCTTGCTGGGTTCTCTGCGTGAAGAGCATGACCATCACCCGAATATATATATACTCACGCGGAGTGCAGTATGGTGGGATGGGGAAACGCGATAATCCTGCCCATGCCACCATGCTTTCACGTTAATTATCCTGTTACATCATAGTTAATTAAATTAAGGGAGGTGTTGACTTGTTGACTTTTTATTTAGTTCCATTGCCTATAATTAAAATGGGGATGTTACAACCAACAGTCCCCAAAACTCTCAATTCAATTATTCTCAATAATTTGGGACATTAAATAATCCACATACAAATTTCTAATATTTATTTCAGTAATTAATTCTTTATTTAAAAATTTAGGGTGTTTCAATCCACCCCACCAAAAAGAAAATTTTGTCCTTGAAATTTAACATACCGGATTCGAAAGCATCAGGGTATCGCTCTCTAATGTCGTCTTCACGCTCCCATGTGAATGTCTCTACATTTCCATGTTTCCAAGTGACCTTCACCAAAGGTACCAACTTGCTCCGTAGTCTCTCCACGGAATATTCGACAATACGAACAGAAACAGGAGGTATAGATAAATCATCTCGTACATCGACATCGTCCACCGGGATCACATATAGAGGATCATAAACATACTTCCTCAATTGTCACACATGAAAGACATTGTGTAGATTAGCTAGATACGGAGGGAGTGCTATTCGATAAGCAACGTCACCAATCCACTCCAATACTTCATAAGGTCTAATAAATCTAGGGCTCAACTTTCCACTTTTTAACGCCCTTCCAATTCCTTTGTCACGTGAGACCTTCAAAAATACATGGTCACCCACTTGAAACTCAAGGGGTTTATGCCTTTTGTCATAATAACTCTTCTGTCTATCTTGAGTAATCTTCACATTCTCTTGTATCTTTCTAATCTGCTCAGTAGTCTCTTGAACAATCTCTGGCCCTAAAGCCAAGTTCTCACCAGTCTGCAGCCAACACAGAGGCGTTCTACACTTCCTTCCGTAAAGTGACTCATAGGGAGCCATACCAATGGAGCTATGATAGCTGTTATTGTATGTAAATTCAATCAAAGGTATGAATCTCTCCCAACATCCACCGTGCTCAAGAACACAAGCCCTCAACAAATCTTCTAGGCCTTGTATCGTCCTTTCAGACTGTCCGTCGGTTTGAGGGTGATAAGCGGAACTAAGTTTCAACTTAAAACCTAACTCATCATGCAAACTTCCCCAAAACCGAGAAGTAAACTGAGGGTCACGGTCAGATATAATGCTAGACGATACACCATGCAATCTAACAATTTCCTTTATATACAACTGGGCTAATCTCTCTATTGAAGTCTTTATATTTCTGGGTAAGAAGTGACCACACTTCATTAACCGGTCCACAATCACCCATATAGCATCATTTCCAGAAATGAAATCCATAGCTATACTATCCCATTTCCAAATAGGGATCTCCAAGGGTCTCAAATAACTAGACGGTCTTTGATGTTCGACCTTAGCCCTTTGACAAACAAGGCAAGACGCCACGAAGTTAGCCACATCACGCTTCATACCGGGCCACCAAAAATTCTTCTTCAGATCTTGGTACATTTTGGTAGAACTAGGATGAATTCTCAATATACTTTTGTGAGCTTCCTCAAGTACACATTTTCTCATATCACCATTTAAGGGAACATAGATTCGACCCTTTACACGCCAAACGCCATCTTGACCTTCCACTAGGAATAAATTTTTTCCTTTCTCTTGGGTTTTCATCATCTCAATCAAATATTCATCTTTCGGCTGCTGTACCCTCACATGTTCGAGGAACTCATTCGTGACTTTTAACATTTCAAGCGATATTTTCTTGGAAGTGTAAGTCTCCACACCCATATTCAAATTTCTGAATTGTTCAATCAACTCCATCTCTTTCACCATCATCATAAAAATATGCAATAACTTTCGGCTCAAAGCATCGGCAACCATATTTGCCTTCCCGGGATGATATCTCAACTCAAACTCATAGTCCTTCAGAAACTCCATCCATCGTCGTTGGCGCATATTAAGCTCCTTCTGATCGAAAAGATATTTAAGACTCTTATGATCACTAAAGACCATAAACTTCGAGCCATACAAGTAGTGTCGCCATAACTTCAACGCAAAGACAACCGCCGCCAATTGAAGATCATGTGTGGGGTAATTAACCTCATGCGGTTGTAATTATCTTGACGCATAGGCTATCACACATTCCTTCTGCATCAATACACAACCAAGGCCAAGCTTAGACGCATCACAATACACCACAAAGTCATCCGTCAAATCAGGAAACGCCAACACAGGAGCAGAAGTAAGTCTAATTTTTAGCTCTTGGAAACTTCTTTCACAATCAAGACCCTATACAAATGGCTGATTCTTACAGGTTAGCTTTGTCAATGGCAGATCCAAATGGGAGAAACCCTCAATAAATCTCCGGTAATAACCGGCAAGACCCAAAAAGCTTCTTATTTCAATCACAGACATCGGTCTTTCCCAAGCTATCACAGCTTCAATCTTTGATACTGCAACACCATCTTTGGAAATAACATGTCCAAGAAATTGGACTTCGGATAACCAAAATTCACACTTTGAGAGCTTCACACATAACTCTTTCTCGCGAAGAATATTCAGCACGAGACGAAGATGTTCCTTATGTTCCTCGTGGCTCTTAGAATAAACAAGGATATCATCGATAAACACCACCACAAATTTGTCGAGATAGTCATGAAAATTGCAATTCATGTAATCCATGAAAATCGCAGGTGCATTCGTTACGCCGAATGGCATCACCATATATTCATAGTGGCCATACCGCGTTTGGAAAGCAGTCTTAGGGATATCTTTGGTCTTCACCTGAATTTGATGATACCCAGAACGCAAATTAATCTTTGAGAACACAACTGCATCTTTTAATTGATCCAGAAGATCATCAATGCGAGGTAGGGGATATCGATTCTTAATAGTTAACTTGTTTAGTTGTCGATAATCCACACACAACCTCATGCTTCCATCCTTCTTTTTCACCAACTATACAAGAGCACCCCAAGGAGACACGCTTGGGCGAATAAACTCCCGCTCAAGCAATTCCTAGACTTGCTTTTTCAGTTCGGTTAACTCTATAGGAGACATCCGATACGGCACCCAGGAAATAGGTTCCGCACCGGGATAAGATCAATGGAAAATTCCACTTCACGTGGAGGAGGTAACCCAGGTACCTCATCAGGAAATACATCCGGAAATTCAGACATAATGGGAATATCAAATGATCGAGTAGTACTTTCTCCATCCACCACGCATAGCATAATAAGAATTTGAGATATACTTTGCACATCAAAGCGCTCGGTACTCGGAGAAGGGAAAACGATACTCTAATTTTGACAATCTACCAAAACCTTGTTGGCAGACAACCAATCCATTCCCAAAATAACTTCCAAGTCCTGCAAGGGCAAGCAAATAAGAGATACAACAAACCTTTTATCCTCCAGAATCATCTCAACATCACTACATCAAGTGACCGCTCGCAAACAAGTACCGGTCAGTGTAGACACCATGAGTGAACCTTTCATTAAGCTTATTGGCAATTTCAGCCGCCTCACATAATCTTCAGAAATAAAGGAGTGCGTCGCACCCGAATCAAATAATACATTCACAATATTACCATGTATTTGGCACTTACTTTAGACAAGATCCTCAGCTTGTGCTGCTTCTTCACCGGTCACGGCAAAGACTCTCCCAGCCATTTGTTGATTAGCACCACGATTTTGACCATTTCGACCACCGTTACCATTACCTCGGCCGTTCCCATTACCACGACCGTTACCACCATTTCTTTTGCCATCACCATTTCGACCACCATTACGGCCACCATTACCGTTTCTACGACCACGGCCTCTAAAACCACCATAGCCTCCATGGTTCGTATCATTACGTGCCATCACATCCGTGGTATTCAGAGGATAATCGGGACGAATATGCCCCGGTTGGTTGCATCTGTAGCACACCACCGTCTCTTCATGGTTACACTCTCGGGCTAAATGGTCTCCATCACATCGGAAACAACAAAGTCCTTGGCCATTACCTCGGCCACCGTTTGCACCATGCCTTCCACCACTTCGTCCACCTCTAAAAGAAGAGGAACCACGCACAAAGTGCCTGTTACTCTTAAACTTGCCTTTCTTCTTGAAGCTCAAAGATTGGCCCTTCAACTTGTAATCATGCCCTGAGTAATCCTTTAGAGCAACGTCATTCTCTTTAAAGATTCTACACTTGTTCACAAGAGTAGGAAAACTCCTAATCTCTTGGTGACAAATCGCCTTCTTAATCTCTTGGCGTTATCCATTCTCAAACTTAACACATTTGGATGCCTCGGTACCTTCCTGTTGAAAAGGAGGGTAAAACACACACAATTCTTCAAATTTTGAAGCATACTCCTCAACCGACATGTTTCCTTGTTTGAGCTCCATAAATTCAAGCTCTTTCTTGTTCTTATAACTCTCAGTAAAATATTTCCTAAGAAATTCCACCTTGAAATTCTCCCAATTTAGAGGAGTGTGGGCAGCAATCATACGCCCATGAGTGAGAATCCACCAAGATTCAGCTTCATTTCTAACCATAAACACCGCGTATTCAACCTTTTGAGCTTCCGTGCATTCCATACTAGCAAATATCCGTTCCAAATCATGGATCCAAACATAGGCGTCTTTCGGTTTGTAGCCTCCATGAAATTCGGAAGGCTTTCGCTTAAGAAATCGGTCAAGACCATGATTCGGCTGACTAGTAGGTTGTTGTTGCCGTTCAAGTATATCGGCAAAACGATTAAAGGCTTCAGCCATGGCGGCTGCGTCAACATTGCGCCTATTTGCCATCACTCAATCTATACACATAACATAAACATAATTAGAAACCTTATGTTTCTTTCCCCAAGATTCATCAATCATTTACAATTATCATCAACATATGCATCATTATAATGCATTCATAATTTGAAGGTAAATATTGGAAAGGAAATGCCTGGCCAGCTTACATTCAACCACAATATAAAGTAGTGAGCAATTTAAGCTCCAATAAGGCTTAACTATAACTATAACATATCAACATTAAGTGACAATCACTTTTCAACAAAATTTAACCCGTATAATTCATTAATGAGCAATCAATGCTCTGATACCAGGCTGTGACGCCCCCAAAATACAGGGAAAATTTTTGACAATTTAAAAAGGAAACAATTTAGGAAAAGAGGGCATCACGGAATAAATTTACAACAAGTAACCCTAGACCATTTTAAATAACCTAACTCATATATGAAGATATGAGAAGGTGTTAGAGTACGCAATATGTGTTCAAACAATACCATTTTGTTCTCTGAGTAGTATAATCGACTATCCCTTGCATATTCAAGTCTTAAAAAGGGTGGAGATAATCGATTATAATCTCCTAATTGATTACCAAGCGAAGAGCAATCGATTACAGACTTCCTAGAATGGTACATTGAACCAGAGGCATTACCTAATCGATTTCAGAACCTTAGCTAATCGATTACAAGGTTTCTGTTGGACCCATAATCGATTACTATATTGCCCATAATCGATTAGCAAGCTGCTGGAATTTATGTAATGCATCAGGTGTTCCCTCTAATCGATTACCACTCAGAACCTAATCGATTAAATTGGTTCTGGATGACCCATAATCGATTACAGCCTGATGTATATTCGATTAGCTTAAAGACAGAGGTCTTGTAATCGATTACACCTTAGAGGCTAATCGATTACACCCTGTCATTCTGTAGAAATTATGCAGATTTTGTAGAAAAATGAACTTCTTAACTACCGAAATCCATGCAAACGATATTGGAATGCCATTAAATTTTAACACAAGCCAAAACACATTATTTGTGACGTGTGGCAACTAGCCATGCTTGAAAATTCCTAAAAATAAGTAATTTATGCGCGTAGACATGTTTATCTCATTTTAAGGCATTTTGAGGTAACCAAGGGGTCTACTTTTGGCAAAATAGATCCATTCCATTTCTCACAAACCACAATTAACATACTTAAGCTGTTGCATTCCTTACATCGCATCAAAACCACATAAATCATCATTCGACTATGCTAGTTTCTAGCTAATGCATAAAACACTGTACAAAATCTCCAACACACATCTTAAAGGCTATAATTCATGATTCTCAACATCCATTCATCAAATTAACTGAGATTTAAACTTCACAATGGCATTATACCTTACCAAAGGTCATTAATGAAAATAAGCCATACACACACAAGGTCTCATTTTCCTATATGACCCCACATTCACCATTAACCATATCAAGATTACAAAATTGGGTATACATACACCATACACCATTCAAAATAACAACATGCCGGCCAAGGCTCTCCCATTTCCATTCTATATTTACCTTCTTCAAACTTGGCCTCCAAAATGGAAGAATTTACATCACCCCTACATCAAACTTAAAAATGGCAACGAGGAGGTGAGTAACATAATCCAAATGAATCAAAGTCATACATTATGATGAAGTACATGTATACTTGTTTATATACCACACCTCACAGAATATCATACATCATTTACATACTATACTATCCAAAATCATATATCACATCCTCAAGTATACACCCACAATCATATTCATTCAAATCACCAAATACACCCATAGGGTTAGTATCACACTATTTTCCCTTTTTAGTTCTCATTCATCCTTCGCCACTATAGGCTATCAACTAGGCATATCTCCGGCTATATGCAAATGCTCTTAAAGCTAATACATATGCACAAGGAATTCTCATCAACAATGTGGATTTGACTGTGGGATTACAACATCAAATCAATTTGTGGGACAAGCATAGGTGTGCTACTATGCCCCTACTGCAGTAGTAAATTGTGTACACATATATCTTAATTTATGCATGCTTAACATCATACTTTTACTGGTACCAAACTGCTATCGCCCATCTGTAGTACTAGTCACCCCGTGACTTGTGGATCAACATCGTGGCCTCACTTACCACAAGTGCTACGGGCCCCTCCCGAACACACATCGAGAGAGCCGTGCCCCGTCGGACACCGATGTAACTCGCTCACCATAGAGCCGCCCGCCCACTGGGCCCGCCACATAGGGTGCCTCATCACTAACTATGGACAGCTTCGTGACTCACACACCGAGTCACAGGGGAAAACAACAATAATGCTCATGCACTGAGCCGCCCTCCCATTGGGCCCGCCTAGTGGAACCCCCTAACATTCCACATAGACAGCAATGATATGCCATGGATGCAATGCAATGCAAATCAAGTGCATCCTCACACTGTGCATCCTAGATGCCACTCCACATTCAACCATTTATCACCACCACTTAGTGGATTTCAATATTTTCATCATCCTCAATCATCTCCAATTCTCTTTACATTTCATACACATTAATAGTTAATGGCATATAGATTCATCAATTCAAACATACATCTTTGGGATATTCTACATCATGGATTTCAATTCATACATGGTCTCAAGCCATCATCACATTTCATCATCATAATCTCATCACAACATCATATCCATTATCCCAAACACATGCCACACAACAATAATCATTCTAAATGCATTCAAATCATAACATCATCATATTATCCACTCAAACAATCATCCACATAATCACATATACATATTTTCACATCATCAATGGATGAAATCATGCATTTAGAATAGTTACCCCCACCTACCTCAAGTGAAGTAGTGATCAATGGTTTGACGGTTCTACCTCGTCAATAGGGTCACTTCCTACATCACAATACATCATATAATTAATTTTCTATTTCAGCCACCAAGACTCAAATGCTTAAGTATTCAATAACTTGGTGTTTTATACCATTTTAACTCTCAAATCTCTTTTATTTCATTTTATCCACCACACCCACAATGGGTTGGTTGCTCACATTTATTGTTATGCATTTAGAGCTAAACCCATTCATGGGTTTTTCCATCAGTGACTTCCACCAACCAATTACCATCACCAATAGCCATCAGCCATCATAAATCGTATTTATTACCAATAACAAATGTTCATTTACCCCCAATATACATTTCCCCCAAATTTATGAAGCTAGGGTTTCTTAAAAACCCAACAACCATCACAAATACTCCTCTCCCTCCAACCACATATACATCCAATCCCATCACTTCCCCACTAAATCTCACACTCATGAAAACTCACCTTAGGGCTCATGCATAAAATGCTATTCTTAAATATCCATGTACATGCATGGCTCTCCTAAGACACCATAATACACATTCATGACAAAACTCCACAAAATGGTGAGTATACCTTACCTCACACCCAAAACAAAGTGGGTTCAAGAAGAAGGAAGATGCCACACGAAATTGGGAAGAGGAGAAGGAGAAGGCTTCAAGCTTCAATGGTCTCCTTCCAAGCTTCCATCAAACAAAAATGAAGTAGAAGACCCACCAGCTTTTGCTTAGCCTTGGAGGAAGAAGAAGATGAAAATATGAAGTGGGGTAGAAGAAGGAGAAGAAGTCACAGTTTTTGCCAAAGGGAAACAAGAGTCCATGAGAGTTAAGAGAGAAAATTAGGCTTTTTGATTTATTTTTAATCCCATTCATTAAAACTTCATCGTTTTATGACAAACAGGTTCTCCGTTTGTGCTCAATAGTTCATCTAAAAATTATTCCGAACACATATTCGGATTCCCAAGATTATCCTTAACAGCCCTGACTAATATCATCTCAATCAGAGATACTTGGTTTGGCACCCATATCTCAACTGGGCTTATTTTTAGCTTATCCGGTCTCCATAAACCACCAACAGTCCCCAAAACTCTTAATTTAATTATTCTCAATAATTTGGGACGTTAAATAATCCACATACAAATTTCTAATATTTATTTTAGTAATTAATTCTTTATTTAGAAATTTATGGTGTTACAATATGGATCGTATTTGCCTTGCATTACTTCTTGTGTTATGATGTAATGGATGTTTGATGATTATTTTATGGCAAATATGTTTGATGCATTTGGAATCTATATGTGATGTTTTTTTGTGGTAAAAGTGTATCTTTGTATTTCACCATTAATGATGATAATGATGTTTGTTGATGAGAACGATAAAAAGTTATTGTGCAATACACCTATGAATATTATTGAAAGTTAATATGTATTTTTGTGATGCCATTGTGATAATGAATGGAATTGAAATTATTAAAGATGATGTAAATGCCGCATGAAGCTTTTGAAACAATGACAATATTCAAATAACTTAAAATTCACTAAATGAAGGTGGTAGTGATGATGATGATGATGATGGTGATGGATGATTGATGAGTGGCATGGTAGGATGCATGGTGATAGATTGCATATGTGTTGTATTTACATTACATCCATGGCATATCTGCATAACTGCCAGTATGGAATGTTAGGAGTTCCTCTGGTTGGCTTAGTGGTAGGGTGGCTTTGTGCACGAGTATTTGTTTACCCTAGTGATTCAGTTGTAGACTCATGAAGCTACCTATGCTTAATTGCAAGGGATTGCATGTGGTTGACCCTTGTGGGGTCGCTCTTTGAGGAGTAGTTGTCCCCGGTGGTCCTATTGGATCATAGCTGCCATGACATGGTTCATGGTTGTCCCGCAACACCATTTGATGTTGATGTTGATATTGTTTATTGTTGTCATGGTGAAAATTATAACATCCCAAATTTTAGAGAAATAAATTTATTGGATGATGATAATTAATTATTTGTGGTCCAATATATGTGGGCAAATTAATTAGACACTAATTGTGATTTATCGATAAATTAAAATCTACTAAAATCGGACAATTTAGCAAAAGGTGTAGGATCCATTAAATAATTTTGGGCATTAAATGGGTCTAGAATAATGAGGGAAATATTGTGGTTATGGTGGTACGATCAAAATAATTTTTGGTGTTGAGGAGATATTTATTTGAATACGACGTACGTTAATAAACAATGAAAATATGTGCGAAATAGAAATTAAGAAAAATGTAAATTCCTAATATTTCCTCTCCATTTCACCATGACCTTTTTCCCACTTTCTTTACTTTCTCTTAACCAATGGGAAATAGGGATTTGTTGGCCAAAGAAAAAAGTAAAAAAATGCATCCTTTTAACCATTGGGTAGAACCCAATTTTATGAAATTCCCTCTCTCCTTCTCTCAATTTTTAGTAGCCCCCTTCCTATCTCCATTCACTTTCATTTTTTTCACCTTCTTGTTCCTCTCTAAAGAAGCAAAATCACCTACCCTCTCCCCTTTTTATCTCCACTCAAAATTAAATTATTTTCATGGATTCATGAGACAAATAAGACACTTTGGAGCAAATATTTGGTTCTCATCTTTTTCCACTCTTATTTTCGTTTTATTGGAGCTTGGGTTAAAAGGTAAGAGCTCATGACATTTAATGGCATTTAATTAGTGATTTGAGGTTGTTGAAGTTTAGAAATGGTTATCTAGGTGTTGTTATAAGGAAATATGCATATGGAACTATGAACCCTAGGTTAAGTGACTTGAGAAAATTGATTTTTAATGCTTGGTATGTGGTACATGAAAATGGTGGTGTTGTTATGCTTGGAATGGTGCATGAAAATGATTGGAAATGTTGTTTGGGTGTTTAGTAGAAAACCCTAAGATTAGGAAATTTGGGGTTCTTGCAAAACTTGAGGAAATTGAAAACTATTGCTATGCAAGTGATTTTATATGAAGAAATAAGTTTTAATGTGATTGGTATTAATTATGGATGTTGATGAGTTATGGAACAATGTTTAAGTGTTGGTAATTGGGATTGAGATTGAAGTTGAAATATTGTATTACCATAAAAGAGATTGGAATGATGTATATTGGAATTTGAGAGACAATGTTATGATGAAGTGAAATGAATGATGTTGGGGTTTGTATGGTTAAGTGTTGAGTATGTTTAACCCACTTTAAAAATAAAAAATCTTGATTAATGGGAAGGAATCCTCTAAAACCTAACAAAATGAGAAAATTGGTGTTTATAACATGTTTAAGACATGTTAAGAATTTTAAATATGATGGTGAATGTAACACCCTAAATTTTAAAATAAAGGATTAATTAAGGAAATAATTATTTAATAGTTGTATGTGGGTTACTTAATGTCCCAAAATATTGGAAATAATTAAATTAAGATTTTTGGGGACTACTCATAATTTATTGGAGCCGAACAAGCTGAAATAAGGCTTATGATGATAACCGTGGATATATATTGATGTCTATAATGACGGTTTGTATTTGCAACCGTGGATATATAGTTCAGGTCTTAGGATTAATCACTGGGTACTGTATGTCCACGGTTGTTTCTACAACTGTGATTATAGATTTAATATTTATCCACGGTTGTGGTCGTAATCGTGGATAAATAGTTAACATTTATCCACAGTTTTTTGTTTAACCGTGAATATATGTGTAATATATTCACGGTTTCAAGGGGAACCGTGAATATACATCCTTTCTAAAACTTCAAAATCTGCGCCTCTCAGGCTTTTTTCACTTTCTCTTCTTCTTTCGCGCTGGTTGTCGTCTTCTTCCTCGTTCTCCTCTGTTGCTCGAGTTTGTTCTTTGCTGGTCATGGGCTTCTAGGTTCATTGTGTGTGTGTGTCTTCTTCCTTCTTCCTTTCGTGCTGTTGTCATCTTCACACCATTTTCTTGTAAGTGCCTCATTACCTTTCTTCTTCGTTCGCTGCTGGGCTACTTCACTGTTATGGTCTATCATTGTTTGTGGAATATATTGTGTGTGTTTTCACTTGCGTATAGTCGAACCTGAACGAATGTGTTGTCTCTGTGTGTGTGGGTATTATTTCATTGTTCAAGGTGAAGCTTGTCTGTGTCTCTGTGTTATTATTAGGTTTGGTTAAGCTTGTCTCTATCTCTGTCTTTGTCATTATTTGACAATGCCTGTGTGTTATTAAGTTTGGTTAATTCTGCCTCTGTGTTGTTAACCATTTGTAATAAGCGGCTAAAACTTTATTTCTAAAAGAAATAATGTTGTTGTTAATAATGTTGTTGTTAATAACTATTTGTTTCTAAAAGAAATAATGTTGTTGTGAATAAATTTGTTTCTAAAAGAAATTTTACTATCCAATGACAAATCCCTTATAAGATGGAATGTTTATTTCACAAATTCTAAGCTTGGACTGAACAATATAATCAGTAGTTATACATGCTAGAGAGCTTATGAAGGAAATTTTTATTTTATTGTGATTTATGCATTAGTTGACATTAAGCAGTAAGTGTTCACTCCTTTGGTTGGAATTATAAGCACCGGACTCAAAGTTAAATCGTTTTCTTTTGATACCCAAATGCACTTAAGTGAACAAGTGAGTTTCATCGAGTGTTTCTTTAAAAGTCTTATAAACCAACATCATAATCCATAATCAATAATACATACTCCAACACCATACTTGTACTTCAAAATAACACTAATTAGAAACATCATACTAATTTAGGTAAAAAGTTAACTAAATTATTATCCATTTTATTTCTGTTGTTGTTGGTTGCTCTTATATAATGTTATTTCTATTGTTGTTGTATGTGGATGGTTGTTAATCTTGCAAACTCATAGGCTCATAGTATGAAAGTTGCTGTGCATGAGTGAACCGTAGTTTCCCGTTTGAGATTCGACACAAATGGTCATTAAATTAATTAATGTCATCGTTTATATTGAATCTTGAATTGTCCGTTTGGACAGTTTGGGATGAACAATTATTTTTTATACGTCATTGTTAGTATGTACAAGTTAGGAGTTATTTTAAAATTTGATCAAATTTCGGTAACTTGCATTTTGTGTTGTTCTCAGGGTGCATATTTGGTTGTGGTTGAATTTGATTTGACCACTCTCATTTTGTGTACTTAGAGACCAATGCGAAATACTGCCAAAATTTCATCAAATTTTAGAATAACTCATAACCTGTATATATGAATGACGTATAAAAACAATTGTCATCTTGAATGGGTATAGGACCACCACCTTTGAAGAAAAAGTGAGGTTGATCATAGCACCTTGTAAACAGTTGGCATGGATCGGAGTTGGATAACTGCATCATGCCTAAGTTTAGAGTACGAGGGGGGAGTTGAATCATTTATAGAATTCGTAGCGAGGAATGCAGTGGAGGTGAACGGAAAGTATTTTTGCCCTTGTGTGAGATGCTTGAACCTGCGTCGGGTAGACTTGGAAGAGGTGCGAGAGCATCTACTGTGTGACGGTTTTCTGTATAGTTATACGCGTTGGATATGGCATGGTGAAGATGTGGTGGTGCCAAGTAACAGCTCTCAAACTGAAAATCGAAGCTCGATGCATGACACTGATGTCGACATGGATGACCGACTCGAGGATATGATCTGTGATGTGGGGGTAGAAGGTTTTAAGAAAGCTTATGTATATACGACTCTGTGTGAGGACTCTGAGCAGCCGTTGTATCCAAAATGCGTCAATTTCATGAGGTTATCAGCAGTTTTGCGATTGTTTAATTTGAAGGCCATAAACGGATGGATGGATAAAAGTTTCACTGACTTACTGAAGTTGTTGAAAGAAATGCTCCCAGCTGGAAATAGCTTGCCGAATCGTAACTATAAGGCCAAAAAGGTGTTGTGTCCTATGGGTTTAGAGTATGAGAAAATACATGCATGCCCAAACGATTGTGTATTATTCCGGGGTGAGTTAGAAATACTGCATCGATGTCCTAGGTGTGAGGTGTCACGGTATAAGAAGAAAGAGGCAGGTTCTGATGAGGTATGCACTAAAGGGTCTCCTGCAAAGGTGTTGTGGTATCTACCTATAGTTCCAAGACTAAAGCGTCTATTTGCCAATGTAGATGATGTAAAACTTATGAGATGGCATGCTGATGAGAGGGTTGTTGATGGACTACTTAGGCATCCGGCCGATGGATCGCAATGGAAGAAAATGGATACAATTTTTCCGGAATTTGCCCATGAACCAAGAAATGTTAGGCTTGCACTAGCCACAGACGGAATGAACCTGTTTGGGAACCTGAGCACAAACCATAGTTCGTGGCCTGTTATGTTGTTTGTTTACAACTTGCCACCATGGTTGTGCATGAAGCGAAAATATGTGATGTTATCAATGATGATTTCTGGTCCACGACAACCGGGGAACGACATTGATGTATATTTAACTCCATTGGTTGAAGACCTCAAAAGGTTGTAGGAAGACGGGGTTGAAGTGTTTGATGGGTTTAGCGGGCAATCATTCAAATTGCGTGCCATGCTATTTTGCACGATCAATGACTTTCCAGCGTATGGTAACTTATCCGGGTACAGCGTGAAGGGTTATAAAGCTTGTCCAGTATGTGAGGAGGGGACTAGTTCTGTACGGTTGCATCATGGCAGGAAAAATGTTTATCTTCGACATCGAAGGTTTCTTAAAGCGAATCATCCGTTTCGGAGGTTGAAGAAGTCGTTTAACGGTGCCCAAGACTTTGAAATGGCTCCTCCACCACTATTTGGTCGCCAGACATATGAAAAGGTGAAAGACGTCAACGTGCAGTTTGGTAAGTGTGAAAAACAGCACCTGACACAAAACAACTGGAAGAAAAAGTCAGTGTTTTTTGACCTGCCATATTGGAGGGAGCTTGATGTAAGACACTGCATTGATGTAATGCATGTGGAGAAAAATGTGTGCGACAGTTTGGTTGGTACACTCTTAAACATACCCAGGAAGACTAAGGATGGCCTAAACTCGTGTATGGACTTGGAGTTGATGGGTATACGTCAGGATTTACACCCACAATCAAAGGGCAAAAGAACATATTTGCCCCCAGCATGTCATACGTTGTCCAGAAAAGAAAAGCAAAGTTTGTGTGAATCGTTACGAAGTGTGAAAGTTCCGTCTGGTTATGGCTCCAACATTAACTCTTGTGTTTCCATGAAAGATTTGAAGTTAGTTGGGTTGAAGTCTCATGATTGTCACATGTTGATGCAGCAGTTTCTGCCTATCGCCATTCGTGACATTCTTCCTAAAAATGTGAGAAATGTCATAACAAGGTTGTGTGTGTTTTTCAATGCCATATGTTGCAAGGTAATCGTGCCCGGCGAATTGGATGTGTTGGAACAGGAAGCATCACTTATATTATGTCAGCTTGAAATATATTTCCCGCCCTCTTTTTTTGATATAATGGTCCACTTAATCATCCATTTGGTGAGAGAGGTCCGTTGGTGTGGTCCAGTGTTCTTACGGTGGATGTATCCCGTTGAGCGATATATGAAGATATTGAAAGGGTATATGAAGAACCAACGTCGTCCTGAAGCTTCAATTATGGAAAGATATATTGCAGAGGAAGCAATTGAGTTTTGTACTGAATACATGTCACATGCTACAAGCATTGGTATTCCAATGACTCGTCATGAAGGGAGATTGGATGGGAAAGGAACGATTGGAAAAAAATGAAGAGCATGCCACGTGCTGATGTCCTTCAGGCACACTTGTATATTTTAAACAACACGGACGACGTGCAACCGTATCTAGCCACACACAAGGAGCTAGTCAAGAAAACCAACCCTAAAATGACTGAAAATATGTAGATACGGAAGGTTAGCACTAAGGGGTCGTACGCTGCGGCTGACCCTGACGATGATGGGGTCGAGCCACCAGACACCCGTCAATGTGACCTGTTCGTTGACGGGTCGGAGGAGCCAGTTGCCACTGGTATGGTGTACAACTTAGGCCCTGTGGTTCACCATCAGACATTACCTGATGGTATGTCAAGGGTCTCTGTTGTGCTCGTCCTCGAGGAGGATGCTGCTGTGCCAGTGGCAACTCCGGAGGTGAAGACTGTCGGTCAGGCGGTGGGCCACTTTCTGATATGGCCCAACAGACTTCTAGTGATTGCCCCTGGACAGGTAAAAACCCTAAACACTAACTAATTTGGTTATATTGTCAATTATGGTACAAAATGTGATGGTTGTCAATTGTTCAACAGGAACAGACATTGAAGAAGCCAGACCCGGCCAAGGATCCCATCCGGATGCTATGGCGCATCGGGTATGAGGAAGGAGAGGACACTGTTCAAATCCCATGGCAGCCACTAGTGTTCGGCCGTCCCAATGATTTTCCAGTTTACGTTACACATTCTGACATGTGTGACATTATTTCGGGGACGTCGATGCTGAACGGCTCCATCTTTCAGTTGTGGGAGCTGTAAGTATATCCTTGTTTTGTCCAATTTTTTCATTATACAAGTTATTTGTCGCTAACCATGTCTTAACTTGTTTAGGTTTCTGGAAAAACTCTGTGTGGACTTGGGTTTCCAAGGAACTTATGGTTTCTTAGAGCCCTTGCTCATACAGAAGCAAGGAAACACCCCGCAGGGCACCCAGGCATACATCTAGAATTGGATGTTTGAGTCTGGGAAGTCTGTATACATGGGCCCCTATCATAAAGGGTAATATTCTATTCATTAATTATTGTCATGAATTTTTGCATTTTGAAGTCTCACTTATCACTGGAAACTGCAGGGCTCACTGGACGCTTGTGGTGATCTGTCCGAAGGATTATCTTGCTATGTATTTTGATACTTTGCATCGGACAGTTCCACAAGACCTGAAAGATATAGTAGACCGATAAGTTAATCCCTAAAAAATAAGTACAAATTCGATTACATCATTTTTAGAACTATACAATTCTAACTTATCTTGTGTTTTCTTTGACGTATGGCGGTGGTTGGATACAATCTACTGATTGGAAACAAGTCCAACGGAAGAAAAGTTGCATGGGTGCACCCAAAAGTAAGTCAATCGTATTCATTCAAATCTTCAATACATATTTTTTAAGCTGTGAGTTCACTTATTCTATACTATATGTCCATTGTAGTCTTACAGGCAGCAGGGTACCTACGAGTGTGGCTATTTCGTCATGTACACTATGCTGACCATTGTCCAACAACATTTAGTAGATGGATGGACAGATGTAAGTCTCATCATTTGGACTACTTTTCTACCAATTTCATCAATTTCATGTAATAAATAAAGCTTTTGTTCTAATTGTTTTGTGCATTGTTTGCAGTACTTTAAGGACCAGTCATATTTCCCAAAGGCACTTGTAGATGATGTTAGAAAGCAATGGGCCTCACACTTCATTGAAGTTAGGCGAAGCTAGATATAGGATCTTTATTCTTTTATGTATATATCTAGTAGGATTTAGGGTTTACTTTTATTAGATTACATTCAACTTAATTGTATATACTTTCATTTTTTAGGTTGTTATGAATTGATATAGAAAATAAATTGTTATATACATACCATTCTTTTGATATAGTGTTGCTGTGGCATACTGTATACTGTACTGGTTGTCTGAATGCAGGTTTGGGAAACGATAAAACAGAAACCATATTAAAAAAAAAACCTCAGTATTTATTCACGGTTATACTGGACAACCGTGAATATAGATACTCTTTATCCACGGTTATTAGCATAACGGTGAATATAAGTAGTTTGTAACTGAAACCTTTTAGTTCTTATATTCACGGTTGTGCTCGATAACCGTGAATATAAATAGTAAGTTATATTCACAGTTGTTCTTAACTGTGGTCAGATGTGATTTATTACCACGGTTGTTAACCGTGGTTAAAGGCCCTCATCTACTACCACGGCTGCAACAACCACGGTTCTTTAATCGTGAATAAAGGCCATTTTTAACCGTGATTATTTCCATTTTTTCCACTAGTGAAGGTATGAGTGTCTTGGTCCTAATTCCACATATCCTGTGATTGTTAATGCTGAATTGAATCCATGTGAAACTGAAAAACTTTTAAAACAACTTAGGTTGTATAGAAAGGTAATAGGTTATACAATGGATGATATCAAAGGGATTATCCCTTCTCTTTGTATGCACAGGATTACTGTAGAAGATGAAAGTAGGCCCACAGTAGAACCACTTAGGAGATTAAATCCAAAAATGCAAGAAGTGGTTAAAAAGGAAATTTTGAAATTGCTTGATGCTGGAGTCATATATCCTATTGATAGTAGTAAATGGGTAAGTCCTGTTCATGTGGTGCCTAAAAAGGGGGAATAACTGTAATTGAAAATGATAAACATAACTTGATTCCTACTAGGATTGTCTCTGGTTGGCGCATGTGCATTGATTATAGGAAGTTAAATAACGCCACGAAAAAAGATCATTTTCCTCTCCCTTTTATTGATCAGATGCTTGAAAGACTTGCGAAACACTCTTATTTCTGTTATTTGGATGGGTATTCAGGTTTTCATCAAATTCCCATTCATCCATCTGATCAAGAAAAGACTACCTTCACTTGCCCTTATGGAACTTATGCTTATAGGCGTATGCCTTTTGGTTTGTGTAATGCACCTACGACTTTTCAAAGGTGTATGCAAGCAATTTTTTCTGACCTTATTGAAAATGTGATGAAAGTCTTTATGGATGATTTTTCAGTGCATGGTTTGGATTTTGATAATTGTTTAACAAATTTATGCCAAGTCTTGCAGCGTTGTGAAGAGACCAATCTGGTCTTAAATTGGGAAAAATGCCATTTTATGGTAAGAGAAGGATAGTTCTTGGACACCTGGTCTCTGAGAGAGGTATAGAAGTTGATAAGGCTAAAGTGGAAGTGATTGAAAAATTGCCTTCACCTACAAATGTGAAAGGTATTCAGAGTTTTCTTGGACATGCAGGGTTTTACCGTCGGTTCATTAAAGATTTCTCCAAAATCATAAAGCCTCTTACAACTCTTCTGGGTAAGGATGTGCCTTTCAATTTTGATTCATCTTGTATGGAAGCTTTTTGCAGGATTAAGCAAGCTCTAATCTCTGCCCCCATCGTGCAACCACCTGATTGGAAACTCCCTTTTGAGTTGATGTGCGATGCGAGTGATTACGCAGTGGGGGCTGTGTTGGGGCAACGAAAGGATAAAAAGCTCCATGTAATTCATTATGCTAGCCGGAGGCTAGATGATGCTCAGGTAAATTATGCCACAACTGAAAAAGAACTGTTAGCTATTGTCTTTGCTTTTGATAAATTTAGATCTTACTTGGTAGGTTCACATGTTACTGTTTACACTGACCACTCTGCCATTAAGTATCTATTGAATAAAAAGGAAGCAAAACCTAGGTTAATTAGGTGGATTCTAATATTGCAAGAATTTGACTTGGAAATTAAGGATAAGAAAGGTACCGAGAACTTGGTCGCTGACCACCTGTCTAGGTTGACATCTAAAAAAGAAGAAACAGATAATATTCCTATCAATGAATCTTTTCCAGATGAACAACTCTTAAATCTTAGTATCCAACGTGTCCCTTGGTATGCTGATTTTGTAAATTTTCTTGCATGTGGTATCTTACCTCCTGATCTTAGCTTTCAGCAAAGGAAAAAGTTTTTTGCAGATGTTAAACACTACTATTGGGATGAACCACTCCTATTCAAGCAATGTGCAGATGGTTTGATTCGGAGGTGTGTTTCGCAAGATGAGGTCCATGCTATCTTGGATCATTGTCATTCTCTTTCCTGTGGAGGGCATATGAGTACCTCTAAGACAGCTGCTAAAATATTGCAAGCTGGGTTCTATTGGCCAAATATTTTTAAGGATGTACGTAAGTATGTTCTAACTTGTGATTCTTGCCAAAGAACATGTAACATTGGTAATAGACAAGAAATGCCATTGAATACCATTTTAGAAGTTGAATTGTTTGATGTATGAGGTGTTGATTTTATGGGACCTTTTCCTTCCTCTTTTGGAAATCAGTTCATATTAGTGGCAGTTGACTATGTGTCAAAATGGGTGGAAGCCATTGCTTCACCCTATTCTGATGCTAAGACTGTTATTAAACTTTTTAAGAAAATAATATTTCCAAGGTTTGGGGTCCCAAAATGTGTTATAAGTGATGGAGGGTCTCATTTTATTGAGAAAACGTTTTAGACCTTTCTAAAGAAATATGGAGTTAGGCATAAGGTTGCTACACCTTATCACCCACAAACTAGTGGACAAGTTGAGGTATCCAATCGGGAAATTAAAAACATTCTTCAAAAAGTGGTGAATACATCACGTAAGGATTGGTCTATTAAGTTAGATGATTCCTTATGGGCGTATCGAACCGCATACAAAACTCCTATTGGAACCACACCTTTTAAGCTAGTATATGGGAAGCCCTGTCATTTACCTGTTGAGCTAGAATATAAATCTTTTTGGGCTGTTAAAACTCTTAACTTTGATCATAAGGCTGCAGGTGAACGTAGGTTGTTGGAATTAAATGAGCTTGAAGAACTCCGTCTAGATGCATATGAAAATGCCAAAATTTATAAAGAAAAAACCAAACAATGGCATGATCGTCACATCCAACGGAGAACATTTAATCCAGGTGATATGGTTTTACTATTTAATTCCAGATTTTTTCCAGGTAAACTGAGATCCCGATGGTCGGGACCATTTAAGGTAACCAAAGTCTTTCCCTTTGGAGCTGTCGAACTATGGAGCGAGAAATCTGGTACATTTAGGGTAAATGGACAGAGAGTAAAGCACTACTTGACAGGTCAACCAATACAACAAGCAAGTGACTTGGACTTGTTTGATGCTCCTGATGATTAAATCCAAACGGTGAGAAGTCTGGCTGAAGACTTAAAACTTAGCACTAATAGGGAGGTAACCCTATAAAAAGTTGTTGTTTCATTTTAAGGTAAAAAAAAAAACCAACAATGTCAAATTCTGGTTTGGGGTTACTACAGGTAAAGTTTTCTTATCCTTTTATCATCCATTTTAACATTGAGGACAATGTCAAATTCTGGTTTGGGGTGGTAGATAAGAAAACTTAACTATTTTGTTTACGTTGTGTGATTGTTATATTTTTCATGCATGTGTGTTTTCCTTGTTTTGTTTGTAATCTTGTAATTTACCATGATTATATGATAAATTTACTTTGAACACAAGGCTAAAGTATCTAAGGACCCCAAAATTTTGAGTAAGATTTTCAAAATTTGATTGTTTAAATGCCAAATCAATGTCTAAATGAACTTTATATGATTAAAATTTTCTTTAAAAAGACTTTCCATGGTTAGACTTGAGCCAAAATGGGTTATTTATCAAACAAATTTTCAAAACCCATATTTTCTTGATTGAGTGAATCTTATAGTCATTAATATTCTAGAACTTGTTTTTCAACCGATTCAAAATGGTTTTTGATTATATGTCTTAGGATGATAAAGGCACAATTAGGTCTCATTCTTAAGCCTCAGAATTTTTGCATAATTTGACCCCTAGTTGCCCCTTTTGAGCCTGAAAGTGAAAATTTTTCTTTGGAACCTTTCATTGATTGATATTCTCTTAATGGTGAAAAAGTTAGAAATTTAGTAGAGCAAAGAAATAAAAAAGGACTTAAGAAAAATATGTATGGGATGCAAAGAAAAGCAAGAAAAAAGAAAAAGAAAATCAAAAGGATGATATTGAATGAATTCCAAAAAGTCCATAAAAGTTCAAAAATTTGCTCTGTTAAATTTATGATGGTAATTTGAATCATTTATGACTGTTAAAGCCCTTTTGTGTTCCATTTTTCTTGAAATTCCTACCTTGACAATACAACCCAAGGCCACGTTACAACCTTTGAAAGACCTTTAGACTTTGACATATTTTCTATCTAAACTGTGGAGTTTCTGGTTTATTAACAAGCTTATGGTAATATTTTTTGACTATGATGATCTGAGTGAAACACAAACCATAAAACACTTTGAGTGAAAATTGAGAGAAGAGTATCCTCTGTCTTGATAATGAAAATTGATTCATATAAGAAAATTAATATTGGCATTTGAATAAATCTTTTTCTCTATTTTGGATTCCTTAATTTGCTGAGCTTAGTGTTTTTTGTATCTTATCATGTGAATATGGTAATTGCTTGAGGACAAGCAATGTTTTGGTTTGGGGTATTTTGATAAGTGTTTTATAACACAATAAATTAGATCTAGTTTACTTAGGATTTTAATCATTATGCACTGTATTTCCTTAATTTTTGTGATTTTCGCTTTCTTTCCACTATATTCTACTTGGGTATTTTATTTTGCAGAAATTAGGATAATACAAGGGTCAATAACAAGAGAAAAACGACCATCAAATGATAAAGAAACAAGAAGAACAAGCCCAAGTGGAAAGAATTCTCTTTTTTATACTGAATTCCGACTCAGAATGATCAAATCCGAGTAGGATGACTCAGAAATGATCAAATCCGAGTAGGATGACTCAGAATGAAGCGTTGCGGAGTAGAATACTTCCCGGTTGGAGGTAAATCCGAGTGGAAGATTCCCTATCAAAGCTATTCCGAGTGAAAAATGGCTGACCTTGAAGGAATATTTCTCGGTTGGAGATAAATCTGAGTGGAAGCTTTCCGACTGCAACTAATCTGAGTGAAAAAGGGACTGACTTTGAATAAATACCGCCCAAAGCTATTGTCTGCGTGAAGGAATGCTGATTGAAGTGAGTCTAATTTGGGGAACAAGTGTTTTTTTCTGGGCAAAATTGTCTCTGAGTGGAAGACTCCCGAGTGAGTTGATTCCGAATGAAAAAACTCTAAACTTCAGAGGAACACTTGTCAGGCAAGGCCTTTCCGAGTGGTGTGTTTAGGAAAAAAATGTCTTTTCAAGCAAGAAAAAGAGTTCGACCGGGAATGAATCTCTTTCGGGCTGACTCTCAAGTTTCAAACTAAACCCGAGTGAGATGTCTCCGAGGAAGGCACTTCCGAGTGGTTCGGGGCTGAGGGATGTATTTCCGAGCAAAACAAAGCTCGGACCTGGAAAGAATTTCTATCGGCCAGATTCTCTCAAAGTTCCAAATTTCTGAGTGAAAAGAAAGGTCGACTCCTGAGTGAAAACAACCGAATGGGTTGATTGACGATTGAGGCCATTCTGAGTGAGAAGCAAGTCGGACTTCTGAGTGAATGTGTCCGAGTGTATCATTTCAAGGAGTGAAGAAAGGGTCGTTCTCGACTAAATTACTCCCAAGAAAATCCGAGCAAGGTTTCTCCGAGTGGTTCAAATTCTAGAGACATAGCCGAGTAAAACATTTTGGAGGTGCCGATTGAATCATTTGAATGAAAACTTCCCGATCCTAAGTGGGTCACATGTGAAAGAAGAGGGTCTGAACGAGTGCCGAGTGAGTCACATTTCAATCGGTTCCGAATGAATGTTTCAATCAATTCCGAATGAATGCTTCAAGCAGTGGCATTTTCGGACAAAGCAACACCGAATGAATCTCTTCCGAGTGAACAAAGGTCCTGATGAATGCTCCTCAGAAAGGACTTTCCGAGTCCAATGATCGGTGAATTCAAGCTTTCACTCGATCTTTTGTGTACAAAAAGCACCTGTTCCGCTCGGATTAATTCCCACAGAGGATGTATACTGGCTGAGGCACTAAATCCAAGGCAGAAGGAGAAAGCCGGCTCCATATTTCCACCGATTGCCCATGCTGACTTGGATTTCCACTATCCAAGTGGATCCTTGACTTAAGAGGGGGCGGCTAACAACAAGACAAAAGAGCTAGCCGCCGATCCCTATAGTTGCTGAGGTCCAGGCTGTATCCAAGTTGAATTGGTGGGGCGGCTGACAAGAAGACGAAAGAAAAAATAATAAAAAGGTCCCAACTAGCCGCTGTTCCCATGATTATTAATGCCCAAGATCTCTATAAATAGGGGGAAGGTCTGAAGCCACCAACAACGTCACTTTTAGGATTTAGTACTCTTTCATTTTGTACTTTAATTCCTTTTCTTTCCTTTCTCTCTTTCGTTCCCTTCTCCGTTCCATTTCTTTCTCGTTTTCTTTCTCTTTTTATTTTCTTTCTCTGTTTCGTTTCTTTCTCTTTTTATTTTCTTTTTCTTTCTTTTATTTTATAAAAGAATGGTGAGGATTGTAAAAGTGAGTATTCCAATTTGTAATTGGTGGAAGAATATTGCAACAAGGAAATACAGTGGTAAAATTATTTTGAGCTTTTGGAGAAACCTGTAAGTCTTTATTTTTACCATGTCTTGTATGTTTTATTTTTCCATTATATATATGAATTTGAATTATTTCATGAGTAACTAAATTATTTATCTTGGGATGAAGGGATATGATAATATTTTATAATAATGTTATTTTGACTTGGAATTAAATAAATTTCTGTTTTCTATTTAGTTAAAAAATGCTCAATGCTCTTAGTAATTCCTAACAAGAACCTAAGTGATAAAACTGTATACTTGTGGGTATATTAGTAAGTTTAAGTAATTAATAGAATTGAGAGATTTATTATTACTGGAAAGTTTTTAAATTAAGCCTAAGGTTTTGAAATACTTTTTGTGACCTCGGTAAAACCGTGAAAGTAATCAAAATCTTTTGGTGAATAGATAAGGGATTTTCACAAAACGATAATGGGCCTTTTCTAAGGATTAAGCAGCGCTTTCCATAGGTTAGGTACATTAATAGGATTCTGAGAGGAACATATTAATTAGCTTAAGGAAAATCCGCCTTGGAAAACTTAATTTGATTCTTATTTATGAAAAGTTAAAATTCATTAACATAAAATAGAGCCTTGATCTCCCGAAATCCCAAGATACTCTCAACTCTGATTTTTAAGTGTCAAGTAAATTTTGTTTCTAAATTTATTTTTAATATGTGTTTTATTTTACAAAAACATTAAAAATCAATTGTGTGGATAATTAAATTTCAATATGCTGGTACTTTGAAAATAGTCCCTGTGGAGAACAATAATCTTTTATATTACGCGACATAACCCGTGCGCTTGCGGGCCCTGTCAAACTATCATGAGATGGATTGCGAATGATGAATGTAACCCCTGATGATTGATGAATAATAATGTTGAAATTCAAGGTATAATTTGGCGGTGGATGAGATATGAGATTTTGTGGTGTGACCTTAGGCTAAATTGTATGCCTTTGACGTTGTGATTATGAAATTAGCTATGGATTACGATATGACATAAGGATGACATGTGTGATTGTTAGTCGGTGAATGAAAATTTGATCATGTCATTACCCCTATTTTATTTAAAAGGTACTATGTTGATGATAGAAAGCACATAGTGATGTTGTACTATATGAGATGTACGTCTAATTTATGAGCTTTGGTTGTGATCTATGAGGAGAATCCTTAATGTGAAAGATTATTATACGATTAAGTAGCTTACTTGATAAGAGTTTGGTGAATCCTTTATGGCTCGAATTGATTTATAGCCAACAATATGTAAGTGAGACAAGAACTTTAGCCTATTTGACCATGGTTTTAAATGGATGAAGCCGAGGATAGGGTATTTACTTTGCGATAATTGAAAATTTATGGTTGGTACACTAATTTATTATGATGTTAATTAATATTTAATGATTGGTATGGCATGATGTATGGCAAATTAATTGTATAGCGACAATGAGATATGAATAAGTGAGTTGTGGACTTGTATGAATAGCCACTAAGTCTCTTATGAATTGATGTTATTAGAATAAGAGTGACCGACGTGAGTAATGGGAATACGAAGTACTGGTCCCGATATGGCATTACATGCCATAGGCATTGTGGCAACATACACTTATGCGCCGACTTCATGTGTTTGTGGTAACCACTACGGGATTAGGACGCCTTCACGTAGGTTGGATGCAGCAACACGTAGGCCGGGCAGGTGTAGGGATTGTAACTGCTTATGGTGAATGTACTGAGCCTATCTGGTCATACTGAGTATGAACATGTGAGCTCTGTTGGGTGAGTTGTGATCGATGACATATGACACACTTGGATGTAGAAATTTTATGTTAAGAATAATGAAGTGATGATGAACATGTCTTGATGGACTTTGGGAAGTCCAATGTTATTTTATGGTGTCGTTGAACCTTATTGATGTACGGCCTGAGGTATGGCCTTGCGATATGTATATCGATGCTAAATTTCGAGGACGAAATTCTTTTTCGGTGGGGTGGATTGTAACATCCCGAATTTTATAAAAATGATTAAATATGATAAACAAATATTAAATAATTATGAATGAGTTAATGAGTGTCCCAAAAATATTAGAATAATTAAATTCAGATTTATTATGAAAAATTATAATTTATTAAGACTAAATGAGATAAAATTTCACCCGGTTAAAATATGGGTGTCGGACCAAGTATCTCTGATTGAGATACCGTTGGACAGGGCTGTTAAGAATATTATTGAGAGTCTAAATATATAATTGGAATAATTTTTAGATTAAGTATTGAGCCCGAACTAAGATCTTATATGTTATAAAACGGTGGAGTTTAATAAAAGGATTAAAATTTAAAACAAGCCCACCCATTTCTCTTCTCCATTCATGTTAGCTTCTTCCTCTCACCATCTCCATTCTTTCTTTCTTCTTCTCTCCCCTTTTCTCTTTGCAAAACCGTGCATCTCCCTCCATGACCATTACCTACAAAAATTTATTGGTCTCCATGGATTCATGAAACATGAGTGGAGCATTGGAGCAAAGCTTGGTTCTCCTCTTTATCTTTTTTCCTCATTTTCGTGTTTGGCATAAAGCTAGGAGAAAGAGGTATGATTCTTGAACACCCATAGCTTTTATTGATGGTTTTGAGTTTATTTAAGTATTATATGGGAGATTGGATGTTATTTGGGTGAAAAATGGCCTTTGGAACCAAACCCTAGGTGGGATAGCCATTGGGGATTGTTATTGATGTTGATAATGAATGGAATGCATTGTTGCTAGTCTTGGGATGTTTGAAATGAGGCATAAATGTAGTTGGAATTGATGATCGTGGATTTTGATGAAAACCCTAGAAATTAGGATTTTAGGGCTTTGGGAAATTGATGAGAAAATTGTGACTTATTGGCATTGGAATGATTATATATACAAGAGAATGAGTTTTTGAATAGGTAATATTGATTGTTGATGTTGAGATATTCTTAGGAGAGACTTGAACAATGAGGATGATGATTAATGGATTTTAAAGAATCCAAATCCTAAGATTCAGAAATGTGTATATGGTGACTAAAAGAATTTAGTTTTGAGAAATAGATATTAGGTACCTAATGTTAAGTGTTGATTTGTATAATGATGAGTGATGGTGAAAATGATAGAAAACCATTGATGATAAAACCTATAGATAGGTGTTGTTACGAATATGAAATGATGAATATGAGTACCAAAACCATGGTGAATGTGAGGGATTGGTGAAATAAGCATGTGTCTTGATAAGGTCATAGACCATCTTGTATACCATATGAAATTGTTGATGGATAATGGATTGAAAGGAGCTAAGAGGCTCATGATGAACTTGAATGGAAAATGGATAGTTTAGGTGATGAAGAAGGAGATGATGTTGTTGTTGGGTGTAGTTGGTCCTTTAAGATTTAGAAAATCTTGGTTTGGGGAAAGGAATTCCTGAAGCCTAACACAATGGTAAGCTAGAAAATGTTTAGAATTGTGAGGAATGCATTGAGATGGCTTATTAATTGTATGAATGCATATGTATGTTGTGTAGATTGTATTCCGGGTAATGCGGCGGAGCATTCGGAGCATTGGAATCACGGTTCTTCCCTCGAGGTAGGAGATGAGTTTACATTCAAATTGCATGAGTTATATAATTGATGATTATTGTATGACATGATACTCATGCTTGCCTTGCCATATTTATAGTGAAATGATGTGAATGGCAAATTGTTGGCTATTGATGATAATGTATGTGTATATATGATGATGAATAACCCATAAGGGGTTGATATATGTACATGTTAATGAACCATCCTTGAGGGGATGAAGTATATGTTAATGAGAATTTATGTGGATGTTTGGCATTGAATGTGATAGCCATTGTGATGGTATCGGTGATAAGTTTGAGCTTTATGCATAATTAAGGAACTAATAGAGCCAAATAGAGTTTTATGGGGATTTAATGGCATGGGATAGCCCCGATAGCTTCTATGCGTAGATTATGACTTGTAGAAATTAGAATGGGCCAATTCCCTTGAGAATAGGCCCTTGAGTTGCACAAAAGTGCCACAAAACGGGTAAAATGTATTTATGTGCATAAGTCATTCATTTTAAAAGATTTTTGAGTGAGACCGGTGGCCACGCGTCACAAATGGTGTAATTTAGTTGGTGTCAAAATTTGGTAGCGTTTGGAGTCAATATGAAAAAGTTAGAGGGGTTGGAAGTTCAAAATTATGCATTTTCTGCATAATTTATGCAGTCTGATAAGCTGTAATCGATTAGATTATCAGTCTAATCGATTACGAGGATTCTGCTCCTATAGTAATCGATTGGCTAACCGATTACAAACCTGTACGCAGCCCAGTAATCGATTGTGTTTGAGGGTGTAATCGATTAGTGACCAAACAGGATCAACGTAATCGATTGTGTTCAAGGGTGAAATTGACTATGTACTAAAATAGAAACAAGGTAATCGATTACCCTTGCCTCGTAATCGATTATGCACAACACCTGATACATTATACCACCTACAGAAGTAATGTAATTGATTAGCTCCTACCCCGTAATCAATTATCACTAGCTAAATTGATTAAACCAGCTTAGAATTTGCATTTTTACTTCTTTTAGGTGCTTATCTTGTACTCCTTGGACTTTTAGGCCTACTTGACAATTAAATAGGGTATTTTGAAACCTTCTTCTAATCCCATGTATACTTTTGGAATAATTACGAGCGAATTCACTAGGGGTATAGGTGTGGTTTGTCTTAGTGGTGATTGGGGAATGGCTTAAGGCCTTGGAAAGGTATGTGTATGCCTATGCTATGTTATGAAAACATGTATGCTTCCCCTCTATTGATATATTATGAATCTTGATGAAAAGTAAATGATGTGATTGTATGACATACCTTGATGGACGATGGGACTAATAAGGGGACAATTGAATGGCAATGAATTATTATAACTCAATGAATTTTGAAAAAGTGTTAGCGATGATTATTATTATTGTTAAGCCATTGTGTTTGATGCAAGTGAACTATTGTGTATATAACTTGGATTGTATTGGCTAGCATGTGATGCTACAAACTAGAAATGTGTTTGTTGTCATGCCTTGTTGAATTCCATGCGTGGATTAATGTGAGATTGATATGGTGACTATTGAGATGCCAAGTACATGAATAAATATGCCTTGAGGGGCTTTATAAATAATTGTATGCTTTCGATTGAAAATGTCAAATTAAAATACATCCCTAAGTGAGAGGGTGAGATATCTGTGCGAGGTTGATTGGCATATGCATTATTGCATTTTGCATTCATGGCATGGCATAACATTGAATGTGTGGTTGCGATCACGATGATGAAAGATCCTGCGGGATTCTATGAAGGGAGTACCCCTTACGAGGCGGGAAACCAACTTGATGATGATATGATATTGAGCCGGTGGTTGCGATCACCTGGATGTTGAAATGAAAAAGGGCTTGCTAGTTCCTATAATGCCCGTGGTTGCGATCACGTACGGGAGTACCCCTTGCGAGGTGGGAAACCAATGTGAATTATTGAACGTGGTTGCGATCACGAGAAAGCACCTTGCGAGGCTGCTAGAGGGAGTACCCCTTGCGAGGCGGGAAACCCATGTGAATGAATTATGTGGTGGTTGCGATCACCTGATGAAATGAAATTGGATCTGTGCATATGCATTATTAAACAGTTGACATACGCATTAGCCATAGGTGTATGGCATTTGAGGTGGGATGACCACGAGAGATGAGAAACCCCTTGCGAGGAGGAATTAAGTAAAGATTTAATGAATTGATGATGATAACTTATGAATGCCCTTGTTGATAAGTGGCAATGTGATTGTGTATGTGCTTGTGCTTGCTTATGTTGTGAACTGCATTCATGAGGCTTGTATGCCTATCATACTAATGTGATGATGATTGAATGATGAATTAATGATTTTATAGCAAAGCACACATGATGAATGAATGCATGTACACTTAATCACAATATATGTATATTCGTCATTTTGAATGTATAACTCACTCTCCCATGTGGTCTCCTTTTTAGCCTTGCGATGCAGGTTGCCATGGGATGAGTTTTGATTTCAAATTGAAGTTTTAGAGAAGGTAAATAGTTGTAGTGGAAGTGCCTTGGCCGACATCATTTGTAAATTTTAATGTAAAGAATAAATTGTACACGATGATATTGATGATTTAGTGATTTTGGTCATGTATAAGTTAATTGTGCATGCTTGAATGGTGATCATATGTATTGGTACGTAAGTGATGATTAGATTGATGTCATATGGTGATGGATGTCTCATGTATAGACTTCTTACATTTGATGATATATAATTATGACTCAGGTGCATAGTCGATTGTAGCCTAATAGGCTTATATTATGAAATTGTATGATTGCTTGGGCCTTTTCTCATATCTTCATATATGGGACTAGGCATATGTCGGGTATACACTTTCTTCTTCCGCTGTAAACTCTATTATTTTATATACCGTTATGGGAAATTTAGATGTCGATCCAGTTATATTTATGTATATCTCACTCTTCGGTTTTCTGTCGTTCGGGTTTCGGTGTGACATCGGACTTACTTTAAAGCGCAAAAAAAAATTACCCGTATTTTATTAATTATTTATATCGGTCACGTCAGAATTCGCGTCCAGAAAACCGAGGTGTGACAAAGATGAACTTGTTGTTGGGAGAAGATGAAGATTGATGATTATTTATGAATGTTGTTGGGTTTTAGGTGAAACCCTAACTTGGAAATTTTGGGAAAATAATAAATGTGTGATGAATAATATATTTAAGAACAAATATATAATATTGAGAATATGGGTATTGGTTGATAAATGGAGTATTGTGAATGTTAGGCTATGGTTGTTTTGTAGCCTTTATATATAATGAATGAGGCTTGATAGGAAGGAATTCCCGAAGCCTAATAGATGAGGGAATGACGTCTATAACATGTTCTATACATGTTATGAAATTGTAAATATGATAATGGTTGATTGATTGTGATTTTATATGTATATTAATGTAGGACCCATTCCGAACGACGAGGCGGGAACGTCGTATCAATCAGAGTTCTTCTCTTGAGGTAGGAGAGGAGTCTTTATGTTCTAAATGCATGAGTTGAATAGTATTTGATTGTCATATGTGACAATATGCATGTTTGCCTTGCTTGTAATGTTATGAAGGATTGTAATGTTGTGTATGATGTTGGTGATATGTTTTGGCAATATGCATTGATGCATTTAGAATAATTATGGTGTGCTATATGGTGTTATACTTATGTCCAACATAAATGTGAAATGAATATAGTTGATGTTTGATTGAGAACTATTAAGAATGCCACATGAAAATTTAAACCAATGACAATAACCAATGATAATAAATTCACTAAAAGCCTTGTGGTGATGTTAGTGATGATGATGATAATGATTGATGAGTGACATGATTAGGATGCATAGAGTGAGAAATGCATATGAAGGGCATTTGCATCCATGGCATACTACATAGCTGCCGGTGTTGGAATTTTAGGGGATTCCCCCAGTTGGCCCAGTGGGAGGGCGGCTCTGTGCACGAGCGATTTGTTATTTCCCTTGTGACTTGGTGTATAAGTCACAAAGCTACCCATGTTGTGCTACGGGGAGCCATATGTTGTTGACCCTTGTGGGGGTGGCTCTTGATGAACAGGTGTCCCCGGTGGTCCTTAGGATCACAGCTGCCATAATATGACTCATGGTTAGCCCGCAACACCATATGTTGATTATGTTGTTACCACGGTCATGGTGAAAATAACCAGGTGTTGTAAAATAGGCAATGCAGTTTGGTACCTATAAAAGATTGGTGAAATGCATGCAATTTGATGATAAATGTACACATTTTACTATTGCAGTAGGGGTATGGTTAGATGATCATACTTGAATCCCATAATCGGTGTTTATATTCCCACAGTCAGATCTGCAATTATTGAAATAATCCGTTGTGCATATGCATTAGCTTAAGAGCATTTGCATATAGCAAAGAAGTATGCCAAAGGTGATGAGATGTGATGATGGTTGTGTTGTGGGTGAGAAAATGTATTAAGACCATATAAAAGATGTGAATACCAAATAATAATAATTTGAGTAAAATGATGAGATGGGTAATAGTCCAATTTGTTGAAGGACTAGATCATGTGTATGATTTTATACTTGCTTGATTTACAAAGATGTTTGTATTATGTGATGATAGTTGATGATGAAATATACATGAATGCTAAGTATACATGTTGTGATACATATGCACATGATCACATGGTATTCATATTCATTCTTTTGGAATATATGACTCACTCTCCCATGTTGTCTACTTTTTAGACTTGTGATGCAAGGCACTCATGGGTGGAGTGAATCTTTTGAAGTGCATTTTGATGAAGGAGGTAAATAGGTGTAGAGGAAACGCCTTGACCGGCAAATCTAGATTTTTGTATAGCATATAGTGTACATGTATGCCTATTTTGCCATCTAGATTGTAGTTTGATGATTTTGAGGGTCATGTATGAAAATTGGACCTCGGTGTGTATGGCGGATTTTCATTAATGACCTAGATGATGTATGATAATGAATTATGATGCTTGTTGATGATAAATTCTATGATGAATGATGATTTTGGAGGTCATGTAGGAAAATGAGACCCTTGTATTTATGGCGTATTTTCATTAGTGACTTTGACAATGTATGGGTGGTAAACATGAAGTGAATTATTACTAATTTTGATGAATGAATGAAGGATTATATGAGAATCCTGGTTTTATAAAATATATAAAGTGATAGGCTTAAGTATGATATGATTCATGAGTTGAAATAGAAATCGTTGAGTATGATTATTTGAAATGAGTTTTAAAATGCCTAATATGATGTATGTGATGTGTTGAACTTGATCAATTTGGCTTGAAATGGTTTTCATATGATAGGTTGTGAAATTTACATGTTTTCTACGCATGTGCTGATAATCTCGCTTAAGCGAGATGGATTCTCGCCCAAGCGAGAATCCCCTGTATTAGAGGGGTGGCATCTGACCCAATCTCCCTTAGGCGGGTGTAATTCTCGCTCAAGCGAGTTATGCGTACGTCGGTAGGGAGCTTACTGGAAGCAAATCGCTCAGGTGGGCTTCGTCTCGCTCGAGCAAAATTATGGCAGAATTTTTCTGGACGGGGTTTGCTCAAGCCAACTAGTGTCTCGCCCAGGCGAGACGCTTATGAATCAGGTGGGAGCTACTTGGTGGAATTCGCTCAGGCGGGCCTGGCCTCGCTCGAGCGAAATGTGGGCAGTGAGGTTCTATCCCATTTTCGCTCAAGCAAGCGTGCCTTTCTCAAGCGAGCGAGCATGGTATCACTTCTGGAGTGTTTTCACTCGCGCTCACTGGCCTCGCCCAAGCGACCCATGTGGGTCTCGCTCAAGCGAGACATGGACTCGCTCAAGGGAGTTACCCTATTCCAGTTTATTCATTGTTGCTTCTTGGCTCAATTTTCTTGCTTGTTTCTGGAACTCATACATTATAAAAATAATGTCTTTTTCCTATGAAATTGTATTATTAAGGTTTAACCAATTGAAGAGGCATCTTCCATCCCTTTCCTCATACATATTTCAATAACTATTAAATTTTACCCAAACTTCCCTTTTCCCTTATGATGATCTCGAGTCCGATCGTCCAAGGAGCGCTCTGATACCTTCTCATATCTTCATATATGAGATAAGTTATTAAATGATCTGGGGTAATTACTTGGTATTATATATATTGGGTTTCTTCTACCCATAATTACTTTTAAATCGCGAAAATTTACCCCCATTTTTGGGGCGTTACAGTGAACATTTAGAATTGAAATTAATGCCTTGATAGGTCAATTAGTTGAGATATATATATATATATATATATATACATGTATGTATGTATGTATATATGTATGTATGTATATGTTAATGTAGGACTTATTCGAACGACGAGGCAGGGTTGTCAAATCGGTCGGATTACTTCTCTTAAGGTAGGGGATGAGTTTATATTCTAAATGCATGATTTGAATAATTAATGATTAATTTATATGATGTTGCTCATGTTTGCCTTGTTATAGTTATGTTGAAATGATATGATGATTGATGTTGTGAAGGTGATGTGCTTGACAAATATGTGATTGCATTTAAAATATATGTATGTGGTATGTCCTTGGCGATGATTAATAGTGACGTGAGATTTTGACAAAATATTGTGCGTATGTTGTGGCGCCCTAAACTCACTATTTGGTAATATGGCTGATGACGTCTAGTTAATAAAAAGTAAAGTAAATTTTTCATGATTAAATCGATCCTTGGTTAAGGCACACCTTAAATTAAGATTTATAATAACTACCCTAGATCTAATTAAAAGTCATCCCATATATGAAGATGTGAGAAGGTAAATGTTTAACCAAGAGCCTAATAAGGTTTCATTAGCATATAGGATTGTCTACGATTCATATTGAACCTCAAACATTCAATCTCAGGGGTACTTTCCCACAAACCTCATTTTAAGTCTAATAGTCCATGTTCATAGGTAAATTCAACAAAATCTTTCTAAGAGTCTACTTATATAACAATACTATTCACATAAGCATCAATCTTTACTTCTCACTAATTAGCCCTTTTGATGGAGTCATAACCAAGGTCAAATCCATCCCATAACTATATCCATATAACATACACAATATCATGACAAAATCTCAATTTTCATGTATAGTAATCTCAATCATAAAGGTTCCCAATTACTATCTTCCATCACACTAACAAAATCATAAATCAATCTCCATATCTCAAATATATCAACAAATGATTTATCAACCTCTATTCATTAATTCAAAACTTAGGCATTTACATAAATAGTCTAGCTATACAAAACAACGCCTAAATACATTAAATTCTATAAAAGAATTTAAATCATCAATTCCAAAAATTCCCGGCCAAGGCAAACCTTCATACCCTCTTCACACCAAATCGCCTCTTCAAAAAGAATATTACTCCTACATTCCAACCTACATCACAAGGCTAAAATGGACAACATGGAGAGTAAGTATATTTTCTCAATGATGAACAATTTGAATTAACATGATAACATACACAATAGAAAAGCATCTATACTCATTTTCCAATAATTAATCAATCACATGAACTTAGTAGTACACATACTAAGATACACCAACATCATCTCTCAATTCACGACATACACAAGTCACAAAATTCCAACATCATGACCTTAAAATTAATGCATATGCTATCCAAACAAACCATGCATATGTAACGGATCTGATTTTCCATAGTTCAATTCTTTTTCATGTGTACGCAACACATTTACAAATTACAACGACGCATAGTTGTTCTAACATTCAACCCATGCAAGGTTCCTTTCTCAAGATCCCGCAAGATCATTAATTTTGTCACAAACCAAACACTGCAACCACACATAGTCGCTTACATAATCAACCCATGCAAGGTTCCTTTCTCAAGATCCCACAAGATCCAATTATCATATGATGGGATATGATATACATGTATGAGATGCAAAAGATGCATATAGTAACCTTAATTCTCATAAGAATTCCACTAATTCATGTATAGTGTTATCACACATACATTTAAGCTTTAGACAAGGCATACACTTCATCATGTTTTCTCCCAAGGAAAACATTTAATTATCATCTACTTTGAAACATCATTCTATTCCATATTACTCAAAAGCCAAGGAGACACCCCATCATATAATCATACATAAATTTAAGTGGCACATCAACATCACTACAAGGACATACAACTAACCCATTTACAAACCCATCATCAATTTATTCATAAGGAGCCACTTCACACAAATTTCACATATAAGTAACACCAATGCCACTCAAGCCAACAAGCAAGCATACACTTACACAGGCATATATTATCAATATCATTGCCATGCATTTAGAAAATAAACTCTTCTGCTACCTCAAGAGAAGTATTCAATGGGATTGGATAAATTGGATGGTCTCGCCTCACAAGAATGGTTAAAGCCTATATTTTTAATAAGTACAATGTCACACCATGGTTCTCCAGACCCAAATCCCGATGTAATCAAGATAATTAATTAATAAAAATGCGAGTAAATTTTCACATTTGAAATATTTCCAAAACACCTCAACAATTACATCAAGACTCGAACCACAGAAAACTGAAGAGTGACATTTGATAATTTATAACTGGATCGTAAAATAAATCGCCCATAAGTGTATACAAAAATAGTAGTGTTTACAACGGAAGAAGAATATGTATACAGGGCACACACTTAGTCCCATATATGAAGATATGAGAAAAGGCTCGGCAAAGCAAGCTAGTATACAACATAAGCCTATTGGACCACAATCCATCTCACACATAAGTAATACACATGCATTGCCTAAAATGTATATATTTATATGGTCATGTGATAGACATCTCCAATATCCATATTCCATAATTGACCATATTCAATTCTATCTCAATATCATGTATCATCAACACTTATACATTCCCAAAATGGACTACATAACCAACATCATTTTAATCGTCAAATGGGTATGAACTCAATACCCCAAATATCAATACATCATCCACTTATATTATCATTTACAATGCATCCATTGATATTAATGATTATCAACGCTATAATGTACGTTTTATTCACAATACAGTAATTATTCACAATACAGTAATTACAGTAGCCGCCGGCCAAGGCATTTTATTACCACTATTTTACCTTCACAAAAAGCTTTACTTTAAAAATATCGTCATCCCATGATATTCCTGCATCAATGCTAAAAATGGACAACATGGGAGAGTAAGTTATATATTTCAAATGACGAATATGAATACAATTGAGATTATGTGCATATGTATATCAACATCATGTATGCTTTGCTACAATAATCAATAATCATCATAATTCATTTATCCAAACAATATACATAAACCATATTTATCAATCAACTCATAGCAAAGCAATACATATACACATCATTTCTCAATGCCACAATGGGCCACTATCATTATCAACAACCATAGACAAACAAGCCCTTCATCACATTGGGTTGTCACAAACAACATCATCACATTCAATATCTTTTTGTTGTATTCATATTTTACATGTTGTCTTTTAGGTATTCATTTACCCCTCTTATCATCATATCTCAACCTTAATCATCATCGATCATCATTACCTTTCGGTATATCTTCATGCTATACGCAAATGCTCTTAGGCTAATGCATATGCATAATGGGACAATAACAACAAATGCGGATTCGACTGTGGGAATAAACACCAAATTGTGGGTCAAGCATAAGTGTGTTACTGTGCCCCTACTACAGTAGTAAAAGTGTACACTTATATCTCAATTCATGCATGCTCAACATCATATTTTACTGCTACCAAACCGCTATCTCCCATCTATAGCACTAGTCACACTGTGACTTACGGATCAACATGGCCTCACTTGTCAAAAGTGCTACGAGTCTCTCTGGAACACACATCGAGAGAGCCATGCCCCGCCAAACACCGAGGTAACTTGTAAATCACAGAGCCGCCCACTCACTGGGCATGCCACATAGGGAGCCTCGCCACCAATCTAAGGGCAGCTTCATGATTCCCAAAATCACTAGGGAACAACAATAATTTACCCGTACACTGGGTCGCCCTCCTACTGGGCCCGCCTATTGGAACCTCTAACATTCCACATTGACAGCGTATGATATGCCATGGATGCAAATGCCAATCAATGCATTCTCACAATATGCATCCTACCATGCCACTCATCAAACATCATCATCATCACCAACACCACCATATAATCTTTAGTGGATTTTATCATTGTTGGTTATAGCCATTGTTTTAAGTTTTAAGTGTGACATTTTATTTCAACATATTCCATATCATACATGCAAGTCAATACTCGCAACAAATCACAATGGCATCACAAACATCAATAACATTCATCAATCTTTCATCAACATCACCACCTATTTCTTTATGGATTTTCATCTCATTGACCATTACCATTGTTTCATATATTAGTGTAGCATTCACAACAATTCACCAATATAATTCAAACCACACATACAAGATCACACTTGTATCAAACACAATGGTATTCAACAATCATTCATAATAGCAATCATCCTTTAGTCAAGGAAATGATCAACAACATCATCCATCATTATACATTATTGATATCATCTCTGATTCATCGATTTAAAACAAATAGAATGTCATGCAATCATCCCCTCATTAGTATCATCATCATACAAGGGTATGTCACATAACCACATCATTTAACTTGTCATTACCAAACCTCATAACATATTATTAGTGGTGTGCATTCATGTTTTCATAACATATGATAGGTACATACATGTTTTCCAATGTCTCAATCAATATCCAATACCATCAAGACACACCATCATCATATATCCCTAACATAATCTCTTATTTTTACATAATAGAGGGGTTTTAGGTACTATTAAGCTCATGACAATTTACAACATTAAGACATGAGAGAAACTCATTATTAGCCTTAAAAATAGTGGGACATGTCACAAATATCACCTATTGGTCCCAATTTGATAACCATAAAAAGTTGGGTTCAAAACCTCTTAAATTGGAATTTTACAATGCAATGGGTCTGGTGTTTTATGCCTAATGAGAGTTAGAAAACTCTAATTAAGACAAGACTAATTTTCACACCTCTATAACATAATTATCTACAACTTTCATGAAGAAGTTGGAGGCCAAAAATGTCATTAAGATGCCTAAACAGGGCAAAAACAGCAAGGGAAAAACAACAGTTGGAAATTTCTGACAGTGGCAAATTCCACTGGCCGTGGGAAATTCCTATTGGCCGTGGATGTTACACACTAAATTTTAAAATAAAATATTAATTAAGGAGATAAATATTAAATGATTATAGTTGGGTTATTTAATGTTCCAAAATATTGGGAATAAATAAATTAAGATTTTTGGGAACTGTTTATAATTTATTGGAACCAGATAAGCTGAAAATAAGCCCGGTTGAAATATGGGTGTCGGACCAAGTATCTCTGCTGGGATGATATTGGTCAGGGCTGTTAAGGATATTATTGGGAATCTGAATATGTATTCGGAATAATTTTTGGATAAAGTATTGAGCCCGAACAAAGATCCTGTTTGTCATAAAACAATGAGTCTTTAATGAGGGATTAAAAATAAAGCCAAATGACCCATTTTTCTCTTCTTATTCCCGTCAGCTCCTTGGTTCCTCTTAACAAACACCTTGCTTCTTTTTCTTCTCTATTCTTCTCCTTCATTTCTTCTTCTACTTCTCTTTAAAAAACCCTAAGCAAAAGGATGGTGGCTCTCTTCTCTTCTCCTATTTCCATTCTTGAAGGAACTTGGAAGAGTTTGGAGCTTGAAGTCTCACCCTCTTTTCTCCTCATTCTCGTGTGGCTCTTCCCTCTCTTGGAAAACTTTCTCATTCCTTGTCTTGAGGTAAACTCTTACTATTTCTCAAGAGTCTGAACTATAGGTTTTTGGGTTTTGGTGTTGGGAAAGTGATTTAATGAGTGTTGTTGGGTTTTAGAGAAACCCTAACCCTATGATTTGGGGGAAATTCAAAATATGAGTGAAGAAACATTTATTGTGTTAGATAATTATTATTTGTGAGGTGAAATGATGCTATTAATGGTGAATGACCATTAATGAAGCTTAATAATTAATGATGGTTGTTAGGAACCATTAATGTGGGAACCCATTAATGGGTTTGATATTAAAAATGCATAATAATAAATGTAGGTGCCTAAACCATGGTGGTTGTGGTAGAATTAATGAAATAAATGAGGTTTGAGAATTTAAAGTGATATAGACACCGAGTAAATGAATATACATTTGAATCTTGGTAGTCTGAATAGAAAATTGATTGTGTGACATATTGTAATGTAGGAAATAACTCCATCAATGACATGGAATCATCGGACCGTGTTGATTACTACTTCTCTTGAGGTAGGAGGGGGTAACTATTCTAAATGCATGATTTCATCCATTGATGATGTGAAAATATGTATATATGATTGTGTTTAATGATTGCTTGGGTGGACGATGTAATGATTTCATGATTTGAGTGCATTTAGAATGATTGATGTTATGTGGCATGTATTTGGGATGATGAATATGATATTGAACTGGTCTGAGTCGGAGTCAATGATCCGGTGTGGGACCAACCACGAGAGTCAATAGATGACTAAGGTTTTATACTGGTGCTGTATGTATCCGGTATGATTATCCGGTATCCCAGTGAGAGGAGACCGATCTTGATGTCCTCGAGATCCTTCACACTGACCTTACACATTGATATGGATGAAAGGTGGTGTCACCTACGAAGATTATCTGACGCTCAAGTCAGTAAATGTATCAGAATAAGATGAGCATGGAGGATGGTGGATCTACTTTGACTAGAGGACAAAACCTGACTTTCCTCGAGCCACGTAAATTGAAAGTGGACTAACCACCTTGTTCTGTCAGAGTATGGAAAACATATATATAACATGCATGTGGGAGACAAGTGTGGCTTAAGAGGTGGAGAATGCATCTTTTGGATGAATGTCCCCGACACCAGTAATGGGAATGAGCGCTATTACCTAAGCCACTTATGATTATCCCTTACGTCTCTAATATGGAGAACGGATTCCATCCGATATGCAAGGTGTTAACACGGACATACCGGTATAGGGAGATCACCTATACGGTCTTATCAGTCTGAAGTTTTACCTGCTGAGTCAGTATTACACATAGAACGGATAAAGTGATATCCGTACTTTGGTACCGGTATCGAGACCGGATCAAATATTATGTTGAATATATTGATGAAATATGTCATGATGGTTTGAGACCGTGTTTTGAATTGAAATCAATGATGTGAAATATCCTAATTATGTATATGTGAATTGATAAATGTGATTGCCACTAATTGTCAATGTGTATGAATTCCAACGAGAATTGGTAAAGATTGAGAATATTGAAATCCACTAAGTGGTAGTCGTGAATGGACGATTAATTGAGTGGCATTTAGGATGCATAGTGTGAGAGTGCATTGATTGACATTGCATCCATGGCATATCCTTTGCTGCTTATATGGAATGTTAGGGGTTCCAATAGGCAGGCCCAGTGGGGGTGACCCAGTGCACGAGTATACTGTTATTGCTCCCTAGTGATTCGGGGAATCAGGAAGCTACCCTTAGTTTGGTGACGAGGCACCCTATGTGGCAGGCCCTGTGGGAGGGCGGCTTTGTGATTAATAGTTTACCTCAGTGTCCGACGGGGCACGGCTCCCTTGATGTGTGTTCGGGGGAGGCCCGTAGCACTTTGGCAAGTAAGGCCATAATGATGATGTGCAAGTCACGGGGTGACTAGTGCTACAGATGGGCGAGAGCAGTTTGGTACCAGTAAAAGTATGATGTTGTAAGCATGCACGAATTAAGATATATATGTACACATTTTACTACTGCAGTAAGGGCATAGTAGCACACCTATACTTGTCCCACATTTGATATGTTGTTGTGTCCCACAGTCGGATCCGCATTTGATAATAAGTCCTTTGTGCAAACGCATTAGCTTTAAGAGCATTTGCATATACCTGGAGATATGCCTAGTTGATAGCCTGTGGTGGCGATGGATGATTGTTAAATAGAGGGAAAGTAAGCTGAGGTACTAACATTAAAAGTGTGATGATTATTGAGAATGTTAAGGATATATTATATATGATATTGCATTATGAATATACTAAATTGGACATGTATTGTGTTGAGATGGAATGATGTATCATGTGTGTGAAGCTTGTGATGGTTTCTTGAAAAATGAATATAATGTACACATGTATAAATATCATCATAATGTATGACTTTTGTACATTTGGATTATGTTACTCACCTCCTAGTTGCCATTTTTAAGCTTAATGTAGGTGTGATGTAAAATCCTATGTGTATGGCTAATTTTCATTAATGATCTTGATAATGTATAAATGATATTATTATTATTAAATTTTATTTCTATCGTTTAACAAATCGATGAGGCATCTTTCATCCTTTTTTTGGTATATATTTTAATAACTCTTAAATTTAATTACATCTTCTGCTTTTCTCTTGTGACGGCCTCGAGTCCGGTCGTCCAATGAGCACTCTGATACCTTCTCATATCTTCATATATGAGATAGATTATTAAATGATCCGGGGTAATTACTTGGCATTATATATATATATTGAATTTCTTCTACTTATAATCAATTCAAATTACGAAAAATTTACCCCTATTTTCGGGCTGGGGTGTTACAGTGGAATCCACAGTCTGGACCACCAAAATTCCCATTTTTTCCACCTTTTGAGGCAGAACGATCCATCGGCCATGGGAAATTCCCACTGGCCGTGGATCTCACTGCTGTAAGTACCATTCTTCTGCTTTTTGGCCCTTATGTTTTTGCCAACTTTTGGATCCCTTTCACTAGGCTATTCAACTCCAATTTGCATGAAATTTTATACACAACATACCTACCCTTATATCAATAATGTGGCAAAGTTTCAAGCCCAAATTCATTCCCAATCAAATTCTAAGCTATATGGTAGTTTTATGCATATATTGGACATTTTACATGACAAATCAAATGCAATTGGCTATAAACTTTCTATTGACCTATATTCACATATACAAATATGACTTGCTCTAACAAGTCTCATCCAATAACTCATTTTCTAGATTAAGATATGCTCGTGACAATTCATGCCCCTTTTTAGCTAAACCAAGCATGACAAATTATAAACTAGGCTTATTTGGCCACAACCAACCATGCACACAAGTTTCATACATATATTATGGATTATGGATGACCTCTACATGAAGTTTAGCCCATTATATGAGAATATCACTTATCCATTTTCTTGATTATGCATAAAATGCACTTTGTGAGCTATAATATGACCCAAACCATTCATACTTCATTTCATTATGGATCATTCATTACAAACGCATCAATTCCCATCAAGGGACTACTACACATTCATCATTATCTCATACATATATATATATTTCTACCAAAAATCAACAAATTGCCAAGCACGTCATTCATCACATTGTCAATCATCCCGTAATTCCAAAATAATTATGGCAAGGCAAGCATGAGTATAATCATATACATTAACCATCAACCATTCAACTCATGCAATTGAAATGTAAACTCCTCTCCTACCTCGAGAGAAGAACCGCAATTCAAATGCTCCAATCATTCCACATCATCATCCGGAACACAATCTAGACATCAAACATATATGCATTCATTCAAGCATGAGCTATCACAAGCTTTCATTATAATTCTAAATAATTGCTCCTATATCATCAAGCTTAGTAACAAGTCCTAAACTTGTCAAAACATCCATTTATACTCCTATGTTAGGCTTTTGGAATTCCTTTTCCAAAACCAAGATTTTCTAAGCCTAAAAGGGGTCAACCAAACCTAACAACAACAATATCACATTCTTCCCTCATCTAAGATGAATTCCTTATTACCTCAATCATTCAAATACCATCGTTGACACTTAAAGTTCATTATGAACCATCTTAGCCCCTATGAATCATCATCTATCAACATATTCCAAATGGTACATATTATGGTCTAAGACTTCATCAAACCACACTTCCAAGTCATGAATCTATCACAACCTTTTTGGTTTAGTGGTTCACATTCCTCATTCTTAATCATACCTATTTTATAGGTTTCACCATCAATGGCTCTCTATCATTTCACTATCACTTATCATTATACAAATCAATAACCATACTCTAAATATCACACATTTCAATTCAAAATCATCCCTCAAATCAACATTACATGTTTTCCTCAATTCCTTAGGACTAGGTTTCTATCAAAACCTAACAATCATTATCAATAATCATCAACCATCAGCAATGGCTATTTCTCCTCATCAACAATATTCCCTAACATCATTAAACATATTTTCCACTCATATTTTGCATTTCCCCCCAAATAATAGGGTTAGGGTTTTATCAAAACCCAACAACCACCATTAATGCTCATCATTACACATCACATTTTCATGCCATTTTCGTGTACCCGCAAAGGCCCTCATAAAACTCACACTAAAAACACCTCATCTTAGGGTTTCACATCATTAATGGCTTCCCAACATCTACCCATACACAATACACTCCCAAGATTCATAATAACCGATAACCTAAGGTTAGAATTCAAGAAAAAAGTCTGGAAAGTTACCTCAAGCCAAAAATGGAGAGAGCTCCAAGAGAGGGAGACGAAAATACAAGGGGAGAGGGAGAGCTTTTAATCACCATTTTCATCTCTTCCAAGCTTGAAGCATAACGAAAATGGATAGGGAGATGGGACACCACTATGCTTAGGGTTTTTAGAAGACGAAGAAGGAGATGAGTGGATGAGGAAATGAAGAGAAAGAGAATAGGAAGAAGAAGAAGAAGTAACGTGAAATTAAGAGAAGGGGGAGGGATTTTTTTTTTGTTTTAAGGTTTAAGCCTCATTAATAATTTCTCCATTTTATAATACACAGGATCTTAATTCATGCTCAATACTTTATCTAAAAATTATTCTGAATATAGATTCAGATTCCCAATAATATTCTTAACAGCCCTAACCAACGGCACCTCAATCGGAGATACTTGGTCTGACACCCTTATTTTAACCGGGTATAAATTTTAACTCTTAAAGCCTCAATAAATTATAAATAATCCTCATAAATCTCAATTTAATTATTCAATATTTTTGGGACACTTATTCACCTATTTATTATTATTTAATATTTATTCCGTATATTTAATCATTTTTATAAAATTCAGGATGTTACAATCCACCCCACCTAAAAAGAAATTTCGTCCTCAAAATTTAACCTCAACATATATATCGTAAGGCCATACTTCAGGCCACACACCACTAGAGTTCAATGACACCATGAAATAACATTGGACTTCCCAAAGTCAACTAGGACATGATCATAAAATTTCCTACATCTAAATGAGTCATATATCATCTATTACAACTCATCCAACATAGCTTACATGTTCATACTCAGTACGACCAGATAGACTTAAACATTCACCATAAGCAGTTACAACCCTATACTTGTCCGGCCTACGTGTTGCTGCATCCGACATACAGGAAGGCGTCCCAATCCCGTAGTGGTTACCACAAACACATGAGGTCGACACATAAGTGCACGTTGCCACAATGCCTATGGCATGTAACGTCTTATCAGGACAAGTACTTCGTATTCCCATCGCTCACATCAATCACACTTACTCAAATAACATCTATTCACATGAGACTTAGTGACAATTCACATAAGTCCATAACCAACATATTCATATCTCATCGCCATTACACATAATCCGGTATCATTCACGCTATACCAATCATCAAATATTAATTAAAATTACCATAATTTGGTGTATCAACCATAGATTTCCAATTATCACAAGGTAAATACCTCATCATCGGGCTTCATCCATCTAAAACCATGGTCAAATAGCCTAAAAATCCTTGTCTTATTTACATATTGTTGGCTATAAATCAATTTAAGCCTAAAAGATTCACCAAACTCTTATTAACCATGCAACCTTAAGGTTAAAGTAGGGCTCACGATCATATAATAAGTTTCCACACTAGCGGACCTTCTCACTGATCATAACCAAAATCCACAAACTGGACATATAATCCCCATCATATCACATCACTATGTGGTTTCTATCATCAATGTATTCCTTCTCAGAACAAAGGAAGGGTAATAACATGATCAAATTTCCTTTTATCAACCCATAATCACACATATCATCTCTACATCGCATCATAACTTCATAATTGATCTAATGATCATAATATCAAGGGCACATAATTTAGCCCAAAGCTATACCATAAAATCACATATCATCGCCAATACCAAATCATACCCTGAATTCTACACTAGTATTCATCAATTGTCAGGGGTTATATTCATTATTCGCATTCTATTCCATGATAGCTCTAGCCCCAACAATTTAATTCGTAATCGATTTTACTGTGGCTAAATTAATCAAAACATTCGATCTATCATTAGACTTAGGAAATCCAAGGGTCGCCTAGTACCCATCGTAGGATACTCCTACAGCACACAACATCATTATATAAATGGCTCGTAAAAATAACATAGAGCCTAGACCACCATAAGGTCTAATAAAATCAATCATCCATAAAGTTTGATCTTTCAAGATCACATCAACTCAACCAGGGTTACCGCACCTAGTGGGTCATAATTAAATCAATCACTCACTCGGTTCATAAATATAAAACCGAGACATAACCCCAATCATGTGCCAACACAATTTCACATTCAATGAGCATACCATGGCTATGAGCCACCTCATAATTCGTACAAGAGACCTAAGCAAATAATTCAATTTCAATATACATACATATCAAGGTCTCAATAGTTCATGGTTTATCACCATATCAATTCATATTTAATATCTTCTATCCATGGTCAACACACGGCATAGGTCCATCATTAAATCAATTCATATTCAACATATCATATCCATGATCACACATGGTATAAATTCATCATCAAGTTAAGTCATACTTAATATATCAATATCAAATGCATAATATCAATGTATTCATCATTAGAAGGAAATAGTGTAAGGAACTTGACCAGACTTACACAAACAACCATATCAATCGTATTGAGGAATTCATCCACATGTCTTTAATCTCATGATTCATTAAGTTTTCCAATGAGCAACTATGCCCCACAAGTGCATCATACAACCTCAATGATAATGGGCATGCATCCATAAATAACAATCATAACTTATGAATAATCATTCACAAAGAATCCCCAACAAGCATCAATCACAACTTAATACTAATGGTTCACCAGGAATCACCATTGAGGAATCATTGCCCTGATAGCCAATTCACAATTCTTAGACAACTAGTCATTCACAATTCAACACTTTAATATATCCTCATCCTCTAAATGATAATCACTCTTAAATCTACAGAATAATATTACAATGATCACAAAAATGTTTCCTAATTGAGCAATTGTGCTCCAAACATCCATAATGCCAATTCTTTACAGAGCAACCGTGCTCTGATAATAATCAATAATTCTATTTTAGAGCAAAATACACTCTGATACCAGCTTGTCACACTACAGTTCTCCAGACCCAAATTCCGATGTAATCAAGATAATTAATTAATAAAAATACGAGTAAATTTTTCACGTTTGAAATATTTCCAAAACACCTCAACGATTACATCAAGACTCGAACCACAGAAAACCGAAGAGTGAGATTTGATAATTTATAACTGGATCGTAAAATAAATCTCCCAAAAGTGTATAAAAAAATAATAGCGTTTACAGTGGAAGAAGAATATGTATACAGGGCACACGCCTAGTTCCATATATGAATATATGAGAAAAGGCTCGGCAAAGCATGCTAGCATACAACACAAGCCTATTGGACCACAATTCATATCACACATAAGTAATACACATGCATGACCTAAAATGTATATATTTATATGGTCAAGCAACATACATCTCCAATATCCATATTCCATAATTGACCATATTCAATTCTATCTCAATATCATGTATCATCAACACTTATACATTCCCAAAATGGACTACATAACAAACATCATTTTAATCGTCAAATGGGTATAAACTCAATACCCCAAATATCAATACATCATCCACTTATATTATCATTTACAATGCATCCATCGATATTAATGATTATCAACACTATAATGTACGTTTTATTCACAATACAGTAATTATTCACAATACAGTAATTACAGTAGCCACCGGCCAAGGCATTCTATTACCACTATTTTACCTTCACAAAAAGCTTTACTTTAAAAATATCGTCATCCCATGATATTCCTGCATCAATGCTAAAAATGGACAACATGGGAGAGTGAGTTATATATTTCAAATGACAAATATGAATACAATTAAGATTATGTGCCTATGTATATCAACATCATGTATGCTTTGCTACAATAATCAATAATCATCATAATTCATTCATCCAAACAATATACATAAACCATATTTATCAATCAGCTCATAGCAAAGCAATACATATACACATCATTTCTCAATGCCACAATGGGCCACTATCATTATCAACAACCATAGACAAACAAGCCCTTCATCACATTGGGTTGTCACATACAACATCATCATATTCAATATCTTTTCGTTGTATTCATATTTTACATGTTGTCTTTTAGGTATTCATTTACCCCTCTTATCATCATATCTCAACCTCAATCATCATCAATCATCATTACCTTTCGGTATATCTTCATGCTATACACAAATACTCTTAGGCTAATGCATATGCATAATGGGACAACAACAACACATGTGGATCCGACTATGGGAATAAACACCAAATTGTGGGTCAAGCATAGGTGTGCTACTATGCCCCTACTACAGTAGTAAAAGTGTACACTTATATCTCAATTCATGCATGCTCAACATCATATTTTACTACTACCAAACCGCTATAGCCCATCTGTAGCACTATTAACCCCATGACTTGCGGATCAACAACATGGCCTCACTTCAGCCTTTCGCTCAAGCCACACATGTACTCGCTTGAGCGAAACGGGTCCAGTGACCATTTCTTCACTGGCTCGCTCAAGCGTGACCATTCTCGCTTAAGCAAGATACGTCCAGAAGCTCATCAACACTCCATGCTCTACTCTGCTCTGCCACCCAGTCAGTGGAGAAGCTTCCAAGCTCCACCCAACCATGACTTCTTCCTCGCAACGTCCCAACCTCAACATAGTGGGTCATCTTCCACAAACCAAGATACTCCATGCTGCTGGCACAGGCTCCCAACCGAGCCACAAACAGCCTCATCAACAAGAGGAAGAAGAGGAGAAGAAGAAGGACCAGCAAGAAGGAGAACACCAGGGAACAGAGGAGGGACCTGAACCCAACCTCCAAAACACACAGCCACACGCAGTTTCACCATCACCATGCAGCTCCTCATCACCATGTAGTTCCACTCGGTTCTACACCATGCGTGAGTGGAAGAAGAGGATAAAAAGGAGGAAGAAGATAAAGCAGAAGCTCCAACAAGTTCTAGAGAGAAGGAGGAGCACTTCTCTCATCAGGATATACACTTCCAAGGAATGAAGGGAGAGAGTGAGAAGAAAAACATGCCACCAAGGCCTTATCATCTCAGCCTCATCAGCATCCAATTCATCACAATATCCCACCCTCATTTAATGCAAGTCCATCAACATTTAATGCCAATTCTCTCAGCAATGATTACACAAACACCACGTGGACAAAAAAGGAAAGAAAACCGGACCCATTTGACCATCAAGGCACATGAGTCATCACTATGGGGACCACACAGAAAAAGAAAAGAGAAAGGGAAACCGGGCCCTACAATGATCCAAGAGCACCAGTGGTCCCTCATTAATCAATTGCCTCGCCTGAGCAAATTTCATCCTTCAAGACCTTTCGCTCAGGCGGGTTCCATCCAGCAACTGATTCCTTTCGCCCTCGCTCGGGCGTCCCAAGCTCGCTTGAGAAACCAACACTCAGAATCCATTTCTTCTCTTGCTCGCTCACGCTGATCCCTCATTCGCCTGGGCGAGATCGGGCCAGAGCCCTTGTAATCAACACAAAGGATTCTCGCTTGAGCGAGAATCCCTCTCGCTTGGGCGAGAAGTATCAGGACCTGGGCAGAAACGTGAGCTCTCAATATCACACATAACAAAATCCATTCAAAGCCAATTTAACTCAATTCTATCCTTCATATATCTTACAATAATCATTTAAAACTTGTCTCCAGTGTTCGTGCACAACAATTTCCATTCAACTTATATTCAACAATTTGCCCTTCTCATCAATTACTCATTTTTATAAAATTCGGGGTGTTACAATGAAGGGCAATGTGAATGTGTATGTGTATGTGCTTGCTATGAGTAGTAAATTGTAACACCCTCAGTTAACTAGGACAATCCCTTCCACTAGATTATCTTGGTCAACTGAGAGGTTACGAGTTTTAGAAAAATATGGAAGTTTTTTTTAAACTTGGTGGAACAGATACACCTTATATACAACGTATCATATATAATACATGGTCGTAACAGTAACTGTACATACTGAAAGTGAAGGGGCACATAGGCTCCCATAAAGAAAATAAAATAATTTATCCTATCTTCCCGTCCTCGGTCCAAGAAGAGCTTATGTGATCTTCGTTCTTGAAGTTTGTCTTCATCCCCATGATATCTGGAAAAATTAGCGTAAGGGTGAGTCTTCACCTCCACAATAATCGGGAAGGTGTCTCATCAACACCTGTCCACATACAATACAAACAATCCAAGGTCGAGTCCCACCCACTCTCTTGGGGGTTCCTAAAATACACTCTAAGTTATCTCACCACTTTTCATCTTAACTGAACATTCCCATCTTCCCAGTCACCTCTCAGGCTTACTAATATCTATACAATCATATTCCAACAGTAAACAATCACATTCTCAACATAGAGATGCAATGCATGAATTCATTTCGTTATTCAAATCTTTTATTAGTCACCATGATGCATGTGGGCACATCTCCTCCTCAACGATCTCATATACAACATTCATGTGCACAATAACGCCACCCTTATCTCCCCTCCACAACTAGAGTGACTGGAGCTCTCCTCGTTCTGGTTTTCACAAATGGGTAAGGACTCTCAGTCCCAACATCAAAATAGCCAATCACAATATCACACATCACCATAGAATGGGAACTCCACGGTCATAGAAAATCCCGCCTCTTGTCAAAGTACACCAGAGTTTGCTACGGGCTGTCCGGCAACGGGAGCGAATCCGATGCCACTTGGAATTCCCGCCTGCGGTTATACTCCCTAGACGGCCCTCGGGTATCGAGGTGCGACAGATTCTTCAGTGTACCCATCACTGTATGCTCTAGGGGATCATTCTAACACCCCTCCTCAACTCCATATATGATGCATACAATACACAATTTTCTTTACACTAGTCGTCGGTAGGGTTCTTTTGATGGCTCTATTTCATTTCTAACGTCGAACTACTTCTATTCATGAATTTCAATTTATTCTCTTCCTTATTTTCTCAAAATGCCTTAACTCATAACGGACTCACCCACGCTTAGAAATGAAATGAGATCTTATATTTTCCAAAAATTATGGGTATACTGGCATCACAACACCCATCATCACATCGGATCCAATCTAATCTCATCACATTATTTCATAATTTATTCATCTCAAGATCCCTACTGAGACATTCCTTTACTCGTTCTTTTCTTATTTATCCCAACACATTCATTTAATGCATCATACAAGTACAATATCACAATCCATACATGTGTCATCATACCACACTAATCATACATCTCATCACACATAATTAACATGTATTCTTTCATGCACACAATTATATAGCAATCGTCAAACCCAAAAAATCAAAGGTAATTGTTGGCATTAAACTTGGTATACTAATTTGTACATTAGTTTGCCACTAGTTTAGATATCAGATCGTACGTGCTTACTCAAAATACCGTATGAAGTAGTTGGATTCTATTACTCTTCTTAATTTATTTATTCCTTTATTATTATTACACTAATGATTTTAACTCCTTATGTCTAATCATGAAGTCTAACTCACTACTAAGTGACTTTTGTAGCTTAACTTAGATACTTAGATCTTATACTTTAACCAACAAGGTTTTATGGAATAGCTTAGCTTTCTTATATCCTTCAATTATTTATTAGTAAATTCTTTTTTTTTATTTCCCGATTCTAATTCTTAGTAATTAGAGAGTTCAATTTACTCTTAAATTAAGGAATTTAAGTCATCCTTTAGTATTTATTTTCTTTCGTTAATAAACTTCGCTAATTGAACAATTTATTTCCTAGGTTACTAATTTCTTATGCACATAAGTTTACCCTTAGTGATATCCCCCCCTAACTTTCAGTCATTATCCTTTAGTACTGTTTCTCTATTTCTGTCACTACTAATTTATTTAGTTACCTTTATTTAATCAACTAAGATTGATTATCTCTAAAATGTCAATTTGTTACTTAAGGATTTAGTCACCATCCTAGCTTCTATGCTTTAATGCTTAATTAGGATATTTCCTCCCTAAAAGTCATTATCTAATTTATAAGTTGCTCCTTTTTATTGCTAGACTACAATTTAAATTCAAAAATCTCTTACATGTCCTTTACTATCATTAGTTAACAATATTCTAAAATTCGAATGCTTGTCTCTTCTTTAAACTTCTAAACTTATTCTAAATTATTTGAGCGTTTGCACCATTTACTTCGAAATTACCTAAGGTCCCTTTTTATTATAAATCTAAATCCTAAAATCTTCTCTTTATTTAACTAACTAACATCTTTAAGCCTAAAACTTCTTTAATTCCCTTCACTTACATTTTAATGGTTTCTAGGGTTTCTAACTCTTAGCATTATTTTTTTTATTAGATTTTCAAACTTTAGACCTATTTTATTTAGGTACGTAATTCCTTCCCTAAAAATCTTTTTCTATAATTTACTCCAAGTTAGACTCTAGCTATTTCTTTTCACTCTTAGCCTAATCAATCTATTAAAATATTTAACCCAAAATTTCATTTCCTACTCAATTTCAAATTCATTCCATTAATCAAGTGCTTAAATTCACTTTTTGTTTTTACCTCAAGTGGTCACAAAATGATCACTAAAATTTGCCACGAAATTCTCCTTCTAAATTCCAAAATTTGTTACACTAAAAGACTTCTCGTATTTCCATTTCCTTTTTCATAATTATCAAGTTACTTGTCAGTAAAGTTTTTCACAAAAGAATTTATTCATTTATTTAGTAAATTTCTATAAAATCTTATAACCACTTAGGCAATCCCATTTATAGTGGTTAGTAACATAACGCATCGTAACCGTTCGGTCAGTAAATTTTTACGAAGAACGCGATATCTTCCAAACAACTCTAGGGTGATTAATGGTAATAATAATTTCTAATAGCGGGGCTTATTGGTGAAATAATTTACAAACTACATAATAACATCACAATTTTAAAGAAATAATTAATACAACCATATCGAATTAAACCGAGCCCGCCTAACGCTGAATTTTTCTAAGCTTTTCGTTTTAATACCGATCGTGATAAACTTTATATATATATATATATTTTCATATATACCATTATCAAAACACACTTATTAAATTTATTGGAAATTAATTTTAATGATAAATTCTATTAAATTTAATCGTCGTCGACGGAAATTTTTGTAACTTAAGATTTAACCGTTAGATCGTGGCGAAATTCAAAATGGAGATTTTTCAATATACGAGCAATATTATGAAATGGTTAAAAATAATTTTATACGAGGTGAGACCCCCCTTACCATACAAAACACTCGCTGCCCGAAGGAAGGAAAATGATCCGTTCGTCAAAAATTTGCCGGGTTCTTTGAAACGTCCGTCGATCGTCGTCGATCGTCCTTACGTTGCTAAAAACGTGATATGCAAAAATTTTTTAGACACCTAGAGGATTATGGACAGCCAAGGAAGATCACAAACAACCATGAAGTTATTTAAAACTAAAAGATCATTTACAAAAAATTTGTCAAAAATTCCACCGATTGATCCCAACGTACTCCGATCGTCGTCTAGGCTTCCCGTCCTTAGAAAAATTACGCATGCATGGTTAGAGCAAGGGGGATAGCCACGGTTTTGGCCCTCTAAACAACAAGGAACATCATCAAAATTTCAAAATGAAAACTATTTTTCAACCAAGAAGATCAAGGACAAGATCCAAGGGAGCAACATCAAAATTTCTTACCTTGAGTGACGGTTTTGAGAATCTAGGACAAAGGGATTAGGTTGATCTTTTTGAAGCCATAACATGCAAGAGATTCTTGAAGAAGAGTGGCTGTTTGGGTGAGGTGATCATGGTTTAGAAAGGTGACGAGGAAAAAGAATGAATTTTTGGGTGGTTGGAAGTAGAAGGTGATGGTGTGACCGTAACTTTTGGTGGTTAAGGGTGGTTATTATGGTGGTTGGAGTGGTGTCTAAGAGAGGAAAATGGAGAAGAGGAGAAGGTGTTGTTGCTGCCGTGAAGAGGAAGTGAAAGAATGGTAAGGACAATAGGTGATTAGGATGAAGTGATGAAGTTAGGCCTAGGTGAAATGATGATGATGGTTCATGGTATCTTGGTATGGTGAGTTATGGTATGACATATAATGAAAGAAAAAGGGGACAGCTTGAATAAGATAGTAATGTGAATGTCTAGATGGGATAAGGCACATTGTGATAATGTTTCTTTAGGCACATGATATGATGGCATGGTATGGTTAAGGCATCATGTATGGCAATCTACCATGGTAACATGCTATCTTGGTGGTTAATTTTCAAGAAGACAAGTGGTATGATGCAAGAGAGGGTAAAAATTGGTCATGACACATGTGAGGGGTGTGGCAAGCTGTAGTGTGATGCATGGAAATGGAGTTTTTAGAGCTAGACAAGTGTCTAGTGGGTGGAAGAAAGTGATTGGTTCATGTTGCATGGGAAGCTGGTGTGGCACAACCAGAGGCGTCCTCTTGTGCGTGGACTTAGGGATCCTTGTGGGCCGAATTTCAAAATAGGCTGAACATAAAAGTTGTAGAACTTTATGTTCTCTTTAATTCCATATAAAGCAAAAAACAATCCATCAAGAATTGAGTGATATATGGCCCAAATACGGAACTAATGCAGGGCAGTGACGGGATTTTTGTCCCTTGCACAAATAATTTTTCTGGGCCAAATGGGCTGCGAATTGGACTTTGGTTTCTTCATCAAAGTTGTGAAGAAATGTGTTGTAAAACTGTTGGTGAAGGTCTAATTCAATTTCATGGCTATATGAGAGAGTTAAGTGGAAAATACTGCACCTAGTGTAAGCTATTGCTGGAGAAACGTGAATTGGTGTACTGTTTTAAATTCTGGGATGTATGGAGTGGGAATTTGCTTTTGGGACCTTCATGAAGTTTTTAGATATTCCTTTCCTATTTAATTTGATATATTATTTGCATTTATCCAAGTTTTGTAGCCCGAGATATACCCGATTTACGACAGGGTGCTCTAGAAGCTTCTCGGATCAGCTAGGGCCTTCGAACTAAATTCACCATAAATTTTCCCTTAGGAATTTGATTTCATGACCTTCATTACAATTGTAGATATCTATGATAAGGATTTATAGAAAAAATAACGGAGTGATTCAAGCACCGGAAGAGGGACATACGTAAAGTTTATCAAAGGCTTCCAGCATCGAAATGAAACAGCCAAGGGGTCATGAAGATTTATTAAACTGTACGAATATATAAGGATTTAGCTTTTGATGTCTTCACGGAAAACATAGATAATTTTGCTATGGAGATTTTGACACCAAGTTTGCACAAATCGAAGGTTGTATGAGAAAGTTATGAATTTTTTCTGAACTATGCACAGAGAAAAACATCCAAACATTGTAATTTTGAGATGAATATACTTAATCTTCAATTTCGGGGTTGACAGAGTAAGAATTGAAGTTTGGGGCTAGAAACGGAGATTGAAGATCTTTTCAAAATGAAAAGATTGAGACCAAAATCATTCAATTCTAAGATCGTATGAGAAATCTGGGTCTAAAACATCAAAGGTATTCAGGTCGAGTTTTAAAGCATTTCTAAGGAAATCAACTCACGGAAAAACAGGGATGATAGAGTCCGAATCAAGCTTTGGTCTCTTCAGGAAAAATTCCCAAAATGTCGAAATGAGTCACCAAAGACTGACCGTGTCACCATCGAATATCCCGAGATATATGAACGGTCAAACGTAAGAGACGCTAAAGGTTCTGATTGAGCTTATCAGGCTAAGTTAGACACCCTTGATTCTTCGCAGAGATATTCTAACAGGACTAGTATCCCTACTGGATCACTAGTCTTGGTTCGAACAGTCAGAGTCTAACCTCAAGCTGAGTCCCATAGTTCAAATTTGAGAAACCCGACAATATTTTATTATTAAATATAATTATCAAATAAATGAATATATATATATATATATAACTTAAAATAGATGTGATTTCAAAGTAAATCATTATAATTATTTATATATTAAATATTATCGACAGAAAATAATTATCTAATAAATATAATGATAAATTAATTTGTACCCAAAATAATCGTCGTTAACGTATTATTTTTGATTAAACTGCGTTGTCGAACATTATTTATTATTTTCATATTTCTGCCTTTCTCACTCATCAAATTCTCTCGGTGTTCTTACTTTTCATATTAAACTCTACTTCTCTCCATTTTCTCATTCTAAACGGTTCGGGGAACAGGCTGAAGCCTCGAGCTTCTTACTAAAAGCTCAACAGAATATCCTCAGAGTCCTGAGGGTCTAGTTTCCTATTGTCAAAAATCAGGGTTGTTACATAAATAATAAGACTTGTATGCCTATGATGATATCTTTATGAAGGCTTGGTGATAAATTGATGATTTTATTGTAAAACACTCATGTTGCTTATATGCATGTACACATGATCACAATGTATTCGGATTTGTCATTTTGAATGTATAACTCACTCTCCCATGTTGTCTCTTTTTAACATTGTGATATAGGATTGTCATGGAAAGAGATTGTATTTTGAATCAAAGCTTTTGGAGAAGGTAATTAGTTGTAAAGGAATGCCTTTGCTGACAATATTGATAATTAGTGACTTTATGGATATATAAGTGGCAATGTGAATGAATAATGATGTTAATATTATTTTAAGGATCACATCTCTATTCTTTTGGTAATGTGTATTGGCCATTCTTTTCTATCTAACACTATATGATGCTTGGACAAATGCAATTGGATGCCATTGTGATGTTGATGATATTCATGTCAATGAGGAATTGATGAATTGCAAGTATGAAATGATGTTGGACATGGAGTCCTTTTGTGCATGTATATGTATTGATGATGATTCATGATTAATTCATGCTTGATGATTTAATTTTGTGTAAGAAATGATGTTATACAATGCCTAGATATTTAGGTTTGATTCTAGGTCAAATGCCATGGAAATGAATGCTTGTTTGGTGTCAAATATGTCCAAGAAAGTTTAAGGTTCCAAGTGCCAATGCATAGCCCTTTGAAAATTGGATTTTGAGGAACAAGGTGTGATCCACGGCCTGTGGAATTTTCCCACGGCCAGTGAATCATTCTGTCTCAAAACGTGTAAATTTTGACAATTTTGGGTGGTGAAGTTAGTGGGTTCCACGACCAGTGGGAATTTCCCACCACCAGTGGAATGGCCACTATCATATTCTTTTTACTGTTATTTTTCCTTTGTTGTTTTAGCTCTTTTGGGCCCCTTAATGACATTTTTTGCCTCTGACTTCTTCATAATAATTGTAGATAATTATTCTATGGAGGCATAAAAATTAGAATTACCTTGATTGGAGTTTTGTAACTCTTATTAGCCATAAAACACCGGACCCACTACAATGTAAAACTCAAATTTAAGAGGAGTTTGAACCTAACTTTTTATGATTCTCAATTTCAGACTAATAGGTGATATTTATGATATGTCCCACTATCTCTAAGACTAAAAATTAACTTTTCTTTCCTTGGTCTTGTACTCTTTGGTTCCCTATGCTTAGTACTCCAATCCTTTATCCTTGAATGCTTGTTCATTATAAGAAAATTTATATTTAGGGAGGAAGAAAAATGTCACTAAGTGGTAGCTACTCCCTCACAAAATCTATTAGCGAGACATTAGCGAGAAAATAGCTACAAATCCTTTCATAGTGAAAAACCAAGTCGCTAATGAGCTACAAATGCAATTTCCTTATGTCCCTACTTATAAAATAGTGAGGAAATGTTAGTCTCTAGTTTGTTGCTAAGTTACAGGAACATTTTTGTAGCAACTTTGTTGCAGGATACTATTATTGGTATTGTGTCACAAAGTTGTAGCTAAACTTCCTTGATGAACTGCATTAAAACCCTCGTAAGTTTGTTAGTCTATTGCTTTTCCAATTTTCTCGTTTTACTGTAGCAAATCATCATAAAAAATCATATATTTCCTCGCTGATAGCCTCACAAATTTGATACAACGCTATAACAAATTCCTTGCTAATCTGTCACTAGTTATAAAATAATTAGGAAACGTGTCTCTAGTTTGTTTCTAAGTTAAAGCTATATTTTTTATCAACTTTGGTGAGGGATACTATTATCGATATTTTGTCGCTAAAGTGTAGCTAAAATGCAACAAATCCCTTAAAAGTTTGCTAGTCTATTGTGTTAGCAATTTCCTCGCTTTATTGTAGCAATGTATCATCGTAAAAACTCAAATAGTTGCTCGCTCATAGTCCACTATTTCCTTGCTAATTTAATTATTTTTGGTAAAATAAATTTGTTAAATTATTCATTATTTATTTTATATCTCTATATATTTCATATTAGTTTCATAATCAACAAAATAACACTTTAGTTTAAAAGCCGTTAAGAGTAAGTTACTAACATCTTATGAAGGCCTAATCATACAAAGGAATTCAATAGAACTATAATATCAACTGTTAACAATAAGAAAGCTTCCTTAACGCACATTTAAACTGAAATGTCATCTAATGAAATTCAATTATAAAGTTACTAATAATTTTGAATCAATTCACTTTTAATAACATCCATATACATATTATACACAAACGCATATTGCACTTCAGAAATACAATCACAAATTATGTATGAAATTAGTAAAAATAAGAAATGTTTTATTTTAATGTTATAGAGAGAGAAAAAACTAGGTATATACAAACAAAAAGCCCAACTAGTAAGAATATGGGGAAAGAGAATTGTATCAGCATTGGGCCTAAATTAATACAATAAAGGAAGAACAGTGATGGGATTTTTCACATCAACTAGTCATTGCTGACACCACTAGTGATACAAGAATTGCCTAAGCAAGAAGCTACTTTGTAGAGAGCTTTTACATGAAATAGCTGAAAGATCTCATTTTTCTTGACCCACCTACTCTGTAGAGGTCATTCCTTTAGAGTAGCTCATTCATATAATTAGACTCTAATGACACACTTGCACATACCTGCATAAATGCAAATACATCACATTAGAAACAGTGTATATGCATGTTGTGTGTATTAGTGTGTATGTCACTCACCTTCTTTTCCTTTTCCAAGATCTCTCGTATCAAGCAGTAAGTTGTTAAAACACAAATTTTACAATAAAAAGATAACAAACATTATGAAAAATTAGATGGTACTTCCAGCAATCTACAAGGAAAATGAAAGATGTAGAAAGACAACCTTTAGGTCACTTCCTGAATATCCATAAGTCATATTAGCTATTGCTGCAAGATCAACACTGGGTGCCAAATCTTCTTTGGCTAAAATAACTGAGAATCTGTTTCTCTGTTTAGAGCATCTGGCAAATTAACCATCAATCTATAAAGAATTTTAAAGAAAGACTATCAAGAGTAGATCCTAGTGTAAAATTTGAAAAATAATTTAACAACAAACATAGCAAGCTTGCCTCTAAGGAAGCCTCCTAATAATAGCGTCATCAAGATCAAATGGCCTATTTGTAGCAATAAGAACAAGTACCCGCTCTTTATCTTTTGTACGCAGACCATCCCAATTATAAACTCATTTTCATTTTACACATAACCTTTCATATCTTCCTAACATACTGTCAACCTGCCACAAATGCCACAATAAATCAACACAGATCATCAAAATTATGAAAATTCATAATAGCTATTGTAAAAAGGAAATGAGAATTAAATTATTTAGGTCTTCAATTTAGCCAGTTTTCAAGAATAATTTGGCTTATTGTTTTTACTGCTTATTGAATTGGGCAGCACATAATGCAGAGAAATTGATATTTAAAGCCAATTTAAATAATCACAATAATGCACACACAACTAAGGAATTCAATAATAATAAAAAAGCTTAACTTCAAAACTCTCCTTAAACCATCCTAGTAATGGCTTACCCAAAGGGCAAAGGAACTCAAAAATATAGAACATTCAAATAATAGGACAATAAAACTTCAAACGAAGATAAACATATGGCATGTAACAGCAACCTTATCAACGAAAATAACACTTGTAGCAATTTTACTGGCTAGAGAAAACACTGGTTTGACATATTTCTCCCCTTCACCAAACCACTACAATTAACAAAACCATATTTATCCTGTTACTGAAGCATCAAAGGAAATACCTAGAAAAAATAGAGTTATTTGCTGCATTAATACCTTAGAAGTGATGCTGGACATTGAAATGTTCATGAAATTTGCTCCAGCTTTAGTTGCTATAGCCTTTGCAAGCATTGTTTTTCTTGTGCCAGAGGTACAAAAAGTAATATTCCTTTACAAGGAAATATCAAACGTAATAGCAATGAGGTGTTAAACAAAATGTTCCACTTAATAAAAACATGCCCCACAAGTAATTCAAAGCAACTAAAGAAAACCTAGACACCTTTGTCAGTTGTCCTTTGCAAAACAATTCATGCCTCTGGAGAGGAAGCATGACAAATTCCTTCAAGGTGTCCTTCATATTTACTAAAGCTCTAATATCATCAAATGTGACCCCAATATTAAAGAGTGGAATAACATCACTAAGAAGTTTTTTCTTAAATTCATTCTCAATAACCATATCCTGAAGATACAATTCAAAAATTACGGGTGTCAATTCTGTGACAGTGTAAGAAACTATATGATACCAGTTTGCAGTAATGCAAAATATCTCCACAAGATATGGAAAAAGGTCTAGTCTCGTAAGAGCTTGTGTTAAGTCCTTATGTGATTATTTCAAATTCTTGTTCTTGTTCTTGTTTTGAATGCTCTATATTCATAAATTGCAAATGAAAATAACCAAGCTTATTTAGGTCTAGACACGAGCTAACAAAAAATGAAACAAAAATAATATACTATGTTTTAATGGAAGACTTCTGACAAGTGCATCAAATAATGCAAACATAAAAAAATGAATTTCAAGCAAGTAAATTACTTTCTTTTCCTTGTATCATTTAAGTAGTTGCATTCTCTTTATCTTAGATTCAACCTCTTTTTGATTCCTCCCACAAAAGGCATACTGAATCAGTTTTATTATGATTTACATCTTGTTCATAAAGTGCTTCTCCTACAATTCAATTTTTTCTAGTAGCTTCATGACATAGTAAATTATACACCCTTTTGACATGTTTTCCTTAATCAAATGCATACATTTTCAATTACATTTGGCACTTCATATTTTCTTTGGATCTCTTCTCATATCTTCATATTTGGGATGAGATGGATACCCTTGCACACATATTTCTATTCTGTTGACTTTAAACTCTTTCCATGTGCAATTATAAAGGTTTTGCTTTACGATCCAAATAATTTTCTTTTACTCGTGGTGTCCTTATTCCAACGGTGGTTTGATTGCAAAAAATTTATCCTTATTTTGATATTATCTTTATTATTATTTATTGGATTAAGGGTGTCACAAAAATGATAGGTGTTGCATAATGGGTGATGCAGTTTAGTACTAGTAAAACTTATAATTTGTGAATATAAGTGTCCATATTTTACTAATGTAGTAGGGACATGATTGTATATCTATGCTTGAACCCATATTGGTGTTTATTTCCCACAGTCGGATCCATAATGTATTATTGCAAATTGTTTAGTATATTCCTTTGTGCATATGCCTTAGCCTAAGAGCATTTGCATATAGCCTAGAGATATGCTAAAATGAGAATTAGATGTTGGATGGATGATGATTGATGGAAGAGTGAAAACTAAGACAAGACAAGTAACAATGATGAAAACCTTACTATAAGAGTTATGGTGAATTATTGTAATCCACAATGGGTGGTATGGAGAAATGATTGATTTTGTATATGTAAACGTTGGCTATGTGTGCCTATTATTATGGAATGATTGTTTGGCATGCTTTTAGAGCTTGTGTTACAAAGCACGTGATGATTTATATACATATACACATGGTCACAAATGTTTTATTTTTGTCATTTCAAATATGATGACTCACTCTCCCATATTGTCTCTTTTTTAAGCCATTTGACATAGGGTTGTCATGGAATGTGATGATTTTTTTCTAAATGTGAAGTGTTTTGATGGAGAAGGTAAAATAGTTGTATGGGAATGACTTGGCTGGAAAATGTTCAAAACTTAGACAATATATGTATTTTGATGGCAATGAGGTAGATATGGATGTGGTGGCCATGGCCTAGGATTTAAATTACATGAACTTGTATTCTTTTGTGTATACTTAGATATACATTGGCCAATTCTCTTATAGATGACCATGTACACATTAAATACTATAATTTGTTAGCCAATGATATGGAATTAATGTTTATGTTGATGAAGAATACATGGATTTGATGTTATGATAAGTTTTAAGTTCACTTTGTTGCAAATGAATAGTTTAATGATTCATATGATGAATGAATATTGAGAGAATATGAGTCTTTATTGATTACATGCTATGTTTATTCTTGTTTATAGAATTTTCCCTATTTTAATCAATTAAGGGTCTTTATTAATCGATTAAGTGCATTCTAGAATCCAAGTTAATTGATTAACATGTTGGTTAATCGATTAATCAATATGTCATAATCGATTAACATGGTGTTTTGAATCAATTAAGAGGATTCTGTTTTGGCATTATTCGATTAAGATGATTCTGTTTTAGGCATTAATCGATTAAGGTGGTTTCTAAATCAACTAAGAGGTTTATATTTTGATCCTTAATCGATTAACCTGGTGATCTAATCGATTAAGAGGTCACTTTTTGATCTTAATCGATTAACAGGGTATGTTAATCGATTAAGAGGCTTCTATTTCAGTCTTAATCGATTAGTAGGGTGTCTTAACCGATTACATGGTCTGTGACTTAATGTTAATCAATTAACAAGGTGTTGTAATTGATTAATGGGAGTAAAATATTCAAGTTGCACTATTTTCTTTGGGTCTCTTTTGATATCTTCATATATGGGATGAGATGGATACTCTTGCACATATGATTTCATTCTATTGTTATTAAACTCTATCCCTATGCAATTATCTAAGGGTTGATCCATTTTCTTTCTTATTTGTTTAAATCATGATCTCCGATTTTCTGTGGTTTGAATCTTGATGGAAGAAAGGTAAAGCTTTTAATCTATGAAAAATTTATTCGTATTTTCAATGATTAATTATGTTTACATTGGGATTCAGACCTGGGGAATCAGGGTGCCACACGTTGGCATAGTTGGTGTACTTGGAAAATATTGTTGGATATGGATTAGTATTTATGATGGTTGTTGGACAATTATTGGCTGAAAAAGTGTAGTATTTATGGTGAATCTAATGAAGAACATGGATGATTTAAAGGGAATAAATGTGTCATTAGTTTAGAAAAACTTGTTGGAACGTATTAGAATCAAAAGGAATATTTATTGAGTTTGGGAAATGCCATTGAAAGTGATTAGTAATTCTTAACATGTTACTTTGTCAAAGAATCTAAGTTAAGGTTTTAGAACTAATGGTTCCTTTTACTTTAGGCATGTTGGTAGTGACTAAAAATAAATTATTATAAGTGTTATATCAATTGTTAGTGATTGAAAATAATTATGATTGAATGAATAAGAAGTTAGTATCTAACAAGTGAAGAAAACATGGTGCTGGAAATTATGGATAAAGTAGTACGAGTGTGGAAATTATTGTTAATGGTGAAACAAAATTTATGGAATTAATTAATATGTTGGTGAAGATTGGATAGTTGTTTAGGAGGAAAAAAATAGTGTTTTAGATGGTATTATGTAAAAATCATGTGTTAGGTAAACGAGAAGTGTTATTAGAATGATTTAATTTAGCATTTAAAACCATTATCAAATGAGTTACATATTTTAATGGATGAAAAACAAAGTTAGCTAAATTATTAGTAGTGAAGAACTTGTTACTTTCTAGGATAAAAATATTGCAAATGATTATAATGAAATGGAAAATTACTTAGAAGCTTTGTGATGCTTAATGAATAATCATTGAACACGTGACAAATTGTGGACAAGGTTTTAGACCTTTAAAGTATTGGAAAATATTGAAAGAGTGAATCAAAGCCTCTAAAATCACAAAGATAAAAATTTTATAAATTAGTATGATGTTATACATATGATGGACATAATTGTTAACATGAAAGAAATTTTAACTTGGTGTTTGATGTAGTGCTACATTTACTTAATGTATGACTTGACCATTCAAGCAAAGCAAGACCATCTAACTCTACGGAGTACTTCGCTTGAGGTAAGAGAGGAGTATATTTTCTAAATTCATGTGTAATAATTGTTGATAGTATATATATTGGTGTGTACTTGCATATTTCATTGAATGGTTGTACTACCCCTTATATATGAAATTGTATGAGATTGATTCTTGTTTATGGTTGGATTTTGGATTGGTAAATATGATAATGATATATATTTGGAATATACTTGTTTGATATGCTCTCTTGATTTCTATGTGTGGTTGATATTGATATGACTCCTTGGCTATTATATTGTGGATGATGTAAATTGATACCTTAGAGAATTTTATGATAAATTGTATGCCTTGAAGGATAGTAGAATTGGTTGTATGCCTTTGACTATAATTTTAAATGTACCGTGATTCCCTACATAAAAGGGTGTGAGATGCTTGTGAAGCTGAGTCTAGCATATGTATTCTTACATTTCATGGCATGCATGACATATTATATAGTGATGTATGGGGATTTTTCAAGATCTTGTGGAAAAGACCCTTGCGATGGAAAGAATATTTGGGCAACTATGTGTGGTTGCAATTACTTTGATATATGGAATTAATGATGGGCATGTAACATAATTGAGTCATGTATGTCATTTGTTGTTTGTTACCGCACTCATTTTTGTGCAAGTGATAGGTGTTACGAAATGGGCATTCGCAGTTTAGCACCAGTAAAAGCATGTTGTGTATACGAGCATTTGAAGAATTATATACACATGTGTTATAAATATTTGCTTTAAATCGGATCTGTTGCATATGCATTATTTTGGTGGCATAATATATGCATTAGCCATAGGGACATGGCATATGACCTTAAGGTACCTAAAAAGGATTAAAACTTATTGATGTTAAGAACTACGAGATGAAATTGGAATTTATAGACATTAACTATTTATGTTGTTGTTGTTAGTGTTACCTTGGAATATATATATATATATATATATATATACATATATATGGAATACTGATGTAGGCAAAGCCTACTTTGAGAAAGGAGGATCTAGCTTTCCTTACTTTACTTCTTGGAGTTCCAATGACTTTGTTGAAATTTGGTGATGGAGAAACCTTGGAGAAAAGAGGGATTCAGACGCCACTCCTCTAAGAGGAGATAAGCCTTATAACCGCCATCCTAGGACAGGAAACCTAAGGATAAGGTATTCAGTGGTGTGCTAAGCACAAGGGATAGACTAAGAGAGAGGGAACTCTTTCTCACTCTAAATTTCTTCAATTGAATTTTAATATGAGTTTTACATAAGGGGGAGGCCTATATATGGGCTATGGAAATTTGTAATTGGCTTGGGAGGGCTTGTAAAAGCTTCACCTAAGGTCCAAAATCTAAAAATAAATGGCCTAAAAGTTGCCCAAAGCTAGTATACACCTCTACAAGACCCAAAAGTAGCCCAAAATGAAAATTATGACCATGCAAGACCCAAAATATCAATTATTTTCTAAACCTAATTAATTCTTAATAAAATAATATTTCTATCAAAAATATTAACCAAGTGGAAAGAATGGCCCAAAGGAGGCCCAAGTGAGGCATGTGTCATGCTCCCTCTCTTCAAGAGGATTTGTCCTTAAATCCTGAAAATCCTAAGACAATGCTGAAAGTAGAGACAAACCTACAAGACGAAGGGGGAACAAAGTGAGTTGTGAAAAAAATGAAAAGGAAAACAAATATGAAAGAAAGAAAGACATGGGACTAGCCACTGGGATCAAAGACTAACCTTTTTACCTTTGTTAAGATAAAATAAATGATATCAAAAAAGAACATAAAGATAAAAGGCAATGATAGTGAACAAGCCAACCTATCTAAATCATGATTCTCAATGAAAAAGAGATGAGGTGTAGATAGATGATCTTGTGTAATAGCAGTCAACAAGGGCATATGGTGTAAAAGAGTAGAATGAACTGCCCTTGGGGAATCATAATGTGTAATGACATTTAAACTAGGAACTAGAATATGTATGGAATGCAAGGATGATGCTAGATCCCAATATAATCCCCTATTAAAGTGAATATTAGCAACATGATTATATTTATGATTTGGTTGTAGACGCAAAAGGTTAGGAAATGAAAAAAATGGTAAACCTATGAAAGTCCTAGATATAAGGAAAATAACTAAAGATAAGACACGAGGAAAAGTTAACTCAAAAAATAAAGACACATCTCTATCCTAAAAGACCCTATAGTAAGTATGTACTTCCTACTAGTAATCCTAAGCAAACTATCTACATACAGAGTTCCATCTATCCCATAGTTAATATGAGAAGTTGGAAAACAAGCTTTTAGAAGAGTAAACACTCCAAAGGGCAAAGCAGAAGAGCCTACTAGGCACAAAGAAGTGCTAGGAGTGTACTTGTCATAAAGAATATAAAGAGGTTGATGAAGAAGCAAGGCTCTCTTCACAACAAGTTTGGAGGCAAAAAGAGAAGAATGCCTTTTGGAGTTATCAAGAGAGATAACTCCTTTACCTTTATCTTTTTTGGTTTTTTTATTTTTTGTTAGGAAGTGGAAGGTCCATCCCCTCTTTTCCTTTTCAACTTTATTTGAAGTTAATCCTCCATTACTTGCTTAGAAGTCAAGAGATGTAGGACAAATTTCTTACTATTGTGGATGAAAGTGAGGGTGTTAGTGAACCCCTCATGGGTGACCTTCTTGTCAAACTGTCAAGGTTGACCTAACAACACATGAGTGGCCTCCATATGAACCACATCACACCAGACATAATATTCATATCTTCTTTATAGACTTCACTTTTTATTTAAGAAGTAGTGCCCACTGTCTTCTCCCTATCCTTTTTATAATTATTTCTAGGATAAAAGTCTTCCTTTCCCTTTCACTTGGGCCTATAGGGTTTGTTATTCCATTTATAGTAGGAGTCTCTTTCACTCAACTGACTCTCTACCCTGGTGCATTGATGGAGGAGCTTCACAATATCAACATGAGGTAATAGCTCAAACCTTTGTTTGATTTCCTTATTTAGACCATGCAAGAACCTATACATTAAGGTTTCTTCATATTTTTCTATGTTTACCCTAATCATAGCTATCTCTAGGGCATGTGTAGTAGTTTTCTACACTCTTTGAACCCTGGGTTATAATTCACCCTTATAATAAGAAGGCACATACCATTTGCGTAGTAAGGCCTTGAGGTTCCCAATCATCTATTGGTGGAAAATTATCTTTTTTCCGTTCTTTGCAGACCTAAGTCCACCAAATATGGGCATAGTTTTAAAATAAGAGGGTGGCTATCCTAGTTTTCTTTTCATTTTTAATATTGTGAGAGTTGAAGAGTTGTTCCACTCTCATTTCCCATTCCAAATATGCCTTAACATCACTTTTTCTATGAAACGAGGGAATATCTAGTTTGACTTCCCTAAGTCCCCTATCATTATGGTATCGATGATGTCTCCTTGGACATTCCTCTTTCTCACTTTCACTATGTGCATTATGTCTAGAATGCCTCCTATGGTGGGGTCTATGTTCTCTATAGTGATTTCTTTGCCTTGCCTCCCCATTCTTATATGATCTAACCTAGTGTTCATAGCATTCAGTTGTTCAAGAATTGCTCTCATGTAGGGAGGAGTGTTATCTCTTTCTCGCTCGCTATAAGAAGACATGTTATCTATCCTAAAGCGTAGAATGATTGAGAGATAAGATACTAGTCAGTTGGCAAGGAAATAAAGCAAGCAAAGAAAACTAGAGATAGATGAAAAACAAGCAAGTATGTAATTAGAAATAACCTAGAGAATTAATAGGCATTCTAGTCGGAAGTGTAAAAATGAAACTATCCTAACTTGCAAAGCGTTTTTATACTTAGCTAGAAAAACAATTAAAGCATGCACAAAAAGCAAATTGGTACCTAAAGGCACTACTCCTAGTGAAACTAAAAAATCCCAATTAAAGTCGAGAGTCCAAATTTTTAAGTCCAAATACAAAGACTAAAAAAATTTGAAGTAAAGAAATATTTCCTAGAATACAAGGAAAAACAAATACAAATGAAATGAATAACTATTTCTATGTGCTTTCTAGTGTCTTTAAGTATCTTTAAGATCCTTCAAGTTCTAAGGAATCCACCAAGCTACACAAAACACTTAAACTCAAAGCAAAATTGGTTAGTACTAAAATTGTTTTTATTTTCATTTTTTTGTCAATTTAGTGTTTATTCACTCAAGGTGTCTACACTCAAGTCCTCTCAAAAAGAATTCCCAAGTTTGCTTAGAACACAATTCAATTCTTATCTCTTTACTCAAAGATGCTACCCCTATAGATAGAAGTGATTGTCTTATCTCAAGAATTCCAAAGAAGTGAAAATTTTAGGACAAAACTCCAGGATAGAAAAAGATAAGTAATAAAAGTTAAATTTTAAAAGTTAAACCAACTTGGAGTTTATGAGACAAACTTGAATATGACAAGCAATAAAGGGTAAAAAGGATAAAGCTAATAAGAAAGGAATTAATGAGGAAAACCAATAATGAAAGAAAATTAAATGCAACCAATAAAAGTAAGGTACTCAAAAGATCTCTTAGAAACTCTACAATTTACATGTCAAGTCAACCAATTTCTAATAGCACTTAAACATCATCAATTTGTACCACAAGTATGTAATTCTAAAGGCAAACAAATGATGAATTATAGCCTGCATAAAATACCACACGTTGCTGTCCTTTCAAAATTTTGAACTACACATGCTTTTCTTTTGATTTTTTTGTCAAGAAAGCACTTAATTTTTTTATGAAAGGGAAGGTTTTCAGTTATTTCTTTTTTCTTTCTTTTTGTATTTTTATTTTCACTTTTTTCTTTTCTTTATACTTTTTTTTATACTCTGGTATTTTTATTGACCATGGCATAATTTTGGGGTTACTTGTATATGACATTTGTTTTGTATAAATATACTATTATTTAATGCCTTATAATTGTGATGATGACTTGATATTCTTAAGACATTGGTTGATATATTAGGATCATTGGGATGGGCTTGTGATCTTTTTGTATCACAAAGTAGTATGTGATAATGCATGACATTAAATTGGAACCTAGTTAATGATTTTTCTAATTTGAACCATGAAAGACAAATGCTGAAATTTTTTATAATTTGACAAATATTATGATGAATAGGTTATAAGAAGGATTGTTAATCTTAACTAGTTGCATGTAGTGGTACCATGATGATGGGAATTAATTGATGAGAGAATAATGTTATGAATATATGGAGTTTGTCACAAGTTTAAGCATTGGAATGATGTTGTCAAATTACATGTACATTGAGACTACTACACTTTGAACTTAGGTTTAAATATATATATATATATATATATATATATAAGATTACATAAGTAAAATATAAGGTTATTAATAATGGACTTAATGACATGTTAAGATGACTTTGGATTGTACTTTGAACATAACATAGTCGTATTGTATCTAGGTGTATAAATTGAGTGTGTTGAGATATGATCATGTCATTTAAATCTTAGAAATGTTGTGTAAATTTAGAGGAATGGGTAAATGTTACTCATGAGTCCTTTTGGAATTGACTCCTAAAACTCACTCTTACTTTTGGACTAATTTAAATGTTTCGTAAATACTTGTTTAGTAATTATGTAATTGATTGTCTTAAGTAGGCATTTATTTAAATTACATACCTTCTCATATCATCATATATGAGATAGGTCTTTAAATAGATCCGGGTTGGTTGTTAAAATTTTTAATTGTGGTGTTCTTCTTCCAATGGTTGTTTAATTGTGAAAAATTTATCATAATTTTCATTATCTAAATATTAATATCATTATTATCATTTATCAGATTAGGGGTGCCACAGTTCCTGCCATTGGCTGCGGTTCAAACTGTTTAGCCATGGAAAAGGCACCATTTTTAGGTCCCAGAGAGAGAGTTCCACGGCCTGGCCATGGTTTGTACCACTGGTCGTGGTTCTCTCTGCCAGGCCCTATTTTTGGCACAAAAATGTTCTATTTTGGGAAACCTCAGTCCATACACCTTTTGAGACCTTTTTGACACACATCATACTCATAATTATTTGTATTTTGGACATTGAAACACTCTTACAACATCATGCATTTGATCTAACAAACATTCATCCCATTTCACATAAATCTAAAGCATGTTTCACACTATTACACAGGAAAATTTAGGACCATGGCAATTTAACCAAAAACTCATCAAGACCTACCTAATTGATTGCCTTCTGATTCCAACATGTTTATAACATGCAATAAGTGTTGTCTAACTTTTATATACACACCAAAACTTCATGGATCAAAATATGACCCTCCAGGTTTCATTTATAGGTATGTTTCAATCTAGTTCTAAGCACTTATATAATACCAAAATCTTGCATCATTGATATGCACATAATTACTCTTTAATAAGTCACATTTACATCATCAATCACCATTCTAATACCACAAGGTTTTACAACACTATAAAGCCAATGCAACACACAATAAGTCTTGCACTATTTCAAATTCTACAGAAAATTCTAATGCAATATATACATACATATATACACCATGGTTCCATTGTATCATATTACACCCCACCAGTTCATCATGCTCTCAACATTGCATTCACCATCAATTTCATAACCTAATTATAGGTTTTACACATCAATAATATCTCAAAGCATATGCCTCGTTGGCATCAAAATTAAAATCATGCACATTAAAATCAAAATAACCATTTTGGCTCAAATATCACCACCATGACCATTCTAAATTAACCACATACAAGTCTTTACATAATATACAAAACATAAACATGACCAATTTCCTTCTCATGACATTGTGCATCCTATCCACCTTCAAGCTTACCAAGTATTTTTATTTTCTTGAAAATTCACTATAAATGATATTTAGAGAAGCGAGCACCACTCCAATTAATAAATAGTAATTGTAATAATATTAAATGCAATACATCGTGATCACAATATGCATAATTAGATCATCACATCATAAAGCATAGGTAGGCCATCATGCATTTGTCAATTATCAAGTTCATACATCACCAATTAACATCCAAACTTCCAATACCTATCACATTCTCATACTTTTAATTCAATACTTACATGCCATTGACTTTACAAATAACCACATTATTCTCAATGCATAAATCATGTAGTTCGAATTTGACTCAATGGGTGGCAAACTGAAGTGCCAAGTAAACTAAAGCGTTATTGAGGAAAGTGGCCATAACATAACAAAGGGAAGCCATTAGCATCCAAAGTGATAGATAAACCGAAGTGCCCCAAGAATGGATAACCCTGATATCCATGACAAACTGAAGTGCCTCCTGGATGTCTACAACGAATCGAAGCGCCATACTTAAAAATATCCCAAAGCGAACTGAAACGTTAGGCAAACTAAAGTGCCAAGGAAAAAACTGGACCTCAGGGATTTAAATGCTCCTCCTCAAGAGCAACACCCTACCAGGGCATGCAATAAGAGACCTTGTAACTCTTGTGCCTAAACAAACATGCATATAATGTCATGAACCAAATACAATATGTATGAAAGTGAACTGAAGCGCTATCTTATATATTTTTAAACATAAATTTGTGGTTCTAAATTACATTACTAGTCACTACTCAAGTGATAAACCTTTTTTGTACATCGACACATACCTCAGTCAGTTTCTAACTTTTCAAATTTGATTCTAAACTTCGAGTTAGCTCTAAACATCCAATTTCCTATATTTGAAAAAAATTTGAAACTTAACAAAATCCATGTTAGAACCAAGTTTGGTTTGCAAAGGACTTTGGATTTATTGGTTATTATTTACCAAGCCCCAAGATTTGTAAATAACACACATCAGAACATTTAATTAAATAAAGTCTACCTATGTGTTACCTAACCTGTTCAATTGAGTGTTTCAAGTTACAAGTTTGAGATACAAATATTATAAATAAAAAGGGGTCCGTCATAAAAAGTCTTCTAGGGACTTAATCAGTTATCAAACAAGTCCATTTAAGAAAAGTCTAATACTAGGCAATGTTCAAAGAAAAGTCTGATTCAAGTGTGCCTTGCCAGAACTTTGGACTGCTGAGTTACATTCCTTAAAGTTTCACGTCTTAATTAGACCCCAGACTTTTGAAGAACAAGAATGTTACTCTGAATTTCACATCAATCAAACATAAGGATATTTTTGAAGATGCCCAAAGCTGAATCCTGATCAGGCTAAACTATACTTATCACTGATAAGGGAATGAAGATAACCCAGTGCATGAACTAATTCTCTCATAGAGAAGAGATCGAGGACACTACTCTACATAACTTAGAAAAGCTGATGAAGTTCAGTACTTGCATCAGAAAAGCAACAGAAGGCCAACCATGCATTTTTAGCACGATTCCATTATAAAAGAAAGGCTACAAAAGGACTTTCATCATGTTTCAATCGAGGAACTCCATTTCAGTCAAGTTCTAAAGATTCTCGATTCAGACCTTTTATCTTGTTCTCAGATTTAAAGTCATCAAGCTTCAATGACTATCTCTCTTCAATGGATTATCAAGGGTCATCTTCCTTGGCCTATAGATATGAAGAGAATCCAAACTTTGAAGTAGTTCATGAATTTGCAAATTAGAGACATTCTGTTACGATTGAAAGAGTAATTCCATAATCAATCTTATCAAAGCTTTCATTTTAAAGACACAGACTTTCTTTGTATCTCTGCTTCTTGCAGACTTAGTCTTTATTATTTCGTACTTAGTGTATCTGTTCTTAAATTCCATTTTCTTGTACACTAAGTTCTTAGAAACACAAGCACAAACTCTCAAATCTTTACCTGTGTAAAAGTCTAGTGTGTTTCTAGTCTTAGTTTCTGTGTGAAACACTATTTATCCTGAAGAGGCTTTCGAAAGATTTTTGAAAAGTTTGGAAGAGCTAAAATATAAGGATTTATGAGCCTGTCCTTTAATTCATTAAAGGTTTTCTCTTGCCTTGGTCCCCAAACAAAAGGAACATTTTTCTTAACTAACTCATTAAGAACTGAGGCCAAGGTAGAGAAATCTTTAACAAATCTCCTATAGAAGCTTGCCAAACCATGGAAACTTCTAACTTCATTGATATTTTTAGGGGTTGGCCATTCACTTGTAGCCTTAACTTTTGCACTACTAACTTGTACCCCTTTAGAACTTACCATATGTAACATCCCAAATTTTAAAATAGAGAATTAATTAAGGAAATAAATATTAAATAATGGAATGTGGATTATTTAATTTCCCAAAATATTGGAAATAATTAAATTAAGGTTTTTGGGGACTGTTAGTAATTTATTGGGACCGAATAAGCTAAAAATCAGCCCGATTAAAATTTGGGTGTCGGACCAAGTATCTCCGATTGGGATGATATTGGTCAGGGCTATTAAGAATATTATTAGGAGTCCGAATATGTATTCGGAAAAATTTTTGGAAAAAGTATTGAGCCCAAACATAGATCCTATTTATCAAAAAATGATGAATCTTTAATGAGAGGGCTAAAATTAAAAGCAATAACCAAATTTTCCTCTCTTCCTTCACGTTGGCTGCTGGTTCCTCTTGGTAAACACTCTATTTCTTCTTTCTCTTATCTCCCTTCTCCATCTTTTCTTCTCTTCTAAAAAGCTTAAACAAGATAGTGCTTTATTCTCTCCCCCTCAATTTCGTTTGTGGAGGCTTAAAGAGGAAGAGCTTGAAACTTGGAGATCCTTCCTCCATCCCTTCTATTTTCATGCTCCTCTCCCTCTCCTATTGGGACTCACTCTTTTCTACTTTTGAGGTAAGTTTCTTGTTATTTTTATGAACCTTAAGTTTGGAGTTTTGGTGTGGGGTGAACATTTAATGTATTTATGGGTTGTTGGGAGAGGCATTTAATGTGGAAAACCTAAGTTGGGGTGTTGTTAATATCGTATTTATGATGGGTTGTTAAGGGCATACGAAATTCATGTTGGTAGATGAGGGAGATTAATGATTATTTATGATGTTGTTGGGTTATGGTGAAACCCTAACTATGAGAAATTGGGGAAAATGATTAATGTTGACTCAAGAATATGTTTTAAGAAGAAATATATGACATTGATGGGTGTGGATGTTGATGAATGGAGTTGTATGAATATTGGGGGTTTAAAGCTTATTTTGTAGCCTTTAAATATAGTGAATGAGGCTTGAAGGGAAGGAATTCTTGAAGCCTAATAAATGGTGGAAAATGATACCTATAACATGTCTTAAACATGTTATGAAATTATAGATATGGTTATGATTAATTAGAGTTGGATTTGTGTCTTGAATGGTTAATTAATTAGGTTTTTACATGTATGATTATGTAGGATCTATTCCAAATGATGAGGCGGACACGTCGTATCAATCGGAATTCTTCTCTTGAGGTAGGAGAGGAGTCTTTATGTTCTAATTGCATGAATTGAATAGTATTTAATTTTCATTTATGACAACTTGCATGTTTGCCTTGCTTATGATGTTATGGAAATCTATATTGTGTAGATGATGTTAGTGATAATGTTTGGAAACATGCTTTGTGCAATTAGAATAGATATGGTGTACTATATGGTAATGTGAATTGTTTAATAATATGATGTTATACTCATGTCCACCATAAATGTGAAATGAGTGTTGATGATGTTTGATTAAGAATGGGTGTGAATGAATAACATGCCTTGAGTGATAGTGAAAGATTGATGTCATTGTGTTGATGATGGAATTGAATGTTGTGAATGAGAACTATTGAGAATGCCACACAAAAAGTTTAAACTAATAATAATAATAACCAACAATAATGAATCCACTAAAAGCCTTGTGGTGATGTTGGTGATGATGATGATGATGTATGATGAGTGGCATGTATAGGATGTATAGAGTGAGAAATGCATATGATTAGCATTTGTATCCATGGCATACTGCATAGCTGCCGATGTTGGAATTTTAGGGGATTCCCCCGGTTGACCTAGAGGGAGGGCGGCTCTATGCAGGAGCGATTTGTAATTCCCCTGTGACTCGGTGTGAGAGTCACGAAGCTGCCCATGTTGTGCTACGGGGAGCCACATGTGGTTGACCCTTGTGAGGGGTGGCTCTTGATGAGCAGGTGTCCCCGGTGGTCCATTGGATCACAACTGCCATGATAAGACTCATGGTTAGCCCGTAACACCATATATTGATTATGTTGTTTACCGCGGTCATGGTGAAAATGACCGGTGTTGCAAATGGGCGATGTGGTTTGGTACCAGTAAAAGATTGGTGAAATGCATGCAATTTAAGGATAAATGTACACATTTTACTACTGTAGTAGGGGTATGGTTAGATGATCATACTTGAAACCCATATTTGGTGTTTGTATTCCCACAGTCAGATCTGCAATTGTTGAAACATTACGTTGTGCATATGTATTAGCTTAAGAGCATTTGTATATAGCAAGGAAGTATGCCAAAGGTGAGGAGATATTATGATGGTTGAGTTGAGAATGAGAAATTATATTAAGACAACATAAAAGATGTGAATACCAAAACAACAATGTGAGTGAGATGATGAAATGTGTGATAGTCCAATTAATGAAGGACTAGATCATGTGTGTGATTTTATACTTGCTTGATTTACAAAGATGGTTGTATATTATGATGATAGTTGAGGAAGAGTTGTATGTGAATGCAAGTATACGTGTTGTGATATGTGTGCACATGATCACATGGTATTCATATTCATTCTTTTGGAATGTATGACTCACTCTCCCATGTTGTCCACTTTTTAGATTTGTGATGCAGGTCACTCATGGGAGGAGTGAAACTCTTTCGAAGTACATTTAGTGGAAGAAGGTAAATAGGTGTAGAGGAAACTCCTTGGCCGGCAAATCTAGACTTTTGAATAGTATATAGTGTATGTGTATGCTTATTTTGCCATCTAGATTATAGTTGATGATTTTGAGGGTCATGTAGGAAAATTAGACCTTGGTGTGTATGGTCAATTTTCATTAATGACCCAAATGATGTAAGAGAATGAATAATGATACTTGATGATGACAAATATAATGAATGAATAATGTATTCTACAATTTGTAGCATTTCATGAAGTTTATATAGAAATGGTACCTGATGCTCGCTCAAGCGAGAAGGAGCTCGCTCATGCGAGATCGGCCCCTGAGGCTAATCTTTCCTCTCATTCAAGCGTTCTCGCTGGCCTCGCCCAAGCATTACCAAACGAACTCGCTTAAGCGAGTGTGGTATTTGCTTGAGCGAGTGGCACCCTGATGCTCCCATTTGCTTTGTTTTAGTTAATTTCATTTCTTTTGTATCAAATCTTTTCTTGCATCATCTTAAAGATACTTTGGATATATTATGAACTATTAAACCTCATGAAATCCATTCTCTTTAAATCTACTCATGCAACATCAATTTAATTAATTCTTCCCTTGTTTTTAATTGGAAATTTCTCATGAAATCATTTTTAATTTACCCTCTCATATCTCCATATATGAGAGAGGTTTTTCATAGATCCAGGGTGTTGAATTAAAGCTTCACCACTTTATTTCTTCCTTAATTAATGATTTTAAAAAATACAAAAAATTTACCTGTGTTTTTTCGGGTCGTCTCACCATAAATCTAAGAAAAATAATGCTATTCATGCCAAATTTTTTTTCCAAATTAGCATAAAGTTTATTTGTTTTTAAAGCAAGCATAACTTATCTCAAATGGTCAAGGTAAGAGCTCATGGTCTTTGAATAAATCAAGATATCATCAAAGTACACCATAACAGATTGCCCAATAAGTTATCTCAAAACATGGTTCATGAGTCTCATAAAAGTACTTGGAGCATTGGTCAAGCCAAAGAGCATAACCAACCACTCATATAGTCCAAGTTTGGTCTTGAAATCAGCTTTCCACTCATCACCCTCTTTAAGTCTTAGTTAGTGATAGCCACTTTTAAGGTTAGTCTTAGAAAATATGGTGGAGCCACTTAGCTTATCTAACATATCATTAAGTCTAGGTATATGATGCCTATACTTGATGGTGATTTTATTTATAGCTCTACAATAAGTGCACATTCTCTATGAACCATCTTTTTTAGGAACAAGTAAAATAGGTATGCACAAGGGCTTAAAATTTTTCTTATCCATCCCTTGGATAGTAGTTCATTCACTTATTTTTCAATTTCAAGCCTTAGGGTTACACCTATAAGTAGGCCTATTTGGCAGACTAGCACCTGGGATTAAGTTTATTTGATGCTTAATTTCTCTAATAGGAGGTAACCAATAGGGAATATCCTTTGGAAAAATATCCTTAAATTCATCTAAAAGGCTTTGCACTCCAATGGAAAAGGTTGAAGGGAAGAAGCCCACTAAGTATAAGGAAGTGCTAGAAATGTCTTTTGGATACATCATATACATTGATTGATGAAGCAGCAAGGCTTTCTTCACATCATGTTTGGTTGCCAATAGATTTATTTTAGAGTCATCTTATGAGACAACTCCTTTACCTTTTTATCTTTTTTATATTTTCTAGATTTATGTTGGGAAGTGGAAGGACCAACTTCCCTGCCCCTTTTCAACTTCATTTAAAGCTGATCCTCTATAACTTGTTTAGCAGTCAAGGGATATAAAATTATCTTTTTGTTGTCATATTTAAAGCTAAGAGTGTTTAAAAAACCCTCATAAAGAATGATAGCCATTCTGCAAGTGCACGAGGTATCGTGTAATATAAAAGATTGTCATACCACAAAGATTGTGCCCAAGTATTAGTTTACAATAATTTAATTATCCAGGTAATATTCAATTTAATTAAAGAAAATATGAATTAATTAAAAACCAAACAAAAAGTCAAAAGAGAACTCAAACCATCTTGAACAAAAATTAATCACTTTCTTGAAAATCAAGTTGAAGAAGTGCTATTGGGAATTAGTAGGTTCATATGCCATGTACCAATTATAATGAAATCTTTTCCCAATTATAAAGTTATGTTTCTAATGTGGGTTTCCCTAAATTATTAGTAGTCTCCTATTGAATTCTAACTAACATACTCATTGTCAAAGAACCACATTCAATTTGTAAATTGAATCCATTAAGCATTATGAAAACCTAATTAACCCTCAAATGGTATTGCCTACTTTCATAAAGCAAAATCTTAGGTTCAATTTCATGTATTTCAAACGACACGCTAACCTTTCGATTACCATATTATTTAAATTTATCTACGCTTATCTCTAAGTCATTAGAAGTATTAGGGGCTCATAAAATTGAATAGAAATTAGAACATTCATAACTGAGAAATTCAAATCATTAAAATTTGATACAAAACATACTACCCCCTAATCCTAAGAATGAAATTTAGTTCTTCATTGAAGAGGTTTCAATCTCACAAAGCATGAATTCAAAGCCTAACATTTTAAGAATCCCCAAAATACAAAAACAAGGGTTCAGAAAATAGTAGAGAAGCTCTCACTAGATCCTCTAAAATTTGTACCCAAACTCTGAAATATTGTTCCTTGATTTTTCCTTCAAATCTTCTTTAAAATCCCCTTGAAAGTCTTCTCAATTTTGTTCCCTAAGGTCTATTTCCAACTGTTATTTTTTAGAGAATACGTAAGTATATGTTTTACCCCTTTTCAAATGGGCCTAAAATCCAGTAATTGTGGCTCATGCACTCGATCCACGACCTATGGGATGGATCCACGACCTATGGATTGAGACCTGATGCAAGTTTTCTAAGAATTTGAAGCGTGCCATGTTCCTAAGGAAGATCCATGGCCTGTGGGATGAAATCGCAATCGTGGAATGCAAGTCAGAGAGGTCCACGGCCTGTGGACTAGATCCACGGGTGGGATTGCACTGTCTGCTTAATTATGCCAAAACAGAGAGGTCCACGGCCTGTAGGAATTTCCCACGGCCCGTGGAACCTCAAAAGTTCCTCTAAAATGCCTTTTTCAATGTGCCAAGGTCTAGGAATACTTCCTCCTTTTCTTGCAAAAATCTCCCAAGGTGAAATTAAGTAATGATGACACATTCTTGGCTTGAATTCCTTCCACTTATTCCAAATACCTCTTGAGTTCCTCCATTTTATGTGCAAATTAACCTAAATCATTACACATCCTACAAAATAGAAATACCCAAGTAACATATGTAGAAAGGAATTAAAAACCTAGGGAATTAGAGGAAAACTAAGTCTAAACTAACAAAAACCAAGCATAAAAAGGTCCTAAAACAATGTAAACTAAAGACTTATCAAAATACCCCAAACTAGAACATTGCTTGTCCCCAAGCAATCACTATATTCACGGGATGGAAAAATAAGAATAAAGAATTCATGCAAAATTAAAGAACCCAAGCAGAATCTGATTATTATTATGTTTCTCTTTTAGATGATTACCAAACATGCCAAGGCTAAATCCAAGCAATTGATCAATCCATACTTCATTAAGATTGGACTAAGGGTGCACTCTTTTTACTTTCCCTCTTGGTGTTTAAGTTTGTGTATAAAAATCACTCAAATCATCATACTCTAAGAACTGCCATAGGCTTATCAATTGACCATAAACTCTACAGTTATTGAGAAAACATGTCATGGTCTAAAGGTGATATAGGATCTTCTTCTATCTCCATGAAGAAGGGTAGATATAGGGCTCTCTTCTTCTTCTAACCTCCATAAGCTTTTGATGAAGCTTCTTGCTCTTGAAACAGAAATGGAAAAGGAAGGAAAAGACTCTAGACTATATGGATTTGGAAGGGGAAAAAGAGAAAGAAAAGATGGAAGATGAAAGGGAGAAAGGAGGGGAATAGAGGATAGAATGGAAGAGGTGAATGGAAGGCCACTCCAAGGGGAGATAACTCCCTAGAACTCGACACCAAGAGGGAGAAAAACCCCTTAGATGAGAGCTTGCTAGAGCTCACTCTAACCTAGAGAGAAGGGAGAGCTTCTCTCACTAAAACTCACTTTGAAAGTGTGAAATTCTCAAATGGAATTAATTGTGTCAAATTACAAAGGGAGAGCTTTGTATATAGAGCTTAGAGAATTCGGCCAAGTGACTCCTAAATGGGCCTCTCTATGATGCCTAGGCCCAATAGTGCTAATGGAGAAGGGTATGGCCTATACATGGCCCAAAGTGAGAGTACATGGCCCAAAAGTGGCCCAAATGACCTTGCAAGGCCCAAATAAAACCTATAAGCCTAGAGAATCTAACTAAGAAATATATTACAAGTAGAGTATGAATAGATCCTCAAGAACTCTTCATTGGGCTTGGGCGCACTCAAGGAGAGGAATGAAGATAAGGCTCGATGGATGCTTTCTTTGGCCTTTTTGGTCTTGGCCCTTGTGAGGGGACCTTTGTAAGCCTCAAGTCCTTTCTCTAGGGTAGTGTAAGGGTCCTCCCTTAGTATGTCCTCATTATGCCCCTCTTCTTCGAAAGGATTCAACCTCAAATCTAAGGCATCATCCTTTTCATCTAAGTCAAAGAGAGATAAATCTAAAATATTGAAGGAAGCACTCACACCATAATCTCCTGAAAAATCAAGGACATAGGCATCATTATTCATTTTCTTTATGATTTGGAAAGGCCCATCACCTCTAGGGTCGAGTTTGGATTTTCATAAGTTTGGAAATCTCTCTTTTTGAAGGTGTAACCAAACCCAATCTCCAACCTCAAAGGTGATATCCTTTCTCTTCTTATTTGCACAAGGAGCATAGTATTCATTCTTAGTTTGAATTTGGTTTTTAACCTTCTCATGAAAATCTTTGATAAATTTGGCCTTTGCCTCTCCATCCATATAAAGGACAGAATCAGAAACCTCAATAGGCAAAAGGTCCAAAGGAGTGAGAGGGTTAAAACCATAGACAACCTCAAAAGGACTATGCTTGGTTGTGGAGTGTTGTACCCGATTATATGCAAACTCAATGTGGGGCAAATACTCATCCCAAGATTTAACATTTTTAAGCACTAAGACCCTAAGAAGTTGAGAAAGGGTCCTGTTTACTACCTTGGTTTGTCCATCCGTTTGAGGATGACAAGTGGTGGAAAAGAGAAGCTTTGTTTCTAGCCTGGACCAAAGAGTTTTCCAAAAATGGCTTAGGAATTTGGTGTCCCTATCAGAAATTATGGTTTTAGGAACACCATGAAGTCTTACAATCTCTTTGAAAAATAGTTTAGCAATATGACTAGCATCATCTACCTTGTGAAAAGGAATGAAGTGAGCCATCTTACTAAACCTATCCACAACCACAAAGATAGAATCCATTCCCCTTTGGGTCTTAGGCAATCCCAACACAAAATCCATAGATATATCAATCCAAGATGCAGTGGTGTTGGTAAAGGAGTATACAAACCACTAAGCGAGAGTTTTTATTTTGCTTTTCTACACACAATACACCTAGCACAATGTTTTGAACATCTTTTTTCATTTTTGGCCAATAGAAGTGTTCATGTAATATGGATAATGTTTTATCTCTTCCAAAATGGCCCATTAAGCCTCCCTCATGGCTTTCTCAGAGTAAAAGATCTCTTAAAGAACTTCTAGGAATGTAAAGTCTATTGGCTTTGAAAAGATAGCCATCTAAAATGTAGAAGCCTTTATGAGATGAAGAAGTGAAAGATGAATTAAAGATGCTAGAAAAATCAAGGTCATTTAGATACAAAGACCTAATCTCATCAAGCCCAATAACTTTGGCTCCTAGGGACGTAAGTAAAGAGTGCCTCCTAGATAAAGCATCTGCCACAGTATTAGATTTTCCATTCTTATACTTGATGATATATAGAAATTATTCCAAGTACTCAACCCACTTAGCATGCCTTTTATTTAGCTTATGTTGCCCTTTAATGAATTTGAGGGATTGATGATCACTATGTATAACAAACTCTTTGGGAATCAAATAGTGTTCCCAAGTTTGTAGGGCTCTATTTAAGGCATAAAATTCTTTATCATATGTGGGGTAATTGATGGCTGCACCATTAAGCTTTTCACTGAAGAAAGCAATGGGGTGACCCTCTTGCAATAGAACAGATCCTATACCCACATTAGATGCATCACACTCAAGCTTAAATGTTTTGGGAGAATTTGGAAGTGATAAAATTGGAGTATAAGTGAGGCGATCTTTGAGATCTAGGAAAGCTTTTTCTTTCCTTGGCCCCCAAACAAAAGGAACATTCTTTTTCACCAATTCATTTAAAGGGGAGGCTAAGGTAGAAAAATCTTTCACAAATCTCCTATAAAAACTTGCAAGACCATGAAAGCTTCTTATGTCACTCACATTTTTGGGTGTAGGCCAATCTTGGATGGCCTTAACCTTTGAGTGATCTACCTCTACACCTTTTGAACTAACTACAAATCCAAGAAAGACAATGCTATTCATGCCAAAAGAACATTTTTCAAGGTTTGCATAAAGATTGTTAGTTTTTAGGGCAAGCATAACTTGTCTAAGATGGCTTAGATGAGAGGTCATGGTCTTTGAATAGATTAAAATATCATCAAAATAGACCACAACAAAATGCCCAATGAATTCCCTTAAAACATGATTCATTAATCTCATGAATGTGCTTGGTGCATTAGTCAAGCCAAAGGGCATAACTAACCACTCATATAATCCAAGTTTAGTTTTAAAAATGGCTTTCCATTCATCTCCCTCTTTGATTCTTATTTGGTGATAGCCACTTTTAAGATCAATCTTGGAAAATATTGTAGAACCACTAAGCTCATCAAGCATATCATCAAGTCTAGGTATGGGATGCCTATACTTGATGGTGATGTTATTGATGGCCCTACAATCGATGCACATTCTCCATGAACCATCCTTTTTAGGAACAAGTAAAACAGGCAAAGCACATGGGCCCAAACTCTCTCTAATCCAACGGTTAGATAATAGTTCATTCACTTGATTTTTAATTTCAAGGTTTTCCTTAGATTTACATATATATGCAGGCCTATTAGGTAAACTAGCACCAGGAATTAAATCTATTTGATGTTCAATACCCCTAATAGGAGGTAAGCCTTTTGGGATGTCTTTTGGAAATAGGTATTTGAATTCATTTAAGATATTTTGAATCCCTTTGGGCAAAGGAGGAAGAAGGTTTCCTATTGAGCACAAGGAAGTGCTAAGGATATCTTTAGCATACATGATCAAGCATTGTTTATGTGAAAACATAGCATGTTTCACATCATGCTTGGTGGCCAAAAGGTTGGCACTAGAGTCGTCATAGATAACAACTCCTTTTCCTTTATCTTCTTTTTTGTTTTTCTTAATTTTTCCTAGATGAGTTGAAGAAGATCCTAACTCTCTATCTCTTTCAAGCTTCATTTGTAGTTGATCTTTAGCTACTTGTTATGGAGTTAAGGGGTGTAAAACTATCTTCTTACCATCTAGTTTAAAAGTAAGGGTGTTAGTGAACCCCTCATGCATGACCTTCGTATCAAATTGCCAAGGTCTTCCTAGCAAGATATGAGTTGCCTCCATAGGTACTACATCACAATTAACTTCATCTTTATATGTGCCTATGGTGAAATTTATTAAGACTTGCTCATTAACTAACATCTCTCCCTTTTCATTTAACCATTGTAACTTATAAGGTCTAGGGTGATCTATTAGTTCTAAGCCCATCTTATTGACTAGTCTTTGGCTCACTACATTAGCACAACTCCACTATCCACAATAAGAGAACATAATTTGTCATTTATGTAACATCTTGTATAAAAGATGTTCTCTCTTTGTATAGTATCATCTGGCTTAACATGACTACCAAGCAATCTTCTAATCATGTAAAGCTCACCATCATCCCCTAAAATATGCTTACTGTCATAGGAATCACTACTTGAGTCATCACTTGAAGAGTGAGAATCAGAATTAGACTCTGATTGACTTGAGTAGGTTCTATTAGTTTTCAAAACCATGGTTCTCTTTGTTGGACAGTCACAAGCAATGTGACCTCTACCAAGGCATTTAAAACATTTAATGGTAGATGATCTAGAGGATTATGGTTTAGATGTGGATTCATGCTTTTCTCTTTGATTCCTAAAACTTTTTCCATTTTTATGCAACTCACTTTGAGGTTTGGAAGATGAAGTGCCCACTTCCCTCTCCCTAGGGTTTCTATCAAACCTACCCTTGTTATCTTGTCCTACCCACTTAGATTTATAGGATTTATTTTCCCCACTATAGGCTTCTCTCTCTTTGAATTGGCTCTCTACCTTAGTGCATTGGTGAAGTAATTCCTTAATGTCTACATGTGGAAGGAGTTCGACTCTATTCTTAATGTTCCTATTAAGGCCATGTAAGAACCTATGCATTAGGGTTTCCTCATCTTCTTCTAGGTTTGCCTTAATCATAGCTATCTCTAATGATTTGCAGTAGTCTTCTACGCTCTTTGACCCTTGGGTGAGTCTATTTAGCTTTGATAATAGCTCCCCTCTATAGTAACTAGGAACATAACATTTTCTTAATAGAGCTTTTAAGTCTAACCAATCATCTATTGGTGGAAAATTATCTTTCTTTCTCTCCTTACACACTTGAGACCACCATACTAAGGCATAGTTTTGGAATGAGAGGGTGGCTATCCTAACTTTTTTTTCATCTTTTATTTGATGAGAGTTAAAGATTTGTTCTACTCTCATTTCCCACTCTAGATAAGCCTCTATGTCACTCTTGCCATTAAATGGGGGTATTTCTAATTTGACTTCTCTTAAGCCTATTACTTCTCTTTTATGCTCATGGTGTCTTCTTTGTCTAGGCTCCTATTCACTATCACTATTATTATGTCTATGATTTCTATGTCTAGTTCTAGGGTTTTCATTATGCTCAAGATTTGTTAGCCTAGCATTAATGTTATTCAAGCTATCCATTATGTTATGAAGCATAGTTTTATTCTCCCTATCATTAGAAGACATCTTTTAAGGTTATCAAAGAAATTCAAGACAAAAACAAGGAATGTGTAGACAAACTAGTTAAGGAGGATGAATGCAAAAGAAGTGAAAGAAAACACACAACAATCCTAAAATATCAATACTAGGTATCTAACCTAAGGGAAAAACAAGATCCTAGGTTTTCTTTTACTAGGTTAGTCCTATGTTGCTTATGGAAGTCCTAGGTTTGGCTTTAACCTAAGTTGATTATGATTGTCCTAGGTTATTTCTAACAATGACTAACCCTTAACAAGCTTAACCAAATCGGCTCACTAGTTAGTTAACCTAACAAAATTAGTTCAACTAACTAAGCAACTCCTAACAAACCCTAACTAGAAGTAGTTATTTAGTTATGGAAGTTGCAACTAAGTCTAACAACCCTAAGTAACAACTAATTTGGTTAGGATTTAATTAAAACACTAAACTAATTTCGGTTATGATTAGTTGAAGTAACTAGAATTAGTTTCAACCACTAACTAATTAACCTAATTAGTTAAGACAAGCAACTAACTAACAACTATTAGTTATAACCAACAACTAACTGACTAAAAGTAGTTAACAACCAAATGCAAATGCAACTATACTAGGCGAATTTATCTAGAGGAAAAATGAAATAATAGTGTCTAAAGTCCAATGTCCAAGGTATGTCCAAAATACAAGACAAAACCTAATACACAATGCCTAAGAATTGAAAATTTTCCCTAAGTTCTATTAGTTACAAGGCTTTTGCTTCCTTTACAATTTTTCTTCAAGCTCTTCCTTGATGTGTAAGCTCCACCTTACCTAGCAAAACAAGATAAAAAAAACACACTCCAAACGAAATTGATGTTAATGAATTCACAAAAATTAAACCTCACAAGTGTATCTCTCAAGTGTATCCTCACAACTCTTACCCTTACTTTTTGTTGTCAAGTTCACCCAAGCAATTTACACTCTCACCTCAAGTGTTCCAATATGCTACCCTCAATGGTATTGAGAAGGGAATTATCAAGAAGTTTGAAGGAAAGACAACTTCAAAGACAAAACTTGAGAAGGAAAAATGACAAACTAAAAAGGCTTGAGAAGAAAAACTACTCAAATGGAAAATATTTTTGGATTTTTGATTGAAAAGATACTAAAGCAATAAATGATCAAAGAATAAAGGCTACACTATGGACAAGGATTTCGAAAATGATGATGGACAAAACTAGACAAACAAGAAACTAAAATGCAATCAACAAAAGGAGAGTATAACCTAAACTTAGAGACTCTAAAGTTGCAATCACAAGTAAGCAAGTAAGATTCAAATAAAAATGTATTGAGAATTAAGCAAACAACTCACTTCAAGTAAAAAGGAGAATTTGAAATTGGTCTTTTGGTTTTGGTGTTTTACTTCACACTTTTTCTTAAAGAGGCTTCTTTTTCTTTTTAACACCCTTTTTCAATTTTTGGTAGTATAGGGTTTTGTTTTCTTTTTCTTTTTTTTTGAATACTTTCTTTTTCTTATCTTGCCTCTTGAATTTTAATGTCACAACACTACTAAGATATCCCCAAAACCGAAGTGAGCTAAAAAGGCTAGGCAATTTCAAATGTCACTTTCTTGCTTAAGGAAAACAATGCAACCTTCTTCCAAAGAGAGTGGAAGGATTATGTTCAAAAACTATTTTTGACAACTTTTCTTTTATGTAACAAGATGAAAACTGAAATATAATGTGTTCCTAATGTGCATTTACAAACAAAAATAACCTAGAAAGAAACTAAGAATGAATACTAACAAGCCTACTAATGAGATGACCTTTGGAGAGTCTTAAGGTGAGACCTCCTAACAACACAAGAATGGAACCTTCGGGAGATTAGTCAAGAGTCTTGAACTAACTCCTATTCACATGGCAATGCACTTACTAACTAAGGAAAATCAACACAAAACCTAGAACAATAGACAAAGGTTCCACATGGCACAAACTAATTCCTATTTGGCTCTAACTACCAACTAATAATTAACAAACTTCTAACAACCAAGGTAACCACTTCTAACCAAATTCCTAATGTGCCAAATCTGAATTTTTTAAAGACAATACTATACCAAACCGAAAATACAAAGCAATATGCACGGAAATTGAAGAAATGGAAAAACTAGCACAACAACTCAAAAGAACACCAACTTTTTTATGATTTATTCTACTTTATCAGGGCATCAAAAAGGCAAGTAAGTGATAAGAAAAATAAAATTCCAGCCAGTAAATGAAAGGTAAAACCGAATTCTAATTGAGGAAGAAGAATAAAAAAGAACCTCTCAAGCTTAAGTGATACCAAATGATGTAGGATCTTCTTCTATCTCCTTGAAGAAGGGTGGATCTAGGGCTCTCTTCTTCTTCTAACTTCCACAAGCCTTTGATGAAGCTCCTTGCTCTTGAAAACCAAAATGGAAAATGAAGGAAAAGACTCTAGACTACACGAATTTGGAAGGGGGAAAAGAGAAAGAAAAGGTGGAAGATGGAAGGGAGAAAGGAGGGGAATGGGGGAGGTGAATGGGAGGCCACTCCAAGGGGAGATAACTCCCTAGAACTCACCACCAAGAGGGAGGAAAACCCCTTGGATGAGAGCTTGCTAGAGCTCACTCTAACCTAGAGAGAAGGGAAAGCTTCTCTCACTAAAACTCACTTTGAAAGTATGAAATTCTCAACTGGCATTAATTGTGCCAAATTACAAAGGGAGAGCTTTGTATATAGAGCTTAGAGAATTTGGCTAAGTGACTCCTAAATGGGCCTCTCTCTATGATGCCTAGGCCCAATAGTGCTAATGGAGAAGAGTATGGCCTATACATGGCCCAAAGTGAGAGTACATGGCCCAAAAGTGGCCCAAATGACCTTGCAAGGCCCAAATGAAACCTATAAGCCTAGAGAATCTAACTAAGAAATATATTACAAGTAGAGTATGAATAGATCCTCAAGAAGTCTTCATTAGGCTTAGGCCCACTCAAGGAGAGGAATGAAGATAAGGCCCAATGGATGCTTTCTTTGGCCTTTTTGGTCTTGGCCCTTGTGAAGGAACCTTTGTAAGTCTCAAGTCCTTTCTCTAGGGTAGTGTGAGGGTCCTCCCTTAGTATGTCCTCATTAAAAGGTCTCTTAATGGTTGTAACATGGCCAAGGGTTCAACATGCAGGTATGGAAATCAAGAAAAGGGAAAATACAAAAGGCTTTGATGCTGAAATCCCGAGTCATTAAATTGATGGTAAAATCTTAGTAAAATGAAATATGACTCTCGGATTCACACTTATGGCAAGCGCACCAGTCGTTAAAATTGTAGTATATTTGATCGTCTCATAGGGATTGTGGTAAATACCTTAATCTAGGACTAGTACAAGCTGAACCAACAGAAAATACATGAAGATCATTCGGTTTTTATGGTTTTAGTGTTTTATAGTTGTTTTTATATTTTGAGAAACAAAGTTTAAGATGAAAAGTGGAAAGTGATTAAAAGAAAACAGGTCAGGATTGCTTCAGCTCACAATTTCCTCAAGAAACATGCAATTCAGTATAATCAAACTTCACAATCTAGAGGACAATCCGCTTGTGGTTATTCCCTAATTCCTTAGGTGAAAAACACTAATTCTTAAGCAATGAACCTTAATTCCTTAAGTGCTCGATTAACCTAAGAATCTAATGCGAAATTGGAGGTTGAACTCTAACTATTCACCTAAATTGATTAGGCCTGAACTAGTTAGAAAGCTGGAAGTTACCTAAGCTTCAGCCATGATTCCTCACTGGAGAAGTTCTTCATCCGTTCTGGATTTATCAATCTAGCAATTCTGCTCCACTCCTCAGCTTGTTCGCCTCAAGATCTTCGAAGCCGATCTACTTACTCACAACTTCAAGATTCCATTGTTCACCTTCACAATCCCAACCTTAGGGATTTAGAACTCTATAGACTTCGGTTCCATCGAAGGATTGTGGAACGTCATGGAGGAGAGAGTTTAGAGAGATGAAAAATGTAGTGAGAGATTGGAAATGGAATTTGAAATTGTATTACGTTTCTCTGTGTCTCTACACACGCTACTATTATTAGTCTTGCTACCTCCTACAGAGTATGTACAACCTCTTTATATGTTTCTATCTAACTAACTTAACTGATAACTTCTGACCACCTCAGCTAACGACTAAAACTAATTACACAGTTTTCAGAGTAACTAACTAATTACAGCTCAGCTCTTAACAGGATCCAGCTCAGCCTTAGCTAATGTACAGCTCAGCTCCAGCTAATTGACAGCTCTCTTCTTAAGTTAACTTGAGGTTTCAGTAGTAGAGAAGAAGGCAATGGGAGCGGAACAGTACTGCACCAAGTGTGTTATTGGAGGGAAGGAACGGTGTTTAAATTACTGCCTTAATGCTTCAGCTGCTGAGTATTCGCTTGGGCGGATTAAGCTTCGCTTGGTTGAGTCCGGATTAACCTGCAGTGTTTCTTTCTCTCTTGGGCGTTATGGCAAAGCTGGGCGAGGACGGATTCTTAAAGTTATGTTTGAGTGAGTCCGGATTTTACTAGGACGGATTAAATAATGACTAAGCACATCGGTTTCTTATGTAGTATTCCGTTCTTCTTCTCTTTTATAACCGGTGTCTTGGGCGTTGTCTTCTTAAGTAAGCTTGGGCGTAGTCTTGCTTTGGGCGGAATACTTGAACGGAGTACTTGCTTTGGGCGGAGTCTTAGACGGAGTCTTGGACCCTCGCTTGAGCGGATTTAATTCCCGCTTGGGCGGATTAATTATCAAATCGGTATTCTGTAGTTTTTTACATGCAGTATTCTGAGCCTTTATTCTCTTTTGGAGTCAGTGTCTTTGAGGTCTCACTTAGTCGGAATTAAAGACGTCTCACTCGGCTCTGTAAGATTTTACTCATAATTTTCTTCTTGTCTCGAGTCCGCCCTGTTCCTGCACCAATAAATAGCTACTTGCCTAGCATTTATACACCGGCCGCTTAGTAAATTTATAAATACTTCAAAATTCCTTATTTAATTACAAGTTTCAATCGGTTTCTTACATAGATAACATACTTTTGAAATAATTAACTACAACATGAATTCTTATCAAATTATTAAATAATAATAATAAAACTAATCAATAGTTAGTAAATTATGTTAAATAACTAGTGGAATAATTAAGTCTTTTCAAGACTTATCACATCCCCAAACTTAAAACTTTGCTTGTCCTCAAGCAAATATTTAGATTAATTATCAATCAGTAATTGATCAACACAGTCAATCTTTCCTTAACTTAATTCATACTATAATTATTGAATACCGATCATGCTTTCTTCTCGCAATCTCTAAAAGTATAAATACTTACACCTCCTTTGGAAGACAAGTTGCTGATGCTTCCCTCACTGGTCGGTGTTTAACTCTTCTCTCAGTGTGTAGGGTAAATAAAATGCACTAAGCACCTGCATACTTGTTAGATCAACATAAGCTTGCAACAGTTCTAAACATCATGAAATATGCCAACTCAATCGGATCAGTAAGGGCTTTTTAAGCTTATAATGGGGCTCGGCTACAGGCTCAATTATTGTTTTTCCGAGTCATAGATAGGTTACAAGATGTGTCCACTGATGCCTTGACTCAATTTTTAACTTAACTTGCCTTCTACTAACAACTCTCTTAACTTTTCCGACTGGATGCTACTTAATGACTCGTGCTGTTTTGCATTTCCTTTTTCTTTTAGTCCTTCGGACTTCTCTTTTTTTTCTTTTCTTTCTTTTCTTTTCTTTTTCCATCTTCTCCGATCGAAATTTTTTCTTTTTGGTGCTTTGCACCTCTTTTTCTTTTCAGTACTTTGTTCATTTTTCTCTCGGCTTTGCCTTTCTTCCTTTTATTTTTCTACATATTTATCCATAATTAAGCTCAGAGTGTGTCCTTAATTACTGTTAGGCACACTCTTCATCCCCAAACTTAGAGATTGCTAGTCCCTAGCAATAAGCAAAAACCGAGTAATTCACCAGTGGAACATCCAAGGTACTCTAGTCGGGTTTTTCTTGGATAAATAGGCTTGTAATGTTAGGTGCATAAAACGAATGAAAAGGTCTCAGGCTCAAACATATTATTGGGTCAAAGGATGATTAATATATTAGGAAGGTTATTTTTGGCCTTGGCTAAATAATCAAAGAAGGCCTTCATCATTTCTGATTGGTTGACATACGACAATTAGCAAGAACTGAGGCAAATTCTGTCTCACTAACTAGCATGCAAGCTCACTCGGAAAAAAAAAATTAAGACAGGCTCAAAAGCTCATACAGTTATAACATTTAATCAGCCAGACTTGTCCCCAAACTTAATGTAAGATCATACATCTAGAATGCTAACTAGCATGCCGAGTAAACATTTTAACTAAGGATGAATAATAGTTATGGTCAGAGAGCATGAGTTAAGCAAAAACCGATCAATTAATTTATCTGACTACAGCTTAACGAATCAGCAAACTTTTTAAATTATGAAGATGGATTTTGAAATTAAATATAATTATCATATTTTATCAAATAAAGACTCAGACAATTAAATAAAGAGTCGGGATACTAGAATACTTCCCTTTTACCTGAATGGCAGTGCTTGGAAACGCATAACCGGATCGGGACTCATGGATTTTACCAATACATATGAAAAACCGAATAACACAACAAATTGACATGAAAGTAAAATTTCATTACAGAATTAAAAATAAAAATAAATTCAGTGTTCAGCAAACAAATACAATAACTTTAAACTAATACATAAGAAACATTATAAAAACGTGGCACCACTGCTTAAACATTTTGGGCTTCATCGTCCTTGTCCTGCTGGGGGAAAATCGTGAATCCAATGGAAGCTAACCACGCATCCCTATCAGGTGGTGCTCCCATTTCCGATGAATGCTCAACCCTCAGCTTCGAAGCAATCTTCCTGAGCATCTGATCGTGGTTCAAAACCCGATCATAAATTTCAAGTTGCATCTTCTTCACAACCTGCAATTCCTGTAATATTAAAAGAATGTCAGAGGAAGAAGAAGATGAACCAGCTCCTACAAATTGCTTGGGACGTTCTATTTCTACGGTTTTAAAGTTCTCAGCACAGTTTTCATCAGCTTTAATGCTTTCCACCTCTGGTGACTCATTTTCCTCACTGGCAGGAGGGACATTCCTTTGCACCAGAGGAGATACATCCCTTTGGTCCTGGCTTCGACTAGGAACCTGGACAGATGAATCAGAAATAGTAATGGTGGCCACTTCTCTTTCAGTATCTAATTGTTTCCTTCGCACACTTCCTTCTGCGAAGTTTGGTCTAGGTTTCTGTAGAAGTCTTTGAGATCTTCTCTTCATGATGAATGTTAAAATAACGATGATAAACAACCTAATCAAACAAAAATAAGAACAGAAATGCAAGAGAAAAACAACAAACCAAACTGTAAGATGCATGACTTATGAACAGTGGAAAACAATAATAATGAAACACGAAGATAATAACCATGAACTGCGAAGTGAAGAAGTGAAAAGGTGATACCTTTCTCAGAAATCAGAAAGTGTCGTTTCGTCTTCAGCTCAAGTTCAACACAGGTACTAAAGGTTGGAAACTGAAAGGACTTTTCTTTTATAACGAAGAATTCAATTTTCCAGAAACGCATAAATGCGGTCAACTTTAATTATTACTTTTATTAAATGCATTACTACTGTTATTATTATTATTATGTTTATTATTTATTATTATATTTATATATTTTATTAAATTTATTATTATTATTATTGTTTATTATTATTTTATTTTATTATTATTTTTGAATACTCAATTACTAGAGGGGTAGAAGATCGAGGGAGATTGGGATGATACCAATGTAGCAAATGGAAGATAAATAAATGAACAGGCCGTAAGACAACGTAGCAAATGGAAACTTTAAATACCTGAACTAGAGTGCATGAAAAACGAGTGAAAAATGTAATGGAATACGAGTGAATCAAGAGACGAACAATAAAAGAAACGAATAGAAGTATGAACGAATGAATGAAAACTCAAGTAAATAAATGAAAGGGGTGAAAGGATGATAACCGAGTGAGAATGGAAATAGTTGATCAACGAATGAGGTGAACAACGCAAGTCCGAGTAAATGAAAGGGAAAGAATGCATGCATAACTAAAAAGTTAACTGACGGGTGAGGAACGGAAAAGAGGGTGACCGAATGGGGATGAGGAAAGGGTATACCGATCGATGAAGGAGATGAGTAAATGAAGGAACCGAATGAACTAGCGAGAAATCTAGTGAATAAGGAACTGAGTGATGAAAAAGTGAATAAAACACTGAATGAAAAGGGTACCGAATGGATCACAAAATGAGTGAAAGAATGGATGAATGAAGATAAGTGTATGAGAACCGAGTGTGACAATGAATGGACGAGTGAACAACCGTCGTGAGGTATGAGTGAACAAAGAAGTGCATGGGAGAAAGAATAAATGAGAGTAAGGCTGAGCGAAAGAAAGGACGGGTGGATGAAAATGAGTAATATAGATCGGAGATATGAAGAATAAGTGAATGACAATGAGAGTTCGGGCGAAGAATAAAAATGACAGGAGTGACAAAATGGAATGAATGAAATACCGAGTAAATGAAAGACCGGGTGAATAAAACGAATACAATGGAGAAACTCAGGGAATGAAAAACGCGAAGACAAGAAATTGAGTGCGACAAACACGAGTCGATGAAAACGAAAAATCGACAGCGTGAGAAAACTGAGAAAGAAAAATAAGTGGAATGAAACAACGGGTAAATGAATACCGAGTGGATTAAACCGGGTAAAAGTAAAAAAAACGAATGAACAAACAGCAAGAGGTCGGACAAATATGACAACAAGTGAAAGGACAGGAAAGAATAGCTAACCGACCGTGTGAACAAACATGAGTGAAAGATAGACGAAGAAGAATACTGATTGAATGAAAAATGAGAAAATGAAGACGAGTGAAGGATTTACTAGGGAATGAAGAACCGAGTGAATGAAAGATCGAGTGAGAATGAAAGAGATGCTGAGTAAATGGAAGGACCGATGAATAAAAGACGAACGGAAAAATGAGAGCAAAGCTGAGTGAATAAAACGACAAGTGGAAGAAGGAAAAAGATAGAGTGCGGTAATGAAAGACTGAATGACGGGTGACGAACAGAAAAACCGAGTGACCGAGTGGAAGAGTAAACGAGTAGATTGAGGGTGGATGAAAAAAATAGTGGATGGAAGAATGAATGGGAGAACGAATGAGAATATTCCGAGTGAAGGAGATGAGTGAAAGGTATACCGATCGGTTGAAGGAGATGATTAAATGCAAGAGCGAGTGGAAGAACCGAGTGATCTAGTGAGAAACCAAGTGACTGAAAAAGAGACTGCCGAAAGAGATGCATGAAAAATATACCGAGTGGGGGAACCGAGAAAGAGTAGATTGAAAGAACAACCGGATAAAGAGATCGGGCGAGGGAATAAGAAACTGAGTGACGAGTGAGTGAGAAAATTACGGAGAAATGGGTGAAGGAACGAAGAAGAAAGAGTAGATTGAAAGAACAAGTGAATCAACGACTGAGAAGAAGAATGGATAACACAATTCATGAAAAGAAGGACGAGTGAAAGATAAATGAAAGAAACTGAGTGAGGAGTGAGGAAGCCGAGTGGAAGAAACCGACTACTAGAGAAAGCCGAGTGGATGAATGAATAAAAGGCTGGGTGCAAATGAGACTAATGGATATAATACTAATTGTGATGACTGAGGAATCCGAGTGGTGAAAAGCCGACTGAAATAAGTCACTTTTCACTATCTGACCCGTTCATTACATCAACGATCAGAATTCTTTCCAAGTCTTCCTTTTTATTCGCAGCAATTTATTAAAAAACACCGAGTGAAATTCAGTCGGGAAGAAGGGTTACGACGAAGGAACAATTATCCGAGCGTACTATTTTCACTCAACTTAGTACAATTTTCCCTTAAGTGCGAAACAACAATCAGCATTGGCTCGCCTAAGCTACCAGTGCTTCGCCTGAGCGAAAATAGAAGAATCAACTCGGATTTCCTTCTTCAACTTCACACTTTTATTTTATTCAAAGTTCTAAACAAAATAACCGGGACATAGGGCTGCCTCCCTAGAGCGCTTCTTTAAGGTCACTAGCTTGACCTTATTGTATTTAAGAAGATGGTTTCAGTAACAAGGAGGTTTTCTGCCTATCAAACTCTCCTCCAAAATAGAGTTTGAGTCGCTGGCCATTCACCTTGAAAAACCGATCGGTAGTCGGATCTTTTAGTTCGACTGCACCATGAGGGAAAACCTCATTTAAAGTAAAAGGCCCGGACCACTTAGATCTAAGTTTTCCAGGGAAGAGTTTCAGTCGGGTATTGAATAACAAAACCTGATCGTCCTTCTGAAACTCTTTCTTATTAATTCGCTTATCATGCCATTTCTTTGTTTTCTCCTTATAAATGGAGGCACTTTGATAAGCGTTGAGTTGGAACTCCTCTAATTCATGGAGTTTCAAAACTCTTTCCTCCTGAGACTGGTCACAGTCCATGTTTAATAGTTTTGTGGCCCACCACGCTTTGTGTTCCAGCTCCACAGGGAGATGGCAAGCCTTACCGTACACCAGTTGATACGGGGACATGCCAATCGGAGTTTTGAAAGCTGTTCGGTAAGCCCACAATGCATCGTCTAATTTCACCGACCAATCTTTTCTGGATTTTCCGACCACTTTTTCTAAAATTCTTTTTATTTCTCTATTTGACAATTCGACTTGTCCACAAGTCTGTGGATGGTAAGGAGTGGATATCTTATGTAAAACCTCATAGTGACGCAGGGCTTTTTCCATTATCTTATTGCAAAAGTGTGAACCCCCATCACTAATAATTACTCTCGGAACTCCAAACCTAGAGAAAATATTCTTCTTAATGAACCTAAGCACAACCTGTGCATCATTGGTTCTGGTCAGAATTGCCTCCACCCATTTGGAGACGTAGTCCACAGCAACCAGAATGTATTCGTTGGAGAACGACTTAGGGAAGGGTCCCATGAAGTCGATACCCCAAACGTCAAATAATTCCACAATTAGAATGTTCGTCAAAGGCATGCCAGCTTTTGTGGAGAGACCTCCAGTCCTTTGACATTTGTCACACCTTTTGACATATTCCTTAGAATCCTGAAAGATAGTTGGCCAGTAAAAGCCACTCTGTAATATCTTTGCTGCGGTACGGGAGGCACCATGATGGCCTCCATAATAAGAATCGTGGCAGTGCCACAGGAGCCTTTCTTGCTCGGATTCAGGCACACAGCGCCTGATTACTCCATCTATGCCTATTTTAAACAAAAATGGATCATCCCAAAGAAAAGCCTTACTATCATGAAAGAATTTTTTTCTCATTTGGGATGTCCAACCATCAGGTACCACTGAGGCACTTTTAAAGTTTGCCATGTCAGCGTACCATGGCCCAGTCATAATGGCCATCAACTTTTCGTCTGGAAATTCTTCTTTTATCAAGACAGAATCCGACTCAGCTTCCAGACGAGACAATTGGTCTGCAACCGAGTTCTCTACTCCTTTTTTGTCTTGTATTTCTAAGTCAAACTCTTGGAGTAACAGAACCCACCGAATCAGTCTCGGTTTAGACTCTTTTTTAGCTAGTAAATACTTGATTGCCGAGTGGTCTGTATATACAATGACTTTGGCACCAATCAAGTATGCATGAAATTTATCAAATGCATACACCACAGCAAGCATTTCTTTTTCAGTCGTGGTGTAATGTATTTTATTTTCATTTAACACTTTACTAGCACAATAAATCACATGAGTTAATTTCTTTTTTTTCTGACCTAGTACAGCTCCGATTGCAAAGTCACTTGCATCATACATCAATTCAAACAGTAAAGACCAGTCGGGTGATGCAAGGATCGGAGCTGAAGTCAAACTTTGTTTTAATTTTTCAAAAGCCTTGACACAGTTTTCATTAAATGCAAACATCTGATCTTTCACAAGCAAATCTGTCAAAGGCTTAGCTATTTTTGAAAAATCTTTTATGAATCTTCTATAGAACCCAACACATCCTAGAAAACTCCTTACTCCTTTCATATTGATCGGAGGAGGAAGTTTCTCAATAATTTCAACTTTTGCTCGGTCCACCTGCATGCCCTCAGCAGAAATCCTATGACCAAGGACTATCCCTTCCTTAACCATAAAGTGGCATTTTTCCCAGTTAAGAACGAGATTAGTCTCTTGACATCTCATCAGCACTTTCGCTAAATTGCTGAGGCATGTGTCAAAACTACTCCCAAATACCGAGAAGTCATCCATGAATACCTCAATAAATTTTTCTACCATATCCCCAAAAATTGCCAGCATGCACCTTTGGAAGGTTGCTGGAGCGTTGCACAAGCCGAACGGCATGCGCCTGTATGCAAAGATTCCATAGGGACATGTGAAGGCAGTCTTTTCTTGATCCTTCGGGTCAACCACAATTTGGTTATAACCCGAGTACCCATCAAGAAAATAATAGTACTCATGTCCTGATAACCTCTCTAGCATTTGATCAACAAATGGAAGGGGGAAATGATCCTTCCGAGTAGAGTTATTCAACCTTCTGTAATCAATGCACATCCTCCAGCCTGTAGTTGGCCGAGTGGCAATGATTTCACCCTGGTCATTTTTTACAGTCGTCATTCCTCCCTTCTTGGGCACCACTTGGACTGGGCTAATCCAAGTGCTGTCTGAGATCGGGTAAATGATTCCTGCATCAAGGAGCTTGACCACTTCTTTTCTCACTGCTTCCTTCATAATGGGGTTCAGTCTGCGTTGTGGCTGAACAACAGGGGAATAGTCATCCTCCATCAGAATTTTGTGCATACAAAAAGATGGACTGATTCCCTTCAAGTCAGAGATGTTCCAGCCAATGGCAGATTCATGAGCTTTTAATACCCCAACTAGTTTATTCTCATCCTCTTCTTTTAAGTCGGAATTAATAATTACAGGATGAGTGTCATTTCCTCTCAGGAAGACATATTTTAGATGAGAAGGTAAAGGTTTTAAATCACATTTTTCTTCCAAAACTTCCCTTCTTTTCTCATCTTCAGTAGTTTCCAAATCATTTTTCTCTTCTAAATCACCTACTTCTAAAACTTCCAGTAGGTCCAGTATTTCCAAGTGAGAGTCAATTGACTCGGTCTCGGAATCAAAGTCATCCTCTAAAAACGTTTGTAAAGCCTCTTCCTTAGTTTTTAGCAGTAAGGGGGTCTGGTAATTTTCAACCTCTTCAATCATTAGGCAATCCATCCGTTCAGTCGGATGTTTCATGGAATTGAAGACGTTAAAAATTACTTGTTCCTCCTGAACTCTCAGCATGAGTTCACCCTTTTCCACATCAATTAATGCTCTACCAGTAGCTAGGAAGGGTCTACCTAAGATCAAAGGGATCTCTCGGTCAGCTTCCATGTCTAGCACTATGAAATCTGCTGGGAAGATAAATTTATCAACTTTCACTAACAAATCTTCCAGCATGCCTTGGGGATATTTAATGGACCTGTCAGCCAACTACAAGGACATGCGAGTCGGTTGCAAGTCATTAATTCTCAGTTTTTTCATTAAAGATAGAGGCATCAGGTTTATACTGGCTCCTAGATCACAGAGAGCACTTCCTACATGAACATCCCCTATTACACAAGGTATTGTAAAAGATCCAGGATCTTCTAGCTTCTGGGGAAGTTTCTTTTGAATGATTACGCTACACTCTTGAGTGAGAGTAATCATTTTATCCCCCCTAAGCTTCCTCTTCTTAGACAATAGTTCTTTTAAAAATTTTGCATAAGATGGCATCTCCTGCAATGCCTCAGCAAAAGGGATATTAATGTGAAGTTTCTTAAAGACCTCTAAGAACCTAGCAAACTTCTGCTCCTCGATTTGCTTTTTAAACCTGTGCGGAAATGGAGCATTCCTTAGTTTTTCAGGAGTCAGCTTAGAAGCTTCCTCCAGGATCAAATCAACCTTTTTCTTTTTCTTTTGATAAACTTTATTTTCTTTTTCTTTTTCTGATTCATTCTTATTTTCTATTTCATTTTTATTGTCCTGCTCGGTTTCCTGCATTATTTCTTTTCCTTTTCCTGAACCTATTTCTTGACTCGGAGATGGAGAAATAATTTTTCCACTCCTAGTAATTATGGCCTTGCAATGTTCCCTTGGATTTACCTCGGTATCTCCAAGGAAATTGCCTGCTTGCCTCTCAGCTAATTGTTTAGAAAGCTGTCCTACTTGATTTTCTAAATTCCTTATGGATGCTTCCTGATTCTTAAAACTGGCCTGAGTGGCCTGGATAAACTGAGAAAGTACATTCTCGAGTTCGGATTTTTCTTTTACAAGAGAGTGAGAGGGTTGTTGTGGTTTATTGGTGGGTTGACTTGGTGGTATATTCTGATTCAGATGTGGACCTTTCTGCCAGAAAAAATTGGGGTGGCTCTTGTAATTAGGATTGAAGGAATTAGAAGGATAATTCCTTTGATACTGTTGCTGCCCCATATAATTCACTTGCTCGGAAGGCACAACTGGATCACACATTCCATTTTCATGGTCTCCACCACAAAAATCACAACTGATCATAGAAACTTGGCTCGGCTTTTGGAGTTCTGAAATCTGAATGCTTAATTTTTCCAAAGCCTGAGTCATCAATTTACTCTGAGCCAAATAAGCATCTTGTGCTTCTAATTCTAATATTCCTCTCCTAGGGACTTGGTTTCTCTCACTAATCAGGCATTCGTTAGAAGCCATCACATCAATCAGCTCTATAGCTTCTTCTACAGTTTTAGTTGTTAATGAGCCTCCAGCCGAGGCATCTATCAAGACTCTGGTAGCTGGCCTAACACCATTATAGAAAATAGTCACCTGCTGTACATCGGAAATCTGATGATGAGGACATCTCCTCAGACTTTCTTTATACCTATCCCATGCTTCCATCAAGGACTTACCTTCCCTTTGCTGGAAACATGTGATTTCATTACGCAGCTTTGCATATTTAGAAGGAGGAAAGTATTTAATCAAAAATTTCCTTTGCAAATCCTCCCAGGTAGAAATACTGCCTCTCGGTTGACTCTGCAACCAGGCTTTTGCTCGGTCCCTCAGAGAAAATGGAAACAACCTTAGTCGGATTGCCTCCTCAGGGACTCCATTCATTTTTACTGTATCACAAATTTGGAGGAAAGTTGCTAAATGTAAATTTGGGTCCTCAACCTCACTTCCTCCGAATTGTTCATTTCTTACCAATTGCAGTAAGGCTAGTTTTAATTCAAAATTGTTAGCTGCAATCGGTGGCCTAAGGATGCTAGCTTGCGATCCTTCTTTAGTCGGCCTGGAGTAGTCACCTAGTATAACTCTCCTTTGTTCCATTTCTTTTTCTTCTTTTTTCTTTTTCTCTTTTCTTAACCTACGTTCTAACAAATCGATGTCAGGATCAAAGAAGAAAGGTTCTCCTCTGCTCCTTGACTGCATACAACAACTGTTAACACAACAAAAACAACTAACAGCTACGACTACTTGAAACAATAACTACTAAGAAAAATATGTATTGACTGCACACAGAAACAAAAGCAAATGGTTCAGTCTAGTACCGGTCCAAGGATTGTTGATATTACTCAACAATCCCCGGCAACGGCGCCATTAACTTGATGCTGAAATCCCGAGTCATTAAATTGATGGTAAAATCTTAGTAAAATGAAATATGACTCTCGGATTCACACTTATGGCAAGCGCACCAGTCGTTAAAATTGTAGTATATTTGATCGTCTCACAGGGATTGTGGTAAATACCTCAATCTAGGACTAGTACAAGCTGAACCAACAGAAAATACATGAAGATCATTCGGTTTTTATGGTTTTAGTGTTTTATAGTTGTTTTTATATTTTGAGAAACAGAGTTTAAGATGAAAAGTGGAAAGTGATTAAAAGAAAATAGGTCAGGATTGCTTCAGCTCACAATTTCCTCAAGAAACATGCAATTCAGTATAATCAAACTTCACAATCTAGAGGACAATCCGCTTGTGGTTATTCCCTAATTCCTTATGTGAAAAACACTAATTCTTAAGCAATGAACCTTAATTCCTTAAGTGCTCGATTAACCTAAGAATCTAATGCGAAATTGGAGGTTAAACTCTAACTATTCACCTAAATTGATTAGGCCTGAACTAGTTAGAAAGCTGGAAGTTACCTAAGCTTCAGCCATGATTCCTCACTGGAGAAGTTCTTCATCCGTTCTGGATTTGTCAATCTAGCAATTCTGCTCCACTCCTCAGCTTGTTCGCCTCAAGATCTTCGAAGCCGATCTACTTACTCACAGCTTCAAGATTCCATTGTTCACCTTCACAATCCCAACCTTAGGGATTTAGAACTCCATAGACTTCGGTTCCATCGAAGGATTGTGGAACGTCATGGAGGAGAGAGTTTAGAGAGATGAAAAATGTAGTGAGAGATTGGAAATGGAATTTAAAATTGTATTACGTTTCTCTGTGTCTCTACACACGCTACTATTATTAGTCTTGATACCTCCTACAGAGTATATACAACCTCTTTATATGTTTCTATCTAACTAACTTAACTGGTAACTTCTGACCACCTCAGCTAACGACTAAAACTAATTACACAGTTTTCAGAGTAACTAACTAATTACAGCTTAGCTCTTAACAGGATCCAGCTCAGCCTTAGCTAATGTACAGCTCAGCTCCAGCTAATTGACAGCTCTCTTCTTAAGTTAACTTGAGGTTTCAGTAGTAGAGAAGAAGGCAATGGGAGCGGAACAGTACTGCACCAAGTGTGTTATTGGAGGGAAGGAACGGTGTTTAAATTACTGCCTTAATGCTTCAGCTGCTGAGTATTCGCTTGGGCGGATTAAGCTTCGCTTGGTTGAGTCCGGATTAACCTGCAGTGTTTCTTTCTCTCTTGGGCGTTATGGCAAAGCTGGGCGAGGACGGATTCTTAAAGTTATGTTTGAGTGAGTCCGGATTTTACTAGGACGGATTAAATAATGACTAAGCACATCGGTTTCTTATGTAGTATTCCGTTCTTCTTCTCTTTTATAACCGGTGTCTTGGGCGTTGTCTTCTTAAGTAAGCTTGGGCGTAGTCTTGCTTTGGGCGGAATACTTGAACGGAGTACTTGCTTTGGGCGGAGTCTTAGATGGAGTCTTGGACCCTCGCTTGAGCGGATTTAATTCCCGCTTGGGCGGATTAATTATCAAATCGGTATTCTGTAGTTAACACTCGGGTTTTACATGCAGTATTCTGAGCCCTTATTCTCTTTTGGAGTCAGTGTCTTTGAGGTCTCACTTAGTCAGAATTGAAGACGTCTCACTCGGCTCTGTAAGATTTTACTCATAATTTTCTTCTTGTCTCGAGTCCGCCCTGTTCTTGCACCAATAAATAGCTACTTGCCTAGCATTTATACACCGGCCGCTTAGTAAATTTATAAATACTTCAAAATTCCTTATTTAATTACAAGTTTCAATCGGTTTCTTACATAGATAACATACTTTTGAAATAATTAACTACAACATGAATTCTTATCAAATTATTAAATAATAATAATAAAACTAATCAATAGTTAGTAAATTATGTTAAATAACTAGTGGAATAATTAAGTCTTTTCAAGACTTATCAGGCTTAACAATTCTTGTGAAAAACAATTTTCAAAACAAACAGAACAAACATCTCTTGTGCATTCAGAAACTCTTATGAGTATAATTCATTTTAATTTTAAACTCAACTCCTTTGTTGTATTCTCACTATCATCCTTTCTCTTTTCCTTTCTTTTCTTTCTCTACTTTTTTTAGAACCCTAAACTCCAGAGTTCGCATATATATATATATATATTTATATATATATATATATATATATTTTAATTTAGGCTTAGCCTTTCCATATAGTTGTTATTCTTTTGCTTCTTCTACAAGAATTATGCAAATTAATTAGCAAAAAGGCTTCATGAAAAAGGAAATATTAAATGTGGATCAAGCTCAAATGGGGAACTAATAGGATAATATAATATACAAGTTCTGAGGCTAAGGAAGAAGGCCTAAAGTTTCTTTTTCATTCCATGACATGAATTCCCAAACCAAATTGAATTGGTCAAAAGCCAAGTTCTAGAGTGCCTAAAATATGTGAATCACTCAAAGAAGAAAAACAAGGGATAAAGATTTAACATCGCAATACCCTTTTTAACTCAAAATTCTCACTGTGGTAATTAGTCCAAATCATAGAAAACATGGATTTATCATGAGTCATTCATCCTAACATTCTAGCAATCATCATTATTATTATATTTTTATTTGTTTATTTTGGGTTCCTAATATGCATGTGATCCATTCATTCAAAATTAAACACATCCTACAAATCCAGCAATCATAAACAGACTAACAATGTTATCCTAAGACTAAACCAAAATAAAAATCAACAAGAAAAAACAAAAATAGAACCAAATAACAAAAGACAAAAGAAACAAATTAAAATGAAAACAAACAAGAAGAAATCAACAAATCAAGTTTCCTTTTACCCATAGAGAAACTGGAGTGATCAGCTGGCTGGGATGGTCTAGCAGAAGGCTCTGTGGGAAGTGGGATCTCAGTGTCTAAAGGAGCCTCCTCAGTAACATTTGCATTTGAAAACAAAAATGAAGTCCTACCTTTCAGACTAGTAAAAGTAGGATTAGGCACGGGGTGAGGTGTAGAGAATCCAGGAATAACTAGACAATACATATCATGATCTCAAACAATCATACCCATATTAATAAGTTTATCCATATCAACCCATTTGGATTGACAAAGAAGGTTATCTTGCTCAATATCCATTCCAACATATTTGGCTATGGGGTTAATATAAACAACAATAAAAATTTTTTCGGAGGTGGCTCTCCCAATTCTTGAAAATTGGCTACAAAGCCATTTAGTGGAACCAATAGGCACATTGTTAAGCATAGCTTGCAAAAAGTATAATTTAGGTGCTCTAACAGTCTTGGGGCTATCATATCGCCAAAAGATTGAGCAAGCCATAAATCTTTACAAATATTTAAGCATAGGATGATGCATATAAGAGGCCTTAGAGGTCGAAGCATCATAGGGATGTTTATGTGAAAGGTCCATCAAAAAGAAACCTTAGTTAAACTCTCGGGGAACACTAGTAGCACCTCCATAAGAAAAGCCATTGATGTCAGCTACCTCCTATAGGTCAAGCCTAAAGTTTTGGTTATTAAGCCTGAATTCCACTTCCTAGCCAGACCTACCACAACATCTCTTAATTTAAATGGGACTTAGAAACTCTTGGGTGGTCCTCTCATATATGGGTTCATGCAACTGAGTAAATACTTCCCAACCCATATTTGTAACCAGTTTTAAGGTATCCTCAAATAGGCCTAGCTCTATTAAGGTATTCCTACAAAATAATTGTGAGGGAACAATTTCACTCTCTAGTAAAGAGTTCAACCTCATACGTTGCTCCTCGGATGCCCACTCAATGTCATTAAGATTGGCATAGTTGGAAGACTTACCTTTAGTCTACTTTTTCTTGGGAAGAGATTTTGCAGCCTTAAATGACATGATATTAGGCTGAAACAAGAGATTGAAAAGCAAGTTAGGAACCAAAAATTTGATAACCTTCAAGTATGCCAAACAATATGCCAATGAATACTTTTCACACTTGAAAGTAAGGATCCTAACTTATACAATGAATCAATGGCCAAAAATGCCCCACTAATGCCAAACAAGAATGTATCTATCAAAATAATGAAGTTAAATAGTAACAATAAGATACAAGTTAGTTTGAGACAATATTGACATAATGAATCATGTAAGCATGAAGAAAAATGGTCTTAGGAATTTTCACAAACACTTGTTAGGAAAGGATACAATGCACATAAAGAACCCAAATTTGAATCATCAAGATTTCCCCTTTTTCTCAATTTATGCAAAAACACTTTCATTTAATGCCAAACAATATGTAATTATCTAAACATGACAACAAAAATGAAAAAGAAAGCAAGTATGGGTGGAAAAGAATGATGAACTAGTGTGACGCCCTTATTCTGATAAATAATAATAAAGATAATATCAAAATGAGGGGTAAATTTTTCACGATCAAACTATTGTCGAAATAAGGACACACGAGTAAAAGAAAATTATTTGGATCGTCAAGAAAAACCCTTATAATTGCACATGGAAAAAGTTTAAAGTCAACAGAAGAGAAATGTGTGTGTAAGAGTATCCATCGCATCCATATATGAAGATATGAGAAGAGATCCAAAGAAAAACATGGAGTGTTTAGAAAAGGTAGTTGGAAACGTATACATTTGATTAAGGAAAACATGTCAAAGGGGTGTACAACAAGTATTCAAGGATAAAGGATTGAAGTACTAAGCATAGAGAGCCAAAAAGTACAAGACCATGGCATGAAAAGTTTTTTTTAGTCTTAGAAATAATGATACATGTCATAAATATCACCTATTAGTCCCAAATTAAGAATCATAAAAAGTTGGGTTCAAACCCCTCTTAAATTTAAGTTTTACACTACAGTGGATCCGGTGTTTTACACCTAGCCAGAGTTACAAAACTCCAATTAAGGTGATTCCAATTTTTTATGCCTCTCTAACATAATTATCCATAATTGTCATGCAAAAGTTAGAGGTGAAAAATGTCATTAAGGTGCCCAAAAGAGCAAAAAATAGCAGAAGAAAAACAACAGTAAAAAATGTAACAGTGGCCATTCCACTCGCAGTGGGAAGTTTTTACTGGCAGTAGGAAATTCCCATTAGCCGTGGAACCCACTGACTTCACCACCTAAAATTACCAAAATTTCCACACTTTCGGAGAAAATGATCCACTAGCCGTGGGAAAATTCCACAAGTCGTGGATCACACCTTATTCCTTAAAAATTCATTTTTCAAAGGGCTATGCATTGACACTTGGGACCTTAAAGTTTCTTGGACATTTTTGACACCAGACAAGCATTCATTTTTATGGCATTTGACCTAGATTCATCATCAATACATATACGTTGAAAAAAGGACTCCATGTCCAACATCATTTCATACTTGCAATTCATTAATTCCTCATTGACATGAATATCATCACCATCACAAAGGCATCCAATTACATTTGTCCAAGCATCATATAGTGTTAGATACAAAAGAATTACCAATATACATTACCAAAACAATAGAGATGTGATCCTCAAAATAATATCAACATTATCATTCATTCTTATTGCCACTTACATATCTATAATGTCACTAATTATCAGTTATGTTGGGCAAGGAATTCCGTTACAACTAATTACCTTCTCCAAAAGCTTTGATTCAAAACATAATCTCATCCTATGACAATCTTACATCACAATGCTAAAAAAAGACAACATGGGAGAGTGAGTTATACATTAAAAATGACGAATCTGAATACATTATGATCATGTGTACATGCATATAAGCAACATATGTGCTTTGTAATAAAATCATCAATTTATCACCGAGCCTTCATATAGATATGATCATAGACATACAAGTCTCATTATTTATCACTCATAACAAGCATATATGTATACACACTCATATTGCCCTTCATCATCGTGGGTTGTCACAAGTATCAACATCAAGTTTTTACATCTTTCATCTATTTATACTCTTAATAGGTTACCATTTTTTCTTGGCCATCTCTGACACAAATGCCATGTTTCTATGGCTAATGCATATGTCATAACATGAAATACATATGCAACGGATCCGATTCGAAACAATTATGCATAACACATATGTACACAACAAGTATTCGCAACCATACATAGTCGTTTAAGTATTCATCCCCCCACAAAGGTCTTCCTCAAGAGATCCCGCAAGACCTCAATTATTTCCACATGTCAAGTGATTGCAACCATGTATAATCATTTGAATATTTATCCCCTGCACAAGGGTCCGTTTCACAAGATCTCGTAAGATCTCAATCATTTCAACATGTCAAGGGATCACAACCACATATATACATTTAAATGTTTATCCCCCGCGTAAGGGTCCATTTTCACAAGATCCCGCAAGACCTCAATCATTTCAACATGTCAAGTGATCGCAACCACATATAATATGATATGCCATGCATGCCATGAATGCAAGAATGCATATGCTAGCCTCAGCTTCACAAGAATCTCTCACTCTCTCACCTAGGGGTACATTTTGCACTTAACATTATGGTTAGTGGCATGCAACCAATTATAGTACCCTCTAAGGCATAGAATTTGTTACATAATCTCTAAGGCATTAATTCACATTTTTCATAATATAATAGCCAAGGAGTCTCATTATGAATCCACACATAGAAGTCAAAAAGCATATCAACAAACATGCTCTAAATACATATATCATTAACATATTTGCTAGTACAAAATTAAACCATCAACAAGGTTCAATCTTGTACAACTTCTGAATAGAAGTATCACATCCATTCAAGATAAATATATAAGTATGCACCAACATATACATTGTCAACACATAATTCTTACTGGATAGTTACAATATACATGATTCCAATATACATCATTCCAATCGCTTTTATGGTTATACAATACTCCAACTTTAATCTTAATCCCAATTACCAACTCTTTAACATTGTTCCACAACTTATCAACATCCATAATTAATATCAATCACATTAAAACTTATTTCTTCATACAAAATCACTTGTATAGCAATAGTTTTCAATTTCCTTAAGTTTTCCCAAGAATCCTAAATTTATCAATCTTAGGGTTTTCTACTAAACACTCAAACAACAATTCCAATCATTTTCATGCACCATTCCAAGTATAACAACACCACCATTTTTGTGTACCATATACCAAGCATCAAAAATCAATTTTTTCAAGTCATCTAACCTAGGGTTCATAGTTCCATATGCATATTTCCTCATAACAACACCTAAACAACCATTTCTAAACTTCAACAACCTCAAATCACCAATTAAATGCCATTAAAGGTCATAAGCTCTTAGCTTTTAACCTAAGCTCCAATAAAACAAAAATAAGAGGGAAAGAAGATGAGACAACCAAATATTTGCTCCAAAGTGTCTTTTAAGCCTCACAAATCCATGAAAACCAATTAATTTTGAGTGGAAATGGCAAGGGGATAGGGTAGGTGGTTTTGCTTCTTTAGAGAGGAAGAAGAAGACAAAGAAAATGAAAGTGAATAGAGATAGGAAGAGCACTACCAAAAATTGAGAGAAGGAAAGAGGGAATTTGAAAAAATTAGGTATTACCCAATGGTTAAAAGGATGCACCTTTTTGCTTTTTTCCTTTGGTCAACAAATCCCTATTGCCCATTGGTTAAAATAAAGTAGAGAAAAAAGGAAAAAGTTCACGATTAAATGGAGAGGAAAGATTAGGAATTTACATTTTTCTTATTTTCTATTTCGTTTGTATTTTCACCGTTTATTAACGTATATAGCATTCGAATAAATACCTTCTCAACACCAAAAATTATTTTGATCGTACCACTATAACCACAATGAATTAGTCAAGATACTCATGAAAAACACGATTCATGTAATCCATGAAAATCATAGGAGCATTTATCACACTGAATGACATCACCACATACTCGTAGTGGCCATATTGCATTCAGAATGCTATTTTAGGAATGTCATCGGTCTTCACCCTGATTTGGTGATATCCGAAATACAAATCAATTTTAGAAAACACGACAGCACCCTTCAATTAATCCAAGAGATCATCAAGGCGAGGAAGAGGGTATTTGTTCTTAATAGTCAATTTATTGAGTTGGCGATAGCCAACGTATAATGTCATACTTCCATCATTCTTTTTCACTAACAATATAGGTGTGCCCCAAGGAGGTATCCTTGGGCGAATAAACTCTTTTTCCAATAATTCCTCGACTTGTTTTTTAAGCTCGGATAGCTCTATAGGAGACATTCTATAGGGAGCTCGGGAAACAGGCTCAACGCCAAAAATCAAATTAATAGAAAATTCAATCTCAAGAGTAGGAGGTAAACTAGAAACCTTATCCAGAAAAACATCTAGAAATTCTAAAACAATAGGGATTTCAGAAGATTGGGAGATACCACTTCCTTCCATCATGCAGAACATTACATAGAGCTGACAAATACATTACAGATTAAAACGCTCAACATTTTGGTAGGGAAAATCACTGTCCGATTATGACAATCCACCATGACTTTGTTTGCAGTCAACCAATCCATGCCTAGAATGAAATCTAGATCCTTCATAGGCAAAAAAAATGAGGAGCACGACAAATTTTCTGTGCTCGAGGGTCATTTCAACATTTTCACACCATGTCACTAATCTTAAACAAGCACCGGTTGGTGTAGCCACCATTATAGTAGATTTCATCATAGAAATAGGTAATCTTAATCACCTAACACAATCCTTTTCAAAGATACAACACTTCTTCACAAGCGTCAAAAACTTCTAATTTTTTGATGTCTAGTAACTATCCACTTCCATACTTCACACATTTTGAAGCCTCAGGCCCCCCTTGCTGATAATGAGGTAGAATACACATAACTCTTCAAAATTGGAGGCATACTCCTCTACAAACATGTTACCTTGCTTCAATTCCATGAATTTGAGCTCTTTCTTACTATTGTAACTATCTAGAAAGTATTTCTTAATAGGATATTAACAACTATCATGCACCTCTTAGTAAGACGCCATTAAGCTTTAGCTTCATCACGGATCATAAAGACCGTATATTCAACCTTTTGAGCTTTAGAACATTCAAAGCTTGTAAAGATTCTCTCCAAGTCATTAGTCCACACATAAGCCTCTTCAGTCTTATACCCTCCATGGAACCCAAAAGGTTTCCTCTCAAGAAAATAATCAAGACCTTGGGCACCTTGTCCCACCTCTTGTTGGCCTTGTCTTTCCAAGAGATCTGCAAATTAATTTAAACGCTAGCCATAGCGGCTGCATCACGATTATGTCTACCAGTCATTGTCACGCCTATTGATTAAGACTTGACTTATACATAAATAAACTAGTCCATATCATCAACTTTAATCCATAACTAAGGTTTCAACATTCTATGGTCTATCATCATATTAATTCATAACTAGTACATAAATATCAATGCATAATAACAATGTATTCATCATTAGTAGGTAATAGTGTAAGGAACGTGGCCAGACTTAGCACAAACATACATATCAATCATACCGAAGAGTTTATTCACATGTATTCAATCCCATGAATCAACTAATATTGTCAATGAGAAACTATGCTTTGCTAGTGTATCACACAACTTGAATGATAAATAAACATATTTCCATGAACAATAATCATAACTCAATAATAATTCACAAAGAACTAACAATGAGAAACTAATTCTCTAGTAATGCATAACAAAACTTTAAGATGCAATCAATACATTTTAATGAGAAGCAATCATAATTTAATAGAGAACAACCACGCTTTGATACCACCGAATGTGACAACTTTAATCCGATAAATAATAATAAAGATAATATCAAAATGAGGGTAAATTTTGCATGATTAAACCACTATCTGAATAAGGACATCACAAGTAAAAGGAAATTATTTAGATCGTAAAACAAAACCCTTATAATTGCACATGGAAAATGTCACACCCCGATTTTCCGGACTCGAATCCTGATGTAATCAAGATAATTAAATAATAAAAATGCGAATAAATATTTAACGTTCAAAATAGTTTCTAAACACCCCAACGATTACACCAAGACTTGAATCACGGAAGACTGAAGAGTGTGGTTCAATAATCTATAACTGGATCGATAACTAAATTGCCCATAACGGTATACAAAATAATAGAGTTTACAGCGGAAGAAGAATGTGTATACCGGGCACATGCCTAGTCCCATATGTGAAGATATGAGAAAAGGCCTAAGCAATCATACAATTTCATAATACAAGCCTATTAGGCCACAATCAACTTTTACACATAAGTTATAGACATGTGTTACCTAAAATATATGTATACGTATATTCTTGTAGACATGCAATATCCATCACCGATGTCCTCATTCATTCACCTAAATATCAATACAACTATACCTGTCATCGACATCCATTATCCAATTTCCAATACTCAAGTATTTATCAAATCATCACTTACATAGTATAATTATGTCCACCATTCATAAATACAAAAGATTGGGCTTACACACACATTCAACTCACTAAATCATCATCATTATGTACAATGTATTCAATACATTAAAATTCACAATTGATGTCAGCCAAGGCGTTCCATTACCACTATTTACCTTCTCCAAGAGCTTTAATTCAAAGACCTAAACTCATCCCATGATAAACCTGCATCACAATGCTAAAAAGGAGACCATATGGGAGAGTGAGTTATACATTCAAAATGACGAATATAAATACATTGTGGTTATGTGTACATGCTTACAACCATCATGTGTGCTTTGCATATAATCACTAATTTATCATTACTCATAAATACATTCTCATAAGTAGGCATACATGCCTTATAAATCAAAAATCATATCATAAGCAAGCACAAGCACATGCACAATCACATTGTTGCTTATCATCAAGGGCATTCACAAATCATCATCATCAATTTATTAAGTCTTTACTCAATTCCTCCTCACAAGGGGTTTCTCATCTCTCTTGGTCATCCCATCTCATATGTCATGCACCTATGGCTAATGCATATGTCAACTGTTTAATGTATATGCAATGGATCCATTTCAATCACCCATGCACACATGGTATCTCAAGTGATCGCAACCACTTATAATCATTATCATATTGGTTTCTCGCCTCGTAAGGGGTACTCCTTCCTCGTGATCGTAACCACGGAATATCATAGGAACTCGCAAGCCCTTTTCATTTCAAGTACCAAGTGATCGCAACTACTGGCTTATCATCATACAATCCCGTAGGATGTCTCATTATGATCGCAACCACATTTCTATCATTTCATAATGGTTTCCTGCCTCGCAAGGGGTACTCCCTCCTCGTGATCGCAACCATGGGTATTCATCCACAATGGTCCCTGCAGTGCCTTTCATTTCAACAACCAGGTGATCGCAACCACTGGCCCAATATCATATCATCATCATATTGGTTTCCCGCCTTGTAAGGGGTACTCCCTCCATAGAATCACGCAGGATCTTTTATCATTGTGATCGCAACCACATATTCAATGCTATGCCATGCTATGAATGCAAAATACAAATATGCATATGCTAAATCTTAACCTCGCAAGGATTTCTCACCCTCTTGATTAGGGGTATATTGTACATTTAGTTTTATTATCATTGGCATACAAGTAATCACAAGGCCCCTCAAGGCACAACATTCATAGCCACATCAAACCACGCATGGTAATTAAAATTATATTAAGCATCATAGAATTTATCCATACATGTAAAACAATAAGGTGTTTCAGAACATACATTTAGCAATCATCATTGTATCTCACACATACAAGTCAAATACTTGCATCAATCATAATGGCTACAATGTCATTTCATAACAATCCACGCATGGAAATCAACAAGCATATTCATTATTCCATATATATGACAATTATACTTATGTCCACCATAATCACGTCCTTATTCATCATTAACATTCATTTATATTTCATCAATACTACCACATAATCAGTTTGTGGACTTTCATTTCATTTATCATTACCATTGCTTCATATACATATATATATATGTATATTAGTGTGGTTTTCACAACTCATTGTTACAACTTTAAACCACACATACAACATCACACACAATGGCATTCTATAATTCAATCAATAACAACAATTACCCATTATTCAAGGGAGTGATCAACATCATCAATTATTAGTATACATTACCCTTATCAGCTCCGATTCATCGGTTTATAACAAATACCATGTCACTTATCCATCCCCTTATTGGTCTCATTATCTCATGAGGAGGCATCTCACAACCCATCATTTCACTTTTATTATCATTACCATATCATGTCATTGGTGGGGAAATTCATGTTTCCCAACATATCATGGGTATGTATATATTTATATATATTTTAATATCTAAATTTATATTGACACCTCCACGTATATTGTTCCCACATACCCCACACATGCATATACATTTCCTTAATTATCCATCAAGGAATGGGGTTCAACACCATTAAAATCAAGAAATGAATTAAAATCCCTTCAATGCATTCTCTTATTATTTCATAACCATTATATGCCCCCACATATATATATTTCATTAATTTTCCATAATTGGAATGGGGCCTATCACTAGCAAACTAAGGAAAAGACAACAAAATTCCACTCAGGGTGACTCACTCAAGCGAGACCATTACTCGCTTGAGTGAGACAATTCCTTCTTGCTTGAGCGCCTTGGCTCGCCCGGGCGTAATCACGCCAGTATCTGTCTTCACGCTTGCTTGCTCAAGCAAGGCATTCACTTACTTGAGTGAGATTCTCATAGAATTAAACTTCCCGGCATTCGCTAGTATGCGCGCTTGAGCGAAGAAGAAGGGAGCATCAGGTGCCAGTCTCGCTTGAGCATCCTCACTTGCTTGAGCAAGACCCAGCATGCCTCGATACTCGCTTGAGCGAGATCCGCCCAGAATCCCTTTTCCTCTCACTCGCTCAAGCACGGCCACGCCAGCTTGAGGAGATTCGTCCAGTAAGCATCCACTCATTCCATACACGTCTCGCTTGAGTGAGACACTCACTCGCTTGAGCGAGACACTCACTCGCTTGCGCGAGATTGGGCCAGAGGCCATAACACTGATGCAGGGGATTCTCGCTTGAGCGAGAATCCATCTCGCTTGAGCGAGATCATCAGCACATGCGTAAAAACATAAGAATTCCACAATCTTACATACCAAAACTCATACAAAGCCAAATTGACCAAATTCAGCACATCATACACCTCTTATTAAGCATTTAAAACTTGTCTCCAGCATCCATGCTCAATAATTTTCATTCCAATTTATTAATCGTATCAAAATTAAACCTATCATCGTCACATACTTATTTTCATAACAATCCTTATATATTCACATACTTATTTTCATAACAATCCTCATATATTCACATACTTATTTTCATAACGATCCTTATATATTCACATACACTATTCTCAATAATCAATAAATTGCCATTCACGTTATTTCATTATTTACATGGCAAGGCAGGCATGAGTACTGATCACATACAATAACCACTATCATTCTACTCATGCAATTTGAATGTAAACTCCCCTCCTACCTCGTGGGATGAATTGCAACCAATGCACGCTCTGAATGCTCCGCCACATAATCCGGAACACAATCTACATATTACATACATATATCTTAATTAATTTGCCTTTCAAGGTACAACATCATATCCTAAACATGTCAGAAACATGGTTTCACAACTTTCTTAGGTTTCGAGAATTCCTTTCCCGAAACCAAGGCTTTCTAATCCTTAAAGGGTTAACCATTACCCATAACAACAATATCATATTCCTCATTAAAAGATAATCAATATCACTTAACCCATCCAATTTGTCATCTTTACCACTCAAGGTTCATCATGAACCAACATAGCCTCATCCAAGCCATCATTAATCAACTATTCCAATTCATTCATCCATGGTCTAAGACCTCATCAACTATAATTCTATTTCATTAATCCATCATAACCACTATAATTTGGTGTTCACATTTATTCCTACACATTTTATAACAACACTCATCCATGAGTTTCATTTCCTATGATTCGTCATTTCTATCATTATCCATCATTATAAATAACAACTCCTACATTAAATATCTTCTATTCACATTCAATCCAACCTCCCAAGTCACAATACATCCATTTTCTCAATTCTTGGGGCAAGGGTTTTCATCAAAACCCAACAACCATTATCAATATTCATCAATCATCATCAATGGCCATCTCTCATAATTAATATCACTATATAGCATCACTAAACATACATTCTACTCACATTTTTCACTTTCCCCATTTCCTAGGGTTAAGGTTCCATTAAAACCTAACAATCATTATCATCATTCCTTTTCTTCCATCATAATAATTGCCATTTTCATGTACCCATGTACACCCCCACAAAACCATATATTTATCACACCCCACCTTAGGGTTTTGCCCAAAATGGTCTCTAATCCATAACCCATGCAAACATTACACTCTCCCAACAATTAAAGTCACAACCAATGGCATACGCTCAACAAAAGGGGTGAGGAACTTACCTCAAGCTAAGAAATAAGTGAGCTTTCAAGAGAAGAAGGGGGCCACATGAAAATAAGGGAGAGGAGGAAGAAGAGACTTCAAGCTTCCATAAAACGAAAATAATGGGAGAAGATTGATTCCAATTTGTCTAGGTTTTTATAGAAGAAGAATGAGGAGGAAAATGAAGAAAAAGAAGAAGGGGAGTGAATAAGAAGTGAAGAAGGCAAGTGTGTTTGCCTTAGAGGACCCAACGTGAAAAGGAGAAAGGGAAATGGGGTTTTGGTTTAAATTTTATTCCCTTCATTAAAATCTTTCCGTTTTATAACATACAGGATCTCAGTTCGGGCTTAATACTAAATCCAAAAATTATTCCGAAGACATATTCAGATTCCCATTAATATTCTTAACAACCCTGACCAACGACATCTCAATCAGAGATACTTGGTCCGACACTCAAATTTCAGCCGGGTATAATTTTATCTCTTAAAATCCCAATAAATTATAAATACCCATAATAAATCCCAATTTAGTTATTCCAATATTTTTGGGACACCCATTAACTCATTCATAATCATTTAATATTTATTCCTCATATTTAATCATTTTTATAAAATTCGGGATGTTACAAAAAAAGTTTAAAGTCAATAGAAGAGAAATATGTGTGTAAGGGTATCCATCACATCCCATATATAAAGATATTAGAAAAGATCCAAAGAAAAATATGAAGTGTTTAGCAAAGGTAATTGGACACGTATGCATTTGATTAAGGAAAACATGTTAAAGGGGTGTACAACAAGCATTCAAAGATAAAGGATTGAAGTACTAAGCATAGGGAACCAAAGAGTACAAGACCATGGCAAGAAAAGTTCATATTTAGTTTTAGAAATCATGGACATGTCATAAATATCACCTATTAGTCCTAAATTGAGAATCATAAAAGGTTGGGTTCAAACCCCTCTTAAATTTAAGTTTTACATTGTAGTAGGTCTGGTGTTTTATGTCTAACAAGAGTTACAAAACTCCAATTAAGGTAATTCTAACTTTTATGCCTCCATAACGTAATTATCTACAATTGCTATGCAGAAGTCAGAGGTGAAAAATGTCATTAAGTTACTCAAAAGAGACAAAAATAGCAAAGGAAAAACAACAATAAAAAAATGTGACAGTGGCCATTCCACTAGTAATGGGAAATTTCACTTGCAGTGAGAAATTCCCATTGACCATGGAACCCACTGACTTCACCACCCAAAATTGCCAAAATTTCCACGTTTTGAGACAGAATGATCCATTGGCTGTGGGAAAATTCCACAGGTCATGGATCACACCATGTTTCTCAAAAATCCAGTTTTCAAAGGGCTATGCATTAGTACTTGGAACCTTAAACTTTCTTGGACATTTTTGACACTAAACAAGCATTCATTTTTATGGCATTTGACCTAAAATCAATCCTAAACATCTAGGCTTTATATAACATCATTTCTTGCATAAATTAAATCATTAAGCATGAATTAGTCATGAATCATCATTAATACATATACATACACAAAAGGACTCCATGTCTGCAACATTATTTCATACTTACAATTTTATCAATTCCTCATTGACATAAATATCATCATCATTACAATAATATCCAATTACATTTGTCCAAGCATCATATAGTGTTAGATACAAAAGAATGGCCAATACACATTACCAAAAGAATGGAGAAGCGATCCTTAAAATAATATCAACATTATGATTCATTCACATTGCCATTTACATATCCACAATGTCACTAATTGTCAATATTATTGGCCAAGGCATTCCTTTGTAACTAATTACCTTCTTCAAAAGCTTTGATCCAAAACATAATCTCATCCCATGACAATCCTGCATCACAATACTAAAAAGAGACCACATAGGAGAGTGAGTTATACATTCAAAATGATGAATCTGAATACATTATGATCATATGTACATGCATATAAGCAACATGTATGCTTTGTAATAAAATCATCAATTTATCATCATGCCTTCATCAAGATATCATCATAGGCATACAAGTCTCATTATTTATCACTCATAGCAAGCACATATACACATTCATATTGCCCTTCATCATCATGGGTTGTCACAAGTATCAACATTAAGTTTTTACATCTTTCATCCATTAATACTCTCAATATGTTACCATTTTTCTTGGCCATCTCCAACACAAATGCCATGTTTCTATGGCTAATGCATATGTCAACATGAAATGCATATGCAACGGATTCAATTCGAAACAATTATGCATAACACATGTGTACACAAGAAGTATTCATAACCACTCATAGTCGCTTAAGTATTCGTCCTCTCACAAAGGTCTTCCTTACAAGATGCCGCAAGACCTCAATTATTTCCACATGTCAAGTGATTGCAACCACGTATAATCGTTTGAATATTTGTCCCCCATGCAAGGGTCCTTTTCACAGGATCCTACAAGATCTTAATGATTTCAACATGTCAAATGATCGCAACCATATATATATTCATTTAAATATTTATCCCTCACGCAAAGGTCCTTTTTCATAAGATCTCGTAAGACCTCAATCATTTCAACATGTCAAGTGATTACAACCACATATAATATGATATACCATGCATGCCATGAATATAAGAATGCATTTGCTAGCCTCAACTTCACAAGAATCTCTCACTGTCATACCCCGATTTTCTGGACCTAAACCCTGATGTAATCAAGATAATAATTAATAAAAATGCTAGTAAATTTTTCACGTTTAAAATAATTTCAAAACACCACAATGATTACGCCAAGACTCGAACCACAAAACTGAAGAGTGAGATTTAATAATTTATAAACTGGATTGCTAATCAAAAACCCCATATATGTATACAAAATAATTTGAGTTTATAGTAAAAGAAGAGTATGTATACAGGGCACCCACCTAGTTCTATATATGAAGATATGGAAAAAGGCTCAAGCAATCATGCAATTTCATGACATAAGCCTATTAGGCCATAGTTGACTATGCACCTAAATCATAATCATACATCATCAATTATAAGTAGTCTATACATGAGATATCCATTACCAAAGGGTATCAATTCAAATAACATCATCATTAATATATATTATCATAATCATTCATTCATAGGCTAAGCAATACATCCGCCTTATACATTACAATATGATTGATGGATACGTATTCACAAAGCATCAATCATCAATATCATCATTCATAATTTCATTCATTACAACATATTTAACAACTACTACCGGCCAAGGCATTCCATTACTACTATTTACCTTCTCCAAAAACTTTAATTCAAAGACACACTCTTATCCCATGACAACCTTGCATCACAATGCTAAAAAGGAGACAACATGGGAGAGTGAGTTATACATTTCAAATGACGAATATAAATATATTATGATTATGTGTACATGCATTCAACCAACATGTGTGCTTTGCTATAAATCATCAATTCATCATTTAAACCATCGTCAAGATATTATCTTAGGCATACAAGCCTCATTGTTCACAATTCACAACAAGTACAAGCAAAAGCACATGTACAAGCACATACATATTCACGTAGCCCTACGTCATTATGGGCATTCACAATTATCAACATCAAGTCATTTACACCTTTAATCAATTAACACTCTTTCAAGAGGTTCTCATCTCGGTCTGGTTATCTCCATCTCAAATGCCATGCACCTATGGCTAATGTATATGTGAACTGTTAAATGCATATACAATGGATCCATTTTAATCACCTATGCACACATGGTATCTCAAGTGATCGCAACCACATATAATTCATCATTCTCATATTAGTTTCCCGCCAAGCATAGGGTACTCCCTTTTTCATAACCCAGCAAGACCATTATTATTTCCACATACCGGTGATCACAACCACCTTCATTCATTCGCATATTTGTTTCCCGCCACACATGGGGTACTCCCCTCATAGAATCCCGCAAGATCTTTCTCATTTCAATATACTCGTGATCACAACCACGTTCATCATTCTCAACATATTAGTGATCGCAACCACCCTCATTCACTTACATATTAGTTTCCCGCCACCCATGGGGTACTCCCATCATATAGTCCCGTAAGACGTCCATTATTGTGATCACAACCACATAATTAATGCTATGCCATGCATGCCATGAATGCACAATGCAACAATGCACATGCTAGTCTTAACCTTGTAAGGATATCTCACCCTCTCACTTAGGGGTATGCTTTATATTTACTTTTATCATTATTGGCATAAAATTAATTATAAGGCCCCTCAAGGCTCAGTATAGACATATACATAAATCTATGTATGGCAATCATAGCATATCAGTCATTATAACCTTAGTCCATACATGGAAACCAACAAGGTATTTCAGAATATATATTCATCAATCATTATTTCATCTCAAGCATACAAGTCAATACTTGCATTAATCATAATGGCATCACAATCATCAATGATAATCATCACCACTTATTCAAGGGCATGTTCAACAACAACATCCCTTTTCATTAAACATCATCAATTATCATTCAATACGTATGGTATCATCCACTTTTAATCATCATCAATATCATATCAAATTCATTGATTTACACAACCCATTGCCATTCAATTGTCCCCTCATTAATTTCATTATCATACAAGGTGTGTTATATAACCACAACATTTGCTTTTCATTATCAATCGTCATAACACATCATGAGTGGTGGAACATTCATGTTCTCATAACATGATTTAGGCATATACACATTTCCTAATACATTAGTTCAACATCAAACACCACCAAACACATCACAATCGTATACCCCTAATATAATCTCTTGATCTTGCATAATAAAAAGGGGGTATTGGATAATAATAAGCTCATGACAAGTTTTCACATTGAGACATGAGAAAGGCTCATTTTTAGTCTCAAAAATAAGGGGACATGTCACAAACATCACTTACATGTCTCAATTTGACAATCATAAAAAGTTGGGTTCAAAACCCTATTAAATTTGAGTTTTACAATGCAATAGGTCCTGTGTTTTATTCCTAATGAGAGTTAGAAAACTCCAATTAAAGTGAAACCAATTTTCACACCTTTGTAACATTATTCTCTACAACTTTTATGCAAAAGTCGGAGGCCAAAAATGTCATTAAGATACCCAAACAGTCTAAAAACAACAAGGGAAAAGCAATAGTTGGAAATTTCCTGACAGTGGCCAAACCACTGGCCGTGGTTGGCACTGTCCAAACCACCAGAGTTATATTTTTTTCAAGTTTTGAGGTAGCACTAACCACTGGTCATGGTTTCTCACCACTGGCCGTGGTTGGCTCTGCTACAGACTTCATTCTGTAGCTTTTTAGCGCTTATGTTTTTGCCAACTTTGGGACCCCTTTTCACTAGGCTATTCAACTCCAATTTGTATGAAATTTTAAACACAACTTACCTTATAACATCCCCATTTCTTAAATTAAATACCGGATGAGTTTAGTTAATAAATTAAGGGCTAATTACAAATTAAGAACTAATGGAAAAATTAATGTTAGTGGCCAGGTTGAATTTACGCATGTGCCCCCGGGTGTATAAAGAGGTTCAGCTTCCTCTCTACCCATTCATTCGCATGAAATGTTAGGAACGATTAAGAGAGTGAGAGTTGGAAGTTCTCCTCGAGGAAGACAAAAACGTTGTTCTGTTCCTTCGTCTCTTCTTCTTCTTCCTCCTTCGTCGAGCATGAGAGTGAAGAAGTTGAGTCGAGAGTTTCTCCTTCGACGACTCAGGGACGACACTCTGTTCCTTCCCTGTTCCTTCATTTCCCTTCATCGACTTCTCTCTTTCTCCCTCTCCTTTGCTCGAAGCTGAAGGAAGGTGACTGAAGGATCGATCGGGGAGCAGCCGATCAGAGCTGTGAGTCAAAGAAGCTCCTGGGATCTTCATTCCAGGTAGGGGGAGCTAACTTACATCTCAAATGCGTGGTTTATGGATGGATATCGGGTGAAATCTCTTCACTGTGTTGCGTTGCACTAGTAATTTGTTGATTATGGTACTGTGATTGAGTGGTAACTGAATGTGTGGTGCATGTTGGTTTCTGTTCATGAGATGTGCGTAGATGATCATGAGAATGCGAAGTGAATGTATGTGTATGCTATTACGGTGATTGCGGAGCGCATTTTATTATGAGGCAGTAGAAAAATATCTATTTGATGTTTATACTGAAATGCATGTTGACTCTTTTGAATTGCCGAGTGTATGAATTTGTTATACTGATTCCAGTGCGTGGTTTATGTTTAACCGTGTGAAATGTATGTTACTGATGATTCGAATACTGAGTGTATCTGTGTAAATTATTGGTCGACCCCTGTTTGGGAATTCTTATATTAAAAAGACATGTCATGCATGAAACGAAAGAATGGATTGTCGAGTACATGAGATGTATGAGCTTGCTATGCTGGTTTCGTATGTGATTTTATGTTTAAAAATACAAGATGCATGTTACTGACATTGAATGCTGAGTGCATAATATGTGAACTGTGGTGTTAACCCCTGTTAGGGCTTTTATATGAAAAGGCATGTGATGTATGCGATGAAAATGTAGATTTCCGAGTGAAAATATATGCTGTGTGAAATCTGTGATGTATGATCATTCCGTGCGTGGTGCATGAGATACATTGAATGCTGAGAGCATGTAGTGTGGGACACTACCATTGAATCGGTTATTAAAAGCGTGGGATGCTGTTAAAACCTTGAGTGGGACTCAAGGCAAGCCGACTGAGTGGGACTCAAGGCTGCCCGTAACACCGCCGTTGACGCTGAGAGTGTTGGTGTTACAAGTGAGGGCAAACGGTTTGGTACTAGTAAAATGGCCAAGTCAGCTGGGAGCTGAATAAAAGGCTGGGAGCCTCGTTGCAATGATAAAAACCGATAACACGCGAAGCGGATCCGATTGAATATCTGTGTGCACACTTATGATTGTCATTGAGCTCAATGTGAATTACATGAATATGTGGATATGATATTGTGAATGAAATCTTTGATATAGTTTGGAATTTGAGTTGAGTAGATCCGATTAGATGAGTACATATATATTGATGCTATTGCCGAGTGTAATATGATATTCTGGTTATGGTGCATGCTGTAGTGAACAATATGAGTAATATAGTCATGAATAATTGGTATAAAATCCGACTGAGTGTCTGTATGTACATTAGTGTCGTTGCTGAGTGCATGGTGTGTTATAACTGTGAGCATATGTGATGTGAATTACTTAATCCTGACTGAATTGCATGAATCCGAATGAGTGATGTTATTATATAGCTGAGAATTGAGAATTAAATCCGAGCCAATAACTAACATTTTATATGTAAAACTCACCCCTGCACCATTTTTCAGTATATGCAGGTTGGACTCGGAATGGTGAGAAGGCCTAAACCCGAGTGACGGGTATCTGTGTTGTTTTAGTATATAGAGTATACTGTACCGATCGTATATAGTTATGTTAAAGCCTTGGCCGGCTCTTAAGAATGTTGTATAATGAATACAAATTTATATGTATAAGAAATCCGAGTTATCAGTATTCCGAGTGCATGTTTATATATATATATATGGTTTACATTGATAACATGTATTTGAGTCGGTTAGGATGTGATGATTGAATGAATAGTACTAAATCAATGAATTCCGAGTGGAATATTATGGTAAGAGCCATTCCGTGTGAGGCTATGTATATATTCTGAGTGGCTAAATATTAGATAAATCCGAGTGAACCACCTCTGAGGTAAGGAATGTTGTAATGGTTGAGATTGGGATATATTCTAAGTGTATGAAATATATGTATAAGCCGAGTGAGACTTAACTTAGTAAATTCCTCCGAGTGATGTGGGGATAGAGTAAACCCGAATGAAATTTAATTGGGGAGACCCCTTCTGAGTGAAGGAAGATCTATGTGTTCTCCGAGTGAGAGAAGTAAATATATGCCGAATGACGAATGTGAAATACACTCCGATTGTTTTGAGGTTGAGGTATACTGAGCGGTATTTGATTGGGTGATATCCGAGTTAGGGAAGTTTACAGGTTCTGAGAGGAATAATAATTATTTTCCGAGTGGATCATGTGTGTGACCTATGTGGATAAAAATAAGGAATTAAATATGGGCTTCCGAGGGAGGCATGTATGTTGGGGTTATTTTCCGAGTGAATGGAACCCTAGATTTCGAGTGATGGGAATTACCGAGTATGGTTACTCGCCTCAACGAATAAGGATTCGCTCCTGCGAGTGTGAATGGATGGAAGGCCTTTAGGCTGGCTTCGCTTAAGCGAATGGGTGTTCGCCCAAGCGTGTTGGGCTGTCTCGCTCAAGTGGAGTTGGATCTCTCTTGAGCGAGTGAACGTTTGTGAGGACTCGCTGAAGCGCTGTTGTTCTTCCGCTGTCAGTTTCTGTTCCCCTCGCCTCCCATCCGTTTTATTTGGGAAAAATTTTCCCTGGTCTCTCGGTTGAGTTTAATTAATTAAGGATGTTTTATTTTGGTATCAGAGCAGACCAAAAGGTCCATGGCCAAGGTATGCCTACTGTGTGTGGGTGGTTGAGTGCATTATGACCGATTGTCATAATTGCTTATGATCTTCTATTGGATATTATACATGTTTAACCATGATTTGTGTGATATATGTCTATGTGTTGTTGGGGACAGTAGTGAAAGGTACTACTGTTGTGATGTTGATTTGGGGATAGAAGAGTTATTGCCACCCTGACCCGGTTGTTTATGAAATACTTGTGGTATTTTTAAGCCTGAGTCGGCTGTGAGGAAATAGAAAGAAAGGTGTTGAAACCTTCAGGTATATTAAAATAGATTAATTGATTTGATCTCTTGGTAGGCCATGTTAGTGGCTCGTAGTTGAGACATACAGATTGAATGGATTAGAACTCATATGTTGAGTTAGCGGAGTGAATAATATTGAAGGAATCCCCTAGTGGGTTGAATTTAAATTCTGCGATTGGTTGTGCCATTTTTAAAGGATGTTTTATACCCTTGGCACGTGAATCCTATATGGTATATGATGTAATTGATTGGTTGCAGATTTCTAAGTTGGGGAATTTGAATATGTGATGAATGAATGGTATATGATGTATATGATATATGGTATAAGTGATGTTTTACAGTTTCCTAAGTTGGAGATCTGGGTGTATGATAAGTGATTAGATGTGAAATCAGATATATGTTTGATTGGGGTTGTGTCTCAGTTTCTGGTGTGTGGAAACCGAGTGAATAATTGGTTGATGTTAGACCCACTAGGGTGGTGACCCAAATTGATTGGACACGATCATGTATGAACAGATACTATTGAGATGGATACCTGAGAGATTAGAAAACTGGGAGAGAATTTGGTGTAATTGGATACTTGAGAATTTGGATTAGACTTGGCCTTGTGGTTGAGAACCGAGTAAATACTTGATTGAATTATGACCCATAAGGTGTGGAAACCCCGATTGGATTTAGTATGACCTTATACTGTCAGACTTGTGGACTAGAACCTATGGTGGTTTCGACTCGGAGATAATTGGATGTTGTGGGAATGCCCATGATGGGTACTTAATGACCCCTAGAAATTCCGATCCTGATAATTTGATTAACCCTATGAATTGTTGAGCCGAGTAAGACAATTGTATGGTAACTCCTTGAGGATTGAATAGTCATATGGTGAAGTGTAAATAACGAATGATACTTGATGGATAAAGAAATGGTAGTGTTGAATTCTGGGTGCATTTGGGTATTGAGTAGGGTAATGATAGAACCCGTGTGATGATGCTGATTGTACATCCAATAGGTGGATTGTACTTATGATTGGTGAAGAGAGTTCACTGAGGCAAAAACTTGTTATTTAATCGGAAATTATATGGTAACCTCGAGATGTATACTTAAATGGGTTTAATGAATTATTTAGGCTTCAATTGATTGATGAGTGATGACATGATGGAATAATGGACTGTCAGATTATAGCTTTATGAGGATGAGATTCAGTGATGAGGTGTGTACCCTGTGTGAGTCGGGAATCTATTGCTATTATGCAGTTTTAAAGTAATGGTAATTGATAACTTATGACTGTTGTTGTGTGAGGTACCCTAGTCGGTTCATAACAATGATGTTGATATAAATGTGTCGTTTATAAATTTATGTGAATTGTCATTAATTTCATGTGTATTAGTATTATCTGTGTGAGTATAGTCGGTGTGAGCTATGCTGTTCCGAGATGACTTTTCATACCATAGGTATTGTGGCAGCGTACACTCTTGTAGCGACTCTATGTAATTGTTGTAAGCCTATAGGAGTGAGACGTCATCCTATAAGTCGGATGCAGCAATTCAAAGGTCGGACAGGTGAAACTGTAGCTACTTATGGTGATGGTTGATTCTATCAGGTTGTCCTAAGCGAATGTGAGAGTGTGTCGAGTGGATAGTAATTGGTAGTGTATTAAAATAAGGATAGAAGGCTTGTTTGACATTGATGTGCTTACCTCTGAGAGAATCAAAGGTTATGTGGGGTATGAATTAGTTGTGAAAGTGGTGTTGACTGTCGGAAACAAGAAAGTGATCTTGCCGACATAAGTACTTTATGTTACTGATCGAAAGGTGTGGCGGTGGTGTGTGATCATGCCTTGATTGCCACCGATTGAGTAAGTTAACTATAGGGAATAATAACCACTACCGAGTACTGAAGATTTGGAGGATCAATTATGTGCGACTCGGTCTTTCAGAGTCAATTGACAGTTAGAATGCCATTAGAGTGGATTAAGGTTTCTAATACACCTAGAATAACGTTTAAGAATTTGCTATAGCCATTTTGGGAATGTGGTAATGTTGTTGGTATGACGAGTATTCATTGATGGTATCCCGAATCTTGATGGGAGCAATTAGTTGTTGAGTGTATATATCTGTGACCCAAACCTATCACTAGAATTAGAAGTTTATGGGTTTAGCCGAGTAATATTGAGGATTCGGTGAAGGATCATGATTTTTGAGCTGAGATAATTAATAAGGCAAAATTTACTTAGGGAAGGTTAATATAATTTGAGTGTCAGGAGGTAGAGATGATTCTGCGTGAAGAGAAGGAATATAATTCTGAGTAAAATCTTTCTGGGAGAAAGAATCACTGAGTGAAGTGAAGTTACGATGTTCCGAGTGAAACATCACTATGACAATCATTAAGAAGTTGAGGAAACTGTGTCCGAATGTGATGTTTATACGTAAGATAGAATCCGAGTGTGAGTCTCCAGGTGAGACGTTTATGAATGGATTATTCCAAGAGTGGTACTGCCGAATAAGTGTGCTTCTTAGGCTGAAGAAATTACGAATAAGGGCCGAGTATAGTAATTTCAATTCGTGTAACCTTTCGGATGAAGTGTCTCGGACTGTGACAATTTCGAATGGAATGGTACAGGGTGGACGGTTCCATGTAGAGAGATGTTAAGTGATAAATTCCTAAGTCTATAAGATGTGCCACCGATTAACCTTTTTCCGGGGGAAAAGTACCTTTGGACGGAAATGAAATTCTGAACAAGTAATTTCCTGAATAAATGGCCTCCGAAGGGAGTAGGTATCCGAGAGGAGAACTTATTTGGAAATCGTACTCAGGCAATGTTTGCAATTGCTGAAGTTGAACCCAGATTCGTCTTCTAAGTGGACTTGGATTCTAAAAAAAGTCTTGTAGTGGGAGGACTTCCGGGTGAGAATTACCTTCAAAACCCCGAATGATATTTTTGAATGAGAAGTTACGAGTGACGTTTTAGAAGGAAGGTAAAGGATTAGCCAAAAGCATGGGTAGAAATCCGAGAATACAGGACTGAGTGTAGTGCCGGTACGAAGTAAACCCAGGTACACTGTGCTAATGGAAGCACATGGAACTCTTTTGAGTGCCTGTATCGGTATTGCCAAGATACACTACAGTTTAGAAGGGAAATTTTAGTGGTCGGATGTTAAAGAACCGAGGGTTTAATCCAAGATAAATCAGACTTTAGTAAGTATTTGAGGGAATCGGTAATGTTGTTTACCGACTAGATTTTCCCGACTCATTGATTAACGTTCTTAATGTGTCTCATATGACACAATGTTGAGCCTATACCCTGTGAGAGAGTCCAAGGCTGTGCCGAGTGATTCCTTAAATTAGAAGATTCGACGGTGGGAGTACACCGATCGGTGCTATGAATAGAGGGCCGAACGGCCAAGAAACTAAGAAGCAACAAGTTATGGTATGAGGTGACTTGTACATTGGGGATTGAGCTCCAAACATGTTGAATCCTAGGATGTGTTGTGAAGTGGTCGGTAAACCACTTGTGGAACAAAACTATACTGAGTGATGTTGTAAGCCAATCGGTGAAATGCTAGAGAAGTGAAGTGGTACAATCGATTGAGTTATACGACAGCGACATCAAGAGCTATTTGTTGAGGTAAATTGTATTTGAATTTTCGAGGATGAAATTCTTTGAGAGGGGGAGAATTGTAACATCCCTGTAACACCCCGATTTACTGTACTCGAATTTCGATGTGGTCATCATAATTAATAAAATTGTGAATAAATTTTTCACGTTCAAATAATATAAATGTCACACCGAAACTCGAATCACAGAAAACCGAAGCGTACAACTAAATAAACAAAAAAAACTGGATCGATAGGATAGCGGCCCATAATAGTATACAAAAATGTTAAGGTTTACAGCGGAAGAATATGTATACCGGGCATACGCCTAGTCCCATATATGAAGATATGAGAAAAGTCTAGGCTAGCATGCAATTGCATATCATAAGTCTATTAGACGACTATTATCTTTCTACAATTAGTCATATAAGCATGCTAAGCCTAGGGCATAATCATGTATATATGAACCTGTACATACGGGAATCTTCTCCCGACTATCTCAACGTTTAAGAGCACCGTCTAGTCTTAACCTTTCTAATATGCATCAAATCATCTCTTATATTCTCCATATATATATTTATTATCTATCAATTCTGAAGGGATCAATCTATACATGTTCAAATTCATTAAAACATCTATACTATCATAAGTAACATATACATTACATAATTCCAATACATAATAATCTACAAATGATGCCGGCCAAGGCACTACCTCTACCACTACTACCTTCACTAAGCTTTGATTCAAAATCCGAATTCCTCCCATGACAACCTGCATCACAATGCTAAAAAAAAGAGACCACATGGGAGAGTGAGTTATACATTCAAAATGACGAATAACAAATATTGTGATCATGTGTATATGCATACAAACATCATGTGTGCTTTGCTACAAAATCATTTAATTATTATCTATTCATCATTTCATTATTATGTTAGGCATACAGACCTCATAAACTACAATTTATATCATAAATAAACACAAGCATATACACAGTCACCTATACAATCACTTTGCCACTTACCATCAAGGGCATCCTCAATTATTATCATCATCAATTTATTTATCATTTAGTCAATATATCCTTGCAAGGGGTTTTTCATCACTCGTGGTCATCCTATTTAAAATAAACAATAATTCAATTCTATATCAAAGGGTGATCGCAACCACCATAATCAAACATTCATAATCATTGGTTTCCCGCCTCGCAAGGGGTACTCCCTAAAGCAGCCTCACAAGGAGCTTTCTCATGATCGCAACCACGTTCAATAATCCACATAGGTTTCCCGCCTCGCAAGGGGTACTCCCGCCACATGATCGCAACCATGGGCATCATAGGCGCTCGCAAGCCCTTTTATCATATCAATAGATTTTCTCGTGATCGCAACCACGTTCAACAATTCACATAGGTTTCCCGCCTCGCAAGGGGTACTCCCGCCTCATGATCGCAACCATGGGCATCATAGGTGCTCGCAAGCCCTTTATCATATCAAATACCAAGTGATCGCAACCACTGGCTCATCATCATATACTGGTCCCTGCAGGGCCTTTCACATTTCACAATCTCGATGATCGCAACCACCGGTACAATATCACATCATCATCACTCAGGGTTATACCCTTCGTGGCACCCCGCAAGGTGGTTCAATTCTCAATAATTATCACGATACCATCATCACTCGGGGATACACCCCTCGTGGCACCCCGCAAGGTGATAAATTCGACAGTATAATGCATATCTATACCATGCTATACCATAAATATAACAATACAATAATGCATGTGCTCAACAATCTTACAATGATTTCTCACCCTCTCAATTAGGGTATATTATTTGGCATCTTAATAATTATTCATAATCATATTCAAAGCCCCTCAAGGCACATTGTTCATATAAATGGGCATCTCAATGGCCACAAGATCATTTCATATAAATAGGCATTTCATTGGCCATAACATCATTTCATATCAACTCACAAATGGAATTTAAGGACATAGCAACATACATATTATTAATCCACACATGGATAACAAAGATACAGCAACCATCATCACCTTAATCTGCACTCGGAATTATCCAAGATTTATTCATCATTTACATATATCCTATATAATCATATTCTTGACCTCACATCCAAGCGCAACACATTTTTATGTTCCATAACATATAATGGATCAATGTCCATATTCAACCACAATGGTTTTTACTATAAAATCATCAATAATACGATCATTCTGTACACAAGGAAATTATCCGAAACATTCTTACGTATTTCATCATCCTTAGTAACCAAGATTTGTGTTTCTCATTGTATGTATCATGGCATAATCATGTCATCTCAATAATTTAATTATTGTACAACAACACTATATAATTGTCTTCTTTATATACCCCTTTCAATCCCTCAGGCATCTTATAATATAAGGGGAAGGGCTCATCACCATCAAATTAAGAAAAGAAAATAAAAATTTCCATCAGGGGTCACTCGCTCAAGCGAGACCCCCCACTCGCTTGGGCGAGAATCACATAGCTCGCTTGGGCGAGCCTCCTCGCGTAGGCGAATATCATCTAGCAGCGTTTTCACGTCCACTCGCTCGAGCGAGACACACTCTCGCCTGAGCGAGATTAAAGTGGGTCGCTTGAGCGCCCAAAAATTCTTCTTGAGCGAAGAAGTGAGGAGCATCAGGTCATTATCTCGCTTGAGCGTGTCACTCTCGCTCAAGCGGAATTCTTCCAGTATCCAGTTTCATACTCGCTCGCTTGGGCGAGATCCAGCATGCCCCATCGCTCGCTTAAGCGAATTCCCCACAGAACCAAATTCTCTCACGCTCGCTCAAGCGCGGCCACGCCCGCTTGAGTGAGATTTGCCCAGTGTCTCTCCTGCTCAATTCATACTCAACTCGCTTGAGCGAGTAACTTACTCGCCTGAGCGAGAATGGGCCAGAGGCCATAATACTGATACAGGGGATTGTCGCTTGATCGAGAATCCATCTCGCTTAAGCGAGATTATCAGTACATGCGCAGAAAACTGGAAATTTCGTAACTCAACATACCAAAATCTATTCCAGACCAAACTAACTCAATTTCATACTTCATATACCTCACAATGGGTATTTAAAACTTGTCCTATATGTTTATACCCAACAATTTCCATTCTAATCCATTTACCATATTAAAACTAACTCCTTTTCATTACACATACTATTCTTAATAATCAATACTCTTATATTCATATTTTCTTAATAACTAATTAAAGTTTAACTTATCAACATCAGATACATAGGTATACATCTCCAAAACAATCATCTCCTATTTTCATATACCATCCTCATAATCAATAAATTACCCTCCATATTAATTCAATATACATATATACATGGCAAGGCAAGCATGAGTGTAAAACATACAACAATCACTATAAATCTACTCATGCAATTTGAATATATAACTCCTCTCCTACCTTGAGGGAAGAGCCGAAATCCAATTGCTCCGATCACTCCGCACCATCACCCGAAACATGATCTACATAACACACATATGCATTTATTTAATCATAAGCCATCACAAGGCTTTCATCATAATTTTTTTTTTGAACAATCACAAACATCCGTTAGAGGTTGGTAACAAGTTCTAAATGTGTCAAAACACCTCTTTACATACTTGGGTTAGGCTTCGGGAATTCCTTTCCCAAAACCAAGATCCTCTAGGTCTTAAAAACTACCAAAACCCAACAACATCATCATCTCATCCATATATTCTAAATGGTACATGCTATAGTCTAAGACTTTATCAACTACTCTTCCAAATAATTGATCCATCACCACACTATGACCTTAATATCAACATTCATTCTTGCACAATTCCTAACAACACTCACCCATGAGCTTCTTCCTATAAAATTTGACATTACCATACTTATCCATCATTATAAACAACAACTTACACATTAATCATCATAATTAACCATCTTTCATCATTAATATCATTCTCTATTGCCATAAAACATATTTCCTACTCATATTCTACACATCCTCACTTTATAAAAATTAGGGTTCCATCAAAACCCCATCATCACTACAATTACTCAATCCTAATCTTCCCAAAATCCATAATCATCAATTCTAACTACCTTCATGCCTTATTTCCAACATCTCAAGACTAGCAATAATATATTTCATTCATTATCAACACCAATAGCAATCCTCAATGGCTACCCCACCTAGGATTTGGTTTCAATATACCATCATCCACCAAAACAACACCCCAATACATACAATAATACCTCTATAATTCAAAAACTATTAATAAAAACCTTGGGTGATCAAAATATACCTCCTTCTCCAAACTTAAGCTCCAAAATGAAAATTGAGAGGGAAGGAGGGGAGATGAGCCAAGCTTTGCCTCCATGAGCCATTCTTGCCTCATAATTCCATTAATTCTCAAACCTTGAATGAAAAATAATTTATGGAGGGAGAGAGAAAGGAAACGGTTTTGGAGAAGAAGAAGTGGAGAAGGAGAATGAAAAGAAGAGAATAGAAGAAAGGAGAAGAGGCCAACGGAAATATCAAAGAGAGAGGAAAGTTTCATTTTAAAATCTTAACCTCTCATTAAAACTTTACCGTTTTATAACATACAGGCTCTCGGTTTGGGCTTAATACATATTCTAAAAATTATTTCGAGTATAAATTCGGAATCCCAATAACATCATCTATGACCCTGACCAACGGCATCTCAATCCGAGATACTTGGTCGGACACCTATATTTTATCCGGGTCAGTTTCCAACTCATCTGACCACCATAATTCATCAACAGTTTTGAAAAGTCTTATTTAAGTCATTTCAAGAATTTTGGGATATTAATTAGCCCGCATGTAGTTATCCAACATTTATTTTCCTAATTTATCTTCTTATTTTAAAAATTCGGGGTGTTACAATCCCCATTTCTTAAATTAAATACCGGATGAGTTTAGTTAATAAATTAAGGGCTAATTACAGATTAAGAACTAATGGAAAAATTAATGTTAGTGGCCAGGTTGAATTTACGCATGTGCCCCCGGGTGTATAAAGAGGTTCAGCTTCCTCCCTACCCATTCATTCGCATGAAATGTTAGGAACGATTGAGAGAGTGAGAGTTGGAAGTTCTCCTCGAGGAAGACAAAAACGTTGTTCTGTTCCTTCGTCTCTTCTTCTTTTTCTTCCTTCGTCGAGCATGAGAGTGAAGAAGTTGAGTCGAGAGCTTCTCCTTCGATGACTCAGGGACGGCACTCTGTTCCTTCCCTGTTCCTTCATTTCCCTTCGTCGACTTCTCTCTTTCTCCCTCTCCTTTGCTTGAAGCTGCCTGAGTCTCAGTGGAGATCTGCACTACGAAGTGCTTCGGGGAGGTTGGAGCATTCACTAGCGTTGTGATGGAGCTGCTCAAGAGAGCGAGCAGAGAGCTGGGTGTCTTGGAGGCTCGAATGGCCTCCCCTGTCCTTGCATGCAGATGTACTAAGTGTCTCGGTGGCTGAACTGCTCGAGAGTGTGAGACAGCCTCCGATTCCTTCAAGCTGTGCAGAATACGACGACGGGAGCGTTCAGTGAAGGAAGGTGACTGAAGGATCGATCGGGGAACAGCCGATCAGAGCTGTGAGTCAAAGGAGCTCCTGGGATCTTCATTCCATGTAGGGGGAGCTAACTTACATCTCAAATGCGTGGTTTATGGACGGATATCGGGTGAAATCTCTTCACTGTGTTGCGTTGCACTAGTAATTTGTTGATTATGGTACTGTGATTGAGTGGTAGCCGAATATGTGGTGCATGTTGGTTTCTGTTCATGAGATGTGCGTAGATGATCATGAGAATGCGAAGTGAATGTATGTGTATGCTATTACGGTGATTGCGGAGCGCATTTTATTATGAGGCAGTAGAAAAATATCTATTTGATGTTTATACTGAAATGCATGTTGACTCTTTTGAATTGCCGAGTGTATGAATTTGTTATACTGATTCCAGTGCGTGGTTTATGTTTAACCGTGTGAAATACATGTTACTGATGATTCGAATACTGAGTGTATGTGTGTAAATTGTTGGTCGACCCCTGTTTGGGAATTCTTATATTAAAAAGACATGTCATGCATGAAACGAAAGAATGGATTGTCGAGTACATGAGATGTATGAGCTTGCTATGCTGGTTTCGTATGTGATTTTGTGTTTAAAAATACAGGATGCATGTTACTGACATTGAATGCTGAGTGCATAATATGTGAACAGTGGTGTTAACCCCTGTTAGGGCTTTTATATGAAAAGGCATGTGATGTATGCGATAAAAATATGGATTTCTGAGTGAAAATATATGCTGTGTGAAATTTGTGATGTATGATCATTCCGCGCGTGGTGCATGAGATGCATTGAATGCTGAGAGCATGTAGTGTGGGACACTACCATTGAATCGGTTATTAAAAGCATGGGATGCTATTAAGACCTTGAGTAGGACTCAAGGCAAGCCGACTGAGTGGGACTCAGGGCTGCCCATAGCACCACCGTTGACGCTGAGAGTGTTGGTGTTACAAGTGAGGGCAAACAGTTTGGTACCAGTAAAACGGCCAAGTCAGCTGGGAGCTGAATAAAAGGCTGGGAGCCTCGTTGCAACGATAAAAACCGATAACACGCGAAGCGGATCCGATTGAATATCTATGTGCACACTTATGATTGTCATTGAGCTTAATGTGAATTACATGAATATGTGGATATGATATTGTGAATGAAATCTTTGATATAGTTTGGAATTTGAGTTGAGTAGATCCGATTGGATGAGTACATATTTATTGATGCTATTGCTGTAACATCCCTATTTAAAAATTTACTACCAAATGAAATTAGTGAATGGGTTAAAATTAATTGTAGATTAGAGAGCTAATGGTTAATTAATTAAGTGGGGGGCTAGGTTGAATTTACACATGTGCCCCCGGGTGTATAAAGAGGTTCAGCCTCCTCTCTACCCATGCATTCGCGTGAAACGTGAGGAATGATTGAGAGAGCAAGAGTTGAAAGTTCTCCTCGAGGAAGACAAAAGCGTTGTTCTGCTCCTCTGTGTCTTTTTCTCCGCTTCTCTTCCTCGTTCTTCGTCTTCTTCTTCTTCCTTCTTCGTCGAACATGAAAGTGAGGAAGTTGGGTTGAGAGCTTCTCCTCCGGCGACTCAGGGATGACACTCTGTTCCTTCCCCGTACTTTCATTTCCCTTCGACGACTTCTTTTTTTCTCCCTCTCCTTTGCTCGAGGCTGCCTGAGTCTCAGTGGAGATTTGCACTACGAAGTGTTCGGAGAGGTTAGAGCATTCACCAGCGTTGTGATGGAGCTGCTCAAGAGAGCGAACAGGGAACTGGGTGTCTTGGAAGCTTGGAAATCCCCACTGGACCGAGTGGAAGGTCAAGGTGGTGCCCTGAGAGCTTGGGCCTCCCCGCTGATCTTGCATGCAGAGCTGTTTAAGAGTAGGAGCGGCTCAGAGTTCCTCCAAAGCCGAGTGTAATGGTGGATGACTGACGCAGGGTCACCCCATTGTGAATCAGTGAATGGGCTGTGCAGAGCAACCGATTGGAGCTGTAAGCCCTTGGAGCCTCTGGAATCTTCATGCCAGGTAGGGGGCACTAGCATGTCAAATGCATGGTTGATGGACGGTACCGGATGAACATATTACCTTACATGTGTATGAATGTGTCTGTGATGACTATGTGCAATGCATGATTGTGAATCCTTGAATGCCATATGTGTGATTGCAGAGTCCTGATTATGGTTATACAATTACATGTATGTATTCAGGGTCGTTGTGCTGAATTCGGATAGTTGGTTATACATAAACGCATGTGATGCATGTTCTTATTATTGTTAATACCGAGAGGATACGTATGTGTGATTGTTGGCTGATTTCATTTGAGGTATTGTAAACATGAATCGTTTGAGTACTGTGTATGCTGGTACGATGGATGATTGAATGTAGGAAATATGTTGGATCTGATGTGACGCTAATGGTTACAAGGAGTGAGTCGGATAATTGAGGATGCTCGTTGTTTAAGCATATAGGCTGCATGTACAGGAATGGGGTGACCCGTGGAAGCTCAGGAGCCCCAACAAAATAATCTCCAGCTACAGACCCTTGGCTAGATCCTGTGAGAGCCCGTGGTAGCCGTAGGAGCTAGAGTTAAGTCTCGAGACGTCAATGGGAGGCCGGTACCACGCGGGAAGGGCTAATGGACGAGAGGCCAGTAAGGGAACCTGTAATCGAAAATCATTACTTAAGTCGGATCCGCAGGCATGCATGTAGATGAAATGTTGGTTAGGATAGGATGAGTGGGATGGCTCGGAGTGATACGAGTGAATTCTGAATGAGTTGATGCATGCTTTTGTATGATTGAAAATGAACTCACGTAATATGTATATAAGTGTATGTCTTTGAAAGTATCATATTCTGCATGGCTGAAATCCAAATTAAATGCAACCCGAGTGAACGTGAGTATAAGTATTGATGCTGATGTCGAGTCATTAACTGTCATTTTATATGTAAAAGCTCACCCCTACACCATTTTTCAGTATGTGCAGGTCGGTCGGGAAATGATGTGAAGGACTCAAGTCCGAGTGATGTGCACTCCGACTGTTGAGTGCATGCCTTGTATATTTATATTATATTTAGTCAGTGTTAAGCCTTGGTCGGCTCATATAACAATGTTGTATAACGAATGCGAGTATATATGTATTGGAATCCGAGTGCGTGTATATATATATATGGTTTATATTGATATCATGTACTTGTATCAGATAATAGGTGTTGGTGAATGAATAATGTTAAAATGCTAAGTATTCCGAGTGTATGAATATATAAACATGCATATAAGTGTTTTATGTTGATTTGATGCGTCTTTCCGACTGGAATGTGTTGTTAAATTATTTGAGGGTTGTTGATGGGTGAAATAGTGTTAAGTTGATGATTCCGAGTGAGAATATAGTGTTTGGGTATTTCTGAGTGAACCTCTTCCGAGGAAAGAGTTGTCGTAATGGTTGAGATTGGAATATAATCTAAGTATGTGATATAAGTATAATCCGAGTGAACGAGGTCCCATACCCCGAGTGGGTGAGTCTTAGAGCAAGTCTGAGTGGGACTCACTCAATGTTTCCCCGAGTGAGTAAGATATCATATGCCGAGTGAATCTAGAATGAATCTTCCGAGTGGAGTAGGATGGTGGAGACCCCTTCTGAGTGATGGAAGGTCTGTGTGTTCTCTGAGTGAGAGATGTGAAAATATACCGAGCGACGGGTGTACGGTACACTCCCGATTGTGTTGAAGTTAAATATCCCGAGTGATGTTTGAGTAGGAAATATTCCGAGCGAGAAAGAGTTCTGGATCCCGAGTAGTAGAATTGAGGGAGTCATTTCCCGAGTGGTTTATACTTGTGACCCATATGAATGAACTAAGGAGCCGTGTAAATTCCCGAGTGAAGTATGAGCGTGATGAATTACCGGGTGAACCTATGTCCCAAATCCGAGTGAGAAATCACCTTGTACCTGTGTTCGCCCCAGCGAATTAGACTTAGCTCCTGCGAGTGTGAGTGGATGGAAGGCCTTTGTGCTGACTTCGCTTAAACGAAGGGTTGTTCGCCCGAGCGAGTTGGTTGCCTCGCTCAAGCGTGTTGGATCCCGCTTGAGCGAGTGAGCGTTGTTTGAGGAGTTCGCTTAGGCGCTGATGTGGTTCCGCTGGACTGAACGGATTGGTTTAGGTCTTGCCCCTTCCGCTGATTGCTATATGTATGAATGGCTTTTTATTCCCTTGCCTTCCTCTTCTTTCTTCTGTGCTGGTTATCCATTGGTTGTTTTTGTGGAAAATTTTCCCTGTTTTAGTATTTATTTATTTATTAAATTAGGGTGTTACAATTGCCGAGTGTAATATGATGTTCTGGTTATGGTGCATGCTGTAGTGAACAATATGAGTAATATAGTCATGAATAATTGGTATGAAATTCGACTGAGTGTCTGTATGTACATTAGTGCCGTTGCCGAGTGCATGGTGTGTTATAACTGTGAGCATATGTGATGTGAATTACTTAATCCTGACTGAATTGCATGAATTTAAATGAGTGATGTTATTATATAGCTGAGAATTGAGAATTAAATCCGAGCCAATAACTAATATTTTATATATAAAAGCTCACCCTTGCACCATTTTTCAGTATATGCAGGTTGGACTCAGAATGGTGAGAAGGCCTAAACCTGAGTGACGGGTATCTGTGTTGTTTTAGTATACAGAGTATACTGTACCGATCGTATATAGTTATGTTAAAGCCTTGGCCGGCTCTTAAGAATGTTGTATAATGAATACAAATTTATTTGTATAAGAAATCCGAGTTATCAGTATTCCGACTGCATGTTTATATATATATATGTTTTACATTGATAACATGTATTTGAGTCGGTTAGGATATGATGATTGAATGAATAGTACTAAATCAATGAATTCCGAGTGGAATATTGTGGTGAGAGCCATTCCGTGTGAGGCTATGTATATATTCCGAGTGGCTAAATATTAGATAAATCCGAGTGAACCACCTCTGAGGTAAGGAATATTGTAATGGTTGAGATTGGGATATATTCTAAGTGTATGAGATATATGTATAAGCCGAGTGAGACTTAACTTAGTAAATTCCTCCGAGTGATGTGGGGATAGAGTAAACCCGAATGAAATTTAATTGGGGAGACCCCTTCTGAGTGAAGGAAGGTCTATGTGTTCTCCGAGTGAGAGAAGTAAATATATGCCGAATGAACAAATATGAAATACACTCCGATTGTTTTGAGGTTGAGGTATACCGAGTGATATTTGATTGGGTGATATCCGAGTGAGGGAAGTTTACAGGTTCCGAGAGGAATAATAATTATTTTCTGAGTGGATCATGTGTGTGACCTATGTGGATAAAAATAAGGAATTAAATATGAGCTTCCGAGGGAGGCATGTATGTTGGGGTTGTTTTCCGAGTGAATGGAACCCCAGATTCCGAGTGATGGGAATTACCGAGTATGGCTTCTCGCCTCAGCGAATAAGGATTCGCTCCTGCGAGTGTGAATGGATGGAAGGCCTTTGGGCTGGCTTCGCTTAAGCGAATGGGTGTTCGCCTAAGCGTGTTGGGCTGTCTCGCTCAAGCGGAGTTGGATCTCGCTTGAGCGAGTGAACGTTTTTGAGGACTCGCTGAAGCGCTGTTGTTCTTCCGCTGTCAGTTTCTGTTCCCCTCGCCTCCCATCCGTTTTATTTGGGAAAAATTTTCCCTGGTCTCTCGGTTGAGTTTAATTAATTAAGGATGTTTCATACCTACCCCAATATCAATTATATGGACATGTTTCAAGCCAAAATTCCATCCCAATCAAAATCTAAGCTATAGGGTAGTTTTATGCATATTTTGGGCATTTTACATGACATACCAAAATGCAACTAGCTAAGTTTTGGTCAAAACCCTCTATGGTCTCATATTCACATATATAAATATGACTTGCTCCAACAAGTCTCATCCCATAATTCATTTCCTAGATCAAAGTATGTGCCAATAGCATTTCAAGCCCCTTTTGGCTAAACTAAGCATGCATTCATCAAAGTCACATGGAATTCTCAATTCAAAGTCATACACATATTTTAACCCCTCATGGGTTATTCCCTAAACAACACATCACTCCCATCAAAGGGACACTAAACATTCATCATCAATATATATATACATATATCATCCTCAATAACCAATAATTTGCCACTCATATCATTTCACTACAAAAATGGCAAGGCAAGCATGACTACTATCACATACATTAATCACTAATCATTTTACTCATGCATGTGGAATGTAAACGCCTATCCTACCTCAAGAGAAGAACCACAATTCAAATGCTGTGATCATTTCGCATCATCATCTAGAACACAATCTACACATTATACACATATATGCATTCATTCAATCATGAGCCATCACAAGGCATTCATCATAATTCTAAACAATTACTCACATATCATAAAGCTTAATAACAAGTTCTAAACTTGTCAAAAGACCAATTCATACCCTTGTGTTAGGTTTCAGGAATTCCTTTCCCAAAACCATGATTCTCTAATCCTAAAAGGGTTAACCATACCCAATTACAACAACATCACATTCATCCCTCATCTAAAATGCCTTCCATATTACCTCAATCATTCAAATGCCATCACAATCATTATGACCTTAATGTTCGCATTCATTCTTACACATTTCATAACAACACCTATTTATAGGTTTCACCATTAGTGGTTCTCTACCATTTTAATATACCCTTAACCTTAAACATCATTCATCCCCCTTCAATTTAATCCTTCTAGTCACAATATATATATTTTCCCAAATCTTAGGGTCAAGATTCTTTAAAACTCAATAACCATCATTCTAACATTCTCATTGTTCAAGCTCCCCTAACAATACCTCAACATCAACAATTAATATTACCCATTCAAAAACTCATTCTCATATATATATATAATCATTCCAATATCAATAACTCAATTTTCTCATCAATTTCCCAATGTAACATCCTAAAATTTATGAAAATAATTAATTAAGAAAGATAAATATTAAATAATTATAAATGGGTTAATAAATGTCCCAAAAATGTTGAAATATTAAATTTGGATTTATTATGGATATTTATAATTTATTGAGACTTAAGGAGATGAAATTATACCCGATTGAAATATGGGTGTCAAACCAAGTATCTCCGATTGAGATGCCATTGGTCAGGGCTGTTAAGAATATTATTGGGAATCCGAATATGTCTTCGAATTAATTTTTGGATTTAGTATTGAGCCCAAACGGAGATCCTATATGTTATAAAACGGTAAAGTTTTAATGAGGAGGTTAAAACTAAAACAAGACTCCCTTCTCTTCTCTTTATTTTCACGTGACCTTCTTACTCTCTAAGGAAAAACACACTCCTTTTTTCTCTCATTCTTCCTCTTCATCTCCTTTCTCTTCTTCTTCTCTAAAAACCCAAAAGGGGTGGTGTGCCCTTCTCCTCCATTTTTGTTTTTCTTCATGGAGCTTGAAAGAGATAATGTGAGATGGAAGCTCTCCCTTTTCTCCTTTCATTTTCATCACCCATCCTCCACTCTTGGAAGCTCACTTGTTTTTTGGCTTGAGGTAAGTTCCTCACCAATTTTGTTGAGCTTATGCCATTGGTTATGACTTTATTTGTTGGGGGAGGGTAAAATATGTGTGGGTTATGGATTAGGAACCATTTTTATGTAAAACCCAAAGGTGGGGTATGAGAAATATGTGTTTTTGAGTAGGTGTAAAGGGGTACACGAAAATATGGTGTTTGATGGTGGAAGATGATGATTAATTATGATGGTTGTTGGATTTTTAATGAAACCCTAACTCTAGGAATTGGAGGAAATGTAAAATATGAGTAGAATGTATGTTTAATAGTGTTAGAGAATGATATTGATGAGAAAAAATAGCCATTGATGATGGTTTATAAATATTAATAATGGTGGTTCGGTTTTTGATGAAACTCTAGCCTTAAGAATTTGGGGAAAATATGTAATGTTGGTTTGAGGATTGATTTTTGGAGAAAATATATGATATTTAGAGTATGGGTATTGTTAATGATGTTGGGAGGATACTTGTTGATGATGAAGGATAGCATTAATGGAGGTAAATGGTTAATAGTGATGGTTGAAAGTCATTAGTATGAGAACCCATAGATGGGTATGGCCTTTAAATGAATAATAATGGGTTTGAACACCAAAACAATGATGGTTGTGATGGGGTAAACAAATGAAATAAGATTATGATTTGATGAGGCCTTAGGACATACTATGTGCCACTTGAAATAGTTGATTGGTGGTGGTCTTAAAAGAAGCTAAAAGGATTTATGATGACATTTGGATGACTTATATGTGATTGGGAGCAATATTGGTAAAGGATGTAATATTATTGTTATTGGGTAAGGTTAACCCTTTCGAGATCTAAAGAATCTTGATTTTCGGAAAGGAATTCCCTAAACCTAACACAAGTGTGTGAATTGGTGTTTAGACAAGTCTAGGACTTGATACTAAGCCTTGAAATAAGTTTACAAATATTTGTAATTGTGATAATGTATTGAGATGGCTTGTTAATTGAATATATATACGTGTGTGTTGATAGGAGATTGTATTTCAAACGATGTGGCGGAACGTTTGGAACATGCGAATTATTGCGGTTCATCTCCCGAGGTACGGGAGGAGTTTACATTCCAAATGCATGAGTTATATAATTGATGATTATTGTATGTGATGATACTCATGCTTACCTTGCCATGATTTTGTTGAATGATGAGATAATTGATAATGTGATGAATATTATGCTTAGCAATGGTGGATTCTTGAGAAATATATGTACATGAATCGATAATGAATGTTTAAAGTCCCTTTGATAGGAGTGATGCTTATGTTGATGGAGAAATTGTTTAAAATATGAATCTATGTCTTGATACTAATGCCTAATTGAGGAACTAATAGAGCCAAATAGAGTTTTATGAGAATTGAATAGCATGTGATAGTTCCAATAGCCCATATATGTAGTTTATGACCTGTAGAAATTGGAATGGGCCAATTCCAATGAGAATAGGCCCTTGAGTTGCACAAAAGTGCCTTAAAATGGGTAGAACACATTCATGCACATAAGTCCCTTATTTTGGGAATTTTTGAGTGCGGCCGGTGGTCACACTTCACAAACAATATATATAAGTTGGTGTTAAAATTTGGTGGGCATTGGAATTCATATGAAAAAGTTATGGGGCTTAAAAGTTTGAAAATGTGACTTTTTCTACATAAAACAGCCTCTGTGCTGTCATGAATCAATTCAAAATAGTGTTTTAATCGATTCAAAGGCCCCTGGATATGCGTGAATTGATTCATATGCCCCCTTAAATCGATTCAAAGCCTTCTATTTTGCTATTTTGAATTCCAGAATCGCATAAATCGATTCATGGACCCTCTTGAATTGATTCAAGGTGTATTTTTAGCCAATTTTCACTATGTTTTGATGTTGTTTGATATGATTGAGCCATAGCATGATTATACATTCGATTGCACATATTTTTAACACGTTTTTTATATATTTTTGCAATCGATATGTGATGATGTTGTCAGGTCCCTCATATACCTTGATGTTGTGATTTGTTATGAACTTATTAAGGTTCAAAACCCCTTTTATTATCAGAAGACATGAGATTGAACTAGGGGCTTATGATTGTGGTGTGCCTTAGTGGTGCTTGATATTAATCTAAGGTGTTAGCAAAATATGTACATGTATGAGCTATGTATTAAACAGATGAATGTTCCACCACCAATGATATGTTATGGTAATTTATAATGAAAGTATAGGATATGGAATGTAAAGCGCACACCCTTGAATGAGGATATGATTATTAAAGGGACAATGGCATTGCAATATGAATGTTATGAATTGATGTATAAGAGACGATGTCTAGGGTATGCTTGTGGTGATATTAATGATTGGCAAATGTAAGCCTTGAATGTTATGAATAATTATGGATCACCACTATAAAATTATAATCAATGATGATGAATGTATTAATTATTGGAGATGAGCATACCTAAATTGTTGATAAAGAATTGATGCATGTCCTTGATGTTTATGATTGAAGCAAGTTAAGCTTGCAATGATGAATCAAAATTATGACAGATGAGAGAATATTGATGATGAACAAGGATACGGTTGTTGTAGGCATATGTATGATTGCCACATATTTTGAATGATGAACATGTCTTATTGATTTCCATGTGTGGATTGATATGAAAATGATATTTTAGCTGTTGATATGCCAAGTATGTGAATGATATGCCTTGAAGGGCTTTATGAATAATTGTATGCTATTAATTGAAAATGCCAAATTAAAATATATCCCTAAATGAGAGGGTGAGAAATCCTTGCAAGGTTAAGATTTGGCATATGCATTATTGCATTTTGCATTCATGGCATGGCATAGCATTGAAAATGTGGTTGCGATCACAATGATGAAAGTCTTGTAGGACTATATGAGAGGGAGTACCCCATGCGTGGCAGGAAACCAATGTAAAATGAATGAAACGTGGTTGCGATCATGAGTATATTGAAAAGAGAAAGATCCTACAGAATTCTATAAGGGGAGTACCCCATGCGTGGCGGGAAACCGATATGATATAATGAAGGTGCTTGTGATCACTAGTATGTGGAAATGAAATTAGTCTTGTGGGACTATAAAGGGAGTACCCCATGCGTGGCGGGAAACCAATGTGAAATGAATGAAACGTGGTTGCGATCACCAAGAAAGCCTTACGAGGTTATGAAAAGGAAGTACCCCATGCGTGGCAGGAATCTAATATGAGATTGATTATAAGTGGTTGTGATCACTTGAGACACCATGTGCGCATGGGTGATTGAAATGGATCCATTGCATATGCATTAAACAGTTGACATATGCATTAGCCATAGGTACATGGCATTTGAGTTGAGATGACACAGAGATAAGATAAACCCTTGAGAGGATGAAATGATTAACGAGTTAATGAATTAATGATGATAATTATGAATGCCCTTGATGATAAGTGGCAATGTGATTAAGTATGTGCTTGTGCTTGCTTATGTCGTGAAATGTGATTTATGAGGCTTGTATGCCTATTATGAGAATGTGATGATGGTCTAATGATGAATTAATAATTTTATTACAAAGCACACATGATGAATTAATGCATGTACACATGATCACAATATATCTAATTTTGTCATTTTGAATGTATAACTCACTCTCCCATATGGTCTCTTTTTTAGCATTGTGATGCAGGGTTGTCATGGGATGAGATGGGATTTTAAATTCAAGATTTTGGCAAAGGTAAATAGTGGTAGTGGAAATGCCTTGGCCGACATCAATTGTGGATTTTAATGTATTGAATAAATTGTACATAATAATGTTGATGATTTAGTGATTTGAATGTGTATACATATACCAATTCTTTTGTATCATGTATGGTGGATATATTTGTAGTATGTAAGTGATGACTTGATGAGTACTTGAGGATTGGAAATTGGATAATGTATATCGATGATGGGGATAGTTGTATCGGCATTTAGGTGAATGAATATGGACAATAGTGATGGATATTACTTGTCTACAAGAATATACGTATACATATATTTTAGGCAATGCATGTCTATGATTTATGTGTAAGAAGTTAATTGCGGCCTAATAGGCCTACGTCATGTATTTGCATGCTTTTGCCGAGCCTTTTCTCATATCTTCATATATGGGACTAGGCGTATGCCCAGTATGCGCATTCTCCCTCTACTGTAAACTCTATTATTTTGTATACCATTATGGGCGAGTTAGTTATCGATCTAGTTGCATTTTAATAAATCTCACCCTTCGGTTTTCTGTGGTTTGGGTCTTGATGTAATCTTTGTAGTGTTTTGAAATTATTTTAAACGGGAAAAATTTACTCATATTTTTATTATTTATCATCTTGATTACATCAAGATTGGGGTGCAGAAAATCAGGGTGTTTTAAGCTGGTATTAGAGCATATTTTGCTCTATATAGATGTTGATTGCTTATTACTAGACCATGTTTGGCTCCGTATTAAAGTTGTTGATGATTACCGAAGCATGGTTGCTCTGTATTAAATTGATATTATGAATGGTTGGAGCATAATTGCTCAATGTTGAAAGGTTTTGGTGATGATTGGAGCTAGGTGCTCATTATCTGAATTTGATTGCTTAGTATGGATTTAAGGGTGATAGTTGTCTAGAGGGTGATACTATGTTAAGGTTTGGTTACCCTATATGGATTATGAATGGCTAATTGTCTAAGAATTGTGAATTGACTATCAGGGCAATGTCTATTCATGGATGATTCCTTATGAGTTATTGGTAATGGATTAGGATTATTGTTTATGGAAATATGCCATTACCATTGAGGTTGTGTGGTACACGAATGGAGCATAGTTTTTTATTGTTGATTATGGTTAATTCATGAGATTGAATACATGTGGAAGAATCCCTCGATATGATTAATATATTTGTTTATGTAAGACCAGCCAAGTTCCTACCCTATCTTCTTCCATTGATGAATATAATGTGATTGTGCATTGATGTTGTTATAGTGAGTATGAATTTATTTGATGATGGATCCATGTTGAATGTTGATCATGGAAATGAAATATTGAATTGATGGATGTAAGATATGAAATATGAATCAATATGTTTGTTGCTAATTAGTGAATTGGAAATGATGTTGAAAAATTAAGATGATTAAAGAGATTGTGAATGTCACACTAAAACTTGAAACAATGGCAAGAGAATTGAAATTGAAATCCACTAAGAATTGTGTGTTGACAATGTATATATTGGTGCATACTTATATATTTGTCTTGGATGGCTGTGATACTTCTATTGAGAAGTTGTATAAAATTAAACCTTGTTGATGGTTTAACTTTGAATTGGCAAATATATTGATGATATATGTATTTAGAGCATGCTTGTTGATATGCCTTTTAACTCTCAGGTATGGATTGATATTAATGAGACTCCTTGACTATTATATTATGAACAATGTGAATTGATGCCTTAGAGATTATTTAACAAATTGTAAGCCTTGGAGAGTACTATAATTGGTTGCATGCCACTAACCGTAATGTTAAGTGTAAAATGTACCCCTAAGTGAAAGGGTGAGAGATTCTTGTGAAGTTGAGGCTAGCATATGCATTCCTGCATTCATGGCATGCATGGAAATCATATTATATGTGATTGTGATCACTCGACATGTTGAAATGATTGAGGTCTTGCGGGATCTTGTTAAAAAGGACCCTTACGTGGAGGATAACTATTTAAATGAATATATGTGGTTACGATCACTTGACATGTTGAAATGTTTGAAATTTGGCGGGATCTTGTGAAAAGGACCCTTGCGCGAGGGAAAAATATTCAAACGATTATACGGGGCTACGATCACTTGACATGTGGAAATAATTAAGGTCTTGCGGGATCTTATAAGGAGGACCCTTATAAGAGAATGAATACTTAAGTGACTATGTGTGGTTGTAAATACTTGTTAAGTTGTGTACACATGTGTTACATATAATTATTTTGAATCGGATCCATTACATATGCATTTCATGTTATGACATATGCATTAGCCATAGAAACATGGAATTTGAGTTAGAGATGGCCAAGAAAAATGGTAACCTATTGAGAATGTGAATGGATGAAAGATGTAAAAACTTGATGTTGATACTTATGACAGCCCATAATGATGAAGGGAAATATGAATGTGTATGTGTATGTGCTTGCTATGAGTGGTAAATAATGAGACTTGTATGCCAATAATGATATCTTGATTAGGCTTGGTGAAAAATTGATGATTTTATTGCAAAGCACACATGTTGCTTATATGCATGTACACATGATCACAATGTATTTGGATTCATCAATTCACTCCCATGTTATCTCTTTTTAGCATTGTAATGCAAGATTGTCATGAGATTAGATTATGTTTTGAATCAAAGCTTTTGGAGAAGGTAATTTGTTGTAAAGGAATGCCTTGGCCGACAATATTGATAATTAGTGACTTTGTGGATATGTAAGTGGCAATGTGAATGAATGATGACGTTGATATTATTTTGAGGGATCACATCTCTATTCTTTTGGTAATGTGTATTGGCCATTCTTTTGTATCTAACACTATATGATGCTTGGACAAATGTAATTGGATGCCTTTGTGATGGTGATGATATTCATGTCAATGAGGAATTGATGAATTGCAAGTATGAAATGATGTTAGACATGGAGTCCTTTTGTTCATGTATATGTATTAATAATAATTCATGATTAATTCATGCTTGATGATTTAATTTTGTGCAAGAAATGATGTTATATAAAGCCTAGATGTTTAGGTTTGATTCTAGGTCAAATGCCATTAAAATGAATGCTTGTTTGGTGTCAAAAATGTCAAAAAAAGTTCAAGGTTCCAAGTGTCAATGCATAACCCTTTGAAAAATGGATTTTTAAGGAGCAGGGTGTGATCCACAGCCTGTGGAATTTTCCCACGGCCACTGGATCATTCTGTCTTCAAACGTGGAAATTTTTACAATTTTGGGTGGTGAAGTCAGTGGGTTCCACAACCAATGGGAATTTCCCAATGCTAGTGAAAATTTCCCACTGCTAGTGAAAATTTCCCACTACCAATGGAATGGTCACTGTCATATTTTTTTACTGTTGTTTTTCCTTTGTTGTTTTTGACTCTTTTAGGCACCTTATGACATTATTGGCCTCCGACTTCTGCATAACAATTATAGATAATTATGTTATAAAGGAATATAAATTGGAATTACCTTGGAGTTTTGTAACTCTCATTAGGAGTGAAACACTAGACCTACTACAATATAAAACTCAAATTTAATAAGGGTTTGAATCTGACTTTTTATGATGCTCAATTTGGGACTAAAAGGTGATATTTATGACATGTCCTATTATTTCTAAGACTAGAAATGGATTTTTCTTGCATTGGTCTTGTACTCTTTAGCTCCCCATGCTTAATACTTCAATCCTTTATCCTTGAATGCTTATTGTACACCTCTTTGGCAAGTTTTCCTTAATCAAATGCATAGGTTTCCAATTACCTTTGCTAAATAGTTCATGTTTTTCTTTGGATCTTTTCTCATGTCTTCATATGTGGGATGAGATAGATACCCTTACACACACATATCTTTTTTGCTGACTTTAAACTTTTTTCGTATGTAATTATAAGGGTTTTGCTTTAAGATCCAAATAATTTTCTTTTACTCATGGTGTCCTTATTCTGACAATGGTTTGATCGTAAAAAGTTTACCCTCATTTTGATATTATCTCTATTATTATTTATTGGATTAAGGGTGTTACACTAGTTCATCATTCTTTTTCACCTATTCTTGATTTCTTTTTCATTTTTGTTGCCATGTTTGGAAAATTACATATTGTTTGGCATTAAATGAAAGTGTTTTTGCATAAATTAATAAAAAGGGAAATCTTGATGATTCAAATTCGGGTTCTTTATGTGCATTGTATTTATGCCTAAGACCATTTTTCTTCATCCTTACATGATTCATTATGTAAATATTGTCTCAAACTAAACTTGTTACTATTTAACTTCATTATTTTGATCAATGTTCTCAGGACCAGATCGGTCATTGAACTGGTGAGGGTACCGGTTCAAGGGTCAGTGGTCGGACCGATGGTTGAACTGTGGTAAAACCGGTAGTAATAAATTATTATTATTTATTAAATAATAATTAATTAGATTTTTAAATAACTTAATATTTTTTAAAAAATCCAACAAAGATTTAACATCAAACCAGGAAGCAATAACACATTACTATATAAAAGGAATATGGAAATTATTATCAAGGTACAAAGCTACAAATGGGGAAAAAATTCTGATGTCCTATGGCTTGACGTAAAACATATATTCAAAAATGCAATGAAGAGTCTAAAAACAAAATCAAATAAAGATCTAACACTAGCTGGTCATCAAAATCAAGAAAGAACCTTTGTGCTTTCTAGAATCATGCACGACATAATTCAAAACAAAAAGCTACATAAAAACAAGTTCACAATTCAAGACATATATTGCAATAAATGCATGAAACAGAAACAAGATAGAACAAACTTATTAAGGGAATTAAATTAGACAATCATTAGCTCTTGTTGATATCATCATGTAGCTTAAGGTCATTCTTTTTAACCACTATTTCCTTAGATGAAATCATATTCAAAGTTCAATTTCAAGAGATATATCGCAATAAAGGCACAAAGCTGAAACAAGATAAAAAGGGTCACTGGTCAGACCAACGGTTGAACCATGGTCAAACCGGCGGTTGAATCATGGTCGAACCGGTAGTAATAAATTATTATTATTTATTAAATAATAATTAATTAGATTTTTAAATAACAATATTTTAAAAAATCCAACAAAGATTTAAGACCAAACCTGGAAGCAATAACACATTAGTATATATAAGGAATATGGAAATTATTATCAAGGTACAAAGCTACAAATGGGGAAAGAATTATGATATCCTATGGCTTGACGTAAAACATATATTTAAAAATGCAATGAAGAGTCTAAAAACAAAATCAAACAAAGATCTAACACTAGTTGGTCATCAAAATCAAGAAAGAACCTTTGTGCTTTCCAGAATCATGCATGACATAATTCAAAATAAAAAGCTGCATAAAAACAAGTTTACAATCCAAGACATATATTGCAATAAATGCATGAAATAGAAACAAGATAAAACAAACTTATCAAGGAAATTAAATTAGACAATCATTAGCTCTTGCTGATATCATCTTGTAGCTTAAGGTCATTCTTTTGAACCACTATTTCCTTAGATGAAAGCATATTCAAATATCAATTTCAAGAGATATATCGCAATAAAGGCACAAAGCTGGAACAAGATAAAACAAACTTCGCAAGGAAATTAAATTTGACAATCATTAGATCTTGATAATATCATCTTGTAGCTTGAAGGTCATTCTTTGTAACCATCATTTTCTTAGACAGAGAATATTCAAAGCTGAGTTTCAGACCCCACATATTGAAAAATAATGAGTTACAATATAAATCAAGAAACTTCAAATAAGAAACAAGAAAAAAAAGTAAAATCCCTTATATCATCTTGTAACTTCAATAATCCTAACTCTTGTTGATTAACTGATATCAATAAATCAAGAAACTTCAAATAAGATTAGAGCCTCTTTTCAGTTTGGCCACCATAATAACTTATTGCAGATTCAATATAACATTAGAGCCCAAATTGTCATTCAACAAATTCAGTATGACATTATCTAACCATTCTATGGCTATGGCTCATCTATGATCATTATCAGTTTAACAACAAATTTAAGTAACCAGCCAAGGCAGGGAGATTAAAAATTTGAAATGAAACTCAAGAGCAGTAACAGCCATTAACTTACACCAAGGCAAAATTGATACAGATGATGGATGGGTTCACCGTGAGGTCTTGACACTGAAGGAGGGAGCTCGACGCCGACGCACAGTGGAGGGAGCTCGATGATGACGCACGATGGAGGAGCTCGACGACGACAACATGACGGAAGGTTCGACGATGACAGCACGGTGAAGGGCTCGACAGAAGCACGATAGAAGGCTCGACACAGAGCCTAGAGCACAACGAATGAAGAGGCACGAAGGATGCAGTGTTCGTCACGGGATAAAGAGATCTGGGCAGATGAAGAGAGAGGCACAAAGGAATAAAAATAACCAGAGTTCAATTTTCTTCCTAAGTTAGGCCAATACAACTTTATTTTGAGCGTTAAATTTTTTCTTTTAAATATAAATACTAAACCAGTTTGAACCGAGTAAACTCAGTTTTTACCGGTTTCACCGATTTTGACTGGTTTTATCGGTTTTTGATCGGTTTAATGGTTGGCCGATTTTTCATGCGTCCAGACCGGATAGGCCATCGGTTCTCGGTCCGACCGGCCGGTTCGATCCAGTTTTAATAACCATGATTTTGATAGATACATTTTTGTTTAGCATTAGTTGGGCACTTTTGGCAATTTCTCCATTATATAAGTTAGGATCCTTACTTTCAAGTGTGAAAAATATTCATTGGTATATTGTTTGGCATACTTGAAGGTTATCAAATTTTTTGTTCCTAACTTGCTTTTCAATCTCTTGTTTCAGCCTAATATCATGTCATCTAAGGTTGTAAAATCTCTTCCCAAGAAAAAGAAGACTAAAGGTAAGTCTTCTAACTATGCCAATCTTAATGACATTGAGTGTGCATCTGAGGAGCAACGCCTGAGGTTGAACTCTTTGCTAGAGAGGGAAATTGTTCCCTCAAGATTATTATGTAGGAATACCTTAATGGAGCTAGGCTTATTTGATGATACTTTAAAACTGGTTAAAAACATGAGTTAGGAAGTATTCACTCAATTGCATGAACCCATATATGAGAATACCACTCTAGAGTTTTTAAGTTCCATTGAAATTAAGAGATGCTATGGTAGGTCTAGTTGGGAAGTGAAATTTAGGCTTAATAACCAAAACTTTATGCTTCATCTATGGGAGGTAGCTGGCATCTATGGCTTTCCTCATGGGGGTGTTGCTAGTGTTCCCCGAGAGTTTAACCAAGGTTTATTTTGGATGGACCTTTCATGTAAATGTGCTTATGATGCTTCAGCCTCTAAGGCCTCTTCTATGCATCATTCTATGCTTAAATATTTGTAGAGATTTATGGCTCGCTTAATCTTTGGCTGATATGATAGGCCCAAGATTGTTAAGGCGCCTGAATTATACTTGTTTGTTTTCATTTTCATTTGTTTCTTTTGTCTTTTGTTGTTTGGTTCTATTTTTGTTTTGTCTTGTTGATTTTTATTTTGGTTTTGTCCTAGGATAACATTGTTGGTCTATTTGTGATTGCTGGATTTGTAGGATGTGTTTAATTTTAACTAAATGGATCACATGTATATTAGGAACTTGAAATAAACAAATAAAAATATAATAATAATCATGATTGCTAGATTGTTTAGATGAAAGACTCATGATAAATCCATGCTTTCTATGATTTGGACTAATTACCAAAGTGAGATTTTTAAGCTAAAAAGGGTATTGCGATGTTAAATATTTATCCCTTGTTTTCCTTCTTTGAGTGATTCACATATTTTAAGCACTCTAGAACTTGGCTTTTAACCGATTTAAAATGGTTTGTGAATTAATGTCATGAAATGAAAAAGGCACTTTAGGCCTTCTTCTTTAGCCTCAGAACTTGTATATTATATTATCCTATTAGTTGCCATTTGAGCTTGATACACATTTAATATTTCCTTTTTCATGAAGCCTCTTTGCTTATTAATTTGCATAATTCATATAGAAGAAGCAAAAGAATAGCAACTATATCGAAAGGCTAAGGCTAAATAAAAAAATATATGTGTGCAAACTTTAGAGTTTGGGGTTCTAAAGAAAGAAAAGAAAGGAAAAGAGAAAGAATGATAGTGAGAATACAACAAAGCAGTTAAATTTAAAATTAAAATGAATCATACTCCTAAGAGTTTCTGAATACGCAAGAGATGTTTGTTCTGTTTGTTTTGAAAATTACTTTTCTCAGGAATTGTTAAGCCCTTTGTATTTTCCCTTTTGTTGATTTCCATATCTGCGTGTAGAACCCTTGGCCACGTTACAACCATTAAAAGACCTTTAGACCATGACATGTTTTTTGAAAATTGTGGAGTTTATGGTCAATTACCAAACCTATGGCAGTGTTTAAAGTGTGGTGATTTGAGCGATTTTTATGTACAAACATAAACACCAAGAGGGAAAGTAAGAAGAGTGTACCCTTAGTCCAATCTTAGTGAAGTATGGATTGATCAATTGCTTGGATTTTGCCTTGGCATTTTTGGGTTCTTTAAATTTACATGGATTTTTTATTCTTATTTTTCTGTCTTGTGAATATAGTGATTGCTTAGGGACAAGCAATGTTCTAGTTTGGGGTATTTTGATAAGTCTTTAGTTTACATTGTTTTAGAACCTTTTTATGCTTGGTTTTTGGTTCGTTTAGACTTAGTTTTCCCCTAACTCCCTAGGTTTTCAATTCCTTTCCGCATATGCTACTTGGGTATTTCTATTTTGGAGGATTTGTAATGATTTAAGTTAATTTACATAAAAAATGGAGGCACAGAAGAGGCATTTAGAATAAGTGGAAGGAACTCAAGCCAAGAGTGCGTCATGATTACTCAATTTCACCTTGGGAGATTTTTGCAAGCAAAAAAGGAAGCATTCCTAGACCTTGGCACATTGAAAAAGGCATTTTGAAGGCACTTTTGAGGTTCCAAAAGCCATGGACCTCTTTGTTTTGGCATAATTAAGTAGACAGTGCAATCCACAGACTGTGGATTCAATCCAAAGACCGTGGGTTCAATCCACAGACCGTGGACCTCTTTGACTTACACTCCACGACTGTGATCCTACAGGCCATGGATCCCCTCAGGAACATGGCACGCTTCAGATTCTTGGCACACTTGCATCAGGTCTCGATCCACAGGCTGTGGATCCATCCCACAGGCTATGGATCGAATGCACGAGCCCATAATTGCTGGTTTTTAGGCCCATTTGAAAGAGGGAAGACACGCACTCCTTATTCTCTGAAAAATAATGGTTGGAGACAAACCTTGGGGCACAAATGAAAAGACTTTCAAGGGGATTTTGAAGAAGATTTGAAGGAAAACATCAAGGAATAAGAAGATTTCAGAGTTTGGGCATAAAATTTAGAGTATCTAGTGAGATCTTCTCTTCTATTTCCTAAACCTTTGTTTTGTATTTTGGGGATTCTTGAAATGTTAGGCTTTCAATTCATGCTTTGTGAGATTGAAAGCTTTTCAATGAGGAACTAAATTTCATTCTTGGGATTAGGGGGTAGTATGGTTTTGTATCAAATTTTAATGATTTGAATTTCTTAGTTATGAATGTTCTAATTTCTATTCAATTTCATGAGCCCCTGATGCTTCTACTGACTTAGAGATAAACATAGATGAATTTAAATAATATGGGTAATCAAAAGGTTAGCATATCATTTGAATTGCATGAAATTGAACCTAAAATTTTGGGTTACGAAAGTAGGTAAAATCATTTGAGGGTTAATTGGGTTTTCATAACGCTTAATTGATTCAATTTACAAATCGAACGCGGTTCTTTAGCAATTGAGTACGTTAGTTAGAATTCGAGATGAGACTACTAATAATTTAGGAAAACCCACAGCTTTTCTTCCCTACTTTCTTGCATTTACTTATTGTACTTAATTGGTATATTGATTTGATTGTGATATTATTGCTTGAACTTGAGTAACTAGGCTAAGTTAAAGTGTTGCACACCAAGTGTTTGATAAATTGCCTTAGCAACATTTGCACACTTTCTCATATTGATTCTTGCTCTGCACTTGCTATTTCTTACATACAAATATACTTAGTGAAAAAGGAATCAATTTCAAAGGCATTCCAACTAAAAGTTTTAAAACTCAATTCACCCCCCCTCTTGAGTATTGAGGCCACTTGAACAACACTCTTAAGGACCTGAGTTTTTCATAATAATTAAATTTAAGAGGAACTGAGAAGTGAACCTTTTTGATTGTTATGTAAACTTAAGATTTCCATAAGTCTTAATAACTTTGTTTTCAAATTGAATGAACTTTTGTTTGATTTGAGTAATCTAACAGAGCTTTGAGAAGGGAAAGTTAGAACCTTAGGAAGTTAGTCCTGGTTAACATGAAAGTAAGAGATAAGACCAAATCTTTAAACACCATTACAAAGCAATTCACCACCAGAAAATCCTAAGATATGTTTAATTGATTTCATTCCTAAAGATTCTCTAATTTGTAATTTTTAATTACTTTATTTTTAATTTCGTTGCCCAAAAATATTTATTCTTGCTTGTTTAGATAAATAGGATCATAATTCTGAGTACTTGAGAACACGGTCCCCGAGGAAACGATAATTCTTTACATTATATGACAAACTCATGCGCTTGCGGACTGTCAAGTTTTTGACGTCGTTGTCGGGGACTGTGTTTCCCTCAATATATGGCGATTATGATCTCATTTAGACTAGACATTCTTGTTTTGCTTTTCTTGATTTTTGCTTTATTTTTCTATTATTTTAATTTGATTATTTTTAGTTTTTAGTTTATTATTTTAGTTTTATTTTTATCTTTGCTTTGAATTTATTTTATTTTACTTTGCCTGCTTGATTCTTGTTTATTTGTTTATTTGTGCCTATCTTATTTTTATTTCTATTAAATTTAAAAAGAAATATTACGCTTGGTCTGTTTTTGTTTGTGTTTTTTTAGGTACTTTTATACGAAGGACTAGAAGTGCTGATCGTAAATTTATATTCGATCTGAAGATTGAGCACACCCTCCTAGTTAAACGGAGAACCCAAAGGAAACTTTTTGTCGAAGAAGAACCTATAAACACGACTGAAGACAACCGAGCGTTGAGGGATTTTGCTGCTTCCAATGCCATGGGTAAAGGGCTAAGTATCACACGGCCTGTCATTGAGGCCAACATTTTAAATTGAAACCATCCTTTCTCTCCATGGTGCAGCAGAATTAGTTTGGGGGTCTACCATCTGAGAACCCCAACCTTCATTTACAAGTTTTCTAGAGTATGTGACACGCTGAAGGTAAATAAAACTTCAACCGAAGCCATCAAACTAAGACTTTTCCCTTTTTCTTTGAGGGATAAAGCACAAGCTTTACTCTATTCATTACCTGAAGGGTCAATCTCCACCTGGATAGATTTATCCACTATTTTTCTCAATAAGTACTACTGAAGAAGCAAGACTGATTAGTTAAGAAAGCAGATCATCTCTTTCATATAGAAAGATGATAAAACTTCGTATGATGCTTGAAAGCACTATAAGGAGTTACTTATAGAGTGCCACCACCATGGTATACAACGATGGCTCACGGTCCATATCTTCTATAATGGACTCACATTTAGCCATTAGGTTACTTTGGATACCATACCTGGTGGCGACTTCTTGAGTAAAAATATGGAGGAAGGGTATAATTTGATTGAGGAGATAGCTCAAAACTCTTATCAGTGGTAATCTAAAAGGAATATGCCTCCTAAAGCTCCAGATAAGTATTCTGTAGATGCCATATCTTTTTTAACTGCTAAGGTAGAAGCACTTTCTTTTAAATTTGATAAACTTAGTACAAATTCTACTAATGTTGTTTGTGAGTTATGTGGCAATGCAGGTCATGTTGCTAGTGTGTGCCAGTTAGGACTTCCTCAAAATCAGGAATTAGAGGTATAACATATGGATGCTATAAGAAACGTTTAGAATGGTTTTGGTAACAATCACCTGGATTCCAAAACAAAAGACCATTCAACCAAGGCGGGCAAGGAAACTTTAGGCCTTCCCAAGGATTGTTTGCTCCACAAGCCCCTTTTATGCCTCAAAAATCAAGGTTGGAGTCCCTAATAAAGACCTTCATCGGGAATCAGATGAAGCAAAACAAGGAGTTCTTTGAGGCTATTAAGAGTTTATCACCCAAAGTGGATGCTATAGTTTTCTACAACAAGATCCTAGAGACATAGATAGCTTAGCAGGCTTCTCAAGCTATTAGAGTTCTAGATACTTTTCATGGAAAGCGAGAAGAGGAACCTAGGAGCCACATTTAGTAGTTGATATGAAACAAGAAGAAGTGTTTGAAGAATCACTGCCTATATCTATCAAGGAAACAGTAGATGATAAGTTGGATGTAAATTCTGTGTCCAACATAAATAATAAAAAGAAAGAAAAGGTAAATCTATACCAGCCTCCAATACCATATCCTTAAAGGTTGGCAAGAGCTAAGGTCGATCAACAATTTGGTAAGTTCCTTGAACTTCTTAAGAAATTGCATGTCGATATTCCATTCTTTGAGGCATACAACAAATGCTTAGTTTTGCTAAATTTCTTAAGGAAATAATTTCTGGAAAAAGGAAAACTGAATTTGTTGATAGTATTGCACTTATTAAGGAATGCAAATATGTGAATGTTAAAAAGTTGCCCTCTAAGGTTCACGATTGGGGCAGCCTTTTAGTGAAATATATGATAGGAGGTATGAGTTTCAATAAATCTCTCTGTTATTTAGGAGCATGTTGTAGTATAATGACTTATTCTATTTTCAAGAAACATGATTTAGGTACTTTGAAACCCATTAGGATGTCTTTGCAATTTGCTGATAGATCTGTGAAACATCCTATGGGTATAATTGCAGATGTTCCTGATAGAATAGGAGATTTGCTCATGCCTACTAATTTTATTATGTTGGAAATTGATGAAGATGCTAAGGTTCCTATTATTTTAGGGAGATCGTTTCTTACCACTGCAGGAGTGGTCATGGATGTTAAAAATAGGCATTTATTTTTAAATGTTGGAAATAAAACTGTTAAGGTTAATCTTGAGCAAGTAATTGGAAATTTTGTGGTTAGTATAGACTCTTTTGACTCTGATAATCTTAACCAAGTGGTGAAGGATTATGCTCTAAAAGGCTCATCTTATGATTCACAAAATTCTACTATGATATCTTGTAGTGATTTTATAGGTAATCTATTTAAGAAAGCTCATGAGGAACTCTCACCTTAAGAGTAGAAAATTTCCAAAGTAAAGCTCAAGAGAGCGTTAAAAACAATGAAAAGACAGTTTTGTATCTACTTTAAAGATGCCTTGAAAAAGATTAACCAAAGGTCGGAGAACCTGGTTAATGAGCCAAGACCTCATCAAAGTCTCAGTATAGACTATAAACTTAATGCTTATGGGGAGACAACCCCACATACAAAATATATATAAAAAAAGAGATGTCTTATTCTGGTGGAGTGAAAAGTGCCAAAGAAGAAAAGCATTGGAGTTTCGAGGAACCAGTTCGGGGTGGCAAGTGTAAAAAAATGGAGGGAAAAATTCAAATTTTTTTAAAAAAAGGATAGAATGAACCATAGCCTGGCCGTGGAGCCCACCACGGCCGGGGTTCGTATGGCAGAAAGAGGGGCTGCGTTTTTAAAAGGGAGAAACCCTTCCTTTTCATCATTATTTCATCTTTTTTTTTCTATTCTCCTACTCCTTAAACCTTCTTCTTGCTCCCCTATAGTCATTCTTATTCTCTTTGCTCTAATTCCTTGTTCCATTGCCCATATCTTTATAGCTTCATCACTAAAAACATATTGTCCATCTGATTTTGTGAGTAACTTCTCTTGGTTCCTTTAAGTTTTGTAAGTTTCTCCATCTTCTCTAAAAGCTTTAAAGTTCAACAATGGCTCCAAAGTTGAACAAGGGGAAAGAAAAGGCAAGCTCTTCGTCCCAACCTTCTTCAAAACGCAAACAGACCAAAGGTAACACTGATCAACCCCTTTTTGATAATAATGGTATAGAGTGCTCTACACAAGAGTAAATATTACGATTACATGTTTTGAAACAAAGGGAAATAGGGTCCTCTAGATTTTTCTTTGTTGAAACTCTAGAAGCTCTAGGAATTTTTGACGACACTCTTAAACTGGTTAGTAGAATTGTCACATCGTGATTTTCTGGGCACGAATCCTGATGTAATCAAGATATTTAAACAATAAAAATACGAGTAAATTTTTCGCGTTTAAAACAATTTTACAACACCTCAACGATTACATCAAGACTCGAACCACAGAAGACTGAAGAGTGAGATTTGATAATTTATAACTGGATCACAATATAAATCGCCCATAATTGTATACAAAAATATTAGTTTACAGCGGAAGAAGAATATGTATACAGGGCGCACGCCTAGTCCCATATATGAAGATATGAGAAAAGGCTCGACAAAGCATGCAAATACATAACACCAGCCTATTAGGCCACAATTATTTTAACAAATAAATCATAATCATGCATTGCCTAAAATATATTTATATATACATCTATATGGTCATGCAACATATATCCCCAATGTCCACATTCCATAATTGACCACATCCGATTCAACCTCAAAGTCATATACCATCAACACTTATATATTCTCAAAATGGGCTACATGGCCAACACATTTCATTCATCAAATGGGTATAAATTCCAAAGCCCTAAATATCAATACATCATCCATTTATATTATCATTTACGATACATCCACCAACATCAATGATTATTAACACTATCACATACACTTTATTCACAATATAATGAATTACAATCGCTGCCGGCCAAGACAATCCATTACCACTATTTTACCTTCATAAAAGATTTACTTTAAAAATATCCTCATCCCATGATATTCCTACATCAATGTTAAAAATGGACAACGTGGGAGAGTGAGTTATACATTTCAAATAACGAATATGAATACAATTGAGATTATATGCATATGTATATCAACATCATGTATGCTTTGCTAAAATCATCAATAATCACCATAATTCATTCATCCCAACAATATATATAAACCATATTTATTAATCAACTCATAGAAAAGCAACACATATACACATCATTTCTCAATGCCACAATAGACCAACATCATTGTCATCAACTATAGATAAACAAGCCTTTCATTACATTAGGCCATTATTTACAACATCATTTTATTCGAGGTCATTTCGTTGTATTCATATTTTACATGTTGTCTTTTAGGTAATTCATTTATCCATCTCATCATCATCACATCTCAATCTCAATCATCATCAATCATCATCATCTTTCGGTATATCTCCATGCTATATGCAAATGCTCTTAGGCTAATGCATATGCACAATGGAATAATCAACAACAAATACGGATCCAACTGTAGGAATAAACAGCAAATGTGGGTTCAAGCATGATCACATACCATACCCCTACTGTAGTAGTATAATGTGTACACATATATCATAATGCATGCATAATCACCAATTTACTGGTACCAAACCGCATCTCCCATTTTACAACACTAGTCATTTTCACCATGACCGCGGTAACCAACATAATCAATAATATAAGGTGTTACGGGCCAACCATGATTCCCAACATGGCAGCTGTGATCCAAAGGACCACCGGGGACACCTGCTCCTCAAGAGCCACCCCCACAAGGATTAACCACATGTAGCTCCTCGTAGCTCAGCATGGGCAGCTTTATGACTTACACACCAAGTCATAGGGGAAACAACAAGAATGCTCATGCACTGAGTCACCCTCCCATTGGGCCAATCGGGGGAATCCCTTAATATTCCAACACTGGCAGCTATGATATGCCATGGATGCAAATGCCAATCAATGCATTCTATCATGCCACTCATCAATCATCATCATCAACACCAACGCCACCATACAATCTTTAATGGATTTTATCATCGTTGGTTTTACCCATTGTTTTCAAGTTTTAAGTATGGCATTTTATTTTAACATACTTATATCATACATGCAAGTCAATACTTGCAACATTCACAATGGCATCACAAACATTAATAATATTCATCAATTGTTCATCAATATCACCATATAATCTTTTAGTGGATTTTCATCTTATTGATCATTACCATTGTTTCATATCTTAGTGTGGCATCACAACAACTCATCAATATAATTTTAAACCACACATACAAAGTCACACTTGTATCAAACACAATGGTATTCAACAAATCACCAATAGTAACAATCATCCTTTACTTAAGGAAATGATCAACAACATCATCCATCATTATCTATTATTGATATCATCTCCGATTCATCGATTTATGATAAATACATTGTCATGCAATCATCCCTCATTAGTTTCATCATCATACAACGGTGTGTCATACAACCACATCATTTTAACTTTTCATTATCAAACATCATAACATATCATTAGTGTTGTACATTTATGTTTCGTTAACATATCATAGGTACATACATATTTTCCAATGTCTCAATCAATATCAAACACCACCAAAACACACCATCATCATATACCCCTAATACAATCTCTTGTTTTTACATAGAAGGGGTTTTCGGTAATAATAAGCTCTTAAAAAATTTCAACATTAAAATATGAGAAAGATCTATTTTTAGTCTTAAAAATAGTGGGACATGTCACAAATATCACCTTTTAGTCCCAATTTGACAATCACAAAAAGTTGGGTTTAAAACTCTTCTAAATGTGAGTTTTACAATGTAGTAGGTCCGATGTTTTACGCCTAATGAGAGTTAGAAAACTCCAATTCAGGTGAGACCTATTTTCACACCTCCATAACATAATTATCTATAACTTTCATGAAGAAGTTAGAGGCTAAAAACATCATTAAGATACCCAAACGGGCCAAAAACAAGATAGGAAATACAGCAGTTGGAAAAATAACATAACAATGGCCATAACAGGGCCATGAATCGATTCAGCCTTGCATGAATCAATTCATGCGTCCCAAAATCTCTAAATTTGGCAAACAGAGGGTGGTGAATCGATTCACACTTCCTTGAATCGATTCATACGTGCCTGGGGCCCAAAACAGTGGAAACAGAGGACCTTGAATTGATTCAAACCCCATGTGAATTAATTCAAGTATTGTGAAATTAAGGAACAGTAAATCTAGGGAGTCTTGAATCGATTCAAGCCTTCGTCTGAATTGATTCAAGCCCATCTAGGAGCCTTGAATTGATTCAAACACTATTTTGAATCGATTCATGACAGCACAGACCCCTTCTGATGCAGAAAATGCCATATTTTTGAACTTCAAATCCCCCTAACTTTTCCATAGCAATTCCAATGCCTACCAAATTTTAACACCAACTTATATACATTATTTGTGACGTGTGGCCACTAGCCGTACTCAAAAATTCCCAAAAATGAGGGACTTATGCATATAAATGCGTTTAGACTATTTCAAGGTATTTTTGTGCAACTCAAGGGCCTATTCTCAATGGAATTGGCCTATTCTAATTCCTACAAGTCATAAACTACATACATGGGCTATTGGAACTATTCCATGGCGTTTAATCATACTAAAACTCAATATAGCCCTTTTAGTTCCTCAATTATGCATGAGAATCATAAACACAAATTCACATTTTTGAGTAATTCATCTATTCATGGATTTCTATCAACAAATAAATCATGCCCATCTAAAGGGACCACCACACATTAATCATCATCTCATATATATGCAATTCCTAAACATTCAACAAATTGCCAAGCCTATCACCCATCACATTACCAATTATCTCAACATTCAAAATAATCATGGCAAGGCAAGCATGAGTACATTCATATACATTAACCATCAATTATTCACTCATGCAATTGAAATGTAAACTCCTCTCCTACCTCAAGAGAAGAACTGCAATGATCCGCACGTTCCAAACGTTCCACCACATCGCACGAGATACCATCTACACAAAACACACACATATGCATACATATAATCACAAAGCTATCTCAAGGCATCATCACAACTCTAATAAATTGTTAACATCATAAAGAGCTTTTATCAAGTCCTAGACTTGCTAAAACACCAATCCATACCATTGTGTTAGGTTTCGAGAATTCCTTTCCCAAAACCAAGATTCTCTAAGCTTCAAGGGGTCAACCAAACCCAACAACAATAGTATCACATTCCTTATCAATATGGCATCTAAATCATTATATAAATCACCCGATTGCCATCATTGTCAACCAAATTCATTTAAGCCACCTTAGTTTCATTCAAGGCCATAATCAATCAACAAATTCAAGTGGCCCTTATCATGGCCTATGGCCTCATCAAATCCTTATCAAAATCCAATAACCTCAAATATCAACTCCTCTATTTCTCATATATCCTCTTATACATATATCTCTCAAACTTTAAGAATTGGAACCTCGTCAAAACCCAATAACTCTAATAATCATGACCAATCATTCCAATCATCTCTCCTACACATCAAAATCATTCTCATGACAACAAAATCATCAATCTCATCATCTATGCCAACAGCCCTAAAATTATCAATTCTTAAGGATTCCTTACATTTTCCAATCATCAATTCCAATGATTTCTATGCATCATCACAAACATAATATCATCATCAAAGTGCCAATCAATTGTAAATAACACACAATGTTCCCAATGGTCCTCTACCCTATGGTTTGGGTTTCACATGCATATATCATCATTCACATAACTTTAATTAAGCTTAAAAATTCATCGACATCAATAATCAATCTCAATACTTATTAAAATTCATTTCTTCATATTAAATCATTCTAAGGTATCAAAAATCATTAAATTCACTAATTTTACCAAAACCCCCAAATTCTTAATACTTAGGGTTTTCTCTAAAATCTCAAAATCAACCACTACAACCCACTTCATGAATCCTCTTGACTCAATAGCCCTCATTCTCATATATTCGCAAAACCATAATCAAAATTACTTCTCAAGCCCTTCAAGCTTAGGGTTCATCATTTTCTTCAACACCCAAAGTTTCTAACATCACCATTTCAAGCTAAAAACATCAAAACCATAAATAGAGTAAGGTGGATTCAAAATCTTACCTCAAGAACGCAAGCTATCACAAATAAAAAATAGAGGAGAGGAAGAGGAACCCATTTGATTTTTGCCCCAAAGTGCCATTCAAGTTTCATGAATCCTTGTCCAAGCATTAATTTTGGTAAGAAAATGGAAGGGAGAGGGGTGATGGACGGTTTAATGGAGGAGAATGGGAGAAGAAGAAGAAAAATTAAGAGAAGGGGGAGAGAGAAGAGAGCCAACGAAATATGGAGGGAAAGAGAGAGAAATTGACTAAAATTGGTCATTATCCAATGGGTAAAGCCATGCATCTTTGCCTATTATCCATTGTGTCATAAAACCCCATATCCATTGGTTAAAAGAATGAAAAGGAAAGGGAGAAAAAGGGCTACGGTGGAATGAGAGGGAAAAATAGGATTTTTGGTTTTCTTTTAATTCCATTTGGCTCGTATTTTCCCCGTTGAATAATATACATTTGTCCAATTAATTATCTCCTTAACACCAAAAATTATTTTAACTATACCACCATAACCACAATAATTTTCTAAGTATTCTAGACCCATCAATATATCCAATTTGACCAAGTGGGCCCTACACTGTCTATTAAATCATCCAGTTCTGATAAATCTTAATTTACTAATAATTTACCTCTAGTGTCAAGTTAATTTTCCTATAATTATTAAACCATAAATAATTAATTATCATTATCCAATGAATTTATTTTTCCAAAATTTGGGATGTTACAAGAGTAGGGTAGGATAGGATAATTTTATAACTCTTTTTGAACCAACCTATGAAAGAGTATCTGTAGAATTCCTGAGCTCTTTAAAGTTGAGAAGAATTGTTCAGGGTTAGGAGATTTCCTTTAGGCTTGATAACACTAATTTTACCTTGTCACTGACTAAAGTAGCTAGTATTTATAGTTTTCCTGTGAGGGTTCTGACTATATCCCTCGAGATTTCTTGGCTTAGCCTACATGGGAGAAACTTACTGGTAATGTGATTATGATGCCTCCATTGTAAAGGCATCTCAAATTCATCATCCCATGTTCCATTATTTACAGCGCTTTATAGCTAGATCAATCTTTGGTAGGCATAAGAGTCCTGGAACTGTCTGACTCTTTGAGCTTTATATATGTTAACTATATTGAATGTTAAACCCATTGACTTTACAAATGGATTTGTATCTAGTATTCTAGAGTAGGGAAAGCCATGTTTGGTAAAATTTTAATTGCGGGGTATATCAACCCCAGTCTTGGTTAACACATTTCAGGTGAGGCCCTTTGGTGATGAATCCTGGTTTGCTCCTACAGTGTAATACATGGAAGACAATTAACTCCCCGCTCATCCTATAGAAAAAAAGTTTAAAAAGGACTTCTTAAACTATACGATGGTAGACAATATACTTTACTTAGGGGGCACTTAGTCCATTATTTAAAGTGCTTAAATGAATCTGAGGTCAAGAAAGTTATGGCCGAAGTCCCCGAAGGAACATCCAAACACCATACTGGCAGCCACAACTTGATGTGAAAGATTCTAAGAGAAAGATATTGATGGCCTTTAATGAAAAAGGATACCATCAACTATGTCAAGAAGTGTGACCCATGTCAAAAATTTGAAAATTTACACCACGTCCCAATAGAGGAATTGTTTACCTCGGTTGTTCCCTAGCCTTTCTACCAATGGGGGATGGACATCCTTGGACTATTCTCAACGGCTCCAGGCAGGGTCAAATATCTCATTGTGTGTATGGGTTACTTGACAAAATGGATAAAGGCTGAAGTCATTATTAGATTTGAAGTCCTTGATTGTATTATAACCGGCAACAACACTTAAATCACTAATAAGAAATTTGTAGAACTCCTCCAAGGCCTCAACATTCAATAACTTTTTTCTTCCTTTGAGCATCCTCAGACCAACAGTTAGGCCAAAGTGTCAAACCCGGACATCCTCAAAGGACTTAAGAAAAGACTAAGTAAGGTAAAAGGTGAATGGACCAACTAATTATGCCACGTACTATAGACATACCAGACTACACTACATTTCTCTACGAGAGAATCATCATTCTGGCAGACATGAGGTTAAGCCATTAAGGGCAATGACTTTTTAATATAACAAAAAAGTCCAACTCTGGCACTTCAATGTTGAAGATCTGGTGTTACGATGAGCTACCATTGAGAACAAGTTTTCCCACCAACGAAAGCTAGGTTCTAACTGGGAAAGACCATATTAGGTTTCCAAGGTCACCATACGGGGAGCCTATTGGTTGGAGACTTTGTAAAAAGATGCTATTAACAACAAGCAGAATGTACAAAACCTTTAGGTTTATTATTGTTGGTGTATGCACTATGAGCTATTAATGTATCAATTTTAACATATTAATAAAATAAGTATTTTTCAGTTTTAAGATTATTTAAAACTATTTATCCTTGGAATAATAGGTCATATGAGAATTATTCCTAAAATGTCCCTAATCAAGTATTTATATGAGGACATATAAATACATTAAGACTAGTGTATGAATGTATTGATGATTTTATCTCACAGATCATGGATATAGATGATATTAAGTCTTCACAAACACATTAAGAGTAATTGTGCTGAACAGACCCATCATGAGAACATTGCATGGATTATTACATAGGTGTCATAAACAGTTCTCAATGTGATAATGGTATATAGTCTTTTGACCTAAAGTCACTATGATTCCTACATAAAGAGTTTATTGTTTTAATACAATTAAACATCATCTGTAATAAGATGACCATAAAGATTGTAATTAGGCAATGAATAAATTATATAGAGGGATGTGAGTGATGTAGATGGGATTTGTCTCTCCTATGTGACAGGAGGGATATCAATGGGCCACTTGATGGAGTGAGACTAACGAAATGCATGACCATGCAAGGAAAAATAAATATTAGATATTTATTCTGTAAAGTTTACTCCGGTATCAAGTAAAATCAATTGGACCCTACAAGGATAACGACGACCATGCCTTAGGCCGAATTAGGTATCGCGATGAAAGGAATAACTATATAAAACAATTATCACTTATAGGGCATGTCAATGATAAATAATATTCAGACATAATAATGTATTACTAGATGCTACTCTTATTTTATATTAATAATAAAATAGTTTATTATTAATATAACTGGATATTTTACCTATAGGGTCACACGTATAGAGTAAGCTCACCAGACGATAGTTTTATTTTAGTTAGACTAAAATAAAACTATTGGGCCAAACTCGTTTAGAATGAGTTAAGGGCCCAATGTTTATTGAAAGCCTATCAGGTTAAGACCTAAGCCTATATATAGAGCATGAGATGCTCATAGGCAGCTGCTCAAAAATTAGGATTACTCTCTAAATTTTTGCATTAGCATTTGGAGATTCAGTTTTTGGTGGCAGAGCTTATTTGGACTTCTAAGGACAGAGCTATGATTGTTTCTGGTAAAGAACTTGCTTCACATCTACAAGAGGTAAACGCTAAAATGCAAAATTTTTAATTATCATATGTAATGCTTTGAAACGCTTGTTTTTACAATTCTATTCAGAATCCTTTATGTTTTTACCACCTGGCCGTGTGGCATTCCCTAACAATTATAGCTGACCGATATCATAAGTTGTGTAATCTTTTTCCTACCTTAGGTTTTTCCCATTGGGTTTTACCTAAGGAGGTTTTAATAAGGCACATAACTAGACTAGCTTGATGTATATTAGATTAATAAAAAAATATTGACATAACACTTCTTACTTTCTTACCAATATCAAACTAGCCCCAATGAATGGAAAGGTCATTCACTTACTATGATAGTGACTAATTGGACCCCAACAAGTGGAAAAGTCAATCACTTGCTATGGGAGTGATTGGCTGAACCCCAACGAGTGGTAAACTTGCCGTAATGAGTGGAAAGATCAATCACCCATTATGAGAGTGATTGAACGGGCCCTAATGAGTACTCGTCCCAATGAGTTGAAAGGTTAATTACCCGCTAAGAGTGACTGAAAGGGCCCCAATGAATGGCAAGCCAACCTTTGTAAGAAGGTGAAGTCAACCAACCCGATATGAGGGTGACTTGCCCAAAAAACTTGTAACAATTATGCATTATCACTAACATGGAACCCCATGAATACCTCAATAAAATTCCAGGAAATTCATCTAAGGCCCACACAACAAAACAATAAAATTGATATACAAAATCTACTTATTGAACTAAACAATTCAATTTATACTACTGAAGTCATATTCATTTCTCAACGGATTATTTAAAAGCTGATATTCTTTATAATTAACTTTGGTTCAAATGAGTAACCAGAACTTAAATATTTTCTATCAAAAAAGAGGATTTCATTGTCATAATAGGAATCACGGGTCTATCGCCCAATATACAAAAATACATAACAAAAAGAAACTAGGGCACCACGGTCACGTATATTCTTATACTTGACAAAAAATTAAAAATTAATAAAACCAGAGCCTATCCTAGTACAAGGCAGTAAGAAAAATTTCTTATCTAATTAGCAAGAGAAGAGTAGTCACCTTTGTCTTCTTCATCATTCACTTTGGTTTGCCTAGGAGACTCATACGATGCCATAAATTGTTCATTATTTAAAAAGAGGCAAGGAGTAGAATGGCTCTTCCGCAGGTTCATGCTCTTCACTATTCAATTTTATCACCAACTCCCCACAATAGAATTTGTTACAAAATCTAATTTTATTAAGGTTAAGAGTTTGTTTATGGTTCTGATAAATCACCTGTCAGACGATATGGCTAAAGGCTTTCACCGTAGCATGACATGACCGAATAGACGCATGTTTGTTTGGTACTGGGTGTCCTTCTCTTTTAGCCCTTTTGTCATCTTTATTCTCTAACCCAAGGTCAATGTTTTTCTTCTTTAATCCCTCTACCTCCACCCTTAACTACTTCAACTCCTTCTTAGCCTCCTACTCCAAGGTCTTCTGACATAGGCCTTATCCATAGAGAACCCTAGATCCTACATAGAGCTTGGAGGTTGCCTTTAAGAGCTTTAGTGGCCCTTTGATTAGGTCAAGGGTCAAGAAATCCAAGGAGACACTCTAAAAGCCTTTAGCTTCTTTAGTGACTTTCTTAGATGGGCCCAAGCCCAAGGAGGAGTTTTTGAATGCCTTTACTTGTTTCACTTGCATTATTTTGGAGTAAGGGTCCTTTGAGGTACTTTTAGACCTCCTTTGGACCATGAAATTTCTTGTAAATATTTTAGTATTCTCTTTTATTTGTTTAGGAATTTATTAGAATTAGGAAATAGGTGTTAGTTTGGGCCTTGTATGGCCATTTTCATATTGGGCCACTTTAGGCTTTGTAGTTTACACCTTTCTTATTTGGGCTTGTATTTTGGGCCATAAGTGTAGGTAATTAGGATTGGGCCAAGAAGCATCTCTAAGGTCCATTAAGTACAAAAATTCCCCTGGCGGTATATATACCTCAATTCCTTTGTATTTTGACATAACTTGAATCATAAATGCATTTTTAGTGAGATAGAGTGTGACCTCTCTCTGAAGTTCAAGTTCTTAGCTCTTTCCTCTTTGTTTCTTATCTTTACTCCTCCCAAAGGTGGTGAAACCTCATAGAAACTTATCTCTTTCTTATGTAGAGTGATGCTTCCCTCTCCCTTGCCTTGCCTCTCCATTATTCCATTTTCTTTTAGCCTTAGATTTAGGTTTTCCAAGCCATTTCCTCACCATTTCTACTCCATATACCTCTCGACCTGTGCCATTACACTTCCTATTTAGCATTTCTTTTAAGATTTGGACCTCTTTTGGCTTAGATCTAAAAAAATTCAAGAGGAAGATCAACCTCTTTCTTAGGAAATTAAAGAATTACCTACATCATCTTTAGGGAAGATACCATACCCTTAAGGTTAGCATTTTTCTTGTTTAAGTCCGTAAGGCGGGGGTGGACCTTACCCTGACCCTTTAGTAACCAAATATTTTTTTGGTGGAGTCAGTCAACTCCGCCATTAAGCTGTCTACAACAAAAGAATAAAGGATGGACAAGCTTTTAGAGCAAACCACACCGCACCATTTAGGGCATAGTGTAAATCTTTTACACTTAGCCAGTGCTTAAGACGAAATGGGAGGGTGAATTCTTTCTATTGGTCTCCTAGTAGCTCCAACAAGTGCAGGTAGTTAACCCTACTTTCTATATCAGTAAGGATAACCACTATCTCTTTCACAGGGTCAGTATCTCCTACCGTCATGGTTGGGGTGGTTGCCTACACTTTGACTTGTTTACCTTTCTCCTTGTCCTTAGTAGCCGGTTATTCTGGTTCCCTTTCGACATCCTTCAACCTCGTCTTTTGCACGCCGCTTCTTTTCTAGCGCGGAAGCCTCTTTCTTTGAAGGCATCGAAATCTTCTTTGTCTTTTTAAGCTTTAGAAGGATCTAATTTTCTTCCTCTGGGTTAATGTTTACACCACCCATCATGTCCTAAAGTTGGTCCAATGTGTTACCACCCATACTCCCTATAATTTTTTATTAGATTATTGTTGTGATCTGATATTCAATTTATAAAATGGTAAAACAATAAAAAAAGCTAAGTATTTATTTGTGATAAGTATTTCATCCTCTTGTCATATGGGCCTAAGAGGGCCTAGCATTTCAACGATGCCAACCTTGATAACTCATGTAGAGTGTCATCTACAAGTTATGATCCTTCACTCAGCTTGTGTTCCCCCACCATATAAGCCTAGCTCTCAATAAAAAAAATGCTTGTGAGTCTATCTTGTGTAGAACCTATATGAGTTATCTAATTTTTTCTAGAACATCTTTTGATTAGGCTTCACACACAACTTGAAAAAAGATTGTTTGAAAGAAATACTGATTTTCTTTACTAATTCCATAAATGCCTTAAGTATTCATGATTTCACTTTGACATCAAAGGTTTATAAACCCCAGGCCATCGAGATTCCTACATTGCAGCACTCTGGCGTAGTGGAAGAACATTGCCATGATTGGTTTGAAGTCGAGTTGCTAGGCTGACACCTTTAAAGCAATTGTTAAACCTCATCCTTTTGGATGAAGCTAACTGAGAGTGACCTCTAAAAATCTTAGTGTGACATCCCACCATATTTACTTAATTTAATTAGAATTTTTAGCCTTAATTTAATAGGTTTTACTTTAAATAATATAGCATACATCAAAATTCAAATGATAACATGAAGAAGTTTTTAGAAAAAAAATTCAGGATGAACTTTTCTTACACATTATTTAGTATTTTACGTCTAACAGGAGCTATAAAACTCCAATTGAGTTCAATCTAATTGGTATACCTCCATAATTCAATTATCTACAAATGTGATGAAGGGGTGAAAGGCCAATTTTGCCCCTAAGATTGCCCAATTCATGAAAATGTAAAACTATTCTACATCTAATTTTTAGTAAAACACGTTGTAGTATTTTATACATAACTTGAGTTATAGACCTTTTTTTGAGGTAAATTATCAGAAAATATCCATAACTCATTATCTACAATATTTATGAAGGATGCAAGAGCTAATTCGCCCTAGATCAGATGCAGTTTTAAAAGCAAGTTGGTAATCAATTACAACACTTTTTGTAATCGATTACTAGATAGCAACCTATGCAAGAATTCATTTCTTCTCACGGGTAATTGATTATAGGAACTCGGTAATCAATTGCCATTAGTAGAGATGCAGTTTTTATGCAAATTTTGGCCTCTGGTCAACTTCCACAACCCCTAATTTGCTACTTTAACCTCTGAATGCTATGAAACTTCATAGACACTATCTATGACTTATTTTAGATCTGCTGTCACAGTCTGTGCTAAAAAATTTCTCTGGATCATGGAGTTATGTAGAAAATGTATTATGGTAAATTTTATGTAATTTTTATACCAAAGCCCTATCAAAACCCATTCAATTAGAACTTTCAACCTATGCACAAGTTCCATTTATGCCTAAGGATCTATTGGTTCCTTCCGAGGACTTTGAATCCCACCATAACCCAAAATCACCTATTTAGTTGGCTTAATTAGCAATTTTCCTTCTAAAACACAATTTCCCAATAATTACATTTATCAATTCTCAACTACGGATCATAAATTACCTTCTCATCTCATTGCTAATCATGTTTACTAGCCATACCTAAATTCCATCATGAATGCTTTTGTAACATCCCAGTTTTGAAATTAAATGCTGAATGAAGAATAAACCATTAAGACTTGATTTCAACTAGAAAATAACTGTTAATTACATTTAACTAAGTAGGTTTAAGCCATTAAAATATGAAAATGGTGGTGGTCAGGGGATGGGGTGGAGTGCACGTGGCTGCTGCAGCACACACTCTCCCATCCCACTCTTCTCTTATTTATGCGCATGTACACATATATATATATATAAAACGTGAGCCCTTGGTGAAGAACACACTTACTATTTCTTCAGACTCCCTCCTCCGTCACTTCATCCTCTACTTTCCTCTCTTCGTCTCCATCTTTCTTCTTCTTCCATTTTACTCATCGCTCCTGGAGATCTTGATTCCAGTACTGGAGAACGGACCACACTTCATCCCAGAATCAGGTGCAGAATACGACAAAGCCAAGGAAGACTGAACGAACCAGGAGAAAGGCATCAGACTCAGCGACGATAGCAGAAAGGTTTCTGAGGTTCTTCTAAAGGTAGGGGGCGCTTGCATATCGAATGCATGGTCTAGGAACGGTACCGGATGAACGTACTGCTGAGTGTGGGTGTGTGTGTGTGCATGTATTTATAATCATTAAAACTGATGCATGGTTTAAGATTCTGATAATGATTTTCGTGGCGATGGTGTAGCCTGTTAGTGGATGATAATGATGAATGATATGCATGGATCTATTTTCTTGTCACTATGAAAAATATATATGTGCATGCTCTTAAATGGATTGCTCACTGTTGTTAATCTGATGACCGATTGTAACATGCGCTGGTGTGATTGACTGATTGATTACGAGTAGTGTGGGAAATCCGTTCTTGCTTAATGACTACGGCGAAGGTGTTCGTGGCACGATGATGTGTATTAATGAATGTGTTAGTTGCATGAGTGAGAGTGGGGTGACCCATAGAAGGTCAAGAACCCCAAGGGAAACGACTTTCAGTTACCAACCCTGGCTAAATCCCAATAGTGCTCGTGGTAGCCGTTGGAGCTAGAGAAGAGAGTCTCGAGACGCCGTGGGGAGGCTGGTGCCACCTGGTAAGAGCTGAGGGACGAGGGGCCAGAAGAAAAGGGGACCGTAACTGAGAGTCTTTACCCGAGTCGGATCCGCAGGCATGCATATAGAAATAAGGCTGATTGTGGTGGTGTATAAATCTATGTATGTGTATGTGTATGATTTTGAATGCATGAATACATATTTGGATGTGGAATAAACTCTGTGTATTATGTGTGTTATGAATGTTGTTTGAACTGTATGAATTTGGTTGCTTGAGAAAGGTTGAATGATAGCAGGAGCGTGTACTGACGCTGATACCGAGTCTGTGAGTATCATTTTACATGTAAAAGCTCACCCCTGCAGTGGCCATTTTCAGTGAATGTCTCTCGTGAGGAGGATCAGAAGCAGAGCTGGAATGCTGGGCGGAGTGCTGATGCATGTGGAAGGCTTAATTGAGACGTTGTTAGATTGAGCCCTGACTGGTCCATACCGGATGTTAATGTTTTGTGATGAATAGAACTTTACGGACAAGGAGAAATCCGATTTTGTGTTGTAAATATTGACATACACTCTTATGTATATATAGATGTATGGTTTCGGTGTGTGTGATGCTATGAGCTGCCTTGTTTCATAATTGTGCTTTAATGGATACGCAGGGACAGTATGATTGAGTAGGCTATAGCCAAGTCAGAGTGAATTGAGAATTGCCTTAGGAAAACTTATGTCGGATACGTTGGGTGGAGTCGTACCCCGCCTGAAGTATGGGAGCAATCCGCCCAAGCGAGAGGACTCGCGTTGGAGCGATGTAGTTGTTAGAGTGGGACACCGTTCAATTATCTTTCCTATCCGTTGTGATGCTAACGCAATCCGGACCCCGGTGTTGAACCCTGATTTGGGCGTTGTGGTTGAGTTCGCCCAGGCGTTGTCATAATTAGTTGAGTTGGGCGGAATAGGTTCAGATCCCTCCTTCCTTCACAATCTACTACCGCATATGTACCCTGTAACTTCCTGTTTTTCCTGAGTGAAGTGTGAGTGTGAGGATTTACCTACTGAACCCTTGTCCTTATCCGATTAAGAAATTACCTTGCATTTGCGTTGAAGAGGCGTTGTGCAGATTTCGTTAAGGCGGTGTCATACCTCGCCCAAGATAAATATACCCCGCCTAGCCAAGTAGGATGATCCTAACTCCGTCCTTCCACCGAATGCTACGCGTGTGAATGTATTAACATCTTTCCCTTATCTATTTCCTCCCGTTGAGTGACCAGTGTTACTCGAAGGGAAGCCTCCTTGTGAAATCTCCTCTATCCGCTGCTGCTTTACCATATTCCACCTGGACGGTGTCAGACCCCGTCTAAGCGAACAAACGGTGTTGTGCAATCCGCCCTAGTGCTGGTGTGTTACGATAAACCCTTTGAGCCGACCCCAGTTTTAGCTTCTCTGTAGGTTGCTATATGCGCGTGAATGCTCTTCGTTTCCCCCTTGCCTGCTCCCTTCTATATCAATGTTACGTGACTGTTTTTGTGAAAAAATTTTCTCATATTTTGGGAATTATTAGTTGCAAGAAATAAGGTGTTACATTTTGGTATCAGAGCGGACCGAAAAGTCCAAGGCCAAAGTATGCTTACCAAGTGTAAGAGGTGGTGTGTGTGTCTTTTTGATTGAATGGTTGAAATTGTTCTGATGCTAGTTGACTTGATTGATGTTGACTTGAGGACAAGAGGTTGTGTTCCCCTGGTCCGATTGTGTGTATGACTTAGGCGAATGATATAATGTGCTAAGCTATTAGTTGTTGGACTAATAACTAGATCGGTAGTAAAGTGGCTCCGTATACTTATCCTTAAATGTCAATTTCAGGATAAGGAATGGCGCATCGTCAAAGTATGGAGGCTATAGCCACAGCATTCCAACGCTTTGCGGATGTATTTGAAAGGCAGGGCCAGACTCAACCTGAGGATGGCCATGTGCTGGACCGCTTCTTAAAAAGGAAGCCGAGTGAATTCTTAGGAGGACGGAATCCTGAGGCGGCGTTCAAGTGGACTCAGGAATTAGAGAGAATTTTTAGGGGTCTTTGCTGTACCGAAGCCCAGAAGGTGGAGTGCGCAGTGTATATGCTGCGAGATGAAGCGGAGAATTGGTGGAAAATAGCCAGAAGCCGATTCCCCGAAGATGATAATCAACTGACGTGGAACGATTTCAAGGCCTGCTTCTTAGAAAAATACTTTCCCGACACAGTGAGGAGTCGGAAAGAGCTGGAGTTTATGGAGTTAAGACAGGGCTCCATGACTGTGGAAGAATACGCGACCAGATTTGAGGAATTGTGCCTATTCTATCCGCCCTTCCAGCAGCAGGAACGGAGAACTCCAAGTGTCTTAAGTTTGAGAACGGATTGAGATCGGATATCAAGAGGGCTTGCAGATACCATGAAATCCGGAGTTTCCCTGCATTAGTGAACAAATGTAGAATATTCGAAGAGGATGACAGGGCCCATTCGGGCCAGTACAGCAGAGCTAACCAGCACCTGAGGCCTCAGCAATCACGTTTCAAGAGGCCAGGGAACGTGAGGAGGAATGAACCCTTCACTGGATATCAGAATCATGGTGACCGAGGGAGACAAATGAGTGGACGACCAAGATATGGCGGATGCTTTAAATGCGGCGGTGACCACTTTGCTAAGGATTGCAGTGATACAAATGTTAAATGCTACCACTGCGGAGAGAAAGGACACGTTCGTCCTGACTGCCCCCAACTCCGCCAGGCAAACGCCAATGTACGTCAAGGAGGATCTCAAGATAGAACCCGAGGGAATGATAACCAACGACTTGGTGGCAGAGGCAACGGAACCAGAGGAAATATGATGCGTGCTCCGAACAGCCGAGGGAGGAATACCGGTCTGCCAGCAGCAGGAAGGATCTACACCATTAATGCAGAAGATGTTGCACCAGCAAACGACTTAGTACAATGTAAGTGCTCACTTGGAATGAATACGCTTAATGTTGTTTTCGATTCGGGGGCTACCCATTCTTTTATAGCTGATGAGTACGTGGAACGGTTGAAGTTACCAACTGTGTCTATGGATCGGACTTTGGAAGTGGCCAGCCCTACTAGCGCTAGTGTGTTCACATCGTCAATATGTAAAAATGTAGCATTTGAGTTGTATGATCGGAGTTTCACCTTCGATCTGATTTGCATGCCCTTGAAGGGTCTTGATATCGTACTCGGAATAGATTGGCTTTCAGCCAATAAGGTATTAGTAGATTGTAGAAACCGAGAGATAGTCTTCCCAAAACAACCCACTGAAGATGACACGGCACTAGGTATAACCCAACTATTTATGATGCTTTGTCTAACCAAAGATGAGAGTGAGACCCTAGTGAACGAAATTCCGGTTGTCTGCGAATTCCCAGAAGTGTTCCCAGAAGACGTTCTGAGTGTGCCTCCCAATAGAGAAGTTGAATTCTCTATAGACTTGATCCCTGGAGCCGAACCAGTCTCCAGTGCACCCTACAGAATGTCCTCAACTGAATTGGCAGAGTTGAAGAAACAAGTGGATGAGTTACTTGAGAAGCAGTTCATTAGACCAAGCGTGTCACCATGGGGCGCACCTGTGCTACTTGTTAAGAAGAAGGATGGCAGCATGAGACTTTGTATAGATTATCGACAGCTTAACAAGCTCACAATCAAGAATCGATACCCACTGCCTAGAATTGATGATTTAATTGACCAACTGCGTGGAGCCTCCGTCTTCTCGAAAATCGACTTACGATCGGGATATCACCAAATCCGAGTGAAAGACTCGGACATTCCTAAAACTGCCTTTAGGACTCGATATGGTCACTACGAGTATGTAGTGATGCCGTTCGGTGTGACAAACACCCCTGCTGTTTTCATGAATTACATGAACAGCATATTCCACTCCTTCTTAGATCGGTTTGTTGTTGTCTTCATCGATGACATTCTAGTTTATTCTAAGACGTCTGAGGAGCATGAAGGACACCTCAGAACGGTACTCTAAGTGTTGAAGGAGAAACAATTGTTTGCAAAGCTCTCGAAGTACGAATTCTGGATGGATGAGATCTACTTCCTCGGGCATGTGATCTCCGAGCGAGGCGTCTCGGTGGATCCTGCGAAGGTAGCTGCTGTAATAGCATGGGAGAGGCCCAGATCGGTCTCGGAAATAAGAAGTTTTATGGGCTTGGCAGGTTATTATAGGAGGTTCATCGAAGGCTTTTCTAAGTTGGCATCACCCCTGACTAAATTGACTCGGAAGAATGTTCCCTTCGTGTGGAATTCGGAGTGTGAGAACAGCTTCCAAGAGCTGAAGAATAAGTTGACAACTGCTCCGGTGTTGGCATTACCTGAGTTACGAGAAAGCTTCATGGTTTATTGTGACGCGTCCGGACTCGGATTAGGGTGTGTACTCATGCAGAAAGATCGAGTGATAGCATATGCCTCTCGACAATTGAGACCCCACGAGCAGCATTATCCGACCTATGACTTAGAGCTGGCAGCAGTAGTTTTTGCATTGAAAATCTGGAGGCATTACTTGTACGGGTCCAAATTTGAAGTGTACAGCGATCATAAGAGCCTCAAATACCTATTCGACCAAAAGGAGCTGAACATGAGGCAGAGGAGATGGATTGAGTTTTTAAAGGACTACGATTTTGAGTTAAAATACCACCCAGGTAAGGCAAACGTCGTGGCCGACGCATTGAGTCGGAAATCCCTCCACATAGCAGCCATGATGGCAAAAGAAGTTGAGTTGTTGGAGCGGTTCCGAGACATGAACTTGCATGTTGACACCCCTTCCTCTCAGAAGATGACAATCGGTACGTTGAGGATTGCCAACGAATTCTTAAAATCCGTGTACGAGCAGCAACAGGCGGACTCTTACCTAGCTGAAATGAAGGAAATTCAAGCCAAAGGAAAGGATTTATCATTGGCAGAGGGGCCAGATGGGATCTTCCGGGTGAGAGACAAAATATACATACCGAGTGAAGGAGGATTGAGAAGAATGGTGCTTGATGAAGCCCACAAAAGCCTACTCAGCATTCACCCAGGAACCACAAAAATGTACCACGACTTGAGGAGACAGTTTTGGTGGCCCGGACTAAAGAAGGATGTGGCGGAGTACGTGGCCCGGTGTATCACTTGTCAGAAATCGAAGGTAGAGCACCAAAAACTGTACGGTGCAATGCAGCCTCTAGAGATCCCCGTGTGGAAATGGGACTCAATTGCGATGGATTTTATCATGGGATTACCCAAAAACCGAGCGGGCCATGATGCAATTTGGGTCATTGTAGACCGATTGACGAAGAGTGCACACTTCTTACCTGTAAATATGAGGTACCCATTGCATAAGTTGGCTCGGATCTACATTCAAGAAATTATCCGACTGCATGGTATACCTACTTCCATCGTATCAGATAGGGACCCTAGGTTTACGTCCAGATTTTGGACCAGCATGCATCAAGAATTGGGGACGAAGCTTTGGCTTAGTTCTGCCTACCACCCCCAATCGGATGGACAATCCGAGTGAACAATTCAGAGTCTAGAAGACTTATTGAGAGCGTGTGTGTTAGAGTACGGTGGGGACTGGGAGCAGTACCTTCCCTTGATCAAGTTTACGTACAACAACAGCCATCATCACAGCATTGGCATGGCACCTTACGAGGCATTATATGGGCGTAGATGCCGAACCCCACTCTGCTGGTCGAAAGCGGGTGAAAGTCTACTGTTGGGACCAGACATCGTGAAGCAAACCACAGAACAGATCTGAGTGATAAGGGAGAAGATGAAAGCATCACAAGACAGGCAGAAGAGCTACCATGACAAGCGCATCAAGCCATTGGAATTTTCAGTCGGAGATCGAGTGTTTCTGAGAACCTCTCCGAGTAAAGGAGTTGGACGAGCCTTAAAAAGTGGGAAGTTAAGCCCTCGATACATTGGACCTTACGAGGTGTTAGAACGGATCGGCCCCGTAGCATACCGCCTCGCATTACCAACTCACTTGTCCCGATTGCACAACGTATTTCACGTGTCTCAACTAAGGAAGTATTTGCATGACCCCAGCCACACGATACCTGACGATGAGGTAGAGATCAAGGAAGACCTACTACACCGATTGGAATCGTGGACCGATCGGTAAAACGCTTAAGAAACAAGAACGTAAAGCTGGTTAAGGTGGAGTGGTAGCAAGGCAAGACCACCTCCTGTACGTGGGAACGCGAAGACATCATGCGACAGCAGTACCCCGAGTTGTTTACCTAGGTAGGTACCGACTGAATTTCGGGGACGAAATTCTTTTTCAGTGGGGGAGAACTGTAACATCCCAGTTTTGAAATTAAATGCTGAATGAAGAATAAACCATTAAGACTTGATTTCAACTAGAAAATAACTGTTAATTACATTTAACTAAGTAGGTTTAAGCCATTAAAATATGAAAATGGTGGTGGTCAGGGGATGGGGTGGAGTGCACGTGGTTGCTGCAGCACACACTCTCCCATCCCACTCTTCTCTTATTTATGCGTATGTACACATATATATATATATATATATATATATATAACGTGAGCCCTTGGTGAAGAACACACTTACTATTTCTTTAGACTCCCTCCTCCGTCACTTCATCCTCTACTTTCCTCTCTTCGTCTCCATCTTTCTTCTTCTTCCATCTTACTCTTCGCTCCTGGAGATCTTGTTTCCAGTACTGGAGAACGGACCACACTTCATCCCAGAATCAGGCGCAGAATACGACAAAGCCAAGGAAGACTGAACGAACCAGGAGAAAGGCATCAGACTCAGCGACGATAGCAGAAAGGTTTCTGAGGTTCTTCTAAAGGTAGGGGGCGCTTGCATGTCGAATGCATGGTCTAGGAACGGTACCGGATGAACGTACTGCTGAGTGTGGGTGTGTGGGTGTGCATGTATTTATAATCATTAAAACTGATGCATGGTTTAAGATTCTGATAATGATTTTCGTGGCGATGGTGTAGCCTGTTAGTGGATGATAATGATGAATGATATGCATGGATCTATTTTCTTGTCACTATGAAAAATATATATGTGCATGCTCTTAAATGGATTGCTCACTGTTGTTAATCTGATGACCGATTGTAACATGCGCTGGTGTGATTGACTGATTGATTACGAGTAGTGTGGGAAATCCGTTCTTGCTTAATGACTATGGCGAAGGTGTTCGTGGCGCGATGATGTGTATTAATGAATGTGTTAGTTGCATGAGTGAGAGTGGGGTGACCCATAGAAGGTCAAGAACCCCAAGGGAAACGACTTTCAGTTACCAACCCTGGATAGATCCCAATAGTGCTCGTGGTAGCCGTTGGAGCTAGAGAAGAGAGTCTTGAGACGCCGTGGGGAGGCCGGTGCCACCTGGTAAGAGCTGAGGGACGAGGGGCCAGAAGAAAAGGGGACCGTAACTGAGAGTCTTTACCCGAGTCGGATCCACAGGCATGCATATAGAAATAAGGCTGATTGTGGTGGTGTATAAATCTATGTATGTGTATGTGTATGATTTTGAATGCATGAATACATATTTGGATGTGGAATAAACTCTGTGTATTTTGTGTGTTATGAATGTTGTTTGAACTATATGAATTTGGTTGCTTGAGAAAGGTTGAATGATAGCAGGAGCGTGTACTGACGCTGATACCGAGTCTGTGAGTATCATTTTACATGTAAAAGCTCACCCCTGCAGTGGCCATTTTCAGTGAATGTCTCTCGTGAGGAGGATCAGAAGCAGAGCTGGAATGCTGGGCGGAGTGCTGATGCATGTGGAAGGCTTAATTGAGACGTTGTTAGATTGAGCCCTGACTGGTCCATACCGGATGTTAATGTTTTGTGATGAATAGAACTTTACGGACAAGGAGAAATCCGATTTTGTGTTGTAAATATTGACATACACTCTTATGTATATATAGATGTATGGTTTCGGTGTGTGTGATGCTATGAGCTGCCTTGTTTCATAATTGTGCTTTAATGGATACGCAGGGACAGTATGATTGAGTAGGCTATAGCCAAGTCAGAGTGAATTGAGAATTGCCTTAGGAAAACTTATGTCGGATACGTTGGGTGGAGTCGTACCCCGCCTGAAGTATGGGAGCAATCCGCCCAAGCGAGAGGACTCGCATTGGAGCGATGTAGTTGTTAGAGTGGGACACCGTTCAATTATCTTTCCTATCCGTTGTGATGCTAACGCAATCCGGACCCCGGTGTTGAACCCTGATTTGGGCGTTGTGGTTGAGTCCGCCCAGGCGTTGTCATAATTAGTTGAGTTGGGCGGAATAGGTTCAGATCCCTCCTTCCTTCACAATCTACTACCGCATATGTACCCTGTAACTTCCTGTTTTTCCTAAGTGAAGTGCGAGTGTGAGGATTTACCTACTGAACCCTTGTCCTTATCCGATTAAGAAATTACCTTGCATTTGCGTTGAAGAGGCGTTGTGCAGATTTCGTTAAGGCGGTGTCATACCTCGCCCAAGATAAATATACCCCGCCTAGCCAAGTAGGATGATCCTAACTCCGTCCTTCCACCGAATGCTACGCGTGTGAATGTATTAACATCTTTCCCTTATCTATTTCCTCCCGTTGAGTGACCAGTGTTACTCGAAGGGAAGCCTCCTTGTGAAATCTCCTCTATCCGCTGCTGCTTTACCATATTCCGCCTGGACGGTGTCAGACCCCGTCTAAGCGAACAAACAGTGTTGTGCAATCCGCCCTAGTGCTGGTGTGTTACGATAAACCCTTTGAGCCGACCCCAGTTTTAGCTTCTCTGTAGGTTGCTATATGCGCGTGAATGCTCTTCGTTTCCCCCTTGCCTGCTCCCTTCTATATCAATGTTACGTGACTGTTTTTGTGAAAAAATTTTCTCATATTTTGGGAATTATTAGTTGCAAGAAATAAGGTGTTACAGCTTTAATGTATAAGACTTATCTAATTATAGCAACTCATATTTTCTAAATACACCATTATTAAAGGCAATTCATCATGGCTCAATGCCCACATATGCAGCAACAATAACCTGCCCATAATCACATAATCCAATAACGCATTTGCTCAGTGCAATTTAAAAATATATATTTAGAATTCATAGTCATATATATGTATATATATATATGTGTGTGTGTGTATCCAATTCAACTTTAATAAGCACATCACCATGCAAAACATATTCATTTATATTTATAAACCATGTTGGCAACAAAGATGCATCAAGCATCACTTTTATAACTCATTAGATATCAATATTTTGATCATCATCAACCATGGCTCATCACAAACATAAGTTATGTATACACACCAAATATCATAACAATACTAAATTCTCAAAATATAAGTATATACACATCATTATCACACTTCTACATGGCATTGATCCATATAATTCATCTAGTACTAGCCTCCATGGTGTTAGCAAAATCCTTGTCTTCAGTCACTATGTCAACAAGTAAGGGTAAATAGCTGACAATAATAAATCACTGGAATTAATTTCACAATATAGGAAAATCATAAACTAGCTTATGTTTACCACCCTGTCACCATTCATTTAATTATTTTACTAAATACTTAATCGATACTTGAAATCATCAGAATTCTTAGAATTTAATAACGTTATCAAAACATATAATTTCACATACAACATTCTCAAGAATAATACTCATGTTCATCAAATATTCACAATAACAATCAATTTAATGCATCATTGACTCTCAATCAATATAATCAAGACTCCTTAGAATCCAGATACTAAGCTGGATCGTCATTAGCTAGTGGTCCTTCCTGACCAACAGTTAACCCTGCCTGGTTCACTAAGCCCTACCTAACTCCCCACCTCACCATTAGGTCCTACCTGACCTATGGATAGCTCAATAGGCTCACGCTCAACCACTAGAGCCAAAAGAGGAGGTAAAATATACCGATTAACAATCCACAACAAATAATTATGCACACATATATATATATATATATATATATCTCAATTTACCTTTTATAAATTCACAATATACTGTCCCAACACCACGACCATCACCCTGGACCATAATCAAGCCACTCAGGCATATTCTCTTTTTTTATCTCATTTCATATCATATTCCAAATTCTCAATTAATATCAATCACCATTCTATCTGACATAGGCCTTACTTGGGCCTCCTTTTGGGCCATTCATTGCATTTTTGTAAATATTTTTTAGGAATATTATTTTTTAGAAATATTTTAGAATTAGAAGTTAGAACTTATTTTTAGGCCTTGCATGATTATATTTTCCATTTTGGGCTACTTTTGGGCCCTGTGTAGGTACTAGCTTGTTTTAGGCCACTTTTAGACTATGTAGTTTTAGTTTTTGGGCCTTGGGTGAAGCGTTTTCAAGCCCACCCAAGCAAATTTTGAATTTTTAGTTTCCTAGGAGGTATAAATACCTTATTTCCTTTATAATGCTTCATAAGTTGAATTTTAGAAAGTTTTAGTAAGATAAGCTCTCATTTCTTTCTAGAAAAAGTAGAGCAGACCTCTTTTCTCTTTGTTCTTACCCTTTGGCTTCCTCCCAAAGGTGGTGAACCTCACTTCTCGTTATATCTGTAGCCTTAGAGGGTGGTGGAAATCATTTTTCCTACATTAGTCTTCCATTCTTCTTCATTTCTCTTATATTTTCAAGCTTAGATCTAGGTTTCTTTGTATCCAAAACCCCTATTTCCTCACTTTATACATTTTGTCCAGCACCCTTACTCTTCCATTTCATATTTTTTTCAAGTTTTGGAGTGCTCAAAGTATGGATTTGAAGAAGAGTAAGAGGTAGATCCAAGGCATCTCTTAGGAATTGAAGAATTCCTACAACATTTGGTATTAGAGCTTCCAAAACCTCCATTTACTTTTATTCAAGCTCATGGCCTGCACCATATCTCTCCATTTCTGAATTTGCTTCAACACTTTGGAGTCATTTTCTTTGGATTTAAAGAAGGAAGAAGAGGAAGATTCAACTATCCTTAGGATTTTAAGCAAAATCCTATAACATTTGGTATCTAGAATCTAACTCCTTTTCTTTAGATCTATACTTTTGTATTGAGATTATAAAATTTTAGTTTCCATAATTGCATTCTCCATATGTGAAATTCTACCAAAAATTTAAAAAGTTATCACCTCTTTATTTTTTAGATCTACTTAGTTTGGCTTTTAATTTTGCAAAGTGCCTTCACATTTTTTGTTACTGAACTATTCTAAAAACCTCAAAGTTCACAAAAAAAAATAAGCAAAAAAATTTTAGTCAACTCTTGTTGACCTTTGGTGCCTTATACTATAAGTTACCTCACATTTCTTGCCTTTTCTTGCATTTTCTTTGCATATTGTGCTTTTGTTGTGTCATTTACATGTTTTAAAGTGTTGTGTTGCTATTTTACTACTACAAAATTATGTGGTATAAAGGTTCTTGTTAGGTATTTGTTGATTTGTTTTTAGTGTATTAGCTTTCCTAGGTCATGTTTTAGGTCATGAAGCTTGTTTCTTGTGCTTTCTAGGCATTTTACTTAACTTTTGCTACATATTTGTCTTGTTGGATTCTAAATCATTTTAAACACATCATTTAAAGTTCATAGCAAGATTTTTATCTTGGTTTTATCCATCTCACTTTTAGGTGGATTTTATGGCTCATTAATTGTAGGTTGTTAGCTTTCTTCGAGGAGTGTGTCTTTAGTTTAATTTTGATTTTTCTAGCAACTTTGTTTCATTCTTTTCATTCTGTTTTGTACTTATTTTAATGTTTTTCATGTCATAAAACCTTGCCTTCCATTGCCTTGCATAATTGGAAGAAGTTGCTTACATTGTGCCATTGTACCTTGCTTAGTTTTAGTGCTTTTATGCACCTTTTAGCATATTTTGTAGTTCTGTTTTTGGTGTAGTACTTTTATGAAAAAACAGGGGAAATATAAAAAAAAAGTGAAAAAAGTTGTGAAAAGAGAAGAACTTGAAAGGTCCACACACTGTGCATTTATTTTGGTCGTTTCTTGGCAAAAGAGTGAAAAAGATAAGTGTTTAAACCCCTTACAATAAAAAAATTACAACACCTTCATTTAATTTTGTGTAGTAGTTTAGTCATTTCATTTGTGCTGTTTTGTGCACTTGTTACAAAAGAAAAAGGACTATGGAAACCATTCAAAAAAATTATGGACTTGTAAGCATTCTAGAGTTCCTAGTTTACTCTTTTATATGCCTGCCTTACTTGTTGCATTTAATTGTTTGATTTTCTTCTTTGTCTCTTAGTTTGTCACATCATTATTCCACTCTTGTGAACCTTTGTTCTTTTAGCTGTTGTTGCTTGTCAAGTTCTTATTTGTCACTTCTAAATCCAAAATTAGCTTCCTAATTTTTCTTTTCCTGCTTGTCTCTTTTTTTCTCTAAGTTTTATCACTTGAGTATTTCACTTCTTGGCATTCTTTGAGATTAAGAATTAGTGGGAACATCATTCATCATTCTTTGGGTAGTATATTGGACGGTTTGAGATTTGACTTAAGAGATTGATCTAAGCAAACTACAAAGTATAGAGAGCTTGGTGGGTGAGAGTAAACACCTTTGATAGACTAAAAAATGAAAACACTTTTCATTTTCTTTTTCATTTTAATATTACTTGTTCTAACCTTTTCTTTGAGTTTCCAAGTGTTTCCTTTGTAGCTTGGTGGGCACTTGCTTGGACTTGGTGGATACATGGAAGACCATTGTATTAGAGAGAAAATTTTGTAATAGTTTAGGGAATTTTTATGTGGATTGTATTTTCTTTTCCCTTGTATTTTAGGACTTTTATTTGTTAAAATGCTTTCTTAAGTCTTAGTATTTGAGCATTAAGGACTTTGAACTTTGGACATTGGTTTTTAATTAGTTGATTAGGAGTAAGTGCACTTAGGACTTAGTTTATTTTTATCCACCTGACTAGTTTGTTGTTTGTGTTAGTTTAGTATAGTGTGATTCTTTGCATGCTATGCCTAGTTTAAATTTTTGTACCATCAACTAGTTTGCTTTACTTGCTTTCTAGTTAGTATAGAGTATTTTTGCATGCTAGGCTTAGTTTAAACACCTCCGACTAGTTTGTTTTACTTGCTTTCTTTCTTGTGATTTCTTGTTTACTTTTGTGTTCTTTTCCTTTTTAGGTCTTAGACAACTTGAGTGATCTAACTAGTATCTTATCTCTTACATCTTTGCATTATAACATGTCTTCATTTAGTAAGAGAGAGAGATCACACCCACCACATGCGTTTTATATTAGAAAAATTAAATTCTATGTCCACTAGGTTAGATAACCTAGAAAATGGGGAGGATAGAGAAAGACACACTAGACATCGTAGCAACATAAACAAAAACATAATGATGAAACTAGTAAAGTTGAGGATAGGCACCATATAAGGCACCATATGTTGGAAATATGCACTAATAGCATATATAAGATGCATCATTTTGAATAAGGCATTTGTTTGTTAAATAGTTTAACAACCTTTATTAGTCCTTGGAATAATAGGTTATGTAAGAATTATTCCTAAAATGTCCCTAGTCAAGTATTTATATGGGGACATGTAAATACATTAAGACTAGTGTATGAGTGTACTGATGATCTGATCTCACAGATCATGTATATGGATGATATCAAATCTTTACACTGGTACACATTAAGAGTAACGGTGTACTGATGGACCCACCATTAGAACGTTGCATGGATCGTTACATGAATGTCATAAAGGATTCTCAATGTGATAATGATATATGTAGTCCTTTGACTTGAAGTCACTACGATTCCTATATGAGGAGTTTGTTGTTTTAATACAATGAAATGTCATCTATAACAAGGTGACCATAAAGGTTGTAATTAGGCAGTGACCAAATCATGCAGAGGGATGTGGGTAATGTAGATGAGATTTGTCTCTTGTATGTGACAAAAGTGATATCTATGGGCCACTTGATAAAGTGAAACTTAAGAAAATACATGACCATGTTAGGAAAATAAATATTGGGTATTTATTTAATAAAAGTGTACTCTTGTATCAAGTAAACTGAATTGGGCCATACAAGGATGATGATGACCATACCTTGGGCCTAATTAGATATCTTGACAAAGGGGCCAAACATATAAAGTTTATCACTTATAGGTTATTTTGATAATTATATTTTGATAATGATGTATTATTAGATGTTGCTCATTATATTTTATTAAATATAAAATGTTTATATTTAATATCAATCTAATATATTTCCTATAGGGTCATACGCTTAGAGTAAGCCCAATAAAGGATAGTTTTATTTTAGTTTGACTAAAATAAAACTATTCAACCTAACTCATTTAAATTGAGTAAAAAGCCTATTCACTAAAGAGTGTTCATTAGGAAAAACCTAAGCTTATACATAGAGCATGAGATGCTCATCAGTTAAACTCTTGTGATACAAAAACATTCCGTAAATGTTACACATGCCGTGCTCTGATAAACTAGTATTCAAACGCGTGAAATTTAGTGGGAGTGCTCGCGTAGACTCCTTAAGGGCAAAGCTACTACTACTTTGAAGTTGTGATTCTACACATCAAGAGGTAATTAATTAATCATTTTAATTGTCTGCTATTGCTTTGAAACATGTAATTTGCAAGACCAATAAGAATCCTTGTATTTCTGCTGCCTATGTATTGGGGACTCCCTAACACCATAGGCCTAATGAGGAGGGTGGCTTGAGAGACGTTAAGCTAGATGTCCCACCTTTCCATGGAAAAAGTGATGTAGAAGCCTCCCTTGACTGGGAGATAAAAGTCGAGTAACTCTCCAATTCTTACCAAACTAAAAATAAAAAAAGTTAGGATTGCCAACCTAGGTTTCCAAAACTATGCATTAGTGTGGTTGAACTAAATTTGTAAAGATAGGAAGAAAGACCATTTCCCACCCATTGATGAATGGGATGACTTAAAGGCTTTGCTTAGTAAGTGTTATGTACCCTCCTACTATAGGGGTGAGTTATTTGCCAAGCTAAAGAAACTCACCCAAGGGTCCAAGAGGATGAAGGATTACTACAAAGCCTTGGGAATAATTATGATTAGGGTCAATGTTAAGAAGGATGAAGAAATCCTCATGCATAGGTTTCTACATGGCTTTAATAATAATATAAGGAAAAACGTGGAACTTCTACCTTATGTGGACATTGAAGAGCTTCTCCATCAATGAACAAGAGTATAAGCTCTACTCATGGAGGGAACGTTTTACTACAAAGGGGATTCCAAACCCTTTAGGCCCAAATAGAAGGGCAGAGAAGATTTCCTCCACCAAAAAGAGGGTAGTTAGAGAAAGGGTAAGGAGCATAAAGTGGGCACTTCATCTCCTATGCTTAAGAGTGAGGTTCATAGGGATCATCCCCCTACTCAAACTTCTAAACATACCGTATCTAAGAATGCCAACTCTTTATCTCGACCTACTTCTTTAAGGACAATTCTATCAAATGTTTTAAGTGTTTAGGAAGGGGTCACATTGCCTCTCAAGGCCCAACAAAGAAAATAATTATTTTAAGGGGCATTGATCACTCAAACTATGAGGAATCTTCCTCTTCACACTCTAGTGATAGCTCAAATAGTGATTCCAATGATAATGAACATGTTTTAAGAGATGAAAGTGAGCTCTTTATGATAAGGAGGCTTCTTGGAAGCCATATAAGGGATGATGACACTACATAACGAGAGAACATCTTTTATACAAGATGTTACATTAAAGAAAAAATTTGTTCTCTTATTGTGGATAGTGGTAGTTGCACAAATGTTGCTAGCCAAAGGCTAGTTCACAAACTTGGTTGTGTTCTAATTGATCACCCTAGACCTTATAAATTACAATGGCTTAATGAAAAGGGTGAGATGTTAGTGAACAAACAATTTCTTTTTTCTCTTTCCATTGGCACATACCATGATCAAGTTTGGTGTGATATTGTGCCTATAGAGGTTATACATGTCTTGTTGGGTAGACCTTGGTAGTATGATAAGAAGGTTACCCATGAGGGTTTCACCAACACCCTCACCTTTGTACATAAAAATAAGAAGTTTGTCTTGTATCCCTTGCCTCCCAAACAAGTTTTGGAAGACCAACTTCAAATGGAGTTAAAAAGGGATAGGGAGGTTGGGCCTTTCACCTGCCCTCCAAAACTTCAAAAATAATAAAAAATAAAAAATAAAAAACATAAAAGTTAAGGATAAACGGGTTCTCACTCTTGATTATCCTATAAGGCATTCTTCTCTTCTTGCCTCTAAATTTCATGTGAAGAGAGCTTTGCTCCTTTACCAACCCTCTACATGCTTCATGATATATACACTTCTAGCATTTCTTTATGCTTTATGGGCCCCTCTCATTCTTTGCCTATTCAAGTGTTTAATCTTTAGAGGTTTGCTTTCCAACCTCTCATAGTTATTATAGGATGGATGGATCTTTGTGTGTTCATAGTTTGCTTAGGATTACTTGTAGCATATATATAGTCACCATAGGATCTTTTAGGATAGGGATGTGTCTATACTCCATTGAGTTGACCTTCCCAAGAGTTTTATCTTTTCTTATCCTCCTTGTATCTAGGACATTTATAGGTTTACCATTTTGTTCATTGCCTAACATTTTGTGTCTCCAACCTTACTATACATATGATCATGTTTTTACTATTCATTTTCATAGGGGATTATATTAGGGGTTAGTATCATCTTTGCATGTCATGCATGATCTAGTCCCTAGTTTAAATGCCATTACATATTATGATCCCCTTAAGGTAGGTCATTCTACTCTTTTGCTTTATATGCCCTTGATTACTTCTATTGTACATGATCATTTCTTTATACCTCATCTCATCCTCATAGAGCATCATGTCATTCATACCATCTCTAGAATGCTTGAGGGATTCCATTAGTTACCATATGCCCTCTTAACAAATTTTCTCCGTGTGTTCCTTTATGTTATTTTTTCATTTGTTCTCAAAGAGATAAGAAGGTTAGTATTTGACCCTGGTAGAAAGTGTTATGTTATTCCTTATTTTGCCTTTATTTTTGTCACTCTTTGTTTTCTTTTCCTTTTCCTTTTTAGCAACTCGCTTTGTTCTCCCTTCATTTTGTAGGTTTGTCACTACTTTGAGCACTACCTTGAGGATTTTCAAGATTTAAGGACAAATTCTCTTAAAGAGAGAGAGAATAACGCATGCCTGACTTGGGACTCCTTTTGGGCCATTCATTGCATTTTTGTAAATAGTTTTTAGGAATGTTATTTTTTAAATTATTTTAGGATTAGAAATTAGGACTTAGTTTTGGGCATTGCATGATCATCTTTTCCATTTTGGGCCACTTTTGGGCCTTGTATGGGTACTAGCTTGCTGTAGGTCACTTTTAGGCCATGTAGTTTTAGTTTTTGGGCCTTGGGTGAAGCTTTTTCAAGCTTACCCAGCCAATTCTGAATTTTTAGTATCTTAGGAGGTATAAATACCTCATTTCATTTGTAATGCTTCATAAGTGGAAGTTTAGCAAATTTTAGTGAGATAAGCTTCCATTTCTCTTTAAAAAAAGCAGAGCATAACTCATTTCTCATTGTTCTTATCCTTTGGCTTCCTCTCAAAGGTGGTGAACCTCACTTTTCCTTATCCCTCTAGCCTTAGAGAGTGTTGGAAATCACTTCTCCCATACTAATCTTCCATTCTCCTCCATTTCTCTTGTATTTTCAAGCCTAGATCTATGTTTCGTTGCATCTAAAACCCTTATTTCCTTTATATATTTTGTCCAACACCATTTGCAACATCCCAAATTTTATATAAATGATTAATTGGGTGGAATAAATATTAAATAATTATATAAGGGTTAATTAATGTTCCAAAAATATTGAAATAATTAAATTGGGATTTATTATGATTATTCATAAATTATTAAAGTTAAAAGACCTGAAATAATACCTGACTAAAATATGGGTGTCGGACCAAGTATCTCCAATTGAGGTACTGTTGGTTAGGGCTATTAAGAATATTATTATGAATCCAAAAATATCTTCAGATGAATTTTTGGATAAAGTATTGAGCCCGAACAAAGATCCTATTTGTTGTAAAACAGAGAAATTATTAATGAGAGGCTAAAACTTAACAACAACACTTTCCTCCTCTCTTATGTTTTCACGTGACCTTCTCTCTCTCTAAAGGAAAACACTTTCTTTTCCTTCCTCCTTCTTATTCTCTTCATCTTCTTCTCCTTCCTAAACTTATCAAAGGTGGTGTGTCCTTCCCCTTCTCCTTATTTTTGTTTTCTACATGGAGCAAAGAAGAAGCTTGTGATTAAAAACTCTTATCTCCCCTTCTCTTGCATTTTCGTCTTCTTCCTCTCCATCTCTTAAAGCTCACTCTTTTCTTGGCTTGAGGTAAGTTCCTCTCCATTTCTAATGAGCTTTTTCCCTAGGTTTTGGGTTATGGATGTTGGGCGAGTGAATAAATGAATGTAGGCATTGAATGAGAGCCATAAATATGGGAAACCCTAAGGTGGGGTGTCATAAAAAGTGATATTAATGAAGGATATTGTGGGTACATGAAATTAATGATGGAGATGATGTAAAATGATGATTATTTATGATAGTTGTTAGGTTTTTGGTGAAACTCTAACTCTAAAAATTAGGGAAAATATTAAATATTGGTTAGAGAATTGATTTAAGAGGAAATATATATAATATTGAGAGCGTGGGTATCATTAAATATGTTGGGAGAATGTTTATTGATAATGCGGGATGGTATTAATGATGGTGGATGGCCATTAATAGTGGTTTATGGCCATTGGTGTGAGAACCCATTAATGGGTAAAGCTATAAATACTTAATAATGCACTTAAACACCAAACCCATGGTGGTTGTGGTGAGAATTAATGAAACGGAAAAATGGTTTGATAGTTATGAATACTATAAACACTAAGCATTAGAATTAAAATATGTAAGTCTTAGTGATTTTGAATAGAAAACAATGTTGTGCTATACCATGTGGTGTAAGGTCTATTCCCAACGATGAGGCGGGAACGTCAAATTGCTTGGATTACTTCTCTTGAGGCAAGACAAGAGTTTTATATTCTAAATGCATGAATTGAGTATTGGTTGATTGTCATATGTGATAATACACATGTTTGCCTTGCTTATGTTGTGTTGATAAATTGAGGTATTGAACACGGTGATGTTATTTGTGCTTGGCAGTGTGTGGTATGCATTTAGAATATTGGTGGTATGCTTGGCGATGATGTTTTTGTTTGGCAAATGTTGTGCCTTGAAATATTATGAATGGAATTGTGTTCACCACAAATATTGAATGATGATTGTTGATGTTGAATGAATATGAATATGGGTGTTAAGCATACCTTGAATATTGATGAAAGATTGATGAATGTTATTAATGATTATGATGCCGTTGTGATTGATGCAAGTATTGACTTGTACGTATAATATGAAATTGTGTTGATGGAAAATATTGTAGATGCCACGTTAAAACTTGAAATAATGGCAATAACCAATGATAATAAAATCCTCTAAGAATTGTGTGGTGATATTGGTGATGGTGATGATTGATGAGTGGCATAATAGGATGCATAGTGTAACATCCTAAATTTTGAAGAAAATAAAATTATTCGATAATGATAAATGATTATTTATGGTCCAATAATTATGGGAAATTTAATTGGACGTTAGAGGTGAATTATCGGTAAATTAAGATTTACCAAAACCGAATGATTTAACAGATGGTGTGGGACCCACTTGATCAAATTTGATATTGGATGGGTCTAGAATACTTAGAAAATTATTGTGGTTATGGTAGTATAGTTAAAATAATTTTTGGTGTTGAGGAGATAATTAATTAGACACGACGTTTCATATTAAACAGGGAAAATACAAGCCAAATGGAATTAAAAGAAAATGCAAATTCCTATTTCCCCTTCTCCACTCAACCGTAGCCTCTTTTCTCTCTCTCACTTGACCCTTTTGTCTATTGGGTAGAAGGGAATTATTAACCAGTGGTAAAAGCAAATTGAAGCACCCTTTTGTCCAATGGTTAATGACCAATTTTGGTCACCTTTTCCTCCTTCTCTCCTCATCACCATTGGCTTCTTTCTCTTCTCCTTTATTCTTTATTTTTCTTCTTCTCCCCTATTCTCTTCATGACAAAATCGTATGCCCCTTCCACCTCCATTTTCTTATAAAAATTGAAATCAAAGCTTGGATTTATGAAGCATGAAAGTGACATTGGAGCAAATATTTAATTGTCTTCTCTCATCACCTCTCTATTTTCGTGTTTGGCATTGGGCTAGGAGGAAGAGGTAAGATTTTGACACCCATGGCTTTTATTAATGATTTTGAGTTTATTGAAGTATTGTGGTAGGAGATTAAGTGGTATTTTGATGGAAAATGATAAACCCTAGGCTTGGATGGCTTGCAAAAGTGATTTTGATTATGGTTTTGTAAATGTATGAGAATGAGGGCTATTGAGTTATGAGGATTCATGAAATGGGTTGTAGTGGTTGATTTGGTGATTTTAGAGAAAACCCTAAGTATTGAAAATTTGGGGGCTTTGGCCAAATTGATAATTTTGATGATTTTGGGTGCTTTAGAATGATTTATATGAGGAAAATGAAATTTTAGAAGTATTAGAATTGATTATGGATGTTGATGAAAATTTAAACTAAGTTCATATTGTGGTGTGTGACAATTTATGCATGTGAAACCCAAACCATAGGGTAGATGACCATTGGGACCATTGATTGCTGTTTACATTGGTTGGCACTTTGATGATGATAATATACTTGTTATAATATGTGAAGATTGTTGGAATTGATGATTGGTGATTGTATGAAACCCTTAAGAAATGATGATATGAGGGCTTTTGGTAAAATTTAAGGAATTGATGATTTTGTTGTCATGAGAATGATTTTGATATGTAAGTGAGATGATTGGAATGATTGGTCATGATTGTTAGAGTTATTGGGTTTTGATGAGGTTCTAATCTCAAAGTTTGAGAGATATATGTATGTGAGGATATGAGAATTGGAGGAGTTGATATTTGAGGTTGTTGAATTTTGATGAGGATTTGATGAGGACTTAGGCCATGATGTTGCCATGTGAAATTGCTAATTATTGATGGCCTTGAGTAAAGCTAAGAGGGCTTATAATGAATTTGAGTGGCAATGATGGCAATTTGATGATTTAGATGGTGCTTTGGATACCTTATGAATGATGAATGTGGTATGGTTGTTATTAGGTATAGTTGGCCCTTTTATATCTAGAGGATCTCAGTTTTGAGAAAGGAATTCCTGCAACCTAACACAAGTATATGAATTGGTGTTTTAGCAAGCCTAAGACTTGTTACAAGCCCTATATGATGTTAACAGTTTATTAGAATTATGATGATGCCTTATGATGGCTCATTGATTGAATGTATGCATGTGTGTAGATTGTATTCTGGGTAATGAGGCTGAACAATCGGAGCATTCATGTTGTGAATCTTCTCTCGAGGTAGGAGAGAAGTTTACATTTCAATTGCATAAGTTAAATGGTTAATGATGAATGTATATGATTTATACTCATGCTTGCCTTGCCATGATTGTGAAAATATGATAAGTTGTGTGGTGATTGTTGAATGAAAAGATTGGCAATTTATTGGCCTTGAAAATGATATGAATATGTATGTGAGATGGCCTTAAGATTTTTGAATCTCTTTGAAGGATATAATGTAGTTCTTGGTGAATAATTAATGATGAAATGAAATATGTCTATGAGTATATAGGTACGGGATCTATTAAGTTAAAATCCCATGTGAGGGTGTACTTAAGCATAATGGATGTTAGATTTGATAAATAAGGTCATAGGATGGTGTTTCTTAGAGTGAAAAGGCTGTTGGGAATGCATGAATGGATTCATGTCAGGGCTTGAATCAATTCAATGCATTCTATTTCCAAAAATAAGGACTTCCAGGGCTTTGAATCGATTCATGCGAAGCCTTGAATCGATTTAAGACTCACTGGAATTACCTTGAATCGATTCAAGACTCATTGGAATTACCGTTCATCAATTTCATAATGCTTGAATCGATTCATAGGGGTTTGAATCGATTCAAGGACCCCTGTTTTGTTGATTGGTGCTCCAAAATCTCATGAGTCGATTCAAGGACCTTCCTGAATCGATTCATGGTATGTTTTTGGCTCATTTGCACCTGATTTTGATGTTGTTTGATATGGTTGAACCATGGCACATTTATGCATTCGATTGTACACATTTTAATACGTTTTAGCAATCGAAACGTGATGGCTTTGTCATGTCTCTCATATACCTTGGTATTGAAAATGGATTGAACTTGTTATTATCCTAATTCTGTTTCATCATGCAATGACATGTGAATGTGTTAGAGGTATATAATGATGGTGTGTCTTGGTGGTGTTTGATATTGATTGAGACATTGGAAAATATGTATGTACCTATGATATGTTATAAAAACATGAATGTACACCACTAATGATATGTTATGACTTTGATAATGAAAAGCTAAAATAATGTGGTTGTATGACATACCCTTGCATGATGACGATGATGATGATACTAATGAGGGATGATTACATGACAATGTAATTATTATAAATCGATGAATCGGAGATGATATCGATAATGGATAATGATGGATGATGTTGTTGATCAATTCCTTAAATAAAGGATGAGTGATATTATTGATGATTGTTGAATGCCATTGTAAATAAATACAAGTGTGATCTCTTGTATGTGTGGTTTGGATTGTATTGATGAGATGTTGTGAATGCCACACTAGAATGTAAAACAATGGTGATGATCAATGAGATGAAAAATCCAGTAAGAAATTATGTGGTAAGGTTTATGAAAGATTGATGAATGTTATTGATGTTTGTTATGCCATTGTGAATGATTGCAAGTATTAACTTGCATGTATGATAAAAGTATGTTGAAATGAAATGCCACACTTAAGACTTGAAAACAATGGCTAAAACCAATAATGATAAAACCAACTAAAGATTGTATAGTGGTGTTGGTGTTGATGATTATGATTGATGAGTGGCATGATAGGATGTATAGTGTGAGAATGCATTGATTGACATTTGCATCCATGGCATATCATAGCCGCCGGTGTTAGAATGTTAGGGGATTCCCCCGGTAGGCCTAGTGGGAGGGCGACTCGGTGCATGAGTATACTTATTTTTCCCCTGTGACTCGGAGTGTAAGTCACGAAGCCGCCCATGTATAGCTACTGGGAGCTGCATGTGGCCGACCCTGTAGGGGGTGGCTCTTGATGAGCAGGTGTCCCCGGTGGTCCTTTGGATCATAGCCGCCATGGTATGAATCATGGCCGGCCTACAACACCTTATATTGTTGATTATGTTGTTTACTGTAACACCCTAATTTTTAATAAATAATAATTCCAAAAACAGGGAGAAATTTTTCACAAAAACCAACCACTGGTCAATCGGCGTAGAAAGAAAAAAGAAGGCAATGGAAATCAAAGAGCATTCGCACACATAGCAATCAGAGGAAGGTATAATGTTGGAACCGACCCATTCGGTTCAGCGAAACACAACAGCGCCTGGGCGAAACAGCTCTAGTCGCTCGGGCGAGGCACGATCCGCTTAAGCGATGCCAACACAAAAGCCTTCCCAAACACATATTCGCTGGAGCGGATCCTTCGTTCGCTGAAGCGAAAAGCCTCACACGGTAAATTCATCACTCGGCATCGGGGCATCCATACACTCGGTAACCGACTAAGTCCACTCGAAAATTCATTCCTAAGTCTGTTCGGAACTCCATAACTTAGCCTTCCAATTTTATCCATACGGCGACACTTATACTCTATTCGGGAACTGAGGGTTATCCCACTCGGATTCCAGAACTCCTCCTCACTCAGACTTTACATCTTTTACTCGGGTTACCGATGCCTTACACTTAAGATCCAATCCACTCTAAACCACCATTCGAACTCCTCTCTGAGAAGGGAATCACTCGAGGTTTTCACTCGGAATTACCAACTCTTCCTCACTCGGGATTTCATACTTACTTTTACTCGGAAATCCTCAGGCCTATAATCATTCGGGGAATAGCGATTGACTCACTCGGCATACTACCATTTAATCACTCGGATTAGAATTACCCTACGCTCATAAGACATACTCATACAGTCCTCTTCACCACTCAACATCCCTTGCAGTATAGAAGAACACACAACATATACATATATAAGCGAAAGCATTAATATAATTACAAGAACTTCATCATGACTTCTGTTACCCGAAGCTGTCAGGTTTCAGCGTAAGGACTAAAAACAAAACATGAGCCGGCCAAGGCTTAACAAAACGTTATACACAGTATATATACATATATACATATATACATGTAGATATATGTTCCAATAGCGCTCGGATTCATTGTCCTGCACTCGGCTCCTCCTTTATCCTTCATTCCGAGAGATGTTCACTGAAAGTGTAGCCACTGCAGGGGTGAGCTTTTACATGTAAAATGACAATCAAGGACTCGGTATCAGTGTCAGTATGCACATTCACATCCATTCAATCGTTTTCAAATTAATTAAGGTTAGGCACGGCAAAATAACATTTATGACATACATACAACACACACAGGTATTCCCCACACTCGGAAATCATTCATAACACTCCACACACGTTATACGTACTACTCTAATCAACCTAATATCTACATGCATGCCTACGGATCCGACTCGAGTGATGGCTTTCAGTTACAGTTTTCCCCTCTCCTGGCCCCTCGTCCTTCAGCTCTTTCCGCGTGGTACCGGCCTCCCATTGGCGTCTCGAGACTCTTCTCTAGCTCCTACGGCTACCACGAGCTCCTTTGGAATCTAGCCGAGGTCTGTAACTGGAAGTCATTCCCTCGGGGCTCTTGACCTTCCACGGGTCACCCCACTCTTACACATGCAGCTAAATGCATTTACCAGCAAGCGTCATCACACCACCGATACCTCCTTCGTAACCATTAAGTAGGAACAGATCCAACGCAACCTTTATTCGCTTTATTATTTACACCAATATGTTCAACCATCAGCAATCAAGTAATCACATCTGACAAATCAACTAACGAGCACACATTCATATTCTCACAGTGTTAACAAGGATAGAACCATGCATATCATTCGTTATTATCAATACTAACATACTACTTCACCACCATCTAGATTACAAGCATTTACTGTTTAACCACTATAAAACACACGGAATCCAGAATCTTTAATCATGCATAGGATCCACTCATCACAAACACATGCACATACACTCAAGCAGTACATTCATCCGGTACCGTTCGTGGACCATGCATTTAACATGCAAGCGCCCCCTACCTACGAAAGGAACTTCAAGAAGCTTTTCTGCTCTTCGACGTTGAATCTGACACCCTTCTACTAATTCGTTCAGCCTTTCTCCACTCCGTCGTACTCTGCACTTGGCTCGGAGTTGGAGTGTTGTTCTTCCTCTGCTTCAACGATCGTCCTTCACCTGTTGGGGCTCTGACCTTCTTCCCGCACTGTCGTCGTGACGGACAGAAACAGGGGAAAGGAAAGAAGATGGAGACGAAGAAGAAAAAGAGAGAATGGAGTAGTGGGAGAAGTTTTTTTGCACCCACGGTGATACTGAATATGCACCTATATACGCATGCGAGGAGAAGGAGTGGGATGGGAAAGCGTGAGTCGCAGTCCACTCACACCTTCCGCCAATCACAGACAGCCACATCCCATCAATTAAGTCCAATTAACTAGTCATTAACTCTCAGGCTATATTGATTATGATTAACAACTAATTCTTTACTTTACTTTCAATTTCTTATTATTTAATTTTTATTCGGTATCTAACTTCAGAACTGGGATGTTACATTTACCGCGATCATGGTAAAAATGGACAGGTGTTGCACGATGGGCGATGCGGTTTGGTACCAGTAAAATTTGGTGATTATGCATGCATTATGATATATGTTACACATTATACTACTGCATTAGGGGCATGGTATGTGATCATACTTGAACCCACATTTTGTGTTTATTCCCACAGTCGGATCCACATTTGTTGTTGTTTATTCCGTTGTGCATATGCATTAGCCTAAAAGCATTTGCATATAGCATGAAGATATGCCAAAAGGTGATGATGATTGATGATGCTTGAGATTGAGATGTGATGATGATGAGATGGGTAAATGAATTACCTAAAAGACAATATGTAAAATATGAATACAACAAAATGACCTTGAATAAGATGATGTTGTAAACAATGGCATAATGTAATGAAAGGCTGGTTTTGTCTATAGTTGATGACAATAATGTTGGCCTATTGTGGCATTCAGAAATGATGTGTAAATGTGTTGCTTTGCTATGAGTTGATTGATAAATATAGTTTATGTATATTGTTGGGATGAATAAATTATGATGATCATTGATGATTTTAGCAAAGCATACATGATGCTAATATGCATATACACATAATCTCAATTGTATTCATATTCGTCATTTGAAATGTATAACTCACTTTCCCATGTTGTGCATTTTTAGCATTGATGCAGGAATATCATAGGATGAGGATATTTTAAAGTAGAGCTTTTAGGAAGGTAAATAGTGGTAATGGAATGCCTTGGCCGACAACGATAGTGATTTATTGTATTGTAAATAAAGTGTACATGATAGTGTTAATAAGCGTTGATGTTGGTGGATGCATTGTAAATAATGATGTATTGATATTTTGGGCATTGGAATTTATACCTATTTGATGAATGAAATGTGTTGGTCAAGTAGCCCATTTTGGGAATGTATAGGTGTTGATGATATGACTTTGAGGTTGAATTGAATATGGTCAATTATGGAATATGGATATTAGAGATGGATGTTGCATGACCATATAGATGTATATATAAAAATATATTTTAGGCATTGCATGAATTAATTTATGTGTGAAAATAATTGTGGCCTAATAGGCTGGTGTTATGTAATTGCATGCTTTGTCGAGCCTTTTCTTATATCTTCATATATGAGACTAGGCGTGTGCCTTGTATATATATTCTCCTTCCGCTGTAAACTTTATTATTTTTGTATACAATTATGGGTGATTTATCTTACGATCCAGTTATAAATTATCAAATCCCACTCTTCGATTTTCTATGGTTCGGGTCTTGATGTAATCGTTGAGGAGTTCTGAAATATTTTAAAACGTGAAAAATTTACTCACATTATTATTAATTATTTAACTTGATTACATCATGATTCGAGTCTGGAAAACTATGGTGTGACACATAATGTGAGAATACATATGATTTACATTTGCATTGCATCCATGACATATTGCATAGCTGCCGGTAAGGGAATGTTAGGAGTTCCACTAGTTGGCCCGGTGGGAGGGCTGCTCTGTGCACGAGCATTGTTGATATTACCCTAATGACTCAGTGTGTAAGTGACAAAGCTGCCCATGTTTAGCTATGGGAGCTGCATTGGTTGACCCTGTAGGGGGTGACTTTTTAAGGAGCAAGGATTCCCGGTGGTCCTTTGGATCACAGCTGCCATGGTATTATTCATGGTTGGCCCGCAACACCTTTATGTTGTTTATGTTGTTTACCGCGGGCATGGTGAAAATGACCGATGTTGCAAGATGGGCGATGCGATTTGGTACCAGTAAAATATGGTGATATGCATGCAAATATTATGATAAGTGTACACATTTTATTACTGTAGTAGGGGCATGTTTATAAATTCATGCTTGAACCCACAAATTGGTGTTTTATATTCCCACAGTCGGATCCACGATTGATATGAATTCTGTTGTGTATGTGCATTAGCCTAAGAGCATTTACATATAGCATGGTGATATGCCAAAAGATGATAAGTTGTGATGATGGTTGAGATTGGGTGAAAGAATACCTAAAGACAACATATAAAATATGAATACAAAGAAATGACTTTGTGTATGGTGATGTTGTATGTGATAGCCCAATATGATGAGGGGCATAAATGTGTGTATGCGTATATTCTGTGGTATGAATCATAGAGTATGATTACGATATGTGTATGTTGATGGAATGATGTCATTATGATGACAATTGATATGTTGTTGCAAAGTATACATGTTGTTGAACACATATGCAAATAATCACAAATGTATTCATATTCATCACTTGGAATGTATAACTCACTCTCCCATGTTTTCTATTTTTTTTTATTATTGTGATGTAGGATATGTATAGGGTGAGAAACATCATTTGGAAATATATGTTTTGGTGGAAGAAGGTAAATTAGTTATATAGGAATGCCTTGGTCGACAAACGATTGTTTTGTATAGCATATGATGTAATATATGCTTTATATGTAACTAGATGGAGAATACTTATTTAGTGGGTCATCTGTGATAATTAGACCTTAGTGTTGAAAGACTAATTTTTGGATCTGACCTTAACAATGGATGATGACAAGTGTAACATTTGGTTTTATGCTAATATGATGAATGAATGATGTTGATTATGGATTATAGCCATTAATGATGCATGAGTATGTAATTTTGTTTGTTGGAATGCTTAAATACAAGAATAATGGGAAGTGGATAGGTCATATTTCCATGTAACGGCTAAGACCCTGTGTAGAGGTCATTCATGGCTCATACTGTACGTATGTGACTCGTATGTATAAGTGGTTATGCCCAAATTGGCCTATGTTGCTGAATGGCATGCTTGGTTGTGATAAAAAGTGCTTGAAAATAACATTTGTGCAATTGATGAAATAGGATCTAAATTAAGGTGCATGGCTTGTTTGATCATGTCTTAAATGTATGTTTTAATGTATGCCAAGTGTTATCTTAGGCCAATCTTGCATGAATTGGGTTTTGGCATGTCTTGCTACGTGAAATTTTTAAGTTTTTGAGCATGTACTGACAATCTCGCTCAAGCGAGATACATATGCATCAGATGTGTGCTCTCTGGACGTTTTTCACTAAAGTGAGCTTGCCTTTACTCGAGCAAGGGCCAGAGGATTTGATTCTTTGATAATCTCGCTCAAGCGGGTTTAGGCTCACTCAAGCGAGTGATCGTGGCCTCGCTTAAACGAGAGATGTTTCGTTTAAAGATGTCCTAAATTCAATTGTTCAATTCTTTTGCTTATTTCTTTGGGCCTTTTCTCATATCTTCATATATGGGACTAGGCGTATGCCCTGTATACATATTCTTTCCACTGCAAACTCAATTTTTTTATATACACGTTGGGGCGATTTATTTATCGATCCATTTTATAAATTTTTAAGATCTTAATCTCCAGTTTTCTATGATTCGGGTCTTAGTGTAATGTGGATGGGTTTAGGTTCTTTAAATCATGAAAAATTTACTCGTATTTTTATTCGTTATTTATCTTGATTACATCGAGATTTAAGTCCAGGAAATCGGGGGTTGACAAGCTGGTATCAGAGCGACGAGCACTTGTTGCTTGTCGTTTGATCATTGTTGAGGCTATTGCCTATTGCTGGATCATTGTTAAAGTTTGATTGTTCATAATTGGATCGTGTGAATTGTCTTTTATTGAAATATGAATCCCTTTGACTAGATTATGGTTACTTGACATTGAAATGTGATTGATATGTTTGTTGTGTGAGTCCTGCCAAGTTCCTTACACTAATATCCTTCGGTGATGAATAATTTGTGATTATGCATTGAAATTTACATATTCATTATGGAATGATATATGATAGGGCATTGAATGTTGAAACCTTATATATATATGTTGGAAATTGATTGTTGGTCTAACTTGCTTATGTGTGAGCCATGTCTTAACTTATAGGCGTGAAACATGGCCGGTAGACAAAACCATGAAGTTGTCGCTACGGCAACTGCTTTGATTCGCTTTACAGATCTCTTGGAAAGACAGGGCCAACAAAATGTAGGACAAGGTGCCCAAGGTCTTGCAACAAAGAGATCAGGGGGTTAAGGAATCAAATGGTATATTGGTAAATTGGAGGATTCTAAAAAACACGACTATTGCTTTCCAATTAGCTATTTTTGCATTAATTACTACTTTATTTATTTTATTGATTAGTGTACCTTTTGTATTTGCTTCTCTTGATGATTGGTCAAGTAACAAAAATTTTGTATTTTCTGGTACATAATTATGGATTGGATTAGTATTTCTAGTGGGTATTCTTAATTCTCTTATTTCTTGAAACTACTTTTTTTATTCTAGATCGAAAAAGGAAATGACCCCCTCAAATTTTTTCCGAATTGTTAAGCACATTAAAATGGAATATATAATCCCCTTAAAATAAAGAAAACTAAAACATTATAACATTATATTATAGGGAGGGGTCAAACTTCTTCTTCTATTGGAAAACTATTATATCTTATACCTATATTGTATTGTAAAACTAAAAAAAAGAACAAGGATGCTTATGTTTGGATCAATGATCTAGAGAGAATCTTTGTAAGCATCGAATGTTCTAAAGCTCAAAAGGTAGAGTATGCAGTCTTCATGGTCTGCGATGAAGTTAAAGCATGGTGGCGCCTTACTAGAGGACGTACGCTAACTACTAATGTTCCCTTAGTTTGGGAAAATTTCAAGGTTGAATTCTTGAAGAAGTACTTCCCAGAGAGCTACAAAAGTAAGAAAGAGCTTGAGGTCATGGAGCTTAAGCAAGGTTACATGACTGTAGAGGAGTATGCCTCCAAGTTTGAAGAATTATGTGTATTTTATCCTCCTTATCAATAAGAGGGTACTGAGGCTTCAAAGTGTGTGAAGTTTGAGAACGGCTTAAGGCCTGCGATCAGGCAGGCTATTCGACATCAAGAGATTAGAAGCTTCCTAACACTTGTCAACAAATGTCGCATATATGAAGAAGATGATGTGGCTCTTTTGAGTCATGGCAAGTACGAACCCAAGTTGAAGGGTCAAACCTTTAGCTTTAAGAGGTATGGAAGCTTTAAGAAGAAAAAGTTCTTTCATGATGGATCCTCCAATGTAAGAGGACATGGTGGACCAAGAGGTGGTAATGGTAATCAAGGTCGTGGCAATGTCCAAGGCCTAACTTGCTTCAAGTGTGGTGCTAATCATTTGGCACATGATTGTCCATAAGATGATATGGTTTACTACCAATGCAACCAACTGGGGAATATTCGTCCTAATTGTCCATTGAACACAAGAAATACAAATGTTGATGCTCTTGCTCGGGTGAATCATAATGCTAACTGTGGAGGCCATGGTGGTTTTGGAGGTCGTGGTCGTGGAAACGGTAATGGTTTTAATGGTGGCCGTAATGGTGGTCGAGGTGGAAACAATAATGGTGGGCGTAATGGTAATGGTCGAGTCAATGGCCATGGTGGAAGAAATGGTAACCATAATGGTGGTGATCAACCACAAGTTGCTGGAAGAGTCTTTGCTGTTAACGGTGAAGAAGCCACACAAGCGGATAACTTGGTTTAAAGTAAGTGTGAAATTCTTGGCACCTCTATTTGTGCTGTCTACAATTCTGGTGCTACCCATTCATTTATTTCTGAGGATTGTGTTAGGCGCCTAAAAGTGCCTGTTTACATGATGAAAGGTTTCGTGATGATGACGACACCGACCGGTACTTGTTTGAGATTGATGACTTGATGTGAGAGTGTCGAAATGACTCTTGAGGGTAGGAAATTTGTTGTATCCCTTGTATGCTTACCTATGAAAGACTTGGATATCATCCTAGGCATAGATTGGTTGTTTACCAACAGAGTCTTGGTGGATTGTCATAATAAGACAGTGATCTTTCTGACTCCAAATGCTGAACATTTTGACTTGCAAGGTATCTCTCAGCTTCTTATGATGTTTTAGATGTTTTTTCGGATAAGGTTCCTGGATTTCCTCCTCTACGTAAAGTGGAATTTTCTATTGATTTGATTCCTGGCGCTGAGCCTGTTCCTAGAGCTCCTTATAGGATGTCCCCTATGGAGTTATCTGAGCTTAAAAAGCAAGTCAAGGAATCACCTGAAAAAGAATTTATCCGCCTAAGTGTATCTCCTTGGGGCGCACCTGTGTTGTTGGTGAAAAAAAAAGATGGAAGCATGAGATTGTGTGTTGAATATCGCCAACTCAATAAATTGACTATTAAGAATAAATATCCTCTACCTTGCATTGATGATATTTTGGATTAGTTGAAGGGTGTTGTTGTGTTCTCAAAAATTGATTTACGTTCCGGATATCACCAAATTAAGGTGAAGACTGGTGACATTCCAAAAACTACTTTCTGAATGTGATATGGCCACTACGAGTATTTGGTGATGCCATTCCGTGTGACAAATGCTCCTGTAATTTTCATGGACTACATGAATCACATCTTCCATAGGTTTCTTGACTAATTCATCGTGGTGTTTATCCATGATATTTTGGTGTACTCTAAGAGTCATGAAGAGCACAAAAGGCATCTTCGCCTTGTGTTGACCATTCTTCGAGAAAAAAGTTGTATACTAAGCTCTCTAAATGTGAATTCTAGTTGAATGAGATTTCATTCCTTGGTCATGTGATTTCTTGTGATGGTGTTACTGTCGATCTATCAAAGGTTGAGGCTGTTATGGCTTGGGAAAGACCAACGTCTATGATGAAAATAAGAAGTTTTCTTGGTCTTGCTGATTGTTACCGAAGATTTATTGAAGGATTTTCTCGTTTAGCCCTACCATTGACGAAGTTGACTTGTAAGAATCAACCATTTGTGTGGACTCTTGAGTGTGAAGAAAGTTTTCAAGAATTGAAAATGAGACTTACTACTGCACCAATATTGGCTTTGCCTGATTTACTAGATGAATTTGTGGTGTACTGTGATACTTCTAAGCTTGGTCTTGGTTGTGTACTAATGCAAAATGAATGTGTGATAGCCTAAGCGTTGAGATAATTACGACTACATGAGGTTAATTACCCCACGCATGATCTTGAATTTGCAATGGTTGTGTTTGCTTTGAAGTTGTGGTGACACTATTTGTATGGTTCAAAGTTTGTGGTCTTTAGTGATCATAAAAGTCTTAAGTACCTGTTTGATCAGAAAGAACTTAATATGCGCCAATGGTGGTGGATGGAATTTCTGAAAGATTATGAGTTTGAATTGAGATATCATCCCAAAAAGGCAAACATGGTTGCCAGTGCTTTGAGCCAAAAGTCATTGCATGTTTCTACTATGATTGTGAAAGAGATGGAACTAATTGAGCAATTTAGAAACTTGAATGTAGGCGTGGAAATATATACCCTAAAGAAAATGTCCCTTGAAATGTTGAAGGTTGCAAATGTATTCCTTGAATGTGTGAAAGTGCAACAACCGAATGATGAATACTTGATAGAGGTGAAGGAAGCTCAAGCTAATGGAAGAATTCGTTTCTATTGAAAGGTCATGATGGTATTTGGCATGTGAAGGGCCGAATTTATATTCCATCTAGTTGTGATTTAAGAAAATTTATGCTTGAGGAAGCTCACAAAAGTGTGTTGAGCATTCATCCTGGTACCACTAAAATGTGTTTGAATATGTGTTTCAGGTTATATGATTTTGATAATGTCAAAGAAATTGTGGAATCATGACAAAGAATATAAGATTCATGAAGTATTGTTACAAAGGATGAAAACAGAGAAGAATCAACAGGTCAAGCATCAGTACGTAGGCTAATCGATTACAAGGTCCTATCTAGTCAATTACAGAGCTTTTGTCCAACACCTAATTGATTACATCATCAAGCCTAATCGATTATTGAAGTTCTGTTTGTTATCAAATTGATTACATCAAGCCATCTAATCGATTATGAAGCACCTATTTGTTGCATAATCGACTACAACAAGAAGGCTAATCGATTACTAAACTGGGAAAAAGGATAAATTGCATTAGGTACATCACCTAATCGACTACAAGGTAGTCACAATCGATTACCTAAGTTCTGTGAAGTCACTAATCGATTGCAACCAAGCCATAATCGATTACCAAGCCTCTGTTTGCTCCAAAATTGATTGCAAACCAAGTCATGATCGATTACAATGCTGCGTAACTGAATTAAATGCATTAGGTATCACTTACAATCAATTACAAGTTATATACAATCGATTAGCCGATCTCTGTCTTCAAGCTAATTGATTACATGGAAAAGCCTAATCGATTACACGACCAATTACACTGAAGAATTCGAAGTGTAATCGATTACAACTCGAGGCCTAATCGATTACACTAGTACCAGAATTTGGGGAAAGTGTTTTTAAATGCAAAATAGCTCACTTCTCCATTATCATTCGAATGCCCATGCTGTGCAACAGCTCTGAAGACTCTAGGGCACTTCTCCAAAGCTTATAAATGGAAGACTCACTCAAGCTACTCAAAGGCAATTAAGAGAATCAAATCCATCAAAGGGGAATCATTCATAGCCTACATTTGTGCCTTGTGAGTCCATTTCTTTGTTTAGTTTCAATTTCTAAAACTTTGAGCTTACATTTGTATATCCTCTCTTCTTGTTGAGAGTTAAAACTTGAGAGCTTATACTTGTATATCTACTCTATTGAGAGAGTTAATTGATTGTAAACTAAACACCAAAACACCAAGATTTTCACTCTAGGTTGAGTGGTCACAAAGGTTGGGGTTCAACCTTTGGGTATTGAGAGTTTGAGAGATTGGGTGGGTTACCCTTGTGCTAGTAAAGATTAAGTTCTTAAGTGTGGGACACTAGGAAGCTGCAATTGCTCATAGCTTGTATCTCTAAACTTCAATAGTGGAAATCCTTCAAGTGGGTTGCTTGAAGGCGAGACGTACACTGGGTTGGTGGAACTCGTTAAATTGGTTTGCAAGCTTCTCTTCTCTACTCTCTTACATTTACTTATTGCATTTGGTTGGTATATTGATTTGGTTGTGATAATATTGTTTGAACTAGTTTAATTAGGCTAAGATAAGTTTCCGCATACCAAGTGTTTGATATATTGCCTAAGTGACATTTATTCATTATTTTTCATTGACTCTTGCATTATACTTGATATCTCTTGTATATTAACATATTTTATGAAAAAGGAATCAATTTTAAAGGCATTCCAAAGAAACGTTTTAAACATTCAATTCACTCCCCTCTTGAGTATTGAGGCCACTTGAACAATATAAAATGTATCAAGATTTGAAGAAGAATTTTTGGTGGCCTGGTATAAAACGTGATGTAGGAAATTTTGTTGCATCTTGCCTTATTTGTTAGAAGGCTAAGGTTGAACATCAAAAACCTTCTGGTTTGTTGAGACCTTTGAAGATCCATGTTTGGAAATGGGATAGTATTGCTATGGATTTTGTTTCTGGTTTGCCCAAAACTCATGCTGGAAATGATGCTATATGGGTGGTTGTGGATCGATTGATGAAGTGTACTTACTTTTTACCCATGAATATGAAGAGTTTATTGGAGAAATTAGTTCAATTGTACATCAAGGAGATTGTTAGACTATATGGTGTACCATCTAGCATTGTATCTGATTGTGATCCTCGGTTTACTTCCTGGTTTTGGGGAAGCTTACATCAGGATTTAGGCTCTAAGTTAAAGCTTAGTTCTGCTTACCATCCTCAAACCAATGGACAATTCAAGAGAACAATCCAAAGCCTTGAAGATTTGTTGAGCGTTTGTGTTCTTGACTATGATGGTTGTTGGGAGAGATTTCTTCTATTGATTGAATTTACTTACAACAATAGTTACCACAGTAGTATCTGTATGGCTCCTTATGAGGCACTTTATGGAAGAAAATGTAGAAGGCCGCTATGTTGGTTGGGAACTGGTGCGAATCTGGCTTTAGGGCCGGAGATTGTTCAAGAGACCACTGAGTAGATTAGGAAGATATAAGAGATCATAAAGATTGCTCAAGACCGACATAAAAGTTACTATGACAAGAGGCATAAACCACTTGAGTTTCAAGTTGGTGATCATGTATTTTTGAAGGTCTCGCGTAATAAAGGAAGAGTAGAAAATTAAGTCTTAAGTTTATTGGACCATATGAGATTCTGGAACGAATCAGCGATGTTGCTTATTAGATTGCACTTTCTTCGCATCCTGCGACATGTCTCGCAGTTGAGGAAGTATGTTCCTGATCCCTTGCATGTGATTCCTGTTGATGATGTTTATGTGCGAGATGATCTGTCTATCTCCCCATTTCTGTTTGTATTGTTGAGCATTCCGTTAAGAGGTTACGGAACAAGTTGGTACCTTTGGTGAATGTTGCTTGGAAACATGGTAATGTGGAGACTTTCACATGGGAAAGTGAAGATGATATTCAGGAGCGGTATCCGAATACGTTTGAATCTGGTATGTTAAATTTTGAGGACAAAATTTCTTTTAGGTAGGGTGGATTGCAACACCCTAAATTTTATATAAATGATTAATTGAGTGGAATAAATATTAAATAATTACATATGGGTTAATTCATGTTCCAAAAATATGATTATTCATAAATTATTAAATTGACATTTATTATGATTATTCATAAATTATTGAAGTTAAAAGAGCTTAAACTAATACCCGACTAAAATATGGGTGTCAGACCAAGTATCTTGATTGAGGTACTGTTGGTCAGCGCTATTAAAAGTATTATTGTGAATCCAAAAATGTCTTTGGAATAATTTTTGGATAAAGTATTGAGCCCGAACGGAGATCCTGTTTGTTGTAAAACAGAGAAATTATTAATGAGAGGCTAAAACTTAACAACAAAACTTTCCTCCTCTCTTATGTTATCACGTGACCTTTTCTCTCTCTAAAGGAAAACACTTTCTTTTCCTTCCTTCTTCTTATTCTCTTCATCTTTTTCTCCTTCCTAAACTTATCAAAGGTGGTGTGTCCTTCCCATTCTCTTCATTTTCATTTTCTACATGGAGCAAAGGAGAAACTTGTGATTGAAAACTCTTATCTCCTCTTCTCTTGTATTTTCGTCTTCTTCCTCTCCCTCTTTTGAAGCTTACTATTTTCTTAGCTTGAGGTAAGTTCCTCGCCATTTATAATGAGCTTGTACCCTAGGTTTTGGGTTATGGATATTAGGTGAGTGAATAAATGTATATTGGTATTGAATGAGTGCCATTAATGTGGGAAACCCTAAGGTGAGGTGTCATAAAAGTTATATTAATGAAGGTTATTGTGGGTACATGAAATTAATGATGGAGATGATGGAAAATGATGAATATTTATGATGGTTGTTGGGTTTTTGGTAAAACCCTAAATCTAAAAATTGTGAAAAAAATTAAATGTTGGTTGGAGAATTGATTTAATGAGGAAATATATATAATATTGAGAGTGTGGGTATCATTAAATGTATTGGGAGAATGTTTATTAATAATGAGATATGGTATTAATGATGGTGGATGGCCATTAACGGTGGTTCATGGCCATTGGTGTGAGAACCCATGGTGGTTGTGGTGAGAATTAATGAAATGGAAAGATGGTTTGATAGTTATGAATACTATAAACACTAAGCATTAGACTTAAAATATGTAAGTCTTAGTGATTTTGAATAGAAAATAATGTTGTGTTATACGATGTGGTGTAGGATCTATTCCCAACGATGAGGCAGGAACGTTTAATCGCTTGGATTACTTCTCTTAAGGTAGGAGAGGAGTTTTATATTCTAAATGCATGAATTGAGTATTGGTTGATTTTCATATATGACAATACACATGTTTTCCTTGCTTATGTTGTGTTGATAAATTGAGGTGTTGAACATGGTGATGTTATTTGTGCTTGGCAATATATGGTATGCATTTAGAATATTGGTGGTATGCTTGGTGGTGATGTTTTCTTTTGGCAAATGTTATGCCCTGAAATATTATGAATGGAATTGTGTTCACCACAAATATTGAATGATGATTGTTGATCTTGAATGAATATGAATATGGGTGAAACATCCTTACTTAATTAAAAATAAGACCGAACAAGGAAAATTTTTTCCCAAAATAAAACCAACGGAACCAGGCATAATAGAAGAAGGTAAGGAAATAAAACCCAATTCCAATGCAAACAACGGAAGAAGGAGCGCCTAAGCGAGCCCCAACACAACGCTCGCTCGCTCAGGAGAGGGCCAACACGCTTGAGCTAGACAGCCCAACTCGCTCGGGCGAAACACCATTCGCGTAAGCGAAACCAATTAAAGACTTTCCTTTCCTCTCCTACTCGCTGGAGCGGACACTTAGTCGCTGAGGCGAGTAACTCCACTCCAGTTTTCCTTCACTCGGAATCAGAATCTAAGTTCACTCGGAAATGTCTTATTCTCATGACTCCCTTGTGTATTCTCTCACTCACACCCATTTTATTATTGGGGATTCACAACTAAGACTCACTCGGAAGTTGACTCCTACAATCCCTTCACTCGGGAATGTTCTCCGCACCCATCTCTCGGGAATATAGTCTACATCACACTAAAGCTTTCTCACCAAGTCAGATTCTACCTAAGGATCGTATAACTTTACTCATTCGGAAATACTCTAATTTCCCGCCACTCAGTGTAGATAAATTCCTTTACATGCATAGGACCTTGCAAGACTGAAATCTACTCCCTATTATCTAGATCATACTCTCTCTCTAGTAAGTTTACTACAGCAGGCTTGCCCGAATTCGCATTGCCAATTTGATCCTCAGGGAACATTCACTCGGTTGATTTCCACACGGAATCACCAAAACACCCTTAGTCGAAAAATTGTATCAAGGGAAACCTTTCGTTCCATAACCCGTTGACCAATGTACACTACCCGAACATTCATACACAGCATAGGATGAACATACAGTATAATGTATATATACAAACGTTTACATGCACGTTGTCATATTCTTCACCCAAAAGTGTTTAGTTCAAGTATAATTAAACAAGGACCAAAATGTGAGCCGGCCAAGGCTATGACTGAACCTTATATACAGTATATACATATACACATATAATTCCACAGTACATAAACGCTTCACATGGTATGTAGCTTTCCCAGCATTCGCCATCTCGTACGATGTTCACTGAAAAATAGCCATAGTAGGGGTAAGCTTTTACATATAAAATGATAGTTAGTGACTCAGCATCAGCATTAGTACACACACACGTGTTCACTCGGGTTGCACTCAATTTAAATTAACGCCATGCAGACTATGATATTTTCAATAACATACACTCACATACATATTACTTGAAGCTCATTTTCATTCATACAAAAGCATGCATTAACTCATTCGGAATTCATTCATATCACTCCCGAGTCATACGAATTGTACTATTCTAATTAACGTTGTATCTACATGCATGCCTGCGGATCCGACTTAGACAATGATTTTCAGTTACAGGTTCCCTTACTGGCCTCTCGTCCATTAGCCCTTCCCATGTGGTACCGGCCTCCCATTGACGTCTCGAGACTTAACTCTAGCTCCCTCGGCTACCACGAGCTCTCACAGGATCTAGCCAAGGGTCTGTAGCTGGAGATCATTTCTTTGGGGTTCCCGACCTTCCATGGGTTACCCCGTTCCTATACATGCAACTTATGTGTTTTATCAGCGAGCATCCTCGATTATCCGACACATTCCTCGTAACCATTAGAGTCATAACCGATCCAACATAATTCCTACATTCACTCGCCAATCGTACCAGTATACACAGCAATCAAACAGTTCATGTTTATGACATCCCAGATGAAATCAACCAACAGCCACACATACATATCCTCTCGGTATTAACAATAATAGGAACATGCATCACACGCGTTTATGTATAAATGACTATCAGAACCTAGCACAATAACCTTGAACACATACATATAAATGTATAACTATTAACAGGACTCTACTATCACACACATGGTATCCAAGAATTAACGATCATGCATTGCACACAGTCATCATAAACACATTCGCACACACGTAAGGCAACATGTTCATCCGGTACCGTCCATAAACCATGCATTTGACAAGCAAGCACCCCCTACCTACTGAAGGGACTCGAGAAGCTCTTCTGTTTCCCGACGTTTGGTCCGATGCTCTGTTTGCTTCGTTTAGTATACTCACTCATTCAGTCCCCCCTCGAACACAGTTGTACTCTATAATCGGCTCGGGCACAGGAAGCTATTCTTCTCCTATTTCGACGATCGTCCTTCACCAACCAAAGGAAACTCCAAATCCTCTGCAACACCGTCGTCGTGAGCTTGCGGAACAGAGAACAGAGGAGAAGAAGAACGAAGAAGAAGAAGAAAAGGGAATGAAGAGAGGAGAAGTAGAGGAAGAGGAATTAGAATGAACAACAGTAGTGGGCTCCCAAATATATATGCACCGAAGAACGAAGGAAGTGGGGTGGGAAAACGTGAAGCAGCAGCTTCCACACGTGGGGCATACACGCATAAATCACAATCAATTAGTCATTAATCAAATTCTTAAGTTTAAAATTAACTAATAAGAAATTCATACTTATGCAATTATTTTTTAGTTTAGTGGCTTAATCTCATTCGGTAATTAATTTTTAAATCGGGATGTTACAATTCTCCCCCTCTCAAAGAATTTCGTCCTCGAAATTCAATCGGTGACTTACCTTAAATAAACAACTCGGGGTACTGCTGCCTTATGGCATCCTCGCGCTCCCAGGTATAAGAGGTACACCCGTTTTGTTGCCATGCTACCTCGACCAGTTGTACATCCTTGCTCCTGAAGTGTTTTACCGACCGGTCCATAATTCTAGTCAGTATTGCTACCGTGGTCAAGTCCTCCTTGATCTGTACTTCATCATTCGGCATTTCGTGAGTGGAATCGGGTAGATACTTCCTTAGTTGAGATACATGAAACACGTTATGCAATCGAGATAGATGAGCTGGTAATGCAATTCGGTATGCCATGGAACCGACTCGTTCTAACACTTCGTAGGGTCCAATATATTGGGGGTTCAACTTCCCACTTTTCAAGGCTCGCCCGACTCCTTTACTCGGTGAAATCTTTAGAAACACCCTATCCCCGACTGAAAACTCCAATGGTTTGGTTCGTTTATCATGGTAGCTTTTCTGCCTATCCTGAGATGCCTTCATCCTTTCCCTAATTACTTGGATCTGTTCTGAGGTTTGTTTCATAATTTCCGGCCCCAATAGTAAACTTTCACCCGTTTCCGACCAACAGAGTGGGGTTCGGCATTTTCGACCATATAGCGCTTCATAGGGTGCTATACCAATACTGCTGTGGTGGCTATTATTATATGTAAATTCGATTAAGGGAAGGTACTGCTCCCAACTACCACCATGCTCCAACACGCACGCCCTTAATAAGTCCTCCAGACTTTGTATCGTTCGCTCGGATTGTCCATCCGACTGGGGATGGTAGGCGAAACTTAGCCAAAGTTTCGTGCCTAATTCTTTGTGCATGCTTGTCCAAAACCGGGACGTGAATCTAGGATCCCTATCCGATACGATAGAAGTCGGCATACCATGCAGTCGGACAATTTCGCGGATATAAATTTGGGCTAACTTTTGTAATGGATATCTCATGTTCACCGGTAGGAAGTGTGTAGTTTTCGTCAATCGGTCAACAATGACCCAAATGGCATCATAACCCGCTCAGGTTTTTGGCAATCCCATTACAAAGTCCATAGCAATTGAGTCACATTTCCATACGGGGATCTCAAGGGGTTGCAACACACCATACGGTTTCTGGTGTTCGACCTTCGACTTCTGACAGGTGACACACCGAGCCACATATTCCGCTACATTCCTCTTTAATCCGGGCCACCAGAATTGTAGTTTTAGATCATGGTACATCTTTGTAGTACCCGGGTGGATACTTAACAGGCTCTTGTGGGCTTCATCAAGCACCATCTTCCTTAATTCACCTTCACTCGGCACATATATCCTATTCTTCACTCGAAAAATTCTATCCGATCCCTCGGTCAGAGACAATTCCTTACCCTTGGCCTGAGTCTCCTTCATTTTAGCCAAGTAGGGATCTGACTTTTGCTGTTCAAATACCAGTCTCAGGAAATCATTGGCAATCTTCAACGTACCGAGCGTTATCCTCCGAGACGAAAGGACGTCAACATACAAATTCATGTCTCGGAATTGCTCCAATAACTCCACCTCCTTGACCATCATCACTACCACATGGAGGGATTTTCGACTCAATGTGTCGGCTACAACGTTCGCCTTACCCGGATGATGCTTCAGCTCGAAGTCATAATCCTTTAAAAACTCTGTCCATCTCCTCTGCCTCACGTTTAGTTCTTTCTGGTCGAATAAGTATTTGAGACTCTTGTGGTCGCTGTACACCTCAAATTTGGAACCGTACAAGTAATACCTCCATATCTTTAATACGAATACCACAGCTGCCAACTCCAAGTCATGGGTCAGATAATGCTCCTCGTGCGGCCTCAATTGCCGAGAGGCATAAGCTATCACTCGGTCCTTCTGCATTAACACGCACCCCAGGCCGAGTCCCGACGCGTCACAGTAGACCACGAAATTCTCTTACAAATTTGGCAATGCCAACACTGGAGTGGTTGTCAACTTAGTCTTTAACTCTCGGAAACTGCTCTCACACTCGGAACTCCACGTGAAAGGGGCATTTTTCTGAGTCAACTTGGTCAGTGGCAACGCAAGCTTAGAAAAACCTTCAATAAATCTTCTATAATAGCCAGCTAAACCCATGAAGCTTCTTATCTCCGAGACCGACTTGGGTCTCTCCCATGCCATTACAGTTGCCACCTTCGAAGGATCTACCGAGACGCCTTCTTTAGAAATTACATGCCCGAGAAAGTGGATCTTATCCATCCAAAAATCACACTTCAAAAGTTTTGCAAACAGCTGTTTCTCCTTCAATATTTGAAGTACCGAACGGAGGTGTTCTTCATGCTCCTCAGGGGTCTTGGAATAGACTAAGATATCGTCAATAAAAACTACTACGAATCGGTCTAAATATGGGTGGAAGATGTTGTTCATGTAATTCATGAATATAGCAGGGGCGTTTGTCACACCAAACGGGATTACTACATACTCGTAGTGGCCGTACCGAGCCCTGAAGGCAGTCTTAGGAATATCTGAGTCTTTCACCCGATTTTGGTGGTATCCCGATCGTAAATCGATTTTTGAGAAGACTGTAGCACCGCGTAGTTGGTCAATTAAGTCGTCAATCCTGGGTAGCGGGTACCGGTTCTTACTCGTGAGCTTATTTAGCTGTCGGTAGTCTATACATAGCCTCATGCTGCCATCCTTCTTTTTAACAAGTAACACCGGTGCGCCCCATAGTGAGACACTCGGTCGAATGAACTGTTTTCCAAGTAACTCATCCACTTGCTTTTTCAACTCAGCCAATTCTGTTAGGGACATTCTATAAGGTGCGCTGGAGACCGGCTCGGCTCCAGGAATCAAGTCTATAGAGAATTCAACTTCTCTGTTTGGAGGGACTCCCGGTACATCCTTCGGAAACACCTCGGGAAATTCATAAACAGTCGGAATATCGTTCACTCGGGCTCTACTCTCTTCCTCAGTTAAGCAAAGCATCATAAATATCTGAGCTATACCTTGTACCACGTAGTCATCATTGATCTGCCTCGGAAAAATTATTCTTCAGTTCTGACAGTCCACCAATACCTTGTTGGCTGAAAGCCAATCCATGCCTAACATAATGTCAAGGTCTTTCAAAGGCACACATACCAAATCGAAGGTGAAACTCCGATCGCCCAACATAAAGGTTACATCTTTACACATCATTGATGTCAACACTTTAACGCCAGTCGGATTAGCTACCTCCAAAGTCCGATTCATATACACAGTCGGTACTTTCAAACGTCTCACACAATCGTCAGCAATAAAGGAGTGGGTAGCTCCAGAATCAAAAACTACATTAAGTGTATATCTACTGAGCGAGCACTTACTTTGCACCAAGTCATTCGCTTATGTAGCTTCCTCAACGTTGATGGTGTAAACTCTCCCAGTAGCCGGTTGGTCGGTATTTCTTTTCCTGTTGCTTGGGGCAAACATCATGTTTCCTCGAGTTCCATTGCCTCTGCCCCCAGCTCCGTGGCCACCATTTCCACGGCCTCTCCCTCGGAAGCCTCCATGATGCACGTTGGCGTTTGCTTGGTGTAATTGAGGACAGTCGGGGCGAATGTGCCCCTTCTCATTGCAATAAAAACATATAACATCTCCTCCACTATCACAATTCTGAGCAAAGTGGTCGCCACCACATTTGAAACACTTGCCATATTTTGGACGCCCACCAATCTGACCCCCTTGGTTACCTCGACCTTTATATCTAGCGGAGGGTCCACTTCTTCCAACGTTACCTGATCTCTTGAAGCGTGACTATTGAGGCTTCAAGGAGGGGTATGCCTTACTACTCTGGCCCGAGTGGGCCTTGTCATCTTCTTCGAAAATCCTGCATTTATTCACCAGCACCGGGAAGCTTCTAATTTCCTGGTGTCTAAAAGCTCTTTTAATGTCCGATCTCAGTCCGTTCTCAAATTTGAGGCATTTGGAACTCTCAGTCCTGGGTTATTGGAAGGGCGGATAAAACAGACACAACTCTTCAAATCTGGCTGCGTATTCTTCTACAGACATGGAACCCTGTTTCAGTTCCATAAATTCTAGTTTCTTCCGACTCCTCACTGTGTCGGGGAAATATTTTTCCAGAAAGCACGTTCTAAAATTCTCCCAGACTAGTTGGATACCCACGTCAGTCAGTCGGTTTTTGGTGATTTTCCATTAATTTTCTGCTTCGTCTCGCAGCATGTACACTGCGTATTCAACTTTCTAGGCCTCAGTACAATGAAGGCCCCCAAAAATTCTCTCTAAATCTTGAGTCCACTTGTAAGCTGCTTCAGGATTAAATCCCCCTTGAAACTCACTCAGCTTCCTCTTCAGGAAGCGATCCAGTACTTGGCCATCTTCGGTTCGAGGTTGGTTCTGCCTCTCGAACACGTCAGCAAAACGCTGGAAGGCCGTGGCTATGGCTTCCATGCTATGACGATTCACCATGACTTATCCTGAAATCAACACCCCTTTCAAGGATAAGTTTACAAAATTTGCTTAGTACCGATCAGATTTCAGCCCAACATTCAACAACTATAACACATTATCATACAATCCCTTTAACATCACGTAATTAATCGGACAGGATAGGAACAATCCTCTACCCTCAGAACAACATCTCATAAACACATGGCCATACAATGATACTTAATTAGGCATCAAAGCCCTCAGATATTACAAACAATTTATGACAACTTGTCATAGGGTACATTACCGCTTACTAGGAGTACGCATACCTTGGCCTTGTACCTTTTAAGTCCGCTCTGATACCAAAATGAAACATCCTTACTTAATTAAAAATAAGACCGAACAAGGAAAATTTTTTCCCAAAATAAAACCAACGGAACCAGGCATAATAGAAGAAGGTAAGGAAATAAAACCCAATTCCAATGCAAACAATGGAAGAAGGAGCACCTAAGCGAGCCCCAACACAACACTCTCTTGCTCAGGCGAGGGCCAACACGCTTGAGCGAGATAGCCCAACTCGCTCGGGCAAAACACCATTCACGTAAGCGAAACCAATTAAAGACTTTCCTTTCCTCTCCTACTCGCTAGAGCGGACACTTAGTCGCTAAGGCGAGTAACTCCACTCGGGTTTTCCTTCACTCGGAATCAGAATCTAAGTTCACTTGAAAATGCCTTATTCTCACGACTCCCTTGTGTATTCTCTCACTCACACCCATTTTATTATTGGGGATTCACAACTAAGACTCACTAGGAAGTTGACTCCTACAATCCCTTCACTCGGGAATGTTCTCCGCACCCATCTCTCGGGAATATAGTCTACATCACACTAAAGCTTTCTCACCAAGTCAGATTCTACCTAAGGATCGTATAACTTCACTCATTCAGAAATACTCTAATTTCCCGCCACTCAGTGTAGATAAATTCCACTACATGCACAGGACCTTGCAAGACTGAAATCTACTCCCTATTATCTAGATCATACTCTCTCTCTAGTAAGTTTACTACAACAGGCTTGCCCGAATTCGCATTGCCAATTCGATCCTCAGGGAACATTCACTCGGTTGATTTCTACTCGGAATCACCAAAACACCCTTAGTCAGAAAATTGTATCAAGGGAAACCTTTCGTTCCATAACCCGTTGACCAATGTACACTACCCAAACATTCATACACAGCATAGGATGAACATACAGTATAATGTATATATACAAACGTTTACATGCACGTTGTCATATTCTTCACCCAGAAGTGTTTAGTTCAAGTATAATTAAACAAGGACCAAAATGTGAGCCGGCCAAGGCCATGACTGAACCTTATATACAATATATACATATACACATATAATTCCACAGTACACAAACGCTTCACACGGTATGTAGCTTTCCCATCACTCGCCATCTCGTGTGATGTTCACTGAAAAATAGCCACAGTAGGGGTGAGCTTTTACATATAAAATGACAGTTAGTGACTCGGCATCAGCATTAGTACACACACACGTGTTCACTCGGGTTGCACTTAATTTAAATTAACGCCATGCAGACTATGATATTTTCAATAACATACACTCACATACATATTACGTGAAGCTCATTTTCATTCATACAAAAGCATGCATTAACTCATTCGGAATTCATTCATATCACTCCCAAGTCATACGAATCATACTATTCTAATTAACGTTGTATCTACATGCATGCCTGCGGATCCGACTTATATAATGATTTTTAGTTACAGGTTCCCTTACTGGCCTCTCGTCCATTAGACCTTCCCGCGTGGTACCGGCCTCACATTGATGTCTCGAGACTTAACTCTAGCTCCCTCGGCTACCATGAGCTCTCACAGGATCTAGCCAAGGGTCTATAGCTGGAGATCATTTCTTTGGGGTTCCTGACCTTCCACGGGTTACCCCGTTCCTATACATGCAGCTTATGTGTTTTATCAGCGAGCATCCTCGATTATCCGACACATTCCTCGTAACCATTAGAGTCATAACCGATCCAATATAGTTCCTACATTCACTCGCCAATCGTACCAGCATACACAGCAATCAAACAGTTCATGTTTATGACATCCCAGATGAAATCAACCAACAGCCACACATACATATCCTCTCGGTATTAACAATAATAGGAACATGCATCACACGCGTTTATGTATAAATGACTATCAGAACCTAGCACAATAACCTTGAACACATATATATAAATGTATAACTATTAACAGGACTCTACTATCACACACATAGTATCCAAGAATTAACGATCATGTATTGCACACAGTCATCATAAACACATTTGCACACATGTAAGGCAACACGTTCATCTGGTGCCGTCCATAAACCATGCATTTGACATGCAAGCGCCCCCTACCTACTGAAGGGACTCGAGAAGCTCTTCTGTTTCCCGACATTTGGTCCGATGCTCTGTTTACTTCGTTCAGTATTCTCACTCGTTTAGTCCCTCCTCGAACACAGTTGTACTCTGCAATCGGCTCGGGGACAGGAAGCCGTTCTTCTCCTATTTCGACGATCGTCCTTCACCAACCGAAGGAAACTCCAAATCCTCTGCAACACCGTCGTCGTGAGCTTGTAGAACAGAGAACAGAGGAGAAGAAGAATGAAGAAGAAGAAGAAATGGGAACGAAGAGAGGAGAAGTAGAGGAAGAGGAATTAGAATAAACAACAGTAGTGGGCTCCCAAATATATATACACCGAAGAACGAAGGAAGTGGGGTGGGAAAATGTGAAGCAGCAGCTTCCACACGTGGGGCATACACACACAAATCATAATCAATTAGTCATTAATCAAATTCTTAAGTTTAAAATTAACTAATAAGAAATTCATACTTGTGCAATTATTTTTTAGTTTAGTGGCTTAATCTCATTCGGTAATTAATTTTTAAATCGGGATGTTACAATAGGTGTTAAGCATACCCTGAATATTGATCAAAGATTGATGAATGTTATTGTGATTGTGATTCCATTGTGATTGATGCAACTATTGACTTGTACGCATGAAATAAAATTGTGTCGATGGAAAATATTGTAGATGCCACATTAAAACTTGAAACAATGGCAATAATCAATGGTAATTGTAACATCCTGCTTTTAAATAATAGCTCTAATTTGTAAATTATGAAGCATGGAAGGATTGTAAGTGTTTATTAATGAATAAAAACACTTTATGAATGGTTTATAATACTCCAAAAATTTCATTTTTGGGTATAATTATAGAAATTACATAGATCTATTTTGATAAGATCCAATTTCCGAGTGAAAGATTGAAGGTAGAGGAGTAAATTGAGTGAAATTGGAAGAAACATTCTGATCCGTTCTGACCTCCAAGGCTAGGACGACCTCAAGGTTCCAAAGGGGAAGAACGGATGACAGTAAATGCCACATCACACCGGACAACCGGTGTGGATAGGATTGTCTTTTATGTTGCACACCGGATCAACACTTTACCAAATGAGCTGTAGAACGGATAACTTTGAACCGATATTCAAGATCGGAATTGAGTCCGTCCAAGAAAAGAAGATAACAATAAAAGGGTACGGTTTTCCTAAGTGGAAAGCTTACGAATTGTCTACAAGACTGAGTGACGTCTTGCTGGTTGCTGGACGGTATAGTTTTCCGAGCTGTTGGCTATTGGACGTTGTTAGTTGCTTACTGATTAGTTGGATGATGTTTGAACTGTTCTTTATTGGCGGAGTAAAACTTAGGCGGAGTCACGTACCTTGACGGAGTAAAGCTTAGGCGGAGTCACATACCCTGGCAGAGTAATGAGCTTAAACGGGGTCACACGTTTTAACAGAGTAATAAGCATAGACGGAGTCTCATGCCTTGGCGGAGTAATAAGATTAGGCGGAGTCACACGTTTTGACGGAGTAATAAGCCTGGACGGGGTCAAATGCTTTGACAGAGTAGTAAATTTAGGCGGGATCATACATTTGGCAGAGTCATAAGCATTGACGAATTCAAATGCCTTGGCGGAGTAGTAAATTTAGGCGGGGTCACACGTCTGGCGGAGTCATAAGCATTGACAGGGTCAAATGCCTTGGCGGAGTAACGTGAACATCTTTTAGAACATGGACATCTCTTAAGATACACTCAACACCGCCCTTCACATTCAATACCGCCCTCACTCCATACCGCCCTCACACTCAGGACCGCCCTCACACCCTCCACACTGCTCTCACACAGCTGACTTCAGTTCAGGTGAGACCGGATGAATTTAGTTCGGATTATCATTAATGAACACCGGACGGCTTCAAGGATGGTTAACTCAGCTTTCCTTAGAACGGATGTACACACCGGATGATTTTGAGCCGATGTACAAGACCGGATGCTCAACCGGACCTGGAAATGGAATTCTGGTCGGTTTTGAAGTGCAGAAGTAACTTTTTGACCTTTTCTTGTCTTTTAGGCATTTTTTTATAATATCTTTTAATCCCACTAATCGCACTAGTACGTAGGACGGCTAGAGATGAGCACTAAGATAGCCACCTTCTATTATTAATCCTCCATTATCTCCACTAACAGCACTAACAAACCCACTCATAAAGGGCTTGTTCCCCACTGCCTTGCTTTTTAAAACAGAACCATATCTCTTCGAAAACTCTTAAGAGAAAACAGCATTACAGTATACCATTTTCTTCTTCCTCAAGACCTTCGAATAGAACCAGGACAGCCAGGAGACCTCTTTTTCCAATCAGCTAAAAGTCTTCAAACCAAGTAAGAGGGGACAGGGTTGTGAATATTTGTGAAATGGGTAGAGTTGTATGCTGTTCTAGGATTATATTCTTAATTTCGCATCTTGTAGTTCAATTTTGGAATTGAAAACGTATGAATTTGTCTTTGACTTCTTCATGAAATTTGTAGATCTTTTTGTTATCTAAATTATGAGACTTGATTCTATTAATTTGAGTAAGTATAGCAAACGTTATAGCCAAAATACTACTGTATGTCCGAGTGAAAGATTTGTTTCAGGTTTAGTGCATATTTTGATATGCTGGGAATTATACATGCATAATCAGCCTTGGATGTTTTCATGAAAGTTGTAGATAATTAAGTTGTGGATTTTTAGAAAGTGGTTTCACATCAAAATAATTTTTGTAGCTCAAGTTATGCTCAAATTACTGAGGTGTGTGCAAGTTAAAATTCTGAAATTCTGGAATTTTGGAAATCCGAATCTTGTTTTCAATACTGGGAATTTTGTAGTATGAATTAGTTGTTTGTGTCTTCATGAAACTTGTAGATAATCATGTTAAGAGTATTTTAGAACTGGTTTCATGCAAAAATCATTTTTGTAACTCCAGAAATACTGAAATTACTAATATATGTACGTTTTGAAAAACTCACCTTGAGGCAGTGTGGTATTTCGTGAATAAGTAATATTTATGATCAGAATTTGAAACTGTGTTCTTCATGAAAGTTGTAGACAATTATGTTATTAAACTACAGAAAGTGGAATCACCTAAAAAGGAGTTGTTTTGCTCATGTTATGACTGTTTTACTAATGTATGTCGCTGTTTGGAAATGCTGAAATTTACTTATGATGGGTATTATGGATAAAAATGATGTTTTCTCGATAAGTAATGATTTATTATTGAATTCTTGAGTGATTATGAATTATTATAAATACTGTTGAGTATCACACAGTTAGTATATTATGATGGTGAAAAATTATGAATGACATAATTAATATACATGTACATGAATGCCTTGTGGTTATTGACATACGTGGTTGAAACAGTAAATCCATGATTTCGTGAATTATTATGTGTAATGTATCCCTTGAGGACTTGTATTATCCAAGAATTTTTGGAAATGTGGATATCATGGTATGTTAAATGATAAAGAGAATTAAAGGCATTCATGCATCATAAGCATTCAGACGCACCATGGAATTTAGGGGTTCCATGATTGCCTACCCTGGTGGGGGGTTACTCTATGATGAGTTAAGCCCTATTATGTTGTGTGCCATGGAGTGTAGGGATTCATGGTTTATGCAGAAGTCCTACTTATGATATTGTGTACTTCGGTACTTAAGCGCCATGAAGTATAGGGATTCATGGTATATGCTAAAGCCCTATTTGTGTCTCTATGAGACTTTTACTGCAGTATTCCCACCAAGACCAAATGGATCCAGCATGACATCATTTGACTAATTAAAGATCTATTAATGGACTTGTTTGGCATATTCATCATATCATTATGAATTGTTGATTGTGTTTGTGCAATTTTATCTATTTTATATTTATTCTATATTCTGTCTCACTCTTACACTAATTTTTACAGTGGGTGACACGCAGAATGCAGAGTGATGCCATGATGGATGTCTATTTGTTTTATTATCTGAACTTTGAATTTATGGATTGTAATAAATATAATATGTCATGTACTATTATCTTCACAATCATTTCCGCTACTTAAATATCTTCTTGAATTTAATTATTCACGACTAGTATGTATGATAATTTTTCCGCTGTTATTAATTGTTATATAAACTCTGAATTAAATTTATAATTTTTAAAATGATCTTTCGAAAAAGCAAAAAAAAAATTACTCGAAAATTTTAATCCACGACCGAGGTGTTACATGTTGGTATCAGAGCATTTTTCAAAAAATTCAGGACCAATTGCTATGACATGTACTGTTTCTCGACATAATATGTAAAATGTTTGATTTATTGCTTAATAACATGCTAAATATATACTATATGATTTGTGCCTGACTAATTAATTGTGAAGAGAATTGTTTGATTTCCTCTTGATAATATGATAAATGTGTTACATGATTGATTGCTTAACTGATAGACCGTAGAATAAGGATAGTTATGTAGTATTTATATATATATATATATTATTCCTTAGACTTGGTATAAACCAAACTACGAATATAGGATGGCGAGAAACAACAACAACAACAACCACGATATGGCAGCAGCTTTCAACCGTTTAGCTGAAGCCATAGAACGACAAAATCAACCAAGGAGCACTGGAGGACTCCATGGGTTAGACCACTTCCTGAAGAGAAAGCCTTCATAATTCAAGGGAGGTTATAATCCAGAAGGAGCATATCTTTGGGCCAAGGAAATGGAGCGCATTTTTCGAGCATTGCCCTGCACAGAATACGAAAAGGTGGAGTATGCTACCTATATGTTGGTGGAAGAGGCAGAGAACTGGTGGATTCATGCTAGAATCCGTATGATCGAGACTGACAGACCCTTGATCTGGGCCAACTTCAAAGACTGTTTCCTGGAAAAATATTTTCCAGCAAGTGTAAAAAGTCGCAAGGAGCTGGAATTTATGGAGTTGAAACAAGGCTCGATGTCCGTTGGAGAATATGCTGTAAAGTTTGAAGAACTATCTCTCTTTTACCCTCCTTTTCAACAGGCTGGTGCCGAAGAATCGAAATGTGTTAAATTTGAGAACGGACTGAATCTGGAAATCAAAGAAGCGATAGGGTACCAAGAAATTTGGAATTTTCCTATTCTGATCAACAAATGCAGAATCTTTGAAGAGAATCACCAAGCTAGACTGGCACATGAAAAGGCCAATAGACAACTGAAACCTCAGTCAGTTGATTTCAAAAGAAGAGGATCGTTCTATCCAAATCGCTCCAGAGGCGGATCATCATCATCGTCATCTTTTGATAGACGTAATAACATGAGGTGTCTTAAGTGTGGAGGTAATCATCATGTACGTGATTGTAATAGACGTCTTGAAGAGGTCACTTGCTTCCGATGTAACCAAAAAGGACACATCAGTCCAAATTGTCCGCAGAACAATCAAAACAACAACAGGAACACTATGAGTGAACCAAGAGGCTCTAATTATCAGAGGGGCCGAGGAGAAGACACACGTACTGCCCAACCTCCAAGACAGAACAGGGAGTCTACAGATCAGAGGTTGCAACAAACAGCTGGGAGAGTCTATGCAATCAGCGGTTCAGAGGCTGACCAAGCTGATGACCTCGTACAAAGTAAGTGTGAGATTAATAGTACAATCCTATCTGTGTTATTTGATTCTGGTGCTACGCATTCTTTCATTTCTGATGAGTGTGTTAGACGCTTTCAATTACCTGTGAAGCCTATGACATATGATCTGATTGTTTCCACTCCCACCGGTACACAACTTAGAACTGCTAAGGTGTGTAACGAATGTTCTATACTCATAGAAGGTAGACGTTTTCTGGTCGATCTTGTTTGTTTACCTTTGAAGGATCTGGACGTGATTCTGGGAATGGACTGGTTATCGACAAATCGAGTCTTGGTGGACTGTCACAACAAGACCGTGATATTTCCATCAGAAAATCTAAATTCTGACAACCTCAAGACCTATGTACTACAAGGTGAAAGTCAATTGTTTGCTTTATTTACTCTTTACAAAGAAGATGGTGAACCTAAAACAATCGAGATGCCGGTTATTTCTGAATTTCCTGAAGTATTTCCTGAAGATGTCTCAAGTTTACCTCCAGAATGTGAGGTAGAATTTTCCATTGATTTAATTCCAGGAGCAGAACCAGTGTCTAAAGCTCCATACCGTATGGCACCAATTGAACTGGCAGAACTGAAGAAACAAATTGAGGAGTTGCTAGAGAAGCATTTCATCAGACCAAGTGTGTCACCATGGGGAGCGCCAGTATTACTTGTCAAGAAGAAAGATGGAAGCATGAGGTTATACGTAGATTATCGTCAACTGAACAAATTGACGGTGAAGAATAGATATCCTCTGCCCAGAATTGATGATCTGATAGATCAATTGAGAGGTGCTGCAGTGTTCTCCAAGATTGATCTACGATCGGGGTATCATCAGATTCGTGTCAAGTCTGAGGACATTCCAAAGACAACCTTTAGAACACGATATGGTCATTACGAGTACCTTGTGATGCCCTTCGGAGTGACCAATGTCCCAGCCGTATTCATGGATTACATGAATCGAGTATTTCAACCCTACTTGGATCAATTTGTCATCATTTTCATTGATGATATTCTGATCTATTCAAAAACTGCAGAGGAACATGAAAAACATCTCCGAGTGGTATTGCAGATTTTGAAGGAGAAGCAGTTGTATGCAAAGTTATCAAAATGTGAATTCTGGTTGAAAGAGGTAAAATTCCTAGGCCATGTAATCTCAAACGAAGGAGTATCTGTGGATCCTTCTAAAATAGAAGCTGTGGTAAACTAGGAGAGACCTACTTCAGTCACTGAGATACGAAGTTTCATGGGATTAGCTGGTTATTATCGAAGATTCATTGAAGGGTTTTCTCTAATTGCCCTACCAATGACTCGGCTAACCCGGAAGAATCAACCTTTTTCTTGGACGCCAGAATGTGAGAAAAGTTTCCAAGAACTGAAGTTGAAGCTTACATCTGCTCCAGTCTTAACCTTACCTAATCCACAAGAAGATTTCGTGGTTTATTGTGATGCTTCCAAAATGGGCTTAGGATGTGTTTTGATGCAGCAAAGAAAGGTGGTAGCTTATGCATCTAGACAGTTGAGACCACATGAGATGAACTATCCAACGCATGATCTAGAATTGGCAGCAGTGGTATTTGCCCTAAAAATCTGGAGACACCATTTGTATGGAGTCAGGTTTGAAGTGTTCAGTGATCACAAGAGCTTGAAGTATTTGTTCGATCAAAAAGAATTGAACATGAGGCAGCGAAGGTGGATGGAGTTTCTTAAAGATTATGATTTTGATTTAAAGTACCATCCAGGAAAAGAAAATGTAGTGGCAGATGCACTAAGCCGAAAGTCCATTCATATGGCAACTTTGATGATAAAAGAAATAGAGATGATAGAACAGTTCAGAGACATGAACTTGGGTGTAGAGATAAAATCTTCAAAGAGTATGACTTTGGGGACTTTGAAAATAACCAATGATTTCCTGAAACTGTTAGGTGAAAGACAGAAAGAAGATTTGCCATTACAGGAGTTGAGAGAATTACAGGCAAATAGAAAAGATATGGGACTACAAGAAGGATCAGATGGAATTTGGAGGATCAGGAATAGAATTTGTGTACCAGATGATGTTGATCTGAGAAGGACGATTCTAGAAGAAGCGCATAAAAGTATGTTGAGCATTCATCCTGGATCAACTAAGATGTATCAAGATCTGAGGAAAAGCTTTTGGTGGCCAAGGATGAAGAAAGAGATAGTTGAATATGTGGCTTCATGTCTGGTGTGTCAAAAAGCCAAGGTAGAACACCAGAAGCCATCTGGTGAACTACAACCATTAGAGATTCCTGTCTGGAAATGGGATGATATCTCAATGGACTTTGTGTCAGGATTACCAAGAACACGTTCAGGGAATGATGCAATCTGGGTTATTGTAGACAGATTGACAAAGTCTGCTCACTTCCTCCCAATGAATATGAAGAACTCTTTACAAAAATTGGCACAGTTATATGTGAAGGAGATCGTAAGACTACATGGTGTACCATCAAGTATTGTGTCAGATAGAGATCCAAGATTCACTTCCCGATTCTTGGGAAGCTTGCATCAGGAATTGGGTTCAAAGCTTCGATTGAGTTCAGCTTATCATCCCCAAACAGATGGACAGTCAGAACGTACCATACAAAGTTTGGAAGACTTACTGCGATCTTGTGTGATTGAACATGGTGGTAGTTGGGAGCAGTTTCTTCCATTGATTGAATTCACGTATAATAATAGCTACCACAGTAGTATTGGTATGGCTCCATTCGAAGCATTGTATGGTAGGAAGTGTCGAACGCCACTTTGTTGGTTAGAAACTGGTGAAAGTTTGGCGTTAGGACCTGAAATTGTGCAGCAGACTACTGAACAGATAGAAATGATCAGAGAAAAGATGAAGGCATCTCAAGACAGACAAAAGCAGTATTATGATAAAAGGAGGAAACCACTTGAATTCCAAGTTGGTGAGCATGTATTTTTGAAGGTTTCACCTCACAAAGGGATTGGCCAAGCCTTGAAGAGTAAGAAATTGAGTCCGAGGTTCATTGGACCATATGAGATCCTAAAGAGGGTTGGTACAGTGGCATATCAGATTGCACTTCCTCCTCACCTGGCAAATCTGCACAATGTATTTCATGTTTCACAGCTGAAGAAGTACGTACCAGATCCCAACCACGTGATTGCTACTGATGATATTGAAGTTAGAGAGAATCTGACCATCTCCACAGAACCTACACAGATCCTAGAAAGATCGAGCAAACGTTTGAGGAACAAGAATGTACCACTGGTAAAAGTTGCATGGAAACAAGGAACTGATGTAACTCTGACTTGGGAGCGTGAAGATGATATGAGGACACAATATCTAGGATTGTTTCACTGAGGAGCGCGTTAAATTTCGAGGACGAAATTTTTATTAGGGTGGGAGAAATGTAACATCCTGCTTTTAAATAATAGCTCTAATTTGTAAATTATGAAGCATGGAAGGCTTGTAAGTGTTTATTAATGAATAAAAACACTTTATGAATGGTTTATAATACTCCAAAAATTTCATTTTTGGGTATAATTATAGAAATTACATAGATCTATTTTGATAAGATCCAATTTCCGAGTGAAAGATTGAAGGTAGAGGAGTAAATTGAGTGAAATTGGAAGAAACATTCTGATCCGTTCTGACCTCCAAGGCTAGGACGACCTCAAGGTTCCAAAGGGGAAGAACGGATGACAGTAAATGCCACATCACACCGGACAACCGGTGTGGATAGGATTGTCTTTTATGTTGCACACCGGATCAACACTTTACCAAATGAGCTGTAGAACGGATAACTTTGAACCGATATTCAAGATCGGAATTGAGTCCGTCCAAGAAAAGAAGATAACAATAAAAGGGTACGGTTTTCCTAAGTGGAAAGCTTACGAATTGTCTACAAGACTGAGTGACGTCTTGCTGGTTGCTGGACGGTATAGTTTTCTGAGCTGTTGGCTATTGGACGTTGTTAGTTGCTTACTGATTAGTTGGATGATGTTCGAACTGTTCTTTATTGGCGGAGTAAAACTTAGGCGGAGTCACGTACCTTGACGGAGTAAAGCTTAGGCGGAGTCACGTACCCTGGCAGAGTAATGAGCTTAAACGGGGTCACATGTTTTAACAGAGTAATAAGCATAGACGGAGTCTCATGCCTTGGCGGAGTAATAAGATTAGGCGGAGTCACACGTTTTGACGGAGTAATAAGCCTGGACGGGGTCAAATGCTTTGACAGAGTAGTAAATTTAGGCGGGATCATACGTTTTGGTGGAGTCATAAGCATTGACGAATTCAAATGCCTTGGCGGAGTAGTAAATTTAGGCGGGGTCACACGTCTGGCGGAGTCATAAGCATTGACAGGGTCAAATGCCTTGGCGGAGTAACGTGAACATCTTTTAGAACATGGACATCTCTTAAGATACACTCAACACCGCCCTTCACATTCAATACCGCCCTCACTCCATACCGCCCTCACACTCAGGACCGCCCTCACACCCTCCACACTGCTCTCACACAGCTGACTTCAGTTCAGGTGAGACCGGATGAATTTAGTTCGGATTATCATTAATGAACACTGGACGGCTTCAAGGATGGTTAACTCAGCTTTCCTTAGAACGGATGTACACACCGGATGATTTTGAGCCGATGTACAAGACCGGATGCTCAACCGGACCTGGAAATGGAATTCTGGTCGGTTTTGAAGTACAGAAGTAACTTTTTGACCTTTTCTTGTCTTTTAGGCATTTTTTATAATATCTTTTAATCCCACTAATCGCACTAGTACGTAGGACGGCTAGCGATGAGCACTAAGATAGCCACCTTCTATTATTAATCCTCCATTATCTCCACTAACAGCACTAACAAACCCACTCACAAAGGGCTTGTTCCCCACTGCCTTGCTTTTTAAAACAGAACCATATCTCTTCGAAAACTCTTAAGAGAAAACAGCATTACAGTATACCATTTTCTTCTTCCTCAAGACCTTCGAATAGAACCAGGACAGCCAGGAGACCTCTTTTTCCAATCAGCTAAAAGTCTTCAAACCAAGTAAGAGGGGACAGGGTTGTGAATATTTGTGAAATGGGTAGAGTTGTATGCTGTTCTAGGATTATATTCTTAATTTCGCATCTTGTAGTTCAATTTTGGAATTGAAAACGTATGAATTTGTCTTTGACTTCTTCATGAAATTTGTAGATCTTTTTGTTATCTAAATTATGAGACTTGATTCTATTAATTTGAGTAAGTATAGCAAAAGTTATAGCCAAAATACTACTGTATGTCCGAGTGAAAGATTTGTTTCAGGTTTAGTGCATATTTTGATATGCTGGGAATTATACATGCATAATCAGCCTTGGATGTTTTCATGAAAGTTGTAGATAATTAAGTTGTGGATTTTTAGAAAGTGGTTTCACATCAAAATAATTTTTGTAGCTCAAGTTATGCTCAAATTACTGAGGTATGTGCAAGTTGAAATTCTGGAATTTTGGAAATCCGAATCTTGTTTTCAATACTGGGAATTTTGTAGTATGAATTAGTTGTTTGTGTCTTCATGAAACTTGTAGATAATCATGTTAAGAGTATTTTAGAACTGGTTTCATGCAAAAATCATTTTTGTAACTCCAGAAATACTGAAATTACTAATATATGTACGTTTTGAAAAACTCACCTTGAGGCAGTGTGGTATTTCGTGAATAAGTAATATTTCTGATCGGAATTTGAAACTGTGTTCTTCATGAAAGTTGTAGACAATTATGTTATTAAACTACAGAAAGTCGAATCACCTAAAAAGGAGTTGTTTTGCTCATGTTATGACTGTTTTACTAATGTATGTCGCTGTTTGGAAATGCTGAAATTTACTTATGATGGGTATTATGGATAAAAATGATGTTTTCTCGATAAGTAATGATTTATTATTGAATTCTTGAGTGATTATGAATTATTATAAATACTGTTGAGTATCACACAGTTAGTATATTATGATGGTGAAAAATTATGAATGACATAATTAATATACATGTACATGAATGCCTTGTGGTTATTGACATACGTGGTTGAAACAGTAAATCCATGATTTCGTGAATTATTATGTGTAATGTATCCCTTGAGGACTTGTATTATCCAAGAATTTTTGGAAATGTGGATATCATGGTATGTTAAATGATAAAGAGAATTAAAGGCATTCATGCATCATAAGCATTCGGACGCACCATGGAATTTAGGGGTTCCATGATTGCCTACCCTGGTGGGGGGTTACTCTATGATGAGTTAAGCCCTATTATGTTGTGTGCCATGGAGTGTAGGGATTCATGGTTTATGCAGAAGTCCTACTTATGATATTGTGTACTTCGGTACTTAAGCGCCATGAAGTATAGGGATTCATGGTATATGCTAAAGCCCTATTTGTGTCTCTATGAGACTTTTACTGCAGTATTCCCACCAAGACCAAATGGATCCAGCATGACATCATTTGACTAATTAAAGATCTATTAATGGACTTGTTTGGCATATTCATCATATCATTATGAATTGTTGATTGTGTTTGTGCAATTTTATCTATTTTATATTTATTCTATATTCTGTCTCACTCTTACACTAATTTTTACAGTGGGTGACACGCAGAATGCAGAGTGATGCCATGATGGATGTCTATTTGTTTTATTATCTGAACTTTGAATTTATGGATTGTAATAAATATAATATGTCATGTACTATTATCTTCACAATCGTTTCCGCTACTTAAATATCTTCTTGAATTTAATTATTCACGACTAGTATGTATGATAATTTTTCCGCTGTTATTAATTGTTATATAAACTCTGAATTAAATTTATAATTTTTAAAATGATCTTTCGAAAAAGCAAAAAAAAAATTACTCGAAAATTTTAATCCACGACCGGGGTGTTACAGTAATAAAATCCACTAAGAATTGTATGGTGATATTGGTGATGGTGATGATTGATGAGTGGCATGATAAGATGCATAGTGTGAGAATGCATATGATTTGCATTTACATTGCATCAATGGCATATTGTATAGCTGTTGGTAAGGGAATGCTAGGGGTTCCTCCGGTTGGCCTAGTGGGAGGGAGGCTCTGTGCATGAGCATTGTTGATATTACCCTAGTGACTTGGTGTGTAAGTCATGAAGCTGCCCATGTTTAGTTATGGGAGCTGCATTGGTTGACCCTGTAGGGGTGGCTCTTTAAAGAGCAAGGATTCCCAGTAGTCCTTTAGATCATAGCTGCCATGGTATGATTCATGGTTGGCTCACAACACCTTTATGTTATTTACCGTGGTCATGGTGAAAATGACAGGTGTTACAAGATGGGTGATAGGGTTTGGTATCGGTAAAATATGGTGATATGCATGTAAATATTATGATAGTGTACACATTTCACTACTGTAGTTGAGGCATAGTTATGAATTCATGCTTGAACCTACAAATTGATGTTTTATATTCCCACAGTCGGGTCCACGATTGATATTAATTCCGTTGTGCATATGCATTAGCCTAAGAGCATTTACATATAGCATGGTCATATGCCAAATGATAATGAGTTATGATGATGGTTGAGATTGGGTGAAAGAATACCTAAAGACAACATATAAAATATGAATACAAAGAAATAACTTTGTGTATGATGATGTTATGTGTGATAGCGTAATATTATGAGGGGCATAAATGTGTGTTTACATATATACTGTGCTATGGATCATAGAGTATGATTACAATATGTGTATGTTGATGGAATGATGTAATTATGATGACAATTGATATGTTGTTGCAAAGTATACATGTTGTTGAATACATATGCACATAACCACAAATGTATTTATATTCATCACTTGGAATGTATAACTCATTCTCCCATGTTGACTATTTTTAGCATTGTGATACAGGATATGAATGGGGTGAGAAGCATCATTTGGAAATACATGTTTTGGTGGAAGAAGGTAAATTAGTTATATAGGAATGCCTTGGCTGACAAATGATTGTTTTGTATAGCATATGGTGTAATATATGCTTTATATGTAACTAGATGGAGAATACTTATTTTGTGGGTCATCTGTGATAATTAGACCTTAGTGTTGAAAGACTAATTTTTGGATGTGACTTTAACAATGGATGATGACAAGTTTAACATTTGGTTTTATGCCAATATGATGAATGAATGATGTTGCTTATGGATTATAGCCATTAATGATGCATGAGTATGTAATTTTGTTTGTTGGGATGCTTAAATACATGAATAATGGGAAATGGATAGGTCATATTTCCATGTAACGGCTAAGACCCTGTGTAGAGGTCATTCATAGCTCATAATGTACATATATGACTTGTATGTATGCGTGGTTATGGCCAAATAGGCCTATCTTTTTGAATGACATGCTTAGTTGTGACAAAAAGTGCTTGAAAACGACATTTGTACAATTGATGAAATAGAATCTAAATTGAGGTGTGTGGCTTGTTTGATCAAGTCTTAAATGTATGTTTTAATGTATGCCAAGTGTTATCTTAGGCCAATCTTGCATGAATTGGGTTTTGGCATGTCTTGCTGCATGAAATTTTCAAGTTTTTGAGCATGTACATTAGATGTATGCTCTCTGGATTTTTTTCGCTCAAGCGAGTGCCAGAGGATTTAATTCTGTGATAATCTCGCTCAAGCGGGTAGGGTCTCGCTCAAGCGAGTGTGTCTTATAATGATTCTGGAAGATTTTTGCCTAAGCGAGGACACCTCGCTCAAGCGAGATAGCTTGAAATTAGATACTGGAAAAATTTCGCTTAAGCGAGTATGGCTTGCTTAAGCATAAACTTGCGTTTGATGCTTATGCTTTTTTCCCTCAGGCGGGTTTAGGCTCGCTCAAGCGAGTGATCGTGGCCTTGTTTAAGTGAGAGATGTTTCGCTTAAGCGAGATGTCCTAAATTCAATTTTTCAATTCTTTTTGCTTTTTTCTTTGGGCCTTTTCAATTCCACATTAACATGTCATTCATTCTATATAAAATCACAATTAATCACTTTTATACTCCAATCATATAATTTCACAATCTACACTATAATTTTCAATAGGCTCATATATCTAAAATTATAAATCATCATCTAAACATTTCAAAAATCATATTTTCATAGCATTTCTCATACTCACATCTCGCTAATTAATTCTCCTCATAATTTTTAATACAATCATAATTTTTATAGCATCTATAAAGGTTTTTGAAACACCCCAAAAATGGGGGTAAATTTTTCATGATTTTAATATCATTAATTTATGAAAACATAAACGGGTGAAGCTCTCATTCAATACCCTGGATCTATGAAGGACCTATCTCATATATGGAGATATGTGAAGGTAAGTAACAAATAATTGATGAGAGATTCTCAATTAAAAACAGTGGAAATAATTAGGTAAATTAATGTTATATGATTGGATTTAAAGTAGTTAATCATCATGAGGTTTAATTACTTCATAATGTGTTCAAAGCATTCATAACATATTTCAAGTAGAAGATTTGGTGTGAAGGAAAAAGGGGATAATCAAAACAATGCAAATTGGGGAATCAGAGCAACCACTCACTCAAGCGAGAGTCACACTCGCTTGAGCGAGACTGAGTGGGGAGCTCAGGCAAGCCATGGAACACGCTGAGCGAGAGGAAGAAAAAGAGTATCAGGGGCCGTCTCGCTTGAGCGAGCCCCCAATCCACTTGAGCAAGATCCACAGGATTCGCTTGGGCGAGGCAGGCGAGCGTGGGCGAGAATCGTCTAGAACCCAACATACGCTCGCTCGTTAGAGCGAGTGCCACCCCAAAGGCCTTTCGCTCAAGCGAAAATGGCCCAGTAGCTAAATACCTCGTTCTCGCTCGGGCGAGACCCTACTCGCCTGAGTGAATTTCCTCCAGTGGCCAACAACTGATGCGTGGGCAATCTCACTTGAGCGAAACCCACTCTCGCCTAGGCGAGAATTGGCCAGTGGCCATACACCAACCCAGGGGATTCTCGCTTGAGCGAGAATCCATCTCGCTTGAGCAGAATCCATCTTATTGGAGCGAGAATACCAATAAAAACGCCAAAAACATAAAAAATTATACAACTCAACATGTCAAAACTCAATTCAGGCCAAATTGGTTTAATTTATCACATCACATACCTCATGTTAAGCATTTAAAACTTTTTCCAACCATTCATACCCAAAAATTTTCCGTCCAACTCATGAATCACACTCTAGTTAATCTCATTACTATAAGTATTCCAAAAAAAATGCAATTCTTTTATTAACCTTCATTGATTCATCAATCCTAACTACATCATACATCATTTTCATTATCTAACCAAAGTTAAGGTCACCAATGAAAATGAGCCATAAATACTAGGGTCTCATTTTCCTACATGACCTCCAAATTTATCACCATCCATTCATTATCCATACAAGTGTCTCAATCAATTCATGGCTATACAAAACATTCGGTATAACTATATGAATTACAAAAATCAACCTAAAAGTTGTTAAATCAAAACATTTGCTGGCCAAAGCATTCTTTACCCAAAATGGACTTCCTTCACACCATTTCTCCACACATGAGCTCCATGGGCAAGCCCTACAACACAAGAGCTAAAAAGATGGACCACATGGAGAGTAAGTATATTTTCTCAATGATGAAAAATCTAACAATTAGTGATAATACACATGTGAATGCAAGTTAACATCTTCTCCCTTAAAAAAGTTCAAGTGACACTAAAATCATTCAATCATCCAATGCATAGGACACTCATATCCATACAATTTCTTTGAGTCACACCAAACCAATAGACACAAATATTATTAGTGATCAATAGGGTTGCACATACACTTTACATAACTTCCTCATTCGGGTATCACTCAATGTCATGCTTCTATGGCTAATGCACATGCTGGTGTTTAAAGATGCATATGCACGGATCCGATTTCATTCTAATAGTGATCACAACCACTTATATTAATTATCATCACGTTGGTTTCCCACCTCGTAAGGAGTACTCCCTTCATGGGACCCCGCAAGGTCATTCATTTCATCACGTCGGGTACTCCCTTCGTGGAACCCGGTAAGGTTATTCATTCATCAATTATCATAACATTATCACGCAGGTACTCCCTTCATGGAACCCCGCAAAGTTATTCATATCATAATATTTCAACATCATCACGTCGGGTACGCCTTTTGTGGAACCCCGCAAGGTTATTCACATTACAAATGTGCTTATGCATGCCATGCTATATATATATATGCATTAATGCTCATGCATACCTCAATCTCATAAAGATTTCCTCACCCTCTCATCTAAGGTATAGCTCATACTCAATCACAATGTTAGTAACACGTAATTCATCATACATATCATTCTTCCAAAACATGTCATTAATAATGCTCAAGAGTAATCCTAGTCAAGGATTTCAAATATTCATCAAGCCATACCTAAGACACTACATCCATTCAAGGAAAACATGCAACTTGGCATCAATACATACATTATCAACATACAAGGCATCATACATTTAGAAAATACACCCCTCTCCTACCTCAAGAGAAGTAGACTTCCGGGTTTGATGTTCTCACCTCACAAGCATTATCAAATCCTACATTAATCAACTGTAGGACCACATCAATCATTCATTCAAGCATCATTATCAATATATATATACATATACACATGATTCTCATCATGTAGAAATTATTCATAGGTTTTATTCATTTGCCTAATTAGGCTTCGGGAATTCCTTGCCTTTGATCATCATTCATTATTATCAAGGCAACAACCTAATTAGTTAGGTTACCATATATACCAACCTCATATTCAACTCATTTTAAGTGGGTTTTTCATTTATGGCATCTAACCACCATCACCAATCATCATTTATGGCTATACCTCATCATTATTTAATGCCTTTCACATTCATATTACATATTTCCCCCAATTTCATAAGTTACGGTTTCATTAAAACTCCATCATTTCATAAATACACTTCAATATTCCTCATCCTTTAACCCTATTTATGTGTACTCCATTTATTGTTCATAAATGTCTTCATTTATTTCTCCTCTCTAGGGTTCTTGCATTTAATGTTTTTTTTCACTACCCACATGCATTTAATACTCTTCCAAACCATATCCATCTATTTCTTGGGTTTCAAACATAAGAAAAGTGGCAAGAAACTTACCTTACTCCAAAAATGAAAATGAGAATCAAGAGGGAGGAAGGTTGTGACAAAAATAGAGAGGAGAATGGGAGAAGCTTCAAGCATCCATTGTCTTCTCCTTGCTCCTTGGAAACGAAAGTGAAGGAGGAAGAGGGCACCAAGCTTTTTCTTAGGTGTATAAGGGAGAAAAGAATGAAAAAGATGAGTGGGAAGGTGATAGGAAGAAGAAGAGGTGAGTTTGCATAAGGGAGAGTGAGAGTCATGAGAAAATGAAAGTGAAAGAGGTGAGGTTTTTGTTTAAGTTTTAAGCCCATCACTAAACTCTTCCATTTTTTAATAAACAGGCTCTCTGTTCGGGCCCAATACTTTATCTAAAAATTATTCCGAATACATATTCGGATTCCCAGTAAAATTATTCAATATTTATTTCCTTAATTTATTCTCTATTTTAAAATTTGGGATGTTACAGATTTATTCACCAATGGGCTATTCTACTCTTTCTTTATATGCCTAATTCGACATTAATTATTATTTTCATTAATCTATATCCCAAATAACCCCCTTACCTAGTTTCCATGCCTCTGCAACTTGTTCTTTATGCTAGGTATGTCTAATGTCCAAAATTTAGGAAATTCAAGAAAGGAATTAATGTTTCGACTTTCAAAACTAAAACCTATTTTATCGAAACAATGTCAAATACAATTTTAATGCTTTTGAAGCTTACCTTGACTAGTTTCATTCTTACTTTCGAGCTCCACTTCGACTAACATCTCGTCAATGTTTGGTTCACAACTTACACACACTAAAATGAAAACCCATCAATGAAAATAGCATAACCATCACATAGGGCTTCCATTTACATACATAATTTGCATGATTCACGAAAGTGAAACTCCCTCCATCATAGGTGTAAGTTTGAATTTTGAAGAAAACAAGCCAAAACTAAAAATTAAAACTACCTTAATGTTCACCTCACATCCATGGTTCTAAATATACTATCAATTTCAAGTTTTGTTGAGAAATTAGACTCCAATCAAACCTTTACACGTACGACCATGGAAAAGAAAATAAAAGTGGCTTCTATTTTTGTGTTTCACGCGTGAGGAAGAAGAAAGAAAGGAAAGTGTTTTCAAAACTCATAGGTAATATAGTCATTTTTATTTCTTTTTTTTCAATTTTCTAATATTTACCTTAAGTAAATACTTTTTACTTTCACCATATGGTCACTTATATTTTACCACCATAATTAAATTCAACTTTAAATTTTACAAATTAATCACCCAAAATTAATTATTCTAATTTTATCGCTTTATTAAAAATTTCTAACTAATTTAATTTAACGCTCCATAATGCTTACTAAATTTTATGCTGTAAAATAAAATTTAATTTAGTATCAGGGATGTTACACTTAGCACCCCTATTTCAAAATTATTAAGCGGGAACCATACTCCTATAGCCTGTCTTAGTTAGCTAAGACAATCCCACACAATAAATCATCCTAGTTAGCTAAGAGTACTACTTCAAGTTGTATTTCTTTTGTAATAGAAAACAAAGGTGAATTATCACAATCATAATAATAATTCATACATGATTCAATATTTATTTACATACCCTAAATGAAACAGGGGTACACAGGCTCCCAAAATATGAATGACTACAACTCAACTACTGAACAGAAACAACCGGACTGTCCTTACGATAACCCACCTAGAAACCTGACCTTACTACTACTTCCTGCTCTATCACCAATCATTCTTCCATAGGAATCCTAATTCAAACTCTAAAGGGGGTGAAGTCAGGGTCTTCTTCTTCTTCTTCTTCTTCTTCTTCTTCTTCTTTTGGGGCTTTTGCTAGCTGTTCGATAGTCTAGACGTGAATTCTGATTAGTCCATCTCAAGAGCATCTGAGATTTCTTTCTTGATGACTAGCAGTCTTCCACTAAACACTGAGTCATCCTACTTGAGCCTTTTCAGGTATCGACTTGCCATACTAACATAATGATGGTAAAAGTAAGATACTAACTCCTACTTATTGGTCACACAATGGGATATTCGTCATTGCTGATGTTTCCCCAAATCACTTTATTTTACACTACACAACACAGAGAATACATATACATTCATAGGAATTGCACCCATACTCACACATTTTATTCTATAGACATAGTTTCTAATCATTACTCAATCATAGGCTTATTTCCTGGGGTTCATGATCAATCAGTAACTTCCTATTGAGTTATTTCTATTTTAAATCATACTTATAAATATTATGGTCGGACTATCAACATTTACTAACATCGTATATGAACATATCACTCAAGCACAAACATAGTCATCACATAATTCACAAGTAAAGCCATCACATAACTCACAATCACACATCAAGTGCTGTTAGTCATTCAATTGCTATGCATGAGTTAGGTGTCTTATGACTTTCCCATTGATCAGAGTCCTCATGATACAAATGGGGCCTAAACCACATTTCATAATTCTCATATCCTTAGTATGTCTACTGGAGGAATACCAATCATGTTTTGCCAAAGCGATTGGAACTCGCCATGTTCCCGCGACAACCAAGGTAAAGGACACGCATGTCCTAAAATAATATGAATCCATCACATTTCTATTTTGATCATACTCAAGCAGAATTGGCACTACAAGGCCATAGAAATGCTCATCCTAGTCAAAGTACACCTGGCTTCCTGAAGACTGTCCAGCCTTAAGTGCTACGCCAAAACATTGGGTGCCTGACCCGATGGTATTCCCAAGATTCTCCCACAAAGTTGGAATGCCCATATTCTTTAGTGTACCCTTTCACTGTGTGCTCCTGGCTACAATCCAACCCATAAATTTTGACATACGTAAATGATGCATGAATGCTTCAGGTTTAGTCTTTCTTTTTAGTCATCATCACTGAGTAGGGTCCTTGCGAAGACAGTTCGTTGTCCTTAATGTGAAGGGCGAAGCCCATCATATTGTCCCTAGTGTTTTAATGGATTTAGCTCTTGAAAGGTTTGTTACTAAGATTACACCATTGTCATTATTACTTATTCTCTTATGGACTTCTAGTTACATGATGAACAGTATATGTTTCAGGGAAATACCTCCTGCTTACTCTGTTGTCCTAAGTTAACTAACACAAAAGAAACTAGCTTTTCTAATGAAAATAGTACATAATCATATAAGTTAGGTATGATAAACAACACATTTAGCCTCTTCAAGGTATAGTATGTTTAAACTTACACTCCCTTGAAATTTTTATTTGATAGGTGTGTTTATATTCTAGTGATACAATAAAGAAGGTCAAATTGTGTAATCTTAGCCATTGTATGTTGTTAACCAAAAAGGCAAGATGTCATTTCATCGTATAGTTTATTATGGAACTGGTATCATCTCAATCTTACAAGAAATTTGTCCATTCGATAGCTTAGAAGAAGGAAAATCAAATGGGGGAAATTGTCATTCTTTAAAGAAAAGATTTATTACACTGATACAGTAGACGCAGTCTGGTTTTTGCGACGGAACTTTGTCCTATCCACCCTCAAACTAGAAACTCCTTTTTCTTCTTACCTTTTGAAATAATTGAGGTTTATTAGTAAAACGTATAAAACATTGCGCATTCAAAAATATCGTTCCTATAATTCTGTGACCGATTTGTGAAATGTTATCCCGTCACATTAATAGGTCACGAAACTTTGTTTCTCTCGGTTCTTAGGCCCAAATCATTTTTAAATTTATTTTAATAAAAACTTTGTGTAAAATAGCTCATTAGCTACATATTAATGATACACCAAAGTGTGAAAATTACTATTGATTTGTTTTCTTCGTTAGTTTTGTCAAAAACTTTGTTCTTATCGTATTTTTGCTAGAAAATTCTGATTTGGGTGATTCCAAAGCCAAAAGTGATTAATTTTTGAAATCCTATATTTATAAAATGAAATATTAGTAAAATATTTTCCATAATGCAAATTTTGTATAAAACTTCTTAGTTCGCCATTTTTCTTTTGTTTTAGTACGTTGTAAATCATGATTAAGGACAACCACTACATAATGCTTCCACCTTTCACCTTTTCACTCTTAGGCAGTACCCAATTACATTATTATGTACTAAATTTAAACAACAAAATTATAATATAAAGGCAGTGTACCCGTCCACCCTTGTACCTTTAAATTTATACGTTTTGTCATACTTAATTTACCATTTTGTCCTCTATGGACCCTACTGGGACTTCCATTCATTTTCTCATTTTATAAAAACACATTTATTCAACATTTTCTCACGCATAAACAACAAGGGAAACAAGCAATATTCAAGTCCATTTACACACAAAATCAAGTCATTTGTTTGCAACATTCGTATGATTAACATATTAATTTATTTATCAAACAAATTTCACTTTTCCCTTTTCAAACCTTATTTATTATTTTTATTTTTATTTGGGTAGCATGGTGACCATATTTTCACACTCCATTTTTCATCATAAAACATTAAAACAATAATATTAACATGCATAACAAATTCCATATTTAAAGGTAATCACACATACATATAACACCTAAAGTAACATGCAAAGAGATACTCCTTTAAAAATTTAGATTTTCAACACTTTTAACATCATTAACAAAAAGACACAAAGATCACATTTTTAGTCATATAATAAAAACCCCATAAATTTTTAAGTTGCCATTCATGCACACATGGTATCAACACCATATGCAAAGGAAAAATCTATTTAACACTTAAGTTTTCAACATCTCAGTATTATCTAAAAACCATGAGAGTCACATGCGAAATCATACTCATGCTAGGAAACACTCATGAAACACTAAAGTTTATATTTTTATAACCATTTAGTTGCATGTAAACCATGATCTTGGTCAAGATATAAAAGTAACCACCATATATGTCAATTTCAATAAGATTAGGTAAACTTTTCATGGCCACAAATAAAAATCAAGAATATCATGCATGCAACAAGACCAAGCAAGGTGTTAGAGCCAAGAAGACTTTTGAAGAAATCTTAGATTTGTTGATAACCAACATTAAGTATTCTAATTTAATGAAGTCATGGTTTGTTAACATTTGATAGTCTAAGTGTTTTAAGATACAAAGCATGAATTATAAAACAAAAGGGGAGCTCCTGCATAGCACAAGTCTGGTAAGACAAAACAAAGAAAAGGATGCATCATAGAAGGAAACAAGATCTGGGAACACTGTACAAAGTAAAAAAGCTTATCTGGACCCGTACCAGACCTAGACCTATTAAGCCATATTGCACACATGAAGTATGTGGAAGAGTTCACTCCTCAAGGAAACCTTCATCAACTAGACTTTATCCTCATGCTTTATCAAGCCTAAAGATGCTCTAGAGGTCCTGTATATTCTCCAACAAGAGTCTAGTTGTTCTTTATTTTAAGCCTCATCATCAACACCTTATGGATCACTAGACCTTGAATTATTTTTAGAAGTCCCCCCTGAACAAGACAAGTCTGGTCCTCAGCAAGATGACTCACTAAGCATCTTTCCTTCTCAGTATGAAAAAATATTTCAACAAGGAAAATGTCTAAGTAAGGAAAATCAAGATTCTTTCTAAAAGCATTTATTTTCACTAACTCTCTGTAATCCTCTAAATAAGGAGCATTCCCTCTTGGTAAAAATTACATTATCCTTCTCTATCTCTATCTACACAAATCTTGAAAGCACTCTGCTTTATGCTCAGTGAGTAGAATGACTCTCTTTGACCCAAAAGGCTAATATCCATAAAGGAAAAACCACTCTATATTAAATGTATTATTCCTCAACAGTCATCCAATGGATCTTTCTCTCAACTACACTTATAGAATATAAATCATATAAATTGTGACCCTTATCTCCATAGAAGGTGAGACACAATGGTGAGATCAACAGAGATCAGAAAAGAAAAGAAATAAGAGTCGTATGATAAAAAGAGAACTTGTGAGTAAAAGAAGGTAGAGAGAAAAGAAAAGAAAAGAAAATGGCATATGTTAACAAAAGAAGAGATAAAATTAGAAAATACAATTAGAGAAAAAGAAAGCTCACTATATGCATATTACTCTTATATTTCAGAACTTATAGTACCCAAGTAAGAGACATAAAATCAATTTATCTCCTTTAAGAGATCATTGTCTCTGACTAAGCTTTCAAACTTAGTATGTACTTCACTTCTCTTACATCATCTACATGTACTAAGTTTTATATGAAAATAAGCTTCTCTTTATTTGTATAAGTCTGTTGACCAAACTCATCACTTAGCTCAGCTAAGTTAGAAGGCTTATTACTCTTGTTGTTTAAATTCTTTCAATTTGCTGTAAGTACAAGTCTAGTAGACTTGTTGGGAAACACTGTTGGCTTGACGAAGCTTTGGAAAGAATACTTGGACTTAAGCCAGGAGTGTCTTGTGAAAGAATACTTAGGTCTGCCCCAGGAGTGGGTGTTGTAAAAGAATATGTAGTTTGAGCCAAGAGTGGCAGGTGTCAAGAATACTCGATGGCACATGATGTGCTTAAGCCAAGAGTAGTTGGATTTAATAATACTCAAGGGCACGGTCTGTGCTATTTATGTAAAAGAGATAACTTTAGATAGTGGAAAAACCCTTCAAGTCTGAAGGTACTGGATGTAGCTTCTATGTTAGAAGTGAACCAGTATAAATATTTTATTTCATTTCTTTCCTTATCTCATACAAGAGTCTGATGCTCAAACGCCCATCTTCTATGATTAGTAAAAGTCTACTCCGCTATGCAAAACACTCTTTCTTTTAAATATCACTTATTAGTTAGAAATGTTGAAGAGACTTATTCAACCCCCTTCTAAGTCTGTTCTTCGAACCATCACAAGGTTTAATGGAGAGTTCTCCCTTTAACTTAAGGTGTTTAAGTAAGAAGGAAGATAGCCCCTTATGTGCTTGCTCTTCTTTGTCCTTCCAAGAGTTCCAAGAATGCTCTAAGAAGAAGGAAGTGTGGCTATTTTTTTATAGTTAAAAAGGAAGGGAAACTTTTATGGTGGTGGCACGGTAGAGGTGTGGTGGCCATATGGTGACTAAATGGTCTTGGGTGATGGTGGAGTATATGGTAGAGAAGAAGAAAAGAAAAGAGAACTATGGCACGATTTAGGCCAAGACTTATGAGTTATGGTAAAGTTTAGGCCAAGACTTGAAAAAAAATATAATGGTGGAAGAGGCTTAGGAGAGCTCACGATAATAAGCACAAGAAATAGCAAGAATTATGGTTTAAGGACTCATGGTAATATGGCAAGGATTTAGGTAGTGGGACATGTGTCAACAAAGAGGTTTACATGGCATCTTAGTAGGATCTGGGTGGTAAGACCCCAAGCTAAGGGGAAATCAAGGTGGCAGCATTTCAAGATGAATCTGATGTAGTGGAATGCAAGGTGTTGAGGTGTGGTGTTGCATGAAGTTATCAAACATAGGGTGGTGACACATGGGCTATTGTGGTGGCTTATTTTTGTCACTTTCTTGGAATGAAAGTAAGGGCTTGGTCTGATGTAAACTAGGTAAAATGGTCAACATAAAAGCTGTAGATTTTTCTTTCCATATTCCAACAAGCCAAAGATCACCAAATTCCACACCTGTAGCAAACATTATGGCCAAAATACTAAACACTGCTAAATCAAGATACAAAACTAAGAACAACTTAAATAAAAATTAGGATTTATTGACTGGGAATTAATTTGTAATGTCTTCATCAGAATTGTAGATAAGTTTTTATGAAAATTCTAGGATAAAAATTACTTGATTCTGATAATGGTAGAAAAAGTTATGGGAAAATTTGAAAAAGAGTGTAGTTACCGCGTGAATTCTAGGTTCAACAACTTCAAATAAATATTGGGAATTATATGTTTGGAATTGGCCTTTGTGGCCTTCATATGAATTATATAGAATTATTATATGAAAAAATTTAAAAAAGAATCATTCAATTCCAAGCATAGTGGAAAAAGTTATACTCAAAATACTGGAAGGTATCCTGGTGAATCAACACAATCACAGGTCAATGGCATATTTTAGAAAACTGGGATTAATTGGTCTAGAACTGGGCCTGGGTGTCTTCATGAACATTATAAGGAATTTTGATATGAGAATTTGAGGACAAGAATCACTTATTTCCGATGTCGGGAGAAAAAGTTATGTCAAAAATAGACAGGCATATGCATACTCGTATTTTACACTACGTGTGTTTGAATATATATTTCAGGTTATATGATTTTGATAATGATAAAGAAATTGAAGAATCATGACAAAGAGTATGAGTTTTATGAAACTTCAAAGACCAAGGTTCATGGAGAAAAACTCTTGCAAGATGAAAATGAAGAAAAACTAAGAGCCAAGCATCAGACCTGAAAAACACACAAGCTAATCGATTATAAGACCATGGCTAATCGACTACAAAGCTTCTGTCTGTCACACAATCGATTATAAGGTCACTCCTAATCAATTACACAGATTCTATTATCACCTAATCGATTGCACCAAGGAATCTAATCGATTACCGAACTGAGAAATTGAATAAAAAGCATCAGGTGTATCTTCTAATCGACTACAAGGCTGCCACAATCGATTACCAATGTTCTGTAATATTACTAATCGATTACAAGACAAGAACTAATTGATTATAGAGTTTTTTTTTGTCCCATAATCGATTGCACATGAGTCATAATTGATTACCATGTTGTATAACAAAATTAAATGCATAAGGTGGCACTCATAATCGATTACAAGGTATGAACAATCGATTAGCAAGGTTCTATTTCTCGGATAATCGATTACAGGGGAAAGGCTAATTGATTACCAATCAAATTACACTAAAGAATTCAAAGTGTAATCGATTACAGCTCGAGGCATAACCGATTACGATAATTCCAGATCTTAGGGAAAAGCGTTTTTAAGTGGGAAACCAGCTCACTTCTCCATTTTCTATAAAATGCCCATGTTGTGCAATGGCTATGAAGACTCTAGGGCACCTCTCCAAGGCCTATAAATGCAAGACTCATTCAAGCTATGCAACATATCAAAGGGAAATCATTCATAGCTTACATTTGTGCCTTGTGAGTTCTATTTCTTTGTGTAGTTTCAATTTCTGAAACTTAGAGCTTAAATTTGTAAATCCTCTCTTGTTAAGAGTTATCATTGTTAGAGCTTTTCATTTGCTTATCTACTCTATTGAGAGAGTCAATTAATTATAAATCAAACACCAAAACACCAAGGTTTCTCACTCTAGGTTGAGTGGTCACAAAGGTTAGGGTTCAACCTTTGGGTATTGAGAGTTTGAGTGATTGGGTGGGTTACCCTTATGCTAGCGAGGATTAAGTTCTTGAGTATGGGACACTAGGAAGCTGCAATTTCTCATAGCTTGTATCTCTAAACTTCAATAGTGGAAATCCTTCAAGTGGGTTGCTTGAAGACGAGACGTACACTGGGTTGGTGGAACTCGTTAAATTGGTTTGCAAGCTTCTCTTCCCTACTCTCTTGCATTTACTTATTGCATTTGGTTGGTATATTGATTTGATTGTGATACTATTGCTTGAACTTGAGTAAGTAGGCTAAGTTAAAGTGTTGCACACCAAGTGTTTGACATATTGCCTAAGTAACATTTGCACATTGTTTTACATTGATTCTTGCACTACACCTGTTATCTCTTGCATACAAGCATATTTTGTGAAAAAGGAATCAACTTTAAAGGCATTCTAAAGAAAAGTTTTAAACACTCAATTCACCCCCCTCTTGAGTATTGAGGCCACTTGAACAACAAGTGGTATCAGAGCTTGACTCTTGGTAGATCAAGCTTAACAGCTTCAAGAGAACAATGGCCTCTAATTCTCTAAATCTTTTTCCTGAGGGTGGTGCCACAAATAGGCCTCCTGCTTTCAATGGGGAATGTTATGCATTTTGGAAAGAAAGGATGAAACTTTTTGTACAATCTATTGACCTTAAAATTTGGAATGCAATTGAAAATGGTCCCTTCATACCAATGCATATTGTAGATGGTAAACAAGTTGAGAAACTCATGGATGACTGGAGTAGTGAGGAGGAAAAGAAAGTCTAATACAACTATAAAGCTAAAAATCTCATCACCCTTGTCTTAAGTCCGGATGAGTTCTTTAGAGTTGAAACTTGTAAAACTGCTAAGCAAATATAGGACACTCTCCAAGTCACCCATGAGGGAACTAGTGATGTAAAGGATTCTAAGATTAACACACTCACTAGTCAATATGAAAGTTTTAGGTTAAATTCCGGAGAAATGATTGTTGATATGCAAAAGAGGTTCACCCTTATTATAAATCATCTCATTACTCTTGGCAAGACTTACACTAACAAAGAACTTATTCATAAAGTGTTAATAAGTCTTACTAGGGAATGGCAACCTCTTGTCACTATCATCAAACAATCTCCAAGCATCAACAAGATATCTCTTGCTACATTATTTGGTAAGTTACAAGAGCAGGAACAAGAGCTGAAGGACTTGACACTAGTGGAAAAAAGACTTTTTACACCGGTCCTTTTTGGCTTTTTATACCGGTTGTAGGACCGGTGTGGATGGAGCCGGTGAGAAAAATATGGACTTTTTACATCGGTTTTGGGACCGGTGAGAAAAACAGTTTTTACACCGGTCCTGTTTAAAATGCCCGGTATAAAATATAATACTTACACCGGTCCTTTTCTTTACAACCGGTGTGAGTATTACATTTCTCACCGGTCCTATTTAAAACGCCCGGTATAAAAAATAATACTTACACCGGTCCATTTCTTTACAACCGGTGTAAATATTACATTTCTCACCGGTCCTATTCAAAACGCCCGGTATAAAAAATAATACTTACACCGGTCCTTTTCTTTACAACCGGTGTAAATATTAAATTTCTCACCGGTCTGGTTTATTACACCCGGTACAAAAAATAGAATTTTAACACGTGTTGGTTACTACACAACCGGTGTAAAAAGTTCTTTTTTTCATTTTAATTCAGTACATTTCAATTGTGGGCAATGCCAATTTAGTATACTTTCGTTACAATTTTAGAAAGTGTCATCAACTTTAATTTTCAAAATCAAATACATGAGTGGAAAAGTTAGCTAAAGCTTGGTATTTCACTAAAGGAAAACAAAACTTAACTAAAAGAGACATTAGACATCATATTCACAACTCAATTTTGATCATGTTGAACACCAATATGTTTACTCTAATTCCTTTCCCTTAAACTTGTTCATTACATCTAGAAAAATGTTGTGCACATACAAAGAAAAATGTTTCTGCAATGACCAAGAACTTAGAGAGCTTCAAGTTTGCATCAGGGGCAATCTCATCTCAACAAGGTAGTTGTCCACTAGCTTTGACACTTTAACTAATGCGGTTTGGGAGGGTGAATGAGGACTATGAGATTTAAAAACTGAAGCACCTTCTGGATCATCTTCACTATCATCCTGCTGATAGAAGTTCACAAGAATTTTGTCATTAACTATGCAACACCAGAAACCTGAATGTAGTTAGTTTAAAAAATTATTACATACATAAATAACCTTCAAGCTGTTACCACTCTTAAGGAATGATTTATATGAATGAATTAATAGGTGTTTTTTACTGTGCTTAATTAGCATTAACAATTCATATTTAAGACACAAAGGCATCAACTTCTAAAGCAAGCTTGGCTGTTAGAGGAAGCCAATTTCATGACAGGTATGTTCTCGAGTTTAAGTGGCTAAACAAACCTATTTGTATACCACTCCAATAATTTTTTGTATCTTTTAATTATTTTTATAAAGCATTTTAGTAATTCTGAAAAAGAACAATATTGTATAGCATTTTTTCAAGACAAAAATGGAACTGAAAAAGCATGAAATGAATAGAATCTCCTTGGATCTAAGAAACACATTGTTCGAGACAAAAAATCAGTTTCAACTGTTCTTGGTTTTTATGTGAAAAAAAAAAGAAAAAAACTGTAAGATTTTGCATAATTCAACAGCAAGAATTTTTAAATGAAAATTGGAACTAAAGTTTATACCTCTACAGGATGGCTAATCCCAAAGAGTAAGGTCACCTTTTTCTGAAATGAGTTCCCCTGAACCTGCATTTCATCAAGCAAATAATGAATAGGTATTCAACTAATTGAGAGCATGTTCACTTAAAGTTAATGTTTTGTGCTTTCCCTTTTGTTTTACTAATAATTACAATATGTTATTTTCTTTTCACCTTGTTTCATGTATTCAAAGATTTGATGAAATCAATTTAGACTTTAGTCTAATGATCCTGAATTTCTTCTGCAATGACTTCATGATTAACTTGTTAGAATTTGACAAATCACACACTATACAAGTAAATATATTGATAGCAGCAATTAGTACTGTTCATACATGGAAACTGTTGTTTCATGCCTACAATCTGAGCTTCTAGAGTTTCTTAAAAGATGTAACCTGTTATAAAATTCCAAAATCGGCATCCCTATGTTTGTTGACAATATGCTTTTACTACTAGCCAAGAATTATTCTGTTTATGGTCAATATAGACATACAGAAAACTATTATTTGACAGGTGACAATGATTGAACAATGAGAATAAAAATTCCTTTTAGGAAAAAAGAAAGAGACCATATTGTTAGCACATTGTGTATAGTATCAAAACTATAGTTTTAGATGTAAGAATGGTCACTTGGAAGCCGAACAGAAAGAACTAAGTAGCTTACCTAGTTATGATACATTGTACAGAATGAGAAGAAAGGCTATCAAATCAAATAGAGAGATCAAACTCCAGTTGATTAAAGCAGCTACAGGAAAGCAAAGCAAATAAAAATCAGTACACACTTCCATAACAGAGTACATATCCACTCATGTGCACTTTACATAAAGAAACCAGACATGAATATCAGAAAGGTAACTCAACTCATTATCAAAAAAACAAACATACATGCAAATCTTTTCAAAGCTCTAAGAAACAAAATCACAAAGTATATACATGAAGATACTCAATAATAGCTACTACCTACTCACTCTCACTTCAGAATCAGTCACAAACGACTAACAACAGTCACAAGTATATCACTCACTATGAAGTAGCCATAGAAACATACCAACAAAATCTTTGTTGATGCCCATCCCTCTGGTTAATTTCTCCTTTTCCCTCTCTCACTGTTTACTTTACTTTGCCCGTTACATAGAGAAAAATAAAACAACTCAACAAGAGGCCATGTGTACTTGCAAACCCAAATCCTTAGCTTCTACAAAAGTGCCATGAAACCCGTAAGGCACTCTCGATGGCAACATAACGGTGGCTTCCACCTTCAAGTCCGCCCCGTTAACAATCTGCAACTCTGATTTCCACGTCCTCTCGTCATGCACGAACGCCATAATGTACCCTTCATCTTCCTCTCCGTCACCGTTAGGGAAAAAAACGGTTCTCCACCGAACCTTCTATCACCATGGCAATGTTTCTTCACTTCCCCAGTAACAAGGTCTACCTTCACGAACCCGGACACCTTAGGCCACGGTTCAACAATGGCCAGATAAACGAACCGGGTTTTCCTCCCGAGCCGGTTCCGGTTCACCATCCCGGCTTCGAGGTTGACCTGCGGAATCAAGGCGCGGCGCGTGGACTCTCCGGTTTTGAGGTTAAGCCTTATCTCCGATAACACGCTCCTCAGATTCTCGTCGCTCTCGTTGAAGATTGAATCCGGTGGCATCATGTAGGAACCGATAACCACAACCTCGTCGGTTTCTGGCTCTTCCCACGCGTTCTAGAGGTGGAAGCAGAACGTGTTCGGCGACTCCACCCACACGATGCTGGAAGCATCAGAAGCGTACTTCGGGAGAATGCCGAACCTCGATTTCTTCTCGCCGTCGTAAATCACCAGTTGTAAAGAAACGACACGGGATCAAACTCCGAGGGCTTCTTCTTCAGTTGCGGAACTCACTTCTTCAGCTCTATGACCTTCTCCTGAGAAGATGACATATGACGAATCTTTTTCACGGGCTCCGCGGAGTCCTCCTATTGGGCAGTTTCAACTGTGTTGTTTGGTTATTGGACGGTTGTAACGGCTTCAGAGGGTTTTGGTGTTGGAGTGGGGCAGGTAGATGTTATGGTCGGTGGTGGTAAAGGGAGAAGAGAGTTGGAAGATCCAAAGCATCAAAACGCTATTGTATGAAAAGACTACCGATCTTGTGACCCAAATGACAGAAGATCAAGAAGATGAGGGAGAAGAGAAGCGGCCGAGAAAAATGGGGAAGACAAGGGAAAATAGGGTTTCGAGAGAGAAGAGGGTTTGATGAATAAAGAGGGTTGAGTTGAAAAGTTTTTTTTAATTTTCCTTTGTTTTGTACCGGTCCTATTGTATGACTGGTATAAAATTTTCATTTTTCAGTGGCTTACAATCACACCCGGTATAAATAATAATTTTCTCACCGGTCCAACATTCAGACCGGTGTAAAGTTACTATTTATTTACAAAATTGCCACCGCATTATTTTTTACACCGGTCATATTACAACCGGTGTAAAATGCCCGGTGAGAAATGTCATTTTTCCACTAGTGTGAAGATGGCGGAGGAAGAAGAAAAATCCTCCAAGAAGAAAGGTATAGCTCTCAAGGCCACTTCAATCAAGGAAGATGAATCCGAGAGTGAAGTTGATGAGGATGAGGAATTTGGATTATTTATGAAGCGTTTCAGAAAATTTATACGAAACAAACGCTTCCAAAAGGGCTTTAAATCTCAAGGTAAGAAACCGATCTCAAATGAAAATTCTTCCTCACCAAGTTGCTTTGAGTTTGGCAAGGAAGGGCACTTCAAGGTGGATTGTCCAAACCTTAAGAAGAAGAACAAAGAGAAACGAGGAAGAAGAAGAGCTTACATTGCTTAGGATGAAAATGAAGTGAGTAGCTCAGAAGAATCGGATAATGAGGAGGCCAACCTATGACTCATGGAAAATTATCAAGATGAAGTTGATGAGGTAAATTTTCTTGACTTAGATAGAGATGAATTGCTTGATGCATTTGAGGAATTGTATGAAAAATTTGTTAAACTTTCAAACAAGTATAAATTGTCCAGGAAAACCATTGATACTCTAGAAGTGCATCTTATGGAGCTTAGTAAAGAAAATGAATGCTTGAAAGAGAAAGTAGCTAATGCTCAACCATATTCCAAGATCAAACCATGTGAATTTGCTATAACATGTGATCATCTAGAAAAGAAAGTCCTAGACTTGAATACAACTCTTGAGAAATTCACATATGGCAGAGATAATTTGAATGTTTTACTTAGAAATCAACGATGCATGTTTGACGAAACCGGATTAGGATATAATTCCACCAAAAAGGAAAAGCATTACAAGAATTTCTTTGTGCCATCTAGAAAATCTTCATTAAATTCAAGAGTTCCAAATGCATTAAATTAGAAGTGGAATAGCAGCAGGACGGGTATACCTCTTATACCTGGGAGCGCGAGGATGCCATGAGGCAGCAGTACCCCGAGTTGTTTGACCAAGGTGAGTTACCAACCGAATTTCGAGGACGAAATTCTTTTGAAGTGGGGGAGAACTGTAACATCCCAATTTTAATAATGTACCGGGTGAATAAAGCCATTAAAATAATAATTTCAGAAGTGGGGATTTGCTTATTAATTACCATTAATCTAATTAATCAAAGGGTGCTGATTTAAAAGGAGGATTGGCTTTAGTGGGTGCTGATGGGACTGAGTGACGTGGGCAGACTGCTCCTCACGTTTTCCCACCCCACCATTCCTTCCCTCATGCATGTGTTTATAAGTGGACGATGTCCTTCCTTGCATTCGTTCTTCAGAATCCCCTGTGAGTTTCTTGTTCTTGTTCTTGTTCTTCTTCCTTCTTCTCTTCCCCTTCTCTATTCTCTGTTCCATTCCCTGTTTCGGAAGCCGAGTGACGGTGTTGCAGAGGAGTCAGAGCTCCCTCACACGAGTAGTAAACGAGCGTCGAAGCAGAAGCAGAAACAGCCCTGCACTACTCGTGGAGGGCAGTAGCGTTCAAGTAAAGGCCAGACGAGTGGAAGCGTTGAGTGAAGCAGCGAGGAAGAGAATCAACACCCAAGCAGAAAAGTCCCTCGGAGTCTTGTAGTTGGTAGGGGGAGTACCTTACATGTTAAATGCATGGGTTATGAACAGGTTTCGAGTGTTAATAATGATGGTTTTGTATCTTGTTGTATGATATGCTTGCATGTGGAATGCCCGAGTGTAAGATAAGTGAGGGTGAATGTTGTATGTTATTTTATCCTTGAAGATGCATGCGTTGTTTGAGTTCCGATATCACAGAACCCGATTGCATGTTATGTTGTGTTGACTAGAATGCTTTGTTGAATCCGTTCATGTTCATATGTATGCATGCGTTGATTAAGTCTTGACACTGTTGTGTACCGACTGCATATTATGTTGTGCTGATTGGAATGTTCGTTTGAACCTGTTGATTTTCATATGGATGCATGTGTTCAGTAAGTTCTGATACTGCTGTATACCGAGTGCATGTTATAATGGAGTTGATAAGAATGCTGTTAGAAGCTTGATATTGATTGACACCGGTTGCATTGGACTCATATGTTGTTAATAGAGCTATGATGATGATTGCATGGAAGTATGTGTGTGATAAATTAATATGTGGAATCTTGGAAATGCGTATTACCGACTGCATGTGAAATATGTATAACCGAGTGAAGAGTGTATGCATGAATTCTATGTTGTGTGATGAATCCGCGTATGGCGCATGGGATGCGTTGTGCTGGGAGCACGTAGTGTGGGACACTACCATCGGTTATAAAGCGTGGGACACTATGAAATCCTTGAGTGGGACTCAAGGTAGCCGTGAGTAGGACTCGGGCTGCCTGTGAACACCTCCGTTGACGCTGAGAGCGTTGGTGTCACCTGTGGGCAAACGGTTGGGTACCTGTAAAACGGCCAAGAAGCTGGGAGCTGATTTGATAGCTGAGAGCTATGTATAAAAAGGTTGAGAGCCTACGTTGCAACGTCTAAACTGATACACACGAATGCGGAACTGAGTGAAATGCTGTGTGCCTAGTAACTGTTGATATTGTTTGGAATAGGTTATGCATGCGAAGGTGTTAATGAGATGATGAATGTTTATGACCGAGTGAATCACTCTGTTTTAACTATTGATATTGTTTGAGATTGATCATGCAGGTGACTACGTTATTGAAAGGATGAATGTGTACAACCGAGTGAATAATCTGTGTTTATATTGCTACTGATGTTGTGTAGAATTAATTATGCTTGTGACGGTGTTAGTGAGATAATATATATACATACGTATATGTACTCATGACCGAGTGTGCTATTCCATGTGGATATGCTGTTAATGCTGATTGAAATCTCTTCCATGAATGTATGTTATGTATTGGAGAGTTGTATATATATATATATGTATAGCCGAGTGAGGATTGTGGATTCTGATTGACAATGTTCAAAAGATGCATTCTAATTCTCGGATCTCAATATAATACTACTGATTGTTGTATGATGATATCATCGAGTTGATGCGTGTGAAAGGCCAAGTGGTATCTGATAAATCCCGATCGGTAAGGATCTTGTGTGTGTTCTGGCTGATTGACATTGCCCTGACTGTAATTGTTACCATGTATAATTGTGCATATATATATATTGTTGTATAAGTATGAAGCAACCTGAGTCAGTATCTATCATTTAAAATTTAAGATGCTCACCCCTGTTGTGGTAATTTTCAGTGAACATCTCTCGTAATGAGGATTGGAGGAGGAGCTGAAATGCCGGGTGAAGTGCTAATGCACTATGGAATATCTTGACTGTGCAAATGCTGCATATAGTGTTTTGAGTTAAGCCTTGGCCGGCTCGTGTTTTGTTGTTAGCCTTTTTAAACAGAGTTGAATTCCTTGGAATGGGAACATGACTTCGTGGTTGTAAAATTGTGATATACACTTATATATATATGCCTATGCTTATGCCATGTTGCATGTCTATCTCATGCTGTGAAATGTCTAGGTGATCTTTAAATATATGTGCGTTCATATTCCCGAATGTGTAGGAAATAACATAACTCAACATGAAGGAAGCCAATTCATGGTCTGGAGGGCGAGTTTACGATTCTGTCACCGAGTGGAAGAGATTCAGACGTTCTGAGTGAGGGAAATTAGATAGCTCCGAGTAGGGATTGACGTAGAAGACTGCCCCAATGACTAGCTGCTAGGAATCCTCCCGAGCATGGAATAGTCAATGATCCCCGAGTGAGAGATTGCTAAGTGATGGTTTTCTGACTGGAGAGTGATACCTTAGACCCTAGGGGACCTCACTATAGTAGACTGTTGGTAAGGAAAGAATCTGAGTGAGTCTTAACTTGGTAGGATATTGAGAGGTGGAAGGTTATGGTTACCGAGTGAAAACTAGGTAAAATACTCCGAGTGACAAAAAGGGCGCGAAGGTTATTCCAAGTGAGGAGTTCTTATAGACTCAGAGTGAGTGATAGTGAGGGCCGTTCCCGTATCATTCGTGCATGTGTTCTGAGTGTTGAAGCCGTGGAATAAATTACATTTCTGAGTGGGACTAGTGAGTGCATGAGCCAAATCCGAGTGAACCGAGATCGGACTCTTCCGAGGGAACTAGGCGCTGAAATCCGAGTGCGGAAATGCCGAGTGAAGCGAGCGGATACCGAGAGAAGCTCTCGCTTGAGCGAGTATGCGTTGCTGCATGGTTCGCCTAAGCGATTTCCTTTTCTTCCGCTGTCAGCTCCTCTGAATCGGTTTATCTCTCTTGTTCTTCTTCTCCTCTCATTTTCTTGTGCCAAGGCATTCTGATCTTCTTTTAATTGTGAAAAAAAAATTCCTATTTTTCTTGTCTATGATTTGTTTAAATTAGGGTGTTACACTACCACTGTAATGAGAAAGGGCACATTCGCCTTGACTGCCCTTAACTACATCAAGCAAACGCCAATGTGCATCGTGAAGGCTTCCGAGGGAGAGGCCGTGGAAATGGTGGCCGAGGGAATAGGGGCAGAGGCAATGGAGCTTGGGGTAACATGATGTTTGCCCCAAACAACCGGGGAAGAAATGTTGACCAACCGGCTGCTGGGAGAGTTTACGCCATTAACGCCGAGGAAGCTGCACAAGTGAATGACTTGGTGCAAAGTAAGTGCTCACTCGGTAGATATACACTTAATGTAGTTTTTGATTCTGGAGCTACCCACTCCTTTATAGCTGACGATTGTGTGAGACGTTTGAGGTTTCCGACTGTGTATATGGATCGGACTTTGGAGGTAGCCAATCCGACCAGCGTTAAAGTGTTGACATCAATGATGTGCAAAGATTTAACCTTTACGTTGGGCGATCGGAGTTTTACCTTCGATTTAGTATGTGTGCCTCTGAAAGACCTCGACATCATACTTGGCATGGATTGGCTATCAGCCAACAAGGTATTGGTGGACTGTCGAAACCGAAGAGTAATTTTTTTGAGGCAGATCAGTGATGACTACATGGTACAAGGTATAGCTCAGTTATTTATGATGCTTTGTTTAACTGAGGGAGAGGGTAGAGCCCGAGTGAACGATATTTCGACTGTTTATGAATTCCCTGAGGTGTTTCCGGAGGATGTGCCGGGTGTCCCTCCAAATAGAGAAGTTGAATTCTCTATAGACTTAATTCCTGGAGCCGAGCCGGTCTCCAGTGCACCCTATAGGATGTCCCCAACAGAATTGGCTGAGTTGAAAAAGCAAGTGGATGAGTTACTCGGCAAACAGTTCATTTGACCAAGTGTATCACCATGGGGCGCACCGGTGTTACTTGTTAAGAAGAAAGACGGCAGCATGAGACTATGTATTGACTACCGACAGTAGAACAAGCTCACTATAAAGAACCGGTACCCATTGCCCAGGATTGACGACCTAATTGACCAGCTGCGTGGTGCTTCGGTCTTCTCAAAAATTGATTTACGGTCGGGATATCACCAGATCCAGGTGAAGGACTCGGATATTCCCAAGACTGCCTTCAGGACCTGGTATGGCCACTACGAGTATGTAGTAATACCGTTTGGTGTGACAAACGCCCCTGCTGTATTCATGAATTACATGAACAACATCTTCCACCCATACTTAGACCGATTCGTGGTCATTTTTATTGATGATATCTTGGTCTATTCCAAGACCCCTGAGGAGCATGAGGAAATCTCCGTTTGGTACTCCAAATACTGAAGGAGAAACAGCTGTTTGTAAAACTTTCGAAGTGTGATTTCTGGATGGATAGGATCCACTTTCTCGAGCATGTAATTTCCAAGGAAGGCGTCTCGGTACATCCTTCAAAGGTAGCAGCTGTAATGGCATGGGAGAGACCCAAGTCGTTCTCGGAGATAAGAAGCTTCATGGGTCTAGCTGGCTATTATATAAGGTTTATTGAGGGTTTTTCTAAGCTTGCTTTGCCCCTGACCAAGTTGACTCAGAAAAATGTCCCTTTCATGTGGAGTTCCGAGTGTGAGAGCAGTTTTTGAGAGTTAAAGACTAAGTTGACAACCGCTCCAGTGTTGGCATTGCCAAATTTGCAAGAGAGCTTCGTGGTCTACTGTAATGCGTCGGGACTCGGCCTGGGGTGCGTACTAATGCAGAAGGACCGAGTGATAGCTTATGCCTCTTGGCAATTGAGGCCACACAAGCAGCATTATCTAACTCATGACTTGGAATTGGCACCTGTAGTCTTCGCATTAAAAATATGGAGGCATTACTTGTACAGTTCCAAATTCGAGGTGTATAGCGACCACAAGAGCCTCAAATACTTATTCGATCAGAAAGCGCTGAACATGAGGCAGAGGAGATGGACGGAGTTTTTGAAAGATTACGACTTCGAGCTGAAGTATCATCCGGGTAAAGCGAACATCGTAGCCGACACATTGAGTCAAAAATCCCTTCATGTGGCAGTGATCATGGTGAAAAAGGTGGAGTTACTGGAGCAATTCCGAGACATGAACCTGCATGTGGACGTCTCTTAGTCTCGGAAGATAACGCTTGGTACGTTGAAGATTGCCAATGAGTTCCTGAAATTCGTATTTGAGCAGCAGAAGTCAGATCCCTACTTGGCTGAGATGAAGGAGACTCAGGCTAAGGGTAAGGACTTGTCTCTAACCGAGGGATCGGATGGAATTTTCTGAGTGAAGGGTAGAATATATGTGTCGGGTGAAGGTGAATTAAGGAAGATGGTGCTCGATGAGGCCCACAAGAGCCTGTTAAGCATTCACCCGGGCACTATAAAGATGTACCATGATCTAAGACTGCAATTCTGGTGGCCTGGATTAAAGAGAAATATGGTGGATTATGTGGCTTGGTGTGTTACTTGCCAGAAGTCAAAGGTCAAACACCAGAAGCTGTATGGTGCGTTACAACCCCTTGAAATCCCCGTATGGAAATGGGACTCAATTGCCATGGACTTTGTAATGGGATTACCTAGAACCCGAGCGGGTTATGATGCCATTTGGGTCATTGTTGACCGGTTGACGAAAGCTGCACACTTTCTGCCTGTGAACATGAGATATCCATTACAGAAGTTAGCCCAGATCTATATTTGAGAAATTGTCTAACTGCATGGTGTGATGACTTCTATCGTGTCGGACAGGGATCCTAGATTCACGTCCCGGTTTTGGACAAGCCTGCACCAGGAATTAGGCACGAAGCTTTGGCTGAGTTCCGCCTACCATCCCAGTTAGATGGGCAATCCGAGTGAACAATACAGAGTTTGGAGGATTTACAAAGGGCGTATGTGTTGGAGCATGGTGGTAGTTGGGAGCAGTACCTCCCTCTGATCGAATTTACATATAATAATAGCCACCACAGTAGCATTGGCATGGCACCCTATGAAGCACTGTATGGCCGGAAATGCCGAACCCCACTCTGTTGGTCGGAAACTGGTGAAAGTTTACTGTTGGGGCCGAAAATTGTGAAACAGACTTCAGAACAAATCCAAGTAATTAAGAAAAGATGAAGGCGTCTCAGGACCAGCAGAAAAGCTATCATGATAAATGGACTAAGCCACTTGAGTTCTTGGTCGGTGATAGGGTGTTCCTAAAGATTTCACCGAGTAAAGGAGTCGGACGAGCCTTGAAGAGTGGGAAGTTGAACCCCTGATACATTGGACCCTATGAAGTACTGGAGCGGATCGGTTCTGTGGCATACCGAATAGAATTACCAACTCACCTATCCAGATTGCATAACATGTTTCATGTATCTCAACTAAGGAAGTATCTACCCGATTCCACTCACAAAATGCCGAATGATGAAGTGGAGATCAAAGAGGATTTGACCACAGTGGCTGTATCGACTAGAATTGTGGACCAGTCGGTAAAACGCTTGAGGAGCAAGGATATACAACTGGTCGAAGTAGCGTGGCAGCAAAACGGGTGTACTTCTTATACCTGGGAACGCGAGGATGCCATGAGGTAGCAGTATCCCGAGTTGTTTATTTAAGGTAAGTTACCGTTTGAATTTCGAGGACGAAATTCTTTGAGAGGGGGAGAATTGTAACATCCTACGTATTAATTAGGGACTAGATTAAGATTAAGTGTTAAGTAAGGTTAATTATAAATTAAAAACTTGACTGATGATGGGACTGACTAATTATGACGTGTAACCATGCAGCAGGCTCTGATCCGCGTTCCCCACTCACTCTTCGCGTTTCTAGGAGTATATGGGCTGAAGCCCTTAACCACTTCTCCATTCACTCCAAATTTCCTCAAGACTTTCCATCTTCTCCTACTTCTCCTCCTTCTTCGTTCTTCTTCTTCTCTGTCCCCTGTTTTTCGTAACTTCGCGACTGTGGTGAAGTGGACAACCCAAGATTCCCACTGTTGGTGAGGAGCAATCGTTCGAGTGGAAGAAGAACAGTTTCCTGTTCCCAAGCTGATTAAAGGGTGCGACTGTGTTCGAGGGGGACTGAACAAGAGAGAGTGGTGGACGAAGCAAGCAGGACAGCGGACCAACGCTAAAAATAGAGGAACTTCTTGGAGTCTCTTTAGTTGGTAGGGGGTTATCTTATATCTTAAATGCATGGGTTATGGACGGGTTTCGGGTGTTGATGACTTGTTGATTCTGGTGATTTAAAATGCGTTGATAGGTGTGTTTTGATTGAGTAAGGGATATGTGATGCCCGGATGCATGATGACTAGGAGTTGGGTAATGCATGTCAATTTCCATCCATGAAATGCATGTTAATAATCTTGAGAATGTTGAATGATTGCATGAGGAGAATATGTTAAAGTATTGTTGATGATTACCGTGTGATTTATGTGAAATACAGGCTACTATGAATCTAAATGCTGACTGCATGTGAGGAAAGATTAACTTACTGAGTTCTGATAATGTCTAATACCGATTGCATATGTTGCATGTATTGTTGAGTAAAAGGTCGAGTGTGTGAAATCTGTGTTTGTATGATCATTCCGTGTGTGGTTATATATGTGGTGCATGAGGTGCATGAGCTAATAGTGTGGAAGTGATTTACCGATTCTGTTCGTAATCTAATGACAATACTTGCATGAGATACATTGGTAAGAATGCTGAGAGCATGTAGTGTGTGACACTACCACTTGAATCGGTAATTATATGCATGAGATGCTGTTAAAGACCTTGAGTGGGACTCAAGGCAAGCTGACTGAGTGGGACTCAGGGCTACCCGTAACACTTCCGTTGACACTGAGAGTGTTTGTGTTACAAGTGAGGGCAAACGGTTTGGTACCAGTAAAACGGCCGAGTCAGCTGGGAGCTGAATAAAAGGCTGAGAGCCTATGTTGCAACAATAAAAACCAATAATACGCGAGTCGGATCCAATTGAATGAACCTGTGTACATGTACAATTGATGCTGACTGTGACGCGATTGTGTGTATATGTGTTAGTGTTATTAAGAATAATATGTGTATATAGTCGAGAGATAACTAGGTAGATTCCGATTGAAAGATGCCTTGTGTGTGTTCCGATTGAATGGCACTGTGTATGTTATTGATTGTTGCTATGTATATATATATATATATATGTTATTGCATGGTTGAGGAATAATCCGAGTCAGTATCTATCATTTAATATTTAAGATACTCACCCCTACTGTGGCTATATTTCAGTGGACATCACACGAGACGGTGAATGATGGAGGAGCTACATACCGTGTGGAGTGCTTGTGTACTGTGGAAATGTATATATATGTATATGCTGTGTATAAGGTTTTGTCATAGCCTTGGCCGGCTCTTAATATGGTCTTTTGTCTAACTGTATCAAAACTGAACTCTCTCTGGTTGAGAGTATGATCATGTGCATATAAATATTTATATATATAATACTGTGTGTTTGTCTTGTGCTGTGTGTGAATGTCCAGGTGGTATATGTTGCATTTTACTAAGCATGTAGAGCCCGCATGATTCTGAATAAATAAGAGCTAAGTTAATCCTGTGTAAGGCGTGATGAGTGACCTTCTTCCGAATGAAGAAAGGTTGGGCCAACTCCGAGTGGAATATGCCCATTAAAATCGCTTTCGAGGTAAGTTGGTCAACATGTTATGGAGCGAGAAATTTCTTAGATACAACCTTCCGATTGAAGGGTATTTAGATGTTCCGAGTGAAAGTCAACCGAGTGAATGTTTCCCCCGATGATTGAATTGACAATACGATTCTGAGTGGAGCCTGTAGTAGTGAACTTATTAGAGGGAGTAAGATCTGGATGATACGAAGTAGATTTTAGTCTAACAAGGTCTTCCACATGTAGAGGAGTTAGTATGTATCCCGAGTGGCAAGGAGTTAGAGCATTTCCGAGTGAGGGAAGTTATACAATCCTTTAAGCGAGATTTGACTTAGTAAGGGAGCCTTAGTGTGAAGTAGACTACATTTCCCGAGTGATGGGTGTGGAAACCACTCCCGAGTGATATCTGGCTGAGGAGAGTACTCCGAGTGAGAAAGAAGGTATAGATCCCGAGTGAAGTGATCGAGGGGAGTCATCTCCCAAGTAGTTTATACCTATGAACTCTAAGGCTAGAATAGGATGTGTTGAATGAACTTCCGAGGGAAGCGTGAGCGCAAAGACTTTCCCGAGTGAATCTGGACTCCATTCCGAGTGGGAAACTATCCGAGTGTATGCATCGCTTCAGCGAATAAATCCTCGCTCTAGCGAGTGTAGCCGCTTATGTAATTTCATCCGCTGACTCTCGTAGCTGGAGCTACGTCTTACTAATGTGTAATATTCTGACCCAGCCTTCTCTTTTCTGAGTCAGATTTCTACTCTTCTTAACCTTCAATTGCTTATTTTGCCCTGAACACCCGGTGATCCTTGGGAAAAAAATTTTCCCTGTCTTGGGCTGTTGTTATCTAAACCGGGTTGTTTCACAATCTCTTTCCTTTTCTCACTCTCAAAGAAGAAGTCTACTACCCAAAACTCATGCGAGTCTTCTTCTGCAATTTAAGGCTTGTTGATGGGTTACTTGAAGCTAGAGTCAAAAATTTGACTCTAAGGATCACCAATGCATAACTTGCTGAGATTACCCAACTTCCCCTCTCCGATGTTGAATTTGCTAGTGGTCATCTAGAAGATGAATGGGACTTTAATTCCATCTCTGCTCGCCAATCCCTTTGGAAAGCTGATTGTCCTTGTAACAACCACAAACTAGTAGGCCATTTAACTGTCAATAACCGTTTTCTTCACTTCTTCTTGGTCAAACTTCTTGTTCCCCGTGGTGGAAATTATGCCTTGGTTGAAGAGGATAATGTGCTCTTAATGTGGGCAATGCAAAATGAAAAAGAGATCAACTGGATTCAGCTCCTGAAATTACACATGCTCAAGGCCAAGGAGCAGCAAAAGCTTCCCTACGCCATCCTCCTCACAAAAATTTTCAAGGCTTATGGTGTTGACCTTGCTGGAGAACTTTCTAAGAAAATACCTCCAAAGGCATGCATTGGCACCCATCATCTCACCAAGATGGGTATAATCTATATCAATGGAGCTTGGCTCTCCAAGATGGAAGGCATTCATGCCAACATTCCCTTTGAAGCTCCAGCCAATGGTCCTGCCTCTCCTCCTCCTGCAACTCAAGCACCACAAGGTGAACCATCTGCTCCTGCTGACCCTTTCACTTCCCTCTATGCTTACTTGGATCGGTGTTTTGAAAGAATTGATAATGCCCTTCAAGAATTTCAAATGACTGAGCAACAACATTTAGAGCTTATGGAGCAGCACTATGAGGAACTCTCCAACAAGATTTTTGAATTGCATTTTTTTAATCCCGATAATTAGACTCTTATTGTTTTATTTTGCTTTCACTTTCTACATTATTTTGCTTTCTACATTTTTTAGTGTGTACTTCCCTTTTAATCAATGAATGAAATTTCCTTTTAGTCTATCATGCCCTATTTATTTTTGATGATTACAAAAGGGGAGAATATATATAAGTGTTAGTGTTCTTCCATAAACAACAAGTGGTCAATAGTGGTTAATAACAAGTGACATATGATAACAAGTGGGCTTTAAAATCAAATGATTACGTATGATTAACAAGTGGTTCTAAAATCACATGATTTTGACTAATGCTAAGTAGTTAATTATTCACTTTCATGATTCTTAAAGTTATGCATAAACTCCTCAAGAAAGGGGGAGAAAACTTTATTTGGACTAACACCCTCATGAGATGAACATTGTTTGTCATCATCAAAAAGGGGGAGAATGTGTTTGAATATATATTTCAGGTTATATGATTTTAATAATGACAAAGAAATTAAAGAATCATGATAAAGAGTATGAGTTTTATGAAACTTCAAAGACCAAGGTTCATGGAGAAAAACTCCTACAAGATGAAAATAAAGAAAAACTAAGAGCCAAGCATCAGACCTGAAAAATGCACAAGCTAATCGATTACAAGACCATGGCTAATCGACTACAAAGCTTCTGTCTGTCACATAATCGATTACAAGGTCACTCCTAATCGATTACACAAATTCTGTTTATTACCTAATCGATTGCACCAAGGAATCTAATCGATTACCGAACTAAGAAATTGAATAAAAAGCATCAGGTGCATCTTCTAATCGACTACAAGGCTGCCACATTCGAATACCAATGTTCTGTAATATTACTAATCAATTATAAGACAAGAACTAACCGATTACAGAGTTTCTATTTGTCCCATAATTGATTGCACATGAGTCATAATCGATTACCATGTTGCGTAACAAAATTAAATGTATAAGGTGGCACTCATAATCGATTACAAGGTATGAACAATCGATTAGAAAGGTTCTATTTCTTGGATAATTGATTACAGGGGAAAGGCTAATCGATTACCAATCAAATTACAATGAAGAATTCGAAGTGTAATCAATTACAGCTCGAGGCGTAACCAATTACGATAGTGTCAGATCTTGGGGAAAAGTGTTTTTAAGTGGGAAACCAGCTCACTTCTCCATTTTCTATAAGATGCCCATGCTGTGCAACGGCTATAAAGACTCTAGGGCACCTCTCCAAGGCCTATAAATACAAGACTCATTCAAGCTATGCAACATATCAAAGGGAAATCATTTATAGCTTACATTTGTGCCTGGTGAGTTCTATTTCTTTGTGTAGTATCAATTTCTGAAACTTAGAGCTTAAGTTTGTAAATTCTCTCTTATTGAGAGTTATCATTTTTAGAGCTTTTCATTTGCTTATTTACTCTATTGAGAGAGTCTATTGATTATAAATCAAACACCAAAACACCAAGGTTTCTCACTCTAGGTTGAGTGGTCACAAAGGTTGGGGTTCAACCTTTGGGTATTGAGACTTTAAGAGATTGGGTGGATTGCCCTTGTGCTAGTGAGGATTGAGTTCTTGAGTGTAGGACACTAGGAAGCTGCAATTGCTCATAGCTTGTATCTCTAATCTTTAATAGTGAAAATCCTTCAAGTGGGTTGCTTTAGGGCGAGACGTACACCGGGTTGGTGGAACTCGTTAAATTAGTTTGCAAGCTTCTCTTCCCTACTCTCTTGTATTTACTTATTGCATTTGGTTGGTATATTGATTTGATTGTGATACTATTGCTTGAACTTGAGTAATTAGGCTAAGTTAAAGTGTTGCACACCAAGTGTTTGACATATTGCCTAAGTAACATTTGCACATTATTTTACATTGATTCTTGCATTACACATGCTATCTCTTGCATAAAAGCATATTTTGTGAAAAAGGAATCAACTTCAAAGGCATTCTAAAGAAAAGTTTTAAATACTCAATTCACCCCCCTCTTGAGTACTTAGGCCACTTGAACAACTCTACGTTTTAATATAGCACAAAGGCCAAGGCCCTAGCGGGTTTCTGATAAACTTTGGGGAAACAACTTAGGAAATGATTTTCAATCGATTGATGAAATCTTAGAATACTACTCTTATCTCAGGGCTTTCAAAATTTCCTACTGCCCATCCCTCAAGTGGAAAGGAACAAGTTCTATGGTAGCATCTCAGAGTAATCAATTAATTGTAGAAGGATCTTCTATCAACAGACCTCCAGCTTTATTTGGAGAAGACTATCTATATTGGAAAGATAGAATGGAAATGTTCATAAAATCCACTCAGTACAGTCTATGGATAGTCATTACTAATGGTGACTATGATCCTATTGTTGACAATGAAGGTCAACCTAAATCTGAAGATTAATGGTCAACTATAGAGAACAGAAGGATGGAAATCAATGCCAAAGTCAGATTTCTACTTACTTGTGCTCTTAGTAAATTAGAGTATAATAAGGTCTTTAGCTATAAAATAGATAAAGAAGTCTGGGATACACTTCAATGTAACTATGAAGGCGCATCAAATGTTAAGAGATCTAAGAAAATACTGTTGACCAAACAGTATGATACCTTCAAAGTGGAGGAACATGAGTCAGTAGATTAAATGTTTGGAAGATTCCAAACTCTACTAAATAAGCTCAAAAGTCTTGGAACCATTCCCTCTGTTGAAGATATAAATATCAAGCTTCTTGGATGTCTACTAGAGAGATTTAATACAACATGCTCTACTCTGGAAGAGGCTAAGGATCTAAGTACCTTCTTGTTAGATGAGTTGCTTAGAGTTCTCAGGGTATATGAGCTAAAGTTGAAATAGAAGGAAACTAGCAAACCTTCCTTTTTTAAAAGTATTACCTTGAAGTCTGATGAATCAAGAAAAAGGCAAGACTCTAAAAGCTGGGGAATCTTTAAGTTCTGAACCAGACTCTGACGAGTCAAGTGGTGACTCAAATGAAGAACTGGCCCTTGTAACCAATAGATTCAACAAATTGTTGTAAACGAAAATGTTAGACTAGAAAAGTTTTTGAAGAAAGACTACAAAGGTAAAAATCATTTTAAGTTTAAAACTGACAAATCTACTCTAGAATGTTTTAATTACAGGAAACCAGGTCATATAAAAGTAGAATATCCTCTTCTGAATAAAGATAAAAAGGACAGGAAAGAAAGAAGAAGGTTTTCTAAGAAATAAAAAAGTCTAATAACATGGGACGATGAAGAATCATCAAGTTTAGAAGAGTCTGATGAAGAAACTGAATCAGTATAACTCTGTCTCATGGAAAATAAAGAATCAGATTCCGAAGCCAGCTTCAGCATCTCAAACACTTAGGAAGTAAGCTATTCTAAACTAAAACAAAATTATGATTTGTTATTCAATGATTTTTCTAAACTACTGAAAATTTTCAAAAAATTGAAATTGAAGCATGTTGACATGATTACTGATTTTGAAAATCAAATTTCTAAAATGAAAGAAGAGAACTTTGATAAAACTGCCTTGAAAGAAATGAAAGAGAATGAAAAGATGCATCTTGAAGAGTTGAGCAAACATAGAAGAGAAAACATTTCTTTGAAAACAGATTTTGAAAAATCTAGGAATTACTGTAACTCTCAGGGTAAAGAAATCATGAAGTTGGAAAAACAAGTTGACTCTTTTATCTTAGACTTAGGCAAGTTCGTAAATAGTGCTGAAAACTTGGATGCTCTATTAGGAACATCTCAAGGAAATCAGAAAGGTCTAGGTTTGGGATATGTAGAAAAGAAAGATGATTTCAAACCAAGAAATTTTAAGCATCCGTTAAATTATATATTCATTCCTGAAAATAAAAAGTTTGTTAAATGCAATTATTGTAAGAAGCATGGTCAATTAATAAACGAGTGTAGGAAAAGAAAAACAAGAAATGAAAGAATTTCTAACAATGCAGGACCCAAAAGAATATGAGTACCAAAGTCATTAATTATTCCTTTTACAGATATGCTTAAAGACAAGAACAAAAACTATACAATGGTACCTGGACAGTGGATGCTCGCATCACATGATAGGAAGAAGGTGTATGTTCCTCGACCTGGAATAGTTTAAAGGTGGATCTATCACCTTTCGAGAAAATCAGAATGGAAGGTTATCAGGAACAAAGCCAGACTAGTAGCTCAAGGCTACAATCAACAAGAAGGTATAGATTTCACTAAAACTTTTGCTCCTGTAGCCAGACTTGAGGCCATCAGAATACTTCTTGTATTTACAGCTTTTAAAGGAATTACATTATATCAGATGGATGTAAAGAGTGCTTTTCTGAATGATTTTATTAAAGAAGAATTTTATGTAAAACAACCTCCCAGTTTTGAAGATATGTCTCTTCCTGACCATGTTTTCAAATTAAGTAAAGCACTGTATGGTATAAAACAAGCTCAGAGAGATTGGTATGACAAACTTAGTTCCTTTCTTATTTCAAAAGGCTTTACTAGAGGTCAAGTTGACACAACCCTCTTCAGAAAAAGCTCTAAGAAACACTTTATTATTGGGAAAATTTATATGGATGATATTATTTTTGGTGCTACTAATGATAGTCTGTGTAAAGATTTTTCTAAAATGATGCAAGCAGAATTTGAAATGAGTATGATGGGAGAACTTAAATTCTTCCTAGGCTTGCAAATTCAATAGACCAATAACGGAATTTTCATTCATCAATAGAAGTACACAAAGGAGTTACTTAAGAAATTTAAAATGGATGATGTTAAGGCAATGAATACTCCTATGCATCCAAACTGCATCATAAATAAAGATGAGTTTGGTACATCAGTGGACCAGACCTTGTATAGAGGAATGATCGGTTCACTTTTGTATCTTATATCAAGTAGACCTGACATAATGTTTAGTGTTTACATGTATGAAAGATATCAATCAGATCCTAAGGAATCACATCTATCTACAGTGAAGAGGATTTTGAGATATCTTGTTAGCACAATTAACCTTAGGTTGTTTTACAAACGAATAGACTCTTTCTCTCTCTTTGGATTTTGTGATGCAGACTTTACAGGAGATCGAGTTAATCGAAAAAGCACAAGTAGTGGATGTCACTTCTTGGGAAGAAGTCTAATTTCTTGGAGTAGCAAAATACAAAACTCTATTGCACTTTCAACAACTGAAGCAGAATACATGTCTGCAGCTGGATGTTGCTTTCAACTTCTTTGGATCAAATACCAGCTTGAAGATTACTCAATCAAAGAAGGAGAAATTCCAGTATTCTATGACAATACAAGTGCAATAAACTTCTCCAAGAATCCTATTCAGCACTCCAAAGCAAAACACATTAAAGTAAAATATCACTTCATTCGTGACTATGTACAAAAAGGAACTTTGGACTTAAAATTTATGGACACAAACAATCAGTGGGCAGACATCTTCACTAAGCCTCTGACAGAGGCCAAGTTCACTTTTATTAAGCAAAATTTAAATCTGAAAATAATCACTTAATAAGTCTGTTGCATGAAAAGTCTATTATAGTTTACCTTGTTTGACTTCACACTTGACTTCTAAACATTTATGAGAGACTTCATTTTTAAAATTATTTTCTTTTTACTTTTTACAACGTGGCAGCAGTTATCATCTTTTTGTATAACCATTTTTCTAAACTGTTTTCTCTCTCCAAATTCCATCCATCTCCTTTGGTGCATATTCAATTCCTTTTGATCAAATAGGTATTTCAAGCTTTTGTGATCACTAAAGACCATGAACCTCGAACCATAGAGATAATGATGCCAAGTCTTCAAGGAGAACACAACCGCCGCCAACTCTAAGTCATGAGTCAGGTAGTTAACTTCATGAGGTCTCAATTGCCGTGAAGCATAAGCTATAACACGTTCCTTTTGCATCAAAACACATCCAAGACCATGCTTGGAAGCATCACAGTATACTGTAAAGTCTTCTTGTAAATCAGGCAATGCCAAGATAGGCGCAGAAGTCAGTCTCATTTTTAACTCCTCAAAACATTTCTCACACTCGACCGTCTACACAAAAGGTTGATTCTTTCTTATCAAGTTCGTCAAAGGTCTAGCAAGGTGAGAAAAACCTTCGATGAACCTCCGATAGTAACCGGCAAGTCCAAGGAAACTTCAGATTTCAGTAACCGATATAGGTCTAGGCCATGCCATAACGGCCTCAACCTTAGAAGGATCCACTGAAACACCTTCTTCGTATATCACATGTCCAAGAAATTGGATGCTCGTCAACCAGAATTTGCATTTAGAGAGCTTAGCGTACAACTGATTCTCTCTAAGAATGTTCAACACAAGCTTCAAATGTTCCTCGTGTTCCTCATGGCTTTTGGAATACACTAAGATGTCGTCGATGAATACCACAACAAAGCGATCTAGGTAATCATGAAAGATGCGGTTCATGTAACTCATGAACACCGCTGGAGCATTAGTCACTCCGAATGGCATCACAACATATTCATAATGGCCATAGTGTAACGCCCCGATTTCTTATTTCGAAAACAGGGGTAAATTTTTCACAAATTTTAAAATAATAGTAAGTAGCAGAAATTCAATATAATTAAAGCTGAGTAATTACCCTGGATCATTTAATAACCGATATGAAGATATGAGAAAGGTATCAGAGTACACCTCGGATGACCGGACTTGAGGCCGTCACAAGGGAAAAGCGAAAGATGAAATTAATTTAGTAGTTGTTAAAGTATATGCCAAAAAGAAGATGATAGATGCCACACCGATTTGTTAAACAACAGAAATATATTTTCATAATAATAATATCATTCACACATTATCAAGGTCATTAATGAAAATTAGCCATACACATCCTGTCTAATTTTCTTACATGACCTCCCAAAATCAACCGTTATCAAATTAATATCAAAATAAGAATATACGCACTATGCGCTATACAAAATGAAGATATACGCCGGCCAAGGCATCATCCATATTCCTTTAATATTTACCTTCACCAATCCTCGACCTCCGAAAAGTAGGATTTTTCATCACACCTGCATCAAACTTAAAAATAGCAACAAGGAGGAGAGTAACATAATCCAAATGAATCAAAGTCATACATTATGATGAGATTTATACATGTGTGCATTACATTCATTCTTCAAGAAAACATCACAATTTCACACACATGATACATCATTCCACCTTGGCATAGTATATTCACAAGGAAATATCATACATAATGCATCCTTAACATTCTCAAAAATCATCGCACTTTTAATGTTAGTACTTTGTCTTACTTTCACTCTATTTTAACAACCATCCATCACCAACTCGAGCTATTAACTAGGCATATCTCAGACTATATGCAAATGCTCTTAAAGCTAATGCATATGCACAATGGAATTATTTTCAAGTGCGGATATGACTATGGGAAAACAACATAATCAAATATGGGACAAGCATAGGTGTGCTACTATGCCCTTACTGCAGTAGTAAAATGTGCACACTTATATCCAATTTCATGCATGCTCAACAACATATTTTACTGGTACCAAACTGCTCTCACCCATCTGTAGCACTAGTCACCCCGTGACTACGGATCAACATCATGGCCGTACTTGCCAAAGTGCTATGGACCTTCCCTGAACACATATCAAGGGATTTGTGCCCCGTCGGACACCGAGGTCAACTGCTCATCACAGAGCTGCCCTCCCATAGGGCCTGCCACATAGGGTGCCTTGTCACCAAACTAAGGGCAGCTTCGTGATTCCCTGAATCACTAGTGAGCAATAACAGTATACCCATGCACTGGGCCTGCCTATTGGAACCGCTAACATTCCATATAAGCAGCGAATGATATGCCATGGATGCAAATGCCAATTAATGCATCCTCACACTGTGCATCCTAATGCCACTCAATCAATCATCCATTCACAATCACTACTTAGTAGATTTCAACATTCTTAACCCTTACAAATTTTTGTTGGAACTCACACACATCGGTAGTTAGTGACAATCACAATTATCAATTCATATATATGTCATTAAGATATTTCCCATCATTGATTTTAATTCACAACATGGTCTCAAATCATCATAATATATTTCATAGACTTATTCAACACAATATCTAATCCGGTCTCTATACCGGCACCATAGTACGGATATCACTTCATCCGTTCTATATGAAATGCAGACTCGGCAAGTAAAACATCAGACATTAAGATCGATCTCCCCTTACTGGGATACCGGATAGTCATACAGCACTGGTCTAAGAACCTCAGCCATCTACTAACTCTCGTGGCTGGTCCCACACTAGATTGTTGACTCCGACTCAGACCAATTTAACACCATATTCATCATTCCAAATGCATGCCATATAACATCAATCATTCCAAAATGCACTCAAATCATGAAATCATCATATCATCCACACAAGCAATCAACAAGCATAATCATATACACATATTTTCACACCATCAATGGATGAAATCATGCATTTAGAATAGTTACCCTCTCCTACCTCAAGAGAAGTAGTAATCACTATGGTCAGATGGTTCTGCCTCGTAACTGGGGTTATTTCTTACATCACAATATATCACATAATCAATTTTCTATTCAACCACATCAGCCTAATGTTCATATTTATTTACTCGATGTATTCCAACATCTTAACTCTCAGCCCTGTTTATTTCATTCGTTTAGCCACCACCACCACGGTTTAGGCATCTGCATTTATTATTATGCACATTTATTGCCAAACTCATTACTGGGCTCCCACATTAATGGTTCCCAACAACCATTAAGCTTCATTAATGGCAATTCACCATTAATAACAACATTTCGCCTCACCAAAAATAGTTATTTAACACAATAAATGCTTCTCCAATCATATCTCATATTTCCCCCAAATCCTAGGGTTAGGGTTTTCATCAAAACCCAACAACATTCATTAAATCACTTACCCAACATAAAAACTCAAAGACCCATAGTTCATACTCTTGAGAAATAGCAAGATCTTACCTCAAGAGAAGGAATGAGAGAGTTTTCCAAGAAAAGGAAAACCACACAAAAATAAAGAGAAGGAAAGGTAAGGCTTCAAGCTCCAAACTCCTTCCAAGCTCTTCAAAGAATAAAAATGGAAGAGGAAAGATGGCACACCACTTTTGGCTTAGGGTTTTAGGATAGAAGAAGAAGAAATGAAGAGTGATGGGGGAAGAAGGAGTGTGCACGGTTTTGGAGAAGGGAAAGAGAAAAAGATGACCATTTTGGTCAATGTCCAAGGGTTAAAAGGTTACATCATCTCTACTTTTCCCAATGGTTAATAATTCCTAATACCCAATGGATACAAACGCTAATCAAGAGGGAAAAATGCACATGGCTGAGTGAGGATAAGAAAAGGAAGTTTTTCAATTTCTTTTAATTTCATTTAGCTTGTATTTTCTCCGTTTAATAACATATGTCGAGTCCGATTAATCCTTTCCTTAACACTAAAAATTATTTCAACTATACCACCCTAATCAAAATAATCTTCTAAACCCTTTAGACCCATCAAATATTTAATTAAGTGGGTCCCACATTATCTGTTAAATTATCTGATTCTGATAAATCTTAACTCACCTATAATTCACCTCTAGTGTCAAATAAATCCTTCCACATATATTGGACCACAATTAATTAATTATCTCTATTCAATAAATTTATTTTCTTTAAAATTTAGGGTGTTACACATAGCGCGTCCTAAAAGCAGTTTTCGGTATGTCCTCATTTTTAACCTGAATTTGATGGTAACCAGAGCCCAAATCAATCTTCGAAAACACCACAGCACCTTTTAATTGATCCAACAGATCATCGATACGAGGCAAGGGATATCTATTCTTTATTCTCATCTTGTTCAATTGGCGGTAATCCACACACAACCGCATGGTTCCATCCTTCTTTTTAACCAATAAGACAGGAGTCCCCCAGGGTGACACACTAGGTCAAACAAATTCCTTCTTCAGTAACTCTTCAACTTGCTTCTTAAGTTCAGCTAACTCCATAAGAGAAATCCTATAAAGAGCGATAGATACCGGTTCCGCGCCAGGTACAAGGTCGATAGTAAATTCAACCTCCCGTGGAGGCAACAAATCGGGTACCTCCTCGGGAAACACATCCAAAAATTCTGACACCACAAGGATATTAAGGGGATCGGGACCATTTGTCCCATCGGTAAGAGATAATAATATGAAAAGTTAAGCTATACCTTGCACATTGAATTTCCTTATATCTGAAGAAGGGAAAATGATAGTCTGTTGTTGACAGTCAACCAAGACTTTATTGGCGGAGAGCCAATCCATACCAAGAATGATCTCCAATCCCTTCATAGGTAGGCAAATGAAAGACATAACAAACTTTCTCCCCTCTAGGAGCACGTCAACATTATCACATCGGTTAACCAATCTGAGACAAGTACCGGTTGGGGTGGTAACCACAAGAGCATTTTTCATTAAACACACCGGCAATCTCATTCACCGTACACAATCCTCGGATATAAAAGAATGAGTCACACCCGAATCATAAATAACATGCACAGAATTTCTGAGTATTTCACACTTACTTTCAACTAAGTTATCGGCTTGAGCTGTTTCCTCACCGGTTACAACAAACACTCTTCCAACAGTTGGTTGAGGATTCCCACCATTTTCATTTCCTTCACGAGCACCATTGCCGTTACCACGACCATTACTATAACACCCTGAATTTAAAAATAGAAAGTTAAATTAAGAAAATAAATATTGAATAATTGAATGTGAACTATTTGATGTCCCAAAATATTAGAAATAATTTAATTAAGATTTTCAGAGACTGTTAGTAATTTATTAGGACCGGATAAACAGAAAACTAACCCGGATAAAATGTGGGTGTCGGACCAAGTATCTCTGATTAAGATGCCGTTGGTCAGGGCTGTAGATAATATTACTGGAGTCCGGATGTGTATTCGGAATAATTTTTAGAATAAGTATTGAGCCCGAACAGAGAGCCTGTTTGTTTGAAAACGGAAGAGTTTAATGAAAGATTAAAAATTAAAACAAAAATCCTCACTCTTTCACTCTCATTCTCAAGACCCTTTCTTTCTCCCTTATGCAAACACACTTTCTCTTCTTTCTCTCATTTCCCACTCATCTTCTTCACTCTCTTCTCCCTTACACACCTAAGAAAAACTTGATGCCTCTTCTTCCCTCTTATTTTTGCTCTTCAAGGGGTAAGGAGAAGACAATGGATGTTTGAAGCTTCTCCCACTCTTCTCTCCATTTTCGTCACAACCTTCCTCCCTCTTGATTCTCAATTTCGTTTTTAGGGCAAGGTAAGCCTCTTGCTATTTTCTTGTGTTTTAAACCTAAGGAATAGATGGTTATAGTTTGGGGGGTGTTAAATGCATGTGGATGGTGAAAAGAAACATTAAATGCTTGAACCCTAAGGGGAAGAGAAATAAATATGGACATTTATGAGCAATAAATAGGGTGCACAAAATAGGGTTGAAGGATGAGGAATATTGAAGTGCATTTATGAGATGGTGGAACTTTAGTGAAACCCTAACTTATGAAAATAGGGGAAATAGGTAATATGAGTAAGAAAGACATTAATTAATTATGGGGATGTTATTAATGTTGAAGTATGATCATAAGTGATGATTGGAGATAGTGGTTGGAAACCATAAATGAAAACCCACTTAGAATGAGTTAAATGTGAGGTTGGTAAATGGGGTAACCTAACTAGTTAGGTTGTTGTCTTGATGATAATGAATGATGATTTAAGGAAAGGAATTCCCGAAGCCTAATTAGACAATGGAAAGAACTATGAATAGTTTCTACATGACGAGAATCATGTGTATATATATAAATGTGTGTATATTGAAAATGATGTTTGAATGAATAATTGATGTGGTCCTATAATTGATTGGTGTAGGGCTTGATAATACTTGTGAGGCGGGAACATCAAACCTGGAAGTCTACTTCTCTTGAGATAGGAGAGGGGTATATTTTCTAAATGCATGAGAACTTCTATGGTGATAATGTATGTGTTGATGTAATATGGCATGTTTTCTTGAATGGGTGTAGTATCATGTGTATGTGATGTGGAATTGAGTAAGGTCCTTATAATGATTGATTGTGGAATAAAACCCTAATGAAGTTATGAGTGGTATAATGGGTGATGTCATGTTGTGGATTCCATGTGTGGTTTGATGAATACTTGAAGTCCTTGGCTATAATGATTCTTGAATATTATGATTGGAAAGTATATATATATGTTTGATTATGTGGAATTAATATTGTAATTGAGTATGAGTGTACCTTAGATGAGAAGGGGAGATAATCCATACGAGGTTGAGGCATGCATGAGCATTTTTGCATACATAGCATGGCATGCATATCATGATGATGTTGATAAGTGGTTGCGATCACTTGATGTTGGAATATAAAGGGCTTGTGAGTTCCTGTGATTATTGGACCAGTGGTTGCGATCACCTAGTATTTGAAATGAAAGGCCCTGCGGGACCATTTAGTTTGGATGCCCGTGGTTACGATCATTAGGCGGGAGTACCCCTTGCGAGGCGGGAAACCATTATGAATTATTGAACGTGGTTGCGATCACGAGAAAGCACCTTGCAAGGCTGCTGAAGGGAGTACCCCTTGCGAGATGGGAAACCAATGAGAATGAATGAATGAATGAATGATTTCGGTGGTTACGATCACCTGATGGAAAGAGATCGGATCCGTGCATATGCATTCTTAAACATCAGCATGTGCATTAGCCATAGAAGCATGGCATAGTGTGATATCCTGTCGAGGAGATTATGTGAGGAGTAGGTGGAACTCCCTTTGAGTAATAACTATAGTTGTAATATTGGTTGGTGTGACTTGTGAATTTTAATGGATATATATGTTCAATGAATTCGATGAATGATTGATTTTGTGTTGATTGAGCTTCTTTTGAAGGAAAAGATATGTAATATTGCATTTATGTATATATTATCACATTTGTTAGATTTTCATCATTGAGAAAGTATACTCACTCTCCATGTGGTATATCTTTTAGCTCTTGTGTTGTAGGGTTTGCCTATGGAGCTATTGTGTGGAAAAGAGGTGTGAAGGAAGCCTATTTTGGGTAAAGAATGCCTTGGCAGGCAATTGTTTTGAATTTATGGCTTTACGTGGATTTTTGTAGTGTACATAACTATAATGAATGTATTGTCTAGCCAAGGATTGGTATAGATACTTGTATGAATGATGAATAGATAATGGCGATATGGAAGGTCATGTAGGAAAATGAGACCCTTGTATTGTATGGCTCATTTTCATTGGTGACCTTGACAATGGTTGGATAGCTGGATCATGTGTTATGTTGATAGAATTGTTTAATGCATGGAGGTTTATCTAGATTTTGTGTTTTATAGAGCATACAATATGATAAGCTTGAATATGTTGAAATTCAAATGATTTTCATGCATGATTAGGGAACCTAATGGGTGAAAATGAGTTTTAAGGACTATGAATCGTAGGTAATGATTCCGATTGTAACATCCCAAATTTTCTAAAAATAATTAAATGTGAGGAATAAATAGTAAATAATTATAAATGAGTTAATGAGTGTCCCAAAAATATTGGAATAATTAAATTAGGATTTATTATGGATATTTATAATTTATTGAGATTTTAGGAGAAAAAATTTTACCCGGTTAAAATATGGGTGGCAGACCAAGTATCTCCGATTGAGATGCCGTTAGTTAGGGCTGTTAAGAATATTATGGGGAATCCGAATGTGTCTTCAGAATAATTTTTGGATTTAGAATTGAGCCCAAACGGAGATCCTGTTTGTCATAAAATGATGAATGTTTAATGAGAGAACAAAATTTTAAAGGCAAAAGCCTTCCTTTCTCTCCTTTTCCCGTCAGCTTCCTTGGTCCCATTTTGGCAAAACATTTCCTTCTTTATCTCTTCATCTCCCACTCTTCTTCTTCTCTTCAAAACCCTAAGCTAATGGTGGCCCTCTCCTCCTCCACCATTTTCGTCTTCTTGGGAGCTTGAAGGACAAGCTTGTAGCTGGAACTCTCCCCCTCTTCTCCACTATTTTCGTGTGACCCTCTCCCTCTCTTGGAAGCTCATGGTTGTCTCTTGGTTGAGGTAAGTTCCTCATCATTTTTCATGAGCTTTATGCCCTAGGTTTTGGGTTTTTGGTATTTGGGGGAGTATTTATTGCATAAGGGTTATTGGGAGAAACATTAGGTATGGAAACCCTAAGGTGGGGTGGCTTAAATGTAAGCTTTTATGAGCATTTAATGTGGTACTTAAGATTAATGTTGAAAGGTGATGGGAAATTAATAAGCATTTATGATGGTGATGGGTTCTAGTGAAACCCTAACTTTAATAAATTAGGGAAAATATGAAATTTGAGTAGAATGTATGTTTAATGATGTTAGAGAATGATATTAATGATGATTAATGAATATTGATAATAGTTGTTGGGTTTTAATGAAAACCCTTTCCTTAAGAATTTGGGGAAAATGTATATATTGTGACTTGTTGGGTTGAATTGAAAGTGAATAGGTGATATTTAAGGTTGAAGGTTGCTTAAAATGGTAGAGGACCATTGATGGTGAAATCTATAGATAGGTGTTATTATGAATGTGGAATGTGAGGGATTGGTGTGATAAGATTGTGACTTGATGAGGTTCTAGACCATTTTTGGTGTGCCATTTAAATTTGATTCATTAATTATGGTTATTGGAGGATATGAGAGCTAAGTTGAATACTGAGTGATAATGATGGCAAATGGATGATTCATATAACAATTGAGTGCATTACGTATAAGGGATATAAGTCATTGTTGTTGGGTGTAGTTGGCCCTTTAAGATCTAGAGGATCTTGGTTTTGGGAAAGGAATTCCCGAAGCCTAACACAATTGCATAAATTGGTGTTTTGACAAGTTTAGAACTTGTTCATAAACTTTACAATGTGTAAGTCATTATTTAGAATTTATGAGGAATGCCTTGAGATGGTTATTGATTTTATGAATGCATATGTATGTGATATATAGATTGTGTTCCGGATCATGGTGCGAAATGATCGGAGCATTCAGATTTTGGCTCTTCCCTTGAAGTAGGAGAGGAGTTTACATTCAAATTGCATGATTTATATAATTGATGATTATTGTATGTCCTGATACTCATGCTTGCCTTGCCATGTTTATAGTAAAATGATATGAATGGCAAATTGTTGGCTATTGATGATAATGTATGTGTATATATGATGATGAATAACCCATGAGGGGTTGAAATATATACATGTTAATGAACCATCCTTGAGGGGAAGAAGTATATGTTTTATGAAATGAGAATTTATGTGGATGTTTGGCATTGAATATGATAGCCATTGTGATGGTATTGGTGATAAGTTTGAAGGATAATGCATAATCGAGGAACTCATAGAGTCAAATTGAGTGTTATGTGATTTTGAGGGTGTATGATAGTTCCAATAGCCCATATATGTAGTTTATGACTTGTAGGAATTAGAACGGGTCAATTCCATTGAGAAATGACCCTTGAATTGCATTGAAACGGTCTAAAATGGGTTAAACTCATTTATATGCATAAGTCACTCATTTTAAGGAATTTTTGAGTGAGGCCAATGGCCACACGTCACAAATAATGTATATTTATTGGGGTTAAAATTTTGTAGCATTTGGAGTTCATATGAGAAAGTTAGGAGGGTTAGAAGTTGAAAAATCATGTGTTTCTGCATAAAAACAGCAGCAGCGCTGTCTTGAATCGATTCAAGACCCTCTGAATCGATTCAAGAGCTGCTATTTTCACTGTTTTTGGTTCTAGGAAGGCTTGAATTGATTCATACGATCTTGAATCGATTCAAGGACCCCTGTTTGCATAATTTTGAGTTCCAAAAGCGTTTGAATCGATTCATACGAGCTTGAATCGATTCAAGGGGTCTTGTTTTCACTATTTTAAGCCCTAGGCACGTGTGAATCGATTCATAGGGGTTGTGAATCAATTCCCCACTCTCTGTTAGTAAATCTTTGGACTTCTATCATGCGTGAATCGATTCATGCCAAGCTTGAATCGATTCATGGCCCTGTTATGGCCACTGTTACACCATTTTTCCAACAGCTATGATTCCTTTGCTATTTTTGGCCCGTTTGGGCATCTTAATGACATTTTTGGCCTCTGACTTCTTCATGAAAGTCATAGGTAATTATGTTACAAATATGAGAAAATTAGTCTCACTTCAATTGGAGTTTTCTAACTCTTATGGGGCCTAAAATACCGAACCTACTGCAGTGTAAAACTCACATTTAAGAGGGTTTTTGAACCCAACTTTTTATGGGTGTCAATTTGGGACTAATAGGTGACATGTCCCACTATTTTTAAAGACTAAAAGTAAGCTTTTCTCATGTCTTAATGTTGAAGTTTATCATGGGCTCATTATTTCCCAAAACCCTTTTTATTATATGAAGACAAGTGATTTTATTAGGGGTACATGTATGGTGTGTCTTAGTGGTGATTGAGGAATGGCTTAAGGCCTTGGCAAGATATGTGTATGCCTATGTTAGGTTATGAACACATGTATGCTTCACCACTATAGATATATTATGAAGCATGATGGGAAGTAAGTGATATGGTTACATGACACACTTTGCATGGTGACAAAATTAATGAGAGGACAATTAAATGGCAATGAGTGTATAAATCAATGGATTTAAAATAGTGTCGATGATGATTAAAAGTTGAGGATACCACATATATTGAATGATAAATGATATTGTTGAATGAAAAGGGACGTTGTTGTTGAACATGCCCTTGAATAAGCAGTGTTTGCTATTTTGGATGAGTGTGGTGCTAATATGATTAATGCAAGTATTGACTTGTACGTATGAGACGCAATAATGATTGCTGAACGTATGTTTTGAAATATCTTGTTGTCTTCCATGTGTGGATAAATGCTTTGATGATTAATATTCTATGATTGCCATGTGTGGATTTATGAGAATGTAAATGTTGAGCCTTGAGGAGCCTTGTGGTTGATTGTATGCCAACGATAATAAAAACCAAATATAGAAGATACCCCTAATTGAGAGGGTAAGATATCCTTGCGAGGTTGATTGACATATGCACTATTGCATTCATGGCATGGCATGGCATTTATTAAGTGGTTGCGATCACTTGGTACTTGACATGAAAAAGGGCTTGTGAGTTCCTATGATATTCCGTGGTTGCAATCACGAGGAGGGAGTACACCTTGCGAGGTGGGAAACTATTATAAAATGATTGATATGTGGTTGTGATCACAATGAGACATCCTGCGGGATTGTATGATGATAAGCCAGTGGTTGCGATCACTTGGTACTTGATATGAAAAAGGGCTTACGAGTTCCTATGATGCCTGTGGTTGCGATCATGAGGCGGGAGTACCCCTTGCGAGGCGGGAAACCAATATGAATTATTGAACGTGGTTGCGATCACGAGAAAGTACCTTGTGAGGCTGCTAGAGGGAGTACCCCTTGCGAGGTGGGAAACCCATGTGAATGAATGATATGGTGGTTACGATCACCTGATGAAACGAAATTGGATCTGTGCGTATGCATTATTAAACCGTTGACATATGCATTAGCCATAGATGCATGGCATTTGAGATGGGATGACCACGAGAGATGAAAGACCCTTGCGAGGAGGAATTGAATAAAGATTTAATAATTTGATGATGATGATGATTGTGAATGCCCTTGATGATAAGTGGCAATGTGATTGTGTATGTGCTCGTGCTTGCTTATGATATGATTTTCGATTTATGAAGCATGTATGCCTATTTATAAGAATATGATTACGAATGAATGATGATTTAATAATTTTATAGCAAAGCACACATGATGAATGAATGCATGTACACTTAATCATAATATATTATATTCGTCATTTTGAATGTATAACTCACTCTCCCATGTAGTCTCCTTTTAGCATTGTGATGCAGGATTATCATGGGCCAAGATGAGATTTTGAATTAAAGCTTTTGGCCAAGGTAAATAGTGGTAATGGAAGTGCCTTGGCCGGCATCATTCGTGAATTATAATGTATTGGGTAAATTGTATATAATGATATTGATGACTTAGTGAATTTTGGATATGTATAAGATAATCCTTTGAATTTGTGAATGGTGAATATATGTTTAGTATGTAAGTGATGATTTGATGAGTACTAGAGGAATTGAAAGTTTAAATATTGTATATTGATGATGGTGGTGTTTGTATTAATGCCAATAGGTGAACAAATAGGCCAATTATGAGTTATGGGCAGAGGTAATAGTTTAGGCATGACCCGGATGTATATGTATATTTATAGGTTTATCTTAGGCAATGCATGTGTATGTTGTAAGCGCATAAATGGGTTATGATCTAGTAGGTTTATGTTAGGGGTTTGGATGCTTTGCCGAGCCTTTTCTCATATCGCCATATATAGGACTAGGCGTATGCCCGGTATACATATTCTTTTTCCACTGTAAACTTTATTATTTTGTATACCGTTATGGGCAAATTATTTATCGATCCAGTTATAGGTAATCAAAACTAACACTTTGGTTTTTTGTGGTTCGGGTCTTGATGTAATCGTTGTGGCATTTTGAAATTATTTTTAAATGTGAAAAATTTACTCATATTTTTATTAACTATTATCTTGATCACATCGGGATCCGAGCCCGGAAAACCAGGGTGTTACACCAATAGCTCAAATGAATGATTTGTGACTTGTGTAAATTGGAATGGGTTGATTATACCAAGAATGAACCCCTATGTTGCTCTAAATACCTTAAAATGAGCTAAATGCGTTTATGCGTATAAGTTCCTTGTTTCAAGGAATTTTTTGAGTACGGCTAGTGGCCACACGTCATAAACGATATATCATAACTTGTGTTAAAGTTTGGTAGTATTCCGATATTGTTTGCATGCATTTTGATAGTTGAGAAGTCCATCTTTTTTTTTAAATCTGATAATTTCTGCATACTGATAGGGTGTAATCGATTAGCTCCCCTGACCTAATCGATTACAAGGCCCCAGTCTTTAAAGTAATCGATTACACTCAGTATTGTAATCGATTATGAACCAACCCGAAGCCTTGTAGTCGATTAGATTGGTCCTTGTAATCGAATAGGTAAAATACCTGATGCATTACATAAATTCCAGGAGCTTTGTAATCGATTTTTCCCAACTCTATAATCGATTAGTGTTGATTCCAGTAGCTTAGTAATCGACTATAATTAATATTATAATCGATTATGGACCTAACAGAAACAATGTAATCGATTATTCTAAGTATTATAATCAATTAGGTGAAACCCCTGATTCAATATACCATTTCAGAAGCTCTATAATCGATTACGCCTTACTCTGTAATCGATTATGGTAATGTAATCGATTAACTCCTGCCCTGTAATCGATTGGGGCCTTTGATTTGTACATGGATTAATTGACTATATCAATCGGGATCATAATGGTACTACTTGAATATATCTTGCGTACTCTGATACCTTCTCATATCTTCATATATGGGCTAGGTTATTGTAAGATCCGGGGAAAGGACTTAATATTTTCTATGCCATGTTCACTCTACACACAAATAAATTTTGGACCGCGAAAAATTTACCCCCCTATTTTCGAGTCCTCACAATTACCATGCCCTCCACAATTATAGCCACCACGGCCACCATTTCGACCACCATTGTTTCCATTACCATGGCCCCGACCACCATTGTGGCCTCCGCGGTTCCCATGAGCAGGAGCAATAGCACGGTTGAGGCTATTAGCTTGCATAGGAGCTTGCTTTGTGAGCAAAGGACATGCAGGAGGGATATGTCCCACTTGATCACAATTAAAACACACTATATCATCACGGTGCACACACTCACGAACATAGTGAGGACCACCACACCTATAGCATTTCGGCCCGTTGGCATTTGCATTGCCCTGGCCAAAGGTATTACCATGACCACCGCCTCTAGCTTGGACACTAGAATGAGTACCCCTCTAAAAACGTCCCCTTCTGAAATTCCCTTGCTTCTTGAAACTAGAAGATTGACCCTTTAACTTAGAGTCAAATTTGGAATGATGAGGTGGAGCATGTTCCTCATAAATGTGGCACTTATTCACAAGTACTGTGAAACTTTGAATTTCTTGATGGCACATGGTCCTTTGAATGTCAGGGCATAGACCGTTCTCAAATTTCACACACTTGGAGGCTTTGGTTCCCTCTTGTTGGTAAGGAGGGTAAAATTCACAAAGTTCTTCAAACTTGGAAGCGTACTCTTCCACTGTCATTGTGCCTTGCACTCAAGCTCCTTCTTACTTTTATAACTCTCAAGCACATATTTTCTCATGAGTTCCAGCTTAAAGTTTTCCCAAGTCAAGGGGATAGTAGTAGCAATCATCCTACTCTTGGTAAGTCTCCACCAAGTCTCAGCTTCATCTCTCAACATAAAAATAGCATACTCCACTTTCTGGAGCTCAGTACATTTGAAACTATCAAAGATCCACTTAACATCTCAAATCCAAACATAATCTTGCTCGGGTCTAAATCCACAATGAAACTCGGAGGGTTTCTGCTTCAAGAACATGTCAAGGCCTTGAGTACCTTGAGTAGCAGGAGTAGTTTGCCTTTCCGCCTCTTGTCTATCACGGATTTGCCACTCAAGAAGGTCCGCAAAGTGATTCAAAGCTCTAGCTATAGCGTCATCGTTATCTTGACGACAACAAGCCATCACAATATCTATAATCATAATATTAAATTCAACTAAAATCAGTAAACTAACTCATAGACCTCTTTATAGTTTCATGCTATAACAATTCATCATATAATTAAATCATGGCCCTCCATCATGGAGTCCAACATCGACCAATCCACATTAAAGCTCATAAAAAGCATATCATTATATCATGATGTCACATGCATTCACATAATCATAAGAATTCATCATTGAGGGAGAATAGTGTGAAGAAAGCTTGGCCGGGCTTATAGAAATCAAATCTCATCCCCAATCAATCCACACAAGTCAAAAAACAATGACAATCATTCACCAAATGCATGTCATGTTCTGATAATATTAATCAATCACAGCAATAAGGATAAACAAAGCTCTGATACCAGGTTGAAACACCCCAAAAATTGGGGGTAAATTTTTCATGATTTTAACATTATTAACCAATGAAGACATAAAGTGGTGAAGCTTTTGTTAGGAAATCCCTAAGCATGAGCAACAGAAAAATAAAAGGGATTCCATAGGATTTGCAAGGTTCCGTGTTTTAAAGCACAAAAACAATTTCGAAATTCATTTTGGATTACCTCTTGAAGAACTCCGAAGCAGTCGTAGCCTCATCCTTTAGGAGTCCACACGAGCACTCCCACCAGAATCGCAACACTTGCCAACTGCTAGTTTGACGGCGTGTAGCTCTTGCAACTTTTGCAAATTTGTGTCTCACTTGAGTGAACGGCCTATGAGCATCTTATGCTCTATTTATAGGCTTAGGTTTGACCTAATTTGTTCTCTCTAAAAGTGGGCTCCTTACTCATTCCAAATGAGTTAGGCCCAATAGCTTTATTTTAGTCCAACTAAAATAAGACAACATTTTCTGATGGGCTTACTCTATGTGTGTGACCCTATAGGTAAAATACCCGGTCATATTAATAATAAACTATTTTATTATTAATATAAAATAAGAGCGGCATCTAGCAATGCATCATTATGTCCGAATATTATCAACATAACCTATAAGTGATAATTATTTAATATGTTTATTCCTTTTGTCACGATATCCTAATTGGGCCCAAGGCATGGTCGTGTCATCCTTGTACGGCCCAATTTATTTTACTTGATACTGGAGTAGACTGGATCCGAATAAATATCTAATATTTATTCTTTCTAGCATGGCCATGCGTTTTCTTAGTCTTACTCCATCAAGTGGCCTATGGATATCACTCTTGTCACATAGGAGAGACAAATCCCATCTATATCACTCACATCCCTCTGCATAATTTGTTCATTGCCTAATCATAACCTTTATAGTCCTCTTGTTACAGAAGACGTTTAATTGTATTAAAACAATAAACTCCTCATGTAGGAATCGTAGTGACTTCAGGTCGAAGGACTACATATACCATTATCACATTGAGAATCGTTTATGACAATCATGTAACGATCCATGCAACGTTCTCATGGTGGGTCTGTCCAGTACATCATTACTCTTAATGTGTACCTGTGTGAAGACTCGATATCATCTATATCTATGATCTGTGAGATCAGGTCATCAGTACACTTACACACTAGTCTCAGTGTATTTACATGTCCCCATGTAAATACTTGACTAGGGACATTTTAGGAATAATTTTTATATGACCTATTACTCCAAGGATAAATATGTTTTAAAACAATTTTAAACTGAAATATTTATTCTATTGATAAGTAGAAAAATGATACAAATGAAGAAGCATAAAAGCTCATAGTGCATACATGTTAGTCCTCAAATTTTCAATAAAAGCTTGAATAAAAATTTCATAAAAATTATAAAAATTAGTTTAATTTGTTAGAAAATTAGGATTTAAATTCAATAAATGGATGTTGTTGGAAATAATCTGCCCTTGATCAATTTTCTCTAGTTTTGCAGTGAAAAAGTTAAGAAATCAAGAGAAAATTACACTAGAGGAGCTGACGCGTAGCCTCACCCCACGCGTAGCATCAACAGCTATTTTTGATGCTGACGCTACACATCACAGCCACGCGTAGCGTCAGTGCTGCGTGGTCTCCACCTCCACTTTGACCAACCACTCCACTTGGACCCAATAATGGGCACTCCACTCAGCCACAAGGGCCATCCCACTCACCATGAAAGGCCAAAAATCGGTGGAGACATGTCCATATGGCCAAGCATGATCAAATTTAATAATTTGAAGTGGCCATTATCAAGTGTTTAATGGAGGCTAAGTCAGGGGTGTGACGTGTAGCATCACAGGGACCCGTAGCGTCAGCACCCTTGCTCAGCCCTATAAATAGGGCCATCCAACACCATTCAAATCATCCCATCCCATCCCATTCCATAACATTTCTTTTCTCTCTTGTGCTCGACTTTGAGTACTTCTTTTGTGAGTTGTAGTTCTAGAATAGTTTTCTAGATACTTGAGTGTGTTTCGGTGTATTGTGATCATTGTATCGTGAAGTTCCCATCGTCTTCGTAATGTCAAAATCTGTAAGTGTTATTTCTACTTTCACCATGTGTAACTAATTTGTTTATGTTGGAATTGGTGAACTAATCTATTGAGTATAATGTTGTGAATTCGACCTCTGCATGTTTATGATTCAAGTCCATGTTAGTATTTTAACCTTTTATTAATATGAACGTCAAACGAGAGAATGATTTTCATGTGTATTGAAACTTGTTTTATTAGTATGAATGTCAAACGGGAGAATGATTGTTCATGCCGTATTGAAACTTGTTTTGACGAAAGTAAAAAGTTGGAATACCCTTGGTATCTCAATTCTATAGGGGTTGTTAACCATTGTTGCCATAAGGCCAGGTCTTAATGCAAGTTTTTACTGAGAAAGCTCACGAGGGATCGGACTTTACGGTGAATTCTTAGAATTTATATCACGAGGGATCGGTTATAATGATTTTAAGCTGCAATGACATAAAACTTGATGATTAAATATGCATGTCTTGAGTTCCTCATTGTTATTCTAGATTAGGGATCCAATTTCCAACATAATTTGTTTATCTGTGTTTATCTCAAGTATCTTACCTATTCTAGATTGCAACTCATTTTTTTAGATAGATTTTATTTTCTTTTATCTTATGAACCACTCAATCATGCTATCCTGTGAATATTGTATAAATTGTATATAAATTATTCTTTTGTTTATAACTTCCTTCCCACTTACCATAGTAAATAGAAAATTACTGTTATTATTGGACTTTCAATCCCAGTGGAACGATATCTAAATTTTGAAAACTACAAACGATTGGTGCGCTTGCCAATTAACAAACCCGGTGGTGGAAAAGAACTGTTGAGATGCTATCGCCGGGTTAACAATACACCAACAGCTTTAATTCATCACCCTGGATCTTTGAAAGACCTATCTCATATATGGAGATATGAGAAGGTAAGTTAAAAACGATTAATGAGAAATCCTCAATTAAAAACAGCAGAAAGAATTATTAAAATAGATGCTATATGATTGGATTTAAAGAGGTTAAACATCATGAGGTTTAATGACTTCATAATATGTCCAAAGTATTTTTAAGATGATACGAGAAGAAGATTTGATACAAAGGAAAAGGAAAATAATCAAAACAATGCAATTTGGAGAATCAGGACACCACTCGCTCAAGCGAGTGCCACTCTCGCTTAAGCGAGTTCACGGGGTACGCTTGAGGGAGCCAAGAAAACACGCTTGAGTGAAAAAAGAGAGAAGCATCAGGTGCCCATCTCACTTGAGCTAGCCCTGCTCGCTTGAGCGAGATTGCTCCAGTAGCCAATCCCATTCCCCCTCGCTTGAGTGACCCTCCAAGAACACAGGCCATTCGCTCAAGCGAAATTAGTCCAGTAGCTAAATACCTCGCTCTCACTCGGACGAGACCTTACTCACCTGAGCGAATTTCCTCCAGTAGCTAATACCTGATGCATAGGCAATCTCGCTTGGGCGAGATGCTAGTTCGCCTGAGCGAACCACGTCTAGAGATGATTCAACACAGCTTTTGCTCGAGGGAAGGTGAGCCCGCTCGAGTGAGAATTGTTCAGTATGCTTATACCCATTACAGGCGCGTCTCGCCTGAGCGAGGCCCACTCTCGCTTGACTGAGATTCGGCCAGTGGCCATACAAACAACACAGGGGATTCTCGCTTGAGTGAGAATATATGTACATACGTAGAAACATGAAATTTTTCATAACTCAACATATGAAAATCTATTCAAGGCAATATTAAACAGGTTTAGTGCATCACATACATCATATTAGGTATTTTAAACATATTCCAATTAATCACATTCTATGATCTCTATTCAAATTCATGAATTATATCATAATTAAGTTTATCATCTTATACACTTTATAAAATTTAGATCATCATATAACCATTCTTCCATTTACCAAAATTAAAAGTCATTCAAACCATATTCATCATTCATACATTGACAAGGTCACAAATAAAAATGAGCCATACACCCAAAGGTCTCATTTTCCTACATGACCTCCAAAATCATCATTCATCTATCTATCATCCATACAAGTTACCCATGTAAATTCATGGCAGTACAAAATATCCATCATGTATATACATTACAAAAGTATACATATAAGCTATAAAATCAAAACAATTGTCAGTCAAGGCATCTTTACCCAAAATGTCTTTCTTCACATAATTCCTCCACACATGAGCTCCATAGTCAAGCCTTACAACATAAGAGCTAAAAAGATAGACCACATGGAAAGTGAGTATACTTTCTTAATGATGAAAAATCCAACAATTTGTGATAATATACATATGAATGCAAGTTAAACATCTTCTCCCCAAAAAGGAGTTCAAATGGCACTAAAATCAATCAATCACCCAATTCATAGAACACTCATATCCATAAAGGTTCATTTAGCCACACTAAACCTATAACACAATTATAGTTAGTGATCAAGAGGATTCCATATTGATAAGTGTTGAATAAGCATTGATTTCATGACTCATTTGAACCAATTTTGTAAAGACTTTAAGCTAAATTAAGGAATTATTGAAGGAAGTGAGCATGAATCTTTTAAGCATTGTATAAAAAGACATGTTGTGAAAAGTTGCAGGAAAGACAAAAGTAAGCAAGCTTGAGCATGAAAGTTGGAAAACATAAACACCTCTCACGCTTAAGCGTGAATACTAGACGCTTAAGCGAGGATTAAGCATGACTTAAAGGAGACAGAGGCATCAGGACCCCTCTCACACTCAAGCGTGGGGATGAGACGCTTGAGCGTGAGCTCGAGAGCGCCCAAGCGAAGACCAAGCGTGAGCGTGAGCGTGACCCTGCACATGAAGCACGCTTGAGCGTGACTAAATGGAGCTTGAGCATGACCAGGCATATGGAGGGCGCTTGAGCGTAAGCTTTACACGCCTGAGCGTGAGGGATGGATAATAAGGCCACGCTTGAGCGTAGCTGAGGAGGGATAAGTGTTCTGCACCAAAACGAGAAGGCCACGCTTGAGCGTGGTTACTTCATCTTGAGCGTGAGACCATCAAAAAGCATTAGAACCCTTCACGCTTGAGCGTAAGACCATCAAGCTCAAGCGTGACTCCTGCAGTATGGGATTTTCCAATTTAATATTCACCAATGATGCGATGCCAACTCACCCAACTTCTTGTGTCTCTGCAAGTCTCTGAAAGATGCTGCATGGGTTCTACGCAAGTGGAAAAGGGAAGCTGAACCTTGACTCCTATAAATCAAGCTGCAAACAACATATCCATCATCAGATTCATCCCCTGTATTTTCATTCACACTTTCCATTATTTTCTGTATTCATTCTTTTGATGGTGAAAATGCAAGGCATGAGTAACTAAACTCCCTTATGGGATTGGCTGTAATCCATTCAACACTGAAGTAATGCTGTTGTAAGTTTTTATTTAGTAATGAGATTTGATAAGTTTCTGTATTTCCTTCTGCGTTTAATGCCTGAAAATACTTGATCACTATTTTCTTGTTTTAAGTTTTCTCAAGTATGCTGGGAAGTGACTTTTGAAAGCAGATCCGAAAGAAATATTTGTTGTGAGTAGGTAGCCAGGGATGGTGTCTAACGCAATAAATGTCAAAACAATCGAGCGATAATGCTGGGATGATTTCAAAGTGACTGAGGGATCAGCGGTTTGAAATCATTCTTATGAATTTTGTAGTCGAGGGATCGATACAAATGACTTTTGATTGTGACGTAGAACTTATCTTTTCAATTTACTTAAATGAAAACTTATGCAGCTTACAGAGGTGAAGATGTGATGAAGCCAATCCCTGTTTTACAAAATTGATTTTTCAACACCATTCACTGTTATCTTTTGCAACTTTTACTCTCTGTTATTTACTGTCTTCTTGATCAACATCATTTATAACAAAACAAAAACCAAACCATTCTGCCAAATCAATTCAAGACTAAGATTTTCATTCTCACACCTCCTCAGTGGAACGACATCTATGCTGTACTACAATCTCTGTGTTTAAACTTGGCACATCCATTCCATTGAGTTCATATTATACAAACTTGATTCTCTTTCAATAAACTCTTCATTTCCAAATATCTCAGAAACTCCTTATCACATATACACTTCACATCACTTCCTCATTAGGATATTACTTAATGCCATGCTTCTATAGCTAATGCACATGCTGGTGTTTAAAGATGTATATGCATGGATCCAATTTCATTTCATCAGGTGATCGCAACCACCATAATCATTCATTCATTCTCATTGGTTTCCCGCCTCGCAAGGGGTACTCCCTCTAGCAGCCTCGCAAGGTGCTTTCTCGTGATCGCAACCACGTTCAACAATTCATAATGGTTTCCCACCTTGCAAGGGGTACTCCCGCCTCGTGATTGCAACCACAGGCATTCAATCTCAATGGTCCTGTAGGGCCTTTCATTTCAAATAACAGGTGATCGCAACCACTGGTTCAATATCACAGGAACTCACAAGCCCTTTATATCTCAAATCTCAAGTGATCGCAACCACTTTTCAAGCATCATGTTATGCATGTCATGCTATGTATGCAACAATACTCATGCATGCCTTAACCTCATAAGGATTATCTCACCCTCTCATCTAGGGTACCACTCATACTCAATCACAATATTAATCCCATATAATCAAATATATATATACCATTTCACAATCAACCATCGCAAGATTCAATCTCTATTTCATATCACATACATAAAGCATTACATCCATTCAAGGAGCAACATGCAATATGGCATCAATACATACATTATCAACATACAAGGTTTCATGCATTTAGAAAATACACCCCTCTCCTACCTCAAGAAAAGTAGACTTTCAGGTTCGATGTTCCCCCCTCACAAGTGTTATCAAGTCCTATATCAATTAATTATAGGACCACATTAACCATTCATCCAATCATCATTCTCAATATATATGCATATACAAACATGATTCTCATCATGTAGTAACTATTTACAAGTTTTATTCATTGCCTAATTAGGCTTCGGGAATTCCTTCCCTTAAATGAAAACTCATTATAATTAGAGCAATAATCCCAATAACTAGGTTGCTCACACGCATTAATTTCCCACCAACACCTTAGGTGAGTTTTCATTTATGGCTTCCAACCAACATCATAAATCATCATTAAATGTCAATACCTCATCATTTATAACACTTCTCTCATCAATAAATGCCAACCCCTCCTACATTACACATTTCCCCCAAATTCATAAGTTAGGGTTTTATTAAAAACCTAACAAACATCATAAATACATATGGTTCATCATCTTCCCATCCATATTTTCGTGTACCCACTTTAAGGCTCATAAAAGGTCATATTCCTCTCACCCCACCTTATGATTTTCATATTTAAAGCTTCTCCCAAAAACCCCTATACACCCAATACTCTCCCAAGCCTTTACAATCTATATTCTAGGGTTCAAATACCATTAAAATAAGGAAGACCTTACCTTAATCAAGAAACAAAAATGGGTTACTAGAGAGAGGAAGGTGAGCTCGAAAATAGAGGAGAAGAAAGGAAAAACTTCAAGCACCCATTGTCTTCTCCTTACTCCAATAGCAAACGAAAATGAAAGAGGAAGGGCACCACTTTTACTTAGGTTTCGGATGAGAAGAAGGTAAAGGAGATGAGTGGAAAAGGAGAGGAAGAAGAAGGAGTAAATGATGTTTGCCTTAGAAGAGAAAAAGAACGTGAAGAGAGAGTGAGAAGTGGAGTCTTATTTTTAATTCCTTCCCCTTTCATGTAAAATTTACCGTTTGACCATAAACAGGATCTCTATTTGGGTTCAATATTCATTCTAAAAATTATTCCGAATGCATATTTGGATTCCCCATAATATTATCTATAGCCCTGACCAACGGCATCTCAATCTGAGATACTTGGTCTGACACTCATATTTTAACCAGGCATAAATTTTAGCCCATGAAACTTAGTAATTTATGAAGAATCATAATAGACCCAAATTAATTTATTTCTATATTTTTGGGGCATTAATCTTTCCGTATGTAAATAATTGTCATTTATTTCCTCCCTTGATTGAATATTTATATAAAAATTGGGATGTTACACCTGTTGCTGAGCCTGTTTCTCGAGCTCTTTATAGGATGTCTCTTATGGAGTTGTCTGAGCTTAAAAAGCAAGTCGAGGAATTACTTGAAAGAGAGTTTATCCGCCCAAGTGTGTCTCAATGGGGTGCTCCTGTGTTGTTGGTGAAAAAGAAGGATGGAAGCATAAGATTATGCGTTGACTATCGCCAACTCAATAAATTAACTATCAAGAACAAATATCCTCTTCCTCGCATCGATGATCTCTTGTTTATTCCTTTTGATCAAAAAATGTAGAACGCCTCTATGTTGGTTGGAAACCTGTGAGAATTTGGCTTTAGGGCCGGAGATTGTTCAGGAGACTACTGAGCAAATTAGAAAGATACAAGAGAATATAAAGATTGCTCAGGACTGACAAAAAAGTTATTATGATAAGAGGCATAAACCACTTGAGTTCAAGTTTGTGATAATGTATTCTTGAGGGTCTCACGTGATAAAGGTATTGGAAGAGCTCTGACGAGTAGAAAATTAAGTCCTAAGTTTATTTGACCTTATGAGAATCTAGAGCGAATCAAAGATGTCGCTTACGAGATTGCACTTGTAACACCCTAAAATTTTAAAATAAAGGATAAATTAAGGAAATTAATATTGAATAATTGTATGTGGAATAATTAATGTCCCAAAATATTAGAAATAATTAAATTAAGATTTTTAGGAATTATTGGTGATTTATGGAGACCGGATAAGCCAAAAATAAGCCCAGTTGAGATATGGGTATTGGGATGATATTAGTCAGGGAAATTAAGAATAATATTGGGAGTCCAAATATGTACTCGGAATAATTTTCAGATTAAGTATTGAGCCCGAACAAAGGTCCTGTTTGCCATAAAACGATGAAACTTTAATGAATGGAATTAAAAATAAAGCAAAAACTCATTCCTTCTCTTATTTCTTTTGTTGGCTTGCTGAGGGAATGAGAAAACATAAATATCACTCCTTCTTCCTCATTTCTCTTCATCTCTTTTCCTCTCAAAACCCTAAGCTAAGGTGGTGGCCTTTTTCCCTCTCATTTTCATTCAAGGGAGCTTGTAAGGAGGCCATTGAAGTTTGAAGTCTTCTCCTTCTTTCCCTCTATTTTCGCAGCTCTCTCTCTCCCTATTGGTACCCATTTTTTGTTTTGGGTGTGAGGTAAGATATACTCACCATTTTATTAAAGTTCTTGCAAAGAATATGAGTTATTATGAGTTGGGGGAGCAATGCATATACGTGGGTATTTATGGAGAGCATTTAATGCAAGAACCATAGTGGGGGTTATTATAAATGCATGGTTTAAGTGGAATAAATATGGTTGATGCATTTATATTGGTAGGAGATGAAGAATGATGAGGCATTAATGAGAGTTGTTAGGTTTTGGGTGAAAACCATAACTATGAGAAATTGGGGAAAATGAATAATGTTGGTTCAAGAGTCTGTTTTAAGAAGAAATACATGTCATTGATGGGTTTAGGTGTTGATAAATAAAATTATGTGAATGTTGGGCTATTGTTGTTGGTAGCCTTGAATTTAATGAATGTGGCTTGATGGGAAGGAATTCCCAAAGCCTAACAAACAAGGAAAATGATGTTTATAACATGTTCCATACATGTTATGAATTGTAGATGTAATAATGGTCAATTAGAATTGAATTTGTGTTTTGAATAGTTGATTGATTGAGGTTTTACATGTATATCAATGTAGGACCTATTCTGAATGATGAGGCGGGTACGTCGTATCCATCGGAATTCTTCTCTTGAGGTAGGAGAAGAGTCTTATATTCTATTTGCATGAATTGGATAGTGTTTGATTGTCATATGTGACAATATGCATGTTTGCCTTATTTTGATGTTATGGAAATATGAATTGTGTATGTAATGTTGAGAATAATGTTTGGCATCATGCTTGTGTAATTAGAATAAATATGGTATGCTATATGGTGGTGTGGTTTGTTTGATAAATTGATGATATTCTTCTATCCACCATAGATGTGAAATGAATGTTATTGATGTTTGTTTGAGAATGGGTGTGAGTGAATAGCATACCATGATCTGATAATGGAAAGTTGATGATTGAAATTGATATTGAGTGCCATTGGAAATGGTGTATGAATGTTAACGTGCCACACTTAAAACTTGAGAACAAAACTAAACCCAACAATGATAAATCCACTAAGAAATGTGAAGTGGTGTTAGTGATGATGATGGTAATGATGTTTGATGAGTGGCATGTATAGGATGCATAGAGTGAGAAATACATATGATTTGCATTTGTATCCATGGCATACTGCATAGCCGCCGATGTTGGAACATTAGGGGAGTTCCCTCGGCCGACCCAGTGGGAGGGTGGCTCGGTGCATGAGTAATTTTATTTTCCCTTGTGACTCGGTATGTAAGTCACAAAGCTGCCCATGTATTGCACGGGGAGCTACATGTGGCTGACCCTCGTAGGGGTGGCTCTTGATGAGCAGGTGACCCCGGTGGTCCTTGGGATCACAGCCGCCATGATTTGAGATCTGGCCGGCCCACAACACCATATATTGAATATGTGTTTACCGTGGTCATGGTGAAAATGACCGGTGTTGTAAATGGGCGATGCGGTTTGGTACCAGTCAAATAATTGTTGAAATACATGTAAATTTAAGAATAAGTATACACATTTTACTACTACAGTAGGGGTATGGTTCGATGATTATACTTGAATCCCATAATCGGTGTTTATATTCCCATAGTCAGATCTATAATTGTTGAAATGTTCCATTGTGCATATGCATTAGCTTAAGAGCATTTGCATATAGCAAGGAAGTATGCCAAAGGTGATGATACATGGTGATGGTTATGTTGAGAATGGAGAGATGAAATTAAGACAACATAAATCATGTGAATACCAATAATAGTATGAGACGAATGATGAAATGTATGATGGCCTAACTGTTGGAGGTCTGGATCATGTGTGTGGTTTTATACTTGCTTGATTTACAAAGATGATTGTAATTATGATGATAGTTAATGATGAGTTGTGTATGAATGCAAGTATACATGTTGTAGTACATATGCACATGATCTTATGGTATTCATATTCATTCTTTTGAAATGTATAACTTACTCTCCTATGTTGTCCACTTTTTAGACTTGTGATGCAGGGCACTTATAGGAAGAGTGGATATTTTGGAGTACATTTTGTTGAGGAGGTAAATAGGTGTATAGGAAGTGCCTTGGCAAGTAAAATCTAGATTTTTGTATAGCATATAGAGTGTGTGTATGCTTATTTTGTTATCTAGATTGTAATTGATGATTTTGAGGGTCATGTAGGAAAATTAGACCTTGGTGTGCATGGCCAATTTTTATTAATGACCCAAATGATGTAAGACGATGAACTATGATGTGTGTTGGCGATAAATTCTATGAATGAATAAAGGTTCACGTGAAAGTTTGTGTCTTGGTGAATACATGAGATTATGTGCTTGATTTAATATGATACTTAGGTAAGAATGGAATTTAAAGGGAATTAATACTTGTGACAAGTTATAAAGGTGTAATAGGATATGTACGTTGTGTTAAATTTGATTGATTTAGGATGGGATAAGTTTTGGCATTTTAGGTTGCAAGGAAATCTGGTGTGTTTCGTTTCCCTACAGAACTCACTCAAGCGAGTGAGAATCTCGCTCAAGCGAGATCCTCTTACATCAGTGGTTTGGCCACTGGCCAAAATTCGCTCAAGTGAATGGCCTTCTCACCCAAGCGACATTTGTCTGGAATCAGTGGTTGGTTACTGGACCATTTTCGCTCAAGTGAAATGGTCATGGCTGGGGAATCGCTCAAGCGAGAGGAAGGGAAATGGACACTGGATGATTTTTTCCCAGGCGAGTCTTGCCTCGCTCAAGCGAAAATCGGGCAGTGAGTCTCTAATGCTATTGGAGCAATCTCGCTCAAGCGAGATGGAACTCGCTCAAGCGAGATTGGCTCCTGAGGCAAATCTTCTCTCTCACTCTAGCATTTCACTGGCTCACCCAAGTGTGGTCCTGTTAGTCCCCAAATTTTCAATAAAAGCTTTAATAAAAATTTCATAAAAATTACAAAAATTAGTTTAATTTGTTAGAAAATTAGGATTTAAATTCCATAAATGGATGTTGTTGGAAATAATCTGCCCTTATCAATTTTCTCTAAGTTTTGCAGTGAAAAAGTTAAGAAATCAAGAGAAAATTACACTAGAGGAGCTGACGCGTAGCCTCACCCCACGCGTAGCATCAACAACTATTTTTGATGCTGACGCTACGCATCACAACCACACGTAGCGTCAGTGCTGTGTGGACTCCACTTCCAACTTGGCCAAGCACTCAGCTTTGACCCAATAATGGCCACCCCACTCAGCACCAAGGGCCACCCCACTCAACACAAATGGCCAAAACACAGTGGAGACACGTCCAAGTGGCCAAGCATGATCAATTTTAATAATTTGAAGTGGCCATTATCAGCTGTTTAATGGAAGCTGAGTCAGGGGCCTGACGCGTAGCGTCACTTTGACGCGTAGCATCAGCACCCTTGCTCAGCCCTATAAATAGGGCCATCCAACACCATTCTAAATCATCCCATAGCATCCCATTCTCTTCTTTTCCCTCTTGTGCTCGACTTTGAGTACTTCTTTTGTGAGTTGTAGTTCTAGAATAGTTTTCTAGATACTTGAGTGTGTTTCGGTGTATTGTGATCGTTGTATCGTGAAGTTCCCATCGTCTTCATAATGTCAAACTCTGTAAGTGTTGTTTTTACTTTCACCATGTGTAACTAGTTTGTTTATGTTGGAATTGGTGAACTAATCAATTGAGTATAATGTTGTGAATTCGACCTCTGCATGTTTATGATTCAAGTCCATGTTAGTATTTCAACCTTTTATTAATATGAACGTCAAACGGGAGAATGATTTTCATGTGTATTGAAACTTGTTTTATTAGTATGAATGTCAAACGGGAGAATGATTGTTCATGCCGTATTGAAACTTGTTTTGACGAAAATAAAAAGTTGGAATACCCTTGGTATCTCAATTCTATAGGGGTTGTTAACCATTGTTGCCATAAGGCCAGGTCTTAATGCAAGTTTTTACTGAGAAAGCTCACGAGGGAGCGGACTTTACGGTGAATTCTTAGAATTTATATCACGAGGGATCGGTTATAATGATTTTAAGCTGCAATGACATGAAACTTGATGATTAAATATGCATGTCTTGAGTTCCTCATTGTTATTCTAGATTAGGGATCCAATTTCCAACATAATTTGTTTATCTGTGTTTATCTCAAGTATCTTACCTATTCTAGATTGCAACTCAACTTTTTAGATAGATTTTATTTTCTTTTATCTTATGAACTACTCAATCATGCTATCTTGTGGATATTGTATAAATTGCATATAAATCATTCTTTTGTCTATAACTTCCTTCACATTTACCATAGTAAATAGAAAATTATTGTTGTTATTGGACTTTCAATCCCAGTGGAACGATATCTAAATTTTGAAAACTACAAACAATTGGTGTGCTTGCCAATTAACAACCCGATGGTGGAAACGAACTGTTGAGACGCTATCGCCGGGTTAGCAAGTTTTCTGGCGCCGTCGCCGGGGATTGAATTGTTTTAGTAAAACAGTAAATTTTTAATTACCGTGGTAAATATATTTTTTTTACCTTAGTTAAATTTTTTTTTTTTATTTTTTTACTTATTGTTACACTAACTTTCTTTGTCTAGTTTGTGTATGCAAACTCGATCTACCGCAGGGAAAATTTATTTTGATCCTGAGATAGAAAAGTTTGTAAAGAAAATCAAGTCTTTGAAATCTAAAACACAAACTAAATCTTCTTCTACTTCTAATTTTGAAAATTCAAATATGGCTGCTGAAAGGAGAACATTGGGACAGTTTGCTGCTATTAATGGTCCACCCCGAGTTTCGGGAATGTTTCAAGGACCAGTTTTGCCAATGGAGATTAAACCTGTCACTTTAAATATTATTCAAAACAACCAATTTGCTGGTTTAAATCATGAAGAACCATATGAACATTTAACTATTTTTTATGAGTTATGCAGCACAATTGGTTTTGAACCCAATCAAGAAGAGTCTGTTTATATGAGACTTTTCCCTTTTTCATTGATTGGTAAAGCAAAAGAATGGTTTAAATCTTGTCCACCGGGTAGTTTTGCAAACTGGTCCGATGTTGAAAGAAAATTTTTGGAAAGATTTTATTCTCCTTCAAAATATTTTGAAGCAATGACAGCCATACACTCTTTTTCTCAAAATAATGATGAATCATTAGGAGAGACATGGGAACGATTCAAGGCACTTTTGAGAAAGTGTCAAAATCGCAACCTGAATGATGCTGAAAAGGTAAGAATCGTTTACCATGGTTTATTGCCTCAGTTCAAGATGATGTTAGATGCTTGTGCAGGTGGTTCTTTAATGAACAAGACTGTGGAGGAAGCCATAGAAATATTGGAATCAATGGCTATCAGTGACCGCCAAGCAAAGCATGAAAGAGGTAATGTACAAAGGAAGCCAGGAATACTTGAATTGGGAGTAAATGATGCGGTGTTGGCTCAGCAAAAATTACTGACCCAACAAATTGAAGTTATGAGCAAGCAATTGGAAAAACTCCAAATTGCTCAAGTAGCATCACCACCCCCTGCTCAACTTAAATAATGTATGCACTGCATGGGAGAACAATCATGTGGTTACTGTGGAAATGAGCAAGAGCAAGCCAATTTCATGAACCATCAAAGAGCACCCTTAGGTAATTTTCCTTTCAATCATGGAAATTCTTTTCCTAACAAATACCTGCAGGGTTGGCAAAATCAAAATATTGGCTGGAGACAGGATGCTGGACCTTTCAACCGACCTCCTAACAATCAATTTAAGCAACAACAAACTGACAATGCAAGATTGACAAGAATAGAGGAATCTATTCAATAGTTATTGCAGTTTGTAGAGACAAATGAAGCTGCCCGGAAAGCATCAGACATACAAATGGGTCAGCTTGCAAAAGAAATAGCCGAATTAAAGAGTTATGGGTTTTCTGCAAACACTCAAAACCCAAGGGAACAATGTAATGCTGTTTCTTCTGATGTTGTAAAAATTGATTGTAAAGAAAAGAGTGAGAAAAAGAAAGAAGAAGAAGAGAAAGAAAGTAAAAAAATAGAAAAAAATGAAAAAAATGAAAAAGAAAAAAATATGCAAGTATACAGAGCAAGAAACAAACTGTGTAACCCCGAAAAAATGCAAAGATCCAGGGAGTTTCACCATTCCTTTAACAATTGGAAATATCAACATCAGGAATGCGTTATTAGATTTAGGGGCTAACATCAACTTGATGCCCTTAGATTTAATAAAGCGCATTGGTGAATTTGAGCTAAAAGTGGCAAAAACAGAATTACAGTTTGCGGATCGCTCTGTCAAGAAGCCTTTTGGGATTGTGGAAGATGTGTTAGTAAAGGTTGATAAGTACCACTTCAGAGTTGATTTTGTGGTACTGGATATGAAGGAGGATACTGAGATCCCCCTGATTCTAGGAAGACCTTTCATGAAGACTGCAAGGATCAGAGTAGATGTTGATCAAAGTATGGTTGCAGTCAAGGTTTATGAAGAAGAGGTAAACTTTAGTGCTCATGAACATCTAAGGACAAGTAATGAGAAAAAAGTTTACCCTTCAATCGAACCAGGTATATCTCTTCCCAATCAATTAAATTGTTTTAAATTAACCGATGCCTTGAAAGATGAAAAACAGGTAATTAAGCATCGGAAAAGAAGAAGAAGGAAGAAATAGACAGGTGAATCCTCAACAAATATTAGGAGACCACCTGATTAATCAGAGGTAATGTCTGGCTGGAGACATTAAATTTAGCGCTCAATGGGAGGCAACCCATTCTTTTCTTGCTATTTTCAAAATAAAAAAAAATTAGAATGAAATTAAAAAGAAAAGGGGTTTTAAACTCAAAAGAAAAGGTTTTTGAAAATCAAAATTTTGAAAAATCAAAAACAAAAGCCCACGCGTAGCGCCACTGTGACACGTAGCATGGACTCTGAATTTTGGACCTGACGCGTAGCGTTCCATCCACGCGTAGCGTCAGAGCCCACGTTCAGTTTTTAAAACTGAACCAAAGAGGCCCATCTTAGGGTTTAAAACCTAAGATCTCCTCTCTGCCTCACTTAAGTTTTCAAAACCTAATTTTCGAAACCTCATTTTCTCTCTTCCAAACCTTATCAATCCTAGTTGCTCAAGGAATCACAAGTAAGTGTTCTAATCCTTTCTCTTTAGTTTTGGTTTTAAATTTTTGATTTTTAGAAATAAATGTGGTTAGGATTAGGATTAGAAGACCATTGGAATTGATTGCTGTTAGGAATTAGGAATTGAATGGATATAATGTGGTTTGGAAAGGGGTTGCTGCTGTGCAACCCCTATTTTTTTTCTGTTCTGCGCAGCTCACGTGTAGCGTCCCACTGACGCGTAGCGTGAGGATGAACTGCAAGCCCACGTGTAGCGTCCCACGACGCGTAGCGTGGGAGTAACAGGCTGACGCGTAGCGTCCCATACACGCGTAGCGTCAGCCTCTGTTTTGAATTTTGTTAAAATTTTGAGTGATGTTACTGTTTCATGTATGTATTTATTTTTGTTTTTAATAAATCAGTCTAGTATGCCTATTTTCTTTTAATTTAATAAATTTTCTTATTTAGTATTTGTTATACTTTCTTGCATTAATAAAAATTAAAAATATAAACATTTGTTGATGCATATTATTTTGTGTGAATTTTTGTTTTTATTGCTGAAAATACAAAAATATGCATATTAACTTTCTTTATAAATCACAAAAATACAAAAATATATTGTTTTGAATTGTGTGAATTACATGTGTAAATATTTATATTTGTAAATATTTGGTTGATTGTATATAATGTGTGATTTATTAAGTGTGTGCTTAATTTTGAAAATTTTTACTTTTTGCAGATGGCACCAAGGAAATCCATTCCCACTGCTGGTCCCTCTAAAAGACAGAGGAAGGCCATGGATACTGACACCACCTCTGAGGATCCTGATCTTCAGGGACAGGAAGTGTTAGGTCTGAGGGATCCTACGAGATTTCGCACTGACATGAAATGGGCCCGCTTTTATAAGGTAAAGGGGCAAAGACTCATCTGGGAGAGGGTGTTGGATCTTAGTGCTGGAGATTATCCTGAGCTGCAGGATGGAATCCAGAGGAGGAGATGGGGACCCCTGTTTTCTCTACCTACTAAGGGGGATCCCATCTTAGTGATGGAGTTTTATGCAAATGCCTTCAGGACTCGCCAGGACGCACCGAGTATCGGACAGCAGCGGACGAGTTGGGTGAGGGGCCGACATATTTCATATGACCGGGATACTATCAGTACCCTATTGGGTAATCCTTGGGAGCCTACTCCCGAGGATGACACTTGTTTCTGGAAGGAAAACAGAAACAAGATTATTGCCGAGGGAGAGTTAGGATACTCCCTCGAGGAGGTTGCTCACTTCTTGAGCAAGGATGGGATCTTTTTCAACCTGAGTAGGGTTGGAAGGAGTCAATCTAACCTCCTAAAGACCCAGCTGACCCCTCTAGCCCAGGCGTGGTCCTACCTCATGCTTCATAACATCACTCCTGTCACCCACCTTTCATCTCTTCCAGCTGAGCATTGTTGCCTTCTATTTTCTATCCTCCAGGGCCATACCATTGACATTGCTGAGCTTATATCTGAGCAGATTCACTTTTATGCCCTTGGGTATAAAGTGAACCGCCCCATTCCATTTCCTCTCATCATATCTGCCTTACTGAGGAGGCAGGGAGTTGTCGTACCTTCACCCGAGTTCACTAGTTCTTCAGGGAGAGTCCCCAAAGTTTTAGTGAACATAGATTATTTAGTCCAGCAGTGCGAGCTTCCACCACTAGAGCAGGAGGCTCAGGCCAGACCCAGGAGGAGGAGACCACCCGTACAGCCTCCATCTACTGATGCTGTCACATAGGGCTTCGCCCGGATATCACTTGAGCATCAGCATATGATGCAGATGATGGCTGCCACTCATAGAGCTTATATTTATCTTCACGATGAATTTTATCAGTACAGGTTACAGGGAGAGGGAGCACCTTATGTTACCCCAGCCGAGTTTGCAGCACATGTAGCTTGGCCCGGTGATTTACCTACCTACCCTGAGACTGGTGGATCGTCTGGCGCACAGGCTGACTCTGACGGCGATGATGAGGAGGAGGAACAGGATGATGATCAGATGGAGGATTGATGATGCCATCTTCTTATTTCTTCCATTTTACTTTGAGTATAGTTGTTTTTAGTTTATATTTACATTTTACATTTACACTTTATATTATGGTATTTTATTATTGCGTGGTGTGTTTTTATGAAATTATTTGTTTTTGCATATTCTATTCGAAAAATAATCTAAAAATCCAAAAATAAAATTTTTAATAAATCAATCAAATTTTTGTTAGTAAGTTAATTTATACACTTAGAGTTTTTACACAATGAAACTTAATTTTGTAAAATCAATTATTAGTTCTTTATAACTTAGGAATTTTGATAAATTTAATTACAATAGGTTTATTAACCATCAAGCAAATTTCGATAGCCCGGTGAGCAGAGAAATATCTTTTTATATACTTAAGGGTTTAATCGACATATTTTCAATTCGAATTGATTTTGCTTTAATCTCTGATTTGTGTTGTTGTACAGCAAATTCAGGAAAATGATCAAGGCACATTTTTGGTGAAAAAAACCTTGGGCCAAACAGCTTACCTTGGTAAAAATTCTTTTATCCTTTGCAAGCCAATTTGAGCCTAAAATAAAATTCCTTGGTACCCTTAAAACTAAATCTGTTTTTACCATTCCCTATACTTGATTGATTAAAAGAGCAGTTGAAATAAATGGAAAATATTTTGAGTGTTCTCACAAAAATGGGGAGTGAAAATAAGCAACTTGATTCTTTTCAAAAAAAATAAAGTATGGAAAAGAAAAGTCAAAAATAGTGAAAAGAATCAAGTTGGGGGTATTTATTTTTCATCAACAAAAGAAATGAGAGTTTGGGTCAAGAGAAAGCCTAAAAAAATTATAAAATGCTCTTTTATGATTTCAGGTTTTTGAATTCCAAGAAAAACCATTGATTCTTGTAAACCAAGCCTCATTATAACCCGTGAAAATGAAAAGACCTTGTGATTTCTGAACTAATTCTGTATAAATGACCATTGATTAGATGACAAACAAAGTTAAATTCGTTTGATCTTATGATTGATTGAGTGAAACAGGTTACCTATTACATAGAGATAAACACCTGTGAGGTAAGCATGAAATTCTGCTTGATTGTTAATAGAATATTGTAAATAAATTTTATCATTAAACCTTTGTTATACTAATTTTTGATTATTACAAAATTAGTTAAATTGTGAAAATTACTTTTTGTTGTAAATTCTCGGACTAACTTAAAAATTTGATTCCAAATTTTTATTTTTCTTATTTTTCTCTCTTGCTCGAGGACGAGCAATGTCTCAAGTTGGGGGTATTTGTTAGTCCTCAAATTTTCAATAAAAGCTTTAATAAAAATTTCATAAAAATTACAAAAATTAGTTTAATTTGTTAGAAAATTAGGATTTAAATTCCATAAATGGATGTTGTTGGAAATAATCTGCCCTTGATCAATTTTCTCTAAGTTTTGCAGTGAAAAAGTTAAGAAATCAAGAGAAAATTACACTGGAGGAGCTGACGCATAGCCTCACCCCACGCGTAGCATCAACAGCTATTTTTGATGTTGACGCTACGCGTCACAGCCACGCGTAGCGTCAGTGCTGCGTGGACTCCACTTCCAACTTGGCCAAGCACTCAGCTTTGACCCAATAATGGCCACCGCACTCAGCACCAAGGGCCACCCCACTCAACACAAATGGCCAAAACACAGTGGAGACACGTCCAAGTGGCCAAGCATGATCAATTTTAATAATTTGAAGCGGCCATTATCAGCTGTTTAATGGCGTAGCGTCACACTGACGCGTAGCGTCAGCACCCTTGCTCAGCCCTATAAATAGGGCCATCCAACACCATTCTAAATCATCCCATAGCATCCCATTCTCTTCTTTTCTCTCTTGTGCTCGACTTTGAGTACTTCTTTTGTGAGTTGTAGTTCTAGAATAATTTTCTAGATACTTGAGTATGTTTCGGTGTATTGTGATCGTTGTATCGTGAAGTTCCCATCGTCTTTGTAATGTCAAACTCTGTAAGTGTTGTTTTTACTTTCACCATGTGTAACTAATTTGTTTATGTTGGAATTGGTGAACTAATCTATTGAGTATAATGTTGTGAATTCGACCTCTACATGTTTATGATTCAAGTCCATGTTAGTATTTCAACCTTTTATTAATATGAACGTCAAACGGGAGAATGATTTTCATGTGTATTGAAACTTGTTTTATTAGTATGAATGTCAAACGGGAGAATGATTGTTCATTGTTCATGCCATATTGAAACTTGTTTTGACGAAAGTAAAAAGTTGGAATACCCTTGGTATCTCAATTCTATAGGGGTTGTTAACCATTGTTGCCATAAGGCCAGGTCTTAATGCAAGTTTTTACTGAGAAAGCTCACGAGGGATCGGACTTTACGGTGAATTCTTAGAATTTATATCACGAGGGATCGGTTATAATGATTTTAAGCTACAATGATATGAAACTTGATGATTAAATATGTATGTCTTGAGTTCCTCATTGTTATTCTAGATTAGGGATCCAATTTCCAACATAATTTGTTTATCTGTGTTTATCTCAAGTATCTTACCTATTCTAGATTGCAACTTGACTTTTTAGATAGATTTTATTTTCTTTTATCTTATGAACTACTCAATCATGCTATCTTGTGAATATTGTATAAATTGCATATAAATCATTCTTTTGTCTATAACTTCCTTCATATTTACCATAGTAAATAGAAAATTATTGTTGTTATTGGACTTTTAATCCCAGTGGAACGATATCTAAATTTTGAAAACTACAAACGATTGATGCGCTTGCCAATTAACAACCCGGTGGTGGAAACGAACTATTGAGACGCTATCGCCGGGTTAACAGGTCCTCGAATCTCGTTCAAGCGAGATGGGTCTTGCTTAAGCGAGAGGACCCCCCTGATGCTTAATCTCTTTCTTACTCAGCATTTTTTTTTGGCTCACTCAAGCGTCGCCTCGTGGGCTCGCTCAAGTGAGTGTGACTCTCGCTTGAGTGCGTGGCACTCTGATGCCCCCATTTGTTTTGTCCTAATTAATTTTTATTTCTTATGCATCAAATCCTTTTCTTGCATCATCTTAAGAGTACTTTGGACATATTATGAATTCTTGAACCTCATGAAATTCTTTCTCCTGAAAATCCAATCATGCAACAACCAATTTAATTAATTCTTCCGCTATCTTTAATTGGAAATTTCTCATGAAATTGTTTTATTTTACCCTCTCATATCCTCATATATGAGAGTGGCTTTTCATAGATCCAGGTGTTGAATTAAAAGCTTCACCACTCTAATTATTTGATTAATTAATGATCTTAAATTGTAAAAAAAAATTTACCCGTGTTTTCGGGGCGTCTCAGCACTCCCTCCTCATAATGTGAATCTACACAATATGTTTCATTTCTCACAGTTGAGGAAGTATGTTCATGATCCCTTACATGTGATCCCTGTTGATGATGTTGTTATGCGGGATGGCTTGTCTATTCCTCCTGTCTCTGTTCGTATTGTCGGGCATTCCATGAAGAGGTTATAGAACAAATTGGTACCTTTGGTGAAGATAGCATGGAAACATGGTAATGTGGAGACGTTCACGTGGGAACATGAAGATGATATTTAGGAGCGGTATCCGAATGCGTTTGAATCTGGTATATAAAATTTTGAGGACGAAATTTCTTTTTAGGTGGGGTGGATTGTAACATCCCAAATTTTATATAAATGATTAAATAAGAAGAATAAATACTAAATAATTATATGCGGGTTAATGAATATCCTAAAATGTTGAAAACAATTAAATTTGAATTCATGAAGATTTTTCATAATTTATTGAGGCTTTAAGAGCTAAAATTATACCTGGTTAAAATATGGGTGTTGGACCAAGTATCTCCGATTGAGGTACTGTTGGTCAGGGCTGATAAGAATATTATTGGGAATCCAAATATGTATTCAGAATAAATTTTTGATAACGTATTGAGTCCGAACTGAGATCCTGTTTGTTGTAAAAATGGTAAATTTTAATGAGAGGGGTAAAATTAAAACACAAAACCCACTTCACTCTCTTCACTTTCACGCTAGTTACTGTTTCCCTTTGGTAAGCATACACTCTTTTCTTTTTCTCCCACTTTATTCATCTCTTCTTTCTCTCTAAACATTCAAATAATGATGTGCCAATCTCCTCTCCCATTTTTGTTTTTCATTGGAGCTTGGAGGAAGCTTGTGGCTTGGAACTCTCTCCCCTATTCTCTTCAATTTTTATGCTCCCTTCACCCTCTCTTGGAAGCTTACTCTTTCATTGCTTGAGGTGAGTTTCTCATTATTTCTTTGAGTGTGAACCCTTGGCTATGGGTTTTAGGTGTTGGGTAAGTGATTTAATGTATATGGATTGTTGAGAGAAGCCATTAATATGAAAACCCTAAGGTAGGGTGGTTTAAGTGCAAGCTTTTATGAGCCTTTCATGGGGTACATGAAATTAATGCTTGAAATAGTGGAAGATGATCATTATTTATGATGTTGTTGGGTTTATGGTGAAACCCTAACTTTAGAAAATTAGGGAAAATAATAATTATTGGTTGGAGAATATGTTTTGAAAGGAAATATGATATTTGAATCATGGATATGAGAGAATATGTTAGGAGAATATTTATTGATGATGGTAGATAGCATTAATGATGGTGGATGGCCATTAATGGTGATTGATGGTCATTGGTGTATGACCCCATTGATGGGAAGAGTTATAATGCATAATAATAATACTTGAATGCCTAACCCATGGTGGTTGTGGAGAAATTAATGAAATAGAAATAGTTTGACAATGAAAATGTTGAATGCACCAAGTATTAAATTAGAATATGTAAGTCTTGGTGATTTTGAGTTAAAATTAATTATGTGGTGCCTTATGAAATGTAGGACCCATTCCGAACAATGGGGTAAGAATGTTGTATTACTCAGAATTCTTCTCTTAAGGTAGAGAGGAGTTTTATATTCTAAATGCATAGATTGAGTAGTGTTTGATTGTTATATGTGACAATATGCATGTTTGCCTAGCTTGTGTGGTAATGACAATTTGAGATTGTTAAACATAATGATGATAATTGTGCTTGGCAATATGTATTGTGCATTTGGAATATTTATGGTATGCTACATAGTGATGTTAAATTGCTTGGCTAGTGTGATGCCTTGATATGATGTGATTATGTTATATTCACCATGAAAGTGGAATAATCATTATTGATGATGAATGAGAATGGATATGGATGATTAGCATACCTTGATTGTCTACTAAGAATGATGTGGTGATGTTGGTAATGGTGATGATTGATGAGTGGCATGATTAGGATGCGTAGTTGTGAGAATACATGTGATTTGTATTGCATTGCATCCATGGCATATTGTATAGCTGCCAGTGTTGGAATATTAGGGGATTCCCCCGGTTGGCCTAGTGGGAAGGCGGCTCTATACACGAGCATTCTTAATTCCCCTATGACTCGGTGTGTATGTCACGAAGCTGCCCATGTATAGCTATGGGGAGTTGAATGTGGTTGACCCTGTGGGGGTGGCTCTTTGAGGAGCAAGTGTCCCCAGTGGTTCTTTGGATCATAGCTGCCATGGTATGAATCATGGTTGGCCCGTAACACCTTTATGTTGAAAATGGCCAGGTGTTACAAGATGGGCGATGCGGTTTGGTACTAGTTAAACATAATGATTTGCATGCAATTTGATGATAAGTGTACACATTTTACTACTGCAGTAGGGTTATGGTTATATGATCATGCTTGAATTCCATAATTTGTTGTTTATTCCCACAGTCAGATCCATAATTGATATTACTTTGTTGTGTATGTGCATTAGCCTAAGAGCATTTGCATATAGCAAGGAGGTATACCAAAGATGATGAGAAATGGTGATGGTTGTGATTAGGTGAGAAAATACCTAAAGACAACATACGAGATATGAATACAAAGAAATATATTGCGTATGGTAATCATATGTGTGATAGCCCAATATGATAAGGAACTTGATTGCATGTATGCTTATATACTTTGTTATGATTCATAGAGATGATTAAGTTATGTGTATGTTGGTGAGATGATGATGATTATGATGATGAATGATACATTGAGGCAAAGTATACATGACATTGAATGCATATGCACATAATCATATTGTATTCATATTCATCCTTTGGAATGTATAACTCATTCTCCTATGTTGTCTATTTTTAGCTTTGTAATGCAAGACATCCATGGGGTAAGATTACATCTCTTTTTGAAGTGCTTATTTTGGTGATGGAGGTAAATTAGTGTATAGGGAGTGCCTTGTCCGACAACCATTGATTTTGTATAACATATGGTGTTGATATATGCTTAATATGTATTTGGGATTAGTGTGTATTAATTTTGAAGGTCATAGATGAAAATTAGACCCTTATGTTTATGGCTAATTTTTTATTATGCCCTAGACAATGTATGATGACAATTGTGATGCTGGAATTATTGCCCAAATGATGAATGGATGATGTTATTTCATGAATTACAATGTTTTATGAAGCATGTGTGAAGTTGGGTCTTGATGTTTATGCATAATTGAGGAACGTATAGGGTCATATTGAGATTTATGAGAAATGGATGGCATGTGATAGTTCAATTAGCCCTTATGCATGATGTGTGACTTGTAGAAACTGGAATGGGCCAATTCCATTGAGAATTGACCCCTAAGTTGCATCAAAATGCCTCAAAACGGGTTAAACACATTTATACGCATAAGTCTCTCATTTTTAGGAATTTTTTAGTGTGGCTAGTGGATACACATCATAAATAATTTATTTTAGCCGGTGTTAAATTTTGGTGGCCATTGGATTTGATATGCAAAAGATAGGGTAGTTCGAAGTTCAATTTTGCAGCTTTTTGGGCAGGTTCTGCATAACTGCTGTCTTGAATCGATTCAGGATATGCATTCAAGAGATTTGGTTCTACCCCTAGAAGTGTCCCTGAATCATGTGAATCGATTCAGAGTACGCATGAATCGATTCATATGGCTATCCCTATAATTTGTAACGCGTAAATCGATTCACCATGGGGTCTGAATCGATTCATTCACCTATTGTATGCCTCTTTTGGTTCTCTGTAACGCATGAATCGATTCATGCCAGGATTGAATCGATTCATGGCCCTGATCCTTCAAAATGCTTTATGTTTTGCTATGTGTTGGGTACCATTGAGCCATGGCATGATTATATATCAATGTGTAAACGTATTTACCATATTTTAGCAATCAATTCAAGTATCCCTAAACCTCTTTTCATCTCTTTCCATAACTCTCAAAATAACTTATGTTTCTACTTATCCTTGTTGATGATCACATGATTAATTGTCCAAGGAGCACTCTTGATTAAACTTACATACTTTCTCATATCTTCATATATGGGATAGGTTCTTTTAAATGATCTGGGGTTACTTGTTAAAGTTTTATCTCACGGTTTCTTCCATTCTTTAATTATTTTAAAAATCAATAAAAATTTACCCTGATTTTTATTAATTTATTTTGGGGTTCTCTCACCAGTACCTACACCAGCACCTGCTACCACAAGACAGAGCCAGGGACAGTTACTAAGGTAGTCATTGAGGTACCTACTGAGATAGCAGCTAAGCCAGGACCAGTCTAGGCAGATCCTCAAGAGACTTCACAGCAACAGGAGGAGCAGCCAGAGGGAGATCCAGAGTTTGAGGCATAGTTGGACTGAGTTGTCAGTAATATTGTAGCTGATGACTGATGGACTTCATATGGGTGCTTTTGTTTTGATAGTTTATTTACTTGCAGTCTTTTATTTTTAGTTTTTACTTTCAGTACTTGATTTTAGTTGCATTTACACGTACTTATAGCAGTTTATAGTTTCTGGGATATATTTTGTTTGGATTATATGATTACCCTGCTAGTGTTATATATATATATATAGGCGCGGTATCTCTTTGGATATTATGTGAATACATCTTTCTGTGAATAGTTAGTAGTTAAAAAGCACTAAGTAGATTAAATATGATAAATAATCATAGGATGCATAAGTTAAGAACCAACTTATTTTGAATATGTCAGTATTATGGTTGATTTTAAATGAATCTAGTGAATCTCAAGTTGCAAGGTAACAAAATGATGATTGAACCTTTTGTTGTTTAAATTAAAGAATTAGGCCTTTTTAACTAGGAGAGTGAGTGAATCTGAAACACTGAGAGATAGCTGATTATTACGTGGTTGTATTGAATAATTTTCTGTCAAAGAGCATCACTGAGATAAGCAAGGAAATGATAGAGGCAATTTTGTGTAGAATATGTTAAGCCAAAGCTAAAAAACTAACCTGTACATAGTTTGAAAACCATTTTGTTCTAACCCTTTTAGCTGAAAAATTTTGTTTTGAAATCCTTACTTGTAACATGACCAAGAATTTAAACTTTTACCTATATAGCATGCTAAAAGGTCAAGGAACATGATATGTTGTATCTAAAGAGGGTGTATTATGCTTGATGGGTTCAAATGGTAAGAAATAAATGATTGTTCAGAAAAGTGAAGATGAAAAGAAGAAAAAAAGAAAATAGAAAAGAAAAAAATTCCTTAATTGAAATTAATGAAAAACAAGAATACCATAAGAAGAGAAGTTGAACATAAAAGGAAAAACAATGTATGAGCTGGAGGGAACAAAAATTGGCAGGATTAGGTAAGTTAAGTTATACAAGTATCATGACTTTTGCTCTTCCTTAGCATACTCTTTGAATTCATAGAAAAACCATGATTTTATTATTAACCCAGCCACAATACAACCCTTTTGAAGACCTCTAGATCCTTGTTGTTTAAGTGTTTGTTTTTTTTAAGTGAAATGAAATACAATACTGACTAACACGTGATCAGTGATGGCAAGAAGGAAAACACTCAACTATGAGATATTAAGTGGATTCCTTGTTTTTATAGCCATTGGTTACTTTCAATTGTTTAGTGCTTTGCAGATTTGATTATTTACCTTGATGAATTTTAATTGAAGCCAAGATCTGTCAGTTGTAAGAATTTGTGTTTTAAATGTTCCTTTTCTAATGCATAGCAGTGATTAGAACAAATCTTTCCTTTAACTTTGATGCTTTATTACTTTTCCTTGAGGACAAGCAAAGTTCTAAGTCGGGGAAAGTAGATAAGTGCTCAAATGTATAGATACTTTGATGGTATTTGACTATGATTTCGTTAGGTATTGTATTATATGGAAAGTTTTGTGCATGAAATAGATAGAAATTGAGAAGGAGATATTTTGATATGTTTGATGTAACTAAGTCCTTGTTATTGTATAAATGATAGGTGAAAAAGATGAAAAGGAAAAGCAAAGGATCCCAAGTCATTCCCCAATTTGAAATGAAGAAAAATTGTAAGTTTAAAGTAACTCGCTTAAGCGAGATTACACTTTGCTTGAGCGAGTTAAGAACTTTCAGGAAGAAGCTGACAGAGAAAAATGTTGCTTGAGAGAATCACAATTTGCCTGAGCAATTTCTTACAATAAATATTAATGAAGAACTCACTTGAGCGAGTCTCAAACTGCTCAAGCGAGAAAGATCCAAGGAGTAGAAGTAATTGCTTGAGCGAAGGGAATTAAACATGAGCGAAAAATGTCCAATAACTGAGGTTGAAGAACTCGCTTAAGCGAGTCTTAAATCGCTCAAGCAAGAATTATCCAGAATCTAAATAGGAAAACTTCACTCAAGCTAAAAGGATGCAGCCCAAGCGAAAAGTGACCAGGAATAGAGTATGAAGAAATTGCTTGAGCGAAACTTAAGTCGCCTAAGAGAGAATCATCCAGTAGTCATCAATAGTCATCAACCACCATTAATGACCATCCAACATCATTAATGTCATCTCTTATCATCACTAAATATTCTCCAAGCACATTTAATGATACCCACACTCTCAATATCATATATTTCCTCTCAAAATCAATTCTTTAAAAAACATTTAATGTTTTCCCCAATTCTTAGGGTTTAGGGTTTCATAAAAAACCTAATAGTAATCATTAATGCACATTAACTTCAATCATCTTCACCATTATTTTCATACACCACCATTAATGCCCATAAAAGCTTGCATTTAATATATTCCACCTTAGGGTTTCCACATTTTATGCTCTCATTCAATACCAATATGCATTTAAACACTCACCCAACAACAATAACCCAAAACCTAGGGTCCAAGCTTAATAAAAATGATGAGGAACTTACCTCAAGCCAAAAAAAGAGAGTGAACACCAAGAGATGGAGAGGGAGAACGAAAGTGCAAGAGAGAAAGAGAGAGCTTCAAACCACCATAGTCTCCTTCTTGCTTGAGAAAAGAATGAAAATGAGAGAAGAGGGAGGCACACAAGCTTGCAAGGTTTTTGGAGAGGAAGAGGAATAGAAATATAAGAAGAGATGAAGAGAATGTTTTTGCCAAAGAGGGAGGAAATCCAATGGGAAATGAAGAGAGGATAAGGGGCTTTAGTTTTAAAATTTTAACCCATCATTAAATTTTCTCTATTTCATAATAAAGAGGGTCACCGTTCAGGCTCAATACTTTATGCAAAAATTATTCCGAATATATATTCAGATTCACAATAATACTCTTGACAACCTGACCAAGAGTACCTCAATCGAAGATACTTGGTCTGACACCCATATTTTAATCGGATACAATTTCTGCACTTTAAGCCCCAATAATTTATGAATACTCATAATAAATTCCAATTTAATTATTTCTATTATTTTGGGACATGAATTAATCTCTTTAATCATCTTAATTTTTCAACATCATTTCCAATTCACTAATTGGCAACAAACATAATGGCATTCAATCATTGTCTCAATATTTTTATCATCATTCAATTCTCGTCATCAAATAACATGTCTCCTCAATAGTGGTGAAACATACATGGTTTTCAAAATATGACATAGATACACAATTTTGCAAAAATCTCAAGTCACTATCAATCACCACCAAGAACACACCACATACATATTTTCTAAATGCAATCACATATTTGCCAAGCACATCATCATCACAATATCAATCATCACATCATTTTAACATAACTATAACAAGGTAAACATGAGCAACATCATATACATTAATCATTAATTATTTAAATCATGCATTTAAAATATAAACTCCTCTCCTACCTCAAGAGAAGTAATCTGAGTGATTTGATGGCCCCGCCTCATCCTTCGAAAAAGGTCCTATATTAATATATATATATATATATATATACATATATATATATATATATCAATCAATTAGCCTATCAAGGCATTAATTTCAATCCTAAATATTCACCATCATATTTAAAATTCTTAACATGTCTTAAACATGTTATGAACACCAATTTGCCCATTTTGTTAGGTTTTCGGAATTCATTCCCATTAATCAAGATTTTCTATTTTCAAAGTGGGTTAAACATACCCAACACTTAACCATACAAACTCCAACATCATTCATTTCACTCTATCATAACAATGCCTCTCAAATTCCAATATACATCATTCCTATTTCTTTTATGGTAATACAATACTTCAACTTCAATCGCAATCCCAATTACCAACACTTAAATATTATTCCATAACTCATCAACATCCATAGTTAATACCAATCACTTTAAAACTCATTTCTTCATACAAAATCACTTTAATAGCAATAGTTTTCAATTTCCAAGAACCCCAAATTTACCAATCTTAGGGTTTTCTAGTAAACACCAAGACAACATTTCCAATCATTTGCATGCACCATTCCAAGCATAACAACACCACCATTTTTGTGTACCACATACCAAGCATCAAAAATCAATTTTCTCAAGTCATCTAACCTAAGGTTTATAGTTCCATATGCATATTTCCTCATAACAACACCTAAAAAACCATTTCTAAACTTTAATAACCTCAAATCACCAATTAAATGCCATTAAATGTCATGAGCTCTTACCTCTTAACCCAAACTCTAATAAAACAAAAATGAGAGGGAAAGAAGATGAGACAACCAAATATTTTCTCCAAAGTGTCTTCTTTGCCTCATGAATATATGAAAACCAATTAATTTTGAGTGGAAATGGCAAATGGAGAGAGTGGGCGATTTTGCTTCTTTAGAGGGGACAAAGAAAACGAAAAAATAAAAATGAATAGAAATAGGAAGAGGGCTACCGAAAATTGAGAGAAACTGAGAGGGAATTTGATAAAATTGGGTATTACCCAATGGTTAAAAGGATGTACCTTTTTGCTTTTTCCTTTGATCAACAAATCCCTATTGCCCATTGGTTAAAAGAATGTAGAGAAATAGGGAAAAAGGTCATGGTGAAATGGAGAGGAAATATTAGGAATTTACATTTTTCCTAATTTCTATTTCGCTCGTATTTTTGCTATTTATTAACATACGTCGCATTCGAATAAGTATCTCCTCAACACTAAAAATTATTTTGATCGTACCACCATAACCACAACATTTTCCTCATTATTCTAGACCCATCCAATGACTAAAATTATTTAATGGGTCCCACACCTTCTGTTAAATTGTCTAGTTTCAGTAAATTTTAATTCATCGATAAATCATAATTAATGTCTAATTAATTTTTCCACATATATTAGACCATAAATAATTAATTATCATCATCCAATAAATTTATTTCTCTAAAATTAGGGATGTTACAACTAGCATAAGAAATTATGAGCAAATTGAGAATTTAAGAGTGTAACCCCCTAGTTCTCCGAACCCGAATCCAGATGTAATCAAGATAATTAATTAGTAAAAATACGAGTCAATTTTTTTACATTTGAAATATTTCGAAAACACCACCACGATTACATCAAGACCTGAATCACAGAAGACCGAAGGGTGAGATTTAATGATCTATAACTGGATTGTTAAATAGTTTGCCCATAACGGTATACAAAATAACAGAGTTTTACAGCGGAAGAAGAATGTGTATACCGGGCACACGCCTAATCCCATATATGAAGATATGAGAAAAGGCTTGGCAAAGCATGCAAAGGCATATTACAAGCTTAATAGACAACCATTATCATTTTACATAATCACATGAGCATGCAATGCCTAATATATATGTATATACATATCTATATGGTCATGCATCATACATCTCCAATACCCATATCCCATAATTGGTCATATCCGATTCAACCTCAAGACATATGTCATCAACACTTATACATTCCTAAAATGGGCTACATATCCAACATCATTTTATTCATCAAGTGGGTATGAATCCAAATACCCCCAAATACCAATACAATATCCACTTATATCATTATTCACAATACATCCACCAATATCAATAAATATCAACACTATCATGTACATTCATTCACAATTCAATAAATTACAATCGTTGCCGGCCAAGGCATTCCATTACCACTATTTTACCTTCATAAAAGCTTTTCTTTAAAAATGTTCTCTTCCCATGACATCCCTGCATCAATACTAAAAAGTAGACCACATTGGAGAGTGAATTATACATTTCAAATGACGATATGAATACAATTGAAATTATGTGCATATGCATATCAACATCATGTATGCTTTGCTAAACACATCAATGATCATCATAAATTGTTAATTCAATAACTATACATATTTCATATTCATTAACCAAGTCATAGCAAAGTAGACATATACACATCTATTCCAACGCCACAACGGGCTAACATCATCAACATCGACCATTCCAGTCTTTTCTCAAAGCCACCACGGGCTAACATCATTATCATCAATTATAAACAAATACGCCCTTTATTACATTGGGCCATAATATACATATCGTCATATTCGATATCATTTCGTATATTCATATCATTTATTACTTTTACGTGGTCTTTTAGGTATATTAATTACCCATTTCACCAACACCACACCACAATCTCAATCATCATCAATCATCATCACCACCTGGCATATCTCCATGCTATATGCAAATGCTCTTATGGCTAATACATATGCATAATGGAATTAATAACAAATGTGGATCCGACTGTAGGAATAAACACTAAATTGTGGGTCAAGCATAGGTGTGCTACTATGACCCTACTGTAGTAGTAAAAGTGTACACTTATATCTTAATTCATGCATGCTCAACATCATATTTTACTAGTACCAAACCGCTCTTGCCCATCTGTAGCACTAGTCACCTCGTGACTTGCGGATCTACAACGTGGCCTCACTTGCCACAAGTGCTACGGGCCCCTCCCGAACACACATCGAGAGAGCCATGTCCCGTCGGACACCGAGGTAACTTGCTCATCACAGAGCCACCCGCCCACTGGGCCCGCCATATAGGGTGCCTCGTCACTAAACTATAAACAGCTTTGTGATTCCCAGAATCACTAGGGAACAACAACAAATTACCCATGCACTGGGTCGCCCTCCCACTGGGCCCGCCTAGTGGAACCCCTAACATTCCACATAGACAGCGTATGATATGCCATGGATGCAAATGCCAATCAATGTATTCTCATACTATGATCCTATCATGCCACTCATCAATCATCATCATCATAATCACCAACACCACCACACACACCTTAGTGGATTTTATCATTGTTGGTTTTAGCCATTGATTTTAAGTTTTAAGTGTGGCATTTCATTACAACTCATTTTACATATTTTTCATATCATACATGCAAGTCGATACTTGCAATCAACCACAATGGCATCACATCATTACATATCATTCATAAATATTACTACATATTTATTTAGTAGATTTTCATCTCATTATTCATCACCATTATCTTACATATTAGTGTGGTATTCATAATAATTCACAAATGTAATTCAAACCACACATACAAGCCTATGCTTGTATCAAATCAATGACATTCATAATCATCTATAATAACAATCATCCTTATTCAAGGGATTGATCAACAACATCACCCATCATTACCCCTAATACAATCTCTTATTTTTATATGATAAAGGGGTTTTAAGTAAATATAAGCCCATGCTAACTTTCAATACTAAGACATGAGAAAAACTCACTTTTAGTCTTAATAATAATGGGACATGTCACAATTATCACCTATTAGTCCCAATTTGACCACCATAAAAAGTTGGGTTCAAAACCCTCTTAAATTTGAATTTTATGACATAGTAGGTCCGGTGTTTTATCCCTAATGAGAGTTAGAAATCCAATTAATGTGAGACTAATTCTCACACCTCCCTAACATAATTATCTACAACTTTCATGAAAAAGTCGGAGGCCAAAAATGTGATTAAGATGCCCAAACGAGCCAAAAACAGCAAAGAAAATAGAGTAGTTAAAAAAACAGCATGACAGTGGCCATAACAGGGCCATGAATCGATTCAAGCTCGTATGAATCGATTGAAACACTTACAAAAAGCTTTGAATCGATTCAAAATGTGTGTCAATCGATTCAAACACATCCAGTGACCCTTGAATCGATTCAAGACTATTCTAAATCAATTCAAGACAGCAATTATGTAGATTTTGCTCAATTTTTCAACTTCTAAGCATCCTAACTCTTTCATATCAACTCCAAACTCTACCAAATTTTAGCACCAACTTATATAAATCATTTATGACATGTGGCCACTGGCCGCACTCAAAAATTCCCAAAAATGAGGGACTTATGCATATAAGTGCATTTAGACCATTTTAAGACATTTTTATGCAACTCAAGGGTCTATTCTCAATAGAATTGACCCATTCCAATTTCTACAAGTCACAATTCATGTATGCATGCTAGTATGACCATCCTAAGCCATCAATCTTTCATAAAACTCATTTTGACCCCATGAGTTCCTCAATTATGCATAAAAATCATAAAACACAACTTCACACCTTTGAGTAATTCACTTATTGATGGGTTTCTATCATAAATCATATTCATCAAGGACCACTAAACACTCATCATTATCTCATATATAGGCAATTCCCAAACATTCAATAAATTGCCAAGCCAATCATCCATAACATTATCAATCACCATTCAAGATAATCATGGCAAGGCAAGCATGAGTATAATCATATACATTAACCATTAATTATTCAACTCATGCAATTGGAATGTAAACTCCTCTCCTACCTCGAGAGAAGAACCGCAATCCAAGTGCTCTGATAGCCTCAATCGTTCCGCATCATCGTCCGAAACACAATCCTATCACAAACATACATATACATGCTATTAATATACCATCATAAGGCATCATCTCTTAAAACTCATTATCAAGTCCTAGACTTGTCCAAACCCAATTTATACGCTCATGTTAGGCTTCGAGAATTCCTTTCTGAAAACCAAGATTCTATAAATCTTAAAGGGCTAAACAAATCCAACAACAACAATACTATGGCCCTTATCCTTAAGGCTTCCAAATCATTACATGAATCATTTAACCATCATCAAAATTTATTCAAACTCATTATAAGCCTCTTGGCTCCATCTAAGACCATCACCAATTCAACTATTTTGAAATAGCATACATCAAGGTCTAAGACTCCACCAAATCAAATATCCATCTTATTTCATTTATCCATCATCAATGGTCATCCTCTATTATTATCTCTCTATCACAATAACAACACTCAACATTGATCATCATTTACCCATTCTTAAGATTAATTCCTCAAATCATCATGCCTACCAACATGCACATATTATCATACACAATCTCATGAACTTAGTTCAAAATATCACTAACCTCATTAACCAATCCCAATGCTCCTAACAATTTATTCCCCTTATATAACTCATTCTAAAGCATTCATAATCATCAAAATCATCAAGTAGGTCAAAAACCCCCAAATCATCAATACTTAGGGTTTCTCTCTAGATTTACTAACAATAATCAACAATCTTTATCAATCTTTAATCCATTTTTATTTTATCACAATAACCTCATTAACCTCTCAATCTCACATAATCACAAAGCCATAAATCAAGGGTTTCATTTCCAAGAATTCAAAGTTTCTAACATTATCATTTTAACCTAACAACTCAAAAACCATAATAAAATAATAAAGAGGTAGGAAACCTTTACCTCAAGCCCATGCAAATACCCAAACGAAAATGGGAGTGAAGGGAGGTGATCATTGCAAAGCTTCCAAGCTCCATAAATACCTCACAAATCCAAGCTTATCATAAATTTTGGCAAGAGAAAGGAAAAGGAAGAGATGGGTTCAGTTGAGTAATGAAGAAGGAAGAGAAGAAGAAGAAAAATTGAGAGAGAAGAGAGAAAGAAGAGGGCTACACGGTTTGGAGAAAGAGAGGGGAAAAATATGACCAAAAATTGGTCATTACCCATTGGGCAAAGCCATGCATCCATGTCCTTTTGTCCATTGTGTTATAAAACCCTTTAACCATTGTATAATAGCATGAAAAGCAAAAATGGGAGAGGGAGAAAGAGGTCAAAGTGAAAATAAGAGGGGAAATGGGATTTTTGGTTTTTCTTTTAATTCTAATTAGTTTGTATTTTCCCTGTTTATTTATATACGTCGGGTCCGAATAATTATTTCCTTAACACTAAAAATCGTTTCAGCGATATCACTATAACCACAATAATTTTCTAAACATTCTAGACCCATCAAATATTTAATTTGACCAAGTGGGTCCCACATCATCTGTTAAATTACCCAGTTCTGGTAATTCTTAATTTACCGATAATTCACCTCTAATGTCTAATTAATTTTCCCATACTTACTGGGCCATAAATAATTAATTATCATTATCCAATAAATTTCTTTTTTTTAAAATCTGGGATGTTACAAAGAGCATACCCATTTGAATTCAAGGCATTAACAAACATCATATAACATATTTAAGGGTACCTAATGAAATATTTTGAAAGAATCCTAAAGATTTTTCAAATTGAAAGAACCCTATCTATCATGAGAAACCCCAAAATTTCAGAAGAGAGTTATGATCACTTACTTGAGGTGATGAGGAAGAAGGAAGAAAAAAAATAGAGATTGAGTGGGGGTTAAGAGGACTGAATGGGTAAGAAAGGTGTTCTCAAAGTATTCAAAGTAGTTTTTAGAGAGTGAAAATGCACAAAAAGACAAGGAGGGGGAAATAGAAGACATAAAATTCGGTTTTAAGTGCAAAAATCAGTTTTAAGAGTACTTGTCATGATCCGTGACCTGTGGTTGAAAACCCACGGCCCGTGGATCTTTATGAGTTAGGAAAACAATGCGTATGAGATCAGGCCTGGTTCGACGGCCTGTGGGAAAAACACACGGCTAGTGGAACCCTCTATTATGGCCAAAATTTTACGTAATTGAAAGCACACTCATGGAAAAGGTTATGCATAATAAGGTCTCGATCCATGGCCTGTGGGAATTTCCCACAACCCGTGGAACACACTATTTTTAGCAAAAATATTCTAAGCCAAAATGAGGTTTAAGAATGATCAGGATCCACTAACTTAGACACGTATTCCATGTAAAAAGAAAAAAGAAAGGAAATGAAACGAAACTTAAATAAAAAATATTTGTTTTTATTTTTTTATATATGGGAAACACATACATATATTCTAAAAAATAATGAACCATAAATGGGGTTACCTCCCCACCAGTGCTATGTTTCAAGTCTTCAGTCAGACCATACAATCAAGCATGTTAAGAATCAAAAGTCTCAAGCAAGTCCAAGACACTTGCTTGCTGAATAAGCTCACCTACCAAATAATGCTTGAGTCTTTGTCCATTTTCTTTAAAAACACTGAACTTTTCACTCCATAACTCAACAGTGCCAAAAGGAAACACTTTAGTTACTTGGAAAGGTCCTGACCATCAGGACCTTAGTTTACCTGGAAAAAGCTTTAAGCCGGAGTTAAAAAGAAGAACCATGTCACCAAGAGTGAAGGATCTTCTCAAGATATACTGATCATGCTATCTCTTTGTCTGCTCATTGTAAATCTTGGCATTCCTATAGGCATCAAGTCTGAGTTCCTTAAGCTCATTGAACTCCAACATTCATTTTTCACCTGCAATTTTAAGATACATGTTAAGCATTTTAATGGCCTAAAATGACTTATACTCTAACTTAACAGGTAAATAACAAGGTTTTTTGTAAACTAATTTAAAGGGTGTTTCCAATAAGGGTTTTGTATACAGTTTGATAGCCCATAAGGAATCATCTAATTTAATAGACCAATTCTTACGTGACATATTAACTACTTTAGAAAGGATGGATTTAATCTCCATATTCGAAACCTCAACCTGTCTACTAGTTTGAGGATGGTAAGGTGTAGCAACCTTATGCCTAACTCCATATTTCTTTAGGAGGGTTTCAAAAGATTTTTCAATGAAAGGAGAACCTCCATCATTAATAACACATCTTGGGACCCCAAACCTTGGAAATATTATCTTTTTGAAATGTTTAATAACAATCTTAGCATCTAAATGAGGTGAAGCAATGGCTTCCACCCATTTGGATACATAATCAACTGCGACTAAAATAAATTTATTTCTAAAGGATAATAAGAATGGTCCCATGAAATCAACACCCCAAACATCAAACAATTCAACTTCAAGGATATTATTTAGAGGCATTTCATGTAATTTAGTGATATTACCTAAACGTTGACATGAATCATAAGTTAGAATATACTTACGAACATCCTTGAATAGGTAAGGCCAATAAAAACCTGCTTGGAGCACCTTTGAAGCAGTTTTGGAAGTGCTCATGTGACCTCCACAAGACAGAGAATGGCAATGGTCTAGGATCAAATACACTTCATCTTCAGGAACACGTCTCCTTACCAGTCCATTTACACATCTTTTAAAAAGGAGTGGTTCATCCCAATAATAATGCTTCACATTTGCCAAAAAATTTTCCTTTTCTAAAAACTAAGATCAGGAGGTAAAATGCCACAAACAAGGCAATTAACATAATTAGCAAACCAAAGGACATATTAAGACTAAGGAGGTATTTATCTGGAAAAGACTCATTGATAGAAACAACATTGTCCATCTTATCTTTTTAGAAGGCAGCCTAGATAAATGGTTAACCACCAAATTCTCAGTACCTTTCTTATCCTTGATTTCTATGTCAAATTCTTGCAAAATTAAAATCCACCTAATCAATCTACGCTCAACATCTTTCTTTAGCAATATATATTTAATAGCGGAATGGTCAGTGTAAACAATTACTTGACAACCTACCAAATATAATCTTAATTTGTGAAAAGCAAAAATAATAGCCAGCAACTTCTTCTCTGTTGTGGCATAATTTACCTGAGCATCATCCAATCTTCTACTAGCATAGTAGATAACATGCAATTTTTGTCCCTCCGTTATCCAAGCAATCCCCTACAACATGATCACTCGCATTATACATCAACTTGAAAGGCAGTTCCCAATCGGGGGTTGCACAATGGGTGCAGACGTTAATGCTTCCTTAATCCTGTAAATGCTTCTAAACAAAGTGAGTCAAAAATAAATAACACATCTTTACTTAAGAGGTTTCTAAAGGGTTTGGTGATTTTATAAAAATCTTTAATAAACATATGGTAGAAACTAGTATGCCCAAGAAAGCTTCTTACACCCTTCATGTTTTTAGGAGGTGGCAACCTCTCAATAAGCTCTATTTTTTCCTTGCCCACCTAAATGCCCCTTTCAAACACTAAGTGTCTAAGAACTATACCTTCCTTAACCATGAAATGACATTTATCTTTACTTAAGACCAAGTTGGTTTCTCCATAATGCTAGAAAACTTTACACAAATTTGTTAAGCAATTATCAAAGGTAAAACCATAAATTGAGAAATCATCCTTAAAGACCTTCATCACATTTTCAATTAAGTCAAAAAATATGGCTTGCTTGCACCTTTGATAGGTCACATGTGCATTACAAAGGCCAAATGGCATACGCCTATATGTAAATGTTCCATAAGGATAAATAAAAACGGTCTTTTCTTGGTCAGAGGGATGAATAAGAATTTGATGAAAACTAGAGTACCAATTTAGATAACAAAAATAAGAGTGCTTAGCAAGCCTCTCAAGCATCTGATCAATGAAAGGGAATAGAAAATGATCTTTCTTAGTGGCGTTATTTAGTTTCCTATAATCTATACACATACGCCAATCGCACACTATCATTGTAGAAATTAATTTTTTTCTCATTTTTAATCACAGTCAACCCCCTTTTCTTAGGTACTACATGAACATGACTCACCCATTTACTACTAGCAATGAGGTAAATCGCACCAGTATCTAATAACTTAAGAATTTACTTTTTTACAACCTTTTGCATTTTTAGGCTAAGCCTCCTTTGTGGTTCTACAGAAAGCTTACTTTCCTCATCCACTATAATCCTATACATATAAAATGAAGGGCTAATTCCCTTGATATCATCCATGGTATATCCTATTACTTTTCTATACAACCTAAGTTGCTTTAAAAGTTTCTCAGTTTCAATAGGATTTAAATTTTTACACACAATCACAAGATATGTGGAATTAGGGCCAAGAAATTCATACCTCAAAGTTGGTGGCAAAGGTTTCAATTCAACTTTTGGCTCACCTTTTTCTTTCACATGACATCAGTATCATGCTCTATTGATGCATCTTGTGATATTCCTATACAGTCAATAATCAAAAGAGATTCAAATGGATCATTAAGAAGGGATTCTTCCTTAACCACTTGGTCAACAAATTCAACACTATAGCAAACATCATCATGCAAAGGCTTACTCATGGCATCTTTCAAATTAAATTCTACCTTTTGGTCTCTTACAGTAAGAGACAACATACCATTCTTAACATCAATGACTACACCTATAGTTGTTAAAAATGGCCTGCCTAATATGATAGGAATCATAGAATCTTCATCCATTTCAAGCACAAGAAAATTAGTAGGAATGACAAATTTACCTACTTTAATGGGAACATTCTCAAGAATACCCACAAGGTACTTTACATATTTATCAGCATATTGTAAGGACATCCTAGTAGGTTTCAATTCACCCAATCCATGTTTTTCAGAAATACATAGAGGCATCAAATTAACACTAGCTCCTAAATCACACAAGGCTTTATCTATTGTCATATCACCAATCATGCATGGGATAGAAAAACTACCTACATCCTAAAGCTTAGGTAGTAGCTTCTTTTGGATCAATGTACTGTACTCTTCAATAAGTGCCATAGTACCATCCTCTTCTAAATTTCTCTTGTTAGACAAGATATCCTTAAGAAACTTCGCATATGTAGGCATTTACTGCAAAGCTTCAGTAAAAGGAATGTTAATATAGAGTTTTTTCAAAACCCTTAAAAACTTACCAAATCTCTTGTCTAACTTAGCCTTAGCTAAGCGTTGAGGATATGGTATCGGAGGTTAGTATGGCTTCACTCCATCTGAATTTTCTTTCTTTTAGTCCTCCTCTACAGTAGCTAGAATTGAGGGACTCTCACTTCTTTCTTGATATTTTTTAGCTTTTACTTCTTTCATTACTGGTGGAGTCTCAAGTTGCTTCCCACTCCTAAGCGAAACAACCATGGTGGGGTTTGATGACCCAGCTTCTGGTTTTCTAGGAAATGTCCCTAGAATCCTTGAAGAATTAGAGGCTTCTTGGGCAATCTTAGTCTCTAACATTTTCTAGTGGATTGCTAGTGAATCCATCTTGGAAGCCAAATTCTTAATTGCCTTTGAGAAATTCTCATTCTGCTTAATTTGCGAAGTAACAAAGGTCTCCATCAAGGATTCTAACTTGGATTTTTAAGGTGTATAAGATCTTTGTGGTGGCGTGAAATTATTCTAATTGCTTTGAAAGGGAGGATGTTTGTTTTGAAATCCTGGTGGCCCTTGATAATTATTTCCATAATCGATTGTATCCACTTGGTGTACTTCTAGCTCTGGTCCTTGAGAGACTCCAAGCTGACATCCTGTAGCTGCATAACCTAAAACACCATATAACTCACAAACAACATCAGTAGCACCTGCACCTATTTTATCAAATTTAACAGATAGTGCTTCTACTTTAGCTGTAAATAGAGAAATAGCATCAATAGAATACTTACCTGGAGCTTTTGCTGATAAATTTATTTCTAAAGACCATCGGTATGTGTCACCTCCTCTATAAGGTTATAACCTTCCTCCATGTTTTTAATCATGAAGGCTCCACCAACTGCAGTATCTAAAGTTACCTTCTAATTCAGGGTTAACCTATTATAGAAAATATGGATAATCAAACATCTCTCAATCCCATGGTGTGGGCATTCCTTAAGCAATTCCTTATATCTCTCCCAAGCGTTATATAAGGTTTCATAATCTCTCTGAGTGAAGGTGATAATCTGCTTTCTCAATTGGTCCATTTTGCTTTGTGGGTAATATTTGTTGAGAAAAGCATGAGATAATTACTCCCAAGTTGTGATTGACCCTTCAGGAAGTGACTACAACCATGCTCTAGCCTTATCACTCAAAGAAAATGGGTAAAGTCTTCAACGGATTGCATCATTTGAGACCTCATTAATCTTGAGTGTGTCACAGTACTAGAGGAATATCTGAAGATGTAAATTAGGATCTTCAGAAGGAAATCCACTAAATTGATTTTGTTAAACCATCAAGAGCAAAGATGGTTTCAACTCAAAATTATTTGCTTTAATGGTAGACTGTGTGATACTAGGCTCTCTTCCCATTGCATTCGGTGCTGTAAAGTCCCTTAAGGCTCTGTTATCTTGATTATTCTCCATGCATTCTTGGCTTGTTGTAGCAGCTTCTTGTAGTTTTCTTTGCTTCCTAATTTCTGAAGCAAGTGTTCTATCTCAGGGTCAAAAATTGTCGCAAGACTTGTGCTCCTTCACATAAAGAAACCTGTAAAAAAAGAAATGAACACAGAATAAGCGTAATTTGTAGTAAAAGAAAATAAATAAAATAGATGTAAAAATGCCAAATCTAATCAGATCATAATTAGCCAATTTTAGGGCAACATAATCCCTGGTAATGGCGCCAAAAACTTGATAGTCATTTCACAAGCGCATGGGGTATCGTGTAATATAAAATATTATCATACCACAAAGATTGTGCCCAAGTACCAGTTTACAGTGATTTAATTATCCAGACAATATTCAATTTAATTAAAGATAATATGAATTAATTAAAAACCAAACAAAAAGTTAAAAGAGAACTCAAACCCTCTCGAACAAAAATCAATCGCTTTCTTGAAAATCAAATTGAAAAAAAGCTCTTGGGAATTAGTAGGTTCATGTGCCATGTACCAATTATAATGAAATCTATTCCCAATTATAAAGTTCTGTTTCTAAACCAATTTAACGAGTTCCACCACCCTGGTGTACGTCTCGCCTTCAAGCAACCCACTTGAAGGATTTCTACTATTGAAGTTTAGAGATATAAGCTATGAGCAATTGCAGCTTCCTAGTGTCCCACACTCAAGAACTCAATCCTCACTAGCACAAGGGCAACCCACCCAATCTCTCAAACACTCAATACCCAAAGGTTGAACCCCAACCTTTGTGACCACTCAACCCAGAGTGAATAAACTTGGTGTTTTGATGTTTGGTTTTACAAACAATAAACTCTCTCAATAGAGTAGATGAACAAATGAAGGCTCACACAATTTCTAACTCTCACAAGAAAGGATTTACAAATATAAGCTCTAAGTTTTAGAAAATGAAACTAAACAAAGAAATAGAACTCGCAAGACTCAAGATTTGATTTCCCTTTGATGGATTTGATTGTATTGAGTAGCTTAAAGGAGTCTTACATTTATAGGCCTTGGACAGGTGCCCTAAAGTCTTCATAGCCATTGCACAACATGGGCATTGGAGTAACAATGGAGAAGTGTGCTGGTTTCCCACTAAAAAACATTTTTCCCTAAATTCAGGCACTAGTGTAATCGATTAGGCCTCGAGCTGTAATTGATTACACTTTGAATTCTTCAGTGTAATTGAACTTGTAATCGATTAGTCTTTCCCATGTAATCGATTATCTAAGAGACAGAACCTAGCTAATCAATTGTTCTTTACCTTGTAGTCGATTATGTGTGGCACCTGATGCATTTAATTTGGTTAGTAGCATGGTAATCGATTGTAGCTTATGTGTAATCGATTGGGTATCAAACAGAAACTCTATAATTGATTAGTTCTTAAGTTGTAATCGATTAGTGACATTACAGAACACTGGTAATCGATTGTGGCAGCCTTGTCGTCGATTAGCAGATGCACCTGATGCTTTTAATTCATTTTCTCGGCTTGGTAATCGATTGGCTTCCTTGGTGCAATAGATTAGGTGACAAACAGAAGCTCTCTAATCGATTAGGAGAGATCTTATAATCGATTATGTAACTGACTGAAGCTTCGTAGTCGATTAGCTCTGGTCTTGTAATTGATTAGCTTGCGTGTTTTTGTAGGTCTGATGCTGTTTTCTCTGTTTTCATGGTAGTTTGAGCCTTTTGCTTTGAGTCTTCAATTTCTTTTGTCATTATCAAAATTATTCAACCTGAAATGCATATTCAAACACATTCTCCCTCTTTTTAATGATGACAAACAATGTTCATCTCATGAGGGTGTTAGTTCAAATAAAATTATCACCAATGATTATCTCTAAATTTATCTCTAAGGTTATCTCTTAATCATTGTCTTTAGAGTTATCTCAAAAATTATCTCCCCCTATCTAAAGGAGTTTATGCAATTAAAAAAATGAAGATAATCATTTGTTGTTTTAACCACTTGTTGTTTTTAGCAAATTCAGATTTTAACAGATTCAATTACTTTAGATGAACTTCAATTATTCTCCCCCTTTGTAATCATCAAAAATAAATGAGACAATAGAGAGATAATTGAAAAGAAATTGCATTCATTGAAAGGAAAGGTACATGAAGGAAATTTGCAGAAAGGAAAAACATAATCAAAGATATCCTAACAAAACATGATAAACTAGGATCTAATTATCTAGATTAAAAAAGCGAAATTTAGAAATTTGGTGAGACAGCTCTTCATAACGTTGTTGCATGAGTTCATAGTGTTATTGCTCGGTCATTTGAAACTCTTGAAGAGTGTTCTCAAGTCTATCAAAATGCCGATCTAAATGTGCAAAAAGTGAAGTGAAGGGATCAGTGGGAGCATAGGGTTCATTTTGAGGTGCTTGTGTGGCAGGAGGAGGAGGAACGGGATCATTTGCTGGAGCCTCAAAAGGGATGTTAGCATGAATACCTTCCATCTTGACATCCAAGCCCCATTGACAAAAATTATGCCCATCTTTATGAGATGATGGGTACCAACGCATGATTTTGGGGGTACCTTCTCAACAAATTCCCAGGCAAGATCAACATCAAATGCTTTAAAGATTTTGGTGAGGAGGATAGCATAGGGAAGTTTTTGTTGGTCCTTGGTTTTGAGCATGTGTAGTTTAAGAAGTTGAATCCGGTTGATCTCCTTCTCATTGTGCATAGCCCACATTAGGAGGACGTTATCTTCCTCAACCAAGGCATAGTTGCCACCACGAGGAACAAAAAGCTTAACAAAAAAGAAGTGGAGAAGACGATTGTTAAGAGTGAGATGGCCTACCAGTTTGTGATTGCTTCGGGGGCAGTCAAACTTCCAAAGAAATTGACGGGAAGTAATGGCATTGAATTCCCACTCATCTTCTGGATTGCCACCAACAAATTCAACATCAGAGATCGGAAGTTGGGTTATCTCAGCCAGTTGCTCATTTGTAATCCTAAGAGTCATATTTTTTACTCTTGCCTCAAGCAACCCATCAACAATCCTTAAGTTGCAGAAGAAAACTCTCATGAGTTTGGGGTAGTAAAATTCTTCCATAAAAGTAAGAAAAGGAAAAAGATTATAGTGATGAAGGGATTGGGTGAAGGTAAAGCTAGGGTGGTCAAATACTTCAGCATCGATGAAATGAGGGGAGATTATGTCCTTTTCAGAGAAGTTCTTGATGAAATTTTGAAGGTCTTTTGGTGTAGAGAAGAACCTTGAGAAGTCAAGGAGGTTGTTGGTTTGGGCCATGGAGGACCTAACTCTCTTCACAGTTCTAGAGGAAGACATGATTGAAGATGAAGAAGAGAGAGTGGAAGAGCTTTAAGAGGTTTGAGAGATTGAAGAATAGGTAATGTGATGGTGTAAGATGGAAGTGGTGTGGGAAGGGGTATTTATAGGGTTAGGGAAGATGGATTAGGGTTTGGAGAATGGATTAGGAATAGGTGAAAAGCTGTCACAAGGATTAAGCATTTAATTCTATAATCCTGGTGCGAAGCTAATCGATTAGGCTCATAGGCTAATCGATTAGTGTGTGTTTTCTAAGGAATCTAAAACGTTTTTGCACAGGGGTAATCGATTAGTGTAAGGTGTGTGATCGATCATGTTAATAATAGAACCTTGGAAATCGATTAGGAGTGTGTAATCAATTATCAGGAAGATGAAACGTCAGTAATCGATTGGAGAGAGGTTCTAATCGATCTGGCATGAAATAGAGAGCTAGTAATCGATTTGCTATCAGACTGTAATCGATTATATACGAAACAAAAGGTTACTAATCGATTAGGTATGGCTTAGTAATCGATTAGGGGAGCCCAGAAATACTCAAAACATACAGATTTCAAACAAAGGCACTTGAGATTCAATATATCATGCCTCAATCAATCACTTACTCTTTAAACATACTATAAAGCAAGGAATTATCAAAATCATTCAATATTCAAACACAATTTGAAATATCTAGGATTCCTAATTCTCTTCTAATATATATAAATTGTTCTTTTGCAAAAGGTTTGGTGAAGATATCAGCTAGTTATTTAGAAGTTTCAACGTGTTCAAGCATGCAATCACCCTTTAACACATGATCTCTAATGAAATAATGTCTTATCTCTATATGCTTGGTCCTTGAATGCATGACAGGATTCTTTGAAATGTTAATGGTGCTAGTATTGTCACATTTAAGAGGCACATGGTCTAATATAACACCAAAGTCAAGAAGTTGTTGCCTCATCCAAAGGATTTGAGCACAGCAACTTCCAGCTGCAACATATTCTGCCTCAGCTGTTGATAAAGCAACACTTACTTGTTTCTTGCTATGCCAATAAAGAAGAGAGCTACCAAGCAAATGACATGTACCACTAGTGCTTTTTCTATCAAGTTTACATCCAACAAAATCAGCATCAGAATATCCTATTAGAGTACATTCAACACCTTTAGGATACCAAAGACCTACATTTAGAGTGCCAACAAGGTATTTCATTATTCATTTTATAATAGTGAGGTGTGATTCTTTTGGACATGCTTGATATCTAGCACACATGCAAACGGCAAACATTATGTCTGGTCTACTTGCAGTAAGATAGAGTAAAGATCCAATCATACCTCGATATTTCGTAATTTCAACATCTTTACCTTTCTTATCTTTGTCCAAGTAGCAAGATGTGCTCATGGGAGTGGCAATTTCATTTGCCTTGTCCATGTTGAATTTCCTAAGCAACTCCTTGCAGTATTTGGATTGACTAATGAATGTATCTTCTTTGGTTTGCTTAATTTGTAGCCCAAGGAAGAATGTAAGTTCTCCTATCATGGACATCTCAAATTCATCCTGCATTAACTTAGCAAACTTCTTGCAAAGTAATTCATTAATAGCACCAAAAATAATATCATCCACGTATACTTGAACCAATAATATGTCATTCTTTTTGTGCTTGATGAATAATGTTGTATCAACTTTTCCTCTTTCAAAATTGTTTTTCAAAAGAAATTTTCTTAATCTTTCATACCAAGCTCTTAGAGCTTGTTTTAAACCATATAATGCTTTTCTTAATTTGAAAACATCATTTAGAAATTGATGGTTTTCAAAATCAGGAGGTTGATCAACATATACTTCTTCTTGAATGTATCCATTTAAGAAAGCACTCTTGACATCCATTTGGTACAATTTAAAATCTATACAACATGCAAAGGCTAATAATAATCTAATAGCTTCTAGCCTAGCTATGGGTGCATATGTTTCTTCATAATCTATGCCCTCTTCTTGATTGTAACCCTTAACTACTAACCTAGCTTTGTTTCTAGTGATTATTCCATTTTCATCTAGCTTGTTCCTAAATACCCATTTAGTACCTATTATTTGGTGATCATTGGGTCTTGGCACTAATTCCCAAACTTCATTTCTTTAAAATTGATTTAGTTCCTCTTGCATGGCCAATGTTCAATGTTCATCAATAATAGCTTCATCAATGGTTTTAGGTTGAATTTGAGAGACAAATGCTAAATGATTGCAAGTATTAAAAGAATGTCGGGTACTTACACCTTTTGTGATATCACCTATAATGTTGTCTAATGGATGGTCTTTTGAGGTGATCCATTCCTTTTGTTGAGTTTCCACTCTTTGTGTTATGTCTTCTTCTTTGTTATCCAAGTTCAATTCTTGAAGAGTACCTACAAGATCATCAACATCTTCCTTTCTCGGAGGGTTATGGCTATTTTCATCAAATTTCACATGAATTGATTCCACAATAGTATTTGTTTGTTTGTTAAATACTCGATGAGATTTACTTGATGATGAATATCCAAGAAAGATTGCCTTATCAGCTTTTGCATCAAACATTCCTAGATTATCCTTTCCATTGTTAAGCATAAAGCATTTGCATCCAAATATATGAAAATAAGAGATATTGGGTTTTCTTCCTTTGTAAAGTTCATAGGGGGTTTTCTTTAGAATAGGCCTAATCAAACATCTATTCATAACATGACAAACGGTATTTACCACATCAGCCCAAAAATGTTTCGCAATGTTATTTTCGTTTAACATGGTTCTTACAAGCTCCACCAAAGATCTATTTTTCTTTTCAACTACTCCATTTTGTTGTGGAGTTCTAGGAGCTGAAAAATTATGACCAATACCATGCTTTTCACAAAATTTCTCAAATAGTTGATTTTCAAATTCTCCCCCATGATCGGTTCTTATGGATGCAATCTTTGAATTTTGCTCATTTTGGATAATCTTGGCTAGTTTCTTGAATGCATGATATGCTTCATTTTTATGAGCAAGAAACAAGGTCCATGTATATCTTGAATAGTCATCTACAATTACTAGACCATAGTAGTTACCACCAAAGCTTTCGATTTTAGAAGGTCCAAACAAATCCATGTGCAAAAGTTGTAAAGGCCTTTGAGTAGAAACAACGTTTTTAGCTTGAAAAGATGCCTTTACTTGTTTTCTATTTTGACATGCATCACAAAATTTATTTTCAAATTAGAGCTTTGGCAAAGCAATTACCAATTCTTTAGAAACAAGTTTGTTCAAATGGTCTATATGTATATGTGCTATTCTTCTATGCCATAACCATGATTCATCCTCTCTAGTCATGAAGCATTGTACATCATTTGAAGACAAACTATCAACATTAATCATGTAAATATTATCAATTCTTTTACCAATAAACTTAACTTCCTTGTTTAGCTTATTTTTAATTATGTAATAATTAGATTCAAACAATACTCTATATCCTTTATCATATAATTGACTTATGCTAAGCAAGTTATGTTTGAGTCCTTCAACATATAATACATCACTAATTGAGGTAGAAGAATTTTTACCAATGTTTCCAATGCCAAGTATTCTTCCTTTGGTATTATCCCCATAAGTGACGCTTCCTTTTCTTTTGGGAGTGAAAGTTGTGAATTTGCTCATATCTCCCGTCATGTGCTTTGAACACCCACTATCCAAGTACCAATGGGTGTTACTTGCCTTGAAGCATACCTTCAAAACAAAATTAGTTTAGAGAACTTGGTACCCATTTTATGTTAGGTCCTTTTTGGTTAGCTTGTGGTAATGTCCCTTTGGGAACCCATACCTTTCTTACAACTTTTGGTCCAAGCTTTCTAATATGGCAATGTAAAGCATTATGTCCTTTAGCACCACAATGATTACATTTAGTTAATGGTGATAAAGATTTTCTAGGTGGTACAAAGAAGTTTTTGTAATGCTTTTCCTTTTTAGTGGAGTTATATCCTAAACCAGTTTTATCAAACATGCATCTTTGATTTCCAAGTAATACATTCAAATTATCTCTACCATTTGTAAACTTTTCTAAGGTTTTATTTAAGTCTAAAACCTTAGTTTCTAGGATGTCACATTTCTTTACAAAATCACAAGGTTTATTCTTAGAGCATGCTTGAACATTTACTAATTCTTCTTTTAAACATTCATTTTCTTTGCCAAGTTCTACAAGATGCATTTCAAGAGTATCATTAGTTTTCCTAGATAACTTGTATTTGTTTGAGATTTTAACAAACTTGTCATATAATTCCTCAAATGCATCTAGCAATTCATTTCTATCTAAGTCAAGGAGACTTACCTCATCATCTTCATCTTGATGATTAGCCATGAGGCACAGATTGGCTTCCTCATTTTCGGATTCATCCAAGCTACTTATTTCATTTTCATCCCAAGCAATGTAAGCTCTTCTTCTTCCTCTTTTCTCTTTGTTTTTCTTCTTGAGATTTGGACAATCCACCTTGAAGTGTCCTTCCTTACCACATTCAAAGCAATTTGGTGAGGAAGAATTTTCATTTGAAATTGGTTTCTTACCTTAAGGTTTGAAGCTTTTTTGGAAGCGTTTGTTTCTCATAAAGTTTCCAAAGTTCTTCACAAACAGTCCAAACTCTTCTTCTTCATCATCAAGCTCACTAGCGGATTCTTCTTCAATGATAGAAGTGGCCTTGAGAGCTAGACCTTTCTTCTTGGAAGATTTTTCTTCCTCTTCCGCCATCCTTAATTCTTTCAACTCTTGTTCCTGTTCTTGTAACTTACCGAATAATGTAGCAAGAGACATTTCGTTGATGCTAGGAGATTGTTTGATTGCGGTGACTAGAGGTTGCCATTCCCTGGTGAGACTTTTTAACACTTTGTGAATAAGTTCTTTGTTATTGTAAGTCTTGCCAAGAGTAATGAGATGATTTATAATAAGTGTGAACCTCTTTTGCATATCAACAATTGTTTCTCCAGAATTTAATCTAAAGCTCTCATACTGACTAGTTAAGGTACTAATCTTAGAGTCTTTGACATCACTTGTACCTTCATGGGTTATTTGTAAGGTATCCCACATATCCTTGGCGGATTTACATGTAACTACTCTAAAGAATTCATCAGGGCCTAAAGCTAAAGTGATTAGATTTTTGGCTTTATAGTTATATTGTACTTTCTTTTCTTCTTCGCTAGTCCAATCATCCATCAATTTTTCTACTTGCTTACCATCTACAGTATGCATGAGTATGAAAGGACCATTTTTAATTGCATTCCAAACTTTAAGATCAATAGATTGTACAAAAATTTTCATCCTTTCTTTCCAAAAAGCATAGCCTTCCCCATTGAAAGCAGGAGGTCTATTTGTGGCACCACCCTCAGGAAAAAGATTTAGAGAATTAGAGGCCATTGTTCTCTTGAAGCTGTTAAGCTTGATCTACCAAGAGTCAAGTTCTGATACCACTTGTTGTTCAAGTGGCCTCAATACTCAAGAGAGGAGGCTGAATTGAGTTTTAAAACTTTTAGTTGGAATGCCTTTGAAATTGATTCCTTTTTCACTAAGTATATTTGTATGTAAGATATATCAAGTGCAGAGCAAGAATCAATACTAGAAAGTGTGCAAATGTTGCTAAGGCAATTTATCAAACACTTGGTGTACAACACTTTAACTTAGCTTAGTTACTCAAGTTCAAGCAATAATATCACAGTCAAATCAATATACCAATTAAGTCCAATAAGTAAATGCAAGAGAGTAGGGAAGAAAAGCTTGTAAACTAATTTAACGAGTTCCATCACCCCGGTGTACGTCTCGCCTTCAAGCAACCCACTTGAAGGATTTCCACTATTAAAGTTTAGAGATACAAGCTATGAGCAATTGTAGCTTCCTAGTGTCCCACACTCAAGAACTCACAAGACTCAAGATTTGATTTCCCTTTGATGGATTTGATTGCATTGAGTAGCTTGAAGGAGTCTTGTATTTATAGGCCTTGGAGAGGTGCCCTAAAGTCTTTAGAGCCGTTGCACAACATGGGCATTGGAGTAACAATGGAGAAGTGAGCTGGTTTCCCACTAAAAAACACTTTTCCCCAAATTCTGGCACTAGTGTAATCGATTAGGCCTCGAGCTGTAATCGATTACACTTTGAATTGTTCAATGTAATTGGAATTGTAATCTATTAGCCTTTCCAATGTAATCGATTAGCTAAGAGACAGAACCTTGCTAATCGATTTTTATTTACCTTGTAGTCGATTATGTGTGGCACCTGATGCATTTAATTTGGTTACGCAGCATGGTAATTGATTGTAGCTTATGTGTAATCGATTGGGTATCAAACAGAAACTCTGTAATCGATTAGTTCTTAAGTTGTAATCGATTAGTGACATTACAGAACACTGGTAATCGATTGTGGCAGCCTTGTAGTCGATTAGCAGATGCACCTTATGCCTTTAATTCATTTTTTCAGCTTGGTAATCGATTAGCTTCCTTGGTGCAATAGATTAGGTGACAAACAGAAGCTCTCTAATCGATTAGGAGAGATCTTGTAATCGATTATATAACAGACAGAAGCTTCGTAGTCGATTATCTCTGGTGTTGTAATCGATTAGCTTGCGTGTTTTTGCAGGTCTGATGCTGTTTTCTCTATTTTCATGGTAGTTTGAGCCTTTTGCTTTGAGTCTTCAATTTCTTTTGTCATTATCAAAATTATTCAACCTGAAATGCATATGCAAACACAAAAAGATTAAAAATAGTTCACTTCTCAATCCCTCCTAGATTCAATCTTAGGTTTAAATTCTTGAAATAGATTAAAGAGGTTCACTTTTTAGTTCTTCCTAAATTTAATTAAAAATTAATCAAAGCCTATCTCTAGATCATTGAGCGCAAATTAGACAATCAAGAATTGAAGGTAAACAACGATTTCATAGATAGAGCAATTTAAGAATTACAACCAATTACATTACAATCCACCCCCTAAATCCCAAGAATAGGGATTCTAACCACTCATGGTGTACAAGAAATCAAAGTAGTTCATTGAATCCATAAAACTCAAAAATAAGGATTACAAAGATTCAAACAAAAGGTAAAACATAGAATCCTAAAAACAAACCATAAGACATGAAGATTCTTTGAATTCTTTGCTCCCTTTGCATTTTCCTCTTTGAAAATCCTTGAAAGAGACCTCTTATGCTTGCACGACATGCCTCTAAAGTCTAGAATGCACAACCCTTAAAATAGGGCCTCTCTTCCTTTTTTAAAGAGGCAAAAATGTGAAATCCCTTTGTCAGACATGAACCACGACCATGGTGAGCTCTACAGCCTGGCTGTGGTTCGTTCTGACTCTACAACTTGATTTTTATATATTTCACTCCATGACCATGGTCCCTAACAGGGCCTGGCCGTGGAGCGCACTATCCCAGGCACTGTTTTTCTTCGTTTTTGATTTCTTTTCGCACGCGATTGCTACGTTATGCATTGCTTTCCATACTTGACCTAAAAAGAGTCCTCAAACCTATAAATTCCTTCAAAACTAGCAAACCAAGTAGTAAACAAGGGAAAGAACAAAATTCATAAAGGATTTAAGGGAGTTTTATTTAATTTATCCTAATTATGCCTAGAAAATGCAACCTAAAATGATGTGTTTTAAAGACACATCACACATCAAAATACCCCAAACTAAAACATTGCTTGTCCTCAATAAATCACTATATTCACCAGGAAGACAACATTGAGCAAGAATGCTAGCATATTAAGGAAACCAAACAAAATTATGATCATTCAATTTAAAAATCAAGGATAAAGAATGTGAATTCCAAACAATTTGGTATAGTCATCTCACTATACTTCCAAAGATTCAACAGGATCACTTTCTCACCAATTCTCTCTTTGTGTTTGAACGAAGAAATTGTTTCACTAAAATCACAACAATATGAATGTTATTCGCAAGTGACCCTAACTCCACAGTACTAAGAAAATACACCCAAGTTAAAAGGTCTTTCTCAAGGTTGTAATAGGGTCGTGAGATTTTATTTTGGGAATGGAAGCCAAGAAAAAGGATATCACAAAGGGATAAAACACAATGTACAAGAGGTTCTTAAGGTTTTATATAAACTAAAAAAAGCAAAATTCCAAGCTTCTAACAGTTTTAGGGACCTCCTCTTTTTCAACCCTTTTTACTTAATTTTTTTTCTTTTTTTTTGGATTTATTCTTTTCCTCTTCCATTTCTTTTTCTTTTTCCATTTTCTTTATTCCTATTTTCTTTTCTTTTCTTTCTAGACCCCATATTTTCCTACTTAGTTGCTCTCCTAGTTCTTTGTTTATATCCTTAACCTCAAAACACTTTAATGTAAAGGGTTCAAAGAAAATATTTTAACATTTTAGCTCAAAGGGGGTAACTAATGGATATCAAAACTTTCAAAAATTTTTAGGGCTTCGAGAAGGCCTAAGTTCCTATCTCATCCTAGGGTATGCAATCAAACACCATTTCACAAATGTCACAAACCAAGATTTAGTACGCTCTATAAAATGTGACTCACGCAATCAAGAAAGATAAGGGTTATGAATTTGCAATGCAAACATCTTTTTTAGGCTCAAAAGCTCACCATGCAATGTCAAATCAAAGGAAATATAGAAAAAATTTCAATATTTATTTGGCAAACATAAAGTTACCTTATGTTTGTCTATGTGAAGACTATTGTTGAGAAAGGTTCCTAAGATACTCAACGATTATATACTCACAATTACTAACCAAGCAAATAAAGTAACCAAAAAAGACATTCAATCTTTATCCTAACACACAAAATGAAACCAAAACAAACTAACACAAAGACTAAAAATTAGTAAACAAACTAACATAAAGACTAAAAATAAACAAATAAAAGAAAGCCATCTATTCCTACCACTCAAACTAAGGATGGACATTGTCCTCACTATGAACTCAAGATGGAAAGGAATAGGTGACTTACCTAAGAGGTGATTAATCAAATGGAGGTGGAAAATAGCTTTGTTGGACGTGCCACTTGTATATAGCATCGATCGGGGCACCTTGTCTCAATTGCTCAACTCATATATCTTGCACCAAAAGATTGTAATTGATCAAATTAGAATCTTTCTTCCTATGGTGAGGAGCATGGTGATATGGGTTATTCAAAACTAGTACTTCCCTATCTAGAGAAATAAAAGAAGCCTTGTCATCCATACTCATGAGAGTTGGGTCTGGCATGAAGTGAGGCACCTTTCTTCCAGGAATTATCAAACAAAGCAGGCCATGGTCTTTAAGAATCATACCCATATTCACCAATTCATCCATATCAACCCTCTTGGGAGCATCAATAACCTTGTCTTGAGACAGATCAACTCCTATATATTTAGCAATCGGGGTAATGTACCCTGCAACTAAAATATTTCCTAACATAGCCCTTCTTACCCTAGAGATCTGACTACATAGTTATTTGGTAGAATCAATAGGGTCAACATTCAACATAGCTGACAAGAAATAAAGTTTAAAGAATCTAACCGTTCCTAGACTCTCATGCCTACCAAATATAGACCTTGCCATAAATCATTGTAAGTAGCAAAGAATAGGATGGTGGATTTAGGAGGCCTTCATAGTGGAGGCCTCAAAATGCACCAAGCTAGTTATATCAACCCATAAATTACTAGGAAGGAAACCACGGGGGATAGAGTCAGAACCTCTAATAGGAAATCCATAAACAATAGTCATCTCAGAGAGGGGCACAGTAAAATCAGTATTGTTCATTCTAAAAGACATCTCCCAACCATTTTCAGCTCTTAGTCTTCACACTTCCATAGAATTCTAATGAAATTTATTCATACATAGATTCAAACAAAGTAATAAAATTGTTCCAACCCACATTACTTATTAATTTCAGAGTATCATAAAAAATTCTTAAAGTCTCAAGAGTGTTAGCACAAAAGAACCTAGGGGGGATAATTTCTCTCTTTCTTAATGTCTCTAATAATATTTTTTACTCTTAGGTAGAGCACTTAATATCATCAATATCAAAGAGATTAGAGCTAGAATTACCTAAAGTTCTCTTGTGTTTTGGTGGTTGTCTTGAAGATAACAAAGCCTTTGATTTGTTTTAGGAATGAAGAAAAAATCTGTAAAAATTTAAGATGGATAGTGTACTCTTGCTGATTTTTAAGTGCCAAGAAGCTTTGGGGAAGGGATTTGGAGTGGGTAAGGATGTATTTTAAAGGAATGGAGTAGTAACTTAGAAAGAAGGGGAAAGGGCGATAAGGGTATACTTTAGGAAGAAGATGAAGTAAAGAAAATGGGAGAAAAACTAGTTTTTAAACAAAGGGGCCTATTTTAGGGATGTCCATGACCCACGACCATGGTTCAAACCACGACTTGGCCCTGGAACATTCTACCTGGCCCAAAATTTTCTTTTTTGAATGAAATTGCCTTGATAAAACCATGACCATAGCCCAAACCATGGCCTAGCTATGGATTATTTTGTCTCTAGAACCATTTTTCTTCAGTTTTGGATGCTTGAAACTATGGCCATGGTTCAAAACATGGCTATTCCATGGAGTGTTCTATTTCTAGGTCAATTTTTCTATAATATCAAATTCCTGAAACCATGGCCATGGAGTGTTCTGTTTGGCCCATATGCGTCCCACTATCACCCCAAACTTGCCTTCTTAGCACTCTTTGCTCTTTCTCTCTTATTTTCCTTCAACTTCTAACCTTAAACTACTTTTATTGTAAAATCGTATCAATCCATGAAATCAATCACCTCTCTTTTCTTTTTGTTTTCAAACTTTTTCTTCTTTTTTTAAGAGACATACAAATGTAGGGTTACCTTTTTGTAAGTGCTAAATTTATGGTCTATAGTTAGACTTTTCTGATGCTTCTGCTCAACAAGGTTCAAACAAGCTTTGGATGCTAGCTTATTGAATGAGGTCTCCGACTATATAGTGGTTTAGCCTTTGACCATTCATCTTAAAAGTGTTAGACTTCTTACTCCATATGTCCACAGCCCTATAGGGATAAGCTTTAACCACATGGAATAAACCCGACCATCTTGTTTTGAGTTTCCTAAGGAACAATTTTAACCTTGAATTAAATAGAAGAACCATGTCCCTTAGGTTAAAGGTTTTTCTCAATATCCTCTCATCGTGCAATCTTTTGGTTTTCACTTTGTATATTTGGGCGTTTTCATAAGAATCGAGCCTCAACTCTTCCAACACACTAACCTGCAAAATCCTTTTCTCACCTATAGCATTAAGATTAAGTATCTTTATAGCCCATAAGGATTTATGTTCTAGCTTAACAAGTAAATGACACAGTTTTCCATACACAAGCTTAAATGGTGTAGTGCCAATGAGTCTTATCGGCAGCCTTATACACCCATAAGAAATCATCTAATTTAATAGACCAATCCTTACGGGTAGTATTAACTACCTTTGCCAAAATTTGTTTAATCTCTATCTTAGACACTTATATTAGGCCACTTGTTTGGGGGTGATAGGGTGTAGCAATCTTGTGCTTTACCCTAAACTTTTTCAAAATATTTTCAAATGTTTTTTGAATGAAATGTGACCCCCTATCACTAATTACTACTCCAGAGACCCCAAACCTTAGAAATATTATTTTCTTAAAAAGTTTGATAATAGATTTAACATCTACATGAGGTAAAGTGATTTCTTCAACCGATTTGGAAACGTAATCCACAGCCACCAAAATGTAATTATTTCCAAAAAATGAAGGAAAGGGTCCCATGTAGTCTATACCCCACACATCAAACAATTCCACTTCAAGGATATTATTTAAAGGCATCTCATGGCATTAAGAAATATTAACTGATCGTTGACAAGAGTGGCATGTAAGTACATACTTACAGGCATCTTTGAATATATGAGGCCAATAGAACCCTATTTGAAGTACCTTGGAAGCGATCTTAGCGGTGCTCACGTGTCCCCCACAAGACAGGGTGTGACAATGCTCTAAGATGGAATGTACCTCGTCTTCAGGGACACATCTCTTTATCAACCCATTTGTACACCACTTAAAGAGAAGCGATTCATCCCAATAGTAGTTCTTCACATCTGCCAAGAATTTCTTCCTCTGCTAAAAGCTAAGATCAAGAGATAAGATACCACAAATGATATGATCCACAAAATCCACAAACCAAGGGACTTATTGGATACTAAGACTAAGAAAATGCTCATTTGGAAAAAAAATCATATACGGGAATAACATTGTCTATCTCATCTTTTCTAGAAGGCAACCTAGATAGATAATCAACAATTGAATTCTCAGTACCCTTCTTGTCCCTAATTTCTATACTAAATTCTTGAAGAAGCAATATCCACCTAATTAATCTAGGCTTAGCATCTTTCTTTTGCAATAGATATTTAACGACAAAATGGTCAATGTATACAATTACCTGAGAATCTACCAAATAGGATCTGAACTTGTCAAAAGCAAAGACAACAACCAATAACTTTTCTCTATTGTGGCATAGTTCACTTGTGCATCATCCAAAGTGCTCCTAGCATAGTAAATAACACGAAGCTTCTTTTCCTTTATTTGTCCAAGTATAGCCCCCACAACATGATCACTAGCATCACATATCAACTTGGAAGGGAGATTCCAATCAAGAGGTTACACTATAGGAGCAGAGACTAAAGCTTTCTTAATCTTGTAAAATGTTTCCAAACATTGTGAGTCAAAAAAAAAGAAATATCCTTACCCAAAAGATTTGTCAGGGGCTTGGTTATCTTGGAGAAATCCTTGATGAAGCTCCAGTAGAAATTGATGTGTACAAGGAAACTCCTCATACCCTTCACATCCTTTGAAGGTTGTAATTTTTCAATTACTTTTATCTTTGCCTTGTCCACTTCTATAACTCTTTAAAAAACTAAATTTCCTAAGAGTATGCTTCTCGTACCATGAAATGGCACTTCTCCCAATTTAAGATGAAATTGGTCTCTTTACACTGCTGCAAAATGTGGCACCCTGATTCCCTAGACCCAAATCCCGATGCAAGCATAAATATTTAATGAAAATATGAATAAAATTTTTCACGGTTACATTCCATAAGTTAACTACTTACACCAAGATCTAAACCACGGGCAACTAGAGGCATAGTTAAAAAGAAATGACAAAGAAACTGATCGGAAATCAAGAGCCCTCTACGTATACATAAAAATGTATAAAGATAGCAGAAAAGAAATATGTATATAGGGAATCCATCCCTTCCCATATATAAAGATATGAGAAGTGATCCAAAGGAAAATGAGACTCGTGGAAAGAGTTACACATGACATGTAACAACCCTCATTTTTGTATGATAGATCCTTGAGACCAGTTTTCTATAGTCTGTGATAATTTTATGTGTACTGATGTTTGGGCTACGGCCGACTTGTTTATATGTTCTGTTTTAAAAGATTTTGTGAGTGTGAGACAGAGATTTTGGTCTTAATTATGTAAGTAATTGAGATAATTAGGATAACAATAAAAATGTGTTTAATAAACATCCTAATAACAAAGATTTATGAAATAAGACATTAAGTGATTTAATACATATATTTAAGTAATTATTTTAAGTTTGTGTAACTCCCCGGTTTGGGCCCAGAAGTTATCCAAGGGACTTGAGTAAAATGTTTTTATACCAAAACGTCCCTCATGTTATTCCTAACAACTTTTGTGAAGAACCCAAGACCCAATTCTAAACAACCAAGCTTAAAAACGTTGATTTTAAGTTACCCGGGTAAGCCAAAATGCGCATCTGTATGTATTTTGGGCGTAATTTCTTCTCCCATATTGGATTTGAGTCTTTCATGTAACACCTTGTATTCAATTAGTGAATAAACCGAGACCAGGAAAATTTTTCCAAAATTGGAGGGGATTCATAGGCAAAATGATTAGTTGAGAGTTAAGGAGGGTAGAATTAGGAGAAGAAGGAAAGGAAAGGAATGCAAACCATCCACAAGGCAAATAGTGGAAGGTGCAGGACATGAGCGATCCCAACAGTGACTACTCGCTCAGGCGGGATTCAATATCGCTCAAGCGAGACAACCCAACACGCTTGGGCGAAGTTCACATAAATTAAGCGTAACCCATCAGAGACCTTCCTTTCGCTCACACTCGCTGGAGCGAGCACTTAGCCGCTGAGGCGAGTAACTCCACTCGGTATTCCCATCACTCGGATTTCAGAATCTATATTCACTCGGAAAAGTCTTTACTCATGATTCATTCGGATTAACTCCCTTATACTCACAATCTCCTTTTCGGGAGTTTACCACACACTTCATAACTTCATTCCTTCAAGCCACGAATGTTGTCCACTCGGGAGATGATTCCCATAGTCATTTCACTCTGATTCCACACGTACATTTCACTCGGAATATTCTTCATGGTCTTTTATCACTCGGGTATTTCACTCGTTCTTCACTCGGCACATACAATCCTTCTTACTCAAGTTCCCTCACCAAATCAAGCCTCACCTAAGAATCTTCTAGTTTCCAATAAGTTTACTACAACAGATTTCACTCAGAACCTTATAGATCACTCTTCAGTCGGAAAACACTCACTCGAAAGGTTCTCACTCGGACGCATATTGTTATCCCCCATTCGGGGAAATCCTAACAGTCTATACTACCTCATTCACTCGGAAACATCTAAACCTTTCTTCACTCGGGGTAAAGTCACTATCTCGCTTCCCACAACAATAACTTAGTTCCATTTTTACCTAAGGTCATGCTAACCTCCCACGCTCGAAAAGTACGTATATCTATCACTCGGATTTAACGCACAGCATAGAATAAACATACAGTATGATATATATATATATATAGGAATGTATATAAATATTTACAAGCACATTGTCATACTCTCAACCTGGGAGAGTTCAAATTCTGATTTAAAGAGACTAAGATTAAAATACAAGCCGGCCAAGGCTTAACCAAAACCTTATACACAGTATCTACATATATACACATATTTCCATAGTGCACAAACATTCCACTCGGCATGCACCTCCACCTTCATTCATCGTTCCGAGAGACATTCACTGTAAAATATAGCCACAGTAGGGGGTGAGTATCTTAGATATTAAATGATAGATACTGACTCGGATTATTCCTCGGTTAAGCAACAATACAAATGTACACAGCAACTATCAGAACATACACAATACTAATTAATCAGAACACGCATAAAAATATTTTCCGATCAGAATCTATTCAATTATCACTCAGCTATATACACATATCATGCCCAATAACCTTACACATGTGCATGCAATCAGGTCACAATCAACATGAACTATACAAGTACACGGAATTCAATCACTCAGATCCGCATTCGTGTGTAATCGGTTTTCATTCGTTGCAACGTAGGCTCCCAGCCTTTTATTCAGCTTCCAGCTGACTTGGCCATTTTACAGTTACCAAACCGTTTCCCCACACATGTGACACCAACACTCTCAGCGCCAACGGCGGTGTTCACGGGCAGCCTGAGTCCCACTCAAAGGCTTACCTTGAGTCCAACTCAAAAGGATTTCACAACGTCTCACACTTTTAATAACCGATGGTAGTGTCCCACACTACATGCTCCCAGCATAAACACATCCCATGCGCCATACGCGGATTGATCACACAAACACAGAGTTCATATATATACAATCTTTTATTTAACAGTACATGCATCACATGCAATCGGTATAAAACATCATCAGACTCGCAGAAACAACATTTCTCACATGCAATCAGGATTTAATACTCATGGCCACTTACATGCTATATAAATCACATGGCAATCATTAACAACACTCCAACACATTCTTTTCATGAAAACATTCGACATTCTCAAGATCATTAACATGCATTTCACGGACGGACTTAGACATGCATCACTCGACACCAAATCATCATGCATCCGGGTATCACACGTCCTTCCAGCAACCATAACACAGCATCAAACACAGAATCAACAAGTCATTAACACCCGGAACCCATCCATAACCCATGCATTTAAGATATAAGATACCCCCCTACCAACTAAGAGATTCCAAGAAGTTTTGACGTTGGTCATCTCTCAGTTTGCTTCGTCCAGGACTCACACTCGTTCAGGCTTCCTTGAGCGCAGTCGCACCAGGGAGCAGGAAGTTGTTCGTCTTCCACTTCAACGATCGTTCTTCACCGGCAGAAGGAAGCTCCGAGTCTTTTGCAGTACCGTCGCCGTGCGTTTCCAGAAACAGAGAACAGAGGACAGGGGAGAAGAGAAGAAGACGAAGAACGAGGAAGAGAAGAAAAGAGAGAACGAAGCAGTAGAGGAAGAGGGAGTCTGAAGGAAAATGAATAACCATAGTGACCTTGGGCATATATATGTGCACTAGAGATCGACGGAAGTGGGATGGGAGAGTGTGTACAGCAGTCCCACACGTGCCTTGCACATCATAATTAATTAAATTCTTAAGTTAATTAATTAAATTGATTGTAATTAACAAGTAATTTCCTACTTTGAAATTATTATTTTAATGGCTTAATTTCACTCGGTAATTAATTTTTAAATCGAGATGTTACAATTCTCCCCCTCTCAAAAGAATTTCGTCCTCGAAATTCACTCGGTAACTCACCTTGATTAAACAACTCGGGGTACTGTTGCCTCATGGCATCCTCGCGTTCCCAGGTATAAGAGGTATACCCGTCTTGCTGCCACTCCACTTCAACCAGTTGTACATCCTTGGTTCTCAAACACTTTACCGATCGGTCCATGATTCCAGTCGGTATAGTCACAGTGGTTAGGTTCTCTTTGATCTCCACTCCATCATCCAGCATTGTGTGAGTAGAATCAGGTAGATACTTCCTTAGTTGAGACACATGAAACACATTATGCAATCGGGATAGGTGAGTCGGTAATGCTATTCGGTATGCCATGGAACCGATCCACTCTAATACTTCGTAAGGTCCAATGTATCGGGGGCTCAACTTCCCATTTTTCAAGGCTCTCCCGACTCCTTTACTCGGTGAAGTCTTTAGAAACACCCTATCTCTGACTGAAAACTCTAGGGGTTTAGTTCGTTTATCATGGTAGCTTTTCTGCCTGTCCTGAGACGCCTTCATCTTTTCCCTTATTACTTAGATTTGTTCTGAGGTTTGTTTCACAATTTACGGCCCCAATAGCAAACTTTCACCCGTTTCCGACCAACAGAGTGGGGTTCGACATTTTCGACCATACAGTGCTTCGTAGGGTGCCATACCAATACTGCTGTGGTGGCTATTGTTGTATGTGAATTCGATTAAGGGAAGGTACTGCTCCCAACATCCACCATGCTCCAACACACACGCCCTCAGTAAGTCTTCCAAACTTTGTATCGTTCGCTCGGATTTTCCATCCGATTGGGGGTGGTAGGCGGAACTTAGCCAAAGTTTCGTGCCCAATTCCTGGTGCAGGCTGGTCCAAAATCGGGACGTGAATCTAGGGTCTCTATCCGATACGATAGAAGTCGGCACACCATGCAGTCGGACAATTTCGCGAATATAAATCTGAGCTAACTTAGGTAACGAGTATCTCATGTTTACAGGTAAAAAGTGTGCACTTTTCGTCAATCGGTCAACAATGACCCAAATCGCATCATGACCCGCTCGGGTTTTTGGCAATCCCATGACAAAGTCCATGGCAATTGAGTCCCATTTCCATATGGGGATCTCCAGGGGTTGCAACGCACCATACGGCTTTTGGTGCTCAACTTTTGATTTCTGACAGGTAATACACCGAGCCACATATTCCGCTACATTCCTCTTTAATCCGGGCCACTAGAATTGTAGTCTTAGATCGTGGTACATCTTTGTAGTACCCGGGTGAATACTCAGCAGGCTCTTATGGGCTTCATCAAGCACCATCCTTCTTAATTCTCCTCCACCCGGCACATATATCCTATTCTTTACTCAGAAAATCCCATCTGGTCCCTCAGTCAGAGACAAGTCCTTACCCTTGGCGTGAGTCGCCTTCATCTCAGCCAAGTAGGGGTCTGACTTCTGCTGCTCGAACACCAATTTCAAGAACTGATTGGCAATCTTCAATGTACCGAGCATTATCTTCCGAGACGAAGGAACGTCAACATGCAAATTCATGTCTCGGAATTGCTCCAATAACTCCACCTCCTTCACCATCATCACTGCCATATGGAGGGATTTCTGACTCAACGCGTCGGCAACAACGTTTGCCTTACCCAGATGATACTTCAACTCGAAGTCATAATGATTTAAAAATTCCATCCATCTCCTCTGCCTCATGTTCAGCTCTTTTTGGTCGAATAAATATTTGAGGCTCTTGTGGTCGCTGTACACTTCGAATTTGGATCCGTACAAGTAATGCCTCCATATCTTTAATGCGAAGACCACAGCTGCCAATTCCAAGTCGTGGGTCGAATAATGCTGTTCGTGAGGCCTCAATTGCCGAGAGGCATAAGCTATCACTCGGTCCTTCTGCATTAGCACGCACCCAAGTCCGAGTCCCGATGCATCACAATAGACCACGAAGTTCTCTTGCAAGTTTGGCAACGCCAACACAGGAGCAGTTGTCAACTTATCCTTCAACTTTCGGAAACTACTCTCGCACTCGGAATTCCAAACGAAAGGGACATTTTTCCGAGTCAATTTAGTCAGTGGCAAAGCAAGCTTAGAAAAACCTTCAATAAACCTTCTATAATAGCCAGCTAGGCCCATGAAGCTCCTTACTTCCGAGACCGACTTGGGTCTCTTCCATGCCATTATAGTTGCTACCTTTGAAGGATCTACCGAGACACCTTCCATGGAAATTACATATCCGAGAAAGTGGATCTTATCCATCTAGAAATCACACTTCGAAAGTTTTGCAAACAACTGCTTCTCCTTCAATACTTTAAGTACCGCTCGGAGGTGTTCCTCATGCTCCTCAGGGGTCTTGGAGTAGACTAAGATATCATCAATAAAAACAACTACGAATCGGTCTAAATATGTGTGGAATATGCTGTTCATGTAATTCATGAATACAGCAGGGGCGTTTGTCACACCAAACGGCATCACCACATACTCGTAGTGGCCATACCGAGTCCTAAAGGTAGTCTTTGGGATATCCGAGTCCTTCACCCAGATTTGGTGGTATCCCGATCGTAGATCGATTTTTAAAAAAATTGAAGCACCACGTAGTTGGTCAATCAAATCGTCGATTCTGGGCAATGGGTATCGGTTCTTAATCGTGAGCTTGTTTAGCTGTTGGTAATCTATGCATAATCTCATGCTACGATCCTTCTTTTTAACAAGTAGCACAGGTGCACCCCATGGCGATACACTCGGTCGAATGAATTGTTTTCCGAGTAACTCATCCACTTGCTTTTTCAATTCAGCCAATTCTGTCGGGGATATTTTATAAGGTGCACTAGAGACTGGCTTGGCTCTAGGGATCAGGTCTATAGAGAATTCAACTTCTCTAGTCAGAGGGACACCCGGCACATCCTCTGGAAACACCTCGGGGAATTCACAAACAGTCGGAATATACCTCGGGGAATTCACAAACTCGGGCTCTACTCTCTCCCTCAGTTAAACAAAGCATCATAAATAGCTGAGTTATACCTTGTACCGTGTAGTCCTTATTGTTCTGCCTCGGAAAAATTACTCTTCGGTTCCGACAGTCCACCAATACCTTGTTAGCTGAAAGCCAATCTATGCCAAGTACAATGTCGAGGTCCTTCAGAGGCACGCACACCAAATCGAAGGTGTAACTCCAATCGCCCAACACAAACGTTATATCTTTACACATTGATGATGTCAACACCTTAGTGCCAGTCGCATTGGCTACTTCCAAAGTCCGATCCATATACACAGTTGGCAACTTTAAACGTCTTACACACTCATCGGCTATAAAAGAATGGGTAGCTCCAGAATCAAAAACTACATTAAGTGTATATCTACCGAGTAAGCACTTACTTTGCACCAAGTCATTCGCTTGTGCAGCTTCCTCAGTGTTGATGGCGTAAACTCTCCTAGTAGCCGGTTGGTCGGTATTTCTTCTTCGGTTGTTTGGAGCAAACATCATATTTCCTCGGGCTCCATTACCTCTGCCCCTCGATCCTTGGCCACCATTTCCACGGCTTCTCCCTTGGAATTCTCCTTAATTCATACTTGTACTTGTTTGCTGCAGTTGAGGGAAATCAGGGCGAATGTGCCCCCTCTCCTTACAATGGTAGCATACCATTCCACCATGGTTGCTGTAATCCCGAGCGTAATGATTTCCTCCACACCTAAAACATTTTCCATTTCCCATAACTGGTCGTCTTTCTTGCTGACTCCGACCCCCAAACCTGGAAATAGATCTGCCTCTACCAACGTTAATCGGTCTCTTGAAGCGAGATTGCTGGGGCTTCAAGGAATGGTCTGTTTTGCTACTCTGGCCCGAGTGGGCCTTGTCATCCTCTTCAAAAATTCGGCACTTATTCACCAATACAGGAAAACTTCTAATTTCTTGGTGCCTGAACGCCCGCTTAATATCTGACCTCAGTCCGCTCTCGAACTTGATGCATTTGGAACTCTCGGTTCTAGGTTGTTGGAAAGGCGGATAAAACAAACATAGTTCCTCGTACTTTGCAGCATATTCTTCTACAGACATGGAACCTTGCTTTAGCTCCATAAATTCCAATTCTTTCTGACTCCTTACAGTGTCGGGGAAATACTTTTCCAGAAAGCACGCTCTAAAATTCTCCCAGACTAGTTGGATGCCCGCATCAGTCAGTCGGTTTTTGGCTATTTTCCACCAATTTTTCGCTTCATCTCGCAGCATGTATACTGCACACTCAACTTTCTGGGCCTCAGTACAGTGAAGGCCCCCAAAAACTCTCTCTATGTCTTGAATCCATTTGTATGCCGCCTCGGGATTAAATCCCCCTTGAAACTCAGTCGGCTTCCTCTTCAGGAAGCGATCCAACACTTGGCCATCTTCAGCTCGAGGCTGGCCCTGCCTCTCAAACACGTCAGCAAAACGTTGGAATGCCGCGGCTATGGCTTCCATGCTTTGACGATTCACCATAACTTATCCTGAAACCAACACCCCTTCAAGGATAAGTTTACAAAGTTACTCACTACCGATCGGATCTCATCCCAACATTCAATGACTATAATACATTATACCATTCTTATATATATCATGCAATTTATCGGACCAGGAGGGGAATAATCTCCTATCCTCAAATCAGATTCTAAACATCGACCATGTTCAACAGAGTATCACAATAATAATGACCACTCAGTCATAATGCACACAACCGCTTATACTCGGTAAGCATACCTTGGCCTTGGACCTTTTAGGTCTGCTCTGATACCAAAATGTAACACCTTGTATTCAATTAGTGAATAAACTGAGACCAGGAAAATTTTTCCAAAATCGGAGGGGATTCATAGGAAAAATGATTAGCTGAGAGTTAAGGAGTGTAGAATTAGGAGAAGAAGGAAAGGAAAGGAATGTAAACCATCCACAAGGCAAAAAGTGGAAGGTGCAGGACATGAGCGATCCCAACAACGCCTACTCGCTCAGGCGGGATTCAATATTGCTCAAGCGAGATAACCCAACACGCTTGGGTGAAGTTCGCATAGCTTAAGCGTAACCCATCAGAGACCTTCCTTTCACTCACACTCGCTGGAGCGAGCACTTAGCCGCTGAGGCGAGTAACTCCACTCGGTATTCCCATCACTCGGATTTCAGAATCTATGTTCACTCAGAAAAGTCTTTACTCATGATTCATTTAGATTAACTCCCTTATACTCACAAGCTCCTTTTCGGGAGTTTACCACACACTTTATAACTTCATTCCTTCAAGCCACGGATGTTGACCACTCGGGAGATGATTCCCATAGTCATTTCACTCGGATTCCACACGTACATTTCACTCGGAATATTCTTCACGGTCTTTTATCACTCGGGTATTTCACTCGTTCTTCACTCGGCACATACAATCCTTCTTACTCAAGTTCCCTCACCAAATCAAGCCTCACCTAAGAATCTTCTAGTTTCCAATAAGTTTACTACAACGGATTTCACTCAGAACCTTATAGATCACTCTTCAGTCGGAAAACACTCACTCGGAAGGTTTTCACTCGGAAGCATATTTTTATCCCCCATTCGGGGAAATCCTAACAGTCTATACTACCTCATTCACTCGGAAACATCTAAACCTTTCTTCACTCGAGGTAAAGTCACTATCTCGTTTCCCACAACAATAACTTAGTTCCATTTTTACCTAAGGTCATGCTAACCTCCCACGCTCGGAAAGTACGTATATCTATCACTCGGATTTCACGCACAGCATAGAATAAACATACAGTATGATATATATATATATAGGAATGTATATAAATATTTACAAGCACATTGTCATACTCTCAACCCGGGAGAGTTCAAATTCTAATTTAAAGAGACTAAGATTAAAATACGAGCCGGCCAAGGCTTAACCAAAACCTTATACACAGTATCTACATATATACACATATTTCCATAGTGCACAAACATTCCACTCGGCATGCACCTCCACCTTCATTCATCGTCACTAGTGGAAAAAATGGATATAACAACGGGGATATATTCACGGGTAGAAGAGGATCAGTGATAAAAACATGCGCGGTGGCATTTTTGAAATTATAAGGTGAACGTTATAATCAGAGAAAACTATATATCCACGGTTAACATCATAACCGTGAATGTATCCATCAATATATATTCACGGTTGATAAGTCAACCGTGGATATATAGTAATATCGACGGTTGTGTGCACAACCGTGAATATATATTGATGGATACATTCACGGTTATGATGTTAACCGTGGATATATATAGATGTCAATATTCACGGATGTATTTCCAACCGTGGATATATAGTTCAGGTTTTAGGGTTTAATCACTGGGTACTGTATGTCCACGGTTGTTTCTATAACTGTGAATATAAATTTAATATTTATCCACGGTTGGGATAGTAACCGTGGATATATAGTTAACATTTATCCATGGTTGTTTGTTAAACCGTGAATATATGTGTAATATATTCACGGTTTCAAGGGGAACCGTGAATATACATCCTTTCTGAAACTTCAAAAGCCGCGCCTTTCATTCTTTTTTCACTTTCTCTTCTTCTTCGCGCTGGTTATCGTCTTCTTCCTTGAGTTTGTTCTTTGCTGTTCGTGTTCACTCGCTTCTTCCTTCTTTCGTTCGTGTCATCTTCGCACCATTTTCAAGTAAGTGCTCCATTACCCTACTTCTTCGCTCACTGCTGGTGTACTTCGTTATTATGCTCTGCCTTGTTTGTGGAACCTATTTCATTGTCTCTGTCTCTATGTTGTACTAGTGATTAAGTTTGGTTAAGCTTGTTTTATTGTGCCAACATTTCATTGTCTCTGTCTCTATGTTGTGAAACTGTTGAGTTAAGTTGTAAACTCCTACCAGTTTATAATGCCTAGAATCGAGTGGACATTTGGGTATATGTTTTTTTAATAAACTAGAATAAACTTGGTAAACTGTTGCACAGTGCCCTGTATAGTTAAACTTGGTAAACTGTAATCGGCAATTGACACTTGCTAGTAATCCCCTGTATAGTCAAATTTTCTGTTTAGTTTTTACTTTTTAATCTTTGGTTGATTCTATGGTTTAGAAGGGATAACATTTGAAAGATTATTTTATAGGACCAAGAAACTGAAATGGATGGCTACAATCTCTTTGCTGTTTTGTTTTGGTATCAGTAATAAAATTCAGGCTCTCCTCCAAAATAAAAATTCATGTTCTTTAAAATCTAGAATTAATTCTTACTTAGAATCTGAACTTAGTTAGACTCAATGCATCTATGTTAAAATAGCTAAAGTTGTTAAAATCTTCCCATTCTAATAACTCTACCATTTTTAACTGATTTTTTGTTTGACCATTTTTTAAACCAAACTAACAATGTTTTAACAACTTTTTTAATGATCTAAGCTTCGACCAAAAAAAAATATGATCTAAGTTAGATATATCATAAAAGATTTCATTGTAAGTTAGATATATCATATTCTCCATTAGAATAACCAAAGTCATTACCATCAAGTTTTTAATGTTACCTCACACATGATCTATACAATTTAATGTTACATTCTGAATACACAGGGCCTAATAAGGTTCAAGTTAGATATTTTTAAATGGAAAATTTTCACTTCATCATTGTTATTGCTGTTATTGTTGGTTGCTCGTATATAATGTTATTGTTGTTATTGTTGGTTGCTCGTATATAATGTTATTTCTGTCTATTGCATGCATGTGGTTTTCAATCTTGCAAACTCGTAGGCTCATACTAGTTAACTAGTTAACTAGTATGAAAGTTGTTGTGCATATGAGTGAACCGTAGTTCCCCGTTTGAGATTCGACACAAATGGTCATTAAATCAATTAATGTCATCGTTTGTGTTGAATCTTGAATTGTCCATTTGGACAGTTTGGGATGAACAATTATTTTTTATACGTCATTGTTAGTATGTACAAGTTAGGAGTTATTTTAAAATTTGATAAAATTTCGGTAACTTGTATTTTGTGTTGTTCTCTGGGTGGATATTTGGTTGTGGTTGAATTTGATTTGACCACTCTCATTTTGTGTACTTAGAGACCAATGCGAAATGCTGCCGAAATTTCATCAAATTTTAAAATAAGTCCTAACCTGAATATATGAATGACGTATAAAAATAATTGTCATGCTGAATGGGTATAGGACCACCACCTTTGTATAAAAAGTGAGGTTGATCATAGCACCTTGTAAACAGTTGGTATGGATCGGAGTTGGATTTCTGCGTCACGCCTAAGTCTGGAGTACGAGGGGGGAGTTGAATCATTTATAGAATTCGTAGCGAGGAATGCAGTGGGGGTGAATGGAAAGTATTTTTGCCCTTGTGTTAAATGCTTCAACCTGCGTCGGGTAGACTTGGAAGAGGTGCGAGAACATCTACTGTGTGACGGTTTTCTACGTAGTTATACGCGTTGGATATGGCATGGTGAAGATGTGGTGGTGCCAAGTAACAGCTCTCAGACTAAAAATCGAAGCCCGATGCATGACAACGATGTCGACATGGATGACCGACTCGAGGATATGATCCGTGATGTAGGGGTAGAAGGTTTTAAGAAAGCTCATGTATATACAACTCTGTGTCAGGACTCTGAGCAGCCGTTGTATCCAAACTGCGTCAATTTGACGAGGTTATCAGCTGTTTTGCGGTTGTTTAATTTGAAGGTCATAAACGGGTGGACGGATAAAAGTTTCACTGACTTACTGAAGTTGTTGAAAGAAATGCTCCCAGCTGGAAACACCTTGCCGAAAAGTAACTATGAGGCCAAAAAGGTGTTGTGTCCTATGGGTTTGGAGTATGAGAAAATACATGCATGCCCAAATGATTGTGTATTATTCCGGGGTGAATTAGAAATGCTGCATCGATGTCCTAGATGTGGGGTGTCACGGTATAAGAAGAAAGAGGCGGATTCTGATGAGGTATGCACTAAAGGGTCTCCTGCAAAGGTGTTGTGGTATCTACCTATAGTTCCAAGACTAAAGCGTCTGTTTACCAATGCAGATGATGCAAAACTTATGAGATGGCATGCTGATGAGAGGGTTGTTGATGGACTACTTAGGCATCCGGCCGATGGGTCGCAATGGAAGAAAATGGATAGGATTTTTCCAGAGTTTGCCAATGAACCAAGAAATGTTAGGCTTGCACTAGCCACAGACGGCATGAACCCGTTTGGTAACCTGAGCACAACCCATAGTTCGTGGCCTGTTTTGTTGTTTGTTTACAACTTGCCGCCATGGTTGTGCATGAAGGGAAAATATGTGATGTTATCAATGATGATTTCTGGTCCACGACAACCAGGGAACGACATTGATGTATATTTAACTCCATTGGTTGAAGACCTCAAAAGGTTGTGGGAAGACGGGGTTGAAGTGTTTGATGGGTTTACCGGGCGATCATTCAAATTGCGTGCCATGTTATTTTGCACAATCAATGACTTTCCAGCGTATGGTAACTTATCTGGGTACAGTGTGAAGGGTCATAAAGCTTGTCCAGTATGTGAGGAGGGGACTAGTTCTGTGCGGTTGCATCATGGCAGGAAAAATGTTTATCTTCGACATCGAAGGTTTCTTAAAGCGAATCATCCGTTTCGAAGGTTGAAGAAGTCATTTAACGGTGCCCAAGATTTTGAAATGGCTCCTCCACCACTATCTGGTCGCCAGGCATATGAAAAGGTGAAGGACGTCAACGTGCAATTTGGTAAGTGTGAAAAACAGCACCCGACACAAAACAACTGGAAGAAAAGGTCAGTGTTTTTTGACCTGCCATATTGGAGGGAGCTTGATGTAAGACACTGCATTGATGTAATGCATGTGGAGAAGAATGTCTGCGACAGTTTAGTTGGTACACTCTTAAACATACCCGGGAAGACTAAGGATGGCCTAAACTCGCGTATGGACTTAGAGTTGATGGGTATACGTCAAGATTTGCATCCACAATCAAAGGGCAAAAGAACATATTTGCCTCCAGCATGTCATACGTTATCAAGAAAAGAAAAGCAAAGTCTGTGTGAATCGTTACGAAGTGTGAAAGTTCCGTCTGGTTATGGCTCCAACATCAAGTCTTGTGTTTCCATGAAAGATTTAAAGTTAATTGGGTTGAAGTCACACGATTGTCACATGTTGATGCAGCAGTTTCTGCCTATCGCCATTCGTGACATTCTTCCTAAAAATGTGAGAAATGTCATAACAAGGTTGTGTATGTTTTTCAATTCCATATGTTGCAAGGTAATCGTGCCCGGCGAATTGGATGTGTTGGAACAGGAAGCATCACTTATATTATGTCAGCTTGAAATGTATTTCCCGCCCTCTTTTTTTGACATAATGGTCCACTTAATCATCCATTTGGTGAGAGAGGTCCGTTGTTGTGGTCCAGTGTTCCTCCATTGGATGTATCCCGTTGAGCGATATATGAAGATATTGAAAGGGTATATGAAGAACCAACGTCGTCCCGAAGCTTCAATTGTGGAAAGATATATTGCAGAGGAAGCAATTGAGTTTTGCACTGAATACATGTCATATGCTGCAAGCATTGGTATTCCAACGACCCGTCATGAAGGGAGATTGGATGGGAAAGGAACGATTGGAAAAAAAGTGAAGAGCATGCCACGTGCTGATGTCCTTCAGGCACACTTGTATATTTTAAACAACACGGACGACGTGCAACCGTATCTAGCCACACACAAGGAGCTAGTCAAGAAAACCAACCCTAAAATGACTGAAAAGTGGTTGTTGAATGAACACAACAAGAGCTTCATGCAGTGGTTCCAAAAGACCGTCCTGAAAGATGCATCTGCATCCTCGACATTACATCGACTAGCACAGGGCCCGAACTTTGATGTCCTCACCTTTTGTGGGTATGACATAAACAACTATTCGTTTTATACAAGGACACAGGATGAAAAGAGTACAAATCAAAACAGTGGAGTGATGGTTGTGGCTCAGTCAATGCATTTCTCAACTGCAAAGGATAACAACCCTGTGATGGCGGAGTCATGCTACTTTGGTGTGATTGAAGATATATGGGAAGTTGATTACGGTCCCTTCATCGTTCCTGTGTTTAAATGCAAATGGGTTGACAATAAGAACGGTGTCACAACTGATGATTTAGGAGTTACGTTGGTGGACCTCAACAAGATCGGGCATAAGGAAGAACCATTCATAATGGCAACGCAGGTGAAGCAAGTTTTTTATGTGGCTGACCCAGCTGACAAACGGTGGTCAATTGTTATCCAAGGTAGACACATTGGAGACCCCAATCTTGATATTGTGGACATTCCATCAACTACAACACGTATTCCAACATCTATCGTGGAACATGACATAGATGATGTAGTTGCCAGTCGTCATGACCACCATGAGGGCTTGTGGGAAAATATTTCATCTTAATAGGGTATTAATCTTGTTGGTGATTCATTTCATTACATGTTATATTAGTTATTCGTTGTTTTAAATGTTATATTAAATATTTGACAGTTTTTTTCCTTGTTTGGACAGATACTCATGGCTGACCAGGATGGACGATCCAGGTCCGACTCACAGGCCAGTGGTTCCTCTGCTCGGAAGAGTAGAGGTGTTACCCGGATGCCAGACATCGCACGTAGGCGTCACCGGGGAGAGAGGCCAGTTGTTGACATGGATGTCAACACCGGCAGATTTAGTGGACCGCATGCCACAAAGCTTAGCAGTTATCTGGGGGTTGTCGTACGGTCGAAGGTGTCCATCATTATCCCCGACTGGGATAGTGTCGAGGAGGTGGTGAAGAACCAGCTATGGAGTGATGTTCTGGTAACTTATGTATTATTTAAGTTTTATTTTAGTGTATTATTTTATGTAACTCTTAATAAGGACTCCTTTATGGACTAACTCCTTTCATGTAGGATTCTTTTGAGATACCATCTTCCGACATAGCGAGGAGGAAGGTCCTCGGTATCATGGCTGAGCGATGGAGGTCGTTCAAATCCATACTCACCACGAGGTATATTGAACTTTAAATTCTTAATCAACGCTTCACCAAATTGTGCCAATCCTTAGTTTAAATGTACCTTTCATTGTAGGTATGTATTCGGGGACGACCAAGGAAAGTTCCCTGGAGAGAAGTATCCATTCATCGATCAGGAGACCTGGGATGCTTTTGTTACATCTAGACATTCTGCCGAGTTTCAGGTACATTGGTTTTTAGATGATTAAATAATATGTATAATTTATACGGCTAACTGTGAATATTTTTTTTCTTGTTGTAGGAGACCAGAAAGAAAGCCAAGGAGACTAGGAAGCTAAATGACTGCCCACACACACTGTCACGTGGCGGTTACCGTAGGTTGGAGGAGCGGCTGGCATAGGAGAGGCTGAGTCAGTGTCAGACTGACACTGGTATTGTGGATCCCCCTTCCCCACCTGCGCGCCATGACAAATGGAAGCGGGCTAGGATCAAGAAGAGTGGGGAATACACTTCCTCACAGGCTCAGGAGGTTGCCTCACGTATAGTAAGTATTCCCCTTTATATCAGTGTCTATTTTTCAGTTTACGTGAAGGAAGTGAATACTAACTTGTTTGGTTTCAGGATTCCTTAGTTGAGCAATCAACCCAAGGGTCTTTCGTAGCCCATGGACGGGAGGATATATTGACTACCGCCATTGGCAGGCCAGAGCACCCAGGAAGAGTGCGTGCTATTGGTCGAGGTGTAGGTGAGTGCTAACTAACTCTATGCATTCATTTTGTTATCTATTAAACAATTATGGGCTAATCATTCACATTTTACAGGCCTCCGCGCCTATTACGGTGCTCCCGACCCTGCCCCATCCCTTGAGCAAATAGTGGAGCAAAAGGTGGCTGTTGTGAAGGCTGAGTACCAGGAGGAGATATCTAGGCTCCACCAGGAGATGGCCCGATTCAGGGAGGAGATAAAGGCCTCACTCAGCCACCACCAGGAGACTACTACACCAGCCAGCGACCCACAGGTTAGATTCTTTATTTATTTTCCTCAATTTTATTGTTTGTAATCACTTTCATTGTTGAATAACTTCTGCCTGATGTGTAAATATGTAGGTACGGAAGGTTAGCACTAAGGGGTCGTGCGCTGCGGCTGACCCTGACGATGACGGGGTCGAGCCACCAGACACCCGTCAATGTGACCTGTTCATTGACGGGTCGGAGGAGCCAGTTGCCACTGGTATGGTGCACAACTTAGGCCCTGTGGTTCACCATCAGACATTACCTGATGGTATGTCCAGGGTCTCGGTTGTGCTCGTCCTCGAGGAGGATGCTGCTGTGCCAGTGGCAACTCAGGAGGTGAAGACCGTCGGTCAGGCGTTGGGCCACTTTCTGATGTGGCCCAACAGACTTCTGGTGATTGCCCCTGGACAGGTAAAAACCCTAAACACTAACTAGCTTTATTTCCTTGTCAATTATGGTACAAAATGTGATGGTTGTCAATTGTTCAACAGGAACAGCCATTGAAGAAGCCAGACCCGGCCAAGGATCCCGTCCGGATGCTATGGCGCATCGGGTATGAGGAAGATAACGACACTGTTCAGGTCCCATGGCAGCCACTAATGTTCGGCCATCCCAGTGATTTTCCAGTTTACGTTACAAGTTCTGACATTTGTGACATTATTACGGGGACGTCGATGCTGAACGGCTCCATCTTGCAGTTGTGGGAGCTGTAAGTATATCCTTGTGTTGTCCAATTTTTTCATTATACAAGTTATTTGTCGCTAACCATGTCTTACCTTGTTTAGGTATCTGGCAAAACTCTCAGTGGACTTGGGTTTCCAAGGAACTTACGGTTTCTTAGAGCCCTCTGTCATACAGAGGCAAGGAAACACCTCGCAGAACACCCAGACATACATCCAGAATTGGATGTTTGAGTCTGAGAAGTCTATATACATGGGCCCCTATCATAAAGGGTAATACTCTATTCCATAATTATTGTTATGATATTTTGCATTTTGAAGTCTCAGTTATCACTCGTAACTGCAGGGCTCACTGGACGCTTCTGGTGATCTGTCCGAAGGACTATCTTGCTTTGTACTTTGATAGTTTGCACAAAACAGCTCTACAAGACCTGAGAGATATAGTAGACCGGTAAGTTCATCCCTAAACAATAACCACAAATTCAATTACATCATTTTTAGAACTATACAATTCTAACTTATCTTGTGTTTTGTTTGACGCAGGGCGGTGGTTGGATACAATGTACTGATTGGAAACAAGCACAAAGGAAGAACAGTTGTATGGGTGTACCCAAAAGTAAGTCAATCGTATTCATTCAAATCTTCAGTACATGTTTTTTAAGTTCCGAATTCACTTATTCCATACTATATGTCCATTGTAGTCTTACAGGCAGAAGGGTACCTTTGAGTGTGGCTATTTCGTCATGCACACTATGCTGACCATTGTCCAACATCATTTAGTAGATGGATGGACAGAGGTAATTCTCATCACCGTGTCAATTTCTTCAATTTCATCAATTTCATGTAATAAATAAAGCTTTTGTTCTAATTGTTTTGTGCATTGTTTGCAGCACTTTAATGACCGGTCATATTTCCCAAAGGAACTTGTGGATGATGTTAGAAGGCAATGGGCCTCACACTTCCATGAACTTAGGCAAAGCTAGATATAGGATATTTATTCTTTTATATATGTATGTAGTAGGATTTAGGGTTTACTTTTATTAGATTACATTCAACTTAATTGTATATATTTTTATTTTTTAGGTTGTTATGAATTGATATAGAAAATAAATTGTTATATATATATATACATACGATTCTTTCGGCATAGTGTTTCTGTGGCATACTGTATACTGTACTGGCTTGTCTGAATGCAGGGTTGGGCAACGATAAAACATAGTGCATATTAAAAAAAAAACCTCAGCATTTATTCACGGTTATGGCAACAACCGTGAATAAAGACAAGATTTTTCCACGGTTACTACCTTAACCGTGGATATAGATACATTTTTATCCACTGTTGTCCATCACAACCGTGAATATAAGTAGTTTGTAACTGAAACTAAACCGTACTTATATTCACGGTTATGATGGGCAACCGTGGATATAGATACATTTTATCCACGGTTGTCCATCATAACCGTGAATATAAGTATGGTTTAGTTTCAGTTACAATCTACTTATATTCACGGTTTTGATGGACAACCGTGGATAAAATGTATCTATATCCACGGTTATTCTCGATAACCGTGAATATAAATAGTAAGTTATGTTCACAGTTGTTCTTAACCGTGGTTAGATGTGATTTATTACCACGGTTGTTAACCGTGGTTAAAGACCATCATCTACTACCACGGCTTCAACAACCACGGTTCTTTAACCGTGAATAAAGGCCTTTTTTAACCGTGATTATATCCTTTTTTTCCACTAGTGCGTTCCGAGAGACATTCACTGTAAAATATAGCCACAGTAGGGGGTGAGTATCTTAGATATTAAATGATAGATACTGACTCGGATTATTCCTCGGTTAAGCAACAATACAAATGTACACAGCAATTATCAGAACATACACAATACCAATTAATTAGAACACGCATAAAAATATTTTCCGATCAGAATCTATTCAATTATCACTCGGCTATATACATATATCATGCCCAATAACCTTACACATGTGCATGCAATCAGGTCACAATCAACATCAACTGTACAAGTACACGGAATTCAATCACTCAGATCCGTATTCGTGTGTAATCGGTTTTCATTCGTTGCAACGTAGGCTCCCAGCCTTTTATTCAGCTCCCAGTTGACTTGGCCATTTTACAGGTACCAAACCATTTCCCCACACATATGACACCAACGCTCTCAGCGCCAACGGCGGTGTTCACGGGCAACCTGAGTCCCACTCAAAGGCTTACCTTGAGTCCCACTCAAAACGATTTCACAGCGTCTCACGCTTTTAATAACCGATGGTAGTGTCCCACACTACATGCTCCCAGCATTAACGCATCCCATGCGCCACACGCGAATTGATCACACAAACACAAAGTTCATATATATACAATCTTTCATTTAACAGTACATGCATCACATGTAATCGGTATAAAACATCATCAGACTCGCAGAAACAACATTTCTCACATGCAATCAGGATTTAATACTCATGGCCACTTATATGCTATATAAATCACATGGCAATCATCAACAACACTCCAACACATTCTTTTCATGCAAACATTCGACATTCTCAAGACCATTAACATGCATTTCACGGACAGACTTAGACATGCATCACTCGACACCAAATCATCATGCATCCGGGTATCACACGTTCTTCCAGCAACCATAACACAGCATCAAACACAGAATCAACAAGTCATTAACACCCGGAACCCGTCCATAACCCATGCATTTAAGATATAAGATACCCCCCTACCAAATAAGAGATTCCAAGAAGCTCCTCTGTTTTGACGTTGGTCGTCTCTCAGTTTGCTTCGTCCAGGGCTCACACTCGTTCAGGCTTCCTTGAGCGCAGTCGCACCGGGGAACAGGAAGCTGTTCGTCTTCCACTTCAACGATCGTTCTTCACCGGCAGAAGGAAGCCCCGATTCTTCTGCAGTACCGTCGTTGTGCGTTTCCAGAAACAGAGAACAGAGGACAGGGGAGAAGAGAAGAAGACAAGAACGAGGAAAAGAAGAAAAGAGAGAATGAAGCAGTAGAGGAAGAGGAAGTCTGAAGGAAAATGAATAACCATAGTGACCTTGGGCATATATATGTGCACTAGAGATCGGCAGAAGTGGGATGGGAGAGTGTGTACAGCAGTCCCACACGTGCCTTGCACATCATAATTAATTAAATTCTTAAGTTAATTAATTAAATTGATTGTAATTAACAAGTAATTTCCTACTTTGAAATTATTATTTTAATGGCTTAATTTCACTCGGTAATTAATTTTTAAATCGGGATGTTACATTTCATGTCCTAAAATCATTGTATCAATTTTATCTACAACTTTTATTTTGACCACTAAGACCAGTTCTCATCCCATAAATCCCAGAAATTAAAACACTACACCAATTCACGTTTTTCCTGCAATAGTTTGCACTAGGTGTAGTAGTTTCCACATAACTCTCTCATATAACCATGAAATTGAATAAGGACTTCACCAAATTTTTCTTAACTCAATTCTTCACAACTTTGATGAAGAACACTAAGCCCAAATCGCAACCCATTTGTCCCAGAAAAATAATCTTTGCAGGGAACAAAAATCCCGTCACAGTCCTGCACCCCTTTTGTATTTGGGTCATAACTTTCTCAATTCTTAATGGCTTTTTGTGCTTTATATCAATTTAAAGTGAAAAAAAAGTTATACAACTTTCAAGTTCAGCCTATTTTTATATTCGGCCCATAAGATACCCTAAACCCATGAGCAAGCTCCTGCCCTACACTTGACACCTAAGCTTTCATGCACCATGAGCCAATTAAATTGCTCCACCACTTGGACACTTGTCCCAGCCATGCCTAACTCTTCACCACCTCACTATCAACCCTTGTGACACATTTTCGTTTGCATGAAAACATGATGACACTTGTCCCACCTAATTGCATGGTCGTGTGACTCCTTGGAGGCCAAGGGAACTCATGCAAAATTTGACATTATGCTTTGTTCTCCTTGTTTCTTCTTTCTCTTAACTTAGAAGAAAAAAATCCAGCCAACTTCTTCTCCTTTCTTTCATGTTTTCTTCATTCGAAATACCACCATCAAACCATCATCATCTATCCTAAATCACCATACCACTCTACAACTTTAAGATACCACCTTCTAAAATCAAAATTTCTTCTTCTCCTCTACCAAAAATAGCAACGTTTTCTTCATTCTTCCACCACCAAATTCACGTGATCCACCATCCTTCAAGGCATCCATTTCCTTCCTCCTTGATGAAGCAAACCATGGTGGCCTAGGAGAAAATTTTGGAGTCCTTGCTACCACCTTTCTAGAGCATGAAAATTTTAATGGTAAGGAGGGAGTACCTTGCTTAACTAGATCCATAAAATTATACATGCATGGTGAAGTATAAGTGTCCCTTAACACTTATACTTTGATATCTCCTTAAAGATCTTAGTTTATATGGTTTAGATCTTGAAAAATCTTTGTGAAAAATGTGGATTTTTAAAGAAATATCATGGCTGCACCATAGATTTAATTAATTATTTAAAGTTTGAAATTTTGATGATAAGTTACTAACTTGGATTTTATTGTTGCAGATTTTTTTTGTTGTAACTCCATGCATGTGATAAATTGTTTAAATTATATGTTGCTTGTAACATCCCCGTTTTAAAATTAAATGCTGAATGAAGAATAAACCATTAAGACTTGATTTCAACTAAGAACTAACTGTTAATTGCATTTAACTATTTAGGATTTAGCCATTAAAATATTCAAGGTGGTGATGGTCAGGGGATGGGGTAGAGTGCACGTGACTGCTGGGCACGCACTCTCCCATCCCACTCTTCTTTTACTGTGCGCATGCACATATATATATAAGCGTGAGCCCTTGGCGGAAAAACACATTTTGCCATTTCTTCAGACTCCCTTCTCTGTCACTTCATTCTCCACTTCCTCTCTTCTTCTCCATCTTTCTTCTTCTTCTTCTTCTATCTTACTCTTCGCTCCTGGAGGTCTCGGCTCCAGTACTGGAGAACGGACCACACTCCACCCCAGAATCAGGTGCAGGATACGACAAGCCAAGGAAGACCGGACGAACCAGGAGAAAGACGTCGGACCCAACAACAAGAACAGAAAGGTTTCTGAGGTTCTTCTAAAGGTAGGGGGCGCTTGCATGTCGAATGCATGGTCTAAGAACGGTACCGGATGAACATGCTGTTGAGCGTGGGTGTGTGTGTGCATGTATTTATAATCATTAGAACTGATGCTGTGCATGTGTGCATGTATTCACAATTACTAAAACTGATGCATGATTTTAGATTCTGATAGTAATCTTCGTGGCGATGGTGTAGTTTGTTCATGGATGATAATGATGGATCTATTTTGTTGTCACTATGAAATGTATGCATGTGCATGTTCTTAATTGGATTGCCCAATGTTGTTAGTCTGATGACCGATTGTAACATGCACTGGTGTGATTAATTGAATTAATGACGACTGTAAGGTGTTCATGGCGCGATGATGTGTAATAATGAATGTGTTAGTTGCATGAGTAAGAGTGGGGTGACCCATGGAAGGTCAAGAACCCCAAGGGAAACGACTCCAGTTACCAACCCTGGCTAGATCCCAATAGAGCTCGTGGTAGCCGTTGGAGCTAGAGAAGAGAGTCTCGAGACGCCGTGGGGAGGCCGGTGCCACCTGGTAAGAGCTGAGGGACGAGGGGCCAAAAGAAAAAGGGGGCCGTAACTGAGAGTCTTTACCCGAGTCGGATCCGCAGGCTTGCATATAGAAATAAGGCTGATTGTGGTGATGTATAAATCTAAGTATGTGCATGTGTATGATTTTGAATGCATGAATATATATAATTGGATGTGGAATAAACTCTGTGTATTATATGTATTATGAATGTCGTTTGAATTGTATGAACTTGGTTACTTGAGAAAGGTTGAATGATAGCAGAAGCGTGTTCCGACGCTGATACCGAGTCTGTGAGTATCATTATACATGTAAAAGCTCACCCCTGCAGTGGCCATTTTCAGTGAATGTCTCTCGTGAGGAGGATCAGAAACAGAGCTGGAATGCTGGGCGGAGTGCTGATGCATTTGGAAGGTTTCATTAAGGCGTTGTTAGATTAAGCCCGGACTGGCTTATACCGGATGTTAATGTTTTGGGGATGAATAGAACCTTACGGGCAAGGAGAAGTCCAATTTTGTATTGTAAATATTGACATACACTTTTATGTATATTTGGATGTATGGTTTGGTGTGTGTGATGCTATGTGCTGCCTTGTTTCATGATTGTGCTTTAAGGGATACGCAAGGACGGTATGATCGAGCAGGTTATAGCCAAGTCTGAGTGAACCGAGAATTGTCTTAGGAAAAATTTTATGTCGGATACGTTGGGCGGAGTCGTACCCCGTCCGAAGTATGGGAGCAATTCGCCCAGGCGTGAGGATTCGCGCTGAGGCGAGGTAGTTATTAGAATGAGACCCCGGTGTTGACTCCTGATCTGGGCGTGATGGTTGAGTCCGCCCTGGCGTTGTTATAATTAGTCGAGTTGGGCAGAATAGGTTCAGACTCCTCCTTTCTCCACAACCTACTATCGTATATGTACCCTGTAACTTCTCGTTTTTCTGAGTAAAATGCGAGTGTGAGGATTTACTTAGTGAACCCTCGTCCATACCCGATGGAGGAATTTACCTTGTAGTTGTGTTAAAAAGACGTTATGTAGATTTCGTTTAGGCGGCGTCATACCTCGCCCAAGTAACTAGAACAGCCCGTCCAAGATAAATATACCCCGCCTAACCAAGTAGGATGATTTTAACTCCGCCTTCCACCGAAAGCTACGCGTGTGAATGTATTAACATATTTCCCTTATCTATTTCCCCCAGCTGAGTGACCAGTGTTACCCGAAGGGAAGCCTCCTTGCGAAATCTCCTCTATCCACTGCTGCATTCCCATACTCCGCCTGGACGGTCTTATACCCCGTCTAAGCGAACAAACGGTGTGACGTAATCCGCCCTAGTGTTGATGTGTTGCGATAAACTCATTGAGCCAGCCCCAGTTTTAGCTTCTCTGTAGGTTGCTATATGTGAGTGAATGCTCCTCGTTTCCTCCCTGCCTGCTCCCCTCTATATCAAAGGTTGCGTGACTGTTTTGTGAAAAATTTTCTCATATTTTTGGAATTATTAGTTACAAATGATTAGGGTGTTACATTTTGGTATCAGAGCGGACCGAAAAGTCCAAGGCCAAAGTATGCTCACCAAATGTAAGCGGTGGTGTTTGTGTCTTTTTGATTGAATGGTTGAAATTGTGCTGATGCTGGTTGACCTGATTGATGATTGTCTTGAGGACGAGGGGTTGTTTTCCCCCTGGTCCGATTGTGTATAACTTAGGCGAATGACATAATGTGCTAAGCTATTAATTGTTGGACTAATGACTAGATTGGTAGTAAGTGGCTCCGTATACTTATCCTTAAACGTCAATTTCAGGATAAGGAATGGCGCATCGTCAAAGTATGGAGGCTATAGCCACAGCATTCCAACGCTTTGCTGATGTGTTTGAAAGGCAAGGCCAAACTCAACCTGAGGATGGCCATGTGCTGGACCGCTTCCTGAAGAGGAAGCCGAGTGAATTCTTAGGAGGACGGAACCCTGAGGCGGCGTTCAAGTGGACTCAGGAATTAGAGAGAATCTTTAGGGGTCTTCGATGTACCGAAGCCCAGAAGGTGGAATGCGCAGTGTATATGCTGCGAGATGAAGCGGAAAATTGGTGGAAGATAGCCAGGAGCCGATTTCCCGAAGATGACAATCAACTGACGTGGAACGATTTCAAGACCTGCTTCTTGGACAAATACTTTCCCGACACAGTGAGGAGTCGGAAAGAGCTGGAGTTTATGGAGTTAACACAGGGCTCCATGACTGTGGAAGAATATGCGACCAGATTTGAAGAATTGTGCCTATTCTATCCGCCCTTCCAGCAGCCAGGAACGGAGCACTCCAAGTGTCTTAAGTTTGAGAACGGACTGAGATCGGATATTAAGAGGGCCTGTAGATACCATGAAATCCGGAGTTTCCCTGCTTTAGTGAACAAGTGTAGAATATTCGAAGAGGATGACAGGGCCCATTCGGGCCAGTGCAGCAGAGCCAATCAGCACCTGAGGCCTCAGCAATCACGTTTCAAGAGGCCAGGGAACGTGAGGAGGAATGAACCCTTCACCAGATATCAGAACCATGATGACCGAGGGAGACAGATGAGTGGACGACCAAGGTATGGCGGATGCTTTAAATGCGGCGGTGATCATTTTGCTAAGGAATGCAATGATACAAATGTTAAATGCTACCACTGCGGAGAGAAGGGACACGTTCGCCCGGACTGCCCCCAACTCCGCCAGGCAAACACCAATGTGCGTCAAGGAGGATTTCAAGATCGAACCAGAGTGAATGATAACCAACGACCTGGTGGCAGAGGCAACGGAACCAGAGGAAATATGATGCGTACCCCGAACAGCCGAGAAAGGAACACCGGCCCAACAGCGACAGGAAGGATCTACACCATCAATGCAGAGGATGTTGCACCAGCAAACGATCTAGTACAATGTAAGTGCTCACTTGGAACGAATATGCTTAATGTTGTTTTCGATTCGGGAGCAACCCATTCTTTTATAGCTGATGAGTGCGTGAAACGGTTGAGGCTACCAACTGTGTCTATGAACCGGACTTTAGAAGTGGCCAGCCCCACTGGCCCTAGTGTATTCACATCGTCAATATGTAAAAATGTAGCGTTTGAGCTGTATGATCGGAGTTTCATCTTCGATCTGATTTGCATGCCCTTAAAGGGTCTTGATATTGTGCTTGGAATAGATTGGCTTTCAGCCAATAAGGTATTAGTAGATTGTAGAAACCGAGAGATAGTTTTCCCAAAACAACCCACTGAAGATGGCTCGGCACTAGGTATAACCCAACTATTTATGGTGCTTTGTCTAACCAAAGATGAGAGTGAGACCCTAGTGAACGAAATTCCGGTTGTCTGCGAGTTCCCGGAAGTGTTCCCAGAAGACGTCCCGAGTGTGCCTCCCAATAGAGAAGTTGAATTCTCTATAGACTTGATCCCTGGAGCCGAACCGGTCTCTAGTGCACCCTACAGAATGTCCTCAACTGAATTGGTAGAGTTGAAGAAACAAGTGGATGAGTTACTTGAGAAGCAGTTCATTAAACCAAGCGTGTCACCATGGGGCGCACCTGTGCTACTTGTTAAGAAGAAGGATGGCAGCATGAGACTTTGTATAGATTATCGACAGCTTAACAAGCTCACAATCAAGAATCGATACCCACTGCCTAGAATTGATGATTTAATTGACCAGCTGCGTGGAGCCTCAGTCTTCTCGAAAATCGACTTACGATCAGGATATCACCAAATCCGAGTGAAGGACTCGGACATTCCTAAAACTGCCTTTAGGACTAGGTATGGTCACTATGAGTACGTAGTGATGCCGTTCGGTGTGACAAACGCCCCTGCTGTTTTCATGAATTACATGAACAGCATATTCCACTCCTTCTTAGATCGGTTTGTCGTTGTCTTCATCGATGATATTCTAGTTTATTCTAAGACATCTGAGGAACATGAAGGACATCTCAGGACGGTACTCCAAGTGTTGAAGGGGAAACAATTGTTTGCAAAGCTTTCAAAGTGCGAATTTTGGATGGATGAGATCCACTTCCTCGGGCATGTGATCTCCAAGCGAGGCGTCTCGGTGGATCCTGCGAAGGTAGCTGCTGTAATGGCATGGGAGAGGCCCAGGTCGATCTCGGAAATAAGGAGTTTTATGGGCTTGGCAGGTTATTATAGAAGGTTCATCGAAGGTTTTTCTAAGTTGGCATTACCCCTGACTAAATTGACTCGGAAGAACGTCCCTTTTGTATGGAGTCCGGAGTGTGAGAGCAGCTTCCAAGAACTGAAGAATAAGTTGACAACTGCTCCGGTGTTGGCATTACCAGAGTTACGAGAAAGCTTCGTGGTCTATTGTGACGCGTCCGGACTCGGATTAGGATGTGTGCTCATGCAGAAAGATCGAGTGATAGCATATGCCTCTCGACAATTGAGACCCCACGAACAGCATTATCCGACCCATGACTTGGAGTTGGCAGCAGTAGTTTTTGCATTGAAAATCTGGAGGCATTACTTGTACGGATCCAAATTTGAGATATACAGCGATCATAAGAGTCTCAAATACCTATTCGACCAAAAGGAACTGAACATGAGGCAGAGAAGATGGATTGAGTTTTTGAAGGACTATGATTTCGAGTTGAAATACCACCCAGGCAAGGCAAATGTCGTAGCAGATGCATTGAGTCGAAAATCCCTCCACATAGCAGCCATGATGGCAAAAGAAGTTGAGTTGTTGGAACGGTTCCGAGACATGAACTTGCATGTTGACGCCCCTTCCTCTCAGAAGATGACAATCGGTACATTGAGGATTGCCAACGAATTCTTAAAATCAGTGTACGAACAGCAACAGGCGGACTCTTACCTAGCTGAAATGAAGGAAATTCAGGCTAAAGGAAAGGATTTATCCTTGGCAGAGGGGTCAGATGGGATCTTCCGGGTGAGAAACAGGATATACATACCAAGTGAAGGAAGATTGAGAAGAATGGTGCTCGATGAAGCTCACAAAAGCCTACTCAGCATTCACCCAGGAACCACAAAAATGTACCACGACTTGAGGAAACAGTTCTGGTGGCCCGGACTAAAGAAGGATGTGGCGGAGTACGTGACCCGATGTATGACTTGTCAGAAATCGAAGTTAGAGCACCAAAAACCGTACGGTGCAATGCAGCCTCTAGAGATCCCTGTCTGGAAATGGGACTCAATTGCGATGGATTTTATCATGGGATTACCCAAAAACCGAGCGGGCCATGATGCAATTTGGGTCATTATTGACAGATTGACGAAGAGTGCACACTTCTTACCTGTAAATATGAGGTACCCATTGCATAAGTTGGCTCGAATCTACATTCAAGAAGTTATCCGACTGCATGGCATACCTACTTCCATCGTATCGGATAGGGACCCTAGGTTTACGTCCAGATTTTGGGCCAGCATGCATCAAGAATTGGGGACGAAGCTTTGGCTTAGTTCTGCCTACCACCCCCAATCGGATGGACAATCCGAACGAACAATTCAGAGTCTAGAAGACTTATTGAGAGCGTGTGTGTTAGAGTACGGTGGGGACTGGGAGCAGTACCTTCCCTTGATCGAGTTTACGTACAACAACAGCCATCATCACAGCATTGGCATGGCACCTTACGAGGCATTATATGGGCGTAGATGCCGAACCCCACTCTGTTGGTCGGAAGCGGGTGAAAGTCTATTACTGGGACCAGACATCGTGAAGCAAACCACAGAACAGATCCGAGTAATAAGGGAGAAGATGAAAGCATCACAAGACAGGCAGAAGAGCTACCATGACAAACGCATCAAGCCATTGGAATTTCAAGTCGGAGATCGAGTATTTCTGAGAACCTCTCCGAGTAAAGGAGTTGGACGAGCCTTAAAAAGTGGGAAGTTAAGCCCTCGCTACATCGGACCTTATGAGGTAGTAGAACGGATTGGCTCCGTGGCATACCGCCTCACATTGCCAACTCACTTGTCCCGATTGCACGACGTATTTCACGTGTCTCAACTAAGGAAGTATTTGCATGACCCCAGCCACACGATGCCTGACGACGAAGTAGAAATTAAGGAAGACCTAACCACTGTGACTACACCGGTTGGAATCGTGGATCAATCGGTAAAACGCTTAAGAAATAAGAACGTAAGGCTTAAAGTGGAATGGCAGCAAGGCAAGACCACCTCCTACACGTGGGAACGCGAAGACGCCATGCGACAGCAGTACCCCGAGTTGTTTACCTAGGTAAGTACCGACTGAATTTCGGGGACGAAATTCTTTTTCAGTGGGGGAGAACTGTAACATCCCCGTTTTAAAATTAAATGCTGAATGAAGAATAAACCATTAAGACTTGATTTCAACTAAGAACTAACTGTTAATTGCATTTAACTATTTAGGATTTAGCCATTAAAATATTCAAGGTGGTGATGGTCAGGGGATGGGGTAGAGTGCACGTGACTGCTGGGCACGCACTCTCCCATCCCACTCTTCTTTTACTGTGCGCATGCACATATATATATAAGCGTGAGCCCTTGGCGGAAAAACACATTTTGCCATTTCTTCAGACTCCCTTCTCCGTCACTTCATTCTCCACTTCCTCTCTTCTTCTCCATCTTTCTTCTTCTTCTTCTTCTATCTTACTCTTCGCTCCTGGAGGTCTCGGCTCCAGTACTGGAGAACGGACCACACTCCACCCCAGAATCAGGTGCAGGATACGACAAGCCAAGGAAGACCGGACGAACCAGGAGAAAGACGTCGGACCCAACAACAAGAACAGAAAGGTTTCTGAGGTTCTTCTAAAGGTAGGGGGCGCTTGCATGTCGAATGCATGGTCTAAGAACGGTACCGGATGAACATGCTGTTGAGCGTGGGTGTGTGTGTGCATGTATTTATAATCATTAGAACTGATGCTGTGCATGTGTGCATGTATTCACAATTACTAAAACTGATGCATGATTTTAGATTCTGATAGTAATCTTCGTGGCGATGGTGTAGTTTGTTCATGGATGATAATGATGGATCTATTTTGTTGTCACTATGAAATGTATGCATGTGCATGTTCTTAATTGGATTGCCCAATGTTGTTAGTCTGATGACCGATTGTAACATGCACTGGTGTGATTAATTGAATTAATGACGACTGTAAGGTGTTCATGGCGCGATGATGTGTAATAATGAATGTGTTAGTTGCATGAGTAAGAGTGGGGTGACCCATGGAAGGTCAAGAACCCCAAGGGAAACGACTCCAGTTACCAACCCTGGCTAGATCCCAATAGAGCTCGTGGTAGCCGTTGGAGCTAGAGAAGAGAGTCTCGAGACGCCGTGGGGAGGCCGGTGCCACCTGGTAAGAGCTGAGGGACGAGGGGCCAAAAGAAAAAGGGGGCCGTAACTGAGAGTCTTTACCCGAGTCGGATCCGCAGGCTTGCATATAGAAATAAGGCTGATTGTGGTGATGTATAAATCTAAGTATGTGCATGTGTATGATTTTGAATGCATGAATATATATAATTGGATGTGGAATAAACTCTGTGTATTATATGTATTATGAATGTCGTTTGAATTGTATGAACTTGGTTACTTGAGAAAGGTTGAATGATAGCAGAAGCGTGTTCCGACGCTGATACCGAGTCTGTGAGTATCATTATACATGTAAAAGCTCACCCCTGCAGTGGCCATTTTCAGTGAATGTCTCTCGTGAGGAGGATCAGAAACAGAGCTGGAATGCTGGGCGGAGTGCTGATGCATTTGGAAGGTTTCATTAAGGCGTTGTTAGATTAAGCCCGGACTGGCTTATACCGGATGTTAATGTTTTGGGGATGAATAGAACCTTACGGGCAAGGAGAAGTCCGATTTTGTATTGTAAATATTGACATACACTTTTATGTATATTTGGATGTATGGTTTGGTGTGTGTGATGCTATGTGCTGCCTTGTTTCATGATTGTGCTTTAAGGGATACGCAGGGACGGTATGATCGAGCAGGTTATAGCCAAGTCTGAGTGAACCGAGAATTGTCTTAGGAAAAATTTTATGTCGGATACGTTGGGCGGAGTCGTACCCCGTCCGAAGTATGGGAGCAATTCGCCCAGGCGTGAGGATTCGCGCTGAGGCGAGGTAGCTATTAGAATGAGACCCCGGTGTTGACTCCTGATCTGGGCGTGATGGTTGAGTCCGCCCTGGCGTTGTTATAATTAGTCGAGTTGGGCAGAATAGGTTCAGACTCCTCCTTTCTCCACAACCTACTATCGTATATGTACCCTGTAACTTCTCGTTTTTCTGAGTAAAATGCGAGTGTGAGGATTTACTTAGTGAACCCTCGTCCATACCCGATGGAGGAATTTACCTTGTAGTTGTGTTAAAAAGACGTTATGTAGATTTCGTTTAGGCGGCGTCATACCTCGCCCAAGTAACTAGAACAGCCCGTCCAAGATAAATATACCCCGCCTAACCAAGTAGGATGATTTTAACTCCGCCTTCCACCGAAAGCTACGCGTGTGAATGTATTAACATATTTCCCTTATCTATTTCCCCCAGCTGAGTGACCAGTGTTACCCGAAGGGAAGCCTCCTTGCGAAATCTCCTCTATCCGCTGCTGCATTCCCATACTCCGCCTGGACGGTCTTATACCCCGTCTAAGCGAACAAACGGTGTGACGTAATCCGCCCTAGTGTTGATGTGTTGCGATAAACTCATTGAGCCAGCCCCAGTTTTAGCTTCTCTGTAGGTTGCTATATGTGAGTGAATGCTCCTCGTTTCCTCCCTGCCTGCTCCCCTCTATATCAAAGGTTGCGTGACTGTTTTGTGAAAAATTTTCTCATATTTTTGGAATTATTAGTTGCAAATGATTAGGGTGTTACATTTTGGTATCAGAGCGGACCGAAAAGTCCAAGGCCAAAGTATGCTCACCAAATGTAAGCGGTGGTGTTTGTGTCTTTTTGATTGAATGGTTGAAATTGTGCTGATGCTGGTTGACCTGATTGATGATTGTCTTGAGGACGAGGGGTTGTTTTCCCCCTGGTCCGATTGTGTATAACTTAGGCGAATGACATAATGTGCTAAGCTATTAATTGTTGGACTAATGACTAGATTGGTAGTAAGTGGCTCCGTATACTTATCCTTAAACGTCAATTTCAGGATAAGGAATGGCGCATCGTCAAAGTATGGAGGCTATAGCCACAGCATTCCAACGCTTTGCTGATGTGTTTGAAAGGCAAGGCCAAACTCAACCTGAGGATGGCCATGTGCTGGACCGCTTCCTGAAGAGGAAGCCGAGTGAATTCTTAGGAGGACGGAACCCTGAGGCGGCGTTCAAGTGGACTCAGGAATTAGAGAGAATCTTTAGGGGTCTTCGATGTACCGAAGCCCAGAAGGTGGAATGCGCAGTGTATATGCTGCGAGATGAAGCGGAAAATTGGTAGAAGATAGCCAGGAGCCGATTTCCCGAAGATGACAATCAACTGACGTGGAACGATTTCAAGACCTGCTTCTTGGACAAATACTTTCCCGACACAGTGAGGAGTCGGAAAGAGCTGGAGTTTATGGAGTTAACACAGGGCTCCATGACTGTGGAAGAATATGCGACCAGATTTGAAGAATTGTGCCTATTCTATCCGCCCTTCCAGCAGCCAGGAACGGAGCACTCCAAATGTCTTAAGTTTGAGAACGGACTGAGATCGGATATTAAGAGGGCCTGCAGATACCATGAAATCCGGAGTTTCCCTGCTTTAGTGAACAAGTGTAGAATATTCGAAGAGGATGACAGGGCCCATTCGGGCCAGTGCAGCAGAGCCAATCAGCACCTGAGGCCTCAGCAATCACGTTTCAAGAGGCCAGGGAACGTGAGGAGGAATGAACCCTTCACCAGATATCAGAACCATGATGACCGAGGGAGACAGATGAGTGGACGACCAAGGTATGGCGGATGCTTTAAATGCGGCGGTGATCATTTTGCTAAGGAATGCAATGATACAAATGTTAAATGCTACCACTACGGAGAGAAGGGACACGTTCGCCCGGACTGCCCCCAACTCCGCCAGGCAAACACCAATGTGCGTCAAGGAGGATTTCAAGATCGAACCAGAGTGAATGATAACCAACGACCTGGTGGCAGAGGCAACGGAACCAGAGGAAATATGATGCGTACCCCGAACAGCCGAGAAAGGAACACCGGCCCAACAGCGACAGGAAGGATCTACACCATCAATGCAGAGGATGTTGCACCAGCAAACGATCTAGTACAATGTAAGTGCTCACTTGGAACGAATATGCTTAATGTTGTTTTCGATTCGGGAGCAACCCATTCTTTTATAGCTGATGAGTGCGTGAAACGGTTGAGGCTACCAACTGTGTCTATGAACCGGACTTTAGAAGTGGCCAGCCCCACTGGCCCTAGTGTATTCACATCGTCAATATGTAAAAATGTAGCGTTTGAGCTGTATGATCGGAGTTTCATCTTCGATCTGATTTGCATGCCCTTAAAGGGTCTTGATATTGTGCTTGGAATAGATTGGCTTTCAGCCAATAAGGTATTAGTAGATTGTAGAAACCGAGAGATAGTTTTCCCAAAACAACCCACTGAAGATGGCTCGGCACTAGGTATAACCCAACTATTTATGGTGCTTTGTCTAACCAAAGATGAGAGTGAGACCCTAGTGAACGAAATTCCGGTTGTCTGCGAGTTCCCGGAAGTGTTCCCAGAAGACGTCCCGAGTGTGCCTCCCAATAGAGAAGTTGAATTCTCTATAGACTTGATCCCTGGAGCCGAACCGGTCTCTAGTGCACCCTACAGAATGTCCTCAACTGAATTGGTAGAGTTGAAGAAACAAGTGGATGAGTTACTTGAGAAGCAGTTCATTAAACCAAGCGTGTCACCATGGGGCGCACCTGTGCTACTTGTTAAGAAGAAGGATGGCAGCATGAGACTTTGTATAGATTATCGACAGCTTAACAAGCTCACAATCAAGAATCGATACCCACTGCCTAGAATTGATGATTTAATTGACCAGCTGCGTGGAGCCTCAGTCTTCTCGAAAATCGACTTACGATCAGGATATCACCAAATCCGAGTGAAGGACTCGGACATTCCTAAAACTGCCTTTAGGACTAGGTATGGTCACTATGAGTACGTAGTGATGCCGTTCGGTGTGACAAACGCCCCTGCTGTTTTCATGAATTACATGAACAGCATATTCCACTCCTTCTTAGATCGGTTTGTCGTTGTCTTCATCGATGATATTCTAGTTTATTCTAAGACATCTGAGGAACATGAAGGACATCTCAGGACGGTACTCCAAGTGTTGAAGGGGAAACAATTGTTTGCAAAGCTTTCAAAGTGCGAATTTTGGATGGATGAGATCCACTTCCTCGGGCATGTGATCTCCAAGCGAGGCGTCTCGGTGGATCCTGCGAAGGTAGCTGCTGTAATGGCATGGGAGAGGCCCAGGTCGATCTCGGAAATAAGGAGTTTTATGGGCTTGGCAGGTTATTATAGAAGGTTCATCGAAGGTTTTTCTAAGTTGGCATTACCCCTGACTAAATTGACTCGGAAGAACGTCCCTTTTGTATGGAGTCCGGAGTGTGAGAGCAGCTTCCAAGAACTGAAGAATAAGTTGACAACTGCTCCGGTGTTGGCATTACCAGAGTTACGAGAAAGCTTCGTGGTCTATTGTGACGCGTCCGGACTCGGATTAGGATGTGTGCTCATGCAGAAAGATCGAGTGATAGCATATGCCTCTCGACAATTGAGACCCCACGAACAGCATTATCCGACCCATGACTTGGAGTTGGCAGCAGTAGTTTTTGCATTGAAAATCTGGAGGCATTACTTGTACGGATCCAAATTTGAGATATACAGCGATCATAAGAGTCTCAAATACCTATTCGACCAAAAGGAACTGAACATGAGGCAGAGAAGATGGATTGAGTTTTTGAAGGACTATGATTTCGAGTTGAAATACCACCCAGGCAAGGCAAATGTCGTAGCAGATGTATTGAGTCGAAAATCCCTCCACATAGCAGCCATGATGGCAAAAGAAGTTGAGTTGTTGGAACGGTTCCGAGACATGAACTTGCATGTTGACGCCCCTTCCTCTCAGAAGATGACAATCGGTACATTGAGGATTGCCAACGAATTCTTAAAATCAGTGTACGAACAGCAACAGGCAGACTCTTACCTAGCTGAAATGAAGGAAATTCAGGCTAAAGGAAAGGATTTATCCTTGGCAGAGGGGTCAGATGGGATCTTCCGGGTGAGAAACAGGATATACATACCAAGTGAAGGAAGATTGAGAAGAATAGTGCTCGATGAAGCTCACAAAAGCCTACTCAGCATTCACCCAGGAACCACAAAAATGTACCACGACTTGAGGAAACAGTTCTGGTGGCCCGGACTAAAGAAGGATGTGGCGGAGTACGTGACCCGATGTATGACTTGTCAGAAATCGAAGTTAGAGCACCAAAAACCGTACGGTGCAATGCAGCCTCTAGAGATCCCTGTCTGGAAATGGGACTCAATTGCGATGGATTTTATCATGGGATTACCCAAAAACCGAGCGGGCCATGATGCAATTTGGGTCATTATTGACAGATTGACGAAGAGTGCACACTTCTTACCTGTAAATATGAGGTACCCATTGCATAAGTTGGCTCGAATCTACATTCAAGAAGTTATCCGACTGCATGGCATACCTACTTCCATCGTATCGGATAGGGACCCTAGGTTTACGTCCAGATTTTGGGCCAGCATGCATCAAGAATTGGGGACGAAGCTTTGGCTTAGTTCTGCCTACCACCCCCAATCGGATGGACAATCCGAACGAACAATTCAGAGTCTAGAAGACTTATTGAGAGCGTGTGTGTTAGAGTACGGTGGGGACTGGGAGCAGTACCTTCCCTTGATCGAGTTTACGTACAACAACAGCCATCATCACAGCATTGGCATGGCACCTTACGAGGCATTATATGGGCGTAGATGCCGAACCCCACTCTGTTGGTCGGAAGCGGGTGAAAGTCTATTACTGGGACCAGACATCGTGAAGCAAACCACAGAACAGATCCGAGTAATAAGGGAGAAGATGAAAGCATCACAAGACAGGCAGAAGAGCTACCATGACAAACGCATCAAGCCATTGGAATTTCAAGTCGGAGATCGAGTATTTCTGAGAACCTCTCCGAGTAAAGGAGTTGGACGAGCCTTAAAAAGTGGGAAGTTAAGCCCTCGCTACATCGGACCTTATGAGGTAGTAGAACGGATTGGCTCCGTGGCATACCGCCTCGCATTGCCAACTCACTTGTCCCGATTGCACGACGTATTTCACGTGTCTCAACTAAGGAAGTATTTGCATGACCCCAGCCACACGATGCCTGACGACGAAGTAGAAATTAAGGAAGACCTAACCACTGTGACTACACCGGTTGGAATCGTGGATCAATCGGTAAAACGCTTAAGAAATAAGAACGTAAGGCTGGTTAAAGTGGAATGGCAGCAAGGCAAGACCACCTCCTACACGTGGGAACGCGAAGACGCCATGCGACAGCAGTACCCCGAGTTGTTTACCTAGGTAAGTACCGACTGAATTTCGGGGACGAAATTCTTTTTCAGTGGGGGAGAATTGTAACATCCCCGTTTTAAAATTAAATGCTGAATGAAGAATAAACCATTAAGACTTGATTTCAACTAAGAACTAACTGTTAATTGCATTTAACTATTTAGGATTTAGCCATTAAAATATTCAAGGTGGTGATGGTCAGGGGATGGGGTAGAGTGCACGTGACTGCTGGGCACGCACTCTCCCATCCCACTCTTCTTTTACTGTGCGCATGCACATATATATATAAGCGTGAGCCCTTGGCGGAAAAACACATTTTGCCATTTCTTCAGACTCCCTTCTCCGTCACTTCATTCTCCACTTCCTCTCTTCTTCTCCATCTTTCTTCTTCTTCTTCTTCTATCTTACTCTTCGCTCCTGGAGGTCTCGGCTCCAGTACTGGAGAACGGACCACACTCCACCCCAGAATCAGGTGCAGGATACGACAAGCCAAGGAAGACCGGACGAACCAGGAGAAAGACGTCGGACCCAACAACAAGAACAGAAAGGTTTCTGAGGTTCTTCTAAAGGTAGGGGGCGCTTGCATGTCGAATGCATGGTCTAAGAACGGTACCGGATGAACATGCTGTTGAGCGTGGGTGTGTGTGTGCATGTATTTATAATCATTAGAACTGATGCTGTGCATGTGTGCATGTATTCACAATTACTAAAACTGATGCATGATTTTAGATTCTGATAGTAATCTTCGTGGCGATGGTGTAGTTTGTTCATGGATGATAATGATGGATCTATTTTGTTGTCACTATGAAATGTATGCATGTGCATGTTCTTAATTGGATTGCCCAATGTTGTTAGTCTGATGACCGATTGTAACATGCACTGGTGTGATTAATTGAATTAATGACGACTGTAAGGTGTTCATGGCGCGATGATGTGTAATAATGAATGTGTTAGTTGCATGAGTAAGAGTGGGGTGACCCATGGAAGGTCAAGAACCCCAAGGGAAACGACTCCAGTTACCAACCCTGGCTAGATCCCAATAGAGCTCGTGGTAGCCGTTGGAGCTAGAGAAGAGAGTCTCGAGACGCCGTGGGGAGGCCGGTGCCACCTGGTAAGAGCTGAGGGACGAGGGGCCAAAAGAAAAAGGGGGCCGTAACTGAGAGTCTTTACCCGAGTCGGATCCGCAGGCTTGCATATAGAAATAAGGCTGATTGTGGTGATGTATAAATCTAAGTATGTGCATGTGTATGATTTTGAATGCATGAATATATATAATTGGATGTGGAATAAACTCTGTGTATTATATGTATTATGAATGTCGTTTGAATTGTATGAACTTGGTTACTTGAGAAAGGTTGAATGATAGCAGAAGCGTGTTCCGACGCTGATACCGAGTCTGTGAGTATCATTATACATGTAAAAGCTCACCCCTGCAGTGGCCATTTTCAGTGAATGTCTCTCGTGAGGAGGATCAGAAACAGAGCTGGAATGCTGGGCGGAGTGCTGATGCATTTGGAAGGTTTCATTAAGGCGTTGTTAGATTAAGCCCGGACTGGCTTATACCGGATGTTAATGTTTTGGGGATGAATAGAACCTTACGGGCAAGGAGAAGTCCGATTTTGTATTGTAAATATTGACATACACTTTTATGTATATTTGGATGTATGGTTTGGTGTGTGTGATGCTATGTGCTGCCTTGTTTCATGATTGTGCTTTAAGGGATACGCAGGGACGGTATGATCGAGCAGGTTATAGCCAAGTCTGAGTGAACCGAGAATTGTCTTAGGAAAAATTTTATGTCGGATACGTTGGGCGGAGTCGTACCCCGTCCGAAGTATGGGAGCAATTCGCCCAGGCGTGAGGATTCGCGCTGAGGCGAGGTAGCTATTAGAATGAGACCCCGGTGTTGACTCCTGATCTGGGCGTGATGGTTGAGTCCGCCCTGGCGTTGTTATAATTAGTCGAGTTGGGCAGAATAGGTTCAGACTCCTCCTTTCTCCACAACCTACTATCGTATATGTACCCTGTAACTTCTCGTTTTTCTGAGTAAAATGCGAGTGTGAGGATTTACTTAGTGAACCCTCGTCCATACCCGATGGAGGAATTTACCTTGTAGTTGTGTTAAAAAGACGTTATGTAGATTTCGTTTAGGCGGCGTCATACCTCGCCCAAGTAACTAGAACAGCCCGTCCAAGATAAATATACCCCGCCTAACCAAGTAGGATGATTTTAACTCCGCCTTCCACCGAAAGCTACGCGTGTGAATGTATTAACATATTTCCCTTATCTATTTCCCCCAGCTGAGTGACCAGTGTTACCCGAAGGGAAGCCTCCTTGCGAAATCTCCTCTATCCGCTGCTGCATTCCCATACTCCGCCTGGACGGTCTTATACCCCGTCTAAGCGAACAAACGGTGTGACGTAATCCGCCCTAGTGTTGATGTGTTGCGATAAACTCATTGAGCCAGCCCCAGTTTTAGCTTCTCTGTAGGTTGCTATATGTGAGTGAATGCTCCTCGTTTCCTCCCTGCCTGCTCCCCTCTATATCAAAGGTTGCGTGACTGTTTTGTGAAAAATTTTCTCATATTTTTGGAATTATTAGTTGCAAATGATTAGGGTGTTACATTTTGGTATCAGAGCGGACCGAAAAGTCCAAGGCCAAAGTATGCTCACCAAATGTAAGCGGTGGTGTTTGTGTCTTTTTGATTGAATGGTTGAAATTGTGCTGATGCTGGTTGACCTGATTGATGATTGTCTTGAGGACGAGGGGTTGTTTTCCCCCTGGTCCGATTGTGTATAACTTAGGCGAATGACATAATGTGCTAAGCTATTAATTGTTGGACTAATGACTAGATTGGTAGTAAGTGGCTCCGTATACTTATCCTTAAACGTCAATTTCAGGATAAGGAATGGCGCATCGTCAAAGTATGGAGGCTATAGCCACAGCATTCCAACGCTTTGCTGATGTGTTTGAAAGGCAAGGCCAAACTCAACCTGAGGATGGCCATGTGCTGGACCGCTTCCTGAAGAGGAAGCCGAGTGAATTCTTAGGAGGACGGAACCCTGAGGCGGCGTTCAAGTGGACTCAGGAATTAGAGAGAATCTTTAGGGGTCTTCGATGTACCGAAGCCCAGAAGGTGGAATGCGCAGTGTATATGCTGCGAGATGAAGCGGAAAATTGGTAGAAGATAGCCAGGAGCCGATTTCCCGAAGATGACAATCAACTGACGTGGAACGATTTCAAGACCTGCTTCTTGGACAAATACTTTCCCGACACAGTGAGGAGTCGGAAAGAGCTGGAGTTTATGGAGTTAACACAGGGCTCCATGACTGTGGAAGAATATGCGACCAGATTTGAAGAATTGTGCCTATTCTATCCGCCCTTCCAGCAGCCAGGAACGGAGCACTCCAAATGTCTTAAGTTTGAGAACGGACTGAGATCGGATATTAAGAGGGCCTGCAGATACCATGAAATCCGGAGTTTCCCTGCTTTAGTGAACAAGTGTAGAATATTCGAAGAGGATGACAGGGCCCATTCGGGCCAGTGCAGCAGAGCCAATCAGCACCTGAGGCCTCAGCAATCACGTTTCAAGAGGCCAGGGAACGTGAGGAGGAATGAACCCTTCACCAGATATCAGAACCATGATGACCGAGGGAGACAGATGAGTGGACGACCAAGGTATGGCGGATGCTTTAAATGCGGCGGTGATCATTTTGCTAAGGAATGCAATGATACAAATGTTAAATGCTACCACTACGGAGAGAAGGGACACGTTCGCCCGGACTGCCCCCAACTCCGCCAGGCAAACACCAATGTGCGTCAAGGAGGATTTCAAGATCGAACCAGAGTGAATGATAACCAACGACCTGGTGGCAGAGGCAACGGAACCAGAGGAAATATGATGCGTACCCCGAACAGCCGAGAAAGGAACACCGGCCCAACAGCGACAGGAAGGATCTACACCATCAATGCAGAGGATGTTGCACCAGCAAACGATCTAGTACAATGTAAGTGCTCACTTGGAACGAATATGCTTAATGTTGTTTTCGATTCGGGAGCAACCCATTCTTTTATAGCTGATGAGTGCGTGAAACGGTTGAGGCTACCAACTGTGTCTATGAACCGGACTTTAGAAGTGGCCAGCCCCACTGGCCCTAGTGTATTCACATCGTCAATATGTAAAAATGTAGCGTTTGAGCTGTATGATCGGAGTTTCATCTTCGATCTGATTTGCATGCCCTTAAAGGGTCTTGATATTGTGCTTGGAATAGATTGGCTTTCAGCCAATAAGGTATTAGTAGATTGTAGAAACCGAGAGATAGTTTTCCCAAAACAACCCACTGAAGATGGCTCGGCACTAGGTATAACCCAACTATTTATGGTGCTTTGTCTAACCAAAGATGAGAGTGAGACCCTAGTGAACGAAATTCCGGTTGTCTGCGAGTTCCCGGAAGTGTTCCCAGAAGACGTCCCGAGTGTGCCTCCCAATAGAGAAGTTGAATTCTCTATAGACTTGATCCCTGGAGCCGAACCGGTCTCTAGTGCACCCTACAGAATGTCCTCAACTGAATTGGTAGAGTTGAAGAAACAAGTGGATGAGTTACTTGAGAAGCAGTTCATTAAACCAAGCGTGTCACCATGGGGCGCACCTGTGCTACTTGTTAAGAAGAAGGATGGCAGCATGAGACTTTGTATAGATTATCGACAGCTTAACAAGCTCACAATCAAGAATCGATACCCACTGCCTAGAATTGATGATTTAATTGACCAGCTGCGTGGAGCCTCAGTCTTCTCGAAAATCGACTTACGATCAGGATATCACCAAATCCGAGTGAAGGACTCGGACATTCCTAAAACTGCCTTTAGGACTAGGTATGGTCACTATGAGTACGTAGTGATGCCGTTCGGTGTGACAAACGCCCCTGCTGTTTTCATGAATTACATGAACAGCATATTCCACTCCTTCTTAGATCGGTTTGTCGTTGTCTTCATCGATGATATTCTAGTTTATTCTAAGACATCTGAGGAACATGAAGGACATCTCAGGACGGTACTCCAAGTGTTGAAGGGGAAACAATTGTTTGCAAAGCTTTCAAAGTACGAATTTTGGATGGATGAGATCCACTTCCTCGGGCATGTGATCTCTAAGCGAGGCGTCTCGGTGGATCCTGCGAAGGTAGCTGCTGTAATGGCATGGGAGAGGCCCAGGTCGATCTCGGAAATAAGGAGTTTTATGGGCTTGGCAGGTTATTATAGAAGGTTCATCGAAGGTTTTTCTAAGTTGGCATTACCCCTGACTAAATTGACTCGGAAGAACGTCCCTTTTGTATGGAGTCCGGAGTGTGAGAGCAGCTTCCAAGAACTGAAGAATAAGTTGACAACTGCTCCGGTGTTGGCATTACCAGAGTTACGAGAAAGCTTCGTGGTCTATTGTGACGCGTCCGGACTCGGATTAGGATGTGTGCTCATGCAGAAAGATCGAGTGATAGCATATGCCTCTTGACAATTGAGACCCCACGAACAGCATTATCCGACCCATGACTTGGAGTTGGCAGCAGTAGTTTTTGCATTGAAAATCTGGAGGCATTACTTGTACGGATCCAAATTTGAGATATACAGCGATCATAAGAGTCTCAAATACCTATTCGACCAAAAGGAACTGAACATGAGGCAGAGAAGATGGATTGAGTTTTTGAAGGACTATGATTTCGAGTTGAAATACCACCCAGGCAAGGCAAATGTCGTAGCAGATGCATTGAGTCGAAAATCCCTCCACATAGCAGCCATGATGGCAAAAGAAGTTGAGTTGTTGGAACGGTTCCGAGACATGAACTTGCATGTTGACGCCCCTTCCTCTCAGAAGATGACAATCGGTACATTGAGGATTGCCAACGAATTCTTAAAATCAGTGTACGAACAGCAACAGGCGGACTCTTACCTAGCTGAAATGAAGGAAATTCAGGCTAAAGGAAAGGATTTATCCTTGGCAGAGGGGTCAGATGGGATCTTCCGGGTGAGAAACAGGATATACATACCAAGTGAAGGAAGATTGAGAAGAATGGTGCTCGATGAAGCTCACAAAAGCCTACTCAGCATTCACCCAGGAACCACAAAAATGTACCACGACTTGAGGAAACAGTTCTGGTGGCCCGGACTAAAGAAGGATGTGGCGGAGTACGTGACCCGATGTATGACTTGTCAGAAATCGAAGTTAGAGCACCAAAAACCGTACGGTGCAATGCAGCCTCTAGAGATCCCCGTCTGGAAATGGGACTCAATTGCGATGGATTTTATCATGGGATTACCCAAAAACCGAGCGGGCCATGATGCAATTTGGGTCATTATTGACAGATTGACGAAGAGTGCACACTTCTTACCTGTAAATATGAGGTACCCATTGCATAAGTTGGCTCGAATCTACATTCAAGAAGTTATCCGACTGCATGGCATACCTACTTCCATCGTATCGGATAGGGACCCTAGGTTTACGTCCAGATTTTGGGCCAGCATGCATCAAGAATTGGGGACGAAGCTTTGGCTTAGTTCTGCCTACCACCCCCAATCGGATGGACAATCCGAACGAACAATTCAGAGTCTAGAAGACTTATTGAGAGCGTGTGTGTTAGAGTACGGTGGGGACTGGGAGCAGTACCTTCCCTTGATCGAGTTTACGTACAACAACAGCCATCATCACAGCATTGGCATGGCACCTTACGAGGCATTATATGGGCGTAGATGCCGAACCCCACTCTGTTGGTCGGAAGCGGGTGAAAGTCTATTACTGGGACCAGACATCGTGAAGCAAACCACAGAACAGATCCGAGTAATAAGGGAGAAGATGAAAGCATCACAAGACAGGCAGAAGAGCTACCATGACAAACGCATCAAGCCATTGGAATTTCAAGTCGGAGATCGAGTATTTCTGAGAACCTCTCCGAGTAAAGGAGTTGGACGAGCCTTAAAAAGTGGGAAGTTAAGCCCTCGCTACATCGGACCTTATGAGGTAGTAGAACGGATTGGCTCCGTGGCATACCGCCTCGCATTGCTAACTCACTTGTCCCGATTGCACGAAGTATTTCACGTGTCTCAACTAAGGAAGTATTTGCATGACCCCAGCCACACGATGCCTGACGACGAAGTAGAAATTAAGGAAGACCTAACCACTGTGACTACACCGGTTGGAATCGTGGATCAATCGGTAAAACGCTTAAGAAATAAGAACGTAAGGCTGGTTAAAGTGGAATGGCAGCAAGGCAAGACCACCTCCTACACGTGGGAACGCGAAGACGCCATGCGACAGCAGTACCCCGAGTTGTTTACCTAGGTAAGTACCGACTGAATTTCGGGGACGAAATTCTTTTTCAGTGGGGGAGAACTGTAACATCCCCGTTTTAAAATTAAATGCTGAATGAAGAATAAACCATTAAGACTTGATTTCAACTAAGAACTAACTGTTAATTGCATTTAACTATTTAGGATTTAGCCATTAAAATATTCAAGGTGGTGATGGTCAGGGGATGGGGTAGAGTGCACGTGACTGCTGGGCACGCACTCTCCCATCCCACTCTTCTTTTACTGTGCGCATGCACATATATATATAAGCGTGAGCCCTTGGCGGAAAAACATATTTTGCCATTTCTTCAGACTCCCTTCTCCGTCACTTCATTCTCCACTTCCTCTCTTCTTCTCCATCTTTCTTCTTCTTCTTCTTCTATCTTACTCTTCGCTCCTGGAGGTCTCGGCTCCAGTACTGGAGAACGGACCACACTCCACCCCAGAATCAGGTGCAGGATACGACAAGCCAAGGAAGACCGGACGAACCAGGAGAAAGACGTCGGACCCAACAACAAGAACAGAAAGGTTTCTGAGGTTCTTCTAAAGGTAGGGGGCGCTTACATGTCGAATGCATGGTCTAAGAACGGTACCGGATGAACATGCTGTTGAGCGTGGGTGTGTGTGTGCATGTATTTATAATCATTAGAACTGATGCTGTGCATGTGTGCATGTATTCACAATTACTAAAACTGATGCATGATTTTAGATTCTGATAGTAATCTTCGTGGCGATGGTGTAGTTTGTTCATGGATGATAATGATGGATCTATTTTGTTGTCACTATGAAATGTATGCATGTGCATGTTCTTAATTGGATTGCCCAATGTTGTTAGTCTGATGACCGATTGTAACATGCACTGGTGTGATTAATTGAATTAATGACGACTGTAAGGTGTTCATGGCGCGATGATGTGTAATAATGAATGTGTTAGTTGCATGAGTAAGAGTGGGGTGACCCATGGAAGGTCAAGAACCCCAAGGGAAACGACTCCAGTTACCAACCCTGGCTAGATCCCAATAGAGCTCGTGGTAGCCGTTGGAGCTAGAGAAGAGAGTCTCGAGACGCCGTGGGGAGGCCGGTGCCACCTGGTAAGAGCTGAGGGACGAGGGGCCAAAAGAAAAAGGGGGCCGTAACTGAGAGTCTTTACCCGAGTCGGATCCGCAGGCTTGCATATAGAAATAAGGCTGATTGTGGTGATGTATAAATCTAAGTATGTGCATGTGTATGATTTTGAATGCATGAATATATATAATTGGATGTGGAATAAACTCTGTGTATTATATGTATTATGAATGTCGTTTGAATTGTATGAACTTGGTTACTTGAGAAAGGTTGAATGATAGCAGAAGCGTGTTCCGACGCTGATACCGAGTCTGTGAGTATCATTATACATGTAAAAGCTCACCCCTGCAGTGGCCATTTTCAGTGAATGTCTCTCGTGAGGAGGATCAGAAACAGAGCTGGAATGCTGGGCGGAGTGCTGATGCATTTGGAAGGTTTCATTAAGGCGTTGTTAGATTAAGCCCGGACTGGCTTATACCGGATGTTAATGTTTTGGGGATGAATAGAACCTTACGGGCAAGGAGAAGTCCGATTTTGTATTGTAAATATTGACATACACTTTTATGTATATTTGGATGTATGGTTTGGTGTGTGTGATGCTATGTGCTGCCTTGTTTCATGATTGTGATTTAAGGGATACGCAGGGACGGTATGATCGAGCAGGTTATAGCCAAGTCTGAGTGAACCGAGAATTGTCTTAGGAAAAATTTTATGTCGGATACGTTGGGCGGAGTCGTACCCCGTCCGAAGTATGGGAGCAATTCGCCCAGGCGTGAGGATTCGCGCTGAGGCGAGGTAGTTATTAGAATGAGACCCCGGTGTTGACTCCTGATCTGGGCGTGATGGTTGAGTCCGCCCTGGCGTTGTTATAATTAGTCGAGTTGGGCAGAATAGGTTCAGACTCCTCCTTTCTCCACAACCTACTATCGTATATGTACCCTGTAACTTCTCGTTTTTCTGAGTAAAATGCGAGTGTGAGGATTTACTTAGTGAACCCTCGTCCATACCCGATGGAGGAATTTACCTTGTAGTTGTGTTAAAAAGACGTTATGTAGATTTCGTTTAGGCGGCGTCATACCTCGCCCAAGTAACTAGAACAGCCCGTCCAAGATAAATATACCCCGCCTAACCAAGTAGGATGATTTTAACTCCGCCTTCCACCGAAAGCTACGCGTGTGAATGTATTAACATATTTCCCTTATCTATTTCCCCCAGCTGAGTGACCAGTGTTACCCGAAGGGAAGCCTCCTTGCGAAATCTCCTCTATCCGCTGCTGCATTCCCATACTCCGCCTGGACGGTCTTATACCCCGTCTAAGCGAACAAACGGTGTGACGTAATCCGCCCTAGTGTTGATGTGTTGCGATAAACTCATTGAGCCAGCCCCAGTTTTAGCTTCTCTGTAGGTTGCTATATGTGAGTGAATGCTCCTCGTTTCCTCCCTGCCTGCTCCCCTCTATATCAAAGGTTGCGTGACTGTTTTGTGAAAAATTTTCTCATATTTTTGGAATTATTAGTTGCAAATGATTAGGGTGTTACATTGCTTGGTTTAATTTATGACTTATGGTGTGGTTGATACTTTAGACAATATGAAAATTTTAAAAATGAATTTTATAATAATAACTAGAAAACTAATATTGTTGTTGGAAAATTTTTTTAATGGTTAGTAAACAACTTAAAAATTTTAGATCCTAACGTATAAATTTAAAAAAATAATTATGGTTGGAATTTGGTAACATGGCTTGATCTTTCAGATTTATGTGATAAAAATAATTTTTAATATACAAATTTAATTCTAGAATTGTTATTAAAAATAAGAACAAGTGATTTTTTTTGTTATAGTAATTAAATAATACGTTTATGACATTAAGAAAGTAAATTACAAGAGTTTTAGAAAATATTTCTTGGTAAATATTTATGATAATTGGTGCTGCTGTATTTTGATGTATTTGAATATTATTTGTGATTATAAAAATTTTATGAATGTGGTAAATGATAAAAGAATAAAAAGGGACCCGAGTTTAGGCGCGAACAAAATTTTGGAAACGGTATAAAACGCATTTATTTAGGAAAACGGAGGAAATTGGTAAAACTGTTTTGGAGGAATATTTTGTGGTATTAGAAGTGAATTTTGAGCATAAGAAAAATACCCAAGGAAGAAAAATTGGTTGGAAGAAATTTTGATGCACGATTTATCCTTAAAACGCATTTTTACGAACGTTAGAACGACAAATTTTGGCAATTAGTAACTTTCCGTATAAGGACTGTTTTCTGGAAAGATTTCATTTTTAAATTTACTATATTTAATTGGTATTTTTAAAGGTAGACACTTTTGGCTTTGGAATCACTCAAATCGGAACTTTCTAAATAAAATACGACAAGAACGAAGTTTTGATAAACAGTAAAAACTAACTACTTTATATCCTTAATTTAGAAAAAGAGAATTTCTTTTATTTCCAATATAGGACTAGAGGAAATATTTTTTAATGATAAAATGTTTTACCCAAGGCTTTATAAAAAATTTTAGAAAGTCGAAACCAATTTAGATCGTTCGCCATAAGTTGATACGGTGAAACGACATTGGTAAAGAATTGAGAAATCATCAGAAAAATATTTTTGTCCTTATTTTTCTCTTAAAATGTATATCTGACCTTTAAATCATACATTTGAATAAAAGAACAAAATAAGTTAGAGAATCTTACTCTTTAAGAAATTTAATCAATGAATTATATGTAAAATATCTTTTAGAATTGAAAAATATGTTTTGTCCTTACTTTTCTCTTCAAGGTGATATTAAATTTTAAGTTCATATTTTTTATTTTAACAAAGAAACCAAATGATTTAAAGAAATTGTGTTCTTTAAAAAATTTATTAAATGTATTATATTTAAATATCTTCATAGATTTATAAATAGATTGGATCTTTTAATATTAGAAAGTTTTCTTATAAGTCTTGTTTAGAGAATGTTCTTGATACTTTTAGTAAAATGGTTTGAGTAATAATTAGACTTTGGTTCCTTATATCAACTATGCGAAAAAACCTTTACTATTAAATTCTTTGAACGCTTTAAGGACAAATACGCCAAACGAGTAAAGTTCCGTCTAGAACTCGAGGCACCCTAGTAATTGAGATACACACATGGCATTTTGAATTTGAAGTTGAGGAGGGATGTTAGAATAATCCCCTAGAGCATACAGTGATGGGTATACTGAAGAATCTGCCAGCACCTCGATACCTGAAGGCAGTCTAGGGAGTATAACCGGAGGAAGGAATTCCAAGTGGCATCGAATTCGCGCCCGTCATCGGACAGCCCATAGCAAACTCTGGTGTACTTTGAAAAAAGGCAAGATTTTCTATAACCGTGGAGTGCCCGTTCTGTGATGATGTGTGATTGGTCATTTTGATATTGGGACTATGAGTCCTTACCCATTTGTGAAAACCAGAACAAGGAGAGCTCTGGTCGCTCTAGTTGGGCAGGGGAGATAAGGGTGGCGGATTGAGTACACGATTGTTGAGATTGATGAGTGGAAGTTGGGTCCATTGCATATTGGTATTGAATTATGATTTACAATAATTGAATCTAACACATGCATAGCATGCCATCATTATATGACTAACCCTTTGATTGTCGTTAATATTTGTGTAAGTGAAGCTTTATATGTCTATTCTAAGGTATGTTGTATGTGATTCTCTCTGTAGTTTAAAACATTGAGCCACCCTTGTATGTATACTCTATGGGTTAAGAGCTTTGTACTCACCCCTTCTGTTGTTGTGTATTGTTTCTCCTTTCCTGTGATCATCAGCTGAAGGACAAGGTGAACGTGGGCAGAATTTGGACTACTTCCAGTAGAGGACGCCAGTTGGAAGCGGCGACTGTGTATATTTCTATTTTTGTCCAGGTCGTGGTAGATCTCAATGTTTTATTGATGTTGTTATTTTGTAGTAGTTGTTAGGAGCCTGTGAGCTCCGTACTCTTTTAAGTACACTTATGTTTAAAAGAATTGATCTATATAATGTATTTATTTTAAAAACGTGTGTTGATGATCACCAAAAAAAAATACTCCTATGTTTAGTGACTACTTAATTAAGTAGGACGTTCTAGTGTGAGAATTTGTCCTAGTTAATTGAGGGTGTCACATGACAAACTAATTAGGGTATACAATTGACCTATAAATTGTAGGGTTGGAATCCCTAGCCAAAGAGACACAAATTTAATGAAAACATGCGCATTAGGTTATGTTTTTAAGCTAGGAAGCAAAAGGATGTAACAACTAATCAAAAGGGATGTAATTGGACAAGCAAACGATATGAAATTTAAGCACCTGGTGGTGGGATCCACGGCCAGGCCGTGGTTCTAACCATGGACATGGTTCCTACTATCTTCTAGGTGAAAACAGACACAAAAGTTACCATAAAAAATAGAGAGTTCCATGGCTAGGCCGTGGTTCTAACCATGGTCGTGGTTCTCTGTCAAAATATGCATTTGCCACTAAATGTTCATGCTTTTAGGAACCCTTTCTCATGCATTTCTTAGGACCTTTTTGGCACACAAAGATCACCTAATTCATGACACAATATCATGGGAATAAACACAACCTCTTAGAGTTTATATACAATAATTCATACATAATTTAAATCATGGTGTGATACCTAAATCACATATTATAATCAAATATACTTCAATAAAAGAGTCGTCCTACTTGGATTCATCAATGAATTCACAAACATAGCATTCCAAGCCTTTGCAAATCATGTATTATTCATCAACATAAATATCATTGTCCTCACATTGACAATCAACTTCACTTGTCCAATCATCATTCATTATCATATACAAAAGAATTGGCCTTTATCTACATCAAAAGAATGAGGGATTCATTTACAAAATAATTAAGGCTATTATCAACCAAATTATCAACATCATCAAAAGTCATTTACACTGCCAGCCAAGGCATTCCATTACCACTATTTTACCTTCTACACAAAACATCATTTTCCAAAAGTACGCTATCTCTATCACAATGCTAAAAAGAGACAACATGGGAGAGTGAGTGTTACATTCGAAATGATAAACTTAAACACTTATGATTATGTGTACATGCATATAAATCACTTATGCTTTGCAACACAAGTACCAACATCATCAAATCATCATTTTTATCACAATAAACATGCATAATGGTCATAACCACACCCATAGCAAGCATATAAACAATCAAAATTTCATTGCCCTACATCATAATGGGCTATCACAAGCATTTTCACAATTCTTATGATATTGTTCATCATACTTATTCACTTTGTCAAGTTTTAGGTTTTTAACCACTAAATCCATCCATCACCCGTCAAAGTCTCAATCTCATTCCGACATATCACTAGGCTATATGCGAATGCTCTTAGGCTAATGCGTATGCACAAGAAATCATACTCATCAATTACGGATCTAACTTGGGAAACAAATTATCAATGTGGGTTTGTACTATAGTATCATCTCAATAACAATGTGTACACATATATATCATTCAACATTTTTACTAGTACAAACCATATTACCCAAAATGCAACACCGGTTATATCACAATCACAATGGCTGATAACATCCAAGATATTATAAAATGGTGTTACGGGCTAACCATGATTCCTCACCATGGAAGTTATGATTCAACAAAACCACCAGGGAAATCTTGTTTCTCAAAGAGTCACCCTCATTGGGTTAACCACATGCAATCCCCCATGATTAAGCATGAGCAGCTTCGTGATTCAACCATGGAATCACTAGGGTAACAAACATACTCGTGCACTAAGCCGTCCTCCCATTAGGTCAACCCATGGAACCCCTAAGATTCCAAACCAGACAGCTAAACAGATATGCCATTGATGCAATGCAAATATGGATCACATGCATTCTCAAACTAATGCATTCTGCCATGCCACTCATCAAATGATCCATCATTATTCTCATCAGTCATTACCACCTTCTCTAAGTGGATTTTAATTTTCATAAATTGTGTCATTGTTTCAATAATTAATTATGGCATTTACATCCTCTCATATCAATTTTTAATTTCAACATTCATTATAAGCTTACATCTTGTATAAATTACAATGGCATCAACAAAACTTATCAATTCTTTGTCATAACTCATGGATGTGCCATACAATGACATTCATTTCAATCTCATCATTCAATATTAGTGGTGAACATGCATATTGTTGCAACACAAAGGCACATATTTGTCCAAATTTTCAAAATATTCATCAATCACCACAAGAGGCACACCACATATTTTCTAAATATATATCACATATTTGCCAAAAAAGATACCACAACCACAAGGCCATTCACTATAACAATTCACAAAATTCATGGCAAGGCAAATATGATTTACCACAATAGACAACAATCATCAAGTCAATTAATTCATACATTTAGAATATAAAACTCATCTCCTACCTCAAGAGAAGTAATCTAGGCAATTTGACGATCCCGCCTCGCTTTCTAGATTTTGTCCTATATTCAATACATATACAAATGCAATTAATTACCTATCAAAGCATCATTTTCAATCTCAAATACACAAATAAATATATGCATGATTCTTATCATGTTCTAAATATTTTATAGGCTTTACTTTTCCATTTTATTAGGTTTCAGGAATTCTTTTCCCTTAATCGATATTTTCTACCATTTTAATGGTTACACCTAATTACTAACCATACTAATATCAATATCATTCTTTTCACCTATTATCCCTAATGGTTCCAGATGTTGCATAACACCTTATTACAATTATCCATGTCATTCATACCAAGAAGAATACTTCAACCATATTTAATTACTTGTATCATCAACACTTTGTCATAATTCCACAATTTATCATCACCAATAATTTGTACCAATTATTCCAAAACTCATTTCCATACTCATTAGTCATTCTCATGACAATAAATCATAATTTCCTCAAATTTTGCCAACCCCCCCCCCAATTTTTCAAAACCAAGGGTTTTCACCAAAATCATCAACAACCAATCCTATTAATTTTCATTCACCATTTCATGCATATCAAGCCATAAATTTCATGCAACTCATAACCATCACCAAAACTTAATTTTCAATGTCATCTAACCTGGGGTTTAAAATGTCCATATGTATATCTCAACATAACAACTATAAAACCACCACTTTTATACTTCAATACCACTAATATAATGAATAGAGATAACAAAAAGCCATGGGTCTTACCTTTGTCCCAAGCTTGAAGAAAAGATTGAGAAATGAGAAATGAGATATTGAGGTGAGCAAAGATTTGTCCCAATATGCAATCGGTGCCACACAAATCAAGTATTAGAAATTAATTTTGGAGAACAATGGCTATAGGAGAAGAGCTACAGTTTTGGGCACAAGAGAGAAAAAGAAAGATAAAAAATGGAGATGGTGGGAGGATGAAAAGAGAGAAATGAAAATAAGGAGAAGAAAAGAAGTAAATGTGCAATTTCTCTCTCCAAATCTAGACCATTAACTTGATCCAATGGCCCACATCAATTTGCCTTTTACAAAATGGTCATTACATGCCTTTACCCATTAGACAATGCAATAAAAAGGTGAAGGGAAAAAGTGCACGGCACTTTCTAGAGTGAAAATGGGAATTTGCATTTCTGTAATTTCATTTCTACTCGTATTTTCACCGACTACAGATATGTTTTGTTTTTGAATAAATCCTTCCACAACTTTAAAAATTATTTTGGATATAACCTCATACTTACAATAATTACCTTATTGTCTTATGCCATCAAATACCCAAAAATAATTTAATGGGTCCCACATCATTGGTTAAATATTTCATTTTTAGTAAATTTTATTTTACCGATGAATCACAATTAATATTTAATTAATTATCCTACATAATTTGGCATTAAATAATTAATCATTCCATATTAATAATTCATTTTCTATATTTTAAGATGTTGGACAAAACCTTACAAAGATTTATTAGGCATGTTATTAAAATTAAGACCATAAACAGAAAAGTCATCCACGAAAACTTCCTGTACATTCTTAATTAAATCAGAAAAGATAGCTTGTATACATCTTTGAAATGTTGCGAGTGCATTACAAAGCACAAAGACATACACCTATAAGCAAAAGTACCATAGGGACATCTAAAAGTAGTCTTCTCTTGGTATGAATAATGGATAGGAATTTGATAAAAACTTGAGTACCTATCCAAATAACAAAAGTGGGAGTGCTTAGCTAGCCTCTCAACCATCTGATCAATAAAGGGCAATGGGAAATTGTATTTTTTAGTGGCACTATTCAATTTCATATAACTTATGCACATGTGCCACCCAGATGCTACCCTAGTAAAGATCAACTCATCTTTCTCATTCCTAACCACAGTTAATCCTCCCTTTTTTGATACTACTTGTACTGGGCTTACCAATTACTATTAGCAATGGGGTAAATCACATCTGCATCTAAAAGCTTAAGGACTTTTTTTTCACAACCTCTTACATCTTAAGATTGGTGTTCCACCAAGGCTTACTATTCTCATTAACAATTATATTATGCATGCAAAAGGATGGGTTAATTCCTTGAATATAATCCATAGAATAGCCTATGACTTTCCTATATAACTTAAATTGTTCCAAAAGCTTTTCAATTTCCTTACTATTTAAACTAGAATCAATTATCACTGGATAAGTAGAATTAGGTCTAAGAAACTCATACCTCAAAGTACTAGGAAGAGGTTTCAATTCAAACTTAACTTTTGTCACCTCTTGGGGTGGGGTTTCATCATCACTCTTTGTGGAGAATTACCTGCAAAATTAGTAGAAATGGATAAATCAACATCTAGTGGATCATGGGGAGAGCTTTCGAGGGCTTATTCCTTTACCACCAAGTCACAGTATCAATTTGATAACAGCAATCTTCAACTACTGATTTTTTCATAGCATCCCTAAGGTTAAACTCTATCTTTAATCCCCTACATTAAGAGATAATTTCCCATTTTTCACATTTATGACCGCTCCCAAAGTGGTAAGAAACGATCTCTCTAAAATAATAGAGATCATGGAATCTTCCTCTATCTCTAGAACCATAAAGTTGGCAGGTATGAAAAACTTACCCACCTTGATAGGGACATCCTCAAGGATACCCATTAGATATTCCATAGACCTATCATCTAACTGTAAGGACATCCTAACAGGTTTCAGTTTACGTAAATCCAGTTTCTGACCAATAAATAAAGGAATTAGACTAACACTAACCGCTAAATCACATAAAGCTCTATCAATGTTCGTATTCCCTATCATGCAAGGTATTGAGTAGCTCCTTAGATCCTGAAGCTTAGGGTGTAACTTCTTCTAAATTAAAGCACTACATTCCTTAATAAGTGCAATTGTTCCATCTTCCTCAAGTTTCCTCTTATTAGACAAAATATCTTTAAGGAACTTAGCATAAGTTGGAACTTGTTCCAACGCCTCAGTAAATGGAATATTAATATAAAGTTTCTTAAGAACTTCAAGAAACTTACCGAACTTCTTGTCCAATTTGGCTTTGGCCAACCTTTAAGGGTAAGGAATTGAAGTTTGGTATAGCTCTACTTCCTTCTTTTTCTCCATGACCTCATCAGGTTTGGATGTGATAACTACATCCGGCTTATTAGAAACAAGCTAATCTTCTTGTATTGGTGTTGGATTTTCCAACGCCTTGCCACTCCTTAGCATGACCCCTACTTTGTAGTGGCCTTTCTTTAGGTTTCCCAAGAAAAGTACTCAGAGCTCTCATGGAGTGTGAAGCTTGTTAGGCTATCTAAGTCTTTAATATCTTGTTGTGGATAATTACGGCATCGACCTTGTAGCATAGGTTCTTAATAACATCAATGAAGTCCTTATTTTGCTTTGTCTGATTGCCTATAAAAGTCTCTAATAGTGATTCAAGTCTGGACTTTTGGAAAGTAAAAGACCCTTGTGGAGCAACAGACCCTTGCGGGGGCCTATAGCTGCTTTGTCCTCCTTGGTTGAATGAAGCCTTGTTTTGGAATCTAGGTGGCCCCTCTATAATTATTGTCACAGCCAATACCCTGAAAATATCCTACTACATCCACCTATTGTATCTCTAGCTCCTGGTTATGTGGAAGTCCCAATTGAAAAACAGCTATATGCTCTACATTACCACACAACTTGTGGCACCCTAAATCCGTTATTCGATATTATAGTTATTTACTTCTAATTAATAAAAAGTAGGGAAAATTTTTCACGTTTATTTTTCATCATTTAATTAAGGCACACTACATTCAAGACTTATGATAACTACCCTAGATCTAATTGGAAACCAAGCCATATGTGAAGATATGAGATTGTGAAAATTAATCAAGCACCTAATCAACTTTATCAATACATGCAATTGTCATGCACAAGACCTACATTTCTCATATTGAACATTAATCATTCACAATTAAGATACATACTCATAAACCTACACATTTGAGTCTAGTGGTCTATATCATGAACATCCACATCAAAGCTTTTCCAAGAACCTAATTAGGTGACAATACCATCCACACATACTAATACATCATCAATCTTTGCTTCTTATCAACTAGGCCCCTTAATATACTCATAACTAGGAGGTATACGTCATATTATCTCTTCCTACATACCTTGCACCAATTGTGTGATCAAAATTCAGGATTTACACTAACATAACAAAGCTTCATAAATCCACTCCATAACTACTTCTATTCAACATACACAATTTTGTGACATAATAACAACTTCCATGCATAATTCCTCATTCATAAAGATTCATAATCATCAACCTCCAATATACTAACAAGTTCATAGCTCAATCTTTAAATCCAAATGTACCAACAATTAATCTAACAAACTCATTCAGAATTCTAAAAACTTAGGCATATACATTAATAGTCAAGCTATACAAAATAATGCCTATGCACATCAAATTCTATAAAGAATTTAAATCAACATGTTCAAAAACAAGGAATGTCAGCCAAGGCAAATGAGACACCCTCTTCACACCGAGCCGCCTCCACAAAAAGTATATCTCTCCACCATCTCAACCTACATCATAAAGCTAAAATGGACAACATGGAGAGTGGGTATATTTTCTCAATGACGAGCAATTATAATAATAAGTCATGCATAGTGAGGCAATCACACATATTTCCCTTCAATATATCATATCTCATTGATACATCATATAGACCAAAATTTGACAATCAATACATATATTATACACCATAAATACCAACAAGTTTTCTCAATTCAAGACATTCATGAGATATAATCATTATGGGTACTCAAGTTCAAATGTCATCTATTCACATTTAATGCATATGTTATCCAATAATTTATGCATATGCAATGAGACCAACTTGTATAATTTTCATTTCCTCTCCATGTGCATATTTCACTCATATGACTTACAACCATACATAGTTGTTTAATATATAGAACCAATGCAAGGTTTCTTTCTCAAGATCAACGCAAGATCAATAATACATGTCACATTACGACCACGCATACTCGTTTATAAAATCAACCAACACAAGGTTGTTATTTTCAAGATCAACGTACGATCATTATTTATCACACATGAGATATGTTATGCATGTCATGAAATGCAAAAGTGTACATAATGACCTCAATTTCTCACATAATCCACTTCATTTTCATGCATAAGCCAAAAATGGCATATCAAGGGTACATCACCTTAACAATATCAATTCACCACCAATGTCATTCAAGGAGTCTTACTTCACATAATCATTATATATAGCAACAATAGAAACAACCAAGGCCAATATGCAATTAAACATCATACATACATACACTACCAATATCAAGGCCATGCATTTAGAAAATAAACTCCTCTCCTACCTCAAGAGAAGTATTCTGTGGGGTTGGAGGAGTTGGATGGTCCCGTTTTATAAGACTGGTCAAAGCCTACATTGAATAAGTGTAGAAACACATCAATCATCTTGTTAATCTTTTTGTGATGTCCACAACTCCACTTTTTATGTACACACTTTATACTAGTCCATAAAAAGTTTCATCCTTGAGATTTTTAGGAGTATTATGGATTCTTTTAATATCTTTTAGTACTTGTAAATTTTAGGACTTTGTCTACAATTGTCAATTTTTAAGAATCATTCATGGGGTCTTAAAACTTCTCCCCTTACTATAATTATTTACCATATTTTTCCTTTTGTAGACAACAAGTTTTTCGACACTAATAATTAGATTAACTTGTTCTTCACCCATTAATGCATAACCCATTTGGTAGTGATTTTTAATTGTTGGATCAAATCATACTAATTCTTTAGAAACACATGTTACTTACCCAACACATGATTTATATGGTATATCCCTTAAAATGCCAAGTCCTTTCTTCCTACTTGATTATTAAGTTCCCACTAACACATTAATTTTCATATTTGTTTCTAACTCTAACATCACATCTCATCTTCTCATTAAATGCCAATTCTTCATCCATTCCACTACAATTATCCTTAACCGTAATAAGTCACCTATCACCAACAATAAACTTCTCTAAATTTATCTATTAGCTTTTCCATTGCCTAATGTGTTCTAATAATATTTCTAGACCATTACTCTTTCTTCCAACTCCATTAGTCCATAATTGTCATCAAATCCACTTCTACACTACACACTTTTTCTTCTTAATCTTTCTTACCTAATGACCATTCAAATTCAAAAATTATATTTATTAGCACAAACACAATTTCATGATTACACTCTTAAGTCCTAGAATGCTCTTAACTACTTTATTCATCTTAATAACAACTTATTCTTCACTAGTTCACATAATACCTTACTTAATTCATGACACTTTGAATTCCATATCAACCAATAATTACCCAAAACTAATCCTAATTAATAACCCACATCTAACAAGAGTTTTTAAGCTATTAGCAAGGTCATTACCTTATTAGACTTATTATGCCACTTTATCACTCTACCATCCAAGAGAACTTTAAAGCTTAGCATGAATCCATTAATTTTCTATAATTCATCAAATAAATTCTAGAGTATCATTCAAAGTTCTATAATTACCTCAAAATCATCCCTAAGCCACTTTAAGACCAAAACATAATTTTCCCCTAAATTAAAGTAAGTCCTCAATTTAGGATTTTTCACCTAATATCATCCAAGATTAAATTCATTCATTCCAACATCACCCACTCATTTCAATACACTAATTTAGACCTTATAATCATTCTAAAATCATTCAAACTAATTTAAGTCTCCTAATTGTAATTTTTTTTCACCAATTAAAGTAAGCCTCAAGGTCCCAATTTTGCATATAATCAAATCAAAGCACCCATTAAGCACAATTCATACATTAAACTTAATTCCAACAATCAATCACATTCTAATTCAAGTGCCTAATCATGTTTCTAACAAGACACAAAATTTCTAATGGTCTCATACCCTAAGTTTTAGTTCCACATGTAAAAATTCAACAATTCTAACACTAACAACATCATTTCTAATTGATAATTTAATATCAATTCAAGATTTAGGAGAGTTCAAGAGCTTACCCCAATTATGGAGAAAACCCTAGAATTTCAAGAATAGGAAAAAATTGGGGAAAATAAGTCTCAAGCTCACCAATGCATCTAAGAACACAAATGGAGCCCTCCTTGCCTTAAAATTTCAAAATCACCTAAGGGGAGAAAAAGATGAAATTCGGTTTTTGAGTAAGGTGAAGAGGAAGAGGAAGAAAATGAATGGAGCTTGGAAAAGAAAAGGAAGGAGATGGAGTTTAGGGGTCCAAGGCACCTTACCTTAATCTTCATTTCAAAAAAAAGCTTCAAGAACACACCATGAATGGCCAAGCTTTCACGTTAGAATGGAGGAGGAATGGAGAAGAAATTTTCAATTTTCCCTTCTACAGTAACACTGTTTCCAGCATGAATTTGAAGTGGGGAAGAAGAGTGGTCATTTTTCTTTTATGTGAAATTACTCTTATGCCCTTCACTTAAAATTTTTGGCTCCAAGGCCCAAATTTTTGGCAATTCATCATCTTGGGCCTTAAAAATCTGATGGGAACAACCCATAATACAATTCATTTTTCTTTTGAGGCCCAATTGAGGCCCGTTGCCCGAATCGGTCATTTTCCAACGTTAAACGACACTAATAAATCCTGAATAATTCACAATAAATTCCAAGAACGCTTAAATTAATTTTAGCTCATCATTGGGACATAAATATCCATTCCCAATATTTATCTACTGTTTCCCGGCCCGTTGGGCCCGTTTCTATATTCTGCTTGTACGTCGTTCGCTAATTAAAAGAGGACAGTAATCGTTGTATTCACCGTATTAACTCAAGGGGTCCATAATTAATTTTTCTACATGTATAGGGCATCAAATAATTATATTCTATAATTATTCTATTTATTTACTCCAATTAATTAATTTTACTTAAGTTTTCAGGATGTTACACTTCACCCCTCCTAAAAGAAATTTCATCCTCGAAATTCATGAAACATCCATACTTAATTAAAAATAAATCCGAATCAAGGGAAAAATTTTTCCCAAAATAAAACCAATGGAACCGGGCACAATAAAAGAAAGCAAGGGATGGCAAGGAAATAAAACCCAATCCTAATGCAAACAGCGGAAGAAGGAGCGCCTAAGCGAGCCCCAACACAACGCTCACTCGCTCAGGCGAGATCCAACACGCTTGAGCGAGACAGCCCAACTCGCTCAGGCGAAACACCATTCGCGTAAGCGGAACCAATTAGAGACTTTTCTTTCCACTCACGCTCGCTGGAGCGAACACTTAGTCACTGAGGTGAGTAACTCCACTCGGGTTTTCCTTCACTCGGAATCAGAGTCTAGGTTTACTCGGAAAAGTCTTATACTCACGACTCACTCTTGCATTCTCTCACTCACACCCTATTTTATTCTTAGAGGTTCACAACTAAGACTCACTCGGAAATTGACTCCCACAATCACTTCACCCGGGAATGTTTTCCGTACCCATCTCTCGGGAATGTAGTCTACATCACACTAAAGCTTCTTCGCCAAGTCAGATCTTACTTAAGGAATCGTACAACTTCACTCACTCGGAATTACTCTAATTTCTCGCCACTCGGAATACATATAAATTCCTCTACATGCAAAGGACCTTACAAGACTGAAATCTGCTCCTTATCATCTAGATCTTACTCTCTCTCTAGTACGTTTACTACTACAGACTTACTCGGAGACATATTACCAATTCAACTATCAGGGGAACATTCACTCGGTTGACTCCCACTCAGAATTATCAAAATACCTTTCAACCGGAAGAAGGTCACTCGTCACACGTTACACAGAATTAACTTAACTTGTATTTACTTAAAATCATACTGGCTCATATACTCGGTAAGTGTAACGTACACCACCTAGACACTCACACACAGCATAGGATGAACATACAGTATGATATATATATATATAATTACATGCACATTATCATACTCTCAATCCAAAAATGTTTAGTTCAGATGTAGTAGATGAAGGACCAAAATAAGAGCCGGCCAAGGCTATAACGAAACATTATACACAGTATATACATATACACATATAATTCCACAGTACTCAAGCACTTCACACGGCATGCAGCTCCTCCATCATTCAACGTCTCGTGTGATGTTCACTGAAATATAACCACAGTAGGGTGTGAGTATCTTAAATATTAAATGATAGATACTGACTCGGATTATTCTTTGATCATGCAACAATATATATATACATAGCAGCAAACAATGACATACACAGTGCCAATTAATCAGAATACACACATAAGACATCTTCCGATCAGAATCCACCCAGCTATCTTTCGGCTATATACACATATCATTCTCAATAGCATTAATACATACGCATGCAACCAGGATTCAATCAACATCAACTGTACATGTACACAGATTCATTCACTCAGATCCGCTTCGCGTGTAATCAGTTTTTATCGTTGCAACGAGGCTCCCAGCCTTTTATTCAGCTCCCAGCTGACTTGGCCGTTTTACTGGTACCAAACCGTTTGCCCTCACTTGTAACACCAACACTCTCAGCGTCAACGGCGGTGCTACGGGCAGCCTTGAGTCCCACTCAGTCGGCTTGCCTTGAGTCCCACTCAAGGTCTAAACAGCATCCCATGCTTTATTAACCGATTCAATGGTAGTGTCCCACACTACATGCTCTCGGCATTAAATACATCCCATGCACCACACGCGGAATAATCATACAACACAGATTTCACACACACAACTCTTCACGTAACATTACATGCATCACATGCAATCAGTATTAGACATTATCAAAACTCAATAAACAATCTTTCTTCACATGCAGACAGCATTTAGATTCCTGGTAACCTGTACATCACATAAATCATATAGTAATCATCAACAATACTTTAGCATATTCTTTTCATGCAATCATTCAGTACTCTCAAGATTATTAACATGCATTTCACAGACAGGATTAGACATGCAGTACTCAATTCCTAGTTATCTCTCTGATGTTCTTCTATTATTTTTTTCTAGTATTTGTTTTTTTATAATGACAAAAGGGGAGAAAATGCCCATTGTAACTAGTATTAAAAAATAAGGAGAATTATTTTTTAAAAAACTAAGGATACAATTTCTGAAAATTAAATGGGGAAACTTACTTCAAAAATACTTCTTAAATTTAATAAACTTTTTCTGTTAGATATTTACCTATAAAATATTTTCAGGATAAAGATTTGTCATCATCAAAAAGAGGGAGATTGAAGATACATGATCTTGATAATGACAAAGAGCTTGGAGACCAAACAAGATCAAGTGACCAAGATGTTAGAAGTTCAAGATATCAAACTAGGTCAGAATATTAGGATTAAGAGAAAAATAGCTTGCCTAAAAAATTGAGTAACAAAACTCAGAAACGTGAGATTTTTGGTTTTTTCATCTAAGTAATTGATTACAATGTATGAGTAATTATTTACCTAATTTTAATAACATTGCTTTTTCAAAAACAGTCAAAATTTTCAAATCTGAACAGCAATGTAATCGATTACAGCTTATGTGTAATCGACTACAACATTCAGAAAATGGCAATTTTAAAAACATTCTAAAAATTTAAAAGTTAAACAGTAATGTAATCGATTACATGATTATGGTAATCAATTACACCACTGTCAGAATTGATGAACCATTGCATTTCTTCATGAACCTTGTATGGAAAGGCATGGCTTTTAAATCCAAATTGTTGAATCATTACATCCCTTTGAAAAGGCATCCTTTCAAGTAACGTGTGATGATCAAAGAGATTTTAGTGCATTTTTTCAAAACCTAATAGAAAGGGATTTCATTTTTGAAAAACACAACAATTTTTTCGATCTCCAAATAAAGTGATACTGCAAAAGGCCATTCTATCTTTCTAGTAATCCATTAGAACTTCAAGTTGTTTATTCACTCTTTTGAGAGCTTCAATCATTCTTCATTCTTCAATACATTTGTAGTTGGGTGATATCCCAACAAGTTAGTGAAACAAGAGAAAGGGTTCTCTTAGTGAAGTACTTGGAGACTCTATAGAAGGAAAAGGATTTCCTAGGTGTTGGAGTGTTGATCTTGTGTACATCGTTGTTGATATAGTGAAATTTTCAAATGGAATCTTGAGAGACTGGACGTAGGCAAAGGTTTGGCCAAACTAGTATAAAATTGAGTTTGCATCTCTCTTATCGTTTCTACTTTGCTTTAAGTTGCTTTAAAGCTTTAAATTACATTCCATATTTACTTCGATTAAAACTCAAGTAGCATCCAAAAAAAATTATTAAACTCAATTCAGCCCCCCTCTTGAGTTATAGGGGTTATTTGTCTAACAATGTATGTCATTCTCTTCTACATGTTACTCTTCTAATTTTTATTCTGAAGTTAACTTCCATGATGTATCATTATACCATGTCATGCATCATCAACATATACCATCATAATAATTCATCATGCTATTACAATCTCAGCCACGCCTATACACATATATGCATATGGAACCTTGCAATTTTGCTTCAAAATTTGTCTCATGCTAAATAATTCCAACACCTACTTCAAACCTATTTCAATTCACAAATCCATTCTGTATCATGCATTTCTTCACTCCACTAAACATTCTTCTTCTCGACAGCTATCACCAACTTTTCTTCCTATGATTTTCTAAAAATTCCAGCAATTGAAACTCTCCCTTCCAGCCACCTAGAACCATCATCCGCCATCACAAAATCCTCCTTTACTTCACGCCTATACACCAAAACCATCACTACTTACCAACTTAAATTTTCTTCTTTATTCTTCCTTACCAAACCCGTGGCACTCTCCTTAGCCTCATCTCTAAATTTTACTTCTATCTTTCATCAAGAACCTGCCACCCTTTCTAATCTCCATCGTGCTCCACCTCTCAAAGTTGTAGCCACCACCCTTACTCCTAAGGTAAGGATTTTCAAATCCTAAATTTTGGATCCTTGCTTCCTCCTTTCCTTTTTAACATCCAACATGCATGCATGATTTTTGGGTTGTTTGATCTTGGATTTTGAACCCAAAACCATGACCTTCATTACATTGTCTTGGTCACATGTTTGGTTTATTAGGTCCCAAGGATGATTAGCGAGTGATTCCGAGCGTTTGACGAAATTTCAGTAAGCCACCTCTTTTCTCTCTACAAAACTGTGACTACACCCTGAGGTAAGGGGGTATCACTTTGTTTTTGCTCGTTATAAATTGCCTAATATCGTTCCTTTAGTATCTAGGGATAACCCCTTTAAATTTCATAATGATCCGATGACTAGATTAGGAAATATGCGATTTATCGATACCGTTAACGATGATGACTTTAATTTGTGTTTCTAAGCGTTCTTGTAAAATTTCATAAAAAGTATCTCGAAGCTCATACATTCTTTTAAAATTTTATTCAGAATCAAGTTACTACGAAAAATATTGAAATTTAGGATCGTAGTACAGGCGCGGTTAATAATTTGATATGGTTGTAATTATTTATAAATTTTTGAATATTTTATATAATTTATTGTATTTATCCAGTAAGTTTTGCTAATTTAAATAAATTAATTAGCTGCACAAATTTGGTAAAATCACGCAAAAATGAGATGTTTTATTGATTTAATTATATTCTAAAGTGTTAAAAGAATAATGAGTTTGGGGTAATATATTAGAAATGAATGAAAGAAGAATTTTTAAAGTATTTTTTACCAAATATATATTATTAAGTATTTTAAGCTATTAAGTAGAATTTGGAGATGGCAATTATATACTAAAGGATTAAAAATGAAATTAATAGTGACAAGGTTTAGCAAGTTTTAGAGAAATAATGATTCTTAAGTAACTCATAAAGAAAGGTGCATGATATGAATATTTAGACTATTAAGTACATCTCAAGGTACTATTGGAGTAAAAAGAAAAGTGGACTTATAATAAAAGCAATTGATAATTTTAGAATTAGTAATAAATCTCTTAGATGTATGCTAAGTAATCAAAAGGACCTAGGAATAACTAGAACAAGTACTAAGTGAATGAGGAGGATAATTTAGTGAAATGAAGTACAAGCTTTCAACCAATAGAGGGAGTAATTAGTAAGCTAAAAGGGATTGAATAAAGAACCCGTGAGTTAATAACTAGTGAATAGAATTAAAAGAAATAGTTTGTCTTAAGAGCTAAAAAGGTAGTAATTAGAAAAGGACATATTATAGATTACTAAGGTGGGTAAAATGAGCTAGACGTGGTTGTTGATTAAATCAGAGATAAAATTAAACTAGAAATACTAAACCAAAGATTATAAGGTAGAACCAGGGGAAAAGTAAACTCCAAGCCATTAATAAAAAGTTGTTAAATGAACCTTAAGATTGAGACTTAGCATAAAAAGAACTAAAAAAGAGTTAATAAAAATTTATAGGCTTGATAAAATGTTACTAATAAATTTTTGGCCCATTTAAGTCTTGAAGTGGTAAGTAAATGATAATAAAGAATAAAATAAAATAAAAATTAGACTTAAGCAATGTAGAGCTAGTAAATAAGAAGAGATTTAGGAGTAACTAAGAGAAGTAACTGAGAAATAAGAAATTAAATTTGGTATAAAGTCATTAGATTTAGTAATAAGTTCATGCCACTAAATGGACTTAGGAATAATTAAAGAATGTGGGATATGTTTAAATTAGTAATTCAGGTTAAGTGATAATTGTAACACCCTAATCCTTGCAAATAATAATTCCAAAACCATGAGAAAATTTTTCACAAAAACAGTCACGACTCATTCGACATAGAAGGGAAGAGGTAGGCAAGGGAAATTAAAGAGCATTCACACGCATAAGGCAAATGACAGAAAAGCTAAGACTGGAACCGGTTCGTTTGGTTTAATGTAACACACCAGCGCCTGGGCGGATTACACAACACCGTTGGCTCGTTCAGGCGAGGTCTGATACCGCCTAGGCGGGGTATGGTAATGCAAGAGCGGATGGAGGGGGATTCACAAAGAAAACTTTTCCACGAGTAACACTAGTCAATCAGTAGGAGGAAATAGGTAAGGGGAAGGAGAAGGGAGATGTACATGTGCGGTAGTAGATTGTGGAGGAAAGGAGGGGTCCGAACTTATTCCGTCCAACTCAACTAGGTATGGCAACGCCTGGGTGGACTCGATCACAACGCCCAAGCCGGGGTCAACACTGTTGTTGGGGTCGCAGTAGCGCCACAACGGAGAGGAAGGGTAATTGGGCGGTATCCCATTCTGACAACTACTCGCTTCAGCGCGAGTCCTCACGCTTGAGCGAACTGCTTTAGCACCTCTGCGAGGTATGACTCCGCCCACGTGAATCCAACATAAGTCTTCCTAGCCCGCACTTGCTGGAGTGAGTATATTGCTCGCTGAAGCGAGGAACTTCACTCGGAAAATTGGGAAGTTAAGTCTCACTCGGCTTCTCCAAACCCAACCACTCGGGACGCCGATTCTCACTCACTCGGACTTTACATCCTTCGCTCGGATTATCAATACCTTACACTTAGGATCCAATCCTCCCTAAACCGCCAATTGAACTCCTCTCACCGCAGGGAATCACTCGAGGTTTTCACTCGGGAAGCGCCACTCTGCCTCACTCAGGATTTATTCATGATTTCGCTCGGAAAATACGAACTCTCCCTCACTCGGTTTTTACTGATATTTTTTTTCACTCGGTAATGATCTCTCTTCTTGTGACCACTCAGGGGTTTTCACTCGTCTTTCATTCTTCACTCATTTGAAGCATATTTAAACTCTCTATTTTATCCTCTCAACCCCAAACTTATTTCCACTACCTACCCATAGCCACACCGGCCTCCTACGCTCGTAAGGTATGCTTAGGCGTCCGGACTTATCATTCAACACCTTCCGCAGCACAATATAACACGCAACACACATATATATATATAAGAGCGTATGTTAACATTTACAAACACAAAATCGGATTCCTCTATGACCATAAGGTTCTATTTGTCCAAAACACTAACATCCGGCACGAACCGGTCAGAGCTTAATCTAACTTCGCATTAATTAAGCCTTCCTAATGCATCAACACTTCACTCAGCGTTCCAACTCTGCTTCTGATCCTCATCTCGAGAGACATTCACTGAAAAATGGCCACTGCAGGGGTGAGCATCTTAGATTTTAAATGATAGATACCGACTCAGGTTATCTTCCAATCATACCACAATACATATACGTACAAACACGATTATAACAGAGCAACATCCATTAGTCAAGACATATATACATAACTCTTACCGTTCGATATTCACCAATCCTCACTCGGCTGTACTCATAACATTTTCGATGACACAAATACGCTTGCATACATATATACATATATTCATGAAACAGTTTTCATTCAGCATCCAAGGCACGTACACACGGAATGGATCACTCGGCATACCCATTCATTATCCTCATACACCATATTAAATGCATAATCAAATTTCAATCAGTATCAGCAATACATGTATACAGAGTAATTCACTCGGATTTACATTCATCATCTCACTAACACCTTCGCATGCACAACCAATTCCAACATTATCAACAGTTAATAAACACATATTATCTCACTCGGTTCCGCATTCGTGTGTATCGGTTTAGACGTTGCAACGTAGGCTCTCAGCCTTTTTACACATAGCTCTCAGCTATCAAATCAGCTCCCAGCTGCTTGGCCCTTTTACAGGTACCCAACCGTTTGCCCACAGGTGACACCAGCGCTCTCAGCGCCAACGGAGGTGTTCACAGGCAGATCGAGTCCCACTCAAGGGCTACCTTGAGTCCCACTCAAGGATTTCATAGCGTCCCACGCTTTAAAAACCGATGGTAGTGTCCCACACTATGTGCTCTCAGCACAAACGCATCCCATGCGCCACACGCGGATTCATCACACACACACAGAGTTCATATGCACAGCCTTACATGCATCTCATGCAATCGGCATCATACATCATCAGCATTCAAACAGCACATGCATTTAACACATCAACAGGACCCAAACAACATACATGCAATCGGCATTAAGCAATGTCAGGACTTAGACAACACATGAAATCGGTATAGTACATTATCAGATTCACTGAGTCATATTCTATCTCATGCAGTCAGCATTCTAAGCTTATAGTAACTTGCAGGTCATGTGAAATACACGGTAATCGTCAACATCACTACAACACAACATGCAATCGGGTTCCATGGTAACAAGACTCCACGACGCATGTATTTCTAAGGAAAATGCTAACATGCAACACTCATCTTTCACTCGTCATGCAACTGGGCTGTACACACTCGCATGCAACACAACACACAATCAGAGCACAAATATAGCAAGCATCAGTACTCGGAACCTGTTCATAACCCATGCATTTAAGATAGAAGATACTCCCCCTACCAATTACGAAACTCCGAGGGATTTTTCTGCTTGAATGGTGGTTCTCCTCCTTGCTGCTTCACTTGGCACTTCCTCTAGAGTGCTACAGTCTCCTGCGAGTAATGTAGGGGTATTTCTGCTTCTTCCTTGGCGATCGTCCCTTCCTGTGTGGGGAAGTTCCACTCCACTGCAGCACCGTCACCTTGGCTCTCGAAGCAGGAAATGGACTGGAGGGCAGAGAAGGAGAGAGAGAAAACAAGAGAAAAGAAGAATGAAGAAGGAAGTTCGCAGGGGTTCTCCGTGTGAAGAGCATGGCCATCACCCGTATAAATACTCACACGGAGGACAGGATGGTGGGATGGGGAAATGCGAAGAGATAATCCTGCCCATGCCACCTTGTCTCCACGTTAATCACCCTATTCCTTCTAGTTAATTAAATTAAGGGAAGTGTTAATTTGTTGACTTTTCATTTAATTCGGTTGCTTATAATTAAAATGGGGATGTTACAGTTCTCCCCCACTTGAAAAGAATTTCGTCCCCGAAATTCAGTCGGTAATTCATGCGAAACTTCAGTCGATAACTCACCTAAATGAACAACTCGGGGTACTGCTGTCTTATGGCATCTTCGCGTTCCCACGTGCAGGAGGTGGTCTTGCCTTGCTGCCACTCCACCTTAGCCAGCCTTACGTTTTTGTTTCTCAAGCGTTTTACCGATCGGTCCACAATTCCAATCGGTGTAGTCACAGTGGTCAGGTCTTCTTTGATCTCTACTTCATCGTCAGGCATCGTGTGGCTGGGGTCATGTAAATACTTCCTTAGTTGAGATACATGAAATACGTTGTGCAATCGGGACAAGTGGGTCGGTAATGCGATGCGGTATGCCACGGGGCCGACTCGTTCTAACACCTCATAAGGCCCAATGTATCGAGGGCTTAACTTTCCACCTTTTAAGGCTCGTCCGACTCCTTTACTCGGAGAAATTCTTAAAAACACTCTGTCTCCGACTGAAAATTCTAATGGTTTAGTACGCTTGTCATGGTAGCTCTTTTGCCTGTCTTGAGATGCTTTCATCCTTCCCTGTATCACTCGGATCTGCTCTGTGGTTTGCTTCACGATGTCTGGTCCCAATAGTAGACTTTCACCCGTTTCCGACCAGCAGAGTGGGGTTCAGCATCTGCGTCCATATAGTGCCTCGTAGGGTGCCATGCCAATGTTGTGATGATGGCTGTTGTTGTACGTAAACTCGATCAAGGGAAGGTACTGCTCCCAGTCCCCACCATGCTCTAACACACACGCCCTTAATAAGTCTTCTAAACTTTGAATTGTCCGCTTGGATTGTCCATCCGATTGGGGGTGGTAGGCAGAACTAAGCCAGAGTTTGGTGCCCATTTCTTGATGCAGGCTGGTCCAAAACTGGGACGTGAACCTAGGGTCCCTATCTGATACGATAGAAGTAGGTATGCCATGCAGTCGGATAATTTCTTGAATGTAAATCCGAGCCAACTTATGCAACGAGTACTTCATATTCACAGGTAGAAAGTGCGCACTCTTCGTCAGTCGGTCAACAATGACCCAAATCGCATCATGGCCCGCTCGATTTTTGGGTAATCCCATGATAAAATCCATCGCAATCGAGTCCCATTTCCACACGGGAATCTCTAGGGGCTGCATTGCACCGTACGGTTTTTGATGCTCCACTTTTGATTTTTGGCACGTAATACACCGGGCCACATATTCCGCCACATCCCTCTTTAGTCCGGGCCACCAGAACTGTTTCTTCAGGTCATGGTACATTTTCGTGGTTCCCGGGTGGATACTGAGTAGGCTTTTGTGGGCTTCGTCAAGCACCACTCTCCTTAATTCTCCTCCGTTTGGTATGTATATTCTGTCCCTCACCTGGAAGATCCCATCTGATCCCTCGGTCAAGGATAAATCCTTTCCCTTGGCCTGAGTTTCCTTCATTTTAGTTAGGTAGGAGTCCAACTGTTGCTGCTTGTACACGGACTTCAAGAATTCATTGGCGATCCTCAATGTACCGATTGTCATTTTCCGAGAGGAGGGGGTGTCGACATACAAGTTCATGTCTTGGAACCGCTCCAACAACTCTACTTCTTTTGCCATCATTGCTGCCATGTGGAGGGATTTCCGACTCAATGCGCCGGCCACGACATTTGCCTTACCCGGGTGGTATTTTAACTCGAAATCGTAATCTTTTAAAAACTCAATCCATCTTCTCTGTCTCATGTTCAGCTCTTTCTGGTCGAATAGGTATTTGAGGCTCTTGTGATCGCTGTACACTTCAAATTTGGACCCGAACAAGTAATGCCTCCATATTTTTAATGCAAAAACTACTGCTGACAGTTCCAAGTCATGGGTCGGATAATGCTGCTCGTGAGGTCTCAATTGTCGAGAGGCATATGCTATCACTCGGTCTCTCTGCATAAGTACACACCCTAATCCGAGTCCTGACGCGTCACAATAGACCACGAAGCTCTCTTGTAACTCAGGTAATGCCAGCACTGGAGCAGTCGTCAACTTGTTCTTTAGCTCTCGGAAGCTGTTCTCACACTCGGGACTCCACACGAAGGGAACGTTTTTTCGAGTCAATTTAGTTAGTGGTAATGCCAATTTAGAAAAACCTTCGATGAACCTTCTATAATAACCTGCCAGGCCCATAAAACTCCTTATCTCCGAGACCGACCTGGGCTTCTCCCATGCCATTACAGCTGTGACCTTCAAAGGGTCCACCGAGACACCTCGCTCGGAAATCACATGTCCGAGGAAGTGGATCTCATCCATCCAGAATTCGCACTTCGAAAGCTTCGCAAACAATTGTTTCTCCTTCAACACTTGAAGTACCGCTCGGAGATGTCCTTCATGCTCCTTGGAAGTCTTAGAATAAACTAGGATGTCATCGATGAAAACAACTACAAACCGGTCTAAATAGGAGTGGAATATGCTGTTCATGTAATTCATGAAAACAGCAGGGGCGTTTGTCACACCGAACGACATCACTACATACTCGTAGTGACCATACCGAGTCCTAAAGGCAGTTTTGGGAATGTCCGAGTCCTTCACTCGGATTTGGTGATACCCCGATCGTAGATCGATTTTTGAGAAGACTGAGGCTCCACGCAGCTGGTCAATTAAATCATCAATTCTGGGCAGTGGATACCGATTCTTGATTGTGAGTTTGTTTAGCTATCGGTAATCTATATAAAGTCTCATGCTGCCATCCTTCTTCTTAACAAGCAGTACGGGTGCGCCCCATGGTGATACGCTCGGTCTAATGAACTGCTTTCCGAGTAACTCATCCACTTGTTTCTTCAACTCGGCTAACTCAGTTGAGGACATTCTATAGGGTGCACTGGAGACTGGCTCGGCCCCAGGGATTAAGTCTATAGAGAATTCGATTTCTCTATTGGGAGGGACACTCGGTACGTCTTCAGGGAACACTTCTGGGAATTCACAGACAATCGGGATTTCGTTCACTCGGATTCTACTCTCACCCTCGGTTAGACAAAGCATCATAAACAGTTGGGTTATACCTGGTGCCGTGTCGTTCTCAGTGGGCTGTCTCGGAAAAACTATCTCTCGGTTTCTACAATCTACTAACACCTTATTGGCTGAAAGCCAATCTATTCCGAGCACGATATCAAGACCCTTTAAGGGCATGCAAATCAGATCGAAGGTGAAACTCTGATCATACAACTCAAACGCTACATCTTTGCACATTGACGATGTGAACACATTAGCGCCAGTCGGGCTGGCCACTTCCAAAGTCCGATTCATAGACACAGTCGGTAACTTTAAACGCTTCACACACTCATCAGCTATAAAAGAATGGGTGGCTCCCGAATCGAAAACAACATTAAGCGTATTCATTCCGAGTGAGCACTTACATTGTACTAGGTCGCTTGCTGGTGCAACATCCTCTGCGTTGATGGTGTAGATCCTTCCTGCTGCTGTTGGGCCGATATTCCTTCCTCGGTTATCTGGGGTACGCATCCCGTTTCCTCTGGCTCCGTTGCCTCTGCCACCAGGACGTTGGTTATCATTCACTCGGTTCCTTTCTTGAAATCCCCCTTGACGTACATTAACGTTTGCTTGGTGTAGTTGGGGGCAGTCGGGGCGATTGTGTCCTCTCTTGTTGCAGTGAAAGCACACTACATCACCATCATCCTTGCAGTCTCTGGCAAAGTGGTTTCCTCCACACTTGAAACACCTTCCGTCTCCTACCGCTGGTCGTCTTTCAGGTTGATTCCGACCCCCAAATTTGGAAAAAGGCTTGTTCCCGCCAACATTGCTGGGCTTTTTGAAACGAGGTCGTTGGGGCCTCAGGGAATAGTGGTTTCTGCTGCTCTGGTTCGAATGGGCCTTGTCATCCTCCTCAAATATTCTACGTTTGTTCACTAATGTAGGGAAACTCCGTATCTCATGGTATCTGCAGGCTCTCTTAATGTCCGATCTCAATCCGTTCTCAAACTTAAGGCACTTGGAGCTCTCCGTCCCAGGCTGCTGGAAGGGTGGATAGAATAGGCACAATTCCTCGAATCTGGTCGCGTATTCTTCCACAGTCATGGAGCCCTGTTTTAACTCCATAAACTCCAGCTCTTTCCGACTCCTCACTGTGTCGGGGAAGTACTTCTCTAAGAAGCATGCCTTGAAATCGTTCCACGTCAGTTGATTATCATCTTCAGGGAATCGGCTTCTGGCTATTTTCCACCAGTTCTCCGCTTCGTCTCACAGCATGTACACTGCACACTCTACCTTCTGGGCTTCGGTACAGCGAAGACCCCCAAAAATCCTCTCTAATTCCTGAGTCCACTTAAACGCCGCCTCAGGGTTCCGTCCTCCTAGGAATTCACTCGGCTTCCTCTTTAAGAAGCGGTCCAGCACTTGGCCCTCCTCAGCTCGAGGCTGGCCCTGCCTTTCAAACACGTCTGCAAAGCGTTGGAATGTCGTGGCTATAGCCTCCATGCTTTGACGATGTGCCATCCCTTATCCTGAAATCAACATTCAAGGATAAGTATTCCTAGTTACTTAATTCCAATCGGATTTTAGTCTAATATTTAGTAACTTAGCCCCTTATGTGTCCTCGTATGTCACACAATTAGTCAGGTCAGGAGGAACAACTCCCCTACCCATGATTCAGTAACAGAGTATCAATCAAGTTGAATTCACACCACAACAATCATGATCATACACACAACCACTTACACTCGGTAGGCTTACCTTGGCCTTGGACCTTTCGGTCCGCTCTGATACCAAAATGTAACACCCTAATCCTTGAAAATAATAATTCCAAAACCATGAGAAAATTTTTCATAAAAATAGTCACGACTCATTCAACATAGAAGGGAAGAGGTAGGCAAGGTAAATTAAAGAGCATTCATACGCATAAGGCAAATGACAGAAAAGCTAAGACTGGAACCGGTTCGTTTGGTTTAATGTAACACACCAGCGCCTGGGCGGATTACACAACACCGTTGGCTCGTTCAGGCGAGGTCTGATACCGCCTAGGCGGGGTATGGTAATGCAACAGCGGATGGAGGGGGATTCACAAAGAAAACTTTTCCACGAGTAACACTAGTCAATCAGTAGGAGGAAATAGGTAAGGGGAAGGAGAAGGGAGATGTACATGTGCGGTAGTAGATTGTGGAGGAAAGGAGGGGTCCGAACTTATTCCGCCCAACTCAACTAGGTATGGCAACGCCTGGGCGGACTCGATCACAACGCCCAAGCCGGGGTCAACACCGTTGTTGGGGTCGCAGTAGCGCCACAACGGAGAGGAAGGGTAATTGGGCGGTATCCCATTCTGACAACTACTCGCTTCAGCGCGAGTCCTCACGCTTGAGCGAACTGCTCTAGCACCTCTGCGAGGTATGACTCCGCCCACGTGAATCCAACATAAGTCTTCCTAGCCCGCACTTGCTGGAGTGAGTATATTGCTCGCTGAAGCGAGGAACTTCACTCGGAAAATTGGGAAGTTAAGTCTCACTCGGCTTCTCCAAACCCAACCACTCGGGACGCCGATTCTCACTCACTCGGACTTTACATCCTTCGCTCGGATTATCAATACCTTACACTTAGGATCCAATCCTCCCTAAACCGCCAATTGAACTCCTCTCACCGCAGGGAATCACTCGAGGTTTTCACTCGGGAAGCGCCACTCTGCCTCACTCAGGATTTATTCATGATTTCGCTCGGAAAATACAAACTCTCCCTCACTCGGTTTTTACTGACATTTTTTTTTCACTCGGTAATGATCTCTCTTCTTGTGACCACTCGGGGGTTTTCACGCGTCTTTCATTCTTCACTCATTCGAAGCATATTTAAACTCTCTATTTCATCCTCTCAACCCCAAACTTATTTCCACTACCTACCCATAGCCACACCGGCCTCCTACGCTCGTAAGGTATGCTTAGGCGTCCGGACTTATCATTCAACACCTTCCGCAGCACAATATAACACGCAACACACACACACATATATATATATATAAGAGCCTATGTTAACATTTACAAACACAAAATCGGATTCCTCTATGACCATAAGGTTCTATTTGTCCAAAACACTAACATCCGGCACGAACCGGTCAGAGCTTAATCTAACTTCGCATTAATTAAGCCTTCCTAATGCATCAACACTTCACTCAGCGTTCCAACTCTGCTTCTGATCCTCATCTCGAGAGACATTCACTGAAAAATGGCCACTGCAGGGGTGAGCATCTTAGATTTTAAATGATAGATACCGACTCAGGTTATCTTCCAATCATACCACAATACATATACGTACAAACACGATTATAACAGAGCAACATCCATTAGTCAAGACATATATACATAACTTTTACCGTTCGATATTCACCAATCCTCACTCGGATGTACTCATAACATTTTTGATGACACAGATACGCTTGCATACATATATACATATATTCATGAAACAGTTTTCATTCAGCATCCAAGGCACGTACACACGGAATGGATCACTCGGCATACCCATTCATTATCCTCATACACCATATTAAATGCATAATCAAATTTCAATCAGTATCAGCAATACATGTATACAGAGTAATTCACTCGGATTTACATTCATCATCTCACTAACACCTTCGCATGCACAACCAATTCCAACATTATCAACAGTTAATAAACACATATTATCTCACTCGGTTCCGCATTCGTGTGTATCGGTTTAGACGTTGCAACGTAGGCTCTCAGCCTTTTTACACATAGCTCTCAGCTATCAAATCAGCTCCCAGCTGCTTGGCCATTTTACAGGTACCCAACCGTTTGCCCACAGGTGACACCAGCGCTCTCAGCGCCAACGGAGGTGTTCACAGGCAGCCCGAGTCCCACTCAAGGGCTACCTTGAGTCCCACTCAAGGATTTCATAGCGTCCCACGCTTTAAAAACCGATGGTAGTGTCCCACACTATGTGCTCTCAGCACAAACGCATCCCATGCGCCACACGCGGATTCATTACACACACACAGAGTTCATATGCACAGCCTTACATGCATCTCATGCAATCGGCATCATACATCATCAGCATTCAAACAGCACATGCATTTAACACATCAACAGGACCCAAACAACATACATGCAATCGGCATTAAGCAATGTTAGGACTCAGACAACACATGAAATCGGTATAGTACATTATCAGATTCACTGAGTCATATTCTATCTCATGCAGTCAGCATTCTAAGCTTATAGCAACTTGCAGGTCATGTGAAATACACGGTAATCGTCAACATCACTACAACACAACATGCAATCGGGTTCCATGGTAACAAGACTCCACGACGCATGTATTTCTAAGGAAAATGCTAACATGCAACACTCATCTTTCACTCGTCATGCAACTGGGCTGTACACACTCGCATGCAACACAACACACAATCAGAGCACGGATATAGCAAGCATCAGCACTCGGAACCTGTTCATAACCCATGCATTTAAGATAGAAGATACTCCCCCTACCAATTACGAAACTCCGAGGGATTTTTCTGCTTGAATGGTGGTTCTCCTCCTTGCTGCTTCACTTGGCACTCCTCTGGAGTGCTACAGTCTCCTGCGAGTAATGTAGGGGTATTTCTGCTTCTTCCTTGGCGATCGTCCCTTCCTGTGTGGGGAAGTTCCACTCCACTGCAGCACCGTCACCTTGGCTCTCGAAGCAGGAAATAGACTGGAGGGCAGAGAAGGAGAGAGAGAAAACAAGAGAAAAGAAGAACGAAGAAGGAAGTTCGCAGGGGTTCTCCGCGTGAAGAGCATGGCCATCACCCGTATAAATACTCACGCGGAGGACAGGATGGTGGGATGGGGAAATGCGAAGAGATAATCCTGCCCATGCCACCTTGTCTCCACGTTAATCACCCTATTCCTTCTAGTTAATTAAATTAAGGGAAGTGTTAATTTGTTGACTTTTCATTTAATTCGGTTGCTTATAATTAAAATGGGGATGTTACAATAATACTTTTTTATAACTAGATAAATTAAAGAAAACAGGAAAATCAATTAGCTAAGAATAAAGTCCTCCTCATTAAAAAGATGAAATCTTAATCACCTTTAGGAATTAAGGGTGAGAATATAAGTTTATTAGGATTGGATGAAATATCAATCACTAAAGATTTAATAGTAAGGAAGGAATATGTATATCTGACTCTGGGGTTACCAGGTAACCGGTAAAATATCGCTTAGCGTCTAATAACTAAAATTATTTAAGTTAAAGAGATTAACCGAATAAAAATAAGTAAATAAGCTTGGTTCTACGAAAGATTAGAATGGATACAGTTATACGACTTAATAGAATCCTGCTAAATAAACAAATGTGGCTTGGTAATTAGGACTAGTAATGAGATATAGGATGAGAAAAGAATAAATCATACCCTTGGACTTAATAAAACTAGGTGTGTAATAGTGTTAAATAACTAGTCCAACTAAGATGACTATGGTTCGATCGCAACATAGAATTAATTTGGTAAACTAATTTGTGTCTATTTGATGGATCGGTTGTCTGAATCAATTTGAGTGTGCTTGATTTACTTATGTGAACTATTTGATTGTGACATACATGTCTTCATGAAATTACAAGTATGATAAAATTGATTGAATATGAATGTATGAATGTGAATTCTATGATTTATATATGTGATGAAGCACATGAGAAATGTGATATGATATGTTATGTGTAAAATATGGTGTGGTAAATAAATGAGGCTTGTCGCGACCGAGATCGCGGCGGCACGGCCGACCCTCAAAACGGTTTTTGTTTCGAAAAGAAAAACAGGGAGTCGCCACCAATATTTTTTTAGGAAAAAATACCGAAAAAACCTTTTATTAAAGCATTGGTCAAAAAAGTGAAATTCCAGATTCGGGAGTCTGATTACAGGTGAGGAAGGTATTAGCACCTCACAACTGTCTGTTATAAAAACGATTACCTCAATATGATAGCGCGTATTATAATTAGCCCAGAAATTATTTTAACTTCTTTATGAAAAGAACACCTACAAAATGACAAAGTATAGAAAAATAAACAGAAAAAAAATAAACATGAATTTTTACATGAGATTAACAGGACGTCTTGTCCAAATTAAACTCGCTCCACCTTTTTTTTAAGAAAAGAAAATAAAAATTGCAATAATAATAATAATAATGATAATTATTACAACTTTTTACACTAATCCAAATAAAATGTGTGAAGCACTCATTTTTATTAATATTTATCAATCAATAGAAATTAATTGATAATTGAAAAGGAAGACAAAGTCACCGAATAACAATTAATTTAGCAGAAAATAAACAAGTACAAATATTAAAAATGAAGGGAAGAGTAGGACCGGTGTATTGAGAAAGGAGCTGGACGGTGTGAGTTGAGAGGAGAGGAACTTAGTTTGAGGGGGTGTATGGTGTGGTGAGGATTTAAAGGGGCTATTGGTATGGGTTTTAAGGAGAGGATGATGTGTTTGAGGGGGTGTACGGTGTGGTTTTTTAGAGGGGGGCTGTTGACTTGAGAGAAGGACCGTATGGAGAGGTGGAGAGGGAGAGAAGGGGACGGTGTTGGTCTTTTGTGTAACACCCTGAATTTTATAAAAACGAATAAATAGGTGAAGTAAATACTGAATAATTATAAACGAATTTATGAGTATCCCAAAATATTCGAATAATGAAATTGGAATTTATTAGGGGCATTTATGATTTATTGAGCTTATATGAGATAAAATTATACCCGATTAGGATATGGGTGTCCGACCAAGTATCTCCGATTGAGATGACATTGGTCAGGGCTATTAAGAATATTATTGGGAGTCTGGATATATATTCAGAATAATTTTTAGATAAAGTATTGAGCCCGAACAGAGATCCTGTTTGATCTAAAACGGAAAACTTTAAGTGAGAGGTTAAATTAAAACATTAAACTCTCTCACTCTCCTCTTCTTTCTTGTCACTTCTTCTTCTTCTTCTTCCTATTCTCTTTCTCTTCATTTCCTCTCCCACTCTTCTGCTTCCTCTTCTAAAAACCCTAAGCAAAAAGGGTGGTGGCTCCATTCTCCTTCCATTTTCGTTTGCCATCTCCAAGCATGAGAAAGATGATGTTAGATGGAAGCTCTCTCCCTCTTCTCCTCTCATTTTCGTCACCCATCCTCCCTCTCTTAGAAGCTCACTTGTTTCATGGCTTGGGATTGTGTTCCGGACGATGATGCAGAACGATCAAGGCAATCGAAGCACTTGGATTGTGGTTCTTCTCTCAAGGTAAGAGAGGAGTTTACATTCAAATTGCATGAGTTATATAATTGATGATTATCGTATGTCATGATACTCATGCTTGCCTTGCCATGTTTATAGTGAAATGATGTGTATGGTAAATTGTTGGCTATTGATGATAATATATGTGTATATATGATGATGAATAACCCATGAGAGGTTGAAATGTGTACATGCTAATGAACCATCCTTGAGGGGATGAAGTATATGTTTTATGAATTGAGAATTTATGTGGATGATTGGCATTGAATGTGATAGCCATTATGATGGTATTGGTGATAAGTTTGAGGTTTATGCATAATTGAGGAAATCATAGAGTCAATTAGAGTTTTATGTGGTTTTGATGACATAGGGTAGTTCCAATAGCTTCCATGTATGAATTAAAACTTGTGGAAATTGGAATGGGTCAATTTAAGTGAGAAATGACCCTTGAGTTGCACAAAAGTACCTCAAAATGGGTAAAATGCTTCTATGCACATAACTCCCTCATTTTTAAGAATTTTTGAGTAAGACCAGTGGCCACGCGTCACAAATGGTGTAATTTAGTTGGTGTCAAAATTTGGTAGCATTTGGAGTTGATATGAAAAAGTTAGGGGGGTTAGAAGTTCCAAAATTATGCATTTTCTTCATAATTTCTGCATTCTGGTATGCGTAATCGATTACAAAGTTGTTCCTAATCGATTACAGGCATTCTGTTTCATGTGTAATCGATTATAAAGGTATTCGTAATCAATTACAGGCCTTCTGAGTCATTTGTAATCGATTAGGTGCTTGGCCTAATCGATTAGCTACGACAGGATTGCCCGATGAGCGTTCTTTGCTGTTTTTGGGCCATTTGGGGATCTTAATGACATTTTTGGCCTCCGAGTTCTTCACAAAAGTTGTAGATAATTATGTTACGGAGGTGTGAGAATTGGTCTCACTTTAATTGGAGTTTTCTAACTCTCATTAGGCGAAAAATACCAAACCCAGCGCGTTGAAAAATACAAGTTTAAGAGGGTTTCGAACCCAACTTTTTATAGTTGTCAAATTGGGACTAATAGGTGATATCTGTGACATGTCCCACTATTTTTAAGACTAAAAGTAAGCTTTCCTCATGTCTTAATGTTGAAATTATCATGGGCTCATTATTGCCCAAAAACCCCTTTTAGTATGTAAAAACGAGAAAATTCACTAGGGGTACATGTGTGGTGTGTCTTAGTGGTGATTGAGGAATGGCTTAAGGACTTGGCGAGGTATGTGTATGCCTTTTGATAATCATGTGGGGATTGTTATGAATGATGTTTGTGGCCATCGAGATGCCAATTATATGAATGATATGCCTTGAGGGGCTTGTAAATAATTACATGATTATTGAAGATGCCAAATTAAAATATATACCCTAATTAAGAGGGTGAGAAATCCTTGTAAGATTATTGGACACATGTATTATTGCATTGTTGCATTTGTGGCATAGCATGGCATTGATATGCATTAATATTGAATGAATCACCTTGCGGGGTGCCATGAAGGGTATATCCCTGAGTGAAGAGGACGTTGTCCTATTGTTGAATAATCTGAAATATATCACCTTGCGGGGTGCCACGAAGGGTGTATCCCTGAGTGAAGATGCTATTGCATGAATCGTTGTTGAAATGAATGAATCACCTTGCGGGGTGCCACGAAGGGTAAATCCCTGAGTGAAGAGGACGTTGTCCTATTGTTATTGAATAATATGGAATATATCACCTTGCGGGGTGCCACGATGGGTAGATTCCGGAGTGAAGATGATGTTGATCATATTGTTGAATATATCACCTTGTGGGGTGCCACGAGGGGTGTATCCCTAAGTGATGATGGTATTGTGATAATTATTGTGAAGAGAATCACCTTGCGGGGTGCCACAATGGGTAGATCCCGAAGTGAAGAGGATGTTATCCTATTAATGTTGAATATATCACCTTGCGGGGTGTCACGAAGGGTGTATCCCTGAATGATGATGATAATTTAAGTAATTGTGATTATTATTGAATTTGATAATCGGATTTGTTGCATATGCATTGAACAGTTAACATATGCATTAGTCTTAAGACCATGGTATTTGAGATGGAATGACCACGAGTGATGAGAAACCCCTTACGAGGAGGTATTGAGCAAAGCTATAATGATTTAATGATGATAAAGATTATGAAATGACCTTGTTGATAAGTGGCAGGTGATTGTGTATATGATTATGTATGTGCTTGTGCTTGATTATGATATGAATTGCGATTCATGAGGCTGGTATGCCTATTATAATAATGAGATGATAATGAATGATATTTTAATGATTTTATAGCAAAGCACACATGATGTTTGTATGCATATACACATGATCACAATATATATATTATTCGTCATTTTGAATGTATAACTCACTCTCCCATGTGGTCTTTTTTTTTTAGCATTGTGATGCAGGTTGCCATGGGATGAGTTCAGATTTTAATTAAAGCTTGGATGAAGGTAAATAGTGGTAGAGGGAGTGCCTTGGCCGGCATCATTTGTGAACTATTATGTAGTGAAATTATGAAATGAATAGATTGTATATGATGATATGGATGATTTAGTGATTGTGAATATGTATAAGATAGTCCTTGAATTTATGGATGGTGGATATATATGTAGAATGTAAAAGATGATTTGATGTATATTAGAAGGATTAAAATTGAATGATGTTCATTAATTATTCAGATAGTCGGGAGAATATCCCCGGATGTATATGTATACGTATATGTATAATTATATCTTAGGCAATGCATGCGTCTATTGAATGTGCATGAATGCAATATAGTAATAGATTTATATTTGGTATCTTTGCATGCTTTGCCTAGCCTTTTCTCATATCGTCATATATGGGACTAGGCGTGTACCCGGTATACACATTCTTCCGTTGTAAACTCTATTATTTTTGTATACCGTTATGGGCCAACTAATTAACGATCCAGTTATAGGTTATTTAATCTCACTTTTTGGTTTTCTGTGATTCGGGTCTTGATATGATCATGGTGGTGTCTTGGAAATATTTTCAAAAGCGAAAAATTTATTCGCATTTTTATTAATTATGACGATTACATCAGGATTCGAGTACAGAAAATCAGGGGGTGTTATATTTTGAGGGGGTTGTTAGCTTGAGGGTGTGTACGGTGTAAGGGAGAGAGAGAGGAGACAGTATGATTTTGTGGGGGATGACAGTGAAGAGGAGAAGAGGGATGGTGTTTGTTGGAGAAGGAGAGAGGAGAGGGAGAGAGGGACGGATGTGGATGAGAAGGGGAGGAGAGAGGGACGTTGTATGGTGAGGTGGAGAAGGGGACGGTGTTTAGGTGAAGGGTAGAGGTCTGTGTTGAGAGGGAAGGAGCAGGACGGTGTTTAGGTGAAGGGTAGAGGGCTGTGTTGAGAGGGAAGGAGGAGGACGGTGTGAAGAGGAAGAGGGACGAGTGAGAGAGAGGACGGTGTTGAGGGAGTGGACAGTGTTGTACGGGTTTGAGGGGGGTTGTGTGGTAAGGATTTGGACGGTGTTGGTGTGGGTTTGAGGGGGGCAGTGGAGAGAGAAGAAGGACGGCTGTGGGTTTAGAGGAGGAAGGGATGGTGTGGTGTGGGGAGAGGGACAGTGGAGAGAGGAAGGAGGACGTTGGAGTGAAAGGAGAGGGTTGTATGGTTTTTGAGGAGAGGGGCAGTGGAGTTTTCTTTTTTTAAGCTCCCTTCTTCTTTTCTCTCGATGCTTCCTCCTATTTATAGAAGTGGGGAGCGTTCTCAATCTGTGGCAAATGGGCTTTTTATTAATTTTTTTGTGTCAGCCGCCCCACAATCACAACTTGGAGACAGCCTGGATGATGACAGCTATAGGGAACGGTGGAGAGACAGCCTTTGTCTTGTTGTCAGCCGCCCCTTCATAAGTCAAAGATCCACTTGGATAGTGGAAATCCAAGTCAGCAAGGGCATTCGGTGGAAATATGGGTCGGTTTTCACCTTCTCTCCAGAATCCGAGTGGAAAATGTGCCTATTGTGCACAAGACCGAGTGGAAAAGGTCCCTTTTGTACACAAGACCGAGTGGAAAAGGTGTCTTTTGTACGCAAGACCGAGTGAAAGCCGGTTGGTGTTGAGGTTGTGAAGAGAACTGGACGAATGATTGAAACATTCAATTGGAACCAAGTAAAGAATGACTCGGAACCGATTAAAAAGTGATTCACTCGGTACTGATTAAAAAGTGGCTCGGCGCTGATTGAAGATTGGCTCACTCGGTGCTGACTGAAAAGGACTCGGTGCTGACTGACAAGTCACTCACTCGGTGCTGACTGAAAGAATGGCTCGGTTCTGACTGAAAGAGTGGCTCATTCGGTATTCACCCACAGAGAGTCAATCTAAATGGAGTCGATGGTGTTCATACACAAAAGACCAAGTGGAATCACTCTGCTCATATAAAAGACCGAGTGGGAATCAATCCGAGAAGAATAAATGCCCTCATAGAGAAGGTCGAGTGAAAGCTGGAATCCACAAGTCGGATCCGACCTCTGTCACTCGGTGTGGGATTGAATTCGCAGCTTATTGACTTGGAAATGGTTTTCTGAGAAGCATTACTCAGGACTTTTGTTGCTTTCACTCGGTGTTGCTTGGCCCGGACGTATCACTGTTTAAAGCACTCAATCGGAGTTGCTTCAATTGGAGGGGCTTTATTCAGCAGCACTTCTGTTTGAAGTATTCACTCGGTCTCTCTGCTTGATTCAGTCAGGAGCTTCTGGAAGTCCTTTTTAATTGATTCAATCGGAACTTCAGAAATATTCTGCTCGGCTATTGTGGTTTGAGGGGATGAGTGAAGAGTGACTCTGATTGAAACATTTAATCGGAACCGACTGAAGAGAGACTCGGAACCGATTCATGCCCTATTAAGAAGTGTTCATTCAAATGATGCACTAGGACACCTTCACTCGGAAGTTTGAGTTGATTTTTACTAGGAATTGCTTTCAGTCGTCAATCAACTCACTCGGAATCGGATATATATTTCACCCAGAAATTTGAACTTGAAAGATTTTGGAATCTGGCTGATAGAAGTTCTTCCATGTCCGAGCCTTGCTTTACTCGGAAATGCAGCTTTCCGCTTGAGAATGCCAGTTTCTCCGAATGATACCACTCGGAGATTCCTTTTCTTTGCCCAAAATGCCATCTTTTCTGAATGAAACAACTCAGAGATCTCTTTATTAAACATGTTCATTTCAATGACTTTTTCTGCTCAGAATCAACTCACTCGGGAGTCGGCCTCATGCTCCAATCAGAATTTAAAACCTAGCTTCAACAATCCTTCCCACTCGGATGTGTTCATTCAGGAGTCGGGCTCGGAATGGTTTCAATCGGTACCTCCTAAAATGTCTCACCCGGCTTCTGGAAATGAACCATTCAGAAGGACCTGTTCAAATTTACTTGGGAGTCATTCAGTCGATGATAAGTGCTTATTTTGTGATTAAATTCATGACTCAATTGGATCCATTTCCTGAAATACTTAACTAGATTGATAAAATTGAGCATGATTTTTATTATAAATAATAATGTGTTAAGTAAATAAGCTTGCTCTGAAAAATATTGAAGACAGGTTCCAAAAGCTTGAAAGAAATTCAAGAGGATTCAGCATCATCAGAACCCCACGCTTAAGGGTAACCTCGAGCACGCTTGAGCGCAACCTTGTTGAAGGACTAAAGAAAACAGAAAAGCTTCAGGACCCTCTCACGCTCAAGCGGGAGAACGCGTCGCTTGAGTGTGAGCCCTAAAGCGCCCAAGCGAGGAGCAAGCGTGACCCTGAGCGTGGATTGAAGGACAACAAGCAGCATCAGACTTACCCACGCTTGAGCGTGAGAAGGGGACGCTCGAGCGTGAACACAAGAGCGCTTGAGCGCGGCTGAAAAGGATCAAGCGTGAGCGTGAGCGTGACTCTGCGCATGAGGCACGCTTGAGCGTGACTAAAGGAAGCTTGAGCGTGACTAGGCACATGAAGGGCGCTTGAGCGTAGGCTTTACACGCTTGAGCGTGAGGAATGGATATTAAGGTCTCGCTTGAGCGTGGTTATTTCAGCTTGAGCGTGCGACCATCAGTAAGCATCAGAACCCTTCACGCTTAAGCGCGACCATCAAGCTCAAGCGTGACTCAGACAGCATGGGTTTCTTAATTCTTTATTCACCAACAATGCGATGCAAACTCATCCACTTTCTTCTGTTTCCACCAGTCTCTGAAAGATACTGCATGGGTTCTACGCAAGTGGGCAAGAGAAGCTGAACCTAAACTCCTATAAATCAAGCTGCAAACAACATCATCATAAATCTCCTATCATCTGATACATCATTTCATCCTCTGTATTTTTTATTTCACACTTTCCATTTTCTGCATTCATTTCTTTGATGGTGAAAATGCAAGGCATGAGTAACTAATTTCCCTTATGGGATTGGCTGTAATCCATTCAACACTGAAGTAATGCTGTCGTAAGTTTTCATTGAGTAATGAGATTTGATAAAGTTTCTGTATTTCCTTCTGCGTTTAATGCCTGAAAGTACTTGATCACTATTTTCTTGTTCTAAGTTTTCTTGAGTATGCTGGGAAGTGACTTTTGAAAGCAGACCCTGAAAGAAATGCTTGTTGTGAGTAGGTAGCCAGGGATGGCGTCTAACACAACAAACGTCAAAACAATCGATCGATAATGCTGGAATGATTTCCAAAGTGACTGAGGGATCAGCGGTTTGGAAATCATTCTTATGAATTTTGTAGTCGAGGGATCGATGCAAATGACTTTGATTGTGACGTAGAACTTATCTTTTCGATTTACTTATATGGAAACTTGTGCAGCTTACAGAGGTGAAGATGTGATGAAGCCAATCCCTGTTTTACAAAACTGATTTTTCCAACATCATTTACTGTTATATTTTGCAAAGTGCTATCCTCTGTTATTTGGTTACTTACTGTTTTTCATTCAGCAACATTCACAACAAATCAAAACTGAAACTTTCTGCCTAATCAATTCAAACTAAGATCTTCATTCTAGCACCTCCTCAGTGGAACGACAACTATACTATATTACAACTTCTGTGTTTAAACTTGGCACATCCATTTCATTGAGTCATATTATACAAACTTGATTCTCTTTCAGCAAACTCAATAGAACAAAACATTCATCAAGTTTTGGCGCCGTTGCCGGGGAGGTGATTTAAGTTTGAATATTTTAGCATTGAATTGACAAGACAGTGTAAATAAAACTTGTTTGTAATTTGTTTTTTTTTTTTTTATTTTTTTTAACCTTGCTACTTTGAGTTCTTGATTTATGATCTTGAGAGGACAGGGTACAAAGGAACAACTTGCATTTGATCCTGAGATAGACAGGTTCCTCAAGAAAATCAAGAAAGCAAAGCAGAACTTCCAAGAAGGACAAACTTCCTCTGATACAATGGATGACAACAGCAATAATCAAAACCCACCAAGGAGAACACTTGGAGACTATGCTTTACAGCAAGGGCCAAGACATTTCTCAAGCATTGCAATTCCAAACACTGTCAGAGCACTAGAAATGAAACCAGTATTTTTGAGTTTGATTAGTTCACATCAATTCCATGGAATGTCCAGTGAAGATCCGTACACTCACTTGGCCACATTCTATGAATTGGTTGGAACCATGGGATTTGACCAAGATATTATTGATGCTGCATATTTAAGACTATTTCCTTTCTCTTTAGCAGGAAAAGCAAAGGAGTGGTTACAATCTCATCCAAATCAAAGTTTAAATAGCTGGAACATAGTTGAAGAAAAATTTCTACAAAGGTTCTTTCCTCCATCTAGATTCATCAAGGCCAAATCAGATATTACAACATTTAGACAAGGCCAAGATGAACCTTTTTGTGAGGCATGGGAACGCTTTAAATCACTGCTCAGAAAATGCCCAAACCATGGACTTGAAGATATTGCACAACTTAATATTTTTTACAGTGGTTTAAGGGCTGATACTAAAATGATTTTAGATGCAGCAGCAGGAGGAACAATGATGACAGTGGATGCTGACCAAGCCACAAGGATAATAGAAGCTTTATCCTCAACAGACTACCAAGCTCAACATGATCGTCAGCAAGTTCAAAGGAAAGGAGTTCTTGACTTAAACACCACAGATGCCATCTTAGCACAGAACAAAATTCTGACCCAACAATTAGAAGCATTGACCAAAAAGATAGCCAATCTTCCACAACAATTACATGCAGTACAATCATCACAACCAGGGCAACAACAAATGCCTACAAAATGTAACTTTTGTGGAGGAGATCATCTCAATGAGAACTGTGGCTCACAAGAAGCAACTGTATACTTCATGAACAACCAAGGAAGGTCTGGTAATTTCAATTCAAATTTTTCTAACCAACCGTTTCAGGGATGGAGAAGTAACCAAAACCAAGGATGGAAGCAAGAGCCCAGCTCTTCAAATAAACCATATCAAAATAATGGTCCTACTTTGGTGGAGAGAACTTCTAGATTAGAGGACACCTTGGAAAAATTTATGCAAACTTCTTTAGCAAGTCAAAAGAACAATGAGGCATCACTCAGGAACTTGGAAACACAATTGGGACAACTAGCCCAACAACTTGCTGAGAAACAGAAGCCTCAGTATGGAGCAAACACTGAAACAAACCCAATAGAGCATTGCAAGGCTGTAACCACACTGACTGAGGAAATAACTGAGGAAGAAGATGGACATAATGCTATCACACCTGAAGCAGTACCTTATAACACCAAAGATCCAGGGAGTTTTTTTATTCCTGTCACTATTGGAAATCTTTCAAAAAGTAAAGCTTTATTAGATCTTGGTGCTAGTGTAAATTTGATGCCACTATCCACACTTAAAAGTATAGGGGATTTTTCAGTCAAGCCAACAAACATGTCTTTAAAAATGGCAGATCAATCAATAAAAACCCCTTATGGTATTGCTGAAAATGTTGAGGTCAAAGTTGATCAATTTGAATTTCATGAGAATTTTGTTGTCATAGATATGGAGGAAGATCCTGAAGTTCCCCTAATACTAGAGATACCATTCTTGAAAGCAGCCAAAGTCATCATAGATGTGGATGATAGAAAAGTAAAAATTCGAGTGCAAAAAGAACAAACTGATTTTACTATTGAAGGTGCACTTGAAAAACAGAGAGGAAGAAAGCTAAGGCCTGACTTAGGCAAGGAAGTGGAAAAACTCAACACTCTCATTCACCAACTCCATGACCCATATTGAAAAATCTATCAGGCGTCAAGCTAATGACGTTAAACAAGCGCTTATTGGGAGGCAACCCAATCTTTTATGCTTTCTTTTCATCCTGTTGATTTTATTTTAAGTAAATTTTATCCTAAGATTGAATTTTTCTTTTATTTGGCAGCTCATCAAATTCATCCCACTCATTATCCGAAAGTAAGTTTGCATCCCACATTGTTTAGCCTGGGGACAGGCCTTCTTTCTTAGGAGGGGTGAGACTTCATAGGCTAAACCAGGACCCTCCTCACAAGGGCTTCCAGCAAGGAAACATGAGACAGAGGATGACTCTTCTAAGGATGAGTGATGAGTTTACTGCTTTAGTTTTTATTGCTTTAGTTTATTTTGAGTTAGTTTTGTCTAACATTACTGCAGCATACTTTGAAAATTTTTAAAATTTTTATGCTTTTGGTTGATTGTTTGGATATACCATTACATGCTTGCAGTTATACCATTTTGGAAAAAAACCCAACCAAAGATTTTACTTTTTGAACAAGAAAAGTTTCTAAGCAGCAGAATATTTTTAGGCAATAACACTGATTTTTTTTTTAGGCAAAATGACTAAATTAAGAACCAAGGAACTGGAATGCATGTACTTTTGCCTGTTCACATGACTTGAACCCTTTTCTGTTAGAATAAGGAAGTAAGCAGTGAGAAATCTAAACACTTGAGAGCCTCATTCGAATTTGTTAAATTAGCATTGACTGATTTTCTAATTAAAACCTTTTTCTTAAGAAATAAGCAAGGAAATGATAAGGCAATTTTGAAAACATAGTTAGCCAAGAGCCAAAAAGCTACCCTGATAAAAATATCCAATTTTTTTTAGCAGCCCATCTTTTGAGCCATAAAAGCATGAAAATTTTTTTTCTCTACCCTAAGCTAAGCATAAAAGCAAAAATCCTATCCTACCTGCATGTTCATCTTGAAAAAGAGCATAAAATATTTTTTCTCAAAAGGAGATGAAACAAATGAAGGCAGTAGAAGAAAATGCAAAAAGAAGAATAGTAAGCTCTACAAAAATGTATAAAAGAGCTGGAGGAAAACAAAGGAAAATTCTGAAGTTTCAAATACAAAGAAGAAGCCTTCAAAATTATTAAATAAATTAACCAAAAGCACTTATGCTCTTCTTTGAACATGCGTTTTGAAACCAAGAAAAACCAAATATTCTTGTCAACCCAGCCTCATTACAGCCTTAAAAGACCTTTTGATCCTTGCTATTCATTTGAATTTTGGTTTTACTGGAAATGACGGGCAATGTTAACTGAGCAGTTCTAATGATGGGAGAGTGAGACAGACACATGGTAAGAAATGATGAGAGTTCTAAATTCTTACAGCAATGGGTTACATACTTTATGAACAAGGTAATGGTGCATTACATTTCAAGGAATTAGTATTAAGAAAATCATTTGCCTAAACATCAACTCAGATTATTGTCTTTTAAACTTTTTGTCTGCAACAGAAACTTAGATTTTTGAACGCTTGATTCTCTTTCCTAAACTTCTTTTTACTTGAGGACAAGCAAAAATCTAGGTTGGGGAGAGTTTGATAAGTGCTTATTTTGTGATTAAATTCATGACTCAATTGGATCCATTTCCTGAAATACTTAACTAGATTGATAAAATTGAGCATGATTTTTATTATAAATAATAATGTGTTAAGTAAATAAGCTTGCTCTGAAAAATATTGAAGACAGGTTCCAAAAGCTTGAAAGAAATTCAAGAGGATTCAGCATCATCAGAACCCCACGCTTAAGGGTAACCTCGAGCACGCTTGAGCGCAACCTTGTTGAAGGACTAAAGAAAACAGAAAAGCTTCAGGACCCTCTCACGCTCAAGCGGGAGAACGCGTCGCTTGAGTGTGAGCCCTAAAGCGCCCAAGCGAGGAGCAAGCGTGACCCTGAGCGTGGATTGAAGGACAACAAGCAGCATCAGACTTACCCACGCTTGAGCGTGAGAAGGGGACGCTCGAGCGTGAACATAAGAGTGCTTGAGCGCGGCTGAAAAGGATCAAGCGTGAGCGTGAGCGTGACTCTGCGCATGAGGCACGCTTGAGCGTGACTAAAGGAAGCTTGAGCGTGACTAGGCACATGAAGGGCGCTTGAGCGTAGGCTTTACACGCTTGAGCGTGAGGAATGGATATTAAGGTCTCGCTTGAGCGTGGTTATTTCAGCTTGAGCGTGCGACCATCAGTAAGCATCAGAACCCTTCACGCTTAAGCGCGACCATCAAGCTCAAGCGTGACTCAGACAGCATGGGTTTCTTAATTCTTTATTCACCAACAATGCGATGCAAACTCATCCACTTTCTTCTGTTTCCACCAGTCTCTGAAAGATACTGCATGGGTTCTACGCAAGTGGGCAAGAGAAGCTGAACCTAAACTCCTATAAATCAAGCTGCAAACAACATCATCATAAATCTCCTATCATCTGATACATCATTTCATCCTCTGTATTTTTTATTTCACACTTTCCATTTTCTGCATTCATTTCTTTGATGGTGAAAATGCAAGGCATGAGTAACTAATTTCCCTTATGGGATTGGCTGTAATCCATTCAACACTGAAGTAATGCTGTCGTAAGTTTTCATTGAGTAATGAGATTTGATAAAGTTTCTGTATTTCCTTCTGCGTTTAATGCCTGAAAGTACTTGATCACTATTTTCTTGTTCTAAGTTTTCTTGAGTATGCTGGGAAGTGACTTTTGAAAGCAGACCCTGAAAGAAATGCTTGTTGTGAGTAGGTAGCCAGGGATGGCGTCTAACATAACAAACGTCAAAACAATCGATCGATAATGCTGGAATGATTTCCAAAGTGACTGAGGGATCAGCGGTTTGGAAATCATTCTTATGAATTTTGTAGTCGAGGGATCGATGCAAATGACTTTGATTGTGACGTAGAACTTATCTTTTCGATTTACTTATATGGAAACTTGTGCAGCTTACAGAGGTGAAGATGTGATGAAGCCAATCCCTGTTTTACAAAACTGATTTTTCCAACATCATTTACTGTTATATTTTGCAAAGTGCTATCCTCTGTTATTTGGTTACTTACTGTTTTTCATTCAGCAACATTCACAACAAATCAAAACTGAAACTTTCTGCCTAATCAATTCAAACTAAGATCTTCATTCTAGCACCTCCTCAGTGGAACGACAACTATACTATATTACAACTTCTGTGTTTAAACTTGGCACATCCATTTCATTGAGTCATATTATACAAACTTGATTCTCTTTCAGCAAACTCAAAATAAGCAAAACATTCATCAGTCGACTCTTTCTTCACTTCACCCGGACACATTCATTCGGAAACCCGACTGGCTTCTCACTCGGAATTTTCTTCAGTCGTCAATCATTCCATTCGGTTGTACAATCGGGAGTCATCCTTGTTTCTTCAATCAGAATGGAATTTTGTGAGATGGCTTTTACTCGGCAATCAGAAATGGCTTTCCAATCAGGATGGTTTTCGGATGCACTCACTCGTCCTTACTTTCCAATCAAGATGGTTTTCACTCGGCAATCAGCTGTTCGGATGCACTCACTCGTCCTTACTTTCCAATCAGGAATAGAATTTGACAATCTGACCTTAGGATTCATTTGGAGTCGGCCTCGTTTTCACTCAAAACAGCTTCAATTGTCATTCACCTCTTCGGATTTGCTCATTCAAGAGTCGGACTTCTTTCCTCTCAGAATAACACAAGAATCTAGGCCGAAAGAGATTTATTACCATTCGGACCCTCCCCTGCACGAAAGGACATCTCCGAATGACTTTACTTAGGGCTTCCTCTGCTCGGAAAATAATCTCTGGGACGGTATTAATCACAGTCAGTCCCCTTTTTCACTCAGAGTATATGCAACCGGGAGTCTTCCACTCGGCAACGTCCCCACCTGAAGGATACTTCACATAGCCAGTCTCATTTTACTCGGAATGTCTTTCCCCGAGTCTTTTTGAAACCTTTTCTTTATTTGGAAATATCTTCCATACTTGAGGGCCCACTTGGAAACTCTTTATTTAGAGACTTAGCATTCGGCCACGTCCCATTCGGATGTCCCTTTCTCGAAAATGATCATTCCGAGTCCTTTCACTCGGAAATGATCATTTCCGAGTCAGTTTTTTTTTTGGGAATTCTTTTTACTTATGAAAACTCCCCATTCTTGGTGAAAATTGACCGAACTGAAATAGGTGTTCACAGATGCCCCTCTTTACTTCTTTTTCATGAGAAAAGCATGAAGTTTCTTCTTGCTTTTGAAATGGAAAGGAAGTAAAGAAGTGAACACCATGCAGAACCCAATAACCAAGAAGGTCAGTATCGTTCCATTGAAAAATGAAGCAAGGGGTGGAAACCTAGGATTTGGCATTTGAAATTATTGCTTTCTCTCTTTTTCTATTCTCTCTCTTTCTCTTTTTCTTTTTCCTCTTTTTTTTTGAATCCTAAATCTGGAAAAAAGAAGAAGTGGGGCGGTGTTCCAGTTTTTAGCAGGAAGTGGTTAACTGGGAATTATCCTTTGAATGCCACGAAGCGAAAGGATTGTCTTTCAATTAACAGGAGGTGAGAGGATTGGGTATCATTTTTCAATCGATTAGAGATGAAGGGTGCCTCGTTCGGCGACCAGAAGATAAAGGGTGCCATCTTTGGCAACAGGAAGATAAAGGGTGCCATCTTCGGCGACAGGAAAGTAAAGGGTGAGGGTGTTGCCTCCCGGTTGACTGAAAGGTAAAGGGTGCCATTTGATCGGCGACAGGAGGGTAGAGGGTGCCATTTGATCGGCGACAGGAAGGTAAAGGGTGCCATTTGATCAGCGACAGGAAGGTAAAGGGTGCCATTTGATCGGCGACAGGAAGGTAAAGGGTGCCATTTGATCGGCGACAAGAAGATAAAGGGTGCCATTTGATCGATGACAGGAAGATAAAGGGTGCCATTTGATCGGTGACAGGAAGATAAAGGGTGCCATTTGATCGGCGACAGGAAGATAAAGGGTGCCATTTGATCGACGAGAGGAAGATAAAGGGTGCCATTTGATCGGCGACAGGAAGATAAAGGGTGAGGGTGTTGCCACCCGGTTGACTGAAAGGTAAAGGGTGCCATTTGTTCGGCGAAGGGTGCCATTTGATCGGCGACAGGAAGATAAATGGTGCCAAAGGGTGAGGGTGTTGCCTCCCGGTTGACTGAAAGGTAAAGGGTTCCATTTGTTCGGCGATAGGAAGATAAAGGGTGCCATTTGATCGGCGGCAGGAAGATAAAGGGTGCCATTTGATCGGAGACAGGAAGATAAAGGGTGCCATTTGATCGGTGACAGGAAGATAAAGGGTACCATTTGATTGGCGACAGGAAGATAAAGGGTGAGGGTGTTGCCTCCCGGTTGACTGAAAGGTAAAGGTGCCATTTGTTAGGCGAAGGGTGCCATTTTTGGCGATTGAAAGGCAAAAGGGGTGCCATCTTTGGCGATTGAAAGGAAAAAGTGATGCCATCTTTGGCAATCGGGGAAGAAAACCCTGAAAAGTGCCAGCTTTGGCAATTGAAGAAGAATCTTCTTAAAGTACCAGCTTTGGCGATTATGGTTCCACTAGGGAAGGGAACTTGGGAAGTGCCAGCTTTGGCGATTATGGTTCCACTGGTGAAGGACTTGGGAAGTGCCAGCTTTGGCGATTATGGTTCCACTGGTGAAGGACTTGGGAAGTGCCAGCTTTGGCGACTATGGTTCCACTGGTGAAGGACTTGGGAAGTGCCAGCTTTGGTGACTATGGTTCCACTAGGAAAGGGAACTTGGGAAATGCCATCTTTTACGAAGACCGAAAGGATTTTGTGGAACTACCCGTTGATCGAAAGAGGAGACCCTTGGGGTGATGCCCCAGTTTGAGGAGGTTTAAAGGAATCTTGGGGGAACTGCTCCTTGACTAGAACAAAAGAAATCTGGGAAGATGCTCCAGTTCAAGTTGTTTAGGAAGTGTAATTCTACTGGGGAAGGATTTGGTGATTCAGGGCACCGCTCCTTGATTGGGAATGGATTTGGGGTGATGCCCCAGTTTTTAGAACAATTGAAAGATTTAAGGGTGCCGCCCTTTAGCTGAGAGAGAAAAGAAATGGGGGAAGATGTCCCAGTTTGGAAAATTAGACTGAAGGAGTTAGGGGTATCGTACCTTGAACGGAGGAAAGATCTGGGGAGATGCCCCAGTTATTGGAAAAGTTGGAAGATTTAGGGGTACTACCCCTAAGCTGGAATAAGGATCTGGGGTGATGCCCAAGTTATTGGAAAGGTTGGAAGATTTAGGGGTACTACCCCTAGGCTGGGATAAGGATCTGGGGTGATGCCCCAGTTATTGGAAAGATTGGAATATTTAGGGGTACTACCCCTAGGCTGGGATAAGGATCTGGGGTGATGCCCCAGTTATTGGAAAAGTTGGAAGATTTAGGGGTACTACCCCTAAGCTGGGATAAGGTTCTGGGGTGATGCCCCAGTTATTGGAAAGATTGGAAGATTTAGGGGTACTACCCCTAAGCTGGGAGAAGAATCTGGGGTGATGCCCCAGTTATTGGAAAAGTTGGAAGATTTAGGGGTACTACCCCTAAGCTGGGATAAGGATCTGGGGTGATGCCCCAGTTATTGGAAAGATTGAAAGATTTAGGGGTACTACCCTTGGCTGAGAGAAGAATTTGGGGTGATGCTCTAGTTTGAAGAGGAATGATAGACTTGGAGATAAAATCCCAGGTTTGAAAGATTTAGGGTTGACAGGACGTCTCGTCCAAATTAACCCGTACTTGGTCGTTGCCTAGGAACGAGATTCACCTGACTGTTGGGATCCCCATTCTCGGTTGATTTTTGGAAATGCAACCCCTAACATGCCTCATAGACGAGACAGAAACCTTGAGAAGATACCGGCTCCAACTATGAGGTATTGATGGATACCTCAAAGCACAATGGAAACTTAGAAAGGCGTCATGTTCGGCCACAGGAAGGTGTCTTGTCCAATGATTTGGGGGGGGTTATGAGAAGGAAACCCGAGGAGAGCCGATTTCATTGAGAAAAGATGAGAGTAAGCCTTAGAGACTAATGGATAAACCTCGGAAAGTGCTAGTCTTGGCGGTTGAGACTTGACACATCTACTTGTCATGACATCCTGCAAGAAAGGTTAGTGGTGCAAAACAAATTGGAACTTAAAGAGACCTCCTGCAAAGCCACAAACCTTAGAGATTCAAAGTGACCCATGACTGAAACAGAGCAGATGAAGCAACCCAAGCTTTGGAAATGTGTGAGGCCCAGTCTTCATAACGATTGCTTGAGGTGAGATCAAGTAACAGGAATATCGTGTCCTCACGACTTTAACTTTCATTACCTTTTCAATTTTATATATTAAGGGAAAACATATATCTTACAAATCAGGGAAAATCTCAATACAAACACGTATCAAAGAGGTGAGATTGTATTTACAAATTGAGTGGAGGGTGGGAAAAGGGCGACCAAAGAAGCAAGTGGAGTTGCATAGGAAATATGATAATTAGGTAGAATAGGGACGATTTCACAAATCCTCTAGTGAGCTGTTGAGAACAAGGTGTATCTCAATCCCACATCATGACTTTGAATTCACCATTTGACCATGCCCCTGAAAAAGGTAGTCGGACTTATGCCTTAACTTGGAATCAGACCATTCCCATAAGAATCTTTAAATTATTCTGCCAAAATCTTGATCCCAATTTATTGCCTGAGCTGCCTATTCAAGTTTTCAGCCTACCAGATTGCTCTAACTTTTGCCTAGGCTGCCTTTTCAGGTTTTCAGCCTAGCGAGCTTTTCCTTTCTTGTGACGTCTTCCACCCTTTTTTCTTTCTTTTTTTTTTAAGGTTGCGCCCTTCACAACAAAGGTTTAATCTGATTTGACAATGAGCTTTTCTTGATTTAGTCTCAGCCCGTGGGGGAATGGATGTTATTTGAAATACGAAAGTTTTCTCCGACACCATTTATCCAAGGAAACAGGGGTGAGCCCCTTTTCGGCACCAATGAGGGGACTTGTTCCAAGTCTTTGTCTTTTTGTTTATTCTTTCATCTCTTTTTTGTTATTGCTTTCTCCTTCTTCATTTTTTGTTTGTTTGTTTTTTTTTGTCTTCTCTTTTTTTTTGTTTTTTTTTGTCTTCTCTTTTTTTTGTTTTGTTTTGTTTTTTTGTTGTTTCTTTTAATGTTTTTTTTGAATGACCCCCTTGGTACCTTCGTTATGGTCTAGCTGTTTTATTTACTCTTAGCCAATGTGGCAAAGAACTATGATATTAATGGTATCACAGTAGACCACTTCCTTGGTTATACTGATATGGGAATAGTTATACTCCCTTAAGGTTGGGATGTTGATTGCGACACAGATGAAACATTGTTTTTGTCGCGTTCTTAGCTTGATAACATTTACGCCCCCATGTGATAGTTTGATCTATGAATCAGCTCACCCCAATTAGTATATGCGTAGGGTACCAACCTTGAATTCCTTCTTTTTGGTTTTTGGCAGAGTATTTCTTGACCATGTTTACATTTATAGGTCTTAGCAAGCCTTCGTCATCCATGTTGGTCAATACTAACATTCCTTTGAAGGGTAAATATGCCATTAAGAGGTCTGGCATTATCTTCATTCATGTAGATTGTATGTCACTACCATCATACTATAACATCTTCTAAGGCTACTCGATTGATTTTCTAGTTGTTTATGAATCCTTTTCACTCTGTGTATTGACCTTGTTGAGCGCTTCGGGATAAAACTAGAAACATCCTGGTTAATTCGGCCAAGGAACTTTTGTCTTTGTTACCCTCTTCGTCAGCGTGATCAAACAAGCGGTCAGAGTCATGACATAGGATTGCGATCTCATTGTTCTTTGAAGGATCATTTTTGGATGAATGTTTTTTTAGTGTATGATGGCAAAGAGAAAGAGGGAGATAAAAGTGAACCAACGGATAAAGGGAATATCAAAACAAATAAAGGAAGCAAAGGGAAACATTTTGAAATTTGATACGCATTTATTGAGAAAACCCTGAATTGTTAAAAATATGCTTTTGCCCTTATTACATAAAATATCCCAATGCCTTAGGCATAGCGTTTGGGTCATAAAAAATTTAAAGTCGTAAAGAGCTAAGTGGTCTCCTGGTCATGAACTTCTCCACTTGGTATACAAATCACAGAACTTGCCCCCTCTCCATACCTTCAGTCCCTCCTTATCATACTGATCCTAGAATTCTCATGATTAGACCTGGGGTTTATGATTATATTGTGACTCCCTTCTTGGAAATCTAGCCACTTGGCTTTAATCAGATCCCTTACTTTGAATTTTAAGGCATAACAATCCTCAGCAGAGTGCCCTGGGGATCCAGTATGGTAATCACATCGGGTATTAGGATTATAGCCTTTGGGGTAAGGAGGAAACATTGGTTTCAATGGACAAGGTACCGCAAGGGAACTACGGATAAGGTGAGGTAAAAGTTCTGTGTAGGTTATGGGAATGGGGTCGAACCAGACCGGTGTTCGACTATCAGTAGGTTTTATTGTGTTTCGATCTGGATTAGGTGGCTGAGTCTGCCCTAGTGGGGAACAGTAAGGTTGTGGAAGAGATGGTTTAATAGCAGGCGAATGAGAATGGGAAGATGTTTGAGGAATATATGGATGAAAGTAGAGCTGGAATGGGAAAAGATCGGAGTTCTGGTCAGGGATTGTGGCGGCCATGTAAGGTATAGGGGAATTGGCAGGTCGAAAAGAAGTATGAGTCATTAGTCTGGGTTGGGCCCTTTTTTGGTTATAGGAAGCAGAATTAACATCTCCTTTTCTTTTCTCCTTATCTCCCGATGCAAACATTCTCGTAATAGGTGCCTCAGGCGACTGGGAGGATTGTGAAATATAGGGGTCCACTGTTTGCAAATCATAATCCTCTGGTTGGTTATTGAACGAGGGAGAGTATTCCGAGGGTACTGCATAAAGCAGGTTGCTGTCTGAGCCCATGAAGTGTTGGAGTGCATAAGACATGCCATAGGTTGGTTGAGGGTCAATGACGGGATCGGTCCTATTAATAGTGATGGGAGGTGTCATGGAAGAGGGAATTTGCATTTATATCAGACCATGAGGATGAAGAGGGGTGGTTGGTAAATGTTGATCATTCTTGACACCCGCAGAGGGTTTCTCCTCTATGATCTTCTTTTCTAAAAGTCTGGTCATCTCTGCCACTTGCTCCTTTAGCTGGTTAACTTCACTCCTAAGGTTTTTAATTTCTTGCTCTCTTTCAGCCATGAGTCTCCTTTAAAAGTCTAGTAAGAGTGTCTTTTGGTGTCTTTGAAAAAAAAACAAGAAATATCAGGTGAAAACAGAAGGAAGGAGAATGTCGTGGGAAGCAATCACAGGCCTTGACGAGTATCCCTTAACCGTTCCTTAGAACATATCATTCAAAAGTACTAAGTGCAACAAACATGGAAATTAATACGAGATAGTTGTGAAGACAAAAGAATCCTTCATTCTGAGGTAAGAGCCTTGAGCTCAAACGTCTCTGGCTTAGGCAACCACGGTTCTCATCCTATAAATCCAATCTCATGTTAATTTCCATGTTTACTCAAAGGGTATTCATTAAGTTCTAAATGGCTTCCGGTAAGCGGCAAGAATAGAGAGAAAGAGTTATGAAGAATTGACGTGTTTTGCAAATCGATACTCCCCTAATAACTTTCTTGAAAACATTTTTGTATTTAGGGGTTACGATTTGACAAAACTTATACCGAATCAGAGGTCATGTGAGCTACGGATTTTCTGATCATCATCAATACAAAAAGAATTGATTTTTTGTATTTTTGTTTTTTTTTGTTTTTTTTTCTTTTGTTTTTTTGATGATTCAAAAGGTCCGTAACTCAAGGTCCAAAGACTTAAACAAATATAAAAGGAAAAGATGACTTGCCCGTTAAAGGATCATTAATTAAAAGTATGTCATTTTTGGAAAAAGTAATCCACTAAACAGGCAAGTGGTCCCCTAATTTGGATCAGAAGGGAAAGTGAGAATGAAAAAAGGTAGAAGTAAAGTTTGCCCCTGCATGCCTTAAGTCAGGTTTTTCTGGAAGTCTCCTAATGGTTCTAAGGTTTGTCTATCAGTGATACCTCGTATTAGGTGGCTTATTCTAAAATTTCTAAAGGTCACTAGAGCCAAGATCTTATTCATGATGTTGACCACAACAGTAGGAAGTCTACTAGGTGTGGGTACCATGAACAAGTCAAACTCTAGCTGAGATTCTTATAGTAACCAGACAGGAAGTACATCCCAAATGGCTCCGCTACCAACCTCTCCTAATCTTAAGTTTTATTTGGGCCCTGGTATAGGGTCTCACTCAAAAGTGTGTACAAATTGTGAGTGTAGTGTGTGAAAGAGGCATTCAATACCTGTAACTTACTCATCCTGCACATAGAACAAACACAAAGCAGCAAATAAAGTTGTCTACCCTAGGGTTCAACAATCACACAAATATTTACAGAACATAAATGATAGAATACAAATAAAACAGAAACCAAAGAAAAATAAAATAAAGGAAGAATTCAAATAATTAATATGCTAATTAAAACATGCGCTATCAAATTGACTGGCTTGACTCTCTAATTCCCCAGCGGAGTCGCCATCTGTCGCGACCGGGATCGCGGCGGCACGGCCGACCCTCAAAACGGTTTTTGTTTCGAAAAGAAAAACAGGGAGTCGCCACCAATATTTTTTTAGGATAAAATACCGGAAAAACCTTTTATTAAAGCATTGGTCAAAAAAGTGAAATTCCAGATTTAGGAGTCTGATTACAGGTGAGGAAGGTATTAGCACCTCACAACTGTCCGTTATAAAAACGGTTACCTCAATATGATAGCGCGTATTATAATTAGCCCAGAAATTATTTTAACTTCTTTATGAAAAGAACACCTACAAAATGACAAAGTATACAAAAATAAACAGAAAAAAATAAACATGAATTTTTACATGAGATTAACAGGACGTCTCATCCAAATTAAACTCGCTCCACCTTTTTTTTAAGAAAAGAAAATAAAAATTGCAATAATAATAATAATAATGATAATTATTACAACTTTTTACACTAATCCAAATAAAATGTGTGAAGCACTCATTTTTATTAATATTTATCAATCAATAGAAATTAATTGATAATTGAAGAGGAAGACAAAGTCACCGAATAACAATTAATTTAGCAGAAAATAAACAAGTACAAATATTAAAAATGAAGGGAAGAGTAGGATCGGCGTGTTGAGAAAGGAGCTGGACGGTGTGAGTTGAGAGGAGAGGGACTTAGTTTGAGGGGGTGTACGGTGTGGTGAGGATTTGAGGGGGCTGTTGGTATGGGTTTTAAGGAGAGGATGATCTGTTTGAGGGGGTGTACGGTGTGGTTTTTTAGAGGGGGGCTGTTGACTTGAGAGAAGGACCGTATGGAGAGGTGAAGAGGGAGAGAAGGGGACGGTGTTGGTTTTTTAAGAGGACTGTTAGCTTGAGGGTGTGTACGGTGTAAGGGAGAGAGAGAGGAGACAGTGTGATTTTGTGGGGGGTGACAGTGAAGAGGAGAAGAAGGATGGTGTTTATTGGAGAAGGAGAGAGGAGAGGGTATGAGAGGGGGACGGTGTTGTGGTGGGGTTGTGTGGAAAAAGGATTGGAGGGGACGATGTTTGGTGAGAAGGAGAGAGGAGATGGTATGAGAGGGGGACGGTGTGGAAGAGAGGGAGAGAGGAGAGAGGGACGGATATGGATGAGAAGGGGAGGAGAGAGGGACGTTGTATGGTGAGGTGGAGAAGGGGACGGTGTTTAGGTGAAGGGTAGAGGGCTGTGTTGAGAGGGAAGGAGGAGGACGGTATGAAGAGGAAGAGGGACGAGTGAGAGAGAGGACAGTGTTGAGGGAGTGGACAGTGTTATACGGGTTTGAGGGGGGTTGTGTGGTAAGGATTTGGACGGTGTTGGTGTGGGTTTGAGGGGGGCAGTGGAGAGAGAAGAAGGACGGCTGTGGGTGTAGAGGAGGAAGGGATGGTGTGGTGTGGGGAGAGGGACAGTGGAGAGAGGAAGGAGGACATTGGAGTGAAAGGAGAGGGTTGTATGGTTTTTGAGGAGAGGGGCAATGGAGTTTTTTTTTTTAAGCTCCCTTCCTCTTTTCTCTCGATGCTTCCTCCTATTTATAGAAGTAGGGAGCGTTCTCAATCTGTGGCAAGTGGGCTTTTTATTAATTTTTTTTGTGTCAGCCGCCCCACAATCACAACTTGGAGACAGCCTGGATGATGACAGCTATAGGGAACGGTGGAGAGACAGCCTTTGTCTTGTTGTCAGCCGCCCCTTCATAAGTCAAAGATCCACTTGGATAATGGAAATCCAAGTCAGCAAGGGCATTCAGTGGAAATATGGGTTGGTTTTCACCTTCTCTCCAGAATCCGAGTGGAAAATATGCCTATTGTGCACAAGACCGAGTGGAAAAGGTCCCTTTTGTATACAAGACCGAGTAGAAAAGGTGTCTTTTGTACGCAAGACCGAGTGAAAGCCAGTCGGTGTTGAGGTTGTGAAGAGAGCTGGACGAATGATTGAAACATTCAATTGGAACCGAGTAAAGAATGACTCGGAACTGATTGAAAAGTGATTCACTCGGTACTGATTAAAAAGTGGCTCGGCGCTGACTGAAGATTCGCTCACTCGGTGCTGACTGAAAAGGACTCGGTGCTGACTGACAAGTCACTCACTCGGTGCTGACTAAAAGAGTGGCTCGGTTCTGACTGAAAGAGTGGCTCATTCGGTATTCACCCACAGAGAGTCAATCCGAATGGAGTCGATGGTGTTCATACACAAAAGACCAAGTGGAATCACTCTGCTCATATAAAAGACCGAGTGGGAATCAATCCGAGAAGAATAAATGCCCTCATAGAGAAGGTCGAGTAAAAGCTGGAATCCACAAGTCGGATCCGACCTCTGTCACTCGGTGTGGGATTGAATTCGCAGCTTATTGACATGGAAATGGTTTTCTGAGAAGCATTACTCAGGACTTTTGTTGCTTTCACTCGGTGTTGCTTGGCCCGGACGTATCATTGTTTAAAGCACTCAATCGGAGTTGCTTCAATTGGAGGGGCTTTATTCGGCAGCACTTCTGTTTGAAGTATTCACACGGTCTCTCTGCTTGATTCAATCAGGAGCTTCTGGAAGTCCTTTTTAATTGATTCAATCGGAACTTCAGAAATATTCTGCTCGGCTATTGTGGTTTAAGGGGATGAGTGAAGAGTGACTCTGATTGAAACATTTAATCGGAACCGACTGAAGAGAGACTCGAAACCGATTCGTGCCCTATTGAGAAGTGTTCATTCAAATGATGCACTCGGACACCTTCACTCAGAAGTTCGAGTTGATTTTTACTAGGAATTGCTTTCAGTCGTCAATCAACTCACTCGGAATCGGATATACATTTCACCCAGAAATTTGAACTTGAAAGATTCTGGAATCTGGCTGATAGAAGTTCTTCCATGTCTGAGCCTTGCTTTACTCGGAAATGTAGCTTTCCGCTTGAGAATGCCAGTTTCTCCGAATGACACCACTCGGAGATTCCTTTTCTTTGCCCAAAATACCATCTTTTCTGAATGAAACAACTCAGAGATCTCTTTATTAAACGTGTTCATTTCAATGACTTTTTCTGCTCGGAATCAACTCACTCGGGAGTCGGCCTCATGCTCCAATCAGAATTTAAAACCTAGCTTCAACAATCCTTCCCACTCGGATGTGTTCATTCAGGAGTCGGGCTCGGAATGGTTTCAATCGGTACCTCCTAAAATGTCTCACCCGGCTTCTGGAAACGAACCATTCAAAAAGACCTGTTCGAATTTACTTGGGAGTCATTCAGTTGACTCTTTCTTCACTCCACCCGGACACATTCATTCGGAAACCTGACTGGCTTCTCACTCAGAATTTCCTTCAGTCGTCAATCATTCCATTCGGTTGTACAATTGGGAGTCATCCTTGTTTCTTCAATCAGAATGGAATTTTGTGAGATGGCTTTTACTCGGCAATCAGAAATGGCTTTCCAATCAGGATAGTTTTCGGATGCACTCACTCGTCCTTACTTTCCAATCAGGATGGTTTTCACTTGGCAATCAGCTGTTCGGATGTACTCACTCGTCCTTACTTTCCAATCAGGAATGGAATTTGAATATCTGACCTTAGGATTCATTTAGAGTCGGCCTCGTTTTCACTCGGAACAGCTTCAATTGTCATTCACCTCTTCAGATTTTCTCATTCAAGAGTTGGACTTCTTTCCTCTCAGAATAACACAAGAATCTGGGCCGAAAGAGGTTTATTACCGTTCAGACCTTCCCCTGCACGAAAGGACATCTCCGAATGACTTCACTTGGGGCTTCCTCTGCTCGAAAAATAATCTCTGGGACGGTATTAATCACAGTTAGTCCCCTTTTTCACTCAGAGTATATGCAACCGGGAGTCTTCCACTCGGAAATGTCCCCACCTGAAGGATACTTCACATAGCCAGTCTCATTTTACTCGGAATGTCTTTCCCCAAGTCTTTTTGAAACCTTTTCTTCATTTGGAAATATCTTCCACACTTGAGGCCCACTTGGAAACTCCTTATTTAGAGACTTAGCATTCGGCCACCTCCCACTCGGATGTCCCTTACTCAGAAATGATCATTCCGAGTCCTTTCACTCGGAAATGATCATTTCCGAGTCAGTTTTTTTTTTTTGGGAATTCTTTTCACTTATGAAAACTCCCCATTCTTGGTGAAAATTGACCGGACTGAAATAGGTGTTCACAAGGCTAGTATGATGCCTCTGATGGATTATATTATGATGAATTAATCGAAATAAAATAAGGAAAGAAAATAAGGAAAAGTCTCGGTAAGGATCCTGAGATGACCGATTTATGAAAATAACGAGATAATGGAAATTAGATCTAATATGATGATGAAGGTTGCGATGCCAGTAGTACCCTGTGGTTTTATAAACATTTAGAACTCATTTCATTCCTAATTATTGAGTGAGTTGCATTATGGTTTAAGAAGAGAATAAATAAAGAAAAAAATAGTTAATTGAGAATTTTATGAAACAAATCTGGTGTTAAGAATGAAATAGAGTCATTAAGAGAACCCTATTGATGACTAATGAAAATGAAAATGAGTGTTGCATGCATCATATGTGGAGTATAAAGACGGATGGTTGAGTAACCCCTTAGAGCATACAGTGATGGGGTACACTAGGGAACAACAATGTTTTGACCTTACGGGAGGTCTTGGGAGTATATCGAGGCAGACCTCCAATGGCTCGGAGTCACGCCTGAGACCGGATAGCCTATGGTAACCTTGGTATACTTCGACTCAGAGTGAGTGTTACCGTGATCGTGGAGTGCCCATTCTAATGAGATATGTTTAGATCCGTTGTTGATGATGAGGTTGTGTGTCCTTACCCTTTTGTGAAAACCAAATGAGGGAAGCTTTGATCACTCTAGTGGGCTGGGGGATAAGGTGGGATTGATATGCACAATTGATACTAATATGTGTAAGACCGATGGGCCCATATGCATCATGAGGACTAAGTAAAAGATCAAAATTAAGGAAACAGAACTCATGCATTGCCTTATCTGATCAGTGTGAATTTGTGTTTGTATGTACTTGAATTAATAACTGTACGTGAAATGGTTAGTGGTGAGGGGGAGAGTAGATAGATGTGTATTCAGCAAACGATTGGTGAGATTAAGTAGGGATACGTAACTTAGAATGAACTAATTAGGAACCCAATAAGAAAAAGAAATATGGTATGCGAACTCAAATGGAATGTGTGGGAGGGGTATTAGTAATGACAACTCTCTGATTATTGTGGCAGTAGAGCCTTACCCTTATGTTATTTTTCTAGACCTTTGATTGGACCATACACCTGACACCAAAGAGATCAGTGTGGACTCCTCATCGAGGACCAGCCAGACTGTTCTTGGATTGAGGATGATTAAGATAGATTCTTTTCTTTTCTTTATAGGAGCCTGCATACCCCTTTTACTTTCAGCATGTACAGTTACTATTTACGACCATGTGTTTTATATGTGAGTAAATTTTTCGCATTTGAAATTATTTCAAAACACCTTAACGATTACATCAAGACCTGAACCACAGGAAACCAAAGAGTGAGGTTTGATAATTTATAACTGGATCATAAAATAAATCGCCCTTAATTGTATACAAAAATAATAGAGTTTACAGCGGAAGAAGAATATGTATATAGGGCACAGGCCTAGTCCCATATATGAAGATATGAGAAAAGACTCGACAACGCATGCAACTACATAACACCAGCCTATTAGGCCCCGATTATTTTCACACATAAATCATAATCATGCATTGCCTAATATATATATATATATATATATATATGCATCTAGATGGTCATGCAACATCCATCTTCAATATCCATATTCCATAATTGACCATATTCGATTTAACCTCGAAGTCATATATCATCACCACCTATACATTCCCAAAATGGGCTACATGACCAACACATTTCATTCATCAAATGGGTATAAATTCCAATGCCCAAAATATCAATACATCATCCACTTGTATTATCATTTATAACATATCCATCGATATCAATGATTATCAAGGCTATAATGTACATTTTATTCATAATACAGTAATTACAACAGCTGCCGGCCAAGGCATTCCATTACCACTATTTTACCTTCACAAAAGCTTTACTTTAAAAACATCCTCATCATATGATATTCCTGCATCAATGCTAAAAATGGACAACATGGGAGAGTGATTTTCAAATGAAGAATATGAATACAATTGAGATTATGTGCATATGCATATTAACATCTTGTATGCTTTGCTAAAATCATCAACAATCCTCATAATCTATTCATTTTAACAATATACATATCATATATTCATCCATCAATTCATAGCAAAGCAATCACATACACACATCTTTTTTCAATGCCATAATGGGTCAACATCATCATCATCAATCATACACAAATATGCCCTTCATCACATTAGGTCATCACATACCACATCATTATATTTAGTATCTTTTCGTTCTATTCATATTTTTCATGTTGTCTTTTAGGTAATTCATTTACCCATCTCACTATCGTCAATCATCATCACCTTTTGGAATATCTCCATGCTATATGCAAATGCTCTTAGGCTAATGCATATGCACAATGGAATAAACAACAACAAATACGGATCTGACTGTGGTTTAAACACCAAATTATGGGTCAAGCATAGGTGTGTTACTATGCCCATACTACAATAGTAAAAGTGTACACTTATATCTCAAATCATGCATGCTCAACATCATATTTTAGTGGTACCAAACCGCTATCGCCCATTTGTAGCACTAGTCACCCCGTGACTTGCGGATTACTTACATGGCCTTACTCGCCACAAGTGCTACGGGCCTCTCCCAAACACACATTGAGAGAGCCGTGCCCTGTCTGACACCGAGGTAACTTGCTCAACACAGAGCCGCCCGCCCACAGAGCCTGCCACATAGGGTGCCTCACCACCAATATAAAGGCAGCTTCATGATTCCTAGAATCACTAGGGAACAACAACAATTTACGTGTGCACTGTGTCGCCCTCCCACTAGGCCTGCCTATTGGAACCCCTAACATTCCACACAGATAGCATATGATATGCGATGGATGCAAATGTCAATTAATGCATTCTCACACTATGTATCCTATCATGCCACTCATCAATCATCATCATCAACACCAACACCACCATACAATCTTTTAGTGGATTTTAACATCGTTGGTTTTAGCCATTGTTTTCAAGTCTTACATGTGGCATTTTATTTCAACATACTTATATCATATATACAAGTCAATACTTACAATCATTCACAATGGCATAGCATACATCAATAATATCATCAATGTTTCATCAACATTAAAGGAATGCCTAGCATCCGTATTCATCTTTTATTCATCAATATCACCACATAATTCTTAGTGTGTTTTCATCTCATTTGATCATTACCATTATTTCATATATTAGTGTGGTATCACAAAAATCCATTGATATAATTCAAACCACAATACACAAGATCACACTTGTATTCATTCACAATAGCACTCAACAATCATCAATAATAACAATCATCCTTTTATTCAAGGAATTAATCAACAATCATCATCCATCATTATTCATTATCAATATAATCTCTGATTCATCAGTTCACAACAATTACATTGTCATGCAATCATCCCCTCATTGGCTTCATCATCATGCAAAGGTGTGTCATACAACCACACAATTTACTTTTCATTATCTTCTCACCAAGTCATATTACTAGTGGTGGAATATTCATGCCTTTCATGACATATATTAGGCATACACACATTTTGCCAATTTATAACTCAATCCCAAAACACCACTAAGACACACCACAATCACATACCCCTAACACATTCATATGTCATTGCATGATGAAACAAAACTAGGATAATAACAAGTTCAATTCATTTTCAATACCAAGGTATGTGAGGGTCATGACAATGCCCTCGTGTTTCAATTGCTAAAACGTATTAAAAATGTATGCAATCGAATGTATAAATATGTCATGGCTCAACCATGACAAACAACATCAAAACAGAGTGTAAATGAGCCAAAAACATACCATGAATCAATTCAGAAAGGTCCTTGTGTAACATCCTGGTTAAATCTAATTACCGATTAAGGTTAATTAGAGAATTAAGATTTATTGATTGAATAATAATAATAATAATAATAATATGTGGCCAGGCAGAATTACGCTAGTGCCCTTGGTGGTGTGATGGAGTTTCGGTTCCCTCCCTCTCTCCTTCATTAATCACGCTGATTGTGATTGATGGCTGATGGGATTAGCATTAAATGAGGATGTGGCTGTTGATTGAGAGGGAGAGTTGGCGCAGTGCAGAGCTATGATAATAGCTTCACTTTCACGTTTTCTACTCACCCTCTGCCCATTTCACTTTGGGGATATGCTAAAACACTCTTGGGTTCTCTCCAGAAATTCCCTAGAGATTCTTCTTCTTCTTCTTCTTCGCTGGTTCTTCGTCTTCTCCTTCATCTTCTTCTTCCACTCGCACGCTGAGTAGAACCCGAGTGGGAAGTGGGAACACGAAGTGGGAACAGCGTGGCTGTGAGAGAATAGCATGGTGCTGAGTGTTTTGGAGGCTGAGATCCTCCTTTGTTCTGCCTAAGCAACGATGGGTGCTTGAAAGCATGGGGTCCTCCACTGTTGGTGAGGACTGGTCTGTTCGTGTGTGGGAACAGCCATGGAATCCTCTACTGGACTGAGTGTGGGGTGACGTTATGCCTTGGAGGCTTGGCATGGAGTGTCTTGGTGGTAGATCTGCTCATGAGGAAGCAGCGTTTGGTTCTTCCAAAAGCTGAGAGCAGAGTGCTGTTGGATGACTGAAGCAGGATAGTTCTGTTGAGAACGAGTGACTGAAGAACGTTCAGACGGTGCTGCAAGCTCAGGGAGCTTCTGGGATCTTCATTCCAGGTAGGGGGATAATTTACATCTCAAATGCATGGTTTATGGACGGGTTTCGGGTGAAAATTACTTCACTGTATTGTGTTACATTGGTAATGTGTTGTTTGTTGTTTGCCGATTGAGTGATAGCCCAGATATGTGTTGATAATGAATTATGTGGTGGTGCATGTTAATTTCCGTCCATGAGATGTATATCGAGTGAATGTACGTATATGTTATTATGAAAAGCCGAGTGCATAAGTTGTACTGATCCCCGTGTGTGATTGTGTGTTTAAATACATGTGATGCTTGTCATTGAACATGCGAATGCTAAGTGCATAAGATGGGGACTGTTGTATTAATTTCGTGTGGGATTTTATATGAATTAGCTTGAGATGCTTGTTATAAAAATGTTAATGCCGAGTGGATCTCATGAAATAGCATGTGATGCTCGTTGTAAATGATAATTCTGAGTGGATGGCATTGTGATTGCCGAGTGCATGAGATGTGGGTCGGTTATGTTAATTTCTGTTTGGGATTTTATATTTAAAAGCATGTGATTTGCCAAGTGCATGTGATTGCCGAGTTCATGTATTGTGTTACTGCTATGCCGATCCCTATTTATGAATAATAATGATAAAATGCATGGGATGTATGTTATTGATATTTGAATGGCGAGTGCATATGTGTGGAAAACATATTGAAAGACCTTGGGTTGGACTCAAGGCAATGCCGAGTGCATTGGCGTTGGACGCCTGATGAATAAACCGTATGCATCTGATTCGCCATTGGAAATGCCGAGTGCATATAGTGTTGGACGCTTAATACTGAATCGGCAATTAGATGAATACGTGTGAAATATAATGAAAGACCTTGGGTTGGACTCAAGGCAATGCCGAGTGCATTGGCGTTGGACGCCTGATGAATGAGACCGTATGCATCTGATTCGCCACTGGAAATGCTTGGAGCATGTAGCGTTGGACGCTTAATACAGAGTCGGCAATCGGATGAATACTTGTTAAATATGATAAAAGACCTCGGGTTGGACTCGAGGCAGTGCCGAGTGCGCTAAGCATTAGACGCTTAAAGACCTTGGGTTGGACTCAAGGCAAGCCTACCGGGTTGGACTCGGGGCTGCCTGTAACACTTTCGTTGTCGTTTAGAGTGACTGTGTTACATGTGAGGGCAAACGGTTTGGTACCAGTAAAACGGCCGAATCAGCTTGGAGCTGAGAAAAGGCTTGGAGCTATGTTGCAACAATAAAAATTGATAATAAATAAACGGATCCGGGTGAAATGAATGTGTGCACACTTATGATTGTCATTGAGCTCAATGTGAATTGTATGAATATGTGGAATATTATTAGGAATAACATGATTGATATAATCTTGAATGACTTGAGTGGAATCCGATTGGATGAATGCATGTATACTGATGTTATTGCTGTTATTGCCGAGTGCAATATGATGTTATGGTTGTGGTACATGCTGTGATGAATATGAATTATATAGCCATGAATAATTGGTACGAATTCTGACTGAGTGAATATATGTACATTGGTACTGTTGTCGCGTGCAAGGTGATGTTATGGCTGTGAATATGTGATTGTGAATGTTGTGAATTACTCATCTTGATTGAATTGCATGAATCCCGAGTGGATGAAGTTGTTGTAGGGTTCATATTGAATGGTAGAGTGCATTATTGCTGATTGAGATATGTTATTGTATGGTTGAGGATTCGAAGATTAATCCGATTCAATAACTGTCATTTAATATGTAAAAGCTCACCCCTACTGTGGCTATATTTTTCAGTATATACAGGTCGGACTGGGAATGAGGAGATGGCCTCAAGTCCGAGTGATGGGCACTCAGATTGTTGAAGTGCACATACAGTATATATTGTAAATAGATATGTTAAAGCCTTGGCTGGCTCTCTTGTAATCGGAACGGATTTAATTATGTGAGTTGACTATTAGGATTGTGAATAAGTATACATTGTATATATATATATATATATATATATATATATATTTTACATTGTTATAAAGTTACCCGAATTGTTCATTATGGGGTGTCAAGAGAATAATGCTAAGTTAATGAATTCCGAGTGGAATGTTGATGGGAGAGCCATTTCCGAGTGAGGCTTTTGTGTGTGGGCCTTTTCTGAGTGATAAAGGCATAAGACAGTTCCGAGTAAGATGTACTCGAGTGGGCTACTTCCGAGGGAAGACTAATTCATATGTTACGAGTGAAAATATGAGTAAACCCCGAGTGGGAAGGGTCTGAGTATTCCCGAGTGAGAAATCCCGAATGAACCTCTTCCGAGGGAAGAGTTGTTGTGATGGTTTTGATTGAGGCGCATTCTAGGAGTCCTCTTCCGAGTAAACGAGGCTATATATATATTCCGAGTGAATGTTATATATTCCGAGTGACTAAGTATTGAATAAGTCCGAGTGAGACTTAACTTAATGAATTCCTCCGAGAGATGAGGTTTAAGATGATCTCCGAGTGAGGAAGATCATAATATGCCGAGTAAAGAATTTGTAATGTACCTCCGAGTGAATTGAGGTTGAAAAATATACCGAGTGGTATTGGACTAGGGAAATAATCCGTGTGTGGGAAAGCTTATAGACTCCGAGTGGAGTAACCGAGGGAATCATTTTCCGAGTGGTGAGTAACGCCTTTCCGAGTGAAATACGCCCGTGTGTTTTATAACTGTGATTTGGCTATGTAAGAATTTACCGGGTGAAGTATATTCCGATGGGGACCGTTCCCGAGTGAACTTAGGTCCCGATTCCGAGTAATGGAATTACCGAGTGAATGGGTTCGCTACAGCGGATAAGGATTCGCTTAAGCTGCATCTTCCGCTGGTCTGTTTGACCGAAGCTGAGTCTTGCCCATGTGTGGCTTTCTGACTCGGTCTTCCCTTCTCTGATCGGTTTTTTCTTTCCCTTGCCTTACGTTTGGTTTATTTTTACCCCGACTGCTTGGTGAATTTTGGAAAAAATTTCCCTAGTCTCGGTTTTATTCTTTATTAAGTCGGGTTGTCTCATTTTGGTATCAGAGCGGACTTAAAAGGTCCAAGGCCAAGGTATGCCTACTGTGAGTGGGCGGTTGTGTGCAATATGACCGGTTGTCATCATTGCTTATGGTATTCTATTGGATTTGATGCATGTTTAAGCATAATTTGTGTGATTATATGCCTATGTGTTTTGCGTGAGGACAGTAGTGAGAGGTACTACTGTTGAGATGTTGATTTGGGGGTAGAGGATTGTTACTACCCTGGTTTGGCTATTTATTGAATGAGAGGTTATTTTTGTGTGGGGTTGACTGAGAGGAAATAGAATGATAGGTGTTGAGACCCTCATGTGTATTGAAACTGTATTGGTTGGTTCGGTCTCTTGTGTAGGCCATGCTAGTGGCTCATAGCCGAGGAATGCTTGTTGGACAGATTAGAACTCACATGTTTGAGTTGATTAAGTGAATGATAATGAAGGAATTCCCTAATGTGGTGTTTCCAAATTCAAGTGATCGGTTGTGCCATTTGTAAGGGATCATCCCTTCGCACGAGAACTCTATATGATATATGATGTACGTGATTTATGGTATAAGTGATGTGTTGCAGTTTCCTAAGTTGGAAATCTGGGTATGTGATCGGTGATTAAATGTAAAATCTGATGCATGTTTGATTGGGGTAGTGTCTCGGTTTCTGGTGTGTGAAAACCGAGTGAGCGATTTGTTAAATGTTAGACCACTGGGTGTGGTAACCCAGTTGATTGGGCATGATCATATATATGATTGTACGTTAGGGGAAATTAATGTAATTGGATACCTGAGGATTTGGGTTAGACTCGGTCTTGTAGCTGGAAACTGAGCGAATAATTGATTTAGTGGTGACCCATAAGGTATGGAAATCTTGATTGGATTTAGTATAATTGTATGCTATCAGATTTTGTGGGGCTGGGCCCTATGGTGGTCCAGACTCGGTGATATTTGAATATTGTGGGAATGTCCCATGATGGGTTCTAGGTAACCCTTAGGCTTATTAAGTCTAATGTTTGATTGGATCTTGTGAATGGTCTAGACTCGGTGATAATTGGATGTTGTGGGAGTGTCTCACGAGGAGTACTAGGTGACCCCTGGAATTTCCGAGTCGGATAATCTGATTGACCTTATGGATAGTTAAGGCTTGAATTGTCTTAAGGTGAAATATAAATAATAAATGGGATACCTGATTGATAGTGACTGGTAAGGTTGAAATCCGAGTACGCTTGGGTATTGATTATGGTGGTATTAGAAATTATACTATAATGATAATTACACGACCAATTGGTGGATTGTGTTTATGCTCAGTGAGAAGGTTCACCGATGTAGGAACCTGTTATGTGATTAAAAATCATATTGTAATCCGAGTTGTATATCTAAGTGAGTTTAGTGAAACATCTAGGCTTAAATTGATTGATGGCCTCTGATAAGTGATGAAATGAGGGATTATTAGGCTGTTGAGCCATGGTTTTATGATGAATAAGATTAAAGAAGAGATATTTACTCGATGAGGACTGGAAGCCGATTGTTGGTATGTCGAGTGGGTATATGTGAATACAGTGCTGAATCCATGTGATTTTTGTGGGGGTCGGAAGCCTATTACCATTATACTGTTTTACAGTAGTGGTAAACTATATTTCAAGATTGTTGTTGCGTGATGTGCCCTAGGTGGTGCATAATGATGATGTTGATGTAAATGTATTGCTTATATATATGTGTGTGAATTACCATTAATTTTTATTAATTAGTATTAGTTGAGTGAGTTTGGTCGGTGTGAGTGAAAGGAGTGTAACATATGTTGTTCTGAAACGACTCTTCATACCATAGGTATTGTGGCAGCGTACACTTTTGCAGCGACTCTATGTAATTGTTGTAACCCTATAGGAATGAGACGTCATCCTATAAGTTGGATGCAGCAATTCATAAGTTGGGCAGGTGAGGCTGTAGCTACTTATGGTGATGGTGAGTCTATCGGGCTGTTCTGAATGAAGATGAGAGTTGTATTAAGTGAATAATAAGTGGTTGTGTATCGAAATGAGGATAGAAGGTTTGTTTAACCTTGATGTGTTTACCTCCGAGAGGATCAGAGGTTATTGGGTATGAATTGGCTATTAAAATAATGATTGGTTATTGAAATAGATGGGTGATCAAGTTTGTCACTGGAATTGGAGGTTTTATGAGGCTAACCGAGTGATACGGTAAGTTTAGTGAGGAAACCGTGACCTTGAGCCGAGGTGATAGATAAGGCGAGAATTTGCTCGGGAAAGATTAGTATATTCCGAGTGTGAGAAAGTGGAGATAATTCCGAGTGAAATCTTTCTGGGAGAAAGAATTCCTGAGTGAAGTTATGGTGTTCTGAGTAAAACCTCATTGAGAGGATCATTACTAAGTTAAGGGAATTGTGTCCGAGCGTGACACTTTTGAGTAAGGTAAGATTCGAGTGATGTGACTCGGAGTGTGACATTTCCGAGTGGAATGGTACCAAGTGGACGATTCTAAGTAAAAAGGGCATCGTGTGAAATTTCTAAGTCTGTAGGATGTGCCCCTGATTAATCTTTTCCAAAGGAACTTCTGGATGGAAAGTGGGACTTGGAATAGGTAAGTTTCCGAGTGAATGGCTCCCGAGGGGAGTAGATATCCGAGAGGAGGATCTATTTGAAATCATACTCAGGACAGTGTTTGAGCTGCTGAGTTTGAACTCAGGTTTGATTTTGAGGTAGGCTTGAATTCCGAGTGAATTTTTGGTAAGTAAAAAGTTTTCCGGGTGAGAATTGCCTTCAAACCCCGAATAACCCCTTTTGAATGAGAAGCTCTGAGTAACATTCTCAGGGTGTAGGCATGGAATTAGCTGAAGGAATGGTTAGAAATCTGAGATTTTAGAACCGAGTGTGATGCCTGTAAAGGACGAGTCCAGGCAAACTGTGCTAATTGAAGCACATTGGAGCTCTATTGAGTGTCCGTCTCGGTATTGCCAAAATATATCACGGCTTGTAAAAGAAATTTTAGTGGTCGGATGTTGAAAAGCCGAGGGCTTAATCTGAAATAAAATGGATTGTCGTGGGTATTGGGGGGGAATCGGTAATGTTGCTTACCGACTGGACCTTCCTAACTGGATAATTGGCATCCCTAATGTGTCTTATGTGACACAACTTTGAGCTTATACTCTGCGTGGATACTTAATTGTGCCAAGTAACTCCTATGAATGGGAGGAGCTGACGGTGGTTGTACACCAATTGGCGATGAGAGTGTAGGGCCGAGTGGCCAAAGAACTAGAGGTGCCCTTGGTTATGGTGAATTGGTAGAGTTAAATGGGGTAACTTGTACTTTTTAAAAATTGAATCCCCAAATATATTGAATTCTATGAAGAGGTTGTAATCAGGTAGTATCTGACTTTAGCGATTATGCCGACTGGAATTGTGGAGCGGTCGGTAAACCGCTTGAAAGGTGAAGCTATACCGAGTGGAATTATGAACCGGTCGGTGAATGCTTGGGAAGCAGAGTCATGTAATTAGTTAAGGCAGCAACATTCTGAGCTGCTTGTTGAGATAAGTTCATATTGGAATTTCGAGGATGAAATTCTTTGAAGGAGGGGAGTAGTGTAACATCCTGGTTAAATCTAATTACCGATTAAGGTTAATTAGAGAATTAAGATTTATTGATTGAATAATAATAATAATAATAATAATAATAATAATATGTGGCCAGGCAGAATTACGCTGGTACCCTTGGTGGTGTGATGGAGTTTCGGTTCCCTCCCTCTCTCCTTCATTAATCACGCTGATTGTGATTGATGGCTGATGGGATTAGTATTAAATAAGGATGTGGCTGTTGATTGAGAGGGAGAGTTGGCGCAGTGCAGAGCTATGATAATGGCTTCACTTTCACGTTTTCTACTCACCCTCTGCCCATTTCACTTTGGGGATATGCTAAAACACTCTTGGGTTCTCTCCAGAAATTCCCTGGAGACTCTTTTTCTTCTTCTTCTTCGCTGGTTCTTCGTCTTCTCCTTCATCTTCTTCTTCCACTCGCACGCTGAGTAGAACTCGAGTGGGAAGTGGGAACACGAAATGGGAACAGCGTGGCTATGAGAGAATAGCATGGTGCTGAGTGTTTTGGAGGCTGAGATCCTCCTTTGTTCTGCCTAAGCAACGATGGGTACTTGGAAGCATGGGGTCCTCCACTGTTGGTGAGGACTGGTCTGTTCGTGTGTGGGAACAGCCATGGAATCCTCCACTGGACTGAGTGTGGGGTGACGTTATGCCTTGGAGGCTTGGCATGGAGTGTCTTGGTGGTAGATCTGCTCGTGAGGAAGCAGCGTTTGGTTCTTCCAAAAGCTGAGAGCAGAGTGCTGTTGGATGACCGAAGCAGGATCGTTCTGTTGAGAACGAGTGACTGAAGAACGTTCAGACGGTGCTGCAAGCTCAGGCAGCTTCTGGGATCTTCATTCCAGGTAGGGGGGGCTAATTTACATCTCAAATGCATGCTTTATGGATGGGTTCCGGGTGAAAATTACTTCACTGTATTGTGTTGCATTGGTAATGTGTTGATTGTTGTTTACCGATTGAGTGATAGCCTGGATATGTGTTGATAATGAATTATGTGGTGGTGCGTGTTGATTTCCGTCCATGAGATGTATATCGAGTGAATGTACATATATGTTATTATGAAAAGCCGAGTGCATGAGTTGTACTGATCCCCGTGTGTGATTGTGTGTTTAAATGCATGTGATGCTTGTCATTGAACATGCGAATGCTAAGTGCATAAGATGGGGACTGTTGTGTTAATTCCGTGTGGGATTTTACATGAATTAGCTTGAGATGCTTGCTATGAAAATATTAATACCGAGTGGATCTCATGAGATAGCATGTGATGTTTGTTGTAAATGATAATTCCGAGCGGATAGCATTGTGATTGCCGAGTGCATGAGATGTGGGTCGGTTATGTTAATTCCCGTTTGGGATTTTATATTAAAAAGCATGTGATTTGCCAAGTGCATAATATTGCCCGAGTGCATGTATGATGTTATTGCTATGCCGATCCCTGCATATGAATAATAATGATAAAATGCATGGGATGCATGTTATTGATATTTGAATGTCGAGTGCATATGTGTGGAAAACATATTGAAAGACCTTGGGTTGGACTCAAGGCAATGCCGAGTGCATTGGTGTTGGACGCCTGATGAATAAACCGTATGCATCTGATTCGCCATTGGAAATGCCGAGTGCATATAGTGTTGGACGCTTAATACTGAATCGGCAATCAGATGAATACGTGTGAAATATAATGAAAGGCCTTGGGTTGGACTCAAGGCAATGCCGAGTGCATTGGCATTGGACGCCTGATGAATGAGACCGTATGCATCCGATTCGCCACTGGAAATGCTTGGAGCATGTAGCGTTGGACGCTTAATACAGAGTCGGCAATCAGATGAATACGTGTTAAATATGATAAAAGACCTTGGGTTGGACTCGAGGCAATGCCGAGTGCACTAAGCGTTGGACGCTTAAAGACCTTGGGTTGGACTTAAGGCAAGCCTACCGGGTTGGACTCGGGGCTGCCCGTAACACTTCCGTTGTCGCTTGGAGTGACTGTGTTACATGTGAGGGCAAACGGTTTGGTACCAGTAAAACGGCCGAATCAGCTTGGAGCTGAGAAAAGGCTTGGATCCTATGTTGCAACAATAAAAATTGATAATAAATAACCGGATCCGGGTGAAATGAATGTGTGCATACTTATGATTGTCATTGAGCTCAATGTGAATTGTATGAATATATGGAATATTATTAGGAATAAAATGATTGATATAATCTTGAATGACTTGAGTGGAATCCGATTGGATGAATGCATGTATACTGATGTTATTGCTGTTATTGCCGAATGCAATATGATGTTATGGTTGTGGTACATGCTGTGATGAATATGAATTATATAGCCATGAATAATTGGTACGAATTCCGACTGAGTGAATATATGTACATTGGTACTGTTGCCTAGTGCAAGGTGATGTTATGGCTGTGAATATGTGATTGTGAATGTTGTGAATTACTCAGTCTTGATTGAATTGCATGAATCCCGAGTGGATGAAGTTGTTGTAGGGTTCATATTGAATGGCAGAGTGCATTATTGCTGATTGAGATATGTTATTGTATGGTTGAGGATTCGAAGATTAATCTGAGTCAATAACTGTCATTTAATATGTAAAAGCTCACCCCTACTGTGGCTATATTTTTCAGTATATGCAGGTCGGACTGGGAATGAGGAGATGGCCTCAAGTCCGAGTGATGGGCACTCATATTGTTGAAGTGCACATACAGTATATATTGTAAATAGATATGTTAAAGCCTTGGTCGGCTCTCTTGTAATCCGAACGGATTTAATTATGTGAATTGACTATTAGGATTGTGAATAAGTATACATTGTATATATATATATATATATATATATATATATTTTACATTGTTATAAAGTTACCCGAATTGTTCATTATGGGGTGTCGAGAGAATAATGCTAAGTTAATGAATTCTGAGTGGATTGTTGATGGGAGAGCCATTTCCGAGTGAGGCTTTTGTGTGTGGGCCTTTTCCGAGTGATAAAGGCATAAGACAGTTCCGAGTAAGATGTACTCGAGTGGGCTACTTTCGAGGGAAGACTAGTTCATATGTTACGAGTGAAAATATGAGTAAACCCCGAGTGGGAAGGATCTGAGTATTCCCGAGTGAGAAATCCCGAATAAACCTCTTCCGAGGGAAGAGTTGTTGTGATTGTTTTGATTGAGGCGCATTCTAGGAGTCCTCTTCCGAGTGAACGAGGCTATATATATATTCTGAGTGAATGTTATATATTCCGAGTGACTAAGTATTGAATAAGTCCGAGTGAGACTTAACTTAATGAATTCCTCCGAGAGATGAGGTTTAAGATGATCTCCGAGTGAGGAAGATCATAATATGCCGAGTAAAGAATTTGTAATGTACCTCCGAGTGAATTGAGGTTGAAAAATATACCGAGTGGTATTGGACTAGGGAAATAATCTGTGTGTAGGAAAGCTTATAGACTCCGAGTGGAGTAACCGAGGGAATCGTTTTCCGAGTGGTGAGTAACGCCTTTCCGAGTGAAATACGCCCGTGTGTTTTATTACTGTGATTTGGCTAAGTAAGAATTTACCGGGTGAAGTATATTCCGATGGGGACCGTTCCTGAGTGAACTTAGATCCCGATTCCGAGTAATGGAATTACCGAGTGAATGGGTTCGCTACAGCGGATAAGGATTCGCTTAAGTTGCATCTTCCGCTGGTCTGTTTGACCGAAGCTGAGTCTTGCCCATGTGTGGCTTTCTGACTCGGTCTTCCCTTCTCTGATTGGTTTTTGCTTTCCCTTGCCTTACGTTTCGTTTATTTTTACCACGACTGCTTGGTGAATTTTGGAAAAAATTTCCCTGGTCTCGGTTTTATTCTTTTTTAAGTCGGGTTGTCAACCTTGAATCGATTCATGCGATTCTAGAGCACCAATCAACAAAACAGAGGTCCTTGAATCGATTCAAACCCCGTGTGAATCGATTCAAGCATTAGGAAATTGATGAACAGTAATTCCAGCGAGTCTTGAATCGATTCAAGGCTTTGTATGAATCGATTCAAGCTCATCCAAGAGCCTCTGAATCAATTCAAGCAAATGTGAGAATCAATTCAAAGCCCTGGAAGTCCTTATTTTTGGCAACAGAATGCATTAAATCGATTCAAGCCCTGGCATGAGTCGATTCATGCATTACCAATAGCCTTTTCACTTTAAGAAACACCACCCCATAACCCCATTCATCAAATCCAACATCCATTATGCTTAAACACACCCTCATATGTCTATGTACTCATATACATATTCCATTTCATCATTAATTATTCACCAAGAACTACATTATTTCCCTCAAAGAGATTCAAAACTCTTAATGCCATCTCACATACATATTCATATCATTTTCAAGGCCAATAAATTGTCAATCTTTTCATTCAACAACCATTACTCAACTTATCATATTTATACAATCATGGCAAGGCAAGCATGAGTATAAATCATATACATTCATTATCAATTACTCAACTCATGCAATTGAACTGTAAACTCCTCTCCTACCTTGAGAGAAGAACCGCAATCCAAATGCTCCAATCATTTCGCCACATCATTTGAATTACAATCTACACAACACACACACATATGCATTCATTCAATTATAAGCCATCACAAGGCTTTCATTATAATTCTAAATAATTTTTCTCATATCATCAAGCTTAGTAACAAGTCCTAAACTTGTCAAAACATCCATTTGTCATCATTGTCACTCAAATTCATTATAAGCCATCTTAGCTTCATTTAAACCATCATCAATCAACAAATTTCAAGTGGCACATATCATGGCGTAAGCCCTCATCAAATCATCATCAAAATCCAACAACCTCTAATATCAACTCCTCTAATTCTCATATATCTTCATATACATATATCTTTCAACTTTAAGATTGGAACCTCATCAAAACTCAATAACTCTAACAATTATGACCAATCATTCCAATCACCTCTCCTACATATCAAAATCATTCTCATGACAACAAAATCATCAATCTCCTCATCTAGGCCAAAAGCCCCAAAATTATCAACTCTTAAGGATTCCACACAAATTGACAATCATCAATTCCATCAATTCTCATACATCATTGTTAGCCAAGGCCTCAATACTCAAGAGGGGGGTGAATTGAGTATTTCAAATTTTTACGCGGAATCCCCTTCAAAACGGTTAGTAATATACAAATGATGCAATATAAAAGAGATAATAATTATGAAGCACATATCATACTAAAATACTTTAAGTTGAAGGTACAATATTCAAGAATTGATTTTGATAAGCAAGGTAAGTTATTAGTTTAGGCCATTCTTGAAATACTTGGCATGCAATAATTAATTCCAATACAAATTTAACTTAAACAATTTCTAACAAAATAATTAAGCATAATTAATTTGCCAAGTTATTAATAATAAAATTTTATTAATTAATTTGCCAAGTTATATAATATTTTACTCACTTATGCAATAATTAAATCCAACAAGATTTAAGTCAATTAATTCAAGGATTTAATTTAAGCAAATTTTAACAAACCAATTAGATATAAATATTTTAGCATGCAATTTAAATTCTCAATAATAAAGGAGTTTAAGGGAAGAGAGAATTTGCAAACCGATATAACGAGTTCCACTACCCCGGTGTACGTCTCGCCTTCAAGCAACCCACTTGAAGGATTCCACTATTGAAGATTTGAGATACAAGCTTTGAGCAATTGTCTCCTAGTGTCCCACACTCAAGAACCCAATCCTCATAAGCAAAGGGAAACCCACCCAATCTCACAATCTCTCAATAACCAAGGTTGAACCCCAACCTTAAAACTCTCAGAATTTTGGTGTTTGGTTTATAAGATTTTTCTCTCTCAATAGAGTAGATATACAACTTGAAGCTCTCACAAAATAATAATAACTCTCACAGAGAGGATATGCAAATGTAAGCTCACTCAAAAATATTTTTCTCTCTTAAAAGTTCTCTAAGAATTAATTTGCCAATGAAATAAATAAAAGAAAGAATGTAACGAAGAGAGGAAGAAGGAAATAGAGGAATGCTTTTTGTTTTCATTGGAGTGTCTTCACTGCCTCAGCTTCTTCTCCTTTTATAGGCAAATGCTCAGGTGCTTTAACTCCTCTGTTCCTTAATTTATGCCTTTGATTAATGATTTGTCTGCCTCCATGTTTCCAGCTGTGCATGTTTTCTGGCTTGGAGGAAGAGATTGTCTGCCTCAATTAATGCAACGCCATTTCAATTTGAGTCTTAAGAGAATCAGCGCAGTTTAAGGTTCTGAAAATCCAAAACACTATTTTTCACATTTTCCAGGTGATTACTCACATAGGAATCGATTCCTACAGCATATGAATCGATTCTTGAAGCATAAAAAATATCATGAATCGATTCCTTGTGTAAATGAATCAATTCCTTGGGTAATTCAAAGGCAATGAATTGATTGAATTGATTCCTTATGTTATGAATCGATTCCCTATGCTGTTCAAGAAGCATGAATTGATTCCTCTAGTCAGTGAATCGATTCCCTCGTTAGTTTTGCACCATGAATCGATTCCTTAAGCTGTTTCTTATGCCATGAATTGATTCCTCCTATTAATTTTACAAATTCCAGTCCCTGTCAACGTATGAATCGATTCATATGGCCATGTGTTGCTGTATGAATTGATTCATGTACCTGATACATGAATTCTGACACTTTGTTTCACCCTTTTTGATAGTTGATTAATCGTGGCTCCAATCCTTTGATCCTTAGGCATTTTGATGATTATTTTTCACCTATTTTAAACCTCTTATAAATGCCTTGAATCGTTTCTTTTGAGTTTATCAATTTTTATGCATTTAATTCTTGATTTCTTGACTCGGATTAGCTTGATCTTCATGATTCTTCATCCTTTCTTTATTGATTCATTATTCTTCAAATTCATTGATATATTTCTTGATTCCTTGAACATTTAGTTTGTCATAATCAAAACCTGTGTCAACAACTAAACACAATCATCACAAACATAAGATCATCATTAAAGTGCCAATCATTTGTAAACAACAATCAATGGTCCCAATGGTCTTCTAACCTATGGTTTGGGTTCCACATGCATAAATCACCATTCAAACACATTGAACTTAGTTCAAAATCTCACCAACATCAATAATCAATTCTAATACTTCTAAAAATTTCATTTTCCTCCTATAAATTACTCTAAGGCATCCAAACCTTCAAAATCATCATTTTATCCAAAACCCCCAAATCATCACACTTAGGATTTTTCATCAAACCACTAAATCAATAACTCCAATCCATTATAAAAATCCATATGCTAACCATACCCTCATCCATTTCCAACATAACACCATAACCAAGAATCATAATTTCAAGCCATTCAACCTAGGGTTTCTCATTCCCTATAACACCCATGGTCTCTAACACTACTATTTCAAGCCTAAACAACATCAAAATTCATCAATGGTAAGGGAGTTGGAAATCTTACCTCAAATCCCAAGCTTTCACAAAATGGATGAGAGGAAAAGGAACTCGTTGGATTTTTTCCCCAAAGTGTCATTCAAGCTTCATGAATCCTTGTCCAGGAATTAATTTTGGCAAGAAAATGGAAGTGGTATAGGTAGTGGATGATTTTGCCATGGACGGAGGAAAAGAAGAAGAAAAAATGAAGATTGGGGGAAGAAGAAGAAGAATACTGATAGGCGTTTTGTTTTCAAGATTTTAGTGCCTTTTTATTAAGTTTTTCTAGATCATTTGTGTTATCTTATCCCTAATTCCAAGTATTTTTTCTTTCATTCCGCATTTGTTACTCGGGTGTTTCAAGTTTTTGCAGGAATAGCTTGTTTACAGGTACATACATTCCAAACGAGAAGCATCCGAGGAAGCATTGGATAAATGGAAGGGTTTCAAGACACCAAAAAGCAGCAACGTGAAGTCCAGAGAAACCCACTGGCCGTGGGTTTTTCCCACTGCCAGTGGATCTTGCTGCCCTGTGAAAAACATGCACAAATTGGAGTCCAGAGAAACCCACTGGCCGTGGGTTTTTCCCACTGCCAGTGGATCTTGCTGCCCTGTGACAAACATGCACAAATTGGGGTCCAGAGAAACCCACTGGCCGTGGGTTTTTCCCACTGGCCGTGGGTTTTTCCCACTGGCCGTGGGTTTTTCCCACTGGCCGTGGGTTCCTCTGTTTAAATATTCAAAATTGCATTTGTTGGACCTCCAGTATGATCCACTGGCCGTGGGTTTTTCCCACTGCCAGTGGGATTTTGCACGCACAGCAGTTCCTTGATTTTAGGGAGCAGTTTCTGGGGTTTATAGGGACAGTTTGAAAAGAAAAAAAGACACAGACATTTTGGGACATTTTTTGGGGAGAAAAAGAGAGAGTTTTACTTGGGAATTATTGAAGAAATCAAGACCATAGGCGTTGAAGAACATCCTTGGGCATTTTTCAGAAGGATTCGCAAGCACAAGTGAGAGCTTTTGCTTTGTGTTCTTTGCTTTCTCCTTAGGTTTTCTCTTTCTCTGTAATTTCTGCATATGATTCCATCAATGGGCTGTAGTGAATTGAGCATGTGTAGCTAAACGACATCTTGGGATTAGGGTGTGACAATGCTTATGTATTGAACTTCTTTTGGATGTTTCTGTTTATTAATTCATTGCTTCTATTCAATTTCCATGAACGCGTAATGCTTTTGAATACCTAGAGATAGGATCAATTGAAATTAAACTCTAAGAGAATCGAAAGGTTAATTAGTTGTTTGAACGCATGAAATTGAACTTAGAATCATAGGTCACGAAAGTGGGTATGACGATTCAAGGTTTAATAGGATTTCACCGCTCTTAACAAGTTCACATAATAAATCGAACGCGGTTCTTTATTATTTGGGCACATTAATGTTACTCTGAGAAGAGGGCTTAATCAAATTCGGAAATCCAACCTTAGAGCGTGAATTAACAAATAGAAGGGTCTTAGGAAAATCAAATACATAGCATGATCATACACCAAATCCCAAGAGTTTCACCATCATTTGTTTTATTTCAATCTCGGAATTCATTTAGTTCTTTCAGATAGCATTCCTTTTGACTTTTGCTTTTCTTAATCTTTTGAATTTCAAACCTAATTTCACAATTTTCTAGATAATTGAACCACTGTGAAAACTTGTACTTGGGAACAATCTCTGTGGGACGATAACTTTTTATTACGCGATACCTCATGCACTTGCGGGCCTATCAAGTTTTTGGCACCGTTGCCGGGGATTGTCCCCCAATATTGGTTAAACGGTGTTTTGATTAGACTAGATTTTTATTTTTTTTCTGCATAATTTTTCTGTTTTTCTTAGTTCTTATTTTTTCTGTAGAATTACGTTTTGGTATTTGTTGTCAGAGGTTTTTGCAGGTTTATATATGCGAAGGAGTCATAGCCTTGAGCACATTTTTGATCCAGAGATTGAAAGGACCCTCCGTAAGATCAGAGCACTTTGGAATCATCTTGAACAGGAAAAGCACCAAGCTTTAAGTTCAGCTACCGACAAACACATGGCAAACCAGGACAACAGAGCACTCCGTGATTTTGCAGCGCCCAATGCAATGGGTAGGAGGTCTAGCATCACCAGACCAAACATTGAGGCGAACAATTTTGAGTTGAAGCCATCCTTGCTCTCGATGGTTCAACAGAATCAATTTGGTGGATTGCCATCTGAGGATCCCAACTTACACTTACAGATATTCCTTGAGTATTGTGACACGCTCAAGGTGAATGGGGTCTCAAGCGACGCAATCAGGCTTAGGCTTTTCCCATTCTCATTAAGGGATAAGGCTAGAGCTTGGTTGTACGCTCTTCCAGAAGCATCAATCACCACTTGGGAGGAGCTGTCCCTCGCCTTCCTCAACAAATATTACCCCAGGAGCAAAACTAACCAGTTGAGGAAGCTGATTATCACCTTCGGCCAGAAGGAAGACGAGACCTTGTACGAAGCCTGGGAAAGGTACAAGGAAATGCTCCGGGAATGCCCACATCATGGCATTGAACGTTGGTTGACCGTTCACATTTTTTACAATGGGTTGTCTCCCAACCAGAAGGTGACCTTGGACGCCGCAGCTGGCGGTGCCTTTATGGGTAAAAACATGGAGGAAGGTTATAACCTCATTGAGGAGGTTGCCCAAAATACCTATCAGTGGTCGTCAGAACGGAATATGCCAACGAAAACTCCAGGTAAGTACACTGTTGATGCTCTTTCTTTATTAACTGTTAAAGTAGAAGCTTTATCTGTTAAGATTGATAAGTTCAATAAAGTAGGAGCAGGTGCTACTAAAGCTGTTTGTGAGTTATGTGGTGCTTCAAGGCATAATATTTCAGGATGCCAGCTTGGAGTGAATCAGCATGCCGAGCCAGAAATGCATCAGGTGGATGCAATTGGAAACTATGGTGGGAATTATGGAAATAATTTCAGACCACTTGGACCACCGGGTTTCCAAAGCAGGCCACCCCAGTTTCAAAATCAACAAGGTAGCTACAGACCACAAGGACCTTACACTCCACAGAAATCCAAATTGGAATCCTTGATGGAAACTTTTGTAGTTACCCAATTAAAGCAGAATGATGATTTCTCTGACGCCATCATAAACTTAGCCTCAAAGGTGGACAACTTGGCCACCCACAACAAGATGCTGGAGACCTAGATTGCTCAACAAGCATCATCCTCTCAAAGAGTGCCAGGAACATTTCCTGGAAAGCCCGAAGCAGGACCATCGAACCACACAATGGCTATCACTCTTAGGAGTGGTACAAAATATGAAGGTCCAGTAAACAAGGAAGAGGAGGAGGCTAACCAAGAAAAGAAAGCGGATGAACCTCATTCTCATCCTATGGTGGAGGAAGAGAAACAAACTGAAAAGAAGGAGGAGGTGAAGCCTTACCAACCTCCAGTGCCATTTCCTCAACGCTTGGCCAAAGCCAAGTTAGATAGACAATTTGGTAAGTTCCTTGAGGTCCTTAAAAAATTGTATATAAATGTCCCCTTCATAGATGCTTTGCAGCAAATGCCGACCTATGCGAAGTTCTTGAAGGACATCTTGTCAAATAAGCGAAAACTGGAGGACGATGGTACCATTGCACTTACTGAAGAGTGCAGCGCACTGATCCAGAAGAAGCTACCACCCAAGCTTCAGGATCCAGGTAGTTTTTCTATTCCTTGTGTGATTGGTAATATGGCTATTGATAGAGCACTATGTGACTTAGGGGCTAGTGTTAGTCTTATGCCATTATCTATTTCTGAGAAATTAGGACTAGGAGAGCTAAAACCTACTAGGAAAGTTATTGGTTATACCATGGATGACATTAAGGGGATTAGCCCTTCATTTTGCATGCATAGGATTACCGTGGAGGATGAGAGTAGGCCAATAGTAGAACCACTTAGGAGACTAAATCCTAAAATGCAAGAAGTGGTTAAAAAAGAGATTTTGAAGTTGTTGGATGCGGGCGTCATTTATCCCATTGCTAGTAGCAAGTGGGTTAGCCCAGTTCATGTGGTTCCAAAAAAGGGAGGGATGACTGTTGTGCAAAATGATAAATAGGAATTGATTTCCACTAGGGTAGTTTCTGGGTGGTGCATGTGTATAGATTACAGAAAACTAAATAGCGCTACTAAGAAAGATCATTTCCCTCTCCCTTTCATTGATCAGATGCTTGAGAGGCTTGCTAAGCACTCCTATTTTTGTTATCTGGATGGGTATTCTGGTTTTCATCAAATCCCCATCCACCCATCTGATCAAGAGAAAACAACCTTCACTTGCCCGTATGGGACTTATGCTTATAGGCGTATGCCATTTGGCCTGTGTAATGCACCCGCGACTTTTCAAAGGTGTATGCAGGCCATATTCTCTGATTTGATTGAAAATATGATGGAAGTTTTCATGGATGACTTTTCTGTGCATGGTTTGAACTTTGATAATTGCTTGACTAATTTGTGCCAAGTTTTGCAGCATTGTGAAGAGACCAACTTGGTCTTAAATTGGGGAAAATGCCACTTCATGGTAAGGGAGGGCATAGTTCTTGGACACTTGGTGTCCGAGAGAGGAATTGAAGTCGATAAAGCCAAGGTGGAGGTGATTGAGAAATTGCCCCCACCAACTAATGTGAAAGGTATTCGAAGCTTTCTTGGACATGTCGGGTTTTACCGGAGGTTCATTAAAGACTTCAGCAAGATCACAAAGCCTCTGACTAACCTTTTGGGTAAAGATGTACCATTTGTCTTTGATTCTTCATGTCTTGAGGCTTTTTGCAGGATAAAGAAGGAGTTAATTTCCGCACCTATAGTGCAACCCCCGATTGGGAACTCCCATTCGAACTTATGTATGATGCTAGTGATCATGCAGTGGGGGCTGTACTTGGGCAGCGAAAGGATAAGAAGCTGCATGTGATCCACTATGCCAGCCGTACACTTGATGACGCGCAGGTAAACTATGCTACCACCGAAAAGGAATTGCTAGCTATAGTTTTTGCTTTTGATAAATTTAGATCGTACTTGGTAGGCTCACATGTTATTGTATATACTAACCATTCTGCCATCAAATACCTTTTAAATAAGAAAGAAGCAAAACCTAGGCTCATTAGGTGGATTTTGATTTTACAAGAATTTGACTTAGAAATCAAAGATAAAAAAGGTACTGAGAACCTTGTTGCAGACCACTTATCTAGGTTGTCGTCTTAAAAAGATGAGATGGGTGATGTTGTTCCCATCAATGAATCTTTTCCGGATGAACAGTTACTTAGCTTAAGTGTCCAACAAGTGCCTTGGTACGCTGATTTTGTCAATTTTCTTGCATGTGGCATTGTACCCCCTGACCTTGGTTTTCAGCAGAAAAAAAAGTTTTTTGTAGATGTTAGGCACTATTATTGGGATGAGCCCTTTTTATTCAAGCAGTGTACAGATGGTCTGATTAGGAGATGTGTTCCCGAGACTGAAGTTCGAGCCATCCTAGATCACTGCCATTCCCTTTCCTGTGGAGGCCATATGAGTACTTCTAAGACAGCCGCAAAGGTGTTGCAAGCAGGCTTCTATTGGCCACATATTTTCAAGGATGTGCGTAAGTATGTCCTCACTTGTGATGCATGCCAAAGGGCCGATAATATTGGTAAGAGGCATGAAATGCCACTTAATAGTATTCTTGAGGTTGAATTATTTGATGTATGGGGTGTTGATTTCATGGGACCCTTTCCCCCGTCGTTTGGAAATCAATTTATTCTGGCTGCAGTTGACTATATATCCAAATGGGTAGAAGCCATTGCTTCGCCTCATTCGGATGCTAAGACTGTAATTAAACTTTTTAGAAAGATAATTTTTCCAAGGTTTGGGGTCCCTAAATGTATAATTAGTGATGGAGGGTCCCACTTTATTGAAAAAACTTTTCAGACCCTCTTGAAAAAATACGGAGTGAGACATAAGGTTGCTACACCTTACCACCCTCAAACTAGTGGCCAAGTTGAGGTTTCTAATAGGGAGATTAAAATCATTCTTCAGGAGGTGGTTAATACTTCCCGTAAGGATTGGTCTATTAAATTAGACGATTCCTTATGGGCGTATCGAACCGCTTACAAAACTTCCATTGGAACCACACCTTTTAAACTGGTTTATGGGAAACCGTGTCATTTACCTGTTGAATTGGAATATAAGTCTTTTTGGGCTATAAAAATGCTTAACTTTGATATGAAGCTTGCAGGTGAACACAGGTTGCTGGAGTTGAACGAGCTTGAGGAGCTCCGGTTGGATGCTTATGAAAATGCCAAGATCTACAAGGAAAAAACTAAAAAATGGCATGATCGTCACATCCTCAGGAGATCCTTTAACCCTGGTGATATGGTGTTACTTTTCAACTCCCGATTGAAGCTATTCCCTAGCAAATTGAGGTCCCGGTGGTCGGGACCATTTCAGGTAACTAAGGTATATCCTTTTGGAGTTGTTGAGTTATGGAGCGATAAGTCTGGTTCATTTAAAGTGAATGGACAAAGGCTTAAGCACTACTTGATAGGAGAACCCATCCAACAAGCAAGTGCTTTGGACTTGCTTGATGGATTGGATTCTTGATTCCAAAGAATGCCAAGCGTCCGGCTGAAGACGTTAAACTTAGCACTAATGGGGAGGTAACCCCATTTATCATTCTTTAAACATTTTTCTTGTCGTATATATAAAAATAAAAAAAACAAAAGGAAGAAAGTTTGTTTGTTTGTTTCATTTATAAGTCCAACATAATTTGTTGCATGTTCATTGTTTGTTAATTTTGCATTGCATGGGTTTTGTTTTGTTTTGTACATATTTCTTATGATTGAATGCAACATGTGTTTCCATGGGATAAGATGAATCCAGTAAAGGTAAGTCATGGTGCGGATTTGGGGAAATTTTGATTGAAAAACAGTGAGATCCACTGCCAGTGGGTTTTCCCACTGCCAGTGGACTCCTCTGACTTGGAAAAGGCTGTTAAACTGATTTTGAAAAATTCCCCAGGCAGTAAACTCCACTGGCCGTGGGTTTTTCCCACTGCCAGTGGGTTTTCAACAGGTTTTACATGCATTTTTTTTTTGAACAATTTTTGGGACTGGACCAGTGGGTTCCACGGGCCGTGGGTTTTTCCCACTGGCCGTGGCAACCCATCAGACCCAGCATGTGAAAACGAAAAATTAGGGGGAAGGACCAGAGGGTTCCACGGGCCGTGGGTTTTTCCCACTGGCTGTGGGAACCCATCAGGTTTTATAAAAATGGCTCCTTTTATTTCAAACAGCCCCCACCCATGTTTCTTTCCACTCAATGCATATCCTCTTGTGTGTTTCCTACTCTTTGCTCTCTTTTCAAATATTGGCACCACTAAATTGCAATTGAAAACCCCCATCCTTCATTATTCTTCCTCACATTCCTTGTTTCAAATTTTATGCAAGTAAGTATGGTCTTATCATGTTTTAGTTTGGGGTTTTTCTTTTGAAGTTCCTTGGGTTCTTTTCTTTTACCATAACTTTGATTGTGAAGTGATATCATTCTATGAAAAAGGTTTCTATATGCTTATGCTTGATTGTTATCATGGTTTATTAGGATGGGTATTCTTAAAAAATCATCTTCATGCTTCATTATCCATTCTAGTTCTTCATTTGGGTTAAAACCCCTTTGTTGTTTCCTCCATGATTTTGAATCCTTTTCATATAAGTGAATACTTGGTGCTTGCTTGGTGATGGATTAAAGTTGTTGTTCAAATTTGGTAACCCTTAGCATCTACATTCATGGTTTTCTTAGTGTTACACTTGTTGCATACCAAGTGTTTGAATAAATGTCTAAACCAGAATTTTTGCTACTTGGTTGCATATTAATGTGTTTTGTGGTGACTTTCTTGGTGTCAAGCTTGTTGCCCACCAAGTGTTTGGCAAATTGCCCAAACCAATCTTTTGTTTTTCCTTGTATATATTTTGATCCTTTTTGGGTTTCCCTATACTTACCCATCCTGCCAATATCATGTTGTTGATTATATTGACATCTATTGTGTAGAAATTTGAATTGCAATTTTAGGTGCCCAAAAAACATGTCTTCGGGACGAACCAAGAATGTCTGCAAAAAGAAAGAGGCAAAACAAAGGTACGTCATCTAACTATTCTAGTATAGATGGTAGTGAATGTACCTCTGATGAACAAAAGATGCGCTTATCTTCCTTGACCTCTAGGGAAATTATCCCCTCTAGGTTCTTTTGCAAGAAATCTTTATTGGAACTTGGGTTATATGATGATACCTTTAGACTGTGCACGAATATGGGGTGGAAAGATTTTATTGAACTATATGAGCCTTGTTATGAACGCACCACATTAGAGTTTCTGAGTTCCATTGATATTAAGCCTTGTGATAATGAGTCGACCTGGGAAATCACTTTTAGGCTAAATAACACTGATTATAGGATGGACTTAGCTGATGTGGATGCCATCTACGGTTTTCCATCTGTCCCTGGAGATGCCTCTGCTAAATTAAATGCCGCCCGCATCCCTAGGGATTTTAGGGCCAAGTATTTTTGGTCTAGACTCTCTAAATCTAGGGAGACTTATGACCCATCTTCTACCAAAGCCTCACTCATGCATCACCCTGTCTTTAGATACCTTCAGAGGTTTATGGCCCGATCCATTTTTGGTTGATATGATAGTCCTGGTACTATTAGGGCTGCTGAGCTTTATTTTCTGTATGCCATGATTAATAACATCCCGGTCCACTCTACGAAATGGCTTTTTATCCAATTCGCTAGGGTAGGAAGGGCTACTACTGGAAGGATTGTCATCGCAGGCTATATAAATCCTATTGCGAGGTATGTGGGGATAGATCTGCAAGAGGATACCTTACTTTGCCAACCCAAGCGGGTTGATATTGATGAGATGGTCCACATGGGTATGCTTGTATTAGAACGTGGAATTTACTGTTTGGTTATTCCCGGATTCTCTGTGCCTCACCCCTTGCCTGACCCTAGCTTCACTAGCCTGGAGGGTAAAACTTCTTTCTTATTTTCAGGTACAGAAGAGGATACCCCCTTGGACACCGAGATGCCTCTTCCTCATGACCACTCAGCTGGCCCGTCTAGATCCTCTCCCGATTTTGGATTTTCTATGGAACGGATGTATTCCTTGATGCAAGGAATGAACACCCGTTTAGAGTCTTTATCTATTGAGCAACTCCGGCAAGGGAACAGGATCGATGGCATAGCCCAGCGCGTGGATGCCATGTACTCCTGGCACCTCCAGCAAGGTCATTTTCCTCCTCCCTCCCCATGACGGGTTTGTTCCTAAAAATAAGTTTCATTGTACTTGGTATCCTCTCTACTGACCAGTGAGGACACTGCTCACTTTAAGTTTGGGGTAGTAGGTACAAGGAAACTTATTCCGAGCCTTTGCACCTTGACATTTCTTTGCATTTTTCTTTTGGTTCTATTTGATCATTCTTGACATTTCTTTGCATTTTTCTTTTGGTTTTATTTGATCATGTTAGGTTGTAGTTTGCCTGCATTTTGTTTGTTTTGAATGTCTATGCCCCCCCATCTAAGACAACATAGCATGTTTACTTGTGATTGTCATTGCCACAAATGGGTTTCAGTTGAGATGATAGAATTTTAAAGCTTTGTGGAATCCATAATATATAAATAAAAACAAAATAAAATTGACGATTGCTTGTTTGTTAAAAAGGTACCATGCTTTATGACTCTGTGCTCTCTTTGACTAGGTTTACTCACCTGTACTCGTGACAGCTTTTGAGCCAATAAAGGGTATGTTTTGAAAAGTAAATATTTACAAAAACCTCTATTTTCTGGTATTGAGTGTATCATGCATTTTGAAGTGCTCTAGAACTTGGCTTGTGACCGATTCAAAATGGTTGGTGATTAACAGAGTATGGAATGAAAAAGGCACTATAGGTTTTATTCCTTGGCCTCCAACCTTTGAATGTTTCAATGCACCACTAGTTGCCCCCTATTGAGCCTAAATTTTGATTTTTGTTTCTGAACCCTTTGGTAATGAATTTGGTAAATTGCTGAGAAAAATAATACAATTCAAGGATGGCAGCTAGAATGAAAAGTCTAAAAGAGAAGCAAATTTAGTTGGGGAACAAAAAAAATAAAATGAACTTGTATTTCCGACTGAAGAAAATAAAAAAAATAATAAAGAAAAAGATGAAAGCAAGGTTGAAAAAGGACTCACTTGAAGAAAATATATTCTCTGGTTTGCTTTCTGAAATTTCATTGTTCTCAGTGATTTCATCTGATTAATAGTAACCCTTTGAATTCCTTTTTCTTGGTATCCATGCCTGCATTTGCAAACCCTTGGCCCCACTACAACCAGATGAAAGACCTTTGGACCATAAATTGTTTTTCTAAATAACTGTAGAGAATTTGGTCACTTGCCAAGCCTATGGTAGTGCTTTGAAATGATATGACTTGAGTGACACTTGTACACAAGCCTAAACACTTAGAGAGAAATGGAAAGATGTGTGTCTATGGCCTAGTCTTGTGAGCATGGTATGAATACTTGTGTGGATACCTGTAGTGATAATCTTGCAATAATCTGTTGATAGTTTCTCTAATTGGGTTCTCCAAGTTGTTTTGAGTTCTTCGTCCTATTGTTCATTGTTTGTGGTGATGATAATTGCTTGGGGACAAGCAATGTTTTAGTTTGGGGTATTTTGATAGGCGTTTTGTTTGCAAGATTTTAGTGCCTTTTTATTAAGTTTTTCTAGATCGTTTGTGTTATCTTATCCCTAATTCCAAGTATTTTTTCTTTCATTCCGCATTTGTTACTCGGGTGTTTCAAGTTTTTGCAGGAATAGCTTGTTTACAGGTACATACATTCCAAACGAGAAGCATCCGAGGAAGCATTGGATAAATGGAAGGGTTTCAAGACACCAAAAAGCAGCAACGTGAAGTCCAGAGAAACCCACTGGCCGTGGGTTTTTCCCACTGCTAGTGGATCTTGCTGCCCTGTCAAAAACATGCACAAATTGGAGTCCAGAGAAACCCACTGGCCGTGGGTTTTTCCCACTGCCAGTGGATCTTGCTGCCCTGTGACAAACATGCATAAATTGGGGTCCAAAGAAACCCACTGGCCGTGGGTTCCTCTGTTTAAATGTTCAAAATTGCATTTGTTGGATCTCCAGTATGATCCACTGGCCGTGGGTTTTTCCCACTGCCAGTGGGTTTTTGCACGCACAGCAGTTCCTTGATTTTAGGGAGCAGTTTCTGGGGTTTATAGGGACAGTTTGAAAAGAACAAAAGACACAGACATTTTGGGACATTTTTTGGGGAGAAAAAGAGAGAGTTTTACTTGGGGATTATTGAAGAAATCAAGACCATAGGCGTTGAAGAACATCCTTGGGCATTTTTCAGAAGGATTCGCAAGCACAAGTGAGAGCTTTTGCTTTGTGTTCTTTGCTTTCTCCTTAGGTTTTCTCTTTCTCTGTAATTTCTGCATATGATTCCATCAATGGGCTGTAGTGAATTGAGCATGTGTAGCTAAACGACATCTTGGGATTAGGGTGTGACAATGCTTATGTATTGAACTTCTTTTGGATGTTTCTGTTTATTAATTCATTGCTTCTATTCAATTTCCATGAACACGTAATGCTTTTGAATACCTAGAGATAGGATCAATTGAAATTAAACTCTAAGAGAATCGAAAGGTTAATTAGTTGTTTGAACGCATGAAATTGAACTTAGAATCATAGGTCACGAAAGTGGGTATGACGATTCGAGGTTTAATAGGATTTCACCGCTCTTAACAAGTTCACATAATAAATCGAACGCGGTTCTTTATTATTTGGGCACATTAATGTTACTCTAAGAAGAGGGCTTAATCAAATTCGGAAATCCAACCTTAGAGCGTGAATTAACAAATAGAAGGGTCTTAGGAAAATCAAATACATAGCATGATCATACACCAAATCCCAAGAGTTTCACCATCATTTATTCTATTTCAATCTCGGAATTCATTTAGTTCTTTCAGATAGCATTCCTTTTAACTTTTGCTTTTCTTAATCTTTTGAATTTCAAACCTAATTTCACAATTTTCTAGATAATTGAACCACTGTGAAAACTTGTACTTGGGAACAATCTCTGTGGGACGATAACTTTTTATTACGCGATACCTCGTGTACTTGCGGGCCTATCAAATACACGGTTGGGAGAAAGAGAGAGTGAAAAGATGACCATTGTGTAATAGAGTGTAAAGTGAGTAAAGGGAGAAAGGAAGAAGTGGACGGCTGAATGGAGAAAGGAAAATAGGATTTTTGGTTTTCTTTTAATTCATTTGGCTCGTATTTTCCCCGTTTAAGAATATACGTTGTGTCCAATTAATTATTTCCTCAACACCGAAAATTATTTTAACTATACCATCATAACCACAATAATTTTCTAAGTACTCTAGACCCATCAAATATCCAACTTGACCAAGTAGGTCCCACATCGTCTGTTAAATCATCCGGTTCTGATAAATCTTAACTTACCAATAATTCACCTCTAGCGTCTAATTAATTTTCCCATAATTATTGGACCATAAATAATTAATTATCTTCACCCAATAAATTTATTTTCTTCAAAATTTGGGATGTTACATAATACTCTGTTTGGGCTTACAAATTCCTGCTTTATGGAACCATGGCCATGGTTCAAGCCACGACTTGGCTGTGGTTTTGGGGATACTTTTCATCATTTTCTTTCTCTTCAAGTCATAAATAACACTACTATGGGTTTTGCTCTTCCATTGATGCACACAAAAAGATCTTGAAACCTTATGTTACCTACAAAACTAGCAAACCTAGTAGCAATTACGGGAAGAACCAAAATAACCAAGGAATTTAGGGGAAAAGATGAAATGATACATAAAAACTCCTAGAAAAGAAGTCCTAAAATGATGTGTTTTAAAGACACATCATTGTTTTTTTCTTTAATTCTTCAAAAGACTATGGCGCTCCTTTTGCTAGAAACAAGGCAAAAAGAGACCTCGGTTGCAACGCTTCTATGGTGATGTGTAATTGGATCTGCTCCGTCAATCCCAACACGAGTGTAGCTTCTTTATAAAATCGCTTCATGAAGTCCCTTAACAATTTATTCCCCGTTGTTTTATCTGAGCCAAGGTGTGGGAAGTTTTTGGGACATCACTCCAGATGACAAAGTGGTCTTAGAATGCTTGCGGCAACTCTTCCTAAGAATCTATGGACCCCACCGACAATCCTTTGAACTACCCAAGGCTCCTACCACTAAGGTTCTAGGGAACATATGGCACATGGCATCTTCTTTTACCCTTAGGAATAGGGACTTGTTAGTGGATGCATCCAGATGTTTACCGAGGTTAGTATCTCCGGTATATTTTCATATTGATAATGATTAGGGGGTCTAAAGATGTCTGGGAATAGTGATATTCATTAGACGTTGTGTAAATGGTATACTGGATTTATATTCTCTTGATCCATCAACAATTTATAGATTACGACCTTAGGGATTATGATGTTCCACCTGTTATGTGGACTCCTAATTGTCTTTGTAGGTTAGGATCTTCAAGTAATCAGGCAATGTTGACACATCCTACGATGATGGTTACGGTTAGGACCTAGTTGGGGATCTTTTGGCCTGACCAGCCATACTTTCTTCAGCTTCCCTAGCCTTTGTCTGCCTGAACTCATGCAATTTGTGAGTGTAACATCCTAAATTTTAAAGAAATAAATTTATTAGATGATGATAATTAATTATTTATGGTCCAATATATATGGAAAAAATAATTAGACATTAATTGTGGTATATCGGTAAATTAAAATTTACTAAAATTGGATAATTTAACAGATGGTGTAGGACCTACTAAGTCAAATTAGATATTTGATGGGTCTAGGATACTTAGGAAATTATTGTGGTTATAGTGATATGATTAAAATAATTTTTGATGTTAAGGAGATATTTATTCGGACACAACGTATGATAATAAGCGGTAAAAATACAAGCCAATTAAAATTAAAAGAAAACATAAAATCCCTTTTTCCCTCTTCTCATCACTATGTGATTTTTCCCACTCATATTTACTCTCTTTTGCCTATTGGATAAAGGGAATTGTTGACCATTGGAAAAAGTAAGATGATGCACCCTTTTGACCATTGGACAATGACCAATTTTACGATTTATCTCTCCTTCTTCCCTTTAATTTTCGGTGGCTTCTCTCAACTCTCCCTCCATACTTCATTTTCTTCTTCTTCTTTATTCCTCCTAACCCAAAATCATTTACCCCTTCTCCATGCCCACTTTCACTAAAAACAATTTCTAAGCTTGGATTTGTGAGGCAAGGAAGGCACTTTGTGGTGTATCTCAACTCATCTCCCTTCTCTTCCTCTTAATTTCATGTTTGTCTTTGTGCTTGGAGAAAGGTAAGGTTTCACCATACCTATGGCTTTTGATGGTGGTTTTAAGGTTGTTTAAGTATTATAATAGAAGATTAAGTGTAGTTTTGATGAATAAATGTATGTGGAACCTAAGCCCTAGGGTAGATGACCATTGGGAATTTTGTTGCTGTTGATGATGACATGAATATGATGTTGTTGTCTTGGAAAAGCTTAAGTGATGTAAAGAAATGATTGGAATTGATTTTAGCAAATTTTGTTAAAAACCCTAACATGTGGAAATTAGGGCTTTTGGAAATTTTTGATGAATTTAGGGTTCATTTGCCTTGAGAATGATTTTGGATAAGGAAATGAAGTTTTGGAATGGTTCACTTTAATTATTGAAGTTGGGAATTTGAGAAATTAACAAAAATGTAGAAGGCACCAAGTTGGTAAGTTAGTAGAAGTGGTATTTAGTGTGTGTTGGTGACTTGGTAGTTATTTTGTAGTCATTTAATTTTAGAGAATATGGATTAGTGGGAAGGAATTCTCGAAACCTAACAAAATAAGAAAATCGGTGTTTATAACATGCTTAAGACATGTTAAGAGTTTTAGATATAATGGTGAATATTTAGAATTTGAAATTAATGCCTTGATAGGCCAATTAATTGAGATTTATGTATATGTTAATGTAGGATCTATTCCGAACGACGAGGCAGGACCATCGAATTGCTTGGATTACTTCTCTTAAGGTAGAAGAGGAGTTTATATTCTAAATGTATGAGTAGAGTATTTGTTGATTGTTGTATGTGATATTACACATGTTTTCCTTGTCCTTGATGTAGTGATGATTTGTGATGTTGGATATGGGGATGTTAGTGTGCTTGGCAAATGTGTGATATGTATTTGGAATAGTGGTGGTATGCTTTGTGGTGATTGATAATTATTATGAGAATTTGGGGCAAATGTTGTGCCTTGTGTTGAGAATATATGTATATTCACCACAAATATTGAACGATGAATGTTGATGTTGAATGAAAACGGATATTGTTGTTAGGCATACCCTTGAATATTGATGAAAGGTTGATGGATATTGTTGTTGATGATTTTTGATGCCATTATGGGTGATGTAAGTATGAACTTGTATTTATGAGTTGAATTAGTGTTGATGAAAAATGTTGTTATACCACGCTAAAATTTGAAACAATGGCACTAATCAATGAAATTAAAATCCACTACGAATTGAGTGGTGATGTGATGATGGTGATGATTGATGAGTGACATGGTAGGATGCATAATGTGAGATTACATATGATTGGCATCTACATTGCATCTATGGCATATTGCATAGTTGTCAGTAAGGGATGTTAAGGGTTCCTCCAGTTGGCCCAGTAGGAGGGTGGCTCTGTGCATGAGCATTGTTAATTACCCTAGTGACTCAGTGGTAGAGTCACGAAGCTGCCCATGCTTAGCTATGGGGAGCTACATGTGGTTGGCCCAGTGGGGATGGCTCTTTGAGGAGCAGGTGTCCCCGGTGGTCCTTTGGATCACAGTTGCCATGGCATGGTTCATGGTTGGCCCGCAACACCATTATGTTGTTATGTTGTTACCGCGGTCATGGTGAAAATGATTGGTGTTGCAAGATGGGTGATACGGTTTGGTACCTATAAAAATTTGAGATTTGACATATATATGTACATATTTTACTACTACAATAGGGGAATGGTTATATATCTATGCTTGATACCCACAATTGATGATTGTTATTCCCACAGTCAGATCCAACAAATGTTTTTGATGAATATGATTCTTGTGCATATGCATTAGCTTAAGCGCATTTGCATATAGCATGGTGATATGCCAAAATGAGGATGAGATTGGATTGGTGATGATTGAAATGGGTGCAAGAAAACCTAAAGACAACAAGTATAATTATATGTGATGAAAAGACCTTGTGTATTGGTGATGATGCTTATTTTAGCCCAATAAGATGAAGGGCAATGATGTGTGCATGTGTATGTGCTTTGCTATAAGTTTTAGTTGATGATTATGATGTATGTATATGTCGATAGAATAATGGAGTTGTGATGATAATTGGTGTTTTTGATGCAAAGCCTACATGTTATTAGTGACATATGCACATAATCATAAATATATTCATATTCGTCACTTAGAATGTAAACTCACTCTCCATGTCATCTTTTTAGCATTGTGATGCAAGACGTACATAGGGTGAGATGCATCTTATTTTGGAACTCTATGTTTTGGTGGTGAAGGTAAAATAGTTTTATAGGGATGCCTTGGCCGGCAAATCATTGACTTTTGAGATCATCGATGTACTCGATGACAATGGTGTTGATGTAGATGTTGTGTTGATGGCTTAAGTTTACATATACTTGGTTTCACATTTTTTATGCATACATGTGTATACAATAGGTCAATTCTTTAATAAACAATCATATGAGTTTTGACAATGAAAGTTTTATAGCCCTGTTGATGGCAATGATGCATATGTTGATAGGAATCCATGGATAGGTGAATTATTAAAGTGTGAGGTTATGATCACAATGGTTATGCATGATTTAGAAGTAGATTTGATGACTTAAATGATGTTTAGAGTTAGTATAAAAAGGGCTTAGTGGATTAATGATATGTCCTATGTCTTGTGCTATAATGTGATTGATCCTTGATGATTTTATGCATAAAAGGACTAGGCATTGCATGATCTAAGGTCCCAAGGTATGACATGATTTGAAAATGGATTTTGGAGGATCAGGGGGTGATCCACGGCCAGTGGGAAATTCCCACGGTCAGTGGATCACACTGTTTATGAAATTACGGAATTTGGGTCATGGAAATAGCAAGTTCCACCGCTAGTGGATTTCTCTGTTTCTAAAATTTCAAAATTTTAGGCATGTGGCAGTGAATTCCACAGCCAATGGGAAATTCCCACCGCCAGTGGGAAATTCCCACTGCCTGTGGAAAATTCCTACTATCAGTGGATTTTTCCAGTGTTGGATTTTACATGCTTTTATGTCTTTTTGGGTTATGATTTGCATTTCCTTGTTTCATGGAACATTTGTATGGTTGAATATACATGTTCTTATCAAATCTTGGCAATCACCTCATACTTACCTAAATTATTTCTCATATCCCCTCTTACTCTTGGATTAATTTTCACATTTCGTAAATATTTGTGTGGGGATTAAGTAATTGATCATCCTAGGTAGATGTTTGTTTAAATTGCATACATTCTCATATATGAGATAGGTCCTTAAAAAGATCCGAGGTAAATTGTTAAAGTTTTTATTTGTGGTGTTCTTCCAATGGTTGTTTTAAATCATGAAAAATTTATCTTAATTTCCATTATGTAAATATTAACAACTTTAATATCATTTACCGGATTAAGGGCGCCATAATGATATCCCCATAATATTTCATTTAATATTAATCATTTTTTAATAAAAATGCAAATAAAATTTTTTCACAAATATTTAATTAATGTTTCCCTTAACATTAAGACACCTATTTCATCCTAAACCTCAACACAACCTTCATATAACAAGTGCAAGGCCTAAGATGCAATTACAAAGCCTAAAAACACTTTTGGGGAAAATAGGGGCCTGACGCTACGCGTCATCCCCACGCTACGTGTGGGATCCCCTATTCAAACTTGACGCTACACGTCATGCTGGCGCTACACATCAGCATGAAAGTAACAGCATTGCTGCTGCCACCCATTTTAGGCCATTTTGTCAACTTCTGAGGTCCTAAATTGCCCGTTTCAACTCCAAACCTCACCAGACTTCATGGGCATTATATTACCCTTATTCCGGAGCTTCTGGCACAGTTCATTTGCCAAAATTCCATCATATGTACGAGTTATATGCAAAATGCATTTACGTCATTTTATATACAAAACCTATGCACCAAACTACCTAAATGGGTTCCAAACCACCCAAGGCCTATATGCATAGTTTCTAAATGGGGTAAGAAACCTAATGGTCCCCACTGAGGGTCCTTAAACCCACCGGATCCCGTAATCACCTATTTAGTTCATAAGTTCCACTTATTTTGTCTAATTCCACTATATGCATAACATGCATCAATTCATCAACGCATCAACCATTCCATTCACATTTGAATCAAAAAATAGTCCAAGCACACAATCATAAACCTGCCCATATCAAATAATCACTCCAAATTGGTTCCATGCCATAAATCACACATTGCACTATCTAATTTCATGAATTAACTTCACATATCAATTTTATACAATCAGTTCAGCCAAATCATTATGTAAGCAATATCAACATTATCGCCATTGCAATAGATTAATCCAAAGGATAATAACCTCATAAACCACATAGTTAATCATCATATCCTAAATACACATCAAGTAATACTAAATACAAGTTATTAATAAACTATTGCATAATCTTCATTTCCACAGCATTCCTGGCATTCGCTCCTTACTCGACAGCATCCTCTGGGGCATTCGTACCCTTCCCTATCACTGGTTACTATAGAAGAAAACAACAACAAGAGTGAGTATTTGGAAAATCATAATTAATCTAGAATGATAGCTATAATTAAAATAATTGTTTAATATAATTGTTATATAACTTACCTTTTATTTCATAATAATCCATTCTCGCCTAATACATAACTTGCTCACAATAAAGGATAAATCATGCACTCATCATTCAGTATCATTAAAGAAAATCATAGTTAGAATTCAATCATCAGTTACAATTATAAAACATCATGCTTATCAAATCAAGTTCTCCACAACTGACTCTTATATAACATATGACGTCTAATATCTGGATACTAAAAGAATTGACCTTTAACTGCGGGTCCTACTTGACACCCCGTGAACCCTGCTTAGTCCACCGAGCCCTGCTTGGCTCTCCACCTCAATCACTGGGTTCTACTTGACAACTAGGTAGCTCAACTGGATCTCAAAGGACTATGGGAGCCAAAAACGAGGGGTGAATCATATCGTCGGCCGTCCCACACCACATAAGCACATATACATACATAAATCAAACATCTCATCATTAATAATTAATAATCACCAATCATATAGGGCAGCTACATGGACCCGACCCTTAAACATCTCATCTCAATATATTTAATCTCCATTAATTCATCTAATTCGCCAACATATGCCAACTGAATTTATATTCCAATTCTAATTATGTGTACATAATATGTCATATAACTCAGTTTATCATCAATGCTATATAACCACAAAATAATCTCACACATAGCCACACAGTTCCATTTATCGAATATTCTTAACTCACTAGTTAACTTGTTTAATTCTTAAAATACTTATTCTTACGAATTCTTTAGTTTTCAATATATTCACACCAATCACACACATATATATATACATCTATATACATACGTTAAATCAAATATATTCATATTCCTAAATCCCATTTGTAACAGCCTGGTTTGATTTAATTACCAATTAAGGTTAATTACATAATTAAGAATATTGATTGATTTAATAATAATGATAATAATAATGACTGGAATTGTCATATATGCCCTTGGTGGGTTTGGAGGTGCTTTGGTTTTCTCTCTCCCTCTCTCCCTTGTGATTCCCATGCTGATGGGATGGGAGTTAATGGCGATGTGATGGCTGATGGAGAGGGAGTACAGGCGCAGGGGTAGTGTGATGATGGGAGCGGGCTGTCACAACAGTGAAGGGATAAGAGCAAACACTCCCCCTTTCTCTTGCAAATTCCTCTAGAGACTTTTCTCCTCCTTCGCTGTTTGTCTTCTCTTCTTCTTCCTCGCTGTTTCCTCATCTTCGTCTTCTTCATCTTCTTCTTCCACTCAACACCGAGTAGAACTCGAGTGGAAGTGGGAACATGAAGTGGAACAGCGTGGCTGTGATAGAGATCTTTGTGGTGTTCAGTGCCTTTAATGGCTGGACCCTCCTCTGTTCTACCTGAACGTTGATGGGTGCTTGAAAGCATGGAGTCCTTTACTGTTGGTGAGGACTGGGCTGTTCGTGTGGGGGAAACAGCCATGGAATCCTCCACTGGACCGAGTGTGAGGACTGTGTTGTGCTTTGGAGGTTTGGAACTCTCCACCACTTTGCTAAACAGAGCATGGCGTGTCATGGAGGCAGAACTATTCGTGTGTCCGAGTGGCTCGGTGTTCCTCCAAAAGAGATTCCTGTGCGGAATGGCTGGAAGCTGGGTCGTTCGGTTGAGAACGAGTGACCAAGGAGCAGTTGGTCGGATCTGCAAGCTCTGGGAGCTTCTAGGATCTTCATTCTAGGTAGGGGGGCTAACTTACATCTCAAATGTGTGGTTTATGGATGGGTTCCGGGTGGTTTTTGAAACATCCTAAGTTCAATTTGAGAGTAAACCAAGACCAGGAAAATTTTTCCAAAATCGAAGTAGATGCAAGGGTAAAATAAGTAGCTGAGAGTTAAGGAGGGTAGAATTAGGAGAAGAAGGAGAGAGAAGGAGTACCAACCACCCACAAGGCAACCAGCGGAAGGTGCAGAACCTGAGCGATCCCAACAGCGCCGACTCGCTCAGGCGGGATTCATTATCGCTCAAGCGAGACAACACGACACGCTTGGGCGAAGTTCGCATAGCTTAAGCGTAACCCATCAGAGACCTTCCTTACGCTCCCACTCGCTGGGGTGAGCATTTAGTCGCTGAGGCGAGTAACTCCACTCGGTATCCCATCACTCGGATTTCAGAATCTATGTTCACTCGGAAAGGTCCTTACTCACGACTCATTCAGATTCCACACGTACATTTCACTCGGAATATTCTTCACAGTCTATTATCACTCGGGTATTTCACTCGTTCTTCACTTGGCACACCTAATCCTTCTTACTCAAGTCCTCTCACTAAGTTAAATCTCACCTAAGAATCTTCTAGTTTTCCATAAGTTTACTACAATGGGTTTCACTCAGAATCTTATAGGTCACTCTTCAGTCGGAACACTCACTCTGAACATGTTGTTACTCTCCACTCGAGGAATTCCTAACAGTTTATTACTCTGAAGGGTCAGGTCAACCCCCCCCCCCCCCGCCCTACACGGAATTATACGACCTCATTCACTTGGAACTTCTTGACCTTTCATCACTCGGGGTAAAGTCACTATCTCGCTTCCCTCAGCAACAACTTAGTTCCATTTTTACCTAAGGTCGTACTAACTTCCCACGCTCGGAAGTACATATATAGGCATATCACTCAGATTTCACGCACAACATAGAATAGACATACAGTATGTCATAAGTATATATATAGGAGTGTATATAAATGATTACAAACACATTGTCATACTCTCAACCCAGGAGAGTTCAAATTCTGATTCAAGAGACTAAGATCAAAATACGAGCCGGCCAAGGCTTAACCAAAACCTTATACACAGTATCTACATATATATAGATATTTCCATAGTGCACAAGCATTCCACTCGGCGTGCAGCTTCACCTTCACTCGTTGTTCCGAGAGACATTTGATAAGTGCTTTATAACACAATAAAATAGATCTAGTTTGCTTAGGATTTTAATCATTATGCACTGTATTTCCTTTATTTATTGAGATTTTTGCTTTCTTTCCACTCTATTCTACTTGGGTATGTTATTTTGCAGGAATTAAGGTAATAAAGGGTCAAAAAACAAGAGAAAAACGACCATAAAATGATAAAGAAATAAGAAGAACAAGCCCAAAGTAGAAAGAACTCTCTTTTTATGCTGAATTCCGACTCAGAATGCTGAAATCCGACTCAGAATGTTAAAATCCGACTCAGAAATGCTGAATTCCGACTCAGAATGTTAAAATCCGACTCAAAATGACTAAATCCGAGTGGGATGACTGAGAAAGGACCAAATCCGAGTGGAATTACTCGGAATGGAGCAAATCCGAGTGGAATACTTCACTGTTGGATTAGAATCTGAGTGGAAAGTTCCCTGTCTTAGACATTCCGAGTGATAAATGGCTGACTCTGTTGGAGGTTCAATGCTGAAAAGGAATAAGTCTCGGTTGGAGGTGATTCTGAGTGAAAAAAGGGAATGACCTTCAATAAAAACTGCCCAAAGCTAATTCCGAGTGAAGAGATGCTCACTGAAGCAGATCTGACCAGGGAACAAGAACTTTTGTGGGCAAAAAGCTATTCCGAGTGAGTTGATTCCGAGTAGAAGAGGCCACTGAATGAATGTGTTGAATAAGAAGGAATCCGAGTGGTTTTATTAGAGAAAATGGCACTCTCAAGCGGAACAAGGCATTTCGGAGTAGTGTCTTAGCAAGTAAGGAAAAATCCGACCGGAAATGAAACACACTCGGGCAGACTCTCAAGTTTCACACTGAGCCCGAGTGAGAAGTCTCCAAAGAAAGCACATCCGAGTGAGTTGGGGCAGAAAGCTGCATTTCCGAGCATAGCAAGGCTCGAACATAAAGGAAATTCAATCAGCCGGATTCCAAAGTTTCTGAGTAAAAGTGAAGGCCATTCCGAGGAATTTGATTGACGACTGAAGTCAATTCCAAGTGGAAATCAACTCGGACTCCCGAGTGAAGGTGTGATTTTACCATTTGAATGTGACCGAGTGTATTCCTGAGAAATCCGAGCAAGGTCTCTCTCCGAGTGGTTCAATTCCATAGACATAGCCGAGTGAAACAGTGAGCAGACTTCCCAATCCTGAGTGAGCCACTTTCCAGTCGGTTCCAAGTCACCTTTTAATCAGTTCCGAGTGAATCACTTTTCACTCGGTTCCGATTCACTCTTCAATCGGTTCCGAAGGAATAAAGAAATCAGAGTTGCTTTGCTTGTCTCCTCAGACACTGTCCAACTTCAAAGCAACTTAACACCGACCGGTTTTCTTCCAAACACCGACCCTCAACTCAATACCGACCGGTTTTCTTCCAAACACCGACCCCTCAACTCGACACCGAGCAAAGATTCACTCGGTCTTCTTTACAAAATACACCTTTTTCCAGTTGGTTTTGTACACAAAAGGCATTTTTCCACTCGGATTCTGGAGAGAAGGTAAAATCCGACCCACATTCCCTCTCTTCTATCCGCTATCCCTTTCCTCTCCATTAATTCCACACCGTCCAGCCCACAACGTCCAGATCTCCATCCAACAGCAAGCCACAAAACCGACCAACACCTTCCAGCAAGCTGTCACTCGGTCTTGGGGATAAACAGCAAGCTTTCACTCGGTTTTGTGGAAAACAACACTTTTTCACTCGGAATTTCTCCACCTGCACCAATCATCACTAAATCTAAGCACCGAATTATTGGAAATATTAAAATATACAAATTGGAAACAAGTTGGCACAGCTGGAACTCACATGCACCGAAAGTTTCCTCCCACTTACAATTTTAACGCGTTTTCTTTGCTGGATTCATTCATCCATTCGCCTATAAAAGGGAAAGCAACCAGGAGCATCAAACGGCATCACTTGAATTCAATTCCTTTTCTTTCTTTTCTCTCTCGTTCTTCCTGTATCCTTCTCTTTTCTATTCTTTCTTTCTTCTTTATTTTTTCTTCCTCCGTCCTTTTTTCTTCTTTCTTTCTTTTTTCTTTATTTCTTTCTTAGTTCTTTTTCTTTCTTTTTCGTTTTGTTTCTCTTTTTATTTTCTTTTTCTTTATTTTATTTTAAGAGTTGTGAATTGTAAAAGTGAGTTATTTAAATTTGTAATTGGTGGAGGAATATTGCAACAAGGAAATACAGTGGTAAATTATTCTGAGCTTTTGGAGAAACCCGTAAGTCTTTATTTTTTACCATGTCTTGTATGTTTTATTTTTCCATTATATATATGAATTTGAATTATTTCATGAGTAGCTAAATTAATTATCTTGGGATAAAGGGGGTATGATAATATTTTATTGTTAATATTATTTTGACTTGGAATTAAATAAATTTCTATTTTCCATTTAGTTCAATTATGCTCAATGCTTTTAGTAATTCCTAACAAGAACCTAAATGATAAAACTGTATACTTACGGGTATATTAGTAAGTTTAGGTAATAAATAGAATCGAGAGATTTATTTTTATCGGAAAGCTTTGAACTAAACCTAAGATTTTTGAGATGCTTTTTGTGACCTCGGTAAAACAGTGAAAGTAATCAAAATTCTTTTGAGGAAATAAAAGAGATTTTCATAAAACGATAATGGGCTTTTCTGAGGATTAAGCAGCGCTTTCCATAGGTTAGGTACATTAATAGGATTCTGAGAGGAACATATTAATTAGCTTTTGGAAAATTCGCCTTGGAAAACTTAATTCGATCCTTATTTATGAAAAGTTAAAATTCATTAACATAAAATAGAGTCTTAATCCCCCGAAATCCCAAGATATTCTCAACTCTGATTTTTTTTTAAGTGTCAAGTAAATTTTGTTTCTAAATTTAGATTTTTAAATTGTGTTTTATTTTACAAAAACCTTAAAAATCAATTGTGTGGATAATTAAATTTCAATATGCTGGTACTTTGAACACAGTCCCTGTGGAGAACGATAATCTTTTATATTATGCGACATAACCCGTGCGCTTGCGGGCCCTGTCAAGTTTTTGGCGCCGTTGCCGGGGACTGTTGTCCCTCAAATATCGGCAATATTGAAATTCGATTAGATCATACTTGTTAATATTTTTATTGTTATTTTTATTTTTATTTTTATTTTCTTTGTAATTTTGTATTTTGTTCTATATTCTGTGTATCTGTTGTTGTTTTATTTTTGTAATTGTTTGTTTTATTTGTCATTTATTTTCTATTTATGCGACGAAGCCGTAGTGTCGATCTAAACTTAAGATTTGACCCTGAGATAGAACGTACCCTTAGAGCTTTGAGAAAACAACAAAAACAACAAAAAGAACAAAAAGAAAAACAAATGGCAGACTAACACAGACCCTTAAGAGATTTTGCCGCTCCAAGCACTAATGGGAGAGGATCTAGCATCCTTAGACCCACAGTGGAGGCTAACAATTTTGAATTGAAGCCTTCACTACTCTCAATGGTTCAACAGAACCAATTCGGAGGATTACCCTCCGAAGATCCAAATCTTCATCTTCAAATCTTTCTTGAATACTGTGACACCCTGAAGATGAACGGAGCCACCAATGATGCCATTCGCTTAAGACATTTCCCCTTCTCCTTAAGAGATAAAGCGAGAGCGTGGTTATACTCTCTTCCTGAAGGATCCATCATGACTTGGGAACAATTGTCCAGTGCTTTTATCAATAAATGGTACCCAAGGAACAAGACTGATGTGCTGAGAAAACAAATCATCAATTTTTCACAAAAAGATTATGAATCCTTGTATGAAGCCTGGGAAAGATACAGGGAGATGCTGAGAAAATGTCCTCACCATGGGATAGAAAGGTGGTTGACAATCCATATTTTCTATAATGGACTAACTTCCACACAAAAGATCTCTTTAGATGCTGCAGCTGGAGGAGCTTTCATGAGTAAAAATGTTGATGAAGCTGAGAACCTGATTGAGGAAATAGCTCAAAACACTCACCAGTGGAACTCTGAGAGAGGAGTACCTTCTAAAACACCAGGTAAGTATTCTGTCGATGCTCTTTCCCTACTTTCTGCCAAAGTTGAAGCATTAACATTAAAACTTGATAAAATAGGGTCAACAGGTGCTACTAATATTGTTTGTGAAGTTTGTGGTGTTTCAGGACATGGAGCTACAAACTGCCATTTAGCAATGACCCCTAATCAAGAACAAGAAATGCATCAGGTGGATGCTATTGGAAACTATAGTGGAAATTATCAAGGTAAATACTGACCTCCACAAGGTCCACCTGGCTTCCAAAATAGGCTACCTCAATTCTAAAGTAACTACAAACCTCAACAAGGAACCTATATTCCACAAAAATCAAAGCTAGAATCCTTGATGGAGACATTTGTAGCTACTCAACTTAAACAAAATGATGAATTCTCTGATGCAATAAAAAAACTTGGCTTCAAAAGTGGACTCTCTTGCCACTCACAACAAAATACTGGAAAATCAAATTGCCCAACAAGCCTCCTATTCTCAAAGAGCACCGGGAACATTTCTTGGGAAACCAGAGGCTGGACCATCTAACCAAACCATGGTTGTCACTCTTAGGAGTGGTACTCAATACGATGGGCCAGTTGACAAGACTACAAAAGAGGAAAAGAAAATAGATGAATCTTCATCTCATCCAGTAATTGAAGAAGAGAAACCACAAGAAAAGAAGGAGGAGGTTAAGCCATATCAACCTCCCATTCCATTTCCTCAGCGCTTAGCCAAAGCAAAGTTGGACAAACAATTTGGTAAGTTCCTTGATGTTTTAAAGAAATTGTATATTAATATTCCTTTTACAGATGCTTTGCAGCAAATGCCCACATATGCAAAGTTCCTGAAGGACATTCTGTCCAACAAAAGAAGACTGGAGGAAGATGGTACAGTTGCACTTACTGAAGAGTGTAGTGCTCTAATTCAAAAGAAACTTCCACCCAAGCTCCAAGATCCAGGTAGTTTCTCTATTCCTTGCATGATTGGTGACATGAATATAGATAAAGCATTGTGTGATTTAGGAGCGAGTGTGAGTTTAATGCCATTATCTGTTGCTGAAAAGTTAGGATTGGGTGAACTAAAACCTACTAGGATGTCTTTACAATTGGCTGATAGATCTGTAAAATATCCTGTAGGAAGTTTAGAGGATGTTCCTATTAAGATAGGAAAATTTTTTATACCTGCTGACTTTGTTGTGCTTGAAATGGACGAAGATTCTTTGATTCCTATTATTTTAGGCAGACCATTTTTAGCAACTGCAGGTGCTGTGATCGATGTCAAGAATGGTAAGTTGTCTCTAACTGTTAGAGACCAAAAGGTTGATTTCAACTTGAAAAATGTTTTAGAAAAACCTTATAATGATGTTTGCTGTACTGTGGATTTTATCAAACAAGTGGTAAAGGAAACAATCCTTCCTAATGACCCACTTGAAACTGTTTTCATGATTGAGCTGACAGAAACAACTGATTGCTCTGAGGCCCCACATGACACTGAGGTCATGTGTGACAAAGTGGTAAGCCCCAATGTGGAATTAAAACCTTTACCAGCTTCATTAAGGTATGAATTTCTTGGTCCTAATTCCACATATCCTGTGATTATCAATGCTGAATTAAATCCATGTGAAACTGAAAAACTTTTGAAACAACTTAGGTTATATAGAAAGGTAATAGGTTATACAATGGATGATATCAAAGGGATTAGCCCTTCTCTTTGTATGCACAGGATTACTGTAAAAGATAAAAGTAGGCCCACAGTAGAACCACTTAGGAGATTAAATCCTAAAATGCAAGAAGTGGTTAAAAAGGAAATTTTGAAATTGCTTGATGCTGGAGTCATATATCCTGTTGATAGTAGTAAATGGGTAAGTCCTGTCCATGTGGTGCCTAAAAAGGGGGGAATAACTGTGATTGAAAATGATAAACATAACTTGATTCCTACTAGGATTGTCTCTGGTTGGCGCATGTGCATTGATTATAGGAAGTTAAATAGCGCCACGAAAAAAGATCATTTTCCCCTCCCTTTTATTCATCAGATGCTTGAAAGACTTGCGAAACACTCTTATTTCTGTTATTTGGATGGGTATTCAGGTTTTCATCAAATTCCCATTCATCCATCTGATCAAGAAAAGACTACCTTCACTTGCCCTTATGGGACTTATGCTTACAGACGTATGCCTTTTGGTTTATGTAATGCACCTGCGACTTTTCAAAGGTGTATGCAAGCAATTTTTTCTGAACTTATTGAAAATGTGATGGAAGTCTTTATGGATGATTTTTCAGTGCATGGTTTGGATTTTGATAATTGTTTAACAAATTTGTGCCAAGTCTTACAGCGTTGTGAAGAAACCAATTTGGTTCTAAATTGGGAAAAATGTCATTTTATGGTAAGAGAAGGCATAGTTCTTGGACACCTGGTGTCTGAGAGAGGTATAGAAGTTGATAAGGCTAAAGTAGAAGTGATTGAAAAATTGCCTCCACCCACAAATGTGAAAGGTATTCGGAGTTTTCTTAGACATGCAAGGTTTTACCACAGGTTCATTAAAGATTTCTCCAAGATCACAAAGCCTCTTACAACTCTTCTAGGTAAGGATGTGCCTTTCAATTTTGATTCATCTTGTATGGAAGCTTTTTGCAGGATTAAGCAAGCTCTAATCTCTGCCCCCATCGTGCAACCACCTGATTGGAAACTCCCGTTTACGTTCATGTGCGATGCGAGTGATTACGCAGTGGGGGTTGTGTTGGGGCAAAGAAAGGATAAAAAGCTCCATGTAATTCATTATGCCAGCCGGACGCTAGATGATGCTCAGGTAAATTATGCCATAACTGAAAAAGAACTGTTAGCTATTGTCTTTGCTTTTGATAAATTTAGGTCTTACTTGGTAGGTTCACATGTTACTATTTACACTGACCACTCTGCCATTAAGTATCTATTGAATAAAAAGGAAGCAAAGCCTAGATTAATTAGGTGGATTCTAATATTGTAAGAATTTGACTTGGAAATTAAGGACAAGAAGGGTACCGAGAACTTGGTCGCTGACCACCTATCTAGGTTGACATCTGAAAAAGAACAAACAGATAATATTCCTATCAATGAATCTTTTCCGGATGAACAACTCTTGAATCTTAGTATCCAAGGTGTCCCTTGGTATGCTGATTTTGTAAATTTTCTTGCATGTGGTATCTTACCTCCTGATCTTAGCTTTCAGCAAAGTAAAAAGTTTTATGCAGATGTCAAGCATTATTATTGGGATGAACCACTCCTTTTCAAGCAATGTGCAGATGGTATGATTCGGAGATGTGTTTCACAAGATGATGTCCATGCTATCTTGGATCATTGCCATTCTCTTTCTTGTGGAGGGCACATGAGCACCTCTAAAACAGCCGCTAAAGTATTACAAGCTGGGTTCTATTGGCCAAATATTTTTAAGGATGTACGTAAGTATATTCTAACTTGTGATGCTTGCCAAAGAACAGGTAACATTGATAAGAGACAAGAAATGCCATTGAATACCATTTTAGAAGTTGAACTGTTTGATGTATGGGGTGTTGATTTTATGGGACCTTTTCCTTCCTCTTTTGGAAATCAGTTCATATTAGTGGCAGTTGACTATGTGTCAAAAAGGGTGGAAGCCATTGCTTTACCCCATTCTGATGCTAAGACTGTTAGTAAACTTTTCAAGAAAATAATATTTCCAAGGTTTGGGGTCCCAAAATGTGTTATAAGTGATGGAGGGTCTCATTTTATTGAGAAAACTTTTCAGACCCTTCTAAAGAAATATGGAGTTAAGCATAAGGTTGCTACACCTTATCACCCACAAACTAGTGGACAAGTTGAGGTATCCAATCGGGAAATTAAAAATATTCTTCAAAAAGTGGTGAATACATCACGTAAGGATTGGTCTATTAAGTTAGATGATTCCTTATGGGCGTATCGAACCGCATATAAAACTCCCATTGGAACCACACCTTTTAAGCTAGTATATGGGAAGCCCTGTCATTTACCTGTCGAGCTAGAATATAAATCTTTTTGGGCTGTTAAAACTCTTAACTTTGATCATAAGGCTGCAGGTGAACAAAGATTGTTGGAATTAAATGAGCTTGAATAACTCCGTCTAGATGCATACGAAAATGCCAGAATTTATAAAGAAAAAACCAAACAATGGCATGATCGTCACATCCAACGGAGAACATTTAATCCAGGTGATATGGTTTTACTATTTAATTCCAGATTGAAGCTTTTTCCAGGTAAACTGAGATCCCGATGGTCGGGACCATTCAAGGTGACAAAAGTCTTTCCCTTTGGAGCTGTCGAACTATGGAGCGAGAAATCTGGTACATTAAGGGTAAATGGACAGAGAGTAAAGCACTATCTGACAGGTCAACCAATACAACAAGCAAGTGACTTGGACTTGTTTGATGCTCCTGATGAGTAAATCCAAAAGGTGAGAAGTCTGGCTGAAGACTTAAAACTTAGCACTGATAGGGAGGTAACCCTATAAAAAGTTATTGTTTCATTTTAAGTTAAAAAAAAAAACCCAACTATGTCAACTGCTAGTTTGGGGTTACTACAGGTAAGTTTTCTTATACTTTTATCATCCATTTTAACATTGAGGACAATGTCAAATTCTGGTTTGGGGTGGTAGGTAAGAAAACTTAACTGTTTTGTTTACGTTGTGTGATTGTCATTTTATTATGCATGTGTGTTTTCCTTGTTTTGTTGTAATCTTGTAATTTACCATGATTGCATGATAAATTTACTTTGAACACGAGGCTAAAGTATCTAAGGATCCCAAAATTTTGAGTAAAATTTTCAAAATTTGATTGTTTAAATGCCAAATAAATGCTTAAATGAACCTTATGTGATTAAAATTTTCTTTGAAAAGACTTTCCATGGTTAGACTTGAGCCAAAATGGGTTGTTTATCAAACAAATTTTCAAAACCCATATTTTCTTGATTGAGTGAATCTCATAGTCATTAATATTCTAGAACTTGTTTTTCAACCGATTCAAAATGGTTTTTGATTATATGTCTTAGGATGATAAAGGCACAATTAGGTTTTATTCTTAAGCCTCAGAATTTTGTATAATTTGACCCCTAGTTGCCCCTTTTGAGCATGAAAGTGAAAATTTTTCTTTGAAACCTTTCATTGACTGATATTCTCTTAATGGTGAAAAAGTTGGAAATTTAGTGGAGCAAAGAAATAAAAAAGGACTTAAGAAAAATATGTATTGAATGTAAAGAAAAACAAGAAAAAGAAAAAAAAAGAAAATCAAAAGGATGATATTGAATGAATTCCAAAAAAGTCCATAAAAATTCAAAAATTTGCTCTGTTAAATTTATGATGATAATTTGAATCATTCATGACTGTTAAAGCTCTTTTGTATTCCATTTTTCTTGAAATTCCTACCTTAACAATACAACCCAAGGCCACGTTACAACCCTTTGAAAGTCCTTTAGACTTTGACATATTTTCTATCTAAACTATAGAGTTTCTGGTTTATTAACAAGCTTATGGTAATGTTTTTTGACTATGATGATTTGAGAGATACACAAACCTTGAAACACTTGAGTGAAAATTGTGAGAAGAGTATCTCAAGTCTTGACATTGAAAATTGATTCACATAAGTAAATTAAAATTTGCATTTGAATAAATCTTTTTCTTTATTTTGGATTCCTTAGTTTATTAAGCTTAGTGTTTTCTGTATTTTATCTTGTGAATATGGTGATTGCTTGAGGACAAGCAATGCTTTGGTTTGGGGTATTTTGATAAGTGCTTTATAACACAATAAAATAGATCTAGTTTGCTTAGGATTTTAATCATTATGCACTGTATTTCCTTTATTTATTGAGATTTTTGCTTTCTTTCCACTCTATTCTACTTGGGTATGTTATTTTGCAGGAATTAAGGTAATAAAGGGTCAAAAATAAGAGAAAAACGACCATAAAATGATAAAGAAACAAGAAGAACAAGCCCAAAGTAGAAAGAACTCTCTTTTTATGCTGAATTCCGACTCAAATTGCTGAAATCCGACTCAGAATGTTAAAATCCGACTCAGAAATGCTGAATTCCGACTCAGAATGTTAAAATCTGACTCAAAATGACCAAATCCGAGTGGGATGACTAAGAAAGGACCAAATCTGAGTGGAATTACTCAGAATGGAGCAAATCCGAGTGGAATACTTCACTATTGGATTAGAATCCGAGTGGAAAGTTCCCTGTCTTAGACATTCCGAGTGATAAATGGCTGACTCTGTTGGAGGTTCAATGCTGAAAAGGAATAAGTCTCGGTTGGAGGTGATTCTGAGTGAAAAAAGGGAATGACCTTCAATAAAAACTGCCCAAAGCTAATTCCGAGTGAAGGGATGCTCACTGAAGCAGATCTGACCAGGGAACAAGAACTTTTCTGGGCAAAAAGCTGTTCCAAGTGAGTTGATTCCGAGTAGAAGAGGCCACTGAATGAATGTGTTGAATAAGGAGGAATCCGAGTGGTTTCATTCGGAGAAAATGGCACTCACAAGAGGAACAAGGCATTTTCGAGTAGTGTCTTAGCAAGCAAGGAAAAATCCGACCAGAAATGAAACACACTCGGGCAGACTCTCAAGTTTCACACTGAGCCCGAGTGAGAAGTCTCCAAAGAAAGCACATCCGAGTGAGTTGGGGCAGAGAGCTGCATTTCTGAGCATAGCAAGGCTCGAACATAAAAGAAATTCAATCAGCCGGATTCCAAAGTTTCTGAGTAAAAGTGAAGGCCATTCCGAGTGATTTGATTGACGACTGAAGTCAATTCTGAGTGGAAATCAACTTGGACTCACGAGTGAAGGTGTGATTTTACCATTTGAATGTGACCGAGTGTATTCCTGAGAAATCCAAGCAAGATCTCTCTCCGAGTGGTTCAATTCCATAGACATAGCCGAGTGAAACAGTGAGCAGACTTCCCAATCCTGAGTGAGCCACTTTCCAGTCGGTTCTGAGTCACCTTTTAATCAGTTCTGAGTGAATCACTTTTCGCTCAGTTCCGATTCACTCTTCAATCGGTTCTGAAGGAATAAAGCAATCGGAGTTGCTTTGCTCATCTCCTCAGACACTGTCCAACTTTAAAGCAACTCAACACCGACCGGTTTTCCTCCAAACACCGACCCTCAACTCAATACCGACCGGTTTTCTTCCAAACACCGACCCCTCAACTCGACACCGAGCAAAGATTCACTCGGTCTTCTTTACAAAATGCACCTTTTTCCAGTCGGTTTTGTGCACAAAAGGCATTTTTCCACTCGGATTCTGGAGAGAAGGTGAAATCCTACCCACATTCCCTCTCTTCTATCCGCTATCCCTTTCCTCTCCATCAATTCCACACCGTCCAGCCCACAACGTCCAGATCTCCATCCAACAGCAAGCCACAAAACCGACCAACACCTTCCAGCAAGCTGTCACTCGGTGTGGAAAAACAACACTTTTTCACTCGAAATTTCTCCACCTGCACCAATCATCACTAAATCCAAGCACCGAATTATTGGAAATATTAAAATATGCAAATTGGAAACAAGTTGGCACAGCTGGAACTCACATGCACCGAAAGTTTCCTCCCACTTGCAATTTTAACGCGTTTTCTTAGCTGGATTCATTCATCCATTCGCCTATAAAAGGGAGAGCAACCAGGAGCATCAAAAGGCATCACTTGAATTCAATTCCTTTTCTTTCCTTTCTTTCTCGTTCTTCCTGTGTCCTTCTCTTTTCTATTCTTTCTTTCTTCTTTATTTTTTCTTCCTCCGTCCTTTTTTTTTCTTTCTTTCTTTTTTCTTTATTTCTTTCTTCGTTCTTTTTCTTTCTTTTTCGTTTTGTTTCTCTTTTTATTTTCTTTTTCTTTATTTTATTTTAAGAGTTGTGAATTGTAAAAGTGAGTTATTTAAATTTGTAATTGGTGGAGGAATATTGCAACAAGAAAATACAGTGGTAAATTATTCTGAGCTTTTGGAGAAACCCGTAAGTCTTTATTTTTTACCATGTCTTGTATGTTTTATTTTTCCATTATATATATGAATTTGAATTATTTCATGAGTAGCTAAATTAATTATCTTGGGATAAAGGGGGTATGATAATATTTTATTGTGAATATTATTTTGACTTGGAATTAAATAAATTTCTATTTTCCATTTAGTTCAATTATGCTCAATGCTTTTAGTAATTCCTAACAAGAACCTAAATGATAAAACTGTATACTTACGGGTATATTAGTAAGTTTAGGTAATAAATAGAATCGAGAGATTTATTTTTACCGGAAAGCTTTGAACTAAACCTAAGATTTTTGAGATGCTTTTTGTGACCTCGGTAAAACCGTGAAAGTAATCAAAATTCTTTTGAGGAAATAAAAGGGATTTTCATAAAACGATAATGGGCCTTTCTGAGGATTAAGCAACGCTTTCCATAGGTTAGGTACATTAATAGGATTCCGAGAGGAACATATTAATTAGCTTTTGGAAAATTCGCCTTGGAAAACTTAATTCGATCCTTATTTATGAAAAGTTAAAACTCATTAACATAAAATAGAATCTTAATCCCCCGAAATCCCAAGATATTCTCAACTCTGATTTTTTTTTTTAAGTGTCAAGTAAATTTTGTTTCTAAATTTAGATTTTTAAATTGTGTTTTATTTTACAAAAACCTTAAAAATCAATTGTGTGGATAATTAAATTTCAATATGCTGGTACTTTGAACACAGTCCCTATGGAGAACGATAATCTTTTATATTACGCGACATAACCCGTGCGCTTGCGGGCCCTGTCAACATTCAGGCGCCGTTGCCGGGGACTGTTGTCCCTCAAATATCGGCAATATTGAAATTCGATTAGATCATACTTGTTAATATTTTTATTGTTATTTTTATTTTTATTTTTATTTTCTTTGTAATTTTGTATTTTGTTCTATATTCTGTGTATCTGTTGTTGTTTTATTTTTGTAATTGTTTGTTTTATTTGTCATTTATTTTCTATTTATGCAATGAAGCCGTAGTGTCGATCTAAACTTAGGATTTGACCCTGAGATAGAACGTACCCTTAGAGCTTTGAGAAAACAACAAAAACAACAAAAAGAATAAAAAGAAAAACAAATGGCAGACCAACACAGACCCTTAAGAGATTTTGCCGCTCCAAGCACTAATGGGAGAGGATCTAGCATCCTTAGACCCACAGTGGAGGCTAACAATTTTGAATTGAAGCCTTCACTACTCTCAATGGTTCAACAGAACCAATTCGGAGGATTACCCTCCGAAGATCCAAATCTTCATCTTCAAATCTTTCTTAAATACTATGACACCCTGAAGATGAACGGAGCCACCAATGATGCCATTCGCTTAAGACTTTTCCCCTTCTCCTTAAGAGATAAAGCGAGAGCGTGGTTATACTCTCTTCCTGAAGGATCCAACACGACTTGGGAACAATTGTCCAGTGCTTTTATCAATAAATGGTACCCAAGGAACAAGACTGATGTGCTGAGAAAACAAATCATCAATTTTTCACAAAAAGATTATGAATCCTTGTATGAAGCCTGGGAAAGATACAGGGAGATGCTGAGAAAATGTCCTCACCATGGGATAGAAAGGTGGTTGACAATCCATATTTTCTATAATGGACTAACTTCCACACAAAAGATCTCTTTAGATGCTGCAGCTGGAGGAGCTTTCATGAGTAAAAATGTTGATGAAGCTGCGAACCTGATTGAGGAAATAGCTCAAAACACTCACCAGTGGAACTCTGAGAGAGGAGTACCTTCTAAAACACCAGGTAAGTATTCTGTCGATGCTCTTTCCCTACTTTCTGCCAAAGTTGAAGCATTAACATTAAAACTTGATAAAATAGGGTCAACAGGTGCTACTAATATTGTTTGTGAAGTTTGTGGTGTTTCAGGACATGGAGCTACAAACTGCCATTTAGCAATGACCCCTAATCAAGAACAAGAAATGCATCAGGTGGATGCTATTGGAAACTATGGTGGAAATTATCAAGGTAACTACAGACCTCCACAAGGTCCACCTGGCTTCCAAAATAGGCCACCTCAATTCCAAAGTAACTACAAACCTCAACAAGGAACCTATATTCCACAAAAATCAAAGCTAGAGTCCTTGATGGAGACATTTGTAGCTACTCAACTTAAACAAAATGATGAATTCTCTGATGCAATAAAAAACTTGGCTTCAAAAGTGGACTCTCTTGCCACTCACAACAAAATACTGGAAAATCAAATTGCCCAACAAGCCTCCTATTCTTAAAGAGCACCGGGAACATTTTCTGGGAAACCAGAGGCTGGACCATCTAACCAAACCATGGCTGTCACTCTTAGGAGTGGTACTCAATACGATGGGCCAGTTGACAAGACTGCAAAGGAGGAAAAGAAAGTTGATGAATCTTCATCTCATCCAGTAATTGAAGAAGAGAAACCACAAGAAAAGAAGGAGGAGGTTAAGCCATATCAACCTCCCATTCCATTTCCTCAACGCTTAGCCAAAGCAAAGTTGGACAAACAATTTGGTAAGTTCCTTGATGTTTTAAAGAAATTGTATCTTTTACAGATGCTTTGCAGCAAATGCCCACATATACAAAGTTCCTGAAGGACATTCTGTCCAACAAAAGAAGACTGGAGGAAGATGGTACAGTTTCACTTACTGAAGAGTGCAGTGCTCTAATTCAAAAGAAACTTCCACCCAAGCTCCAAGATCCAGGTAGTTTCTCTATTCCTTGCATGATTGGTGACATGAATATAGATAAAGCATTGTGTGATTTAGGAGCGAGTGTGAGTTTAATGCCATTATCTGTTGCTGAAAAGTTAGGATTAGGTGAACTAAAACCTACTAGGATGTCTTTACAATTGGCTGATAGATCTGTAAAATATCCTGTAGGAATTTTAGAGGATGTTCCTATTAAGGTAGGAAAATTTTTTATACCTGCTGACTTTGTTGTGCTTGAAATGGACGAAGATTCTTTGATTCCTATTATTTTAGGCAGACCATTTTTAGCAACTGCAGGTGCTGTGATCGATGTCAAGAATGGTAAGTTGTCTCTAACTATTGGAGACCAAAAGGTTGATTTCAACTTGAAAAATGTTTTAGAAAAACCTTATAATGATGTTTGCTGTACTGTGGATTTTGTCGAATAAGTGGTAAAGGAAACAATCCTTCCTAATGACCCACTTGAAACTGTTTTCATGATTGAGCTGACAGAAACATCTGATTGCTCTGAGGCCCCACATGACACTGAGGTCATGTGTGACAAAGTGGTAAGCCCCAATGTGGAATTAAAACCTTTACCAGCTTCATTAAGGTATGAATTTCTTGGTCCTAATTCCACATATCCTGTGATTATCAATGCTGAATTAAATCCATGTGAAACTGAAAAACTTTTGAAACAACTTAGGTTGTATAGAAATGTAATAGGTTATACAATGGATAATATCAAAGGGATTAGCCCTTCTCTTTTTATGCACAGGATTACTATAGAAGATGAAAGTAGGCCCACAATAGAACCACTTAGGAGATTAAATCCTAAAATGTAAGAAGTGGTTAAAAAGGAAATTTTGAAATTGCTTGATGCTGGAGTCATATATCCTGTTGATAGTAGTAAATGGGTAAGTCCTGTCCATGTGGTGCCTAAAAAGGGGGGAATAACTGTGATTGAAAATGATAAACATAACTTGATTCCAACTAGGATTGTCTCTGGTTGGCGCATGTGCATTGATTATAGGAAGTTAAATAGCGCCACGAAAAAAGATCATTTTCCCCTCCCTTTTATTGATCAGATGCTTGAAAGACTTGCAAAACACTCTTATTTCTGTTATTTGGATGGGTATTCAGGTTTTCATCAAATTCCCATTCATCCATCTGATCAAGAAAAGACTACCTTCACTTGCCCTTATGGGACTTATGCTTACAGACGTATGCCTTTTGGTTTATGTAATGCACCTGCGACTTTTCAAAGGTGTATGCAAGTAATTTTTTCTGATCTTATTGAAAATGTGATGGAAGTCTTTATGGATGATTTTTCAGTGCATGGTTTGGATTTTGATAATTGTTTAACAAATTTGTGCCAAGTCCTGCAGCGTTGTGAAGAAACCAATTTGGTTTTAAATTGGGAAAAATGCCATTTTATGGTAAGAGAAGGCATAGTTCTTAGACACCTGGTGTCTGAGAGAGGTATAGAAGTTGATAAGGCTAAAGTAGAAGTGATTGAAAAATTGCCTCCACCAACAAATGTGAAAGGTATTCGGAGTTTTCTTGGACATGCAGGGTTTTACCGCAGGTTCATTAAAGATTTCTCCAAGATCACAAAGCCTCTTACAACTCTTCTGGGTAAGGATGTGTCTTTCAATTTTGATTCATCTTGTATAGAAGCTTTTTGCAGGATTAAGCAAGCTCTAATCTCTGCCCCCATCGTGCAACCACCTGATTGGAAACTCCCGTTTGAGTTCATGTGCGATGCGAGTGATTATGCAGTGGGGGCTGTGTTGGGGCAAAGAAAGGATAAAAAGCTCCATGTAATTCATTATGCCAGCCGGACACTAGATGATGCTCAGGTAAATTATGCCACAACTGAAAAAGAACTGTTAGCTATTGTCTTTGCTTTTGATAAATTTAGGTCTTACTTGGTAGGTTCACATGTTACTGTTTACACTGACCACTCTGCCATTAAGTATCTATTGAATAAAAAGGAAGCAAAGCCTAGATTAATTAGGTGGATTCTAATATTGCAAGAATTTGACTTGGAAATTAAGGACAAGAAGGGTACCGAGAACTTGGTCGCTGACCACCTATCTAGGTTGACATCTGAAAAAGAACAAACAGATAATATTCCTATCAATGAATCTTTTCCGGATGAACAACTCTTGAATCTTAGTATCCAACGTGTCCCTTGGTATGCTGATTTTGTAAATTTTCTTGCATGTGGTATCTTACCTCCTGATCTTAGCTTTCAGCAAAGGAAAAAGTTTTATGCAGATGTCAAGCATTATTATTGGGATGAACCACTCCTTTTCAAGCAATGTGCAGATGGTATGATTCGGAGATGTGTTTCACAAGATGATTTCCATGCTATCTTGGATCATTGCCATTCTCTTTCTTGTGGAGGGCACATGAGCACCTCTAAAACAGCCGCTAAAGTATTGCAAGCTGGGTTCTATTGGCCAAATATTTTTAAGGATGTACGTAAGTATGTTCTAACTTGTGATGCTTACCAAAGAACAGGTAACATTGGTAAGAGACAAGAAATGCCATTGAATACCATTTTAGAAGTTGAACTGTTTGATGTATGGGGTGTTGATTTTATGGGACCTTTTCCTTCCTCTTTTGGAAATCAGTTCATATTAGTGGTAGTTGACTATGTGTCAAAATGGGTGGAAGCCATTGCTTCACCCCATTCTGATGCTAAGACTGTTATTAAACTTTTCAAGAAAATAATATTTCCAAGGTTTGGGGTCCCAAAATGTGTTATAAGTGATGGAGGGTCTTATTTTATTGAGAAAACTTTTCAGACCCTTCTAAAGAAATATGGAGTTAAGCATAAGGTTGCTACACCTTATCACCCACAAACTAGTGGACAAGTTGAGGTATCCAATCGGGAAATTAAAAATATTCTTCAAAAAGTGGTGAATACATCACGTAAGGATTGGTCTATTAAGTTAGATGATTCCTTATGGGCGTATCGAACCGCATATAAAACTCCCATTGGAACCACACCTTTTAAGCTAGTATATGGGAAGCCCTGTCATTTACCTGTCGAGCTAGAATATAAATCTTTTTGGGCTGTTAAAACTCTTAACTTTGATCATAAGGCTGCAGGTGAACAAAGATTGTTGGAATTAAATGAGCTTGAAGAACTCCATCTAGATGCATACGAAAATGCCAGAATTTATAAAGAAAAAACCAAACAATGGCATGATCGTCACATTCAACGGAGAACATTTAATCCAGGTGATATGGTTTTTCTGTTTAATTCCAGATTGAAGCTTTTTCCAGGTAAACTGAGATCCCAATGGTCGGGACCATTCAAGGTGACAAAAGTCTTTCCCTTTGGAGCTGTCGAACTATGGAGCGAGAAATCTGGTACATTTAGGGTAAATGGACAGAGAGTAAAGCACTATCTGACAGGTCAACCAATACAACAAGCAAGTGACTTGGACTTGTTTGATGCTCCTGATGAGTAAATCCAAAAGGTGAGAAGTCTGGCTGAAGACTTAAAACTTAGCACTGATAGGGAGGTAACCCTATAAAAAGTTATTGTTTCATTTTAAGTTAAAAAAAAAACCCAACTATGTCAACTGCTGGTTTGGGGTTACTACAGGTAAGTTTTCTTATACTTTTATCATCCATTTTAACATTGAGGACAATGTCAAATTCTGCTTTGGGGTGGTAGGTAAGAAAACTTAACTGTTTTGTTTACGTTGTGTGATTGTCATTTTATTATGCATGTGTGTTTTCCTTGTTTTGTTGTAATCTTGTAATTTACCATGATTGCATGATAAATTTACTTTGAACACAAGGCTAAAGTATCTAAGAATCCCAAAATTTTGAGTAAAATTTTCAAAATTTGATTGTTTAAATGCCAAATAAATGCTTAAATGAACCTTATGTGATTAAAATTTTCTTTGAAAAGACTTTCCATGGTTAGACTTGAGCCAAAATGGGTTGTTTATCAAACAAATTTTCAAAACCCATATTTTCTTGATTGAGTGAATCTCATAGTCATTAATATTCTAGAACTTGTTTTTAACCGATTCAAAATGGTTTTTGATTATATGTCTTAGGATGATAAAGGCACAATTAGGTCTTATTCTTAAGCCTCAGAATTTTGTATAATTTGACCCCTAGTTGCCCCTTTTGAGCATGAAAGTGAAAATTTTTCTTTGAAACCTTTCATTGACTGATATTCTCTTAATGGTGAAAAAGTTGGAAATTTAGTGGAGCAAAGAAATAAAAAAGGACTTAAGAAAAATATGTATTGAATGTAAAGAAAAACAAGAAAAAGAAAAAAAAGAAAATCAAAAGGATGATATTGAATGAATTCCAAAAAAGTCCATAAAAATTCAAAAATTTGCTCTGTTAAATTTATGATGATAATTTGAATCATTCATGACTGTTAAAGCTCTTTTGTATTCCATTTTTCTTGAAATTCCTACCTTAACAATACAACCCAAGGCCACGTTACAACCCTTTGAAAGTCCTTTAGACTTTGACATATTTTCTATCTAAACTATGGAGTTTCTGGTTTATTAACAAGCTTATGGTAATGTTTTTTGACTATGATGATTTGAGAGATACACAAACCTTGAAACACTTGAGTGAAAATTGTGAGAAGAGTATCTCAAGTCTTGACATTGAAAATTGATTCACATAAGTAAATTAAAATTTGCATTTGAATAAATCTTTTTCTTTATTTTGGATTCCTTAGTTTATTAAGCTTAGTGTTTTCTGTATTTTATCTTGTGAATATGGTGATTGCTTGAGGACAAGCAATGCTTTGGTTTGGGGTATTTTGATAAGTGCTTTATAACACAATAAAATAGATCTAGTTTGCTTAGGATTTTAATCATTATGCACTGTATTTCCTTTATTTATTGAGATTTTTGCTTTTTTTCCACTCTATTCTACTTGGGTATGTTGTTTTGCAGGAATTAAGGTAATAAAGGGTCAAAAATAAGAGAAAAACGACCATAAAATGATAAAGAAACAAGAAGAACAAGCCCAAAGTAGAAAGAACTCTCTTTTTATGCTGAATTCCGACTCAAATTGCTGAAATCCGACTCAGAATGTTAAAATCCGACTCAGAAATGCTGAATTCCGACTCAGAATGTTAAAATCCGACTCAAAATGACCAAATCCGAGTGGGATGACTGAGAAAGGACCAAATCTGAGTGGAATTACTCAGAATGGAGCAAATCCGAGTGGAATACTTCACTGTTGGATTAGAATCCGAGTGGAAAGTTCCCTGTCTTAGACATTCCGAGTGATAAATGGCTGACTCTGTTGGAGGTTCAATGCTGAAAAGGAATAAGTCTCGGTTGGAGGTGATTCTGAGTGAAAAAAGGGAATGACCTTCAATAAAAACTGCCCAAAGCTAATTCTGAGTGAAGGGATGCTCACTGAAGCAGATCTGACCAGGGAACAAGAACTTTTCTGGGCAAAAAGCTGTTCCGAGTGAGTTGATTCCGAGTAGAAGAGGCCACTGAATGAATGTGTTGAATAAGGAGGAATCCGAGTGGTTTCATTCGGAGAAAATGGCACTCTCAAGCGGAACAAGGAATTTCCGAGTAGTGTCTTAGCAAGCAAGGAAAAATCCGACCAGAAATGAAACACACTCGGGCAGACTCTCAAGTTTCACACTGAGCCCGAGTGAGAAGTCTCCAAAGAAAGCACATCCGAGTGAGTTGGGGCAGAAAGCTGCATTTCTGAGCATAGCAAGGCTCGAACATAAAAGAAATTCAATCAGCCGGATTCTAAAGTTTCTGAGTAAAAGTGAAGGCCATTCCGAGTGATTTGATTGACGACTGAAGTCAATTCCAAGTGGAAATCAACTTCGACTCCCGAGTGAAGGTGTGATTTTACCATTTGAATGTGACCGAGTGTATTCCTGAGAAATCCGAGCAAGGTTTTTCTCCGAGTGGTTCAATTCCATAGACATAGCCGAGTGAAACAGTGAGCAGACTTCCCAATCCTGAGTGAGCCACTTTCCAGTCGGTTCCGAGTCACCTTTTAATCAGTTCCGAGTGAATCACTTTTCACTCGGTTTCGATTCACTCTTTAATCAGTTCCGAAGGAATAAAGCAATCAGAGTTGCTTTGCTCGTCTCCTCAGACACTGTCCGACTTCAAAGCAACTCAACACCGACCGGTTTTCTTCCAAACACCGACCCTCAACTCAATACCGACCGGTTTTCTTCAAAACACCGACCCCTCAATTCGACACTGAGCAAAGATACACTCAGTCTTCTTTACAAAATGCACCTTTTTCCAGTCGGTTTTGTGCACAAAAGGCATTTTTCCACTCGGATTCTGGAGAGAAGGTGAAATCCGACCCACATTCCCTCTCTTCTATCCGCTATCCCTTTCCTCTCCATCAATTCCACACCGTCCAGCCCACAACGTCCAGATCTCCATCCAACAGCAAGCCACAAAACCGAGCAACACCTTCCAGCAAGCTGTCACTCGGTCTTGGGGATAAACAGCAAGCTTTCACTCGGTTTTGTGGAAAAACAACACTTTTTCACTCGGAATTTCTCCACCTGCACCAATCATCACTAAATCCAAGCACCGAATTATTGGAAATATTAAAATATGCAAATTGGAAACAAGTTGGCACAGCTGGAACTCACATGCACCGAAAGTTTCCTCCCACTTGCAATTTTAACGCGTTTTCTTAGCTGGATTCATTCATCCATTCGCCTATAAAAGGGAGAGCAACCAGGAGCATCAAAAGGCATCACTTGAATTCAATTCCTTTTCTTTCTTTTCTCTCTCGTTCTTCCTGTATCCTTCTCTTTTCTATTCTTTCTTTCTTCTTTATTTTTTCTTCCTCCGTCCTTTTTTTTTCTTTTTTTCTTTTTTCTTTATTTCTTTCTTCGTTCTTTTTCTTTCTTTTTCGTTTTGTTTCTCTTTTTATTTTCTTTTTCTTTATTTTATTTTAAGAGTTGTGAATTGTAAAAGTGAGTTATTTAAATTTGTAATTGGTGGAGGAATATTGCAACAAGGAAATACAGTGGTAAAATATTCTGAGCTTTTGGAGAAACCCGTAAGTCTTTATTTTTTACCATGTCTTGTATGTTTTATTTTTCCATTATATATATGAATTTGAATTATTTCATGAGTAGCTAAATTAATTATCTTGGGATAAAGGGGGTATGATAATATTTTATTGTTAATATTATTTTGACTTGGAATTAAATAAATTTTTATTTTCCATTTAGTTCAATTATGCTCAATGCTTTTAGTAATTCCTAACAAGAACCTAAATGATAAAACTGTATACTTACGGGTATATTAGTAAGTTTAGGTAATAAATAGAATCGAGAGATTTATTTTTACCGGAAAGCTTTGAACTAAACCTAAGATTTTTGAGATGCTTTTTGTGACCTCGGTAAAACCATGAAAGTAATCAAAATTCTTTTGAGGAAATAAAAGGGATTTTCATAAAACGATAATGGGCCTTTCTGAGGATTAAGCAGCGCTTTCCATAGGTTAGGTACATTAATAGGATTCCGAGAGAAACATATTAATTAGCTTTTGGAAAATTCGCCTTGGAAAACTTAATTCGATCCTTATTTATGAAGAGTTAAAATTCATTAACATAAAATAGAGTCTTAATCCCCCGAAATCCCAAGATATTCTCAACTCTGATTTCTTTTTTTAAGTGTCAAGTAAATTTTGTTTCTAAATTTAGATTTTTAAATTGTGTTTTATTTTACAAAAACCTTAAAAATCAATTGTGTGGATAATTAAATTTCAATATGCTGGTACTTTGAACACAGTCCCTGTGGAGAACGATAATCTTTTATATTACGCGACATAACCCGTGCGCTTGCGGGCCCTGTCAACATTCACTGAAAAATTATAGCCACAGTACGGGGTGAGCTTTTACATATAAAATGACAGTTAGTGACTCGGCATCAGCATCATTACATACACTCATGTTCACTCGGGTTGTATTCAATTTGGATTTAAGCCATGCAGAATATGATACTTTCAAAGACATACACTTACATACATATTACGTGAAGTTCATTTTCATTCGTACAAAAGCATGCATCAACTCATTCAGAATTTATTCCTATCACTCCGTGCCATACCACTCGTACTATCCTAATCAACATTGCATCTACATGCATACCTGCGGATCCGACTTAGGCAATGATTTTTAGTTACAGGTTCCCTTACTGGCCTCTCGTCCATTAGCCCTTCCCGCGTGGTACCGGCCTTCCATTGACGTCTTGAGACTTAACTCTAGCTCCTACGGCTACCACAAGCTCTTACAGGATCTAGCCAAGGGTCTGTAGCTGGAGATCATTTCTTTGGGGCTCCTGACCTTCCCCGAGTCACCCCGTTCCTATACATGCAGCCTATGTGCTTAACAACGAGCATCCTCAATTATCCGACTCATTCCTCGTAACCATTAGCGTAATAACCGATCCAACATATTTCCTACATTCAATCGTCCATCGTACCAGTATACACAGCACTCAAACGGTTCATGTTTACAACATCCCAAATGAAATCAGCCAACAGTCACACATACGTATCCTCTCGGTATTAACAGTAATAAGAACATGCATCACACGCGTTTATGTATAACTAACTATCAGAATTCAGCACAACAACCCTGAATACATGCATACAAATGTATAACCATAATCAGGACTCTGCTATCACACACATGGTATTCAAGGATTCACAATCATGCATTGCACACAGTCATCATAGACACATTCATACACACACAAGGCAATACGTTCATCCGGTACCGTCCATAAACCATGCATTTGACATGCAAGCACCCCCTACCTTCTGAAGGGACTCGAGAAGCTCTTCTGTTTCCCGACGTTTGGCCTGATGCTCTGTCTGCCTCGTTCAGTCCCCTTCACACCGTTGTACTCTGCAATCGGCTCGGGGATAGGAAGTTGTTCTTCCTTCGCTTCGATGATCATCCTTCACTAACCGAAGGAGACTCTGACTCTTCTACAGCACCATCGTCGTGGGTTTCCAGAAACAGAGAACAAGGACAGGGGAGAAGAGAAGAGGACGAAGAACGAAGAAGAGAAGAAAAGAGAGGACGAAGTAGTAGAGAAATGAATAACCACAGTGGCACAGGGTATATGTATATGCGTACGAAGAGAAGGAGAGTGGGGTGGGAAAGCGTGAATCGCAGCCCCACTCACGTGACCCGCCAATCATAAGCAGCCAACTATTAACAATTAAGCATAATTAATCTGCCATTATTTCTTAAGTTAGACTAATTAAGTTGATTATAATTAACAAATAATTTCCTACTTTGAAATTATAATTTTAACGGTTTAATTTCATTCGGTATTTAATTTCAAAATTGGGATGTTACAGTTTTGCTTAAAGGTGTGGTGTCATGCTTGAAATATGTTGATTGATATGTTTTAGTTGAGTATTGGTGCATGAGACACCTGGATTTGTGATCATTATGGTCTGTGTGATGTTGTCATGATTCCGTCTATGAGATGTATGATGATAAATATGAAATGCTGAGTGAATGTATGATATGTTGTGGTTGTTAATGAGAAAGCCGAGTGCATGAGTTGTACCGATCCCCGTGTATGAATTTATGTTTAAATGCATGAGATGCTTGTTATTGAACATGCGAATGCTGAGTGCATAAACTGAGGGACTGTTATGTTAATCCCGAGTGGATACTATATGAAATAGCATGTGATGTTGTTGTAAATGATAATTCCGAGTGGAGGCATTATGATTGCCGAGTGCATGAGGTATGGGTCGGTGATGTTAAACCCCGTTTGGGATATTATATTGAAAAGCATATGATTTGCCAAGTGCATGTGATTGCCGAGTGCGTGTATTGTGATTGTTGTGCCAACCCCTGTTATGAATGATAATGATAAAATGCATTGGATGCATGTTATTAATATTTGAATACCGAGTGCATTGGCGTTGGACGCCTGATGAATAAGACCGTATACATCTGATTCGCCACTGGAAATGCTTGGAGCATATAGCGTTGGACGCTTAATACCGATCAGCAATCAGATGAATATGTGTTGAAATATATAAAAGACCTCAGGTTGGACTTGAGGCAGTGCCGAGTGCACTAAGCGCTGGACGCTTAAAGACCTTGGGTTGGACTCAAGGCAAGCCTACCGGGTTGGACTCGGGGCTGCCCGTAACACTTTCGTTGTCGCTTGGAGTGACTGTGTTACATGTGAGGGCAAACGGTTTGGTACCAGTAAAACGGCCGGATCAGCTTGGAGCTGAATAAAAGGCTTGGAGCCTATGTTGCAACAATAAAAATTGATAATAAATAACCAGATCCGGGTGAAATGAATGTATGCACACTTATAATGGTCATTAAGCTCAATGTGAATTGTTGAATATGTGGACATGAATTGATTGGGGTGAATCCGATTGGATTAATGCATGTATATTGATGCTATGCCGAGTGCATACTTATATCTGAGTGGATGAATGCATGAATGCTGATGCTGTTGCTGAGTGCACTTTTATATTGTTGATGAGCTCAATGTAATAGTATATATATGTGTAAATGTTGTTGTGAATAGCATGATTAATATAGCCATGAATGATTGGTATGAATTCTGACTGGGTGAATATATGTAAATTGGTACTGTTGCCGAGTGCAAGGTGATTATGAATGATATGAATTACTCAGTCTTGAATGAATTGCATAAGTTGCATGAATCCCGAGTGGATGATGTTGTAGAGTTCATATTGAATGGCAGAGTGCATTATTGCTGTTTGAGTTATGTTATTGTATGGTCGAGGATTCTAAGATTAATCCGAGTCAATAACTGTCATTTAATATGTAAAAGCTCACCCCTACTGTGGCTATATTTTAGTATATGCAGGTCGGACTGGGAATGAGGAGATGGCCTCAAGTCCGAGTGATGGGCACTCCACTTGTTGAAGTGCACATATGATATATATATATATATATATTGTAAATAGATATGTTAAAGCCTTGGCCGGCTCTCTTGTAATCCAAACGGATTTGGTTATATGGGTTGATTAATAGGTTTGTGAACAAGTATACATTGTGTATATATATATATTTTACATGGTTATAATGTTACCCGAATTGTTCATTATGTGGTGTAGAGAGAATAATGTTAGTGGAATATTGATGGGAGAGCCATTGCCGAGCGAGGCTATTGTTGGTGTGGCCTTTTTCCGAGTGACGAAGGCTTAGAATGTTTTCGAGTAAGATGTACTTGAGTGGGCTACTTCCGAGGGAAGACTAGTCCATATGTTACCGAGTAAAAATATGAGTAAATCCCGAGTGGGAAAGGGTTCGAATATTCCTGAGTGGAAATCCCGAGTGAGCCTCTTCTGAGGGAAGAGTAATTATGATGGTATAGATTGAGGTATTCTAGGAGTCCTCTTCCGAGTGGATGATGACATATATATTCCGAATGGCTAAGTATTGATAAGCCCGAGTGACTTGAGTTGGTGAAATTCCTCCGAGTGATGGGAGTTAAGGTGTTCTCCGAATGAGAGAAGGGAAGATATACCTATTGGTGAATGTGTAATACATTCCGATTGTGTTGAGGCTGAAATATACCGAGTGGTATTTGATTGGGAATTATTCCGAGTGAGGAGATTTTATGGCCTCCGAGTGGAATAGCCATCATTCCCGAGTGGACTTTGTGTTTGACCTTCCTGGATAAAAATAAGGAATTATGTATGAGCTTCCGAGGGAGGCATGTGTGTTGGGGTTAATCCCGAGTGAATGGAACTCTTGATTCCGAGTGATGGAATGCCGAGTGTAGTTACTCGTCTCAGCGAGTGAGGGATTCGCTCCAGCGAGTGTGAATGGATGGAAGATTCTTGATTGGTTTCGCTTAAGCGAATGGTGCTTCGCTCGAGCGAGATGGGCTGTCTCACTCAAGCGAGTTTGGGTCTCGCTTGAGCGAGTGAATACTGATGTGGGCTCGCTTAAGCTGTGTCTTCCGCTGTTTGCCGTGTGAGTGGCTTTTAATTTCCTTCCTTTCCATACGTTCCAATTTTGGAAAAAATTTCCATGGTCTCGTTTTATGGGTTTATTAAGTCGGGTTGTTTCACCATTTCCTAAAATCATGTTATATTCCCTCCAAACCTATGATACATAACCAATTATAATTAATTACGACCCGAACACCCCTTACCTAGATTCCAAGCTTTGATTATTTGCTCTCAGTGTCGGTTGTGTCCCACGGCCACTTGGTTTGCTTCCCTGCTTCTGATTCCAGCACCCACTTCACCACTCGGTCTTCCGGTACTCGTTTCACCACATACAATCACTGAAATGTAAACCCATTAAGACAGTGTCATCCTTATCATCCTAGAATCAAAACCCAAGCCTCCCATTGTCATAAAATGTGAAATCATAGCCTCCCACATCACATGCAGATTCAGATAGAGAGAGAGAGAGAAAGAAAGAAAGAAACTCGAAATCGAAGGTCCCTCTATAACGTACCTTGGTTCTCAAAGTCCAAAATGCACTTAATCACAAGTTCCCACTATGAATCCACTTAAGTTTTGGTCACACGATGCAAAAGGAAGAAGAGAAGAGAAAAAGGATGTTTTTGGTTCTATTTTTCATGTTTCAGCTTGTAGTGTTTTAAAACCATCTACGACGCTGACGCTACGCGTCAGGTCATAATTTTTAACCTGATGCTATGCGTCATTCCTATGCTACGCATCAAGCAGAATCTATCATTTCCCATATAAATTCATTTTAAACTCACCCATTTGTCTCATATCCCTATATTGTCATTATTTTGAGCTTAATTGCACATATACTCATTTTTTAAACATAAAAATACTTGGGATGTTACAATATTCTACCTGGAATTGACTTGTAACATCTTGAACATGACCCTCAAGAGTGTTGGGGTGTCAATTAGTATCCATGATTAAATTATGAATGTGTGTAATGGGAATTTATTTACCAAGTCCGACCAGGTGTGCTAATGAACTATCTGGTATAGGGGAACATCATGTTCTAGTCAAGGTGTAGTCTCTCAGGTCTCTCTGACTCTTTAACTCACAATCTTATTAGTCTAATGGGATTTGATATTATGTATTTCTGAGTCCAATGAGGAGCTCAAAGTCTTTGTTCTTTATTTCGGTCTAATCTTCTAGATTCGTGTTGTTGGGGAAATATTGGTGTTACCTACAAGAACACTCTGAAGCTTAAGTTAGTGAGAGTTCAATACCAAAGCACTACAGGTATTAAATATTGTACCTTGTGTATATTGAATGTAGGTATTTATAGGTAATGGTTGGGGACCAACTCTCATGAAATGTTTGTCAGCGTCTGTCGAAAGGATGCCATCGACATAGTCTCACCTGACATTTCTGTAGCTTTTGGTTTGGTATGTTCTTATTACTACCCCATGGTTCTTCTTTTGGATACCTATCATAAGTGACCTGAATATGAAGGATGCAAGTTAGTATGTTTCATGGGACATACCGGTTATAATCTCTGTCGATATTATGTTGTCCTTTTACAACCGATGTTAAACCTTCGAATTGAAGCCGATATAAAGTTTGGATCAATTTGGAATAATATTAATAAGATAATATTTTTATAATAAAAATTATATCTAATATGAAATAGTATTAATAAAAATTATAATATAACTACTTCATAATACTAAAAACTAAAAATAGTACACTATTTATAAGTTTTTAATATTAAAAACTACACACAAAAATCTAAAATGTTATCCAAATACAAGAAAAATGCCCAAAATACTTTAAAAAAATATAACAAAAAGCCTAAGCAATATATTTTTTACTAAACCGCTTAAAACTAGTAGTTCACTTGTTCAACTAGTTTTCATAATTCAATGACAATTTAATCATATATCAGTTCATCTGTTTGAGTAGACTAGATTGATGATTGATTCAGGGATTTTCTGATTGAATCAGGTCGATCCAATTCAATTTATGCATTTATAGATTTATAGACATATGTTTAAATTAGTATAATTTAAGCTAAAATAATCTAATTAAAACTTTTATTAAAAATTAGTATAATTTAAGCTAAAATATATACTTAGTCTCTTACATTTATTTTATGTCATGACCTGGTCCTATACATTTTTTTGTCTCGATTTGGTTCCATACGTTTACAAAACATAACAAAAATTTTCTCTTTGTTAACCTCATTAAAAAAACTAATGGAGTTGGTGACACGAGCCTAGATTTTATTGGTTGACACATGACATGATTTACTGGCCGACACATGTCACATTTTGATTAGTTGAGATATTAACATAAAAATTAAAAGTATTTGGACGCTAAAAAGGTTGCCCTACCACTAAGCCAAAACAAATTTTAGTTATAAGGAAAAGACTATTAATTTATAAAGCATGCATCCAACTTATAATATATTATTAGTTATAATAAATATATTTATTAAATACATGATTTAATAATAGACTTATTATTAAAATTATTAAATAGCAATTTAATATTTTTATAATATATTTTAAAAATATTAATGATATTTATTGTAAAAAATGTATCATCAAATAAATTATATTATATATAATACTAATATATATTATTACTAAATAATATTTAATAATATATTTTAAAAGTATTATTAATGAAATATTTTAAAAATTATATTTTAATAATATATTTCATATTTAATTATATTATAAAGTAATATATTTAATATTATAAAATTATATATTTAAATATATCATTAAACATTATATTAACAGTAATATATTATTAATAATATATAATATCATTTATTTAAAAATATATTTTTTAATATAATAATAATTATTATTATAAATATTTTTAATATATATTATAAAAATTAATTTATATTTTATAATTTCGTATATTATCAATAATCTATTTAATGATACATTTTTAACATGAAATATATTTTAGCCTATAATTTATTTAAAAACATAATATAGAAAAATTGCTCAACAGTATGCATTCTCATTATTTCCTGACGCTTGAAATGCTATCATGAATATATTATGTGAGAAAAGGAAAAGACGGTAGAGTTTCCTCTTTTGCCTCTTCCCTTTCAATTTTCAAACGTTCTCTATTTTGCTTTCATTTTCCCTGTTAGGTAACAATCTTCAATCTTCTTGATGAAAATGTGAATATTCCTCTCTCTCTCTCTCTCTCTCTCTCTCTCTCTCAGCTTCTCTGTAATTACTTACTACCCATATTACAACATTGTTTTCTCTTGTTTGCTTTCGATCAGAAACAGCATAAGCTTTTCGCTTTCTGGGGTGCTCTCATTTGCTTCAAAGACCTCTGGTTTCTGAATCAAGGTTGCATTTTTATTCTGTGGTTTTTGATGAAGGTTCAACCTTGCAAGCTTGTTTTGTCGCCCATTAACACTATTGTCTTTCTCATCGTTTTCTTGTTTGCCAAGCAAATACCTTGTGATCTCTGCATGCCTTTATTTTTTCACTTTCTTATGACCTGTCTTATACCTAAGACTCAGTTTTTGTTTTTCCATTATAAACTTCATGATTTAGTGTAAATGCTGAATCTTCAAGATAGTTCTCTAAATCACATGGCTAGGACATTTTTAAGTATTTTGTAAAGTCATGTTTTTAAAATCTAAAGATTAAAATGTTTTACTCATACAATCTCAAGCAGCTTTAGATATGTGCTCTGCTGTCCAACAATAACATATTTGACTGATAAAGCTGAGATTTTTAACATTGCAATGTTTTTGGGATTTTGCCATTTATTTATCTGTACACACAGTCACTCACCCTTTTTCACTTTAATAAGTTTGTGAAAATGGTGCCCTTTGTGTATTTAATCTTTCATAATGTCTTTATCTTAAGCTTATTGTTGGTGAGCTCGGTTTGAAATTAATGTAAATTTTACCGTTTAGTAACAAAGATTGTGCATTTTTAGAATAACTTTCCTAATGTTTTACAAGCATTTTCCTCCTTAAAAAGAGCTTTAATGTATTGCTATCGTAATGTGATTTCCTGAGTCAAGTATTGTGATGAAAATGTTACCAACAAGCATACATTAGAAATTTGCATTTAAGTTAATGTCAAGTGGATCTGATTACATGTTAACTTTATTTTTTGGTTACTAATGCTAAAGACTTAACTAATTAATTTTAAACTAAATATTTCTCTGATTTTTCATCTACATGTTATATCATTTGAAGTCAAATTAGAAATCATTCCATTCTCTTTGGTAATTAAATATCTCATTTGACCTAGCTGCTTTAGTTGTTAGTAGCAGTTTTCCTTGACAACTCATGCTAACCGTGTTCATATTTTGTTTAAAACCACTCAACTTTTATTATCTATATCTGGCACATGCAGTAGAATATGAAATATGACTTTCCTTTTACTATTCCACTGTTGTCTTGCTGAAGAAAAGGAGTAATATTCAATCTGTGTTCTTTAGAATCCAAAACCACCAATGGCTCCAACTAAGCAGAAAAGGGTTGCAGCTGCCTGTGATATATTGAAGGAATTTGGCATCTCCAAAGTCAGAGTGAAAAAAGCTATAGATGACCTTCTAAAAGTGTATGATGATAACTGGGAGTTTATTGAAGATGATAATTATAGAGTTCTAATTGATGCTTTGCTAGAGGGAAAAGTTGAAAAAGATAAGGTGGGCAATCAAACTAAATTATGTGCTACTCTTATAATAGGTTTATCAAATGCTTTCCAAAATCTCACTCATTTATTTTAATGTCCTTTATTGGTTCCAAAAGAAGTATGAAAGCTTTCATCTGCTTGTTATGTTCCAGATTCTTTATACTAGTTTCCTTTGTGTTTCTCTTTGCCAAAAAACAGAATGTAACAGAAAAGTAAGTGGGTCAACATGTAAAAGAATGTCATAGTTTTGCCATCATTCATTTTGATTATTGTAGTTCTTCCGTGAGCATAAATTTATCATTTTGATATATTTTTTCTCGTGGTATCTTTTTCATTATGTAATGCATTATTACATATTCTAATCATAGTATTTATTGTTCTATTGTTTTTCTTATGATGTTTTACATAATAACAATGTATTGGTACATATTCAAAGCTTTTCAGTTGTATGAGATGATGGTTGGTGGATTTGTTCAGGAAGTAAAATCTCAAAAAGAAGCTCAGGAATGTGATGATCCCTTAATTTTTGATATTGAAAAGAAGAGATCAAGGCCTAAAAGGAAGAAAGGAAAGGTAGAAAGTCCTGCAAAAAAATTGAAAACTTCACCAATGATAGAGAAGGATGAGGTTGGACTATCTTCTGGCTCTCAAACACCAGAAGATCATGACAAACATTTTGTCAAAAGAAAAAATGCAAGAAACAAGAAGCAGATTTTGGTTCATGAGGGTAGTATGTATCATGGAAATAGGTCATGTTCATGGCCAGCAGAAAATTCATTAAGGGGACTTGATGGATTGTCTCCAAGTGAAGATTGTGAGACTCTGAAAAAAAAATCCCGAGCTGATAATAACCAGAAACATCATAGAGATCTTTTAAGTTATCATATGCATGGAAAGAAACTACCCTTTTCAGAATTTTCTTTTGGAAAAAAGCAGCTTTCTGATCAAACCTTAACAGACAACATTCTAGATTTTTACCATAATGATCATCTACACTTTCCCTCTGGTGAAGCATATGACTACAACCAGCCACGAGATGAGATGCCTCTTAAGTTGATGTATCCAGGTTTGCCACTCTTTGTTGGAGAAACGTTTATAATTGAAGGATATCATTTTTAACATGTACAAGTGGGGAACAAACTGACCCTTAAGGATTCTCTTTCTCTCTAAACACAGGCATTGATGTGCACATACAGGCACATTTTGCTATACGGTTGTGGTCATCACACTTACCTTATTGAGATCTATTTAAGATCTAGTTAGTAAATTTATGTCTTTCATTTCTTCAACTATGTATTGCAATTTGCAATATTTCTGCATTTTTCATGAGGAAGCCCATATGTAATTGGTGAGGTGGAGTCCAACAAATAAAGCATGATTGGGAAAATAGAAAAGCAGTGTGGAATTTGTGTTTTTATTAGATATGTTATGAGGATTTATTTATGAAATATGGACAATAAATGACACAGCAGAGATTTACTATATCTTAGGTTACTATGGAAGATGAAGTTAATATATGCTCCATTATGCCATGGAATGCTGATTTATTGGCAGCATATGAACCTAAAAATGAGTGTTAAAGGTATGAGAACAGTGATATAGTTTAGTGCCAAAATGAGAAATGATTAGAAAGTAACTGATCATTTGTTGGGAGATTTACCAAAAAAAGTATACTGATACAAATATTTTAGAAACAGTTAACTACTTAAATCAATAAGTTGATTCTTTTTAATCATTTCTTAACATGTTACAGGATGAAAGGTTAATTGTTCCTAGACTGGAATTATTTTAGCATAAATTATTTCCGTGTTCTTTTGATATCTCGTGTTGCAGACTTTAACATATAAGACTACATTGTAAAATGGTTCATGTGAAAAAACTCCACTCTTTTCCTTGTTTGCTTCATTATTTGTTTGTTTTTCGTTTTAGTTAAGAATTAAGTTTAATGCATTTATGATTGCCTTTTTCTAGTTATGTTTTAGCTGAATTTGTTGTTTCATTGTGTCTATAGCTTCTCACACTGGTAACTTCGATGTCAAGGAAAATGAGTCAAGGTTATTGCAAATTGATCATTCAAATGCCCTTGAAAAAGGGAGCCATGTTTCTAGTAGTACATCACAATGTGATATTGCTTCTTCGTCCAACAGAGAGGTGAAAGTTTCTCTGATCTATAACACCTCACAATCTGATTCTCAAGTTCCAAGTTTGGATGCAGTTCTTAAAAATGTGGAAGAGAAATATAAGTTGTACAAGACTTTGGATTCAGATTTCTCTGTGACGAAGCTGATGAGAGATGTTTGTGACTGTTTCTTAGCAATGGCTTCAGTTGACAAGGCTTTGGAGATCAATAATACATCCCTTTCAAAGGAATCTGATGGTACAGGCAATTCTGGAAACAATTTTTGGGACAATCTAATCTCTTTAAATGGTTTGATCAGTTTTCAGAACCTTGTCAAGATAGGTCCTCAAATTCCAAATCTTGTAGCCCTTAGTGGACTGGAAGGTCTTCATTACATTTCTGGTTTCAGAATTCCAGACGTTGTACTGACTCAAAGCTGCAGGCAAAGAAGGATAGAAGCTCTTGATGTCAGAGAGTTTTCAACTTCGAATACATCTATTGTTGCTAGCTCTGAAAAGCACTGCTGCTTCTCTGCTGTGAAGTGTTTTTATATTGATGACATAACTAGAGAGGAAGAAAAGGAAAAAATTTCCTTGGTAAATAGTTTCTGTGCAGAACAATTTCCAACCTTCAACTACATTAAGCATAACATAATATATGATAAGGCGAATGTGAAATTTGCACTTGCTCGTATATCTGAAGTACAATGTTGTTCACACTGTTCTGGAGATTGCCTTGCAATTTCCTTACCTTGTGAATGTGCTTGTATGTCTGGTGGTGAGTTTGCGTACACCCAGGAGGGGTTGCTGAAGGAAAAGTTTCTCGAGGAATGCATCTCCTTGGTTAAGGATCTGAAGGAACAGAACTTCTACTGCAAGAGATGCCCAGTAGAGATGTCCAAGAACAAACAGAAAGTTGAGCATTGCAAGGGACATCTTCTGCGAAAATTTATAAAAGAGTGCTGGTCAAAATGCGGATGCAATAAAAGTTGTGGTAACCGTGTTGTTCAACGGGGTATTTCTGTAAAATTGCAGGTCAGGTTGTATTAGTTGTATGCCAATATGGTTGTATAAGTGTTGACAGTAAGGGGCCGTTTGGTTTCAGGTCTAAACTTCTGAAAACTGAAAATATTATGGGAGTTTTGCAATTAAATGTGAAAGAAGGAAATGGAAACAGAATATGTTTTTTGAAACCAAATGGTGTCTAAATTTTTCCTTTTCTTGTGTTAAAGGCATTTAACTAGTTTTTGTTCTTATTTTGGTGCATTTCAGGTGTTTTGGACACCAGAAGGGAAAGGTTGGGGCATCCAAACACTTGAAGATTTGCCAAAGGGTGCTTTTGTTTGTGAGTATGTTGGGGAGGTAGTGACCAACATGGAACTATATGAACGAATTGTGCAAAGCAGAGATGAAAAGAAGCACAAATATTCAGTAGCGCTTGATGCAGATTGGTGTTCAGAGGATATCATGAATGATGAAGAGGCTTTGTGTTTAGATGCAACACTGTATGGAAATGTTGCTAGATTTATCAATCACAGGTATTTCTAGTTTTCTTGTGTGATTTGACGTCCATTTACATATATGTTCTGTTTAGCATTTGATTGTCTTTCCATTATTAAGTATCTTTGTGCTTTCTTAGACATTGTTTCAGTGAATGTGTTTCCTAACAGTCTAACACCTGATGTTATTTGTGTTATTGGAAAATGGTTTATCTTAATATATTGAAGTATTAAAGGTGGTTGTGCATGGATACTATTTGTTTGATATTGAAGACTCACTTATCATGTCCAGGATTGCTAATCAACAGAGAATTAGGAACTGTAATGGTCCAAGTAAAATGGTATTTGATTCATTTAATTCTAAAGTATAACTCTTAATAGTTTAGAGTTCCATTTCAATTGGAGAAACTGTAAAGCTCCTTGTCACTGTTCTATAAAAGTTAAACTGCTGAAATTTGCAAGTTCATGAAATATATAAAATTTCACCATCCGTGCCTACTACTAAACTGTTGAGGCATTTGAAGGCCAGGCCAGCTCTTGCCACTAAATTAAGAGATCACAGGAAAACACTATTACTTTATCATGATGGATCTTCTGTTTATATAATCCTGATCAGATTCTTATTTTCTCAAATGTCATTATAAGTCATGACTAAAGAAAATATACTAATAGTTGATTAGTTGTCAATCTTAGGATTATATATATTTATATATATATATATATATATATATACATATATATATAATGCTTTGAGAAAAGCATTGCTCTGGCTCACTCTTATGTTTATTTGGATAGATGTGGTGATGCAAGCTTAATTGAGATTCCAATTGAAGTGGAGACACCAAATCATCACTACTACCATGTATGGAATCTGGCATATTGTTAGCTTTTCTCTTTTTCTCCTCCATTCTGCATTATTTAAACTAATTTTCAAGTCCAACTTTTTTTATCCCATAGCTTGCTCTTTTCACGCAAAGGAAAGTTTCTGCAATGGAAGAACTGACATGGGTAAGGCGATGAAGCATAGCATGTTATATGAAGATAATAGATTAGCTTTCATTCTTATGGAGTGCTATTTTTGCAGGACTATGGTGTTGACTTCAATGACCAAGATCATCATGGGAATGCTTTCACATGCCTTTGTAACAGCCCTTTGTGTCGTGACCAAAGGCCAAAAATTTAAATGAGTGCACAGTTTAGTACTAATTTATGTTATTAGCTCCTAGACAATTTTTTTAGCCTTGTTATTTTGAAACCTGGTTGCATAGGTATAGTTCATGGAATACATTACTGGATATCATTTCGCAGAGTTGCTTGTTGTTATGATGGATACTGCATTGTTATATATTTGGAATTTGGGATATTTTTACAATGTACGTTTTTTTCAAAAACGTGATTGATCCTTGAATTCCATACTTCACAGTTCTCATTATGTTCTTGTCACTTCCTTTTGATTACCATTCATTACTATTATTATTTATGTGATATATATATATATATATATATATATATATATATATATATATATATACACGCCATAGGTATTGGATATGTAAAACACATTGCAGCAAACATCTCAACAATTAGAGTGGGGCAGCGGATTCGATAAAATTGGAGAAGCTTCCCTAATGTGTTTTTCTTTCCAAGCTGTTTCAGTTTTTCTCATTATTTTTTGTTTCTGCAACAGGAAAGGAAGTTCCTTTATTTTCTCATGATTTCAAATGTATATTTAAACTTCCCATTTTTAGTGTTTAATATTTTTAATTTATATATTTAAATTCACTTTAAAATATACATTTGAAATCATTGATGGAACAGTTTTTATATATAATGTTCTTTGTTGACACTTGAAAACGTCATATTACTAAATAAGCTTTTTTTTCTCACCACTTTAAAAGCTTTCTATTGGTAATTTATATTTAAAAATTCCTGTAAAATCTTAATAACATTTAAATAATTATGTGAATGATGTGAAAATAATAATGTTGATAACTGAAAGTGATAATGATAAATGTGATGATATTGTTACATGGTAATAGTGACCATGTTAGGGATTTCATGTTGAAACCCTTGGCACAGACCCTATAGTGGTTCCTTAGGAGACCACAACTGCTCTAAAACGAGATTCTAGGGCCAGCCTGTAACACCAAATGAGTTGAGATACCAAGGTCAATATTTGTCATTTAATATATGATTTCTCATATCAGTTTTGTTGGTTCACAATTCTCGCATAAGAAGGTGATTGATGATATGCCGAAGATGATTGACAATGTGAGATGACATTTTGGAAGGATTATATGTAAATGCGTAGGTTTTGGTTAAAGTTAGTGATGGTAATACTTTGGTCGGTTCAATTTGGATGACTTGTATAGGAACCCGTTGGATACCTCATTAGAGGTTTAGTATAGCCTTGCATATATGTGAATAAGTTTATGTTGTTAATAGTTGTTTCTGCATGTATGGAAGGATGGTACTATGAATGGTGAAGCCATGGATTGATTCCATGAGCATTGATGCATATGAATTGCAATGGGCAGGAAATGTGTTTAGTATAATGAAAGTGATGGTGCGAGATGCCTAATACTTGAAAGTGCATAGGAAGTTAGGTTTCACCTCAAAAGGTCTTTAATAGCTCAAGTTATCGTCAACATGCCAAACCTTGTACAAAAAAATATGGACCCTAAATATTTAGTATTTTCTTTGGGTTTATTATTTGAAGTTAGGTGTCATATAAGGCACATGTACCATTACTAGTTGTTATATATTTGGAATTTGGAATATTTTTACAATGTATGTTTTAAATTCCACGCTAGGAACCAAAATTACATTTTTTAAATTTTTTATTGACTAAAGAAAATTTAAAAAGATCTAATTTTAAAAAATTGCATAATTGTAAACAAGCTTGCACTATTTTCTCCCAAAATACCATCCACCACCCTAAAAGCTTTAATATTTATATAAAAGGTGTAACATCTCATTTTCAACACAAATAGAACATAGATATTAATATATCTTTCTTGAGAAATACTTACTATAAGTTAGTTTATTATTATCATTTTTTTGAAATGTTGGTATTTATATTTAATTATTTGTTTTTTAAAAATAATAATAATAATAATAAATAAAAATATTTCTGAATGAGAATTTTAAAATGACTTAATTAGTATTCACTAATTAAGGAAATGATATTAAGAATTTTTAATATCTTTATTATTCACCATTTTTATTTTATGTTCTTATATTTATGTTTTTACATATTTAAGATTTAACTCTTATTAGAATTTTAAAATACAATTTTGAAGGAATTAGACTATGGTTCTTTAGAACTTTTTGATCTACATAATATTTATGATTTTCTGGAATTTTTTGAAAATTTTGAAATATTTTAATAAAATAATATATTTTAAATAATTTTAAATTCATATAAAGATACTTAAAATTAAAAATATTTACAAGAATGTAAAGTTAAATTATAAGAAAATTTTCTAAAATCCATTTCAAGTAGACTTATCTAAAAATTATCGATTTGAGTAAAATCTTGATTTTTACCAATCGTAAAAAAATTTAAAACGTACTAATAAATTTTTATTAACAGAAAATTTTAGATTTTTAAAATTTAAACTTTATATTACTTATCATAAAATTAGTGAGAACTGATATAATATCGTTAAATTTCAAAAAGGATTAATTTTGAATATTTAAAATATACCGAGTGAAAGGTTACTATTTGGCTTAATAATTCTGCCGACATTTACTATGCAAAACACTGTGCATATACGAAAATTTCAAAAGGTGCACAGTAACTAGGTTTTAAATTTCAAAAAATGCACAGTATTTTTATATTAAAATAATAGAATGCATAGTAATTTTTTTCTTATAAATACCGAAGGAATTCTTCTTTAGAATTCACAATTTCAGATTAAGTTTTCTTAATATAATAGTGCTAGTGAGATAGTGGTGAAAGTAAGAGAGAGAAATAAATTTTTTGGAAGAAGGTTCTACTAAAATTTTAAGGTACGAATACATATCTTTTATATTTTTCTAGGGTTATTTTTATATTGTTTTTAGAAATCTGTTATTATACTAAAAATAATATTATTTTAAGTTACTATTCTGCATAGTAAAACACTATTTTAATAGTAAATTACTATTTCAATAGTAAATTATTATTTAAATAGTAAATTACTATTTACTATTACTATTTACCTTTACTATTTACGTTTTACTATTTACTATTACTATTCATGATTTACTATTTACCATTACTATTCACGTTTTACTATTTACTGTTACTATTCATTATTCACTATTCAAAATTTACCATTTCTGCTTTAAGTAGTGATCTTAATTTTCATCTTGTAACTATATTAAAATAAAATTGGTATGTTTTAGAACTCGGAGACGAGGCGTGCACGGATTTACAATAACAAATCAGTATACAAGAGGTAAGGGGGAGTGAGATAAGAGTATAATATGAAAAGACATAAGAATAATGAGAGGAGTCCCCTACTCCTTTTAAATTTGAAAATATTATTATTTTAAATATTATCTTTTTAACTTAAAATTTTTAATAAATTTTAAATTAAATATCTGGTTTAACTAACTCTAACATACCTATGCAAGGACTTAGATTTTTATAACCTATACGAACTTGACTATACCTATGCAAGGACTTGGACCACTATGACCCATATGGACTGAACTATACCTATGTAAGGACTGGATTATATGGACTTACATAGACCTATGCAAGGAATGGACTATAAGGACTCAAAATCAATTTTAATAATTTAAATAACCATTAAAATTTGAATTATATTTAATTGATTTGTTTATAATTATTATTGATGATATTTAATTGTGATTGATATTATTTGATCGTGATTGACATTATTTGATTATGATTGATGATATTGTGATTGATAATATTTTATTATGATTGATGACCTTGTGATATGGAGTTTGAGCATATAGTAAGCATGACGGAAAGTTAAAACTCAGTAAGAATTTTCCTACTTTACTCTTTAAATTTTTATTCTAAGAGAAAGTATTTTATCATTATTCTAGTCTTTTATTTCTTCTTAGAAATAATTTTCATTAACTTTATTTTTAATCTCTAGAATAAAACCTAGTATTAGAAAGAAGCTATTTTATGAAAATCAGAGGTTGAGATAATTAATTCTTGAATTAAAGAAAATTTTTATAGTTTTAAGTATTCTTAATTAATGATTTATATATATATATATATATATATATTCTTTTAGAAATCAGAAATTTAAATTGGTTTTTCCTAACGAAATAACTAAAGGATATTTTATAGTCGAGATTTCTAAACTCAATCTAGTTAAGATTCAAATTTGGAAAGATTATCTAAATATGTGAAGTTTTTTAAGAGAAAGTTTTGAGATATTTAAGGCTTGGAAACTCAATTTTGGTGAGATCTGAATTTGAAGACTGTACTAAATTTGTTTCTGTATAACAGAAGTTCAAAGAAGAACTTATGGGAATGTATAGTTTATTGAGATGATTTTGTGAACCTTTATGGTATTTAATAATTGAGTTTCTAAAAGTCTTAACCAACTAAATATACGAGTAGTTCATGCATCATGAATCATTAAAGAGAAATGAGATGTGATATTGCCTGGGGACGGATTATAGAAACCGAGGATACATTAGAGGAGACTTAATTTCGAGCCTTGGGATGAGAGGGTGTGAAAGGGTGCTTCAGGTGACCTGGGGTCGCTCCCTAGTGTCGGGTACTTTAACAATAAAAACTTTTTCAGTCTGACTAGTCTCTAAATGTTTCCACGCCAGTTGAACTGTTCATATGCCATGAAGGCATTTATGTTATTATTATCCGGAATTTATGGAACAGTGTAAACTCCTGGTTGGCCCAGTGCAAACTAAAACTTTAAGGGCCCACATGCATAGGATGAATAAGATGATAGTATTAAAAACATTGCATGACATTCATGTGATTGTGACATTCTATGTAGGTGGTTGTGAATGAAAATATAATTATGTTATGAAAACTCTATATTCATAATTGATTATGTATATGATTGTGATTGAAATTATTATATTAGATTGTGAAAACCCTTATGCTTATGTCTTATCTGTAAAGTATTATATTCTGTTTCTCACTACTTCTTGTTTGAATTTTGTGTCCAAAATATATGTTATATGATATATAGCTAGCAGTTCAAGATGAAAGGATGAAATTACAAGAGGATAAATTGGTCTCATCCTCAATCGGATAGGAGAAGAGATGTGACAAGAATAGGATTCAAAATCACATGGTTTGAAGATAAGAAAATAATTGGTTACAATCGAAGTAGAGGTATTAAATCTTTAGTTTTAGTTTACCTTAATACAATATTAAGTTGGATGATTGTAAATCAATGTAAAGGTTAAACTTTAATAAACCTTCTTCTTTGGATATGATACTGTAATCTTTGATCACTTATGATTTTCTGAAAGTTCATTTTATCATTATGAATAATTTGAAACTTTTTACTTTCAAAATTCAAAGAAAATCAGATGTATATACGTCCTTGTATACACGAGATAAGAAGTGATAAATATATATATCTTTAAAAAAAGCAAGAAGAATAGATATATGTCTCGTGTATATAAGGGGGTGTTACAAAAGGCTTTTATATCTACAAAATGGAGCCATTGGTGATTACTAAAACATGGCAATACTTATTTCTAATATTTTAAATTGTGGTCCATAATCATAATTGTGCCCTTAATATTAAGGTTTTTCAATTCCTCATAAGTTCATTGTAACTATAATTGTTATGACACATAATTCAAATAATAAACTAAAAGAAAATCACTAAATTTTAGGACACATTTCTTTTTGTTTCTGGTGTCATACATGGTTTGGTATTTTGATGATAACTTGAGCTATAGAAGTCTCTTTGAGGTGAAACTAATTTATAAATTTTCATAACTCAGATATTTACAACTTTGATGAGAGTGGGAAATGCTAATTTAGCACCTATAAGCCCAGTTTAACAAACTGTTATGCATAAAATTTTTAATAGGGACATACTAGAGTGTGTTACGCATAACTTAAGCTACAAAACTCCTTTCAAGGTGAAACCAATTGGCAAAATTCTGTAGCTTAGTACAACTTATATGTAGAAAAGAAATGCTAATTTGGCCCATATGAGTCTTAATTTAACAAAGTGTAGAACTATTATGTAGAAAATTTCCAGCAGGGACATACTAGAGTGTTTTACACATAAATTGAGCCACAAAACTCCTTTTAAGGTGAAACCAACTAGTAAATTTGATGGTATAAAGTTAGACTTAGAAGGGGGGTTGAATAAGTCTTAAACTCTTTTTCACAACAATTCACGTACAGACCGCTCAAGCAAAGTATTCTTGACTCTAGTCACTTGTTGCTTATACCTAAGTATTCTTGACACTAGTCACTTCTGGCTAAAAACCCAAGTATTCTTCCAAAAGCCTCTTCAGGCCATAGTATTTCCTAACACTAACAGAGTTTGGCAATACACTAGAAAATACACAGTAATGGTAGAGAGAGTGTTTAAAGTTACAAACAAATAACTCAACGTACAAAGATATAAAATGATTCCCAGGTACACTGTGCTACAAACTACTATAAGTCACGGTCTACACTAAGCAGAACTACAAAGAGGACTTAAGTAGTGAATACAAGAACTTAGAAACTTTCAAGAGAAGTCTTGCTGACTTAGGTTTCTAGAGAAATACTAGAGAGTATTTGAGTATTAAGTTAGGTAGCGTCACACCCTTTCTTTCAAAGCTTTCTTATATTTATAGTCCTTCAAAAATATCCATTGGTTCAGCTTCGAAGGATATTGGTCTCTTGAGGACTGTGCTTGACAGTAGGTGCAGGCACATGCTTCAGAGAAGTTTCCTTATCTGGGCAACTTCGAAAGTCTTCAGTAAAAGATCCCTTTTGCTTATGTACTTTAGGAAAACACGTACACTCTATAGCAGTTGACCTTAGGTTATCCGTTCTGATTAGGTTCAGCTTTTCTGACACCTTAAGACATGTGAAGCAGTTTTCTTGATACCCGAGAGAAAAGCCTTCAACTTTTCCGTTGATTGCCTTTTTAGTGCTAACTTCAGAGAAAGCGAAAGTTCTTGCAGCTTCATATTTGGAAAGGAAAGATCCTTTTCAAGAACTCGAAGAGTCACAAATCTTCTCGAGGTCTGAAGAGCAATCTTCTGATGGTCTGAACACAATGACTTGACCCATTGAAGCTCAAGTGAGTACGAGCTTCTTTATTTTAGAAGCGAATTGATTTTTTACGGACTCCCCTTTTCTTTTGCAAGTGGAGCTCTACGGACTCCTGACACACTTGAACATAAATATTAGACAACCAAGCAGTACAGACTTCATTTTAGCTAAGAGTCTTGATGTGAATTATTAACAAATCTCATAGGTTCAGACTACTTAATTATGAGTTCAGACTTTTCTCCAACAATCTCCCCATATTTATTGATAACAAACATTGAGCCTCAAGGATAAAATGAACTCTGTATTAAGAGAAAAATTGAAACATTGAATTCATGAAACATGAAATTATTTATCTAAGGCATAAGTTTCAAAATCTTTCAAGTTTTTGCAAAAGATAGTCAGATTAAACATATAGAACAGACTTTAAGGGAGTTAAAGCAGTGAATCATCAATAAGTCATAATATATAGAAACTAAATACTTTTATTGATGAACACAAGATGTGCTACAGACCCTATGAAATAAAAGAAATAAAAACTGCACAGTTTGAAACTTAAAAAAAATTCTCCAAACTTCTCCAAAATATTCTCCCCCTTTTGTAATCAATAAATGAGGGTCATCATTGAGATTTAGGAGTTTTGGGAGGCTTTAGAGCAGAGGTCAGAACACACTAGGTGGAAGAAGCTGAAATTAGAAGCAATGCAGAGGCAGATACTAAAATTAAATAGCGTAATTGATGGTAAAAGAAATAAGGAGCGTTAACCAAAATAATCAATGGGGCATAGTCGGAGGATGAAACAATGGTGAAAGAAACATTGCAAAAGGATGGATGAGCCTTGAACATTCTACCAGCACAAGTCCAAAAGTTATGGACATCTGCTAAAAGGCCAGAGGAGTAAACCGAGGATGTACTCCAGACTCGATCACGTTCCCAACAATGGTGTCCCTATAGTAAACCGCGAGTAGCATTATCTGGGGATTGATCTTGAAGAAGAACATGGAGAAGATCATCAGAAACCGCCTTGGTTTATATTTCCACCAGTCTGGACTAGAGGGTGAAGAATGTCAGACTTTCCCTTTAAGCTTATTGGTGATAATGCATTGCGGCTTAGGCATTACCTTGTTTAGACTGACCAAAAGCTTTATAGACGGCTGGATCATGGCCTTGACAAATTTGGAGACCGGAAAGTGCAAAGTTTCAGCTTCTTGTCGTGCAGCCTACTGATTCTAGAGAGAGCGAACGAAGGCAAATAGGTCTTAAGAGTATAGAGCAGGATGTGAGAGATCATCTTCAGCAGGGATGGGAGGATGAGTTCTGGACAAATCAGTGATGCGAATGCTAGAGCTTCCCAAAAATGTTTTTATGATGACAGGAACCTTTTAAGGGAAAGGTCAGTTAGAGACAGTAAGGGATAATGGGAAAGGATCTACGATAAGGGATTGGTGGTACAACAGGATGTTGGCAAAATTGAGAATAGGGAGCAAAAGGTAGGGGCAATATTTAAGGGTCAGGCAAAGTTAAAGGTGGGGATGAAAGCTAGGCCAAATGGTCGAGAGGACCGTTTAGATGTGGTGTTAGGCTGTTTGGACTTGGGCTTGGGTTTGGATTTTGGTTAGGAGGCAATGTGTTTGATTTTTGTAAATACATTTCTTTTGATACATAATACCAAAAGAATTTATTTACAAAAGAACCAGCTAGAAGGTTCCATAACCTGACATTGCTAATTCATCCCTCCGAATTTCACCAAACAACCTCGTCCTACAAACTTGCTAAAAATAGGTGGAATAGTAAGCATAATTCAAAGTAGTAGGTAGTGCAATAACGTACTACCTACACTAATTAATACATCACATAATCATACACTAGTACACACATCAACACCATTTCCTATTATTAATCAAATTTTCATCACACATACAATGCATATGTCATGCTATACTTCTCATTTCATTTCAACTAATGTATAATTATGCTATGTGGATCTGACTCAGGTGAGTATTACTATAATACAAAAGACTTTACCATGTATCAATAAGTATTTACTAGATATTTGTATCGCCACCATTTTACAACACCCATCACCCTCGATGACGTGGCTCAATAATAACAATTAGTGTTATGAGTTAGCTCTAGGATATATTGACCTATAGTGTCCAGGCCTTTCTTGGCCCACAGAGCTTCCTGCTCCCCTTACAGAGCCACCCCTACCAAGGTCAACAACAAAGGTTCCCTGTATCCCCTTGTGCGCCTAAATGCATATGATGTGTGATGTCAACACATATTTATAATTATACAACTCACTATGCATCACTTGCCCTCCTTGACATTAATTCTCATTAATAGATCATAATCATCATTTTCTATTACAATCACAATCGCATACATCGTAAGGCACATCATAAACATCACCATTTACCATCACACTATTCAATCATAATGCACAACTACCGTTATTCACACAATGATTTCATAACTTAAATTCACAACAATAGCGTACATGTGCTATATTCAATATCCATGTACTCAAATTAAACTCATTTCCATACCTTAATTGACGAGGTTCATGAAATGGTATCCATGTCCAACCCGTCTATCACCTTACATATCATAAAATATCCCGATTACTAATTAATTCATAATTTGTCCCCCCAAACTCACCAAGTTAGCTTAACCTAAGATACCTGGAGTATAATTAATGAGGAATTAAATCAAATTGACAAAAGGTTTAGGCTACAAAGGTTTCGACTTATTAAACCGAAGTCGACAAAGTTTTCCAAAGCAATTGAAACCTCTAACAACACCCATGCATTTAGAACACTTCCTACAACCATGGATTCAAAGGAAGTTTAGATGGATTCAAGAAATTGAGGAAATCACTCAAGTGAGTTCATGAACCCTTACCTTGATCAAGTGAAATTTGAAGGAAGAAGCTTGAATTCCAAGCTCCTTAGCACGTGTGGAAGAAGATGGGAGGAGAAAGGAAGCTTGCTTCCTTGCCTTGCAATACAAAAGAAATAAAGAAAATGTGAAGGTGGAGAATGGTCAAAGAAATGGATGCATGGTTTAGAGGAGAATAGGAGAAGTGGAGAGCTTTTTCTTTCTTTTCCTTTTGTTTTGGTTATGTGAGGAGTAGTAAGTTAGTTTAAGTGATTAGGATAGTTTAGTTTTTTTACCTGTCTAGTTAACTTTAGAAACTAATCGACAATTTTACTTTAATTTTAAACTTAATCGACTGAAATCATATTTAACTTACCCTATTTAATTCCAATTAATTAACATTCCATTTATTATTTGGTTATTAGCAATTAAACAATAAAATTTAAATCAAAATGTTACAATTGTGACCGTACTAGCCTATTTCTCTGTAATTGATTGTAATATTAAGGTTTTTAATATCATTACAACTATAATTTAAAACACTTTTATTTCTATGCTTCTCCTATTAAGTCTCAAAAATTAAATCTCAAAATTGAACACTTTTCTTAATACCCTTAAACAAATCAACAAAGTTCCTCCAAAGCTACAAACTTCCCTCGGTTTACATTTATATACTACAGCCAAGTGCCAAACCCAAGTGTCAAAGATTTTTAGAGAAACATGCTTGATCCTTGAATTCCATACTTCACAGTTCTCATTATGTTCTTGTCACTTCCTTTTGTTTACCATTCATTACTATTATTATTTATGTAATATATATATATATATATATATATATATATATATATGCCAAGGTTTGGATACCTAAAACATTTTGCAGTAAGCATCTCAGCAATCAGAGTGGCGCAACGGAAGCGTGGTGGGCCCATAACCCACAGGTCCCTAGATCGACAACAACAACAACAACAACAACAACAACAACAACAACAACAACAACCACAACCACAATAATAATAATAATAATAATGTATTAATTGGAAATTTAAACTTTCAAAATTTGAAATAATCTCTAATTCAATATTTATAAAATGATTATATTAAATATATTAAAACTACAAAAATTACAAATATTAATTATTAATTATAAAACATAATAAACATAAATATTATAAAACAATTATTCATATTAGTGTCTGTTTGGTAAGACGTTTCGCCTAGTTAAAAGCTTATATCAATAGTTGAAATGTAAAAAAGTGTTAATTAAGGTGGGTAGCTGATTTTCAATTATCCACACTACTTTAAGTAGCATTTTTCAATTTCAACTACTAGCTAAATATTTTTTTACTTTATTATCCCTATATATTTTAAATAATTTTTTACTACTACCTTTTATTTTATTTTATTTTATTTTAAAAAATTAAATCCTTGTTTTATTTTTAAAAATCTAAAACAAAACATCTCTTTTATCTCAAGCTTTTTCGTCTATTTTTTCACAAAGAGTACACATTTCTTCATTTTTCTTCTTTCTTTGTGGTTTTCTTCCTTTTTTTCTTAATTCCTAGTGTGATTTCCTTCTTTAATTTGTTTTCCCCTTTCTCTGATTTCTTTTCCTTCTCCGTCATTGTTCAATATTTTCTCTAATATCATATTTGAATTGTGTTTCTTTTATATATATTTTATATTTTTTTAAAGAAAGAAAAAAGAAACCTAAAACATTCTTTTATTAATTTTGATATTAATTAAAATATCTCAAAAAAGTTACAACTTATGTATATAAAAAAATAAGTTTGACCTAAATAATTAAACATTATGTCATTTTACATTTTTCAACTACTGAACACCTTGTTTTACAAACATTTTCAATACAATTAGCCAACTTATCATCTTTCAGCTAGTTTTTCCAAACAGTCACTTAGTAATAACTTAAAAGATATTCAACCACAATATCAAATATCAAGCTTGAAAATGGCAAATGATTATGGAATTAATTTTTAAAAAGATATATTATATTAAATCACACAAAAAGTTACCAATATAAACATAAACCATGAAAGAATATTAAGACAATTATTAAAAAACCTATATATATATGCGTGGGATGTGTGTTTTAAATTTTTTTTAGTTTGTTAGATGTTTTTGATTACTAAACTCAACATATCTCGTATATTACTTTAGGGGTAATTTACTACTCATTCATTCTTTATAAGATAATTTAGACAAAAACACATATATTAAAAAAAGACGTTAATGTTTGGGAATCCTTAAGGGTCACACAATGAGATACAAAGATTCTCGTAAGGTCTTGTAAAATTCTATATTTCAAAGCATTGATACATAATTTAAATTGCATTAAAATTATCTTTCATAGACGCAACACAAGTTCTTCTATCGAAGTAATGATAACCTTATCCTTAAGGAAATGAGCACTCTCACCAGAATCTGTACTTCTCAGTTCGTCATAGCGTAGCCTTCGCAACCATAATGAAATTGTGTGTTACAAGAGTGTGTCTTATAAGCATCGCATTGTCTATTTATAATAAGCTCAGCTCTGACGAACATTCTTAGTGGTTGGGCCATTTCTCTTGTTTTAAAATAAGTTAGGCTTGATGATTTTAATTTTAGCCTGATTAAGATAAAACTATTATTTAATCAACTTACTCTATGAGTATGACCCTATAGGTATTATATTTGATTATATTAATAATAATTTTTTTTGTTACTAATATAAGATAAAAGCAACATCTACCAATGTGTCATTATATCCAAATATTATATCAATTCAACATAATCTATGAGTGATAAACAATTATATGTTTGATCCTTTTGCCATCGTCATCCTTGTATAACCTAATTATTTTACTTGATAGTAGAGCTAAACTTTACACAAATAAATAGCTAATATTTATTCTCCTAACATGACTATGTATTTCTTTAAGTCTCATCTCATCAAGTGACCCACAAATATCACTTTTGTTACATAGGAAAAATAAATTTCTTTTGCATCACTCATACCCCTTTGCATAATTTATTTATTGTCCAATTACACCTTATTACAAATGATGTTTGATTGTATTAAAACAACAAATTCCATATGTAGTAATTGTAATGAGTTAAGGTCAAAGGATTGTATAGGTCGTTATCATATTGAGAATCATTTATGACTTTCATATAATGATCCACGCAACGTTCTCATGATGTTATCATATTACTCGTAATGTGTACCTGTATGAAGACTTGATATTGTTCATATATATGATATCAGATTATAAGTACACTCAAACACAAGTCTTAACATATTTATATGTCCTATAAATACTACTAAAGACAGTTTAAGAATAATTTCCATATGATCTATTATTGCATAAAAAGTTTTAAACAATTTTAAAACTATAAAGACTTATTTTATTGATAAAAATAAAATAATACAATAAAAAGTATAATATCTCATAGTGCATATATCAACAATTAATGCATTAATTTTTCTAAAAAGATATCGTAACATTTCAAATTTATCCTTATTTAAATTCAAATTTCACTTAAATGTTAATAGTAATATTTTTCAAAATCAGAATAAACAAATGAATTAAAAATATTAAATACTTTTAAATAAATAAATTTTATCTTATAAATAAGATAAGTAAAAGTACAGTAAATTCTAGATTGGACTTAGGATGGTAATCATAGTTAGGGACCTATATTGTTATAGGCAAGCCAGATTTTTAAAAGGCTAAAAATGATGTTTAGGGATTAGGAAAAGGCCCCTTTAAAAAAACCCTTAGGTTTTGGTCCTTATTAAATTTTAAGGTTTACAAATTTAAGGATGATGCCCTGAACTGATGAGGTGGCATGAGTTTGGGTCACCTCATCAGTGACAGATGTCAATAATATTATTAATTTAATGGATGTCGTGCTTACGTGTGAATAATTACCCTAAACCCCAAATTAAGAAACCCCCAAATTAAAAAACCCTAGTTAAGAAATGTCTTCAACATTTGGACTAGAAAACAAAAATTATTTGCCCTAGACTGCGTCTTCAACCTCTGGACCAGTGACCTCAAAAACACATGACAACATCAAATATCTCAACTGGGTGTTCCTCATCCATAGAGATTGAACATGTTCGATGTAGATGTGGGGAGCATCCTGTTCTTCTTGTTTCAAAAACAAAGAAGAACAATGGAAGGGCCTTCTGGAGGTGTCCATTTTTCTTGGTAAGTGGCCATCGTTTTCAGTAAGGTTCGCTGTAGCTGGGTTTTTTTTATGGGTTATACTCTCTTGTCTCAGAGGAATGAAAACTGTGGGTTTTTCAAGTGGGCTCGTACTGCTCCTACCACTCAGCTTGAAGGGAGTGCAAGTGAGGGTTGTACTTGCAAGTGGGATCTTGAAAAGCTACGTGAGGAATTCCAACTGAAGAATACGAAATTGAAGTCTAAGCTGGTGGATGAGAAAAGCAAATCTTCAATGTTAGTGACAGTAACAATTGTTTCCTGGGCCATAACGTTGATGATGATCATGTTATATGTAGCAACAAAGCATTGAGGGTTGTGCTTTGGTACATTATGTTTAAAAGGGGTTAGGAAGAAGACCTTTCAATTAGTAGGGTTTAGGAAAAAGCCCTTACAATTTCAAAGAGGGTGTAGGGAAATTGTCCATATAGCATCTAAGGTTTAGGGACTTGTTGAATGTAAGGTTTCTTATGCTGTTTAGGTTTGTAATGAACAATTATTGTAACAGAATTATCTAGTTATTGTGGTTTCAATGAAGTTATTGTGGTTTCAATTAAGTTATTGTAACAGAATTATTGTGGATTCTCAAGCTTAAAGGACCAAAAGTGGTGTTCACACCCATTAAATTAAAGGACCTGTTAGTCATTGTTTGTTAAAATATACATATAATTGAGAATGACCTATTAGCCAGGTTCCAATGCAATACATTAAGTGAAAACAACAGAGAATGAGGTAAATTCAATTGTTGACACTTTGTTGGGTTCCTGGGAAGTCATAACATTCATTTGTAGTCTCTGGCATGGTCTCAGATCATGTTCCCCTCCTTGTTCCCCTCCCTCTTCCCTTTCCTCTTGCTCTTGTTCCCCTTGGCCTTCCTCTGGGTCTTCCCTTCACATCAGGTGATGCATCAGACTGCCCATCAGGTTGGCCATCAGTTGTAATAGGTTGCCCATCAGATGGCCACCAGGTTCAGCTGCATCAGGTTGACCCCCATCATGTGTAGTATCATCAGCTTCACCATCTGCAGGTGCAACCTAAAAAAAAAACATATGGAATATGTAATACTATTGGATAAAGGGACATGTTACATACTATAGGTGCAGGTTCCATTTTGGCTTACATTTGGACATGTAGTTTTATTATGCCCAGTACCATCACATTTGGCACAATGATACTGGCTTACAAATCTTGGCCTTTTGGGTGGATTGTCTTCTTCATAGGGGTCCCTCCTCCTAAGTTTTTTTGGTCTGCCAGGTCCCCTCTTATATAAGGGGGGAGACATATGGTGCATCAACATGGGGCCACATAGACTGACCATTTATTGATTGTATAATCCCTGCATAGCACTTGGCATATGTGCTTTTGGAGTACCAAGGTAACACAAATTTCTCAGGTATGTCACCCCTATATTTCATAGCAGATACAGCATGTCTACAGGGAATTCCATTCAGTTCCCACCAATTACAACTGCAGTGCTTTTTAGCTAAATCAACAATAAATATGTGGTTTGAGTTGGTGTGTTTCACCTCAAAAAGCAAGTCTCCAGCCCAGACTGGAACCCATTCCCCACTGAACTCAACTTCTCTGTGCAGTCTCTTAATTGGTATTGGCATAATATCTCCTCCAATGCTCCACAACTTTGATCTCAGTTTAGCAAACCTACCCAACAAATATTGTCTGATCCACTCCAGCATTGTAATAATTGGCTTGTCCCTACAAGGTAGTATAACTGAGTTGAAGGCCTCACATGTGTTGTTCATGATTACATCACATTTAGGGTAATGTGAAAAAGCATGCCTACACCAGGTCTTGGTAGGAATTACAATTAACCAATCATATGCCCTCTGATCAAGCTCCTTGATCTGTTGTATTTTGGTCTCCCATCCTTGAACATAAGTTGCTTTACTTGCACTGAGCATCAGATTTTTGAGTAAGGCACCCCCACCATACCTTTTCTTCAGGTTTGTGTACAAGTGTCTGACACAATACCTGTGTTCCACACCACCCAGCAACTCCTCAAAGACTTGTAACAAACCCTACAAGTACAATTCAGTCAAGTAAATATCAAATCAAACAACAAGCCCTACATACCAAAAGTCAAATGAGTCTTAACATAATACCTTTTGTTGGTCAAAAATAAAAAAAATATCTATTGGTATTCATATCACCAATATCCTCCAGCAGTAGGCTTAAAAACCATCTCCAGCTTTGTTTATTTTCAACCTCAACCACAGCAACTGCAAGTGGAAAATATTGGTCATTCGCATCCCTTCCAACTGCAGTTAAAAGCTGACCTCCATACTTGTTTTTCAGATGGGACCCATCCACTCCAATAAAGGGCCTGCAACCACTCAAAAAACCTTGCTTGCAGGCATCCAAACACATATAAAATGCACCAAATCGAGGCTGTAAATCTCCACCTGGATTCTCCAACTGTAGCTTGCATCTATTACCATTTGATACACGTTTTAACTCTGCACTGTAGCTCCACAACATGCTGTACTGCTTGCTACCCTCATCATCTAATATATCACGTGCAAGTCTTCTCCCATTGTAGGCAGACCAATCAGTCAACTGAACAACATGTTGAGATCTGAAAATCTCTATGATTTCAGGTATTGTAAGCTTAGGGTTCACCTTTAAGTGCTTCAACAAAAGCTTGGCAACCCATTTAGAATTCTGGTTTTTGTTCTCAAACACTCTGGGACAGGTGTGTTGAGGTCTAAAAGCCTTCAACATAATCATATTTGTTCTCCCTACTTTGCTACCAAAAGCCATCCAGCCACAGTCACTGTTTGTACATTTCACACGACACCTCTCACGTTCATTTTTTACAAACTTCCCCTCTCTACCCTTGTACAAGTTATACTCCTTGATTGCCTGCCTAAATTGCACCATAGTCTGGAACTCCATTCTGACCTTTAACTCACACTTCTTCCCCATCTTTTCTTCATCAAAAGCCTCCCTCTGAACTCTAGCTTCCTTATCTGTCTCATCTGTCTCAACATCAGTGTGAACCTCATCAGTATCATACCCTGATTCGATGTCTCCGTAGTCCTCACCACCAAGACCCTGTAGGTCTTCATCCCTAAAGTAAGTCCTGCACTTATCCTGCTCACTACTGTTGGGTCCAACATTTTCCCTTGAAAACTCAGAATTCACTCCTGAATTGGATTCACTCCTTGGCTCAGGTTCAGTACTTGACTCAGGAACAGGTAACTCATCTATGTCTGGAACATGTAACTCATCTATGTCTGGAACTTCAGCCTGCTCAGTGTTGACACAACAAACAAAACTTTCAGCTGATAAATTCCCTCCATTAGCCACCTCTGTTGGCCCACATCTTGGGAACTCAGTTGACTCCATAGTTGGCTCCACAGTTGGGCCACATGTTGGCCCACACCTTGGCACCTCAGTGGACCTCAAACTCCTTAGACGAATCTTGTAAATTTTTTTCCTGGTGATTACTTTATTGCCTCTTACATAAGGGCCAGACTTTGCTCTTCTATTTCTGTTATCATATTGGGCTTGTTGGTTTTGGGTTTCGATTTCTTGGGTTTCTTGTTCCTTTGCCATACCTTCATGACCCATATCTCCTTGGACCACATCCTCATGGCCCATATCCTCATGGCCCATACTCTCTGCCTCACCCAAACAAACAATCTCCTCAGTCTCTGTTACACAGTGTTCCACATACAAGTCAACCTCACAATTCTTATTAACTGCATAATTACCCATTTCCAGTGCATGTGTGTCCCATGTCACATTCTTGTACTCAGACTCACTTGATTTCTTCCACCACAGCTTAAATTCCCCTCTATATCCAAGGTCTTCTACTAGTGACCTAGCCTCAAAGTATGACCATCTATCCAAGTCTACGTTATGAATGGCATGTATTTCTTTATCAACATACGACACTGGTGGACCCTCATCGAACTTCCCCTTATGGTGTATCACAACACTAAAACTCATACCTACATACAATACACACACACACACACACACACACACACTAAATTATGCTTTTTAATCACAAAAGTACAACCACAAACGACAACAACAAACATGCAGTCCCTCCCCCCACAACCCCATCCCAACGCAAATTAAAATAATAGGGCTCCATACAGTGTTTAAAAACATACCTGCACAATAAATTATGCCCTCTTTCGCTCACACCTTTCCACAACCACGCAAAAGTAGCGCTTGCCCGATAGCAACACTCGAGTGAAAAGCAGACACTAAACGAGGAGGGTGGACGGTGAACGAGAACAAAAGATACGAGGGAGGGAGGGAGGGAACAGGTGACTTTCAGAGAGCTTCACCCATTCAAAACGCAGCGTTGTGGAAAAAACATTTAATTGCCTTGATTAATGACCTTATTTAATTACCTAAATAAAAAATTTCAATAATTAATCTCAATTATTCACACGTAAGCACGACATCCATTAAATTAATAATATTATTGACATCTGTCACTGATGAGGTGGCCCAAACTCATGCCACCTCATCAGTTCAGGGCATCATCCTTAAATTCGTAAACCCTAAAATTTAATAAGGACCAAAACCTAAGGGTTTTTTTTAAGGGGCCTTTTCCTAATCCCTAAACATTAAGAGGGCTAAAAATAGGTTTTAGCCTTTTTAAAATTGGTATTTGACCCCCCGAATATTTTGCGGACGGGTCCACTTTAACTCTGTGGAGGGTAAGGATGCTTTTGAATTAGGATGTCTCGGTTACCAAAAAAATTAGGATGTCTCCATTTTCTAGGTTTTGCAACCCTGGGAGAAATACCAGAAGGATCAACTTACGACTCAACTTCTAACAACTACTCTTTTGCTGAGAGTTTTAATTTAGATTAGATGACTGTAACCGGTTAGGCATAATAGATTACAATAACGATTTTAATGGAATACAACCAAGGATAAGGTTGGTACTAATTAATAATCAATGCCAATGCATTTCATACCCTCAACACTACAATCAATCGAATTTGCATGAAAAAAAAATTAATACCCTATTATAGATGTTTCCAGAAACATAGGACATTATGGATACAAGTTGAAATGCTAATTAGTACCATATTCAAACACAATATACAACAACCTTAAATCTAAATCACAAGCCTTTATTTCTTTAATTTATTCGGTTTCCAACTTCAAGCACCATTTAGAATCCCAGGATCTAAATGAGGCTTAGACATTAAATGATCTCTTCAAGCTAACAATAGCCCTTCTCCATTTTCAATTGTCACTCCTGTTAGGTTTGTCTGAATTGAAACCCACCTGAAATATATTCATATCAAATTAAAAAATTCAGAAAAAACATAAAGATAACATAGTCTGTTTTAAGTAAAGTAAAAAAAACAAAATAAGCAAAGTAATAATGTATAGTGCCTCAGTGGAAGTAGTAGGAACCCAATCATTGGTTGCTGGATTGCACTTGCAAGAGTGATGACAACCAGTGTCATTATCTGGCTCTATGTGGAAGTTTTTTTCATTTTTCTCTACTTTGATAAACCCTGTTCCTGTCTGGGGTAAAGCACAATATTCATCACGTAACTAACAAAGATTATTTGTGAAAATAAACATGGAAGTTTTCATGTTACTAATGCTAATATAAAAATAATGTGCTACATGAGAAAAAGGGCACAAAAAATAATTGTAATAGGATCACTATTATTTGAAAGGTCCATTAATTTTGGTTTTCAAATTTACCCCCTTCTGATTACATGACATTATAATTGGAGTTGAATTGGATATTTGAAATGCCGTGTTAATAAAAGGGTGAAAGCAGCTGAATCCATTTGTAAGTGCTGAATACAAAATCACAGATCTTGGTGATTTATTAGATATTGCCGTTGAATACAAAGTCTTCATTACAAAGTAAAATTGGTTCAATGCAATAACAAAGAATATAATGTATAATGTATTGAGAAAAATGCAATTTGGATTGAATTGAATACCGTGTGATGGTGTTTGTCCACGCTATTAAGATCTTTGTAATACTCTGTTTCCACAAATTCTTCAGTCACTCGGCTCCCATCGTACACCAATTTCTGAATACAATTATGTAATTTAAAATGAGACAAAATTAATGCACCAAAACAATGAGAGGAAAATAATAAAAACATGTAAGATAAAAACACTTAACATATAAAATTGAGTATAGTGGACTAATTAGAGATGATAAAAAAAATGTAGTATATATTACACTTAATTACTTTTAAATTCTGATAAATCCATGGTTTTTTGTTATCTACTAATTTTAATGGGTCTGAATATAAACATGGATAGTACATTATTTATACTTGTCATGCTGACATATTTGATTAAAAATAAAACACAATAGTATATTACCGTTCACTTATGTATCAGTATTGTCAACTCATTAAAAAGATAAATAATAATAATTTTATGAAAAAATAAGCCTTTTTAAAGAGGTCAAAATTAAAAATCTAAATATCTAGATCTAGAAATAAGCGAATAACGGTTAGGATAATTGCCTTCCAAGCAATAGACCCCGGTTCGACTCCCGGCAAACGCAGTTTTAGAAATTTTGGAACTATCAAACAACATCCAGTTAAAATAAAGAAATTATTTTGGAACGAACCTTCTCTCGAGGATCATTTTCTAGGCGTTGGAATTGTAGGAATTCTGGTATAGAAGAGTTGTTTTGGGAATTGATGTCGACATAGTGAGAAGAGTAGTCACTGCGTTGAGGTTTAGTGTGGCGCTGTGGTGCCAGTCCATCAAAATACTCTCTGGTCTTAGCCTCTATGGTGGCTTCTTCCTCCGCTGAGACATGGATGTCACTCCTATTTGGCCTTGTGCCCTCCATTTTCCTTCACCCTTTTCTCAATTCTTCTTCTTCTTACAAATTTGGGGTATTTATTTCTCTGATTAAATGCCTTGGTGGTTGTGGCTTAGATATTTCTATGTGGGGTATCAAAATATCTTAGAAATCTTATCCATTTAGATGGCCCTGCTTGCTGGGACACTGCCAATTTACAAGTTTAGGTGAGAAAATATAGCTTGTAACAACAAAAATTTAGGTGAGAATATATACCTCTGAAAACTATGCATGATTTTCTTTTTTATTTTCCCTTTTACATATTTGGTACTAACACATCCTAAACTAACTTTGTTTCCAAAACATATTTCTAAATATGTTAATTGATCTTTACGTTAGTAGTTTTTGATTTTGATCCAAGTTCACTTTTTATTAGTTTTAATATGGATATTATTAAATATGTTCAAGTTAATTAGTCCCTAAAACTAATTATATATACAGAAAAGTCATGTCGGATGTCTCTTGATATGTCTCCGATGTCTTTATAACTTATTATACTCTTTAATTTCTTAAAATGCCTTATATATTTTTTTTATCAGTGTTAATTTTAACATATTTAATAATATAAAGACTAAAACTAATAAAAAATAACTAAATGACTAAAATTAAAATTTGATACAAATATATAAACAAAAAATATATTTAAACCTTTAAATTGAGCACAAACTTTTATATGAAAGTTTATTACAAAATTATTTTTGGTTTTGAAATTTTTTAACTTCGAATCACTTCTTTCTAAATTTAATTTTATAAAGTTAAAATTCCAAATTAAATTTGTAATTCTTAAGTCTGATTGACCCAACATTAAACAGGTGGAATCCATTTTATAGGTAATTGAAATTATTATTGTCATACAACAAGCATTAGAAATCATGCAGAAATTACAGAAACCGTTAGGTATGAACTCACACCATATTTTGTTTACAAAACCAAATAGGCTCTAAGAGAAGGTAAAAAGTGATTTAAAAATTAGAAATGGACTATTTTCAAAAAGATCCTGAAAAAAATACTTATACTTAAAATTTTTTGTCTATTCAAAGAATCATTAAATAATGACACGTGACATGTCTTTCTATTTAACTAAACAATAAAATTACTAGAGATGAGTTTTAAACCCCTAACCTTTAAGTAAAATTGAGCATACAAGCATTTAGCTAATTAAACCCGTTGTTAACTAATGGTAAAGTTTATTATTATTATTATTATTATTATTATTATTATTATTATTATTATTATTATTATTATTATTATACAAACATGTCTTTATTTAATGTTTTTTACGTAGTACAAATATAATATTTAAAATATATCTAATAATTGAAATATACCTCCTATTATTTTATATTTATATTCTATTAAATTATTATATTATATTATAGCATAAAATATAATATATATTATATTATATTTTAACAACATTTAAAAAATATTTTTTATTAACAACGTTATATCTTTAAAATATATATTTCATTATTTTTATTGTTTATAAATATTCATTTATTATTTATTATATTATATTGTTACTAAAAAATATATTTATGATATATATTATATTATATTATTTAGTTAATATGTCATAAAATATGTCACATTATATTATATCATAAATATATTTAATAAAAATAAAAACAATAAAATATAATATTAAAAATATAATATAATTTAATATATATTATGGATAAATATTGATTTGGTCTCTATACTGACCTATGGGCAAGATGTAAGCTACATTCATAAACGCCATGGACGATTGACGTCTCGTTTGAAGATATGATCCTACACCAGCATCGCTTATGAGACCTATGATCTAATTCCAGTACGAGTCATGCTCTCGATATCGGTAGATCAATGTTGACTTTTGTAACCATATGGTGGAAAGTAACCTACAAAATGGCAGAGAAGAAGGTACAGTTGTAGGGGCCGCCCACATCATGTGTCAGCTTTTTTGCTCTGACTAGAGTCGTATTGACACTATACAGAATGTTCCCCCAGGACAAAATGACCCTTCCACTACTCTCTGATACAAATACCCACGAAAGGAAAAGGAAAAGGCAGAACATTCTTGGCTTAAAACTTATGCTTGAACTCTGGTATTCTCTCTAAATATTTCACTGACTTGAGCGTTAGAATGTCCTTGCAGATGAAAAAGGAGTTCCTTGAGTTCTTTAGAGCATAAATATCATTTGCTTGCTTTCTTCTTCTAACAAACACCTGCTGAAGATCTTCTGAAACTTCCTAACATAGGAGCTGACTTTAATCAGCTTTTCTGAAATGCGTAGGGCAATTACATTTCTTATATTCTTTGATGATAAGCATAGTTATCCTTGATAGAAGCTTGACTTAAAGCATCATCAAAATGATTTAGAACATTGCATGAAGAGTACTTGAAGTAACATTTTTAAAGCATGATCTTGTTGCATCAAAAGTCTAAGGTCTGATTATTGGTCCAAATGTCTAAAAATCCTTGAATCAGACTCTTTTTAGGCAAAGTCTAGAATCAGACTTTTCTTTGAATCAAACCTTTGTCTTAATGGACTCCCCTTTTCTTTTGTAACCTATGTGCTTAGAATTTATTTCCTAAAACACTTAATTCAAACAAGTTAGATCACACATGGGAAGACTTTATTTGATTTAAATGCCTTAATGTGTGTTATTAACAAATCTTGAGGTCTAGTTATATCAACGCAACTTGGGGTTTGATGAATGATTATTACCAAAGATCTTTGTCAAACTTGTCTTGTTCTCAACAATCTCCCCCTACTTGTTGATAACAAACATAAAGTCTTTTATTTAAATGAAGTCTAGGATTATTAGAGAAAATTAGAGGGATTTTTAACAAGATAGAACTATAGCAATATTATCAAAATCCCATATCAGAGCATTTATTTGAAAGATAGTAGGTTTCAAATCTTTCATATAAGGGAGATTATGAAGCAATTCTGTTCCAAAAGAAAGCATGTATCACAACACTTAGAGAAGATCAGAACTTTAAAGGACTTGCAAAGCAGACTACATAATTTAAGTCATAGAGTAAACAAGGCATGTTTTTCTGCTTAGATCAAGTAAATTAGAGCATAATTTATTTTTAGAAATATAGAGCATATTTATCTAAAAATAAAGCAATTATGACTATTGGAACAAAAAATAGACTTCATTAATCAAAAGGGTCAATCCAAAATATTACATAGATCATTGTAAAGACTAAAATACTCTATTTCCTCAGACAAAAAGGAAACTCCCTCTAAGACTGATCCCATAAAAGACTATACTTTCTAATTTTAAATCCTGAGGTTACTCCTCCTTTTGATATCAACAAAGAGGAAAATGAAACCAAAGGAGGGGCATCATAGAGGGGTAAAGCAAAACCATAGGCGGGTCGAATAAGAAGGGAGGCACCAGTTGAAATTAGAAGTAGGTGACAGGTTAGGATGACAAAGACATTTGAAGAGGGAATAAAGACAATAAAGGGCTGGTAAAAGAAGATGGGCTAGTTAGCAAATCAGACACTTTTCTTGAACATAGTTCTATGTCTTTCCCAAAAGATCTAAACATGGAAAAGTTCTTCATTCCTTGGAGGGAGCCAGAGGTAGAACCTTGTTGTCCTAGCTACTAAAGAATATAGTTCCATAGAGCATAAATGTAACACCCTCGGTTAGATAAGACAAACCCTTCTATAGGATCATCCTATTTAACTGAGAGGTCACAAGTTTTCAGAAAAGTGAATATTTTTTTTTTAAAAGGGATGGTAGATCAATAGAAGCAAATAGTGAATATATCACATAGTCATTCATAAAGTGTAAGTAATTGTACTCTTAACAGAATGGGGCACGCAGGCACCCTTAAATATTATACAGTCATCCAGTGTCTGATTATTAATAATAAATATTCTATCTTTAATGATCGTTCTCAGTGGGTTCAGCATATTGCTGTTCTTCACACTCGGGTTCTTGATTTTCTAATTCCTCTGAAAATTGTCAACAGTAAGGGTGAGTATAACCCAAGACCCTGATTGGTTAATCCGGTGCGGACATAATCCAGTTAACAAATAATATCACATAATTCATACAATTAGCATATTTATAACAATCAAGCATGTCGTCATAAAAATGGATGAATTGAATTTATTATGATTTATCTTTGATCAAGTCTCATGATGCATGTGGGCCTAATAAATCGATTTTTCTTCATCTCATTCTTTGGAATATCTCCATTCCAATCATCTAGAGCGATCAGGGTCCGCCCAAGTTCCATATGGTACAAATGAACTCATTGGTTCTTATCGTTTGAATATTTTTGGAACTTGGATCCCTACGATCATAGTTACACTCCGTCATTTAGTCAAAGTACACTAGAATTGCATCGTCTCACCCGGCTATCAGGCGCGACTCTGATGCCATTGGGTTGCCGTTCCATTTGTACTCCTAAGATTCTTCATGGAGATCTAACGTGAGTGTCCTCCACTGTACCAAGTGTATGCTCTAGAGGTTTTTCTTCTTCAAAAATATTTTCATGATGCGAAATGCATTTATTTTGTCAATTGATTCCTTGGGTATCTATGTGTTTCCAGTCTCATCATATCATTCCCAAGCTCTTTGAATTCCATCAATTATTTAAACATTGTAAGATATTCGTTTATTATTCTAGAAATATGTCTATTATAACTTGGTTAAAACTATATTTTGTATAAAGAGTAAAATAATATATTCTTTATGTAATTACTCATAATTAAGACGTTAACAATGTTAATAACAATAATACTAACAATAATAATAACAATATTAAGATTGTTGATAATTAGAATAATAATAATAATAGAATAAGAATGATAATAATAATTATAACTTTCCAATAATTTAAAAAGTATTAAAGAATAGTTTCTAAATGAAAATCCAAGTGAAAAACATTAAAAACAGAGTTTTCCGAGTGGAACAAGGGTAAATCCGAGTGAAATAAGTATGATTCCGAGTGGAATCATGCTGAGAAGGGTTTTCCAAACGATCTGGCTAAAAATCCGAGTGAAATTACACTGGAAAACTATTTTTCCGACTGAAACAAGTTTGGGTCCGAGTGAAAATGAATTGGAAGGCTGTTTTCCGACTGAAACAGGTTTGATTCTGAGTGAAAATGAGTTTTCCACATGAATTAACTATGAATCCGAGTGAAATAAAACTGAGCAGAGTTTACTAAATGAAATTAATATGTTTTCCGAGTGAAACAAAAACTGAGAAGTATTTTCTTAATGAAATAACTTAAATTCTGAGTGAAATAAATTTCTGAGTGAATTAAAATATAATTTCTGAGTGGAATCAGTAAGAAAGAGTTTTATGAGTGAAAATGTTGGTGAAACCGAGTAAAAATGAATTTCTGAGTGTAATAAAATACGATTCCAAGTGACATCAGTCTCAAAGGAGTTTCCTGAGTGAAATCAATATAAGTTCCGAGTGAAATATGTTTTCCGAGTGATATCAACTGGGAAGATGCTGTCCGAGTGGAAATAAACTAGAAAAAGTTCTGAGTGAAATTAGGTTGTTTACCGAGTGAAGAATTGTTCTATCAGAATGAAATACATTCAGTTAAGGTTGAAACCGATTGAAACTAAGCAAAACCGAGTTGTTATAGATGTAAAACCGGTCGGATTAACATAAAACAGAACCTATTATCATTAAATCCATCTTCTATTCATAATTTTTCACTGGAAATCACACGGTACCCATGATGCTTAGTATTTTCAGTCCAATACAGTTCATATCATTTCACAATTCATCACTGATTATATGCATTTAATAACAAATATATATATATAAATACAAATAATAACAATTAAGGCATTTAATTCACACAACACTGAATCTGTCCTGGAAAGGTGAGGAACAAGTTCCTTAACCCTTTCCTTCACTCGGTTTTCCCACAGAGCACCCAAGAATATACCCCCTTACCTTTATGGAGCTCCTGGAGGAGAAGCAGAGGTTCCCTTTCACTGTCCTGCATGAATTCCGAGTGAAACAGAAGAGAAAAGAGAGAGAAAGTAACTTGTAGGAAGAAGAATGATGGAGGTGTGTTTCGTGTGTGTGTTCTCTAAGAGTCCTTGCGCTGGTTTAAATAAGGAGTGGGCTTCTAAGTGGAAAACTAAATGGGGAACAGCTTTTGTGAGTGGGCTGCTAGTGGAGTGTTAATAGAGTGGTAGTGGAGATTTAAATAAGGAGATTTGCTGAGTCAGTGCCCATTTCTGGCCGCCCACTAGCTATAATGTGCATGATTGAATTAAAATAATCATTAAAAGACAAAATTGAAGTCAATACGCACAACTGACACTGAATACCGAGTGAAAATTCCACTCGGTTAACCACTATACCGACTGGAATTCTTCTTCCGAGTCAACAAATACAAGGCTTGCTTGAGCGAGTCTTCAAGTCCTCGCTCGGAATTCCTTTGAAACCGACTCAAGTACTCGGTAATATCTGTCCAGACCGAGTCCTCTCTTTCTCAGAGTTTTCACTCAGAAATCCGAGTCTTCATTCACTTGGTTCACTCGGTTTTAGGCCAACTTCTTCAACTATATTTCCCAATTAAGGTTTATTTAAGCCATTACCTCTCGGAACAAGACCTACACGTACGAGTCTCACTCGGTTTTGGTCCAGTAGGGTATATCTCACTCGGAAGAGGGGTCATTCTCATAGACTCACTCGGAAATGGTTCAGCCTCTTACATTTCTCTCGGAATGGCTCAATCTGCCATTTCCCACTCGGTTTCCTAAGCAAACACATACGAAACCATTCGGAATCCTTCCCAATTGATTCCACAGCACATTCCAGTCGGTAGGAAGCATCAAATCAACATAAACATAAGTATATATGCATTCTTTCACTCGGAATGCTTCAATCAGAGGAATTTCCCTCAGAAAAGAAGCATTGGGTAAGGTTTGACTCGGAAACGAGTCTTTCCAGGGTGTTTTGACTCAGAATTTCAGCCAGAAGTGGTTCTCTTGAACACACTTCACTCAGAATTGCTTCTCAGGTCAGGACTCCACTCGGTGGTAGCCCTCTCAGTCATGTTTTACTCGGAAAACGTAACGTTACACTCGGAATTTCATTCCTTCACTCGGAATTTCATTCCTTCACTCAGAATTTCATTCCTTCACTCGGAATTTCATTCCTTCACTCGGAATTCCTCTCTGTTACTCGGAACAGAGTCCTTTTCACTCGGTTTTTGCATAATTTCACTAATGATCCATATAAATTCTATTATTATGCACAAAAATGACATTTCTGAGATACTACAGACCATCAACAAGGTATATATTGACTTATTCTTGCTTACAAACCCTCCATAATTAAAATTTACAAGGGTAAAACTGTTTCTAAAAAGAGATGTTACATTCTCTTCCCCTTTTAGGAATTTCGTCCCGAAATTCAAAGTTAAAACAATTGAGGATACAATTCTCTCATTTTCTCCTCAATTTCCCAAGTAGCATCCCCATCATCTGTCTGACTCCAAACTACCTTGACCAAAGGGATTTCCTTGCCTCTTAGCTGTTTGAGACGTCGGTCAACAATCTTAACTGGTGATGCTTCAAAGGTGAGGTTCTCTTTCAGAACAAACTGATCAGGACTCAGAACATGATCAGGGCTTGGTGCATATTTACGGAGTTGGGAGACATGAAAAACATTATGAAGGTTTGACAGCTCGGGTGGCAAAGCAATACGGTAGGCATGAGTTCCTATCTTTTGCAAAATCTGATAGGGTCCTACGTATCTAGGGCTTAACTTCTTGGCCTTCAAAGCTCTTCCTACTCCAGTGGTAGGGGTAACTTTGAGAAATACGTGATCGCCCTCTTCAAATTCCAATGGCTTTCTACGTTTGTCGTAGTAACTCTTTTGTCTATCTTGCGAAGCCTTCATTGCCATTTGGATCTTTTGGACTTGTTCTGTAGTCTTCTAAACAATCTCTGGTCCAATTATTGTCTTTTCACCAGTCTCATACCAACATAAAGGTGTACGACATTTCCTTCCATATAAAGCTTTATAGGGGGCCATTCCGATACTGGTATGGTAGCTGTTGTTGTAAGTGAACTCCACAAGTGGAAGGTATTCTTGCCAACTTCCCCCATGTTCTAGGACACAAAGACGCAACAAATCTTCAAGAGTCTTGATTGTTCTTTTTGATTGTCCGTCTGTCTGTGGGTGATATGCAGAACTTAACTTCAGACGAGTTCCCAGAGCTTGTTGCAGGCTCTTCCAAAATTATGATGTGAAACGAGGATCTCGATCGGACACAATTGCAGTGGGAGTTCCATGTAATCGTACAATTTCCTTGATATAGATCTGGGTGAGTTTCTCTAGGGAATACTTCATATTGACAGGAATGAAGTGAGCAGTCTTTGTTAATCGATCCACGATTACCCAAATAGCATCACATCCACCTGATGTCCTGGGAAATCCAGTCACAAAATCCATAACAATCTCATCCCATTTCCATTCTGGAATCTCCAGAGGTCGAAGGGTCCCACTTGGTCGTTGTTGTTCCACCTTTACCTTCTGACACATCAGACAAGCTATCACATACTCAGCGATATCCTTTTTCATTCCTTGCCACCAGAATAATTTCTTCAAGTCCTGATACATTTTGGTCGACCCTGGGTGGATACTGTATTTACTTTTGTGGGCTTCATCAAGGATGGATCTTTTAAGATTTGTATTAACTGGAATACAGATTCTCTGTTGATACCTGATCACCCCATGTTCATCCTTGCTAAATTCTGAGACTCCCTATTTTGTCCTTTCTGCTAAATCTTGTAATTCCTGGTCATTGGCTTGAGCTTCTTTGACTTGTTCCAGGAAATCATTGGAAATTCTTAACATTCCAACCATAAGGCTTCCCCCTTTTGGTGTTACTGCCAGGTTCAAATCGCGAAATTGTTCGATCAATTCCAACTCCTTTGTCATCATATATGTTAGGCGTAAAGCCTTTCTGCTGAGTGCATCAGCCACAACATTTGCTTTTCCAGGATGATATCGGAGTTCGAAATCATAATCCTTGATGAATTCCATCCACCTACGTTGTCGCATATTCAACTCTTTCTGGTCGAATAGATACTTCAAACTTTTATGATCACTGAAGACTTCAAAGTATGTACCATACAAGTAGTGTCTCCAGATTTTCAAGGCAAACACAACTGCAGCTAATTCCAAATCATGTGTGGGTTAATTATCTTCATGTGATCTTAGCTGTCGTGAGGCATAAGCAACAACCTTTCTTTCTTGCATTAGAACACATCCTAGTCCTTGTCTTGACGCATCACAATATACTTCATATGGCTTGGTAGATCTGGCAAAATCAAGACAGGTGCACTAGTGAGTCGTTGACGTAACTTTGTAAAACTGCTTTCACATTTATCTGTCCATTCAAATGGTTGATCTTTACGAGTCAGCCTAGTTAAAGGCGCTGCAATTCGAGAGAAATTTTCGATGAATCGACGATAGTATCCAGCAAGTCCAAGGAAACTGCGGATTTCCATCACATTCTTGGGTTGTTCCCAATTTAGTACAGCTTCTACCTTTGTAGGATCCACAGCAATTCCTTCCTTAGAAATGACATGTCCTAAAAATTTCACTTCTGTCAACCAGAATTCACATTTTGAAAACTTGGCGTACAATTACCTTGCACGTAAAGTATTTAGAACAATTCGGAGATGCTCCTCGTGTTCCTCATGGCTCTTGGAGTAGACGAGAATATCGTCAATGAATACAACTACGAATTTGTCCAAGTACTCATAGAAGATTCGATTCATGTATCCCATAAAGACTGCAGGTGCATTTGTAACTCCAAAGGGCATAACAAGATACTCATAGTGTCCATATCGTGTTCTGAATGTTGTTTTGGGTACGTCATCTTTCTTCACTCTGATTTGATGATAGCCTGATCGCAGATCAATTTTTGAGAAGATAGTGGCTCCTCGTAATTGGTCCATCAAATCATCAATTCTTGGGAAAGGATATCGGTTCTTGATCGTAGCTTTATTCAACTGACGATAATCAACACATAACCGCATACTACCATCCTTCTTTTTGACTAGAAGAACTGGTGCTCCCCAAGGTGAGACACTGGGTCTAATCATTCCTTTCTCTAAAAGTTCTTCTATTTATTCTTTAAGTTCACTGAGTTCCTTGGGTGACATTCGGTAAGGAGCAATAGAGATTGGTCCCACACCCGGTATAATATCAATGCTGAATTCGACTTCTCACTTTGGAGGTAGTTCTCGTCTGTCCTCAGGGAATACTTCTGGAAATTCCTGAACAACAGGAATCTGTTCAATTTGAGGAGTGGCCTTACTTTCAGTTTCAGTAAGGATCATGTATAGTTGGACTTCTTTTGTTGAGATTACTTTTTCTGAGCTAACAGGGCAAGAATCAGTGACTTGATCACATTCAGATGTAGTAGACCCGTGAGAGATGGATCTATTATGACAGTCAATAAGAATATGGTTGGCAGCAAGCCAATTCATTCCTAGAACAATGTCTAGATCAATCAAAGGTAAACATATCAGATCTACTTGATAAGTTTTCCCTTCGATGTTGAGAGGACATTTCAAACACATGCAGGAAGGGCAAATGGGCTTATTTGTAGCAGTCGTGACAATCATCTTATTAGGCAGAGAGGTTGTAGGAAGCTTTAAATGTTTTACACAATTCTCAGATATGAAAGAATGAGTGGCTCCAGAATCATATAATACATTTAATAGAGTACTTCCTATAAAGCATGTACCTTGCACAAGATCGTTCTCTTGTGATACTTCCGCACCATTCATGGTAAAAACTCTAGCATTTCCTCCTGGTCTTCCAGTAGAGTTATTTCTGGGCCTTCTAGGATTATTGTTCTGATTGAAATTGTTGCCGCGGTGAATATTTTGCATCCGTGGGACATTGTTGGTAGAGGTATTTGCAGTAGATCCTCTACTTTCTTGACCTGTTGGTCGTACTGCCTGTCCTTGAGTTACTTGTTGTTGGTTATTTTTATTTCTGTACCAACAGTCAGCATCATGATGTCCATTCCATCCATAAATTGTGCAGTTTTTACCGCTTTGGTTCTCCTGACCTCTAGGAGGAATTCGGTTGGCTGAGTTGAAAGGTCGGAAATATGGCCGATCTGCTCGAAAATCCCTTCTTTGCTGTCGATCTGGCATACGTCGTTCTGGCCCATGATTAGATGCTCTAGGTCGTCGAAGATTAGAGGTATTCTCAAAGATGCGGCATTTGTCAACCAAAGTAGTGAATTGTGTAATTTGTTGACAAAATATAACTTGGCGAATTTCTTGCCGTAATCTTGCTTCAAACTTTGCGCATCTTGACGCTTCTCCCATGTGGGTGTAGTAGGGACAACATTTTGCCAGCTCATCAAACTTAGCAGCGTACTCCCCAACAGTCATATTGCCTTGTTTCAGATTAAAGAATTCCTGCTCTTTTTGCCTCCTTATATCTTCAGGAAAGTATTTGGCGAGAAACTCTGTCCTGAATCGTCCCCAAGTGAGGAAATGTCCCTCAGCTGTTAATCTGATTCTGGCATGAGTCCACCAGTGTTCTGCTTCCGCAACCAGCATGAAGACGGCAAAAGTTACCCTGTCTTCATCAGAGCATCGCATAGCGGCAAAAATCTTTTCAAGGTGTTCAATCGATAATTGTGCTCCTTCTGGATCAAAGCCTCCTTTGAATTGAGTAGGATTATTCCTCTGGAAGTCAGCTAATCCTTGGTTTTGCCTAGTAGAAGAATGAGGTAACTCTTGGCGTTCTATTACCTCCATAATTCTGGTAAGAAGATCCTCCATCACGTGATCGTTATTTCGGCGTGCCATTGAAATTTTGCTGAAAGAATATCAACAAAATATTCAAATGTATGTTATGTGGAGTATTCCACATAGGAATTCTAGTCTTAGGGGTGTTATGGACTGTTCAATATTTCTATCAGAGTACGTGGAAACCTAATGGTCCACTCCCCAAGCTTGATGAATCGACTATGCTCTGATACCACCAATGTAACACCCTCGTTAGATAAAACAAACCCTTCTATAGGATCATCCTATTTAACTGAGAGGTCACAAGTTTTCAGAAAAAGTTAATATTTTTTTTTTAAAAGGGATGGTAGATCAATAGAAGCAAATAGTGAATATATCACATAGTCATTCATAAACTGTAAGTAATTGTACTCTTAACAGAATGGGGCACGCAGGCACCCTTAAATATTATACAGTCATCCAGTGTCTGATTATTAATAATAAATATTCTATCTTTAATGATCGTTCTCAGTGGGTTCTGTAACACCCTAATTTAATAAATAATTAAGAACCAATACGGGGAAAATTTTTCCAAAATTTGAGTAAACCAAATAGACCATAAGGCAACCGGATTGTAATTGGGATGGTAGGCAAGAAAGGGCAAGCACCCAGTCGGACTCAGCGGAGCACAGCAGTTCAACCAGTTTGATCCGTACTCCCTTTGCTCAATTCCCAGAACAAGTCAAGAAGAGCCGGGCACAAGAAATAAGGGGAGGAAGGCAAGGGAATAAAAGAATATTCACACGTATAACACTCAGAGGAGGGAGCAAGGCTGGGGCCGACCCGACCGGTCCAGCGAGGCATGGCAGCGCCTGGGCGAAAACTAAGATAACACTGACTCGCTCAAGCGAGGCCCGACGCCGCCTGGGCGAAGTATCATAATGCAACCATGGAAGGAGGAGGTGATTACACCGCCCATCCAGTTCAGCAAGGCACAACAATGCCTGGATGGATTACACCACAACGTCCACTCACTCAGGCGATATCCAACACGGCCTAAACGATGCCACGACGGATGAAAACTCCTTAAGCAAACCTCACATCAGCGTCCACTCACTCTCACAGGACAAACCTTTCTTTGAGGGAACTACTGGGAGCTCAGCATAAGGGAACAGGTGAGGGAAGGATGAGGAAGACACATATGTATGGCAACCTAAGGAGGGGGTGAAACTTGAACCACTCCGCCTAGTTCAGCAAAGCGCGACAACGCCCGGGGCGACGTACACTACAACGTCCACTCGCTCAGACGGGGTCCCACACCGCCCAAGCAAGACAGGATAATGCAACAACGGAGAGGAAGACATTCGGGCAGAGTCCAACACAAGGCCTCTCCAAACACGCACTCGCTGGAGCCAGGTCTATCTCGCTGAGGCGAACACCGGCACAAGGTAATTCTCAATCGGATGTGGACAAGGGTTCACTCGGCAGATCCTCACACTCGCACTTCACTTAGGAAGTCAGGTAGCTAAGTCTCACTCGGACTTATTTGAGAACCAGCCGCTCGGGACATAAATCCTCACCCGGACTTTACGTCTTTCACTCGGATTACCACTACCTTACACTGAGGATCCAATCCACTCTAACCCACTATTCGAACTCCTTTCTCAGAAAAGAATCACTCGAGGTTTTCACTCGGGAGCCACAACTCCGCCTCACTCGGGATTTATTTATGAATTCACTCGGAAAGTACGAACCCTTCCTCACCCGGTTTTTACTTACATTTTTCGCTCGGTAATGGCCGCCCTCATTTTCACCCGGGAATCCTCTCATCAGATCTTACACAGTACCGGTTCATCCAAGGTATTTTACTCGGAATTCATCGAGGCATCATCGTTCGAACAAGAATGCATAGCCATTCGCAGTTCCACTCGGAGTTGACTCCCCAACTACGTCCACTCGGAAATCATTAATTGAGCAGTATTCTAACCATCAGCATCCCTCGGTCTACCCAAAACACGACCACTCGTATATAACATATTGTACGTACATAATCATGCACTCGGAATACCCATTACCTTAACGTCATTCATTCCTTAGCACCTGTTACCAACATGGTACATATATATATATAAAAACATGCACTCGGGTTACAATAACTCAATTACCTATACGTATATATATATATATATATATATATATTCCTGTTCATTACACCACACTGATATTACGAGCCGGCCAAGGCTACAACTGACGAAACATGACACATACAAAATAAACACTCGCGATCGGAGTACCCCTCACTCGGACCTGGAACCTTATCATCACTTCAGAGTCCAACCTGCATTCATACTGAAAAATGGTGCAGGGGTGAGCTTTTACATATAAAGTGACAACTATTGACTCGGACTTTACCTCAATTCTCAATTATATGATTTGCCAGGTTCAATTCACAGCAATATACATATACATATACTGTCAAGTAACACAAGAGCCAGACCACATCATTCAATCTGAATTCGCACAATCACATGTATTCTCAAACACAGCATCACACTGCACTCGGCCACAGTATCATTACCTGTATGTTCATTCAGTCGGGATTCACCCAATTCATTTAATCCATGCAATTCACAATAATTTTACTAACAATGCTCATAGACTCATGCATGCGGATCCGACTTAAACAGTGAGTTCAGTGCAGATTCCTTCCCGGTCCCTCGTCCACTAGCCCTTTCCGTGTGGCACCGGTCACCCCGTGACGTCTCGAGACCCAGCTCTAGCTCCATCGGCTACCACGGGTCCTCATAGATCTAACCAGGAATCTGACTGGAACTCGTCTTACATGATTCTAGATGCCATTCCGACCCCCCGTCCTCATGGAACTGGTCAGGAATCTGGGAATCATCCCACATATGCAATCTCATGCAAATCCATAACAACATCCAAGCTTACCAGATGCGTCTCACACAGCCATCAATGGGTCACAACCGATCCCCCACACAGCAATCAGATTCGTTCGGAATCCCACATTCCATTGCAACAACACATGCCTCTATCATTATAACTCACAACAGCAAGCATAGGGAACCACATTACAGCACATCCACTCAACATTTTAACAGAGTCAACATACCTTTCCACACGGTATTCAAACTGGAAATCACGCATCAATTCATATTTCATGCATTAGGGGATAATGGGAACACACACACATTCACTCAACAACTCAGATTTTAACAACATGCATCACAGAAGCATTAACAGGCAGTCGTAAACCAAGTTACACAACCCTCACCACCTGCATGCACTATCAGTAAATCACCATGCATTGATCTACACATTTCACAATATATCATATTAAAACAAGCATTCGGGACCCGGTCATAAGCCATACACTTGACATGCAAAGCGCCCCCTACCTGCTGTTAGAGTTCAGAGGCTTCTCGAGTTGCAAGGCTGACCGATCGTCCTTTCGTTACTCCTCCTCCAACAGCCCTCGAGCTCAGCGTTGATTCTGGACCAGAGTTGCTCCTTTCCTCCAACGGGTCCGTCTCCTCCACAGCTCCAAAGCACTTCCCGCACAGCCTTCCAACTGGAATACCACAGCTCCAGGTAGAAGAAGAAGGAGAGGAAGAAGGTAATAGGGAGAAAGGAGAGACTATATACACGCACAAGGAGAGCTGCCATAATGAGAGAAAAAGAGAGCTGAAGTTGTCTTATACTCCTAGGGACACATGCGTCCTTTCGTCTGGCACTATTATTATTATTTATTCAATTATTTCTACCCAAATCAGCAATTACTCTAATTAACAATTAATCCTAATTCTGTAATTAACCTTTAATTAATAGCTTAACTTCAATCGGTAATTAAGTTAGAAATCAGGATGTTACAGGTTCAGCATATTGCTGTTCTTCACACTCGGGTTCTTGATTTTCTAATTCCTCTGAAAATTGTCAACAGTAAGGGTGAGTATAACCCAAGACCCTGATTGGTTAATCCGGTGCGGACATAATCCAGTTAACAAATAATATTACATAATTCATACAATTAGCATATTTATAACAATCAAGCATGTCGTCATAAAAATGGATGAATTGAATTTATTATGATTTATCTTTGATCAAGTCTCATGATGCATGTGGGCCCAATAAATCGATTTTTCTTCATCTCATTCTTTGGAATATCTCCATTCCAATCATCTAGAGTGATCAGGGTCCGCCCAAGTTCCATATGGTACAAATGAACTCATTGGTTCTTATCGTTTGAATATTTTTGGAACTTGGATCCCTACGATCATAGTTACACTCCGTCATTTAGTCAAAGTACACTAGAATTGCATCGTCTCACCCGGCTATCAGGCGCGACTCTGATGCCATTGGGTTGCCGTTCCAGTTGTACTCCCAAGATTCTTCATGGAGATCGAACGTGAGTGTCCTCCACTGTACCAAGTGTATGCTCTAGAGGTTTTTCTTCTTCAAAAATATTTTCATGATGCGAAATGCATTTATTTTGTCAATTGATTCCTTGGGTATCTATGTGTTTCCAGTCTCATCATATCATTCCCAAGCTCTTTGAATTCCATCAATTATTTAAACATTGTAAGATATTCGTTTATTATTCTAGAAATATGTCTATTATAACTTGGTTAAAACTATATTTTGTATAAAGAGTAAAATAATATATTCTTTATGTAATTACTCATAATTAAGACGTTAACAATGTTAATAACAATAATACTAACAATAATAATAACAATATTAAGATTGATGATAATTAGAATAATAATAATAATAGAATAAGAATGATAATAATAATTATAACTTTCCAATAATTTAAAAAGTATTAAAGAATAGTTTCTAAATGAAAATCCAAGTGAAAAACATTAAAAACAGAGTTTTCCGAGTGGAACAAGGGTAAATCTGAGTGAAATAAGTATGATTCCGAGTGGAATCATGCTGAGAAGGGTTTTCCAAACGATCTGGCTAAAAATCCGAGTGAAATTACACTGGAAAACTGTTTTTCCGACTGAAACAAGTTTGGGTCCGAGTGAAAATGAATTGGAAGGCTGTTTTCCGACTGAAACAGGTTTGATTCCGAGTGAAAATGAGTTTTCCACATGAATTAACTATGAATCTGAGTGAAATAAAACTGAGCAGAGTTTACTAAATGAAATTAATATGTTTTCCGAGTGAAACAGAAACTGAGAAGTATTTTCTTAATGAAATAACTTAAATTCTGAGTGAAATAAATTTCTGAGTGAATTAAAATATAATTTCCAAGTGGAATCAGTAAGAAAGAGTTTTATGAGTGAAAATGTTGGTGAAACCGAGTAAAAATGAATTTCTGAGTGTAATAAAATACGATTCCAAGTGACATCAGTCTCAAAGGAGTTTCCTGAGTGAAATCAATATAAGTTCCGAGTGAAATATGTTTTCCGAGTGATATCAACTGGGAAGATGCTGTCCGAGTGGAAATAAACTAGAAAAAGTTCTGAGTGAAATTAGGTTGTTTACCGAGTGAAGAATTGTTCTATCAGAATGAAATACATTCAGTTAAGGTTGAAACTGATTGAAACTAAGCAAAACCGAGTTGTTATAGATGTAAAACCGGTCGGATTAACAGAAAACAGAACCTGTTATCATTAAATCCATCTTCTATTCATAAATTTTCACTGGAAATCACACGGTACCCATGATGCTTAGTATTTTCAGTCCAATACAGTTCATATCATTTCACAATTCATCACTGATTATATGCATTTAATAACAAATATATATATATAAATACAAATAATAACAATTAAGGCATTTAATTCACACAACACTGAATCTGTCCTGAAAAGGTGAGGAACAAGTTCCTTAACCCTTTCCTTCACTCGGTATTCCCACAGAGCACCCAAGAATATACCCCCTTACCTTTATGGAGCTCCTGGAGAAGAAGCAGAGGTTCCCTTTCACTGTCCTGCATGAATTCCGAGTGAAACAGAAGAGAAAAGAGAGAGAAAGTAACTTGTAGGAAGAAGAATGATGGAGGTGTGTTTAGTGTGTGTGTTCTCTAAGAGTCCTTGCGCTGGTTTAAATAAGGAGTAGGCTTCTAAGTGGAAAACTAAATGGGGAACAACTTTTGTGAGTGGGCTGCTAGTGGAGTGTTAATGGAGTGGCAGTGGAGATTTAAATAAGGAGATTTGCTGAGTCAGTGCCCATTTCTGGCCGCCCACTAGCTATAATGCGCATGATTGAATTAAAATAATCATTAAAAGACAAAATTGAAGTCAATACGCACAACTGACACTGAATACCGAGTGAAAATTCCACTCGGTTAACCACTATGCCGACTGGAATTCTTCTTCCGAGTCAACAAATACAAGGCTTGCTTGAGCGAATCTTCAAGTCCTCGCTCGGAATTCCTTTGAAACCGACTCAAGTACTCGGTAATATCTGTCCAGACCGAGTCCTCTCTTTCTCAGAGTTTTCACTCGGAAATCCGAGTCTTCATTCACTTGGTTCACTCGGTTTTAGGCCAACTTCTTCAACTATATTTCCCAATTAAGGTTTATTTAAGCCATTACCTCTCGGAACAAGACCTACACGTACGAGTCTCACTCGGTTTTGGTCCAGTAGGGTATATCTCACTCGGAAGAGGGGTCATTCTCATAGACTCACTCGGAAATGGTTCAGCCTCTTACATTTCTTTCAGAATGGCTCAATCTGCCATTTTCCACTCGGTTTCCTAAGCAAACACATACGAAACCATTCAGAATCCTTCCCAATTGATTCCACAGCACATTCCAGTCGGTAGGAAGCATCAAATCAACATAAACATAAGTATATATGCATTCTTTCACTCGGAATGCTTCAATCAGAGGAATTTCCCTCGGAAGAGAAGCATTGGGCAAGGTTTGACTCGGAAACGAGTCTTTCCAGGGTGTTTTGACTCGGAATTTCACCCAGAAGTGGTTCTCTTGAACACACTTCACTCAGAATTGCTTCTCAGGTCAGGACTCCACTCGGTGGTAGCCCTCTCAGTCATGTTTTACTCGGAAAACGTAACGTTACACTCGGAATTTCATTCCTTCACTCGGAATTTTATTCCTTCACTCGGAATTCCTCTCTGTTACTCGGAACAGAGTCCTTTTCACTCAGTTTTTGTATAATTTCACTAATGATCCATATAAATTCCATTATTATGCACAAAAATGACATTTCTGAGATACTACAGACCATCAACAGGGTATATATTGACTTATTCTTGCTTACAAACCCTCTATAATTAAAATTTACAAGGGTAAAACTGTTTCTAAAAAGAGGGATGTTACAATAAACATGATCAGGCATCTCACGGGATCTGGGATCATCTCAGGAAGCCTTGTAATATGCTCTCTTTGGAGGAAGGTACTTTTTCAGTCTTCCTTTTTGAATAACCATAACTTTTAGATTAAGACGATCTGGTGCAAACAAGAGCTTGGTCTGTAGAGTGATAACACGATAACACTTGTGAAATTGTCTACCTTGGCGAATGTCAATCTGAACTCTTGATTGTTTTGATTTGAATACATGAAACATTATAGAATCTATTGTTGAGGTAAGGTTGGTGTTAAATAGAAGTTGTTTAAAAGGCACAGCTAAGGGAAAATAAGGTATATAGTCATAGATCATAATTTTCTTAGGGTTAAAACCTAGGGCCTTAATAATGGCTAGGTTACTGAGGTGATGGTAATCTAGGTCTTGTGTCTAAAACAAGTTTGCTGATTTTAAAAAGTGGAAGATCAGGGGTAACTAGAGTTAAAGGGTAGGGGCAGAATGGTTTGGTATGAGGTCTAGGTGGAAAGATACAAAGGTATCTAGGAGGGGATTGAATGGTGGTAGCAAGAGTAAGGTTAGGTGATGTTTGATGAGGTAAAGTCTAGTCAGGGTGGAGGGTCTAATCAATTTGAGGAGTCTGATCAGGGGTTTCAGGTTGGGAAGAGTAGTCGGGTTGAGGTTCAGAGGACAAGTCTGGTGGGGTTGGAGAAGTGAACTTTGGTTGGCAAGGGCTGCTAACAGCATCAAACCTTGTTCATTTCTGACTAGACTCTTCTTAAGACTTACTACATTTTCTCTTTACTGATATCTTCTTTCTGAAAGTAGCTTCATCACTTTGGAACTCACCCATAACTTCATAAAATCTATTGATCTAGTCTATGTGGTTTACCACCAGACTTCAATAATTCTTCCTTGTGAGCCCTTATATCATTGAGATAAGAGGTCATCACCTCTTGATATTTGGCTTGCCAGACCTTACCTGTCCAGCCTTGAATAGATACCTCTAGATGCAAAACGAGGAAGACACAAACAAATTATTTACTACCTTCTGCAGTGAGAGTAGTTGATCTTGATTGTTGAGGATGAGGAAGGGGAGCAGTAACTTTCTTCTATTGCTAATCCACAGACTTCCTTTGTAGTTGGATGAGAGGGATACCATCATTAGAATCTGATGATTTAGTAGCAGCTTTGGTGCCTTCAGAAACTGACATTATCTTTTTAGGAGAGGTAGAAAATGCCACTAACTCTGGTTTAACTTCAAGGGGTGAGTCTGAGCCATCAAACTCATCAGACATATTCGAAATAAGCTTTCAAGTTTTCTTTACAACAGACATCTTGACTCTACTACCTTTCCTTTTTAAGACTGGCTTGGCTACCTCAGGAACAAATTCAAACTTCTTTTTCAGCTTAATGTCTACAAGGGCAGACCTTTTTTGGGAGGCTGATGCTGGGGTAAACCTTGCCAAGGTCTGGTCCAACAATGGTGAGAACATTGGAAGCTTAAGGAGGGCTGAACCAAATCACTTATAGTTTGAGTTTGCATATTCTCCAGTTCAAACACCCTCATCAAAATAACTAGGTATGGGATCTTGTTTTACTTCTTCTCTACTGAAGAAATGAGATATGTCATGATGACATTATCCAGGCTGACTTTTTCTTTCATGAGCATATGGTACATGTAAAATTTATCAAGCTTAGTTACTATGTCCTTCGCACTCTTCCTTGGACAGAACACTTGCTTCATAAAGAGATGAAGCATCTTCACTTTAGGAAAGAGATACCCAGACACCAACTTGGCTCAGTGAGACTTTCCATACAACATCTTGTTAACTTCCAAAGAAGAAATTACTTCAAATTTGAAGTCATCAGTATAGATATTTCTAATGGCAGGGCATCCAGTCATAATTGCAATCACGTCTTCACAAAACTCAATGGCCTTCCCTTTGAGATTCCCTAAGATAATTAAGTTGGACTTATCCACAAATATGTTGTTTCAGAACTCAAGAACAAGTGAAAGGGAAAAGGGTTCCCTATCCATATAGAATTTGGTCTAACCGATTCCTTCAATCTCAATAATGATGTCTTTTTTGTCAAGTTTATGCTACTTTGGGTGAAAGAAATAAGACTCCATAATGTCTCCAACTGAGAGCTTGGGTGCCATTATAGTGTTCAAGAAAGATGAAGAAGATGAAAGGTTTAGGATTTTTAGGAAAGTGAAGGGTTTTAGCACAGAGAGAGAAAACTTTCCAAGGAAGGAAAACAAATGAAGGGTCACTTGATTTAAAAGGGCAAAAAACTCTCTACTATTGAGGAGAGAGAAAATGGTTCAAGTGACAGTTGCACAAAAGGATATTAACTGCTGTCACATAGTATGTTTTAAAGATAATGACAATAAAATGTGAAACTTTTTAGTTAACACCTAAAAGATTTTTAACCTTTTTCCTCTCAACATAAAATAGAAGCGGCAATTATGGATTTAGTCATATAAAGTAAATGAGAAAACATTATCTAACCCAAACCTTTCATGAATACAATCAGACTTATTTACATAAAACAAGTTTACATGAACAACAAACATATTCAAGAAATATTCATCAGATTTAAGTTGTACTTGATAAAAGCAAACCTAGTTTCAGCCAAAATCTTTGTAAATATATCTGCCCATTGATGGTATGTGTCTACAAATTTCATGTGCAGAATCCCTTTTGTAAATAGTCTCTGACAAAGTGATACTTCACCTCTATGTGTTTGGCTTTTGAGTGTTGAATAGGATTCTTGGAGAGATTTATTGCACTTGTATTGTCAAAGAATACAGGGATATCTTCTTCTTTGATTGAATAATCCTTAAGTTGATACTTTATCTAAAGGAGTTGAGAACAACAGCTTGCTGCAGACATGTACTTAGCCTCCGCTATTGAAAGTGCAATTGAGTTCTATTTCTTGCTTCCCCAGGATATTAGACTTTTTCCAAGAAAGTGACATCCACCATTTGTGCTTTTCTTATCAACTCTATCTCCTACAAAATCTACATCACAATATCCTAATAAAGAGAAGGAGTCTGATTTTTTGTAGAACAGTCCAATATTAGTGGTTCCTACAAAATATCTTAGAATCATTTTCACTACAGATAAGTATGATTCCTTAGGGTCTGACTGATATCTTGCACACATACAAATACTAAACATTATATCTGATATGCTGGATATGAGATACAAAAATGAACCAATCATTCCTATACATAAGGTCTGATCCATTGCTGTACCAGAATCATCTTTATTAATTATGTAGTTTGGATGCAGAAAAGTGCTTATGGACTTAGCATCAACCATTTTAAATTGTTTGAGAAACTCCTTGGTGTACTTTTGCTAATGGATGAAACTACCATCATCAGTCTATTTGATCTACAAACCTATGAAGAATTTAAGTTCTCTTATCATACTCATTTCAAACTCAGCTTGTATCATTTTAGAAATTCTTGGCATAGACATACATCAGTAGCACCAAAAACAATATGATCCATATAAATTTGCATAATTATAAAGTTTTTGTGAGATCTTTTTTTGAACAAGGTTATATCTACTTTTTCTCTAGTAAAGCCTTTTGAATACAATGCCTTACTATATTTAAAGACATGGTTTGGAAAAGATATATTTTTAAAACTAGGGGGTTGTTTTACATAAACTTCTTCTTTAATAAACCTATTCAGAAAAGCACTCTTACATCCATATGATATAAAGTAATTCCTTTAAAAGCATCAAATGTAAGAAGTATACTTATAGCCTTAAGTCTAGCTATAGGAGCAAAGGTTTCAGTGAAATCTATACCTTCTTGCTGGTTGTAGCCTTATGCTACAAATCTGGCTTTGTTTCTGACAACCTTCCCATCCTCATCAAGTTTATTTTTGTAGAGCCATTTGGTTCCAATAATCCCTTTGTTTTTGGGTCTTGGGACAAGGCTCCAGACTTTATTCCTCTTGCATGGCAATGACCAAGTCAGTATCCTCCAAGGCTTCTATAACATATTTAGGTTCAAATTCTGACACCAGAGGTATGGTGGATTGGTTAAGAAGTTTGGATCTGGTCCTAACTCCAATAACTTGATCTCCAATGATGAGGTCTGAAGGGTGATAAGCCTTAAATTTCTAGTCCTTAGGCTTTTCTGGTTCAGATGCTGATGGCTGTTGTTTAGATTCTTTATCTCTATCTTTAGTTGGTTCAGTTTGAGCAGGGTCTGATCCTTGCTAATCTTGTTTAGCTTCCTGCTGCTGTACACCTGTATCATCAAGATCTAGATTTTCTAGTCTCTTATCAATCTTTTAAAGATCATTAAACCTTACATGCATTGATTCCTCAATGCTCTGAGTTCTTGTATTAAAAATTTTGTAAAACTTTGATGTGGTTGAGTACCCCATGAATATCCCTTTGTCACACTTAGAGTCAAATTTTCCAAGATGATCATTTGTGTTAAGGATATAGCAGGTGCACCCAAAGGGGTAGAAATATAATATGTTGGGTCTTCTTCCCTTCCACAATTCATAAGGAGTCTTATTCAGTATTAGTCTGATAAGGATTCTGTTTTGAATATAACAAGAAGTGCTCACAGCCTCTACTTGAAAATATTCTGGAAGATTGTTTTCGCAAAGCATTATTCTAGCTATTTCTTGCAAAGATCTATTTTTCCTTTCCACAACACCATTCTGTTGTGGTATTCTTGGAGAAGAAAAACTATGAGTTATGCTAGACTCATTACAGAATTTTTTAAGAACTTTATTTTCAAATTCTCTACCATGGTCACTTCTTATTATACCAATACATAATCCTTACTCATTCTGGATTTTCTTGTAGAAAATCTTGAATACTTTCAAAGATTCATCCTTGTGTGCTAGGAAGTACACCCATGTCATTTTTGTGTAATCATCAACAATTATAAATCCATACTTCCTTCTTGCTAGACTCTGTACCTGAGATGGACCAAATAAATCAAAATGCAATACTTCTAATGGTCTGACTATGGAAACAATATTTTTGTTTTTGAAAGAGGTTTTATGTTGTTTCCTTTTTTGGCATGTTTCACAAGGCAGAGAGCTATTAAAGGAAATTTTTGGCAATCCATGACTAGGCCTTTTCTGTGAAGTTTTGAAATATGTTTTAAACTTATATACCCAAGCTTTTTTATGCTAGATCCATCTCTCCTTAGAGTTTGAGAACAAACATGTTACACTTTGATCATTTAGTTCATTCAAGTCAACCTTGTATAGGTTGTGATGTCTGTTTACAGAGAAGAACGTGGTTCTATCTGTTAGGGAATCCCTAGAACATGAGCAGCGGAAAAACAGGGATTCCATAGGATTTGCAAAGTGCCATGTTTCAAAGCACAAAACAAACACAAAAAAAATTCGTTTTGGATTACCTCTTGAAGAACACCGAAGCAGTCGTAGCCTCATCCTTTAGGAGTCCACACGAGCACTCCCACGAGAATCGCAACACTTGCCAACTGCTAGTTTGACATCGTGTAGCTCTCGCAACTTTTGTGAATTTATGTCTCACTTTAGTGAAAGGCCTATGAGCATCTTATGCTCTATTTATAGGCTTTGGTTTAACCTAATTTGTTCTCTCTAAAAAGTGGGCTCCTTACTCATTCTAAATGAGTTAGGCCCAATAGCTTTATTTTAGTCCAACTAAAACAAAACATTTTCTGATGGGCTTACTCTATGTGTGTGACCCTATAGGTAAAATACCCGGTCATATTAATAATAAATTATTTTATTATTAATATAAAATAAGAGCGGCATCTAGCAATGCATCATTATGTCTGAATATTATTTAATATCAATATAACCTATAAGTGATAATTATTTAATATGTTTGTTCCTTTTGTCACTATATCCTAATTGGGCCCAAGGCATGGTCGCGTCATCCTTGTATGGCCCAATTTATTTTACTTGATACCGGAGTAGACTTGATCCGAATAAATATCTAATATTTATTCTTTCTAGCATTGCCATGTGTTTTCTTAGTCTTACTCTATCAAGTGGCCTATAGATATCACTCCTGTCACATAGGAGAGATAAATCCCATCTACATCACTCACATCCCTTTGCATAATTTGTTCATTGCCTAATCACAACCTTTATAGTCCTCTTGTTACAAAAGACATTTAATTGTATTAAAACAATAAACTCCTCATGTAGGAATTGTAGTGACTTCAGGTCGAAGGACTACATATACCATTATCACATTGAGAATCGTTTATGACATTCATGTAACGATCCATGCAATATTCTCATGGTGGGTCTGTCCAGTACATCATTACTCTTAATGTGTACCCGTGTGAAGACTTGATATCATCTATATCTATGATCTGTGAGATCAGGTCATCAGTACACTCACACACTAGTCTCAATATAATTTCATGTCCCCATGTAAATACTTGACTAGGGACATTTTAGGAATAACTTTCATATGACCTATTACTCCAAGGATAAATACGTTTTAAAACAATTTTAAACTGAAATACTTATTTTATTGATAAGCAGAAAAATGATACAAATGAAAAAATATAAATCTCATAGTGCATACACTAACAATCTCCCACTTGCACTAGAGCCAATCAGACATTTGCCTAAGGCCTAATGATCTAGTGTGCCCCTCATGTTTTTGTTGTGTAAGAGGTTTTGTGAGTGGGTCAGCAATGTTCTCATCAGTATGCATCTTACATATTTTTACATCTCCTCAATCAAGAATCTCTCGAATGAGATGAAATTGCCTAAGTATATGCTTGGACCGTTGATGTGATCTAGGTTCCTTAGCTTGTGCGATTGCTCCACTATTATCACAGTAGAGACTTATAGGGTCCACAAGGCTAGGAACAATCCCAAGTTCTGTTATGAACTTCTTGATCCATACTGCCTCTTTTGTAGCATTTGAGGTAGCAATATACTCAGACTCTGTAGTAGAATTAGCAACTGTCTCTTGCTTTAAACTCTTCCAGCTTACAGCGCCACCATTTAGACAAAACACATACCTAGATTACGATCTTGAGTCATCCTTATCTGTTTGGAAGCTAGCATCAGTGTAACCTTTTACAATGAGCTCTTCTTCCCCTCCATATATCAAGAATGAATCCTTAGTTTTTCTTAAGTACTTTAGGATATTCTTGACAGCAGTCCAGTGACTTTCACCGGGATCAGACTGGTATCTACTCGTCATGCTTAAAGCGTACGAGACATCTGGTCGGGTACATATCATGGCATACATGATTGATCCAATAGCAGATGCATATGGAATCTTATTCATCCGTTCTCTCTCTTCTTTAGTGGAAGGAGATTGAGCTTTTGATAAGCTTATGCCATGAGCCATAGGCAAAGTTCCTTTCTTGGAATCTTGCATGTTAAACCCTTTTAACACTTTGTCTATGTATGTATTCTGACTTAGGCCAAGAAGTTTTCTTGATCTATCTCTATAGATCTTAATTCCCAACACGTAGGTTGCTTCACCTAAGTCTTTCATAGAAAAATAGCTTCCCAACCAACTCTTCATCGACTGAAGAATAGGAACGTCATTTCCAATAAGTAGTATGTCATCAACATACAGGACCAGAAAAACAATTGTGCAGTCACTAACCTTCTTGTATACACAAGGTTCATCCTTATTTTTAGTAAAGCCAAATTGTTTAACAGCTTCATCAAAACAAAGATTCTAACTTCTGGAAGCTTGCTTAAGTCCATATATGGAACGTTGTAGTTTGCACACCTTCCTGGATGCTTCAGGCTTAACAAAGCCTTCAGGTTGTGTCATGTACACTTCCTCAAGAAGATTTCCATTAAGGAAAGCAGTCTTGATATCCATTTGCCATATCTCATAATCATGGTATGCAACAATAGCAAGCAGAATCCGAACAGACTTTATCATAGCAACTAGGGAAAAAGTTTCATCATAGTCTATACTATGTATTTGCTTGAAACCTTTAGCCACCAACCTTGCTTTAAAGGTACTTATATTACCATCCATGTTAGTTTTCTTTTTGAAAACCCACTTGCATCCTATAGGTTTTACCCCTTCAGGTGCATCAACCAAGTTCCAAACTTGATTAGTGTACATGGAGTCTATTTCAGATTCCATGGCTTCTAGCCATTTCTCAGATTCTGAACTTGCAATGGCCTCTTCATAAGATGTTGGCTCATTTTGATCCATTAGGAATACATCTCCTTCCTGAGTTACAAGAAATCCATATCTTTCAGGTTGTTGACGTATTCTACCTGATCTACACAAGTCTTGTGCTACTGGAGCTGGTGTTATCACATCATTTTGTGGGTCCTGCTCCATTTCCACCATTGGCTCTTCAATGCCTTGTAAGTCTTGAATTTCTTCAAGTTCTACTTTCCTCCCACTGATTCTTGTAGAGATGAATTCCCTTTCTAAGAATACAGCATTCCAAGCAACAAACACTTTGCCCTCGGTAGGATTGTAAAAATAATAACCCTTAGTTTCTTTTGGGTATCCCACAAAAAAACATTTATCTAACTTGGGCCCGAGTTTATCAGAACTTTGACGCTTAACATAAGCTTCACAGCCCCAAATCTTAAGAAAAGACATACTGGGTCGTTTCCCAGTCCATATCTCATATGGTGTCTTTATAACAGCCTTTGATGGAACACAGTTAAGTGTGAAAGTTACTGTCAACAAAGCATGTCCCCAGAATGAGTTAGGGAGGTCAGTTTGACTCATTATTGATCGAACCATGTCCAACAAGGTTCTATTTCTCCACTCAGAAACCCTATTCCATTCTGGTGTTCTAGGGGGAGTAAGTTGAGATATAATCCCACACTCTTTAAGATATTCATCAAACTCTAGGCTCAAATATTCACCACCTCGATCGGATCGAAGTGCTTTAATTGTCTTGCCAAGTTAGTTCTCTACTTCATGTTTAAACTCCTTGAACTTTTCAAAGGATTCTGATTTATGTTTCATGAGAAACACAAATCCATATCTACTGAAATCATCAATAAAAGTGATGAAGTAACTAAAACCTCCCCTAGCCATTGTCCCTATGGGCCCACATACATTATTATGTATCAAGCCAAGAAGATCACTCACCCTTTCACCTTTTCCAGTAAACGAGGTCTTAGTCATCTTCCCTAATAAACAAGATTCGCATGTATCTATTGATTCAAAATCAAAAGATTCTAAATATCCATCTTGATGGAGTTTAGAAATGCGTTTCTCATTTATATGTCCTAGGTGACAATGCCAAAGATAAGTTAGGTTTAAATCATTTGTTTTAACCCTTTTAGTATTAATGTTATAGATAGGGGTTTTGAGATCTAGAACATAAAGTCCATTACTCAAATTTGCACAACAATAAAACATGTCATTTAAATAAATAGAACAACTATTGTTCTTTATTATAAAGGAAAACCCTTTCTTATCAAGACAAGAAACAGAAATAATATTTCTCCTTATTGCCGGAACAAAATAACAATTGTCCAATTCAAGGACTAACCCTGAGGGCAAGGATAAAAATAAGTCCCTACAGCTAATGCAGCAACTCTTGCTCCATTTCCAACGCGTAGGTCTACCTTGCCCTTCATCAACTGCCTACTCCTTCTTAGATCCTGCACATTAAGACAAATGTGAGATCCACATCCAGTATCTAATACCCATGATGTTGAAGTTGACATGTTAATTTCTATAACAAAAATACCTGAAGTGGAAGTCTCACTTCCCTTCTTCTTAAGCTCTTCTAGGTACTTTGGACAACTTCTCTTCCAGTGTCCCTTTTGTCCACAATGGTGACATTTACCTTCCTTAGCCACCCCGCCCACAGGTTTTAAGGCTGATGTACTTGGCGTATCCTTGCCTTTCCAAATTTTCTTGCCATTTCCTGCAATAGCCTTTCCTTTGCCTTTATACATGCCCTTTCCTTTACCTTTGCCAGAATTGACCATCATTATGGCCTTGCCCTTTCCTTTAGAAATATTGGGCTCAACAGTCCTTAACATATTGAGTAGCTCTGGCAATGTTTTGTCCAATGCATTCATGTTATAATTCATGATGACTGGCTTAAAACTGTCAAGTAATGATTTCAAAATGAGATCGGTAGCTAACTTCTGAGAAAAGAGGAATCCTAGCCTAGCTAGATTCTCTAAGTACCCAATCATTTTGAGCACATGAGGTCCTACAGAACCTCCCTCTTCAAGTCTACAACTAAATAGGGCTGAGAAAACTTCATATCTTTCTTGGTCAGCTTGACCTTGATATAGCTTCCTTAGGTTTTCGATCATATCGAAAACCTCCATGTGCTCATGTTGCTTCTGAAGCTCAGGAGACATGGTAGCCAACATTAGGCATTAGACATCTAAAGCATCATCCTGATGCTTCTTATAAGCATCCTTGTCAGCTTTAGAGGCGTTTGCAGCGGGTGGTTCCGGAACTGGACTTTCCAAGACATACTGCTTTTTCTCTTGTTTGAGGACAATCCTCAAGTTTCTATACCAGTCAAGGAAGTTAGAACCAGACAATTTTTCCTTGTCTAGGATTGATCGCAACGAAAGGTTCGAAGGTGTGTTTGACGTCATGGTTATCTAAAACAGAAAATATGTAGTAAGTATCATTTTCAAAACATATTTAAATTATGGTCATTAAATTAAATATGTCTCCCACTATTTTGATTCAAAACAAAATACCCTCCACGAATCAGAAAATCTCGTTGGAAGATTTTCTAGTGGGCTAAGATCCATAATTTGCCAAGTGTTAAGTCAGCTTTGGCTGATCACCTAACACTTGGTTATTTAGGTAGAAAACTTTTTCCAATTGTATCTTTGTACAACTCTTAGTCATTGGGTTAAGTAACCATTACTGATTATTCATCTTATGAATATTTAGCCCAATGTTTACGCCTATAAGTTATATTCAATCCAATTGAAAACTTAGTTAAGTTAAAGCCCAATGAAACAGTTTGGATATTACCATTATCCCATCGCGTCTTACTAATATAAATGATAGTGCCCTGCTTTGGCAAACCCACTATTTGTTGACATTAGTGTTGATGTGTACTTATTGGAAGGCGTTTATAACTTAATATTATTTTGAGGGATTTTAATTTATTTTAAAATTACCGTCTTTGTTAAACGCTTTAACGCAATAAAATTATCCCCAAAGCATGCAAACGAAATTGTGAGATGGTTTTGGTCTTCCTAGAAGAAAAATAAATAAATAAATAAACATAGAGGAACTATATTGCCATGGCTTCATGAAGTCCTACTTCTTGAATCCATCATCCTCTTAGAGTCACCACTCCTTGGTTTTCTTCTAAGTCTCTACTTTGTTGGCCCGATCAAGATTACATGATTAAATAGAAACTCGCTTTACATACGAGTGAAGGGTTGAGAAGAGAAATACAACAAAATAGAGAGAGGCACAGCACGCAGGCTGTATTTAAATAAAATAACTAAGACCATAACCATTCACCATGCAACGTGTTAATTAATTGATTATAACCCATTTAAAAGCATTAAAAGAGTAATTAATTTTTAAAACGGGCAATTAAACACATGGGGTCGGTAATAAGGCGCTACGCAGAAAATGTACGGGGGTCAAGGGGGGCTGCCCCTTGCGGGGTGCGGGGCAGTGCCCCGACCCGAAAAATTAGTACTGTAGTCAGGTTGATTCCCAGGAAAGAGAGGTGGGTCCGGTGTGACCGCTTAAGTACCAAGTCTTTCCTAGCCAGAACGTCCTACTGACCATTAACAGCTCTAAAATTTTGGTGTTGAAACCCTAATTCCTTATTGCGAATACTTCACAACACAGCCGTCAAGGCACATGGAGGCAGCGTCGTCTAAGGTTTCAAAACCTAGAATTCAATTTGCGCTAATGCCAACATGCAATGCCTTTCCATGACGGCCGTCTAGGTTTCAACTCTTGAACCCTAGATTAAGGAACGACCAAGGTTTAACACTTAAACCTTATCACTCAACGCCCCATAACATGAACCATTCATGTTCGAAGATCAACTCAATTGATTCATAATTTGTACGATGACTATCATATGAGTAAAACACATATCAAAGACGAAAAATGCATAAACTCATACATCATACAAATTTAAACGGCAACAACATACATACTAAAATTGAGAAACTTTATAACATGCATCATATACAATTTACAAAGAATAAATCAAAATTATATGTATCATGCCAAAATAGAGGTCATACCATATACATGATTAATCATTGTAATAATATGCATCATATGCGATAACTCAAAATAGCAACATAATCATGCTTGTTCATTTTCGAATCCTAGTTTCACAAAACATTTTCACAAAACAAAAATGTAAAGCTTTAAACAACAAACGATTTTGCAAATCATATTTTCTAAAAGCTCTTACAAATGAAAACATATCATCATGAAACACAAACAAATGCCCAAAACACGATTTTTGCAACCAGGCTCTGATACCACTATTAGGGAATCCCTAGAACATGAGCAGCGAAAAAACAGGGATTCTATAGGATTTGCAAAGTGTCGTGTTTCAAAGCACAAAACAAACACAAAAAAAATTCGTTTTGGATTACCTCTTGAAGAACACCAAAGCAGTCGTAGCCTCATCCTTTAGGAGTCCACACGAGCACTCCCACCAAAATCGCAACACTTGCCAACTGCTAGTTTGACGGCGTGTAGCTCTTGCAACTTTTGTGAATTTGTGTCTCACTTTAGTGAACGGCCTATGAGCATCTTATGCTCTATTTATAGACTTAGGTTTAACCTAATTTGTTCTCTCTAAAGAGAGAGCTCCTTACTCATTCTAAATGAGTTAGGCCCAATAACTTTATTTTAGTCCAACTAAAACAAAACATTTTCTGATGAGCTTACTATATGTGTGTGACCCTATAGGTAAAATACCCGGTCATATTAATAATAAATTATTTTATTATTAATATAAAATAAGAACGGCATCTAGCAATGCATCATTATGTCTGAATATTATTTAATATCAATATAACCTATAAGTGATAATTATTTATTACGTTTGTTCCTTTTGTCACTATATCCTAATTGGGCCCAAGGCATGGTCACGTCATCCTTGTACGGCCCAATTTATTTTACTTGATACCAGAGTAGACTTGATCTGAATAAATATCTAATATTTATTCTTTCTGGCATGGCCGTGCATTTTCTTAGTCTTACTCCATCAAGTGGCCTATAGATATCACTCTTGTCACATAGGAGAGACAAATCCCATCTACATCACTCACATCCCTCTGCATAATTTGTTCATTGCCTAGTCACAACCTTTATAGTCCTCTTGTTATAGAAGACGTTTAATTGTATTAAAACAATAAACTCCTCATGTAGGAATCGTAGTGACTTCAAGTTGAAGGACTACATATACTATTATCACATTGAGAATCGTTTATGACATTCATGTAATGATCCATGCAACGTTCTCATGGTGGGTCTGTCCAGTACATCATTACTCTTAATGTGTACCCGTGTGAAGACTTGATATCATCTATATCTATAATCTATGAGATCAGGTCATCAGTACACTCACACACTAGTCTCAATGTAATTACATGTCCCCATGTAAATACTTAACTAGGGACATTTTAGGAATAACTTTCATATGACCTATTACTCCAAGGATAAATACGTTTTAAAACAATTTTAAACTGAAATACTTATTTTATTGATAAGCAGAAAAATGATACAAATGAAAAAACATAAAACTCATAGTGCATACACTAACACTATCATGGTTGATAACAATACACTTTTCTTTGTCAAAAGAGACCTTGTACACATTGTCACAAAATTGACTAATGCTTAGTAGGTTATATATCAGACCTTCAACCAAATTCATATTTTCAATAATAGGTGAAGGAATTTTACTAACTCTACTAGACCCTATAATCTTTCCAGTCTGGTTTCCTCCAAAGGTGATTGTTCCACCTTTAAACTACTCTAGGTCTAAGAACATAGACCTTCTTCTCGTCATGTGATGCAAGCATCCACAGTCCAGTTACCAGTGCAGAGGCTTTGTCCTTGTCTTTAAGCACATCTAAAATAGGAATGATCAATGATTTTGGTACCCAAATCTTGGATCCTACTGTTAGGGAATCCTATTAGGGTCAGGCAGCGGAAACACAAAGGATTCCCAAAAGAATTGAAACACAAATGTCTCAAGGCATTATGCTAAATTAAAATTTTTAATTAGGGTTTACCTCTTGTAGACGCAGAACGAGTTCCTTGATCGAAGCAATTGTAGCTTCGCCCTTAGGAGTCCTCACGAGCACTCCCACCAGAAAAATAGAGCTCCGAATGCTAGTACAAAAATTTGTTTATGGTCTAATTTCTGAGCAGCAGCCTATGAGCATCTCATGCTCTATATATAGGCTTAGGTCTTGATCGAAGCTCTCATTAAACATTGGGCTCCTGACTCATTCTAAATGAGTTAGGCCCAAATAGTTTTATTTTCAGTCCAACTAAAATAAAACTATCCTCTGGTGGGCTTACTCTATGTATGTGACCCTATAGGTAAAATATTCGGTTATATTAATAATAAACTATTTTATTATTAATATAAAATAAGAGTGGTATCTAGCAATACATCATTATGTCCAAATATTATTTATCATCGACATGACCTATAAGTGATAATTATTTTATATATTTATTCCTTTTGTCACGATATCTAATTGGGCCCAAGGCATGGTCGTCGTCATCCTTGTATGGCCCAATTCATTTTACTTGATACCAGAGTAGACTTTATAGAATAAATATCTAATATTTATTCGTTCTAGCATGGCCATGCATTTCATTAGTCTCACTCCATCAAGTGGCCCATAGATATCACTCCTGTCACATAGGAGAGACAAATTCCATCTACATCACTCACATCCCTCTGCATAATTTATCTATTGCCTAATCACAATCTTTATGGTCATCTTATTATAGATAACGTTTGATTGTATTAAAACAATAAACTCCTTATATAGGAATCTTAGTGACTTCAGGTCGAAGGACTATATACCATTATCACATTGAGAACTGTTTATGACACTCATGTAACGATCCATGCAACGTTCTCATGGTGGGTCTGTCCAGTACAACATTACTCTTAATGTGTACCCGTGTAAAGACTTGATATCATATATCCATGATTTGTGAGATCAAATCATCAGTACATTCACACACTAATCTTAATGTATTTACATGTCCCCATGTAAATACTTGATTAGGGATGTTTTAGGAATAATTCTCATATGACCTATTATTCCAGGATAAATAGCATTAGTCTAAAACTGAAAATACTAATTTTATTGATAAGTTAAAATTGATACATTAATAGCTCGTAGTGCATACACCGACACCTACATGGTTAGCAACTTTTTTATTTCTTTTCTTTCTTATTCTACAATTATTTATTACATGACCATGCCTTTTACAAAAACTACATTTAACATGCTTCTGTTTCTTTGAAGCAAAAAAAGAAGATGAAGATTGCTTGAAATCATTATTCTCTACATAGCTTAGACTTGGTTTACTATGGTCACCATGAGATTTTCTGAAAAGTTTATTCAAATTCTCTGTGCCATTAACAAACTTGCTCTGGTCTAAAGTAAGTGAACTCACTTACTTCTGCAGTTTAATGATTTTATTAGCTAAAGAGTTGCAGCAAACTTTGTCAAAGCAAAATGCATTTTTTCATTTTCTTTCGTTTCTTTTTGAATATTTTTATCAAAATCTTCTTCTTTCAATTTCAAAATCTATTTTTCAAAATCAGTGATTATGTCAACATGCTTTATTTTTAACTTCTTAAAGTTTTTCAAAAGCTTTGAAAAATCATTGAACAACAAATCATAATTTTGTTTAAGTTCTGAATAACTTACTTCCTCTGATTTTGAGTCACTCAACTAGCTTCAGAGTCTGGTTCCTCATCTTCCATGAGGCAGATCTAAGGAGACTCTATCTCCTCATCAGATTCTTTAGAGCTGGATGATCCTTCATCATCCCATATGATCAATCCTTTTTGCTTCTTAGGGAATTTTCTCTTTTATTTTCTGTCCTTTTTATCTTTTTTCAAAAGAGGACATTATGTTTTCATATGTCCCGATTTCCTGTAGCTGAAACATTCTAGAGCAGACTTGTCACTTTTAAACTTAAATTGACTTTTACCTTTATGATCTTTCATCTAGAATTTCTCAAGTATGAACTTCTTTTTCTTCAGAAACCTGTGAAATCTTTTTGTCACAAGGGTAAACTCTTTATCTGTATCAGCACTTGACTCATCAGAGTCTGGTTTTGAGCTTGCGGGCTCTTTAACTTTTAGGGCCTTTGTCTTCTTACCTTATTCATCAAACTTCAGGGTAATGCTTTTGGAGGAGAAAGGCTTGGTGACTTCCTTCTGCTTTAACTTTATTTCATACACTCTAAGTACCCCATCAAGTTCATCTAAAGAGAAGGTACCTAAATCTTTGGGTTCCTCAAGAACTAAGCACTTGGCATCAAATATTTCAGGAAGGCTTCCAAGAAGCTTAACATTGATATCTTCTGTGGAAGGTGTTGTTCCAAAAGCTTTAAGCTCATTTAGCAGGGTTTGGAATCTTCTAAACATCTGATCTACTATTTCATGATCCTCAATCCTGAAAGTATCATACTGCTTTGTCAACAATATCATTTTGGATTTTTTACATTGGAGGTTTCCTCATAATTGCGTTGAAGAGAAACCCAAACATCTTTAGCTGATTTATAGCTAAATACCTTATTGTACTCTGGTTTGCTTAGAGCACACGTAAGGAGGAATTTGGCTTTGACATTGATCTCCATTTTCCTTATTTCAATCATAGACCATTTACATCTTTATCAATAGGGGCTACATAATCACCAATTGTGATGACTGCCCATAGGCTATACTGAGTGGATTTGATAAACATCTTCATTTTGTCATTCTAATATAGATAGTCTTCACCAAAGAAGGCTGGTGGTTTGTTGATAGAGGAACCTTCTATAATAAGCTGATTACTCTGAGAAGCTTCCATAGATCTTGTTCATTTTTATTAATTGGAGTGATCAACCCAAAGGACAAACTCTAATACCAATTGATGGCTCAGAGTCAGGCTTAGAAGGGGGGAGGGTTGAATAAGTCTTAGACTCTTTTGTGGAATTTGAACATTTTTGAAACACAAGTAATCAGACTTGTAAAAGCAGATTTTTAGAGAGGAGGGAAAGAGAAGAATGAACACAAGATATCTATACTAGTTCACTTCAAATTCAGAAGCTATGCCCAGTCCCTTCCAACTTGAAGGATTTCCATTATTGTAAAATCTTCTTTACAATAATAGCATTAGACTTATGTCACAAGTATTCTTGACTCCATCCATTCTTGGCTTTGTAACAACCCTCATTTTGTGTAATAGGTCATTGAGACCAAATATCTTGATTATATGCTAAGTTTTATGTGTATTGATGATTGAGCTATGACCAACTTGCTTATGTGATGACTGATTTATGTTCTAAAGGGATTTCATGAACTAATGGTGGGTATTCTTACTTAATTATGTGAATAATGATGATTGGAATAATAATAATAATAATAATAATAATAATAATAATGCGTGTGTTTAATAATAACTTATAATAACAAAGATTAATTGATTAGAGTATTAGTAATTTAATAGAAATATTTAAATATTATTGCTTAAGTCATTTAAATTGTGTAACTCCCCCGGTTCTGGCCAAGAGATTATCAAGAGTGTTTGAGCCAGTTATCTTTATCCCAAGAAGTCCTTCACATAGTGTTTAATGATTTTCATGAAGGGCTCGGTGCCCGTTTACGGTCACCCAAATGCAAAGACTTTGTTTTCGAACTAATTATATAGGCCAAACTGTGCACCTGTACGTATTTTGAGCGTAATTTCCTCTCCCGTTATTGGATTCAAATTGTTCTTGTCTCAAAATCCTTGTATCAAAATTATCTATAACTTTGATGTTGACCATGAAAGTCAATTCTTGCTCAATAAATCCCAAAATTTAAAATACCACATTGATTCATGTTTTTCCAGTGGCAGCCTGCACTATGTTCAGTATTTTTTGTGTTTCTCACTTGTATAACCATGAAATCGAACAATTATTTCATCAAAAGTTTCTAAGCTCAATTCCCTACAACTTTGATGAAGGATACAAAGACCAATTTCCCACCAATTTTGCCTAGAAAATTAATTCTTGCAAGAAACATTAATCTTGTCATAGCTTTGCACAGTTTTCGTAAATGGGCCATATCATACTCGTTTCTAGATGAACATTTTTGTATCATATACCAAATTAAAGATAAGAAAAAGATCTAAAACTTTTATATTTGGGTATTTTCCAATTCGGCCTACAACACCTCTTAAAAACACAAATAATTTGCTGCATCTATTGCTTGACACATCAGCCATGCATGAATAAAGCCAATCATATTGCACCATGCACTTGCCACATGCCATGACCATGCAAACTCCTTCTTCACTACTCTAATGGCAATACTTGACCCCTAACAGTTGCATGAATCCATGATGATACCTCTCCCTCCACTCATGGCCGTGGGAACTCCTTGTCCAACAAGGAGTTCCATGCAAAAACTTCACTTTCTCAAAACTGTGCCTTGTTCTCTTGGAGCAAGTCTTAAAACTCTTGATATTTTGTTCTTGGAGGTCGAAATTCTTGAGGTAAGGGGGGAGTATTGACTTGTCAAAAACTCTATTTTCCATATGCATGGTGAGGTATAAATGTCCATTTATACCTCGGTACCTCCCTTAAAGATCCTTAATTTTATAGCTTAAATCGTAAGAATTTCTTTGTAAAAATTGTGATCTTTAGGTGGTATCATGGCTGGACCATGATCAAGTTACATTCTTTAGTTTTATGAAGACTAAATTTCAAAGTTACTAACTTGTTAAATCATGTTGCAGCAGAATTTATTTTGAAGTGCATGCATGTTGTATTAATTGTCAAAATATTGTATTTCTCTTAGCTTAAGTGGTGGCTTGTGGTATTATTATATTTTTAGAGGACCTAACATGTTTTAAAAATGAGTTTGATGCTACAAATAATTATGTGTTGCTGCTGGAAAATGTTTGTTATTAGTTCAAAGACTTAATGTTCTTAGATCCTAATGTAAAACCTCGCTTAAAATGATTTGGTACTTGAGACTTGGTTGCATGGTGTGATCTTTGGATTTTTAGTGATAAAAATGAATTTTAGGATGTATATTTAATTCTGGAATTTTATTAAATAACACTAGTGGAAAAAGTGGATATAATCACGGTTAAAATTGACCTTTAATCACGGTTAATAAACCGTGGTTGTTGCAGCCGTGGTAGTAGATGAGGTCCTTTAATCACGGTTCACAACCATGGTTATAAATCACATTTAATCACAGTTGTTTGTAACCATGATTAAATAAAAACCTATTTAATCATGGTTGCCAACCATAACCGTGATTACAAGTGGTCATAAAACGTGTATTTACAGACTATTTATAATCACAGTTATGGTAGCAACTGTGAATAAAGATGGTCTATAATCACGGTTATGGTAATAACCGTGATTAAATAATGAGGTTTTTTTAATGTGGGCTCTGTTTTATTATTTCCCAAACCTGCAATCAGACAATTAGCACAATATACAGTATATCCCAACATATCCAACACCAATATATGAAAAAAATGGTATGTATATAACATTAATTTGCTATCAATTCATAACAACCTAGAAAATAAAATTATATACAATTGAGATGAATGTAACCTAATAAAATCTAAACCCTAAATCCTACACTAGATATATATATATATATATATATAAGAGAATAAAAATCCTATATCTATCTAAGTCCTTTCTTCACTTCAATGAAGTATGCGACCCATTGCTTTCTAACATTATCTACATATGTCCTAAGGAAGTATGACCGGTCCTGAAAGTACTGCAATCAATGCACAAAATAATTAGAACAAAAGCTATATTTATTACATGAATTTGATAAAATTGGTAGAAAACTGGTCAAGTGATGAGACTTTCATCTGCCCATCTATCTACTAAATGTTCTTGGATGATGGTCTGCATGGTGTGCATGATGTAATAGCTGTATTTATATGTTGATGTAGGTTTTGATTATGACACAACAAATGAAGAACTATTAAGGATATTGTCAAGCTATTAAATTTTATGAACAACAAAAGCACTTGAGACAAGACATTCACAAAGGTCTAAATCAAGTGAAAAATGATCAACAAAAGTGCCAAGAATTAAAGGAATTAAATCGTTTTGCAATCAAGTATCCAAATGGGTAAAACAAGGCATCAAAAGTCTTGCATCAGGCCCATGAATTGATTCACACAGCATTATATGGCTGCATGAATCGATTCCCATGTAGATAAAAGCCCATGATTGAATTTTTGATAGCAGGAATCGATTCCTCATACCTCCGAATCGATTTATATATATTGAACAGGGCAGGAATCGGTTCAATGAGTCTAAGAATCGATTCATAGTGAAAAATAAACAGGGGAATTGATTCAATATATAAAAGAATCGATTCATATGTGGAAAAACTCCTGGGAATTGATTCATACTGACAGGGAATCGATTCATGCACACTCAGGAGACCAAAATGCACGCTGGGAATCAATTCACGCAACGATTCATGCAGTTCAAAATTCAAATGGAGACATTACGCAGACACAGCTTCACGCTCATGCTCCACTCTATGTCGCACTACATCAGAGAATTAAATTAATTGGCCAAACCATACTGCACTTCATCGAAACTGCAAAGCCATCTCACGATGCACTTGAATATTCAATGGACAATGCTGAGACAATTTTTAATTACAAGAAACCATGTTGTTGAAGCCTATAAATAGCAAAGGAGTTGAAGGCACAAACCGTCCCAAGCATTTGAAGCATTTCCATTTGCTTTCTTCCTCCTCCTTACTCTTTTCTCTTCTACTTGCTCTCTCTTTATTCATTAATTGGCATATTTATTTTGAGCTATTATTTTGACAGTTAGTTTGTGGGAAAATATTTTGTGTGCTAAAATTTGCATATCCTCTCCTTGAGAGTTATTACCTTGAGAAAACTTAAATTTGTATATCCACTCTTTTGGAGAGTTACTCTTGTATTCTAAACACCAAAAATCCTAGAGTTTTGGGGTTGGGTTTTAACCTTGTAAAGTTGTGAGATTGAGAGATTGGGTGGGGTGCCCTTGTACTTGTGAGAATTGGGTTCTTGAGTGTGGGACACTAGGAAGCCGCGATTACTCAAAGTTGTATCTCTAATCTCCAATAGTGGAAATCCTCTAAGTGGGTTGCTTAGAGGCGAGACGTACATCGGTGTGGTGGAACTCGTCTATATCGGTTTGCAAATCTCTCTTCCCTACACTCATTTAAATTTGTGCACTTAATTGCTTGCTAAATATTTGTGTTTATAAACTAATTAGTTAAGAAAATTTATCAATTTACTTGTTTAAATTAAAGTGCATATTCCATTGGCTTGATTAAATTTGTAAATCGCTTAGATTAAATTTGTTGAAGTTGTTAAAGTAATATTCTTGAATTATTCTTTAAATCCTTCTAAGTACCAAAAATAGTGTTATGATTAATTTGTTATTATTACTTGAATATAACTTTATCTCTTAAGTGAATTTATTGCCATATACTTAGTACTTGATGATTTGCTTTATGTATAAATCATTATCATTTGTGATTAAATTTATTATCTTCATTAAGCATAATTATTAAAGAATCAGTTTCAAAAGCATTCCAAGTAAAATTTTTAATACTCAATTCACCCCCCCTCTTGAGTAATTGAGGCCACTTGGTTAACAAGTGGTATCAGAGCTTGACTCTTGGTAGATCAAGCTTAACAGCTTCAAGAGAACAAATGGCCTCAAATTCTCTAAACCTTTTTCCCGAGGATGGTGCCACAAATAGACCTCCTGCCTTCATTGGTGAGGGTTACGCTTTTTGGAAAGAAAGAATGAAAATTTTTATACAATCAATTGATTTGAGAGTATGGAATGCTATTGAAAATGGTCCTTTTATATCTATGCACATTGTTGATAATAAACAAATAGAAAAGCCTATGGATGATTGGATTAGTGAGGAAGAAAAGAAAGTGCAATCTAATTACAAAGCAAAAAATCTTATTACCTTAGCCTTAGGTCCCGATGAATTCTTTAGAGTAGTCACATGTAAATCTGCTAAGGATATGTGGGATACCCTTCAAATAACTCATGAAGGTACTAATGATGTCAAGGATTCTAAGATTATCACTTTAACTAGCCAATATGAAAGTTTTAGAATGAATTCCAATGAATCTATTTTAGAACTTCAAAAGAGATTTACTTTGATTATTAATCATCTTATTACTCTTGGTAAATCTTACACTAACAAGGAACTTATCCACAAAGTTCTAAAAAGTCTTACTAGGGAATGGTAATCTCTTGTTACGGCCATCAAGCAATCTCCCAATATAAATGATATGTCCCTTGCTACATTGTTTAGGAAGTTACAAGAACAAGAACAAGAGTTGAAAAAAACATGCGGAGGAAGAAGAAAAAGCCTCAAAGAAGAAAGGGCTAGCTCCCAAAGCCACCTCAATTGTTGAAGATGAATCCGAAAGTGATCTTGACGAGGATGAAGAGTTAGGCCTATTTGTGAAACGCTTTGGAAAACTTATGAAGAGCAAATGTTTCCAAAGGAATTTCAAATCTCAAGGTAAGAAACCCATTCCTAAAGAAAACTCTTCTTCACCTACTTGCTTTGAATATGAAAAGGAAGGACACTTCAAGATAGATTGCCTAAATCTGAAGAAGAAAAACAAAGAAAGAAAAGAGAGGAGAAGAGCATATATCACATGGGGTGAAAATAAGATAAGTAGCTCGGACGACTCAGAAAATGAAGAAGCAAACCTCTGCCTCATGGCCAACCACCAAGATGAAGATAATGAGGTAAATTGTCATGACTTAGATAAAAATGATCTACTTGATGCTCTAGAAGAATCGTATGATGAATTTATAAAAGTTTCTAATAAGCATAAGCTATCTAGAAAAACCATTGACACTCTTGAGATGCATCTTATGGAAGTATATAAAGAAAATGAAATGTTAAAAATGGAAGTAGTAAAAGTACAAGCATGCTCTAGGACCAAACCTTGTGAATTTGTAAAGAAATGTGATATTCTAGAAACTAAGGTTTTAGACTTGAATAGAACATTAGAAAAGTTTACAAATGGTAGAGACAACCTAAATGTTTTACTTGGAAAACAATGATGTATGTTTGATAAAACGGGACTAGGTTTCAATGCCTATAAGAAACAAAAGAATTATAAGGACTTCTTTATACCACCTAGTAAAACTGCATCACCTTTTATGAAATGTCATTATTGTGGTTTTAAAGGGCATAGTGCATCTAATTGTAATGTTAGAAAACTAGGGCCAAAGGTTGTGAGAAAAATATAGGTTCCTAAAGGAACATTACCTCAAACTAACCTACAAGGACCCAATATAAAATGGGTACCAAGTTCTCTAACTTGACATGTTTTGTAGGTATGCTTTAAAGCGAGTAACACTCATTGGTATTTGGATAGTGGGTGTTCAAAACACATGACGGGAGATAAAGTAAGTTCATCTTATTTACTCCACGAAATAAAGGATTCATTACATATGGAGACAACACAAAGGGAAGAATTCTAGGAATCAGGAATATTGGTAAAAACTCTTCCACTTCTATAAATGATGTTTTATATGTTGATGGACTCAAACATAACTTGCTTAGCATTAGTCAATTATGTGATAAGGGCTATAAAATTGTCTTCGAATCAAACTGTTGCATAATTGAAAATAAGCTAAACAAGAAAATAAAATTCGTTGGTCAAAGAGTTAATAATATTTATATGATTAATCTTGATTGTCTTGCTTCAAATGATGTGCAATGCTTCATAACTAAGGAGGATGAATCATGGCTATGGCATAGAAGAATTGCTCACATTCATGTAGACCATTTAAACAAACTTGTTTCGAAAGATTTAGTAATTGGTTTACCAAAATTAAAATTTGAAAATAAATTTTGTGACGCATGTCAAAAGGGAAAACAAGTAAAGGTTTCTTTTCAAGCGAAAAATGTTGTTTCAACAAATAGGCCTTTACAGCTTTTACACATGGATTTATTCGGACCTTCAAAAATTAAAAGTTTTGGTGGAAACTATTATGGTCTTGTCATTGTGGATGATTATTCTAGGTATACATGGACATTGTTTCTTACTCATAAACATGAAGTATGAAACATCCTTAATTCTTTTAAGAATGCTTTGATAACAAAATGAAACAACCCGTCTTAATAAACCCATAAAACGAGACCAAGGAAATTTTTTTCCAAAATTACACCAAGCAGTCGGGGTAAATAAATCAACGTAGGCAAGGGAAGGCAAAACCGACAACGGAAGAACAAAGCTTAATAAGCCCCATTACAGCGTTCACTCGCTCAAGCGAGACCCAAATCCGCATGAGCGAGACAACCCATCTCGCTTGGGCGAACACCCATTCGCTTAAGCGAAACCAACCCGAAACCTTCCTTCCATTCACACTCGCTGGAGCGAATACCTCGTTTGCTGAAGCGAATTCACTCAGTAAGTTCCATCACTCGGATTTGGGACCACGTCCACTCGGGAACTGTCCCCACATACATGATTCACCCGGTAAATCCATACTTAGCCAAATTACCATTATAAAACACATGGGCGTATTTCACTCGGGAAATGATTCCCTCAAATACTCCACTCGGAGTCCACAAGCTTCCCTCACCCGGAGTATTTCCCAGTCCAATACCACTCGGTATAATTCCACCACGATTCTCTCGGAATACAATATCCATTCTGCACTCGGCATATTTTGATCTACCTCACTCGGAGATCACCATAACCTCTGGGCCATAAATCACTAGGTCACATCTTAACCATTCATCACTCGGGTAATACATTAACCCATTCCCACTTGGGGTTTACTCATATTTTCACTCGGTAACATATGGACTAGTCTTCCCTCGGAAGTAGCCCACTTGGGTACATCTTACCCGGAACCATTTTAAGCCTTCATTACTCAGAAAGGCCACACAGGCAATAGCCCCACTTGGACACGACTCTCCCACCAATATTCCACTCAGAATTTATTAACTTAGCATTATTCTCTCAACACCACATAATGAACAATTCGGGTAACATCATAACAATGTAAATGTATATATATGTATAATGTACACTTATTCACAAGCCCGATAAACAACCCATATAATTAAATTCGTTCAGATTACAAGAGAGCCGGCCAAGGCTTTAACTTAACTATTTATAATATATATAAATATGTGCACATTAACAATCTGAGTGCCATCACTCAGACTTGAGGCCATCTCCTCAATACCAGTCCGACCTGCATACACTGAAAAATATTGTAGGGGTGAGCTTTTACATATTAAATGACAGTTATTGACTCGGATTAATCTCAGAATCCTCCACCATTCAATAACATATGTCAATCAACAATACAAATCACATAATCAATCATAGCACATACTGCCATTTAAATACAAACATTCACACAACATCTTCCGATCGGGATTTACCCATTTCACTCGGCTATAATGCACAACATCCTCAATAACAATATATCAATATACATATATTCCTCCAATCGGATTTTACCCCAAATCTATTCCAAGAATATCAGTAATATTTAAACTCCGAGCCTCGCTCAAGGAGAGTGCCTGAGCCCCGCTCAAAGGTCTTAATCATATCCTTACATATTTTTATCTGATTGCCGATTCAACAATAAGCGTCCAACGCTTCATGCTCCAAGCATTTCCATTGGCGAATCGGATGCATATGGTCTCATTCATCAGGCGTCCAACGCCAATGCACTCGGCATTGCCTTGAGTCGAACCCATCGAACCCAAGGTCTTTAAGCGTCCAACGCTTAGTGCACTCGGCACTGCCCCAAGTCCAACCCAGGGTCTTTTATATATTTGAACACATATTCATCCGATTGCCGACTCAGTATCAAGCGTCCCACGCTATATGCACTCGGCACTTCCAATGGCGAATCAGATGATCCACATCTCATGCACTCGACAATCACAATGCCATCCACTCGGATTATCCTTACAACAAGCATCTCATGCTTCCTCATATAACATTCCACTCGGCATTAACATAGTAGTCCCCATCCTATGCACTCAGCATTCGCATATTCAATGTCAAGCATCACATGCATTAAATACACCATCACACACGGGGACCAATAAAAGACCACACAAATGCACTCAGCATTCATAATATGCATCTCATACATTTAACATAACCACAACATGCATCATACATCATATGGACGGAAATCATACACCACACGATAATAATCATCACACATCCGGGCTCAACTCAAACAACATACAATCACAAAACAAACACAACACATCACAGTGTATTAGTTTCACTCGGAAACCCGTCCATAAACCATACATTTGAGATGCAATAGCCCCCCTTACCTGGAATGAAGATTCCAGCAGCTCCATGGCCACTCGTTCTTACAGAACGACTTGGCCCCAGCCTTCAGCAGCACTCTGCTCGGTTTTCAACCCTGGGAAGAGCCAAACACAACTTCCTCTGAAGCAGCTCTACCACCTAGTCAGTGGAGAAACCTCCCAAGGCACAACACCGTCCTCAACCAAGCATCACAGCCAGTAGAGGATTCCCAACGCTGTTCCACACTTGAACAGCCCAGTCCTCACCAACGATAGAGGACATCGATGCTTCCAAGCACCCAACCATGCCTTCTTCCTCACGAGCAGCTCTGCCTCACAACAGTGGACCATCTTCCACAAACCGAGGCACCCTACACGCTGCAGGTTTCCAACCCGAGGCTCCAACAGCCCTCGAATGGAAGAAGAAGAAGGAGAAGAAGAGAACCAGCAAGAAGAAGAAGCAGAAGCTTCAGGGAGTTCTCTAGAGAGAACGGAGGAGTGTCTTACAATATACCCAAGAGAAAATGATAAGAATGAGAGGAGAACGCGAACCAGAAGCTTTATCATCACACTGCCCCATCAGCTCTGCCAGCGTCAGCTCACCCTCTCACTCAACAGTCCATCCACATTTAATGCCATTCCATCAGCCATCAATCACCATTTCTTTCCATCCCATCAGCGTGCCAAAGAGAGAGAGAACCGAAGCTCTCTTAAACCACCAAGGGCACATGGGTTAATTCTTTGCATTATTATTAATATTATTATTAAATCAATAAATTTTTCTTAATCATGTAATTAACCTTAATTGGTAATTAAATTTAAACCAGGATGTTACAATTCTCCCCCACTTCAAAGAATTTCGTCCTTGAAATTCCAATATGAATTCATCTCAACAAGCAGCCCAAAATATTGCTGCCTCAACTAACTACATGTCTATGCTTCCCAAGCATTCACTGACTGGTTCATAATTCCACTCGGTATAGCTTCCCCTCTCAAGAGGTTTACCGACCGCCCCATAATTCCAGTCGGCAAAAACAATAAAGTCAGGTCCTACCTGATTACAACCTCTCCATAAAATTCAATATATTTGGGGATTCAATTTTTTTAAAATGTACAATTTACCCCATTTAACTCCACCAATTCACCCTAACCAAGGGCACCTCTAGTTCTTTGGCCACTCGGCCCTATATTCTCAACACCAATCGGGGTACATCCATCGTTATTTCCTCCAATTCATAGGAGTCACTCGGCACAATTAAATATCCATACAGAGTATAAACCCTAAATTATGTCACATGAGACACATTATGGAGGTTAATCAACCAGCTGGGAAGAATCTAGTCGGTAAACAACAGTACCGATTCCCATTAATACTCACCATCGTCCGATTTATCCCGGATTAAACCCTCGGATATCTAACATCCGACCGCTAAAATCTCTCTTTAAACCATGATATACCTTGACAATACTGAGCCATGTGCTTCAATTAGCACAGTTTGCTTGGATTTACCTCGTACAGGCACCACACTCGGCTCTAAAACCTCAAATTTCTATCCATTCCTTCGGTTAATTCCATGCCCGCTCCTAGAGAATGCCACTCAGAGCTCTCAATCAAAAATAATATTCGGGGTTTGAAAATAATTCTCACCCGGAAAACTTTCCACTTACAAAATTTTCACTCGGCATTCAAGCCTACATCAATTACAAATCTGAGTTCAAACTCAGTAGCTCTAAACATCAACCCGAACACAAATATGAATAAATTTACCTCTCGGGTATCTTTTCCCCTCAGGAGCCATTCACTCGGAAACTTACCTATTCAACGTACCACTCGGTACCATTCCACTCGAAAGTCACACGACTTGGATATTTCACTCGGATTTTACCTAACACAAATGTGTCATTCGGACACAGTTCCTTAACTTAATCATGACTCCCCCAAAACGATGTTTCACTCGGAACATCATAAATTCACTCAGTAGTTCTTTCTCCCAGAAAGATTTCACTCAGAATTATCTCCACTTCCTCATACTCGGAATATACTAATCTTTTCCGATCAAATTTCCGCCTTACTGATCACCCATCTATTTCAATAACCAATCATTATTTTAATAGCCAATTCATACCCCATGACCTCTGATCCTCTCAGAGGTAAACACATCAAGGTTAAACAAACCTTCTATCCTTATTTTGATACACTAGCAATTACTTTCCACTTAATACAGTTCTCATTTTTACTCAGAATAGTCTGATAGACTCACCATCACCATAAGCAGCTACAACCTCACCTGCCCGACTTATGAATTGCTGCATCCAACTTATAGGATGACGTCTCATTCCTATAGGGTTACAACAATTACATAGAATCACTGCAAAAGTGTACGCTGCCACAATACCTATGGTAGGTGGAGTCGTCTCGGAACAGCATACCTCACACCGACTGCACACACTCGAATAAGACTACCCACATGAAAATCAATGACACTTCATACACATACATATATAAACACACAACAACATTATCATTATGCACCACCTATGGCACATCACGCAACAACAATCATGAATTATCATTTACCATTACTGTAAAATAGTATAATGGCAATAGGCTTCTGACCCACACAAAAATCACATGGATTCAACACGGTATTCACCTATCCTCACTCGGCATATCAACAATCGGCTTCCAGCCCATACCGAGTAAATATTTCTTTAAATCTTATTCATCACAAAACCATGGATTAACAACCTAATAATCCCTCATTTCATCATTCATCCCAGGCCATCAATTAATTAAAGCCTAGATGACTCACCAAACCATTTAGGTATACAACTTGGATTACAATGTGACTTTCATTCACATAACAGGTTCCAACATCGGTGAACCTTCTCACCGAGCACAAACACAATCCAGTGGAGTACAATCATCATAATCATTATTCTCAGTACCCGAAAGTACTCGGATTTCAATCTTACCATCACTATCAATCAGGTATCCCATTTATTATTTACATCCACCTTAAGACAATTCAAGCCTCAACAATTCACTATACCATTACTTACTCGGCTCAACAATCCATAAGGTAAATCAGATTATCCGACTCGAAAATTCCAAGGGTCACCTAGTACACCTACAACATCCAATTATCACCGAGTCTAGACCACCATAGGGTCCAGCTCCACAAAACCTGATAGCATACAATCATAATAAATCCGATCGGAACTTCCATACCTTATGGGTCATAATTCAATCAATTATTCACTCGATTTTCAACCATAAGGCCGAGTCTAACCCAGATCCTCATGTATCCAATCACATTAATTTCTCACCCAGTTTTCCAATCTCTCAAGTATCCATCCCAATAATATCCGATCATAAATGTTCATGCCCAATCAACTGGGTTACCACACCTAGTGGCCTAACATCAACCAATCATTCACTCGGTTTTCACACATCAGAAACCGAGACACAACTCCAATCTAACATGTACCAGGATTCATACTTAATTAACTATCACATAACCAGATTCCCAACCTAGGAAACTGCAACACATCATTTTTACCCTGAATCACGTACATCATATACCATATGGGGTTCCCGTGCCAAAGAATATAAAATTCATCCATTACACATGGCACTACCGATCAATTAAGCAGGAAACACCACGTTAGGGAATTCCTTCATTATCATTCACTTAGTCAACTCAAATATATGAGTTCTAATCCATTCAACAAGCATGACTCAGCCACGAACCACTAGCATGGCATACACAAGAGTCCGAACCAACCAATACAGTTTTAATTCAACATCTATCGCTCTATGTCCTCACAGCCGACCCAGGCTTAGAAATACCTCTTATCCAATGAATAACCAAACCAGGGTAGTAACACCCTACCCCCAATTCAACATATCAACAGTAGTATTTCTCACTACCGTCCCCAGCAACACATAGGCATATAATCACACAAATCATGCTTAAACATGAATCAATTCCAATAGAATACCACAAGCAATGATGACAACCGGTCATATTGCACACAACCGCCCATTCACAGTGGGCATACCTTGGCCATGGACCTTTTAAGTCCGCTCTGATACCAAAATGAAACATCCTTAATTCTTTTAAGAATACTTTGATAACAAAATGAAACAACCCGTCTTAATAAACCCATAAAACGAGACTAAGGAAATTTTTTTCCAAAATTACACCAAGCAGTCGGGGTAAATAAATCAACGTAGGCAAAGGAAGGCAAAACCGACAGCGGAAGAACAAAGCTTAATAAGCCCCATTACAGCGTTCACTCGCTCAAGCGAGACCCAAATCTGCATGAGCGAGACAACCCATCTCGCTTGGGCGAACACCCATTCGCTTAAGCGAAACCAACCCGAAACCTTCCTTCCATTCACACTCGCTGGAGCGAATACCTCGTTTGCTGAAGCGAATTCACTCGGTAAGTTCCATCACTCGGATTCGGGACCACGTCCACTCGGGAACTGTCCCCACATACATGATTCACCCGGTAAATCCATACTTAGCCAAATTACCATTATAAAACACATGGGCGTATTTCACTCGGGAAATGATTCCCTCGGATACTCCACTCGGAGTCCACAAGCTTCCCTCACCCGGAGTATTTCCCAGTCTAATACCACTCGGTATAATTCCACCACGATTCACTCGGAATACAATATCCATTCTGCACTCGGCATATTTTGATCTACCTCACTCAGAGATCACCATAACCTTTCGGCCATAAATCACTAGGTCACATCTTAACCATTCATCACTCGGGTAATACATTAACCCATTCCCACTTGGGGTTTACTCATATTTTCACTCGTTAACATATGGACTAGTCTTCCCTCAGAAGTAGCCCACTCGGGTACATCTTACCCGGAACCATTTTAAGCCTTCATTACTCAGAAAGGCCACACAGGCAATAGCCCCACTTGGACACGGCTCTCCCACCAATATTCTACTCGGAATTTATTAACTTAGCATTATTCTCTCAACACCACATAATGAACAATTCGGGTAACATCATAACAATGTAAATGTATATATATGTATAATTTACACTTGTTCACAAGCCCGATAAACAACCCATATAATTAAATCCGTTCGGATTACAAGAGAGCCGACCAAGGCTTTAACTTAACTATTTACAATATATATAAATATGTGCACATCAACAATCTGAGTGCCATCACTCGGACTGAGGCCATCTCCTCAATACTAGTCCGACCTGCATACACTGAAAAATATTGTAGGGGTGAGCTTTTACATATTAAATGACAGTTATTGACTCAGATTAATCTCAGAATCCTCCACCATTCAATAACATATGTCAATCAGCAATTATACAAATCACATAATCAATCATAGCATATACTGCCATTTAAATATAAACATTCACACATCATCTTCCGATCGGGATTTACCCATTTCACTCGGCTATAATGCACAACATCCTCAATAACAATATATCAATATACATATATTCCTCCAATCGGATTTTACCCTAAATCTATTCCAAGAATATCAGTAATATTTAAACTCTGAGCCTCGCTCAAGGAGAGTGCCTGAGCCCCACTCAAAGGTCTTAATCATATCCTCACACATTTTCATCTGATTGCCGATTCAACAATAAGCGTCCAACGCTTCATGATCCAAGCATTTCCAGTGGCGAATCGGATGCATACGGTCTCATTCATTAGGCGTCCAACGCCAATGCACTCGGCATTGCCTTGAGTCGAACCCAAGGTCTTTAAGCGTCCAACGCTTAGTGCACTCGGCACTGCCCCAAGTCCAACCCAGGGTCTTTTATATATTTCAACATATATTCATCCGATTGCCGACTCAGTATCAAGCGTCCCACGCTATATGCACTCGACACTTCCAATGGCGAATCAGATGATCCACATCTCATGCACTCGGCAATCACAATGCCATCCACTCAGATTATCCTTAAAACAAGCATCTCATGCTTCCTCATATAACATTCCACTCGGTATTAACATAGTAGTCCCCATCCTATGCACTCAGCATTCACATATTCAATGTCAAGCATCACATGCATTAAACACACCATCACACATGGGGACCAATAAAAGACCACACAAATGCACTCGGCATTCATAATATGCATCTCATACATTTAACATAACAACAACATGCATCATACATCATATGGACGGAAATCATACACCACACGATAATAATCATCACACATCCGGGCTCAACTCAAACAATATAAAATCACAAAACAAACACAACACATCACAGTGTATTAGTTTCACCTGGAAACCCGTCCATAAACCATACATTTGAGATGCAATAGCCCCCCTTACCTGGAATGAAGATTCCAGCAGCTCCATGGCCACTCGTTCTTACAGAACGACTTGGCCCCCGCCTTCAGCAGCACTCTGCTTGGCTTTCAACCCTGGGAAGAGCCAAACACAGCTTCCTCTGAAGCAGCTCTACCACCTAGTTAGTGGAGAAACCTCCCAAGGCACAACACCGTCCTCAACCAAGCATCACAGCCAGTAGAGGATTCCCAACGCTGTTCCACACTTGAACAGCCCAGTCCTCACCATCGATGGAGGACATCCATGCTTCCAAGCACCCAACCATGCCTTCTTCCTCACGAGCAGCTCTGCCTCACAACAGTGGACCATCTTCCATAAACCGAGGCACCCCACATGCTGCAGGTTTCCAACCCGAGGCTTCAACAGCCCTCGAATGGAAGAAGAAGAAGGAGAAGAAGAGAACCAGTAAGAAGAAGAAGCAGAAGCTTCAGAGAGTTCTCTAGAGAGAACGGAGGAGTGTCTTACAATATACCCAAGAGAAAATGATAAGAATGAGAGGAGAACGTGAACCAGAAGCTTTATCATCACACTGCCCCATCAGCTCTGCCAGCGTCAGCTCACCCTCTCACTCAACAGTCCATCCACATTTAATGTCATTCCATTAGCCATCAATCACTATTTCTTTCCATCCCATCAGCGTGCCAAAGAGAGAGAGAACCGAAGCTCTCTTAAACCACCAAGGGCACATGGGTTAATTCTTTGCATTATTATTAATATTATTATTAAATCAATCAATTTTTCTTAATCATGTAGTTAACCTTAATTGGTAATTAAATTTAAACCAGGATGTTACAAAGTATATCATATATTTAAGAAACTTGCCAAGATCATCCAAAATGAATAAAATTTGAAAATAGCATCCATTCGAACGGATCATGGGGGAGAATTTGAAAACCAATCTTTTGAAAAGTTTTGCGAAAAGTTTAGCATTGAACATAATTTTTTGGCTACAAGAACTCCACAACAAAATGGAGTAGTTGAATGGAAAAATCGATCTTTAGCGGAGCTCGCAAGAACTATGTTAAATGAAAGTAATATTTTCGAAACATTTTTAGGCCGATGCAGTAAATACCGCTTGCCATATTATGAACTGATGTTTGATAAGGCCTATATTAAAGAAAACCCCCTATGAGCTTTATAAATGAAGAAAACCAAATATTTCTTATTTTCATATATTTGGATGCAAATGCTTTATTTTAAATAATGGAAAGGATAATCTCGGCAAATTCGATGCAAAATCTGATGAAGCAATATTCTTAGGTTATTCATTTACTAGTAAAGCATATCGACTCTTTAACAAACAAACTTGTACAATTGAAGAGTCTATACACGTCAAATTTGATTAACTTAACCAAAATCCTCCGAGAAAGAAAATTGATGATCTTGTAGGTACCTTCCAAGAAATGAACTTAGAAGATGAAGAAGAAAACAAAAATGAAGGAGACACACAACAAAACAACGAACCTCAACAAAAGGAGTGGATCACTGTAAAGAATCACCCCTTGGACAATATCATAGGTGAAATAACAAAAGGTGTAAGTACTCGTAACGCTATTAGAAATGCATGCAATCACTTAGCCTTTGTATCTCAAATTGAACCCAAAAATATTGATGAAGCTATTATTGATGAACATTGGATGTTGGCAATACAAGAAGAATTGAATCAATTTGAAAGAAATGAAGTTTGGAAACTTGTGCCAAGACCCAATGACCATCTAATAATAGGCACCAAATGGGTTTTTAGAAACAAGCTAGATGAAAATGGAATAATAACAAGAAATAAAGCTAGATTAGTTGCTAAGGGATATAATCAAGAAGAGGGAATAGACTATGAAGAAACGTATACTCCCGTAGCTAGGTTAGAAGCCATAAGATTATTGTTAGCCTTTGCTTGTTGTATGGATTTTAAACTTTATCAAATGGATGTCAAAAGCGCTTTTCTAAATGGCTATATTCAAGAAGAAATTTATGTAGATCGACCTCCCAGTTTTGAAAATCATAAATTTCCAAACCATGTTTTTAAATTAAGAAAAGCTTTATATGGTTTAAAACAAGCTCCAAGAGCTTGGTATGAAAGACTTAGTAAATTTCTTTTAGAAAATAATTTTGAAAGAGGAAAGGTTGATAGTACACTGTTTATAAAACACAAAAACAATGACATTCTTTTGGTACAAGTTTATGTTGATGACATAATATTCGGTGCTACTAACAAAATTCTTTGTCAAGAGTTTGCTAAGATTATGCAAGATGAATTCGAAATGCCCATGATGGGAGAACTCACCTTCTTCCTTGGATTACAAATCAAATAAACAAATGAAAGGACTTTCATTAGTCAAACAAAATATTGCAAAGAACTACTCAAAAGGTTAGAAATGGATAAGGCCAATGAAATAGCTACACCCATGAGTACATCTTGCTACTTAGACAAAGATGAGAAGGGTAAGGACGTTGAAATAACTAAATACTGAGGTATGATTGGATCCTTACTTTACTTAACAGCTAGTAGACCCGATATTATGTTTGCTGTATGTATGTGTGCCAGATATCAAGCATGTCCTAAAGAATCATATCTCACTGCTGTAAAAAGAATTTTGAAATATCTTGTGGGTACTCAAAATGTTGGTTTATGGTATCCCAAAGGCGTTGAATGTATTCTTGTAGGATATTCTCATTCTGACTTTACTGGTTGTAAACTTGATAGAAAGAGTACTAGTGGCACATGTCATTTACTTGGTAGTTCCCTTGTTTCTTGGCATAGCAAGAAACAAGTAAGTGTTGCTTTATCGACAGTTGAGGCAGAATATGTAGCAGCTAGCAGTTATTATGCTCAAATTCTTTGGATGAGACAACAACTTCTTGATTTTGGTGTTGTTTTAAATAAAGTGCCTATTAAATGTGATAACACTAGCGCCATAAATATATCCAAAAATCCTGTCATGCACTCTAGGACTAAACATATTGAAATAAGACATCATTTTATAAGAGACCATGTTTTGAAAGGAGATTGTGTTCTTGAATATGTTGAAACTTTAAAACAATTGGCGGATATTTTTACTAAACCCCTTCTGAAAGAACAATTTATAAATATTAGAAGAGAATTAGGAATTTTGGAAATTGTTTAATTGATTTTTATCATATTTTCTTACTCTTTGAACATAGTTTTGTAAATCCTTAACTTAAAGATTTTAACTTATTTCTTTCCTAAAAAATTCTTATTTCTTTAAACATAGTGACTTACTTTGTGATATATGGTCAAATCTTTTCATTAAAAAGCCAATCACATTTTCAATAACCATGTTAATGCTCCACAAATCACTTGTTTTATTGAGTTCTCGAGTAGTCTCTACTTAATTAAACATATTTTTGACACCATATAATCTCCTCTATATCACATGGATCTCTAATACAAAATGGAAAATGACCTTTGATTTTCTTGACTCTCTCATGCAATAAAAATCATTGGCAAATTGCAAAATTTTAATCCTTAAACAACCTCTCACAAAATTCCCATGAGACCTTACTTATCCAAAAGAAGGACAAAAATATCATTATGCTTGCCTATATGCTTTGAATTACTTTGTGATATATGTTGCCTCTTTTAGGGGGAACTTTATATGCAAACAGTATCTATCTCTACAAAATGTATCTGTCTTAACGTGGTATATATTCTTAAATGTTTTTTGATAATGCCAAAGGGGGAGAAAATAAATATATACATTCTAAGTGGCATAGAGTATCTTACAAAGGGGGAGAGAATGTCATGATGTTATAATAGTATCTATTTTATGTGTAAGGGGGAGATCAACATCTATATCTATCTTTGTTGAAATTGCATGATTAAGGGGGAGCCTTATAATATTTCTTTACAACAAGTGATATCCAATTACATGTGTAAATGACAAAGTGGTATGTATGACATATGTATAACATGTAGTATCAAATTATATGTGAAAGAGGAAGTCATTTATGTCATGTATATGAACTGTTATGAAACTAACATCTAGAGAGATGAACATTTATTGTCATCATGAAAAAGGGGGAGAATGTACTTATATGTTGATGTAGGTTTTGATTATGACACAACAAATAAAGAACTATTAAGGATATTGTCAAGCTATTAAATTTGATGAACAACAAAAGGACCTAAGACAAGACATTCACAAAGGTCTAAATCAAGTGAAAAATGATCAACAAAAGTGCCAAGAATCAAAGGAATCAAATTGTTTTGCAATCAAGTATCCAAATGGGTAAAACAAAGTGTCAAAAGTCATGCATCAGGCCCATGAATCGATTCACACAGCATTACATGGCTGCATGAATCGATTCCCATGTAGATAAAAGCCCAGGATTGAATTTTTGATAGCAGGAATCGATTCCTCATACCTCTGAATCGATTCATATGTGTTGAACAGGGCAGGAATCAATTCAATGAGTCTAAGAATCAATTCATAGTGAAAAATAAATAGGTGAATCGATTCAACATATAAGAGAATCGATTCATATGTGGAAAAACTCCTGGGAATCGATTCATACTGATAGGGAATCGATTCATGCACTATCAGGAGACCAAAATGCACGCTGGGAATCAATTCACGCAATGATTCATGTAGTTCAAAATTCAAATGGAGACATTACGCAGACACAACTTCACACTCATGCTCTACTCTATGCTGCACTACATCGGAGAATTAAATTAATTAGCCAAACCATACTACACTTCATCGAAACTGCAAAGCCATCTCACGATGCACTTGAATATTCAATAGACCATGCTTAGACAATTTTTAATTGCAAGAAACCATGCTGTTGGAGCCTATAAATAGCAAAGGAGTTGAAGGCACAAACCGTCCCAAGCATTTGAAGCATTTCCATTTGCTTTCTTCCTCCTTCTTGCTCTTTGCTCTTCTACTTGCTCTCTCTTTATTCATTAATTGGCATATTTCTTTTGAGCTATTATTTTGAGAGTTAGTTTGTGGGAAAATATTTTGTGTGCTAAAATTTTCATATCCTCTCTTTGAGAGTTATTACCTTGAGAAAACTTAAATTTGTATATCCACTCTTTTGGAGAGTTACTCTTGTATTCTAAACACCAAAAATCCTAGAGTTTTGGGGTTGGGTTTCAACCTTGTAAAGTTGTGAGATTGAGAGATTAGGTGGGGTGCCCTTGTACTTGTGAGAATTGGGTTCTTGAGTGTGGGACACTAGGAAGCCGCGATTGCTCAAAGTTGTATCTCTAATCTCCAATAGTGGAAATCCTCTAAGTGGGTTGCTTAGAGGCGAGACGTACACCGGTGTGGTAGAACTCGTATATATCGGTTTGCAAATCTCTCTTCCCTACACTCATTTAAATTTGGGCACTTAATTGCTTGCTAAATATTTGTGTTTATAAACTAATTAGTTAAGCAACTTTATCAATTTACTTGTTTAAATTAAAGTGCATATTCTATTGGCTTGATTAAATTTATAAATCACTTAGATTAAATTTGTTGAAGTTGTTAACGTAATATTCTTGAATTATTCTTTAAATCCTTCTAAGTACCAAAAATAGTGTTATGATTAATTTGTTATTATTACTTGAATATAACTTTATCTCTTAAGTGAATTTATTGCCATATACTTAGTACTTGATAATTTGCTTTGTGTATAAATTGTTAGCATTTGTGATTAAATTTATTATCTTCATTAACATAATTATTAAAGAATCAATTTCAAAAGCATTCCAAGTAAAATTTTTAATACTCAATTCACCCCCCCTCTTGAGTAGTTGAGGCCACTTGGTTAACAATAGCCATACTCGTAGCTACCCTTCTGCCTATAAGACTACAATGGACATAAAATATAGAATAAGTGAATTCAAGTTTTCAAAAGATAATAAAGATTTGAATGAATTTGATTGACTTACTTTTGGGTGCACCCACACAAGTTTTCTTCCAGTGGACTTACTTCCATGCAGTTGACTGTATCCAACCACCGCCCTACGTCAAAATAAAACACAAGATAAGTTAGAATCGTATAAGACCAAAAATGATGCAATCGAATTTGTACTTATTTTTTAGGGATTAACTTACATGTCTACTATTGTTTTCAGGTCTTGTGGAACAGTCCCGTGCACAGAATCAAAGTATAAAGCAACATAATCCTGGGGACAGATCACCACAAGCGTCCAAAGAGCGTTGCAGTTACCAGTGATAAGTAAGACTTCAAAATGAAAAAATTAATGGACAATAATTATGGAATAGAATCTTACCCTTTATGATACGAGGTCAGGTATACACCCTTGCTAGACTCATACATCTAATTTTGAATGTATGCCTGGGTGTCCTTCTTGCTGTTTTCTTTCCTCTGTATGAAAGATGGCTCTAAGAAACCATAAGTTTTATTGAAACCCAAGTCCACACAGATTTTATGCAGAAACCTAAACAAGTTTAGACATGGTTGGTGATAAATAACTTGTATAATGAAATAATTGGACATAAAATGATATACTTACAGCTCCCATAGCTGAATGATGGATATGTTTAGCATCGTCGACCCCATCATAATCTCACACAAGTCACTCCGTGTAATGTAAACCGGTAGTGAACTTGGATGGCCGAACACCAGTGGCTGCCATGGGACCTAAAAAGCGTCCTCTCCTAGCTCAGCCCCGACCTGCCATAGCATCTGGATCAGATTGTCGATGAGGTCTGGCTTCTTCAATGTCGGACCTGCTTCCTGTTGAATAATTAAAACCATTACAATTTGTACCATAATTGACAATATAACAAAATCAGTTAGTGTTTCAGGTTTATACTTGTGTAGGAGCAACCGACAGGAGTCTGTTGGGCCACATAAGAAAGTGTTCCATCGCCTAACCGATGGTCTTCACCTCTGGAGTTACCACTGGCACAGTAACATCCTCCTTGAGGACAAGCACAACAGAGACCCTGGACATACTATCAGGTAATGACTGATGGTGAACCATAGGGCCTAAGTTGTAGACCATGCTAGTGGCAACTGGCTCCTCCGACCCATTAAAACAGGTCACATTGATGGGTATCCGCAGCCTCGACCCCATCATCATCAAGGTCAGCCACAGCGCACGGCCCCTTAGTGCTAACCCTCCGTATCTACATATTTATATATCAAACAGAAGTTATTCAACAAAAGAAACAAATTACAAACAACGAACAATTAAATACTATAAGGAATCTAACCTGTGGGTCGGCAGCTAGTGCAGTAGGCTCCTGCTGATGGCTGAGTGAGGCCTTCATCTCTTCCTTGAATTGAGCCATCTCTTGCTGTAGCTTCGTAATCTCCTCTTGATACTCAGCCTTCACAACAACCACCCTTGACTCAACCTTCTACTCCACCAACTGCTCAACGGAGGGCGTAGGGTCGGGAGCATCATAATAGCTCCGGAGGCCTGTCAAATATGAATGATTAAACCATAATTGATTAATAGAAAACAAAATGAAAGGATAGTGTCATTTCCAACTTATCGTGACCTCGATCAACAGCACGCACCCTTCCTAGGTGCTCTAGCCTGCCGATGGCAGTGGTCAAGATGTCTTGCCTACCATGGGCTATGAAAGAGCCTTGGGTTGATTGCTCAACCATGGAATCCTGAAACCAAATAAGTTAATGTTCAAGGTTTCTTGTAAACTAAAAATCAAAAAACGTTATGTGGCGGATACTTACTATTTGTGAGGCGACCTCCTGAGCATGTGAGGAAGTGTATTCCCCACTCTTCCTGACCCTGGCCCGCTTACATTTGTCATGGCGTGCAGGTGGAGAAGGGGAATCCATAACACCGGTGTCAGGTTGGTTAGCCTAACACTGACTGGCCTTCTCCTGGGCCATGCGCTCTTCCAATAGTCGGTAACCCCATGCTATAATTATAGGGGCAGTCATTCAGCTTCCTGATGTGCTGTGCCTTTAATCATAAGTCCAGTAACAAGAAAGAAAATGTCGCACGGGTATGTTTAAGAGTGTTCATATATCTTCATATATCGCTCAACGGGATACATCCACCACAAGAACATTAGACCACACAAACGGACCTCTCTCACCAAATAGATGATTAAGTGGACCATTATGTCAAAAAAAGAAGGCGGGAAATGCATTTCAAGCTGACATAGTATAAGTGATGCTTCCTATTCCAACACATCCAATTCGCCTTGGATGATTACTTTGTAATACATGGCATTGAAAAACAAACACAGTCTTGTTATGACATTTCTCATATTTTTAAGAAGAATGTCACGAATGGCGATAGGCAAAAACTGTTGCATCAACATATGACAATCGTGAGACTTCAACCCAACTAACTTCGAATCTTTCATGGAAACACAAGTGTTGATGTTTGAACCATAACCAGATGGAACTTTCACACTTCATAACGATTCACACAGACTTTGCTTTTCTTTTCTGGACAATGTGTGACATGCTGGGGGCAAATATGTTCATTTTCCCTTTGATTGTGGATGCAACTCCTGACGTATACCCATCAACTCCAAGTGCATACATGAATTTAGGCCATCCTTAGTCTTCCTGGGTATGTTTAAGAGTGTTCCTACCAAACTGTCGCACACATTTTTCTCCACATGCATTACATCAATGTAGTGTCTTACATCAAGCTCCCTCCAATATGGTAGGAAAAAAATATTAACTTTTTCTTCTAGTTGTTTTGTGTCAGGAATTATTTTTCACACTTACCAAACACCATGTTGACGTCTTTCACCTTTTCATATGTCTGGCGACCAGATAGTGGTGGAGGAGCCATTTCAAAATCTTGCGCACCATTGAATAACTTCTTTAACCTCCAAAATGGATGATTCGCTTTAAGAAGCCTTCGATGTCGAAGATAAACATTTTTCCTACCATGGTGTAGCCGCACAGAACTAGTTCCCTCCCCACCTACAGGACAAGCTTTATGACCCTTCACACTGTATCCAGATAAGTTACCATACGCTGGAAAGTCATTGATCGTGCAAAATAGCATGGCACACTATTTGAATAATTGCCCTGTAAACCCGTCAAACACATCAACCCCGTCTTTCCATAACATTTTGAGGTCTTCAACTAATGGAGTTAAATATTCATCAATATCCCAGTTGTCGTGGACCAGAAATCATCATTGATAACATAACATATTTCCTCTTCTTGCACAGCCATGGCGGCAAGTTGTAAACAAACAACAAAACAGGCCACGAACTATGGTTTGTGCTCAGGTTCCTAAACGGGTTCATGCCTTCTGTGGCTAGTGCAAGCCTAACATTTCTTGGTTTATGGGAAAATCTGGAAATTTCGTATCCACTTTTTTCCACTATGATCCATCGGCCAGATGCCTAAGTTGTCCGTCAACAACCCTTTCTTCAACATGCCATCTCATAAGTTTTGCATCATCTGTATTTGCAAACAGACGCTTTAGTCTTGGAACTATGGGCAGATACCATAACACCTTTGTAGGAGACCCTTTAGTATAGACTTCATCAGAATCGGCCTCTTTCTTCTTATACCGTGACACCCCACACCTAGGACATAGATGCAACATTTCATACTCACCCTGGAATAATACATAATCATTTGGGCATGTATGTATTTTCTCATACTCTAAACCCATAGGACACAACACCTTTTTAGCCTCATAGTTACGATTCAGCAAAGTGTTTTCAGCTGGGAGCATTTCTTTCAACAACTTCAATAAGTCAGTGAAACTTTTATCCGTCCAACCGTTATGGCCTTCAAATTAAACAATCGTAAAACTGTTGATAACCTGGTGAAATTGATGCAGTTTGGATACAACGGCGGCTCAGAATCCTCACACAGAGTCGTATATACATGAGCTTTATTAAAACCTTTTACCCCCACATCACAGATCATATCCTTAAGTCGGTTATCCATGTCGACATCGGTGTCATGCATCGAGCTTCGGTTTTCAGTTTGAGAGCTAGAACTTGGCACCACCACATCTTCACCGTGCCATATCCAACAGGTATAACTACGAAGAAAACCATCACACATTAGATGTTCTCGCACCTCTTCCAAGTCTAGCCGATGCAGGTTCAAGCATTTAACACAAGGGCAAAAATACTTTCCATTCACCTCCTCAGCATTCCTCACTACGAATTCTATAAATGATTCAACTACACCCTCGTACTCTAGACTTATGCGTGATGCAGTTATCAAACTTCGATCCATACAAAATGTTTACAAGGTGTTATGATCAATCTCACTTTTTTTACAAAGATGGTGGTCCTATACCCATTCAGGAGGACAATTGTTTTTATACGTCATTGATATATACAGGTTAGGAGTTATTTTAAAATTTGATCAAATTTTGACAGTATTTCACATTGGTCTCTAAGTACATAAAATAAGAGCGGTCAAATCAAATTCAACCACAACCAAATATGCACCTAGAGAACAACACAAAATACAAGTTACCGAAACTTTATCAAATTTTAAAATAACTCCTAACTTGTACATACCAACAGCGTATAAAAACAATCGTTCATCCCAAACTGTCCAAACGGACAATTCAAGATTCAACACAAATGATGAAATCAATTAATTTAATGACTATTTGTGTCAAATCTCAAATGGGGAACTACGGTTCACTCATGCAAAGCAACTTTATACTAATTGACTAGTATGAGCCTACGAGTACACAACATTGACAACCACACACATACAACAACAACAGAAATAACATTATATGAGAGCAACAAACAGCAACAAAATAACATTATATACTGTTTAGTGACATGTAATTATGGACTATGGATTATGGATTATGGATTATGGATTATGGATTATGGATTATGAATTATGGATTATGCTATTGGATTATGGATTATGGGGTTGGATTATGGATATATGGATTGTGGACTATGAATTATGAATTATGGACTATGAATTATGAATTATGGATTATAGGATGTTAACTCTGTTATGAAAATTTTAGGAAGGTTAAACACATTTAAGTATTATATTGTCTTTGTCCTTGAATAAAAGCAAAAATAATTATCTTACACACTATTTAAGAAAAATAGTTAACATCCTTTGAAAAGCTAAAACCTAGTCATAAATATAGAACTTTATAACCAAATCCCAGCCATAAAGTCATGCCCAAATAGCAACAATATAATTACCATTAATCATGAGCTCAAAAAAATTATTCATCAAAACTCATGCAACACACCAAGTTTTCTAAGTTATCACCTTGAGTTATTCTCCCTATGAGTAAAACTAACATCAATAAAAGAAAAAACTAGAGTTTTACATTTCAATAAAACATCAACAGAATAAGCATGATTGTTTGTGCAAGGAGAATAATGCAACTTCATATCACCATATGGAGGCACACTGCTATATTGAACAAAGATTACTAATGTTACTAAATATACTACCAAAAAATATTGAAGATAGAAAGCAAATAAAAAGTCCAGTGAAATAAAATTTGACCTCTGAATCATAAGCACAGGGTATATATTTCTGAAACTTATAGATACAAAAAATGAATTAGCTAGCAAGGTAATAGACTAATCTAACTAGAAGAGTCCAAAAAAGAGATCCTTGTCTCAGGGAAATCATTCAGAGGGAAAACACTGAAACATTTTGCTCAGACTGATACACATGTAAACTAGAGAACGACAGCATGCAGTAAACTAGACAATGGGGGTTCAGCTTAGGAAACCTACCTGAATGAAGAAACAGAGAAGGGCAAGAAGCTCAGGGAAGTTCTAACGTATGTCCTTCGCACAGCCAAACAGAAGAAGAGAACGTCACATAATCTATAGGCACAATACAACATAGTGAAAAAAAATAGAGGAACAAAACACTTACTTGAAAGGGACGATGACAAGAAGTGGACAAGAGGGGAAAGAGAACCAGCATAAATATGAGAGCAAGCAAAGAAAGGTGAAGGATAAGCAGAGGAAGACCAGCGCGAAAGAAGGAGAAGGAGAAAAAAGGCTAATAGGTGCAGCTTTTGAAGTTGCTGAAAAGATGTACAATCACGGACCCCATTAAAACCGTGAATATATTACACATTTAATCATAGTTACAACAGTAACCCTGGTTAAATATTGACTTTATATCCACGGTTAAAGTGATAACCGTGATTGTATCCATCAATATATAATCACCGTTGTAGATTCAACCGTGATTATATTATCCCTAACGAATAAACCCTAAATGCTAAACTATATATCCACGGTTGGAAAACAACCGTGATTATATATCATGGATACAATCACGGTTATGATGTTATCCGTGATTATAGAGTTTTCCCTGAACCTACAATCACGGTTGTTTACCAACCGTGAATATATAGTTACCTTATAATTTCAAAAATGCCACCGTGCATTCTTTTATCACTGGTCCACTTTAACCCGTGATTATATCCTGTTGTTATATCCACTTTTTGCACTAGTGTAAAGAAAATAAATTGCTTATACTTATGGTAATTATGCGATATGCTTGAAACTCAAAAAAATGACTTATAGAACGTTTAAAGTTCATTTCTTGGAAAATTATAAGATGTTGGAGCTGCTGTGTTTTTGATGTTTTAGTGTTCTCTTTAATCACAAAAATTATGTGGATGTGGTAGTAAATGAAAGATTCAAAAGGGGACCCAAGTTTAGACGCGAACGACGAGTTAGAAGTGGAAATAAATGTGTTTTATGGGAAAATGGAGGAATTTGGTAAAACTATTTTGGAGGTGTGTTTTATGGCATAAGAAGTGAATTTTGAATATGAGAAAAATACCTAAATGAGAAAAATTGATTTTGAGAATTTCCGATGCGTAATTTATCCTTAAACGTGTTTTTACAAACATTGAAACAACAAACTTTGGCACCTTGAGACCTTTTCGTGTAAGGGCCATTTCTGGACAAAATTAGTGTTTAAATTTACTATATTTAATTAGTATTTTAAAAGTTAAACACTTTTGGCTTTGAAATCACTCAATTCAGAATTTTCTATATAAAATATGACAAAAATCAAGTTTTCAGTAAACAGCGAGAGCTAGTAACCTTATGACTTTAGTTTAATTAAAGAGAAACTTTATTTTCAATATAGGACTAAAAGGGATTTTTCAAAATCATGATAAAGTATTTTATCCAAAGTTCATAAATTTTAAAGGAGACAATACCAATTTAATTCATTGGTCGTAAAACAGTACGATGGAACGACATTGGTAAAGAGTCAAAAATTTGTAAGAAAAATATTTTGTCCTTATTTTTCTCTTAAACTAATATCTAATCATAAGATCATATTTTTAGAATAAGGGAATAAAATAAGTTAGTAAGTTTTACTCCCTAAAAGTGTAACAAACAAAATATGCCCAAAGTATTCTTTTAGAGGTTTGAAAAATAAATTAGATATTTTAATTATTAGAAATTTTCTTATAAGTCTTATTTAGGAACCAACCTCAATGCTTTTACGTAAACTAAACCTAACACATGCATAGCATATCATAACTGTATGACTAACTTTGTTGGTCCTCCCTTTTCCTTGTGCGTTCCAAAGTAGTGTATGATTATCTTGAGGTATATTTTATAAAATCTTTCTACTTGTTTGGCACATATATAACTGTTAAATATTTAGAGCTGCCCTTGCATGTGGATTATATGGGTTGAGAGCTTATACTCACCTATTTCATCTTGTATGTCTATTTCCTCTTGTTGTGGTCATCCGTTGAAGGTCAGGGCGAACTGTTAGTGTTGAGACTGTTGTAGGTCTCAACATTTATTAATGTTATGTTATTTTGTAGCTACTGTTATTGGGAGCGTGTGAGCCCCGTATCTTCTGAGTACACTGTTGCGACAAAGAATCGATCTATGTTATAATTTTTCTTTGAACTACATGTTGAAAATCACTAATAAAAAAACTCTTATCTCTCTTAAATAATTAGTGACTCCTTAATCAAGTAGGACGTTTTAGTGTGGGAAATAGTCCTTGTTAATCGAGGGTGTCATAGGCTTAACCTCAAGTATTCTTTCAACAAGCTACTCTTAACTCAAACCCAAATATTCTTTCAAAAGCCTCTTCAGGCCACAAACTATTTCCTATAGAAATTAAAGGTTAGAAACCCACCAGACTTTTGCACAACAAGTTTATAATGATAAATTATGTAAGGTGTTTCTAAGAACTTAGTGTATAAAAAGATATAAAGAATGAACGGATACACTAATTAAGATAGAAAAGAGGACCAAGGTCTATTAGAGGCAGAACAACAAGAAAGACCTTTGTCTAAGAAAATTAAGAAGAGATTGTAAGAGCTTTGCTAAAAGATCACAGAGGTTGTCTCTTATCTTTTTTATTCAAATTTGAATCTCTTCATATATATAGGCTACTCAAGATGACCATTAGATAATTTGGTGTAGAGATATAACCGTTGGAAATTCTTTGAAGGAGTTTTGCTTGATTATAAGCACCAGACCTTTAGAATATGATGAGATGACAAAAGGTCTGGTATTAAGGAACTTTGAGACTTGCATGAAAATGGAGTTCCTTGAGTTCTTCAAAGCATTAAGATCATTTTCTTGCTTTCTTCTTCTAACATACACGCAGAACACATTGCTAAAGATCTTTTGAAACTTCCTGACACAGGACCTGACTTTAATCAGCTTTTCTAAATGCACAGGGCAGTTATATTGGATTCTTCGTAAGTGAGCTTTGGTTGCTCCACTATTTTTTCTCTTATCATCTTTGATGATAAGCACAATTATCCTTGATAGGAGCTTGACTCGAAGCATCATAAAAAAGGATTTAGAACATTGCATGAAGAGTACTTGAAGTAACATTCTTAAAGCATGATCTTGTTACATCAAAAGTCTGAGGTCTAATTGTTGGTCCAAATGTCTAAAAATCCTTGAATCAGACTCTTTTTGGCAAAGTCTAGAATCATACTTTTCTTTGAATCATAATTTTTTCTTAATGGACTCCCCCTTTCTTTTGTAACCTATGTACTTAGAATTTGTTTCCTAAAACACTTAATTCAAACTGGTTAGATCACACATGGGTAAACTTCATTTAATTTAAATGTCTTGATATATGTTATTAACAAATCTTGGGGTTTGGTTATATTAACGTAACTTGGGGTTTGGTCAATGATTATTACCAAATATCTTTGTCAAACTAGACCTGTTCTCAACATATTTTACACATTTACTCAAACCATGACATCATTATCTCATAACTTGTAGCTATTACCTTCCTAGAATTTATGCAAGTCATTATCCTATAACAAGTACATCAATCACGTAGGTCATAATTATAAATATGATATGGTCCATTATTTCCAGTTATAATTCTAACCATCATCAATATAATACATGTATGATTCCTACCCAAGCTCATAATCCATACCTGTACACCAAATACTCCCTTAAGCCAGTCACAAGATTAATGCTTAATATTGTAACGTTCCTAAACAAGTCACAGTCATATATATATAAGCATCACAAGGTTCAGAGTCACCCATGGTTAGGTAATACCTTCAATCACAAGAATCACCGGACAGATCATAGTCACACATATAATTATTGTAACAACTAATAAATAACATATATCATCATGCAACATCACAACTTGAACCATCATCAACACTTCATCAAGTAATACTACACCATACAAGGTATCAGTCACTTGCACAATTATAAATACCAACAATACATCACCACAACCACAACACCACATCACAAATCATATGTTGTTAGTTAATCAGATGCTACGCATGAGTTAGGTAGTGTATGATTCTCTTTCTCAATTAAGTCTCACATTAACGATGATTGTCAATACATATATTTTGTAAACAAATTAAGAGTTGGTTCAAAGTAAGGGAAAACCTCTTCAAGTAGGCACAATGGTCGAGTCAAGATCACTTAACAAAATTTCAAAGGCTCAAAATTTCTTGGGTATTGTCTGACAATAACTTAAAATCCTATATAGCCTTGGTAACAAGAGTCCACATCCTACCAAGTTTTAGTTCGATTCATAACCTATTTACTCACCATTAACCCCTAACATCGACACTAAAGTGTTAGCTACTTGAGGTGACTCAAGTAGTCCCCATCAGATAAGTCCTAATAACTCACAACAACCATTCAGAGTACAATGGGGCATAACAGTCCATGCCCCAAGCTTTATTGAATTAACCATGCTTTGATACCACCACTTTGACACCCTCAGTTAACTAAGATAAATCCCTTCCACTGGATCATCCTACTTAACTAAGAATGCATAAGTTTGTGAAAAACGTGGGAGTTTTTTTTATACATAAAACAGTGGTGGATCAAGAAACAATATACACTATGTAATACATTCCCATAACAACAACTTACATTACTCTGAATAGCAGGGGCACGCAGGCACCCATGACATCACACATTTGCCTAGCCTCTATCTCATATGAATGGGAATCCATCCTTGTCCGTAGTGTAGCTTAGATGCTTATCCTCGCTTTCCTTAGATCAGTCTTTTACTACCTAGAGTACATATACAAATATACATAAATGGAAAACCACAGATGAAAGAAGGGGTGAGGTTCCATCTCCATTTGTCCTATCATACAAAAGGAGTCATGTCATTACTAACACTTTCTACACCATATCAGTAATATATCATGCACTAGAGTCAATCAAATCAGGAATAGTTTTCCCACATTTAAACATTTTACACATTCACCAAAACCATGACATCATCATCATAGAATCTGTAGCTATTACCTTCCTAGAATTTATGCAGGTCATTATCTTACAACAAGTACATCAATCAAGTAGATCATAATTATAAATATGATATGGTCCATTATTTCCAGTTATAATTCTAACTATTGTCAATATAATACATAAATGATTCCTACCCAAGCTCACAATTCACACTTGTACACCAAATATTCCCCTAAGCTAGTCACAAGATTAATGTATAATATCACAACATTTCTAAACAAGTCACAGTCATATATATAAGCATTACAAGGTTCAGAGTCACCCATGGTTAGATAATACCTTCAATCATGAGAATCACCAGACAGATCATAGTCACACATATAATTATTATGACAACTAATAAATAACACATATCATCACAAAACATCACAACTCGAACCATCATCAACACTTCATCAAGTAATACTATACTATACAAGGAATCAGTCACTAGTACAATTATAAATACCAACAATACATCACCACAACCATAACACCACATCATAGATCATATGCTGTTAGTTAATCAGATGTTATGCATGAGTTAGGTAGTGTATGATTCTATTTTTCAATTAAGTCTCATGTATACAAAATGGGGCCATCATATCATCATCAACAACAACAACAAAAACAACATCATCTCATAAGTACGTCTACTGGGAGGAACATCCATCGTGGTATACCAGTGTGGCCGAAGTCCTTTCGAGTTCTCTGCTAAGGGTATATGGACCATAACCCATCCCAATCATCATGGATCCAATCCTCATATCCCGGATGTGGCAACACAACCAGAACTCATGCTACACGGCCCTATAAACACATCAAAGTACTTCTGGCCGACCACTGATTATCCGGTATCAGGGTGTAGGTTTGAGCCATCTAGACGCCCGAACCGGGAGGTACTCCTAAGGTCCCTTCCAAACCTAAAATGCCTGTATTCTCTAGTGTACCCCCTACACTGTAATGCAACTGGCCACGACATGACAATATCTCACAGAACCAATACGATGATGCATGTATGCGTAACCACTCATCTTTTAATCATAGTCACCGAGTGGGATCCCTATATAAATAGACCATTGTCCTTAATCCAAAGAGCTAATGCTCATCTTCAAAATCTCAAATCCATAATATACTTCTTATAACGTTTCATAGTACCAAACCATGTATATATATGTGCATTAGAAAATATAATCATATATATATATATATACATATGTCAAAATAATTCCTTTTATACGAAAATGTTGACTCTCAAATAAAATCATAGATAATAATAATATAGATTCAACCTCATTATACCATACAATAACGGAGCCTCTTCTTAGTAATTTCCTCGAGCTGTATAGTTTATTTTCTCAAAAGCACATAAACTCCAGATCTTAAAATATTAGATCGTCATAAGCCATGATTAAGGACAATTCCATCTAGCGCTCATTCAATCATTCTCATTCCAGGGGGTAATTCATAACAACTCATCAATTCATCAATTCATTAACTCATTAATTTGGATTCGAAATCAAACCATATCACACAATCATATTCAACATTTTAACCGACCTTGTTGGATTCTCTTTCCAGGATCCCACCGGTACTCTCATCCTTTTCACAATTTACAACATTAACTCGTCTTACATGTCATATCAAATTTTCTTTCATCAGTTCATTTTTTTACAATTCATTATCATTAATTCATTCATCAATTTAATCTCTTTCAATTCACAACTACAAGGTTAGCATCTCACATACCCATTCATATAATCGGGCCCATCAAAACATACAACTATCATAAGAAAATTCCACAATTCAATTCCATTGTCACTATCAACTCTTTCAATTCTACACCTGTTGACCCAGACTTTTAATACCAGCCCTGCTCTATTTTTAACACCTGTTTAATCTTTTAACGCTTCTTCTCTATAGCTTTTAACACTTGCACTTTAAACTTACAACACTAGTATATTTTAGATTTCTAACAACATTAAAAATTAGTTTTTACATCACAAAAGTTCAGCTTTTCAATATCACCTTATCACTTTGAATCCTTTTAACTATTAAAACGACTCACATATATTCATGTATCACATACCCATACACTTATTTATGTTTTCAAGTGCTAAAATGATTACATTTTCACCATATACCTCTCGGCCAAAGTAACGTGATGTGTAATAAATTTTATAACTTCATAAATCATCATATGATACCTAAATTATGCATTTTCAAGCCAAAGAATATCCATTTAACCATATAAGATCTTTCAACTAAAATAATATAGAGAGAATCAAGCATTCTAACAACATGCATGCATGATTAAATGGTCATTATCATCATCATCACGGTTACACACCACCACTTGCATGCATCAAATCTATTTCTTGAAAATGGCATAAACACCAATGCATTAAATATTCAAAATTTATACTAAAAACATAATTAATCCTAAAAAATCAGAATGCAACATGTTTGTAATTCTTCATCAAATATTAAAAATTCAACATAACTCATGCACAAAAAAAATCTTTTTATTTCTAAGAAGATAAATACCTACATATATTTTTACCTAAAGTTTCATGCAAGAACATTTTCTTCACCATTATTTCAACAATTTTAAAGGTCCAAAACCATAACCAAATTAAGGAAACACATGCATCAAATATTTAGATATGAGGTTCCAAGAACACCTATTAAATTCTCACAAATTTTTAGCCTTTGCATATGACTTTTAGAGTAATATTCCAACCACTAAATCCTTAAAAACCAAGTTGTTCTTGGAGATTCAAAGTGATAAAAATCTGAAGAAGATTTATGCTAACTTAATACATGCAAAATTATTGAGCAAGGATGAGAACACTCCCCTAACCTTAGAGTAGTTCACGGCAATGAGAGAGTAAATGTGGCTCCAATTTCTTCTCTTCCAGCTTCATGGTCCAGCATGCATGAAGAAGGTCAATGGTGATATTTTGGTGTTCTATATTATGGAAACAAGGTGGTGGGAAAAGGTGGTGGAACCATGTGGAACAATGGCAAGAGAGGTGAAATTTTCTTGTTGAAATTGCAAGGAGAACCAATGAAGAAATTGAAAGCAATCCATAGTCCAACATTAAGGGGGGAAGAGATTGGTGTTTATTAAGGGTTTAATATAAGGATAATTGAGTAAAGATAAAGAGTGATGGTTCTATTTTAAGAAAGCAAGAGAAGAAAATGAATTTCCTTTGAGAAGTTGTAAGAGATTCTCTAGAGAAAAGAGAGCAAGTCATGGTAATGCAAAAGGGATGAACAAAAAAAGAGCAAAACTTACTCTTTAATCCTGATTTCAAGAAGGTTTTGGAGTAGAATCAGGTCCAATGAAGGATGGACATGTGGCATGAGGTGTCAAAAACTGATTGGTCCATTTTGCTAGTGGAATAGTAAGGTGGCGCGCATAGGAAACTGACACTTGGAAAAATTTTAAAATTTTTCTACGGTTAGATTTTGAGAAAACTCATAACATGAAATTTCTAGATCTTTGTTTCCTATTCAAAACGAGCTATAGCATGTAAAAATATGATATCGGGAGCGAGAGATATGCTCCGATTATTGAAACTATTCCAGGTGGTGACAAGTTAGGGATTAGCATACTTAGAAAAATTATTGGGATGTAAGGAATTAGCTTTTGGGCTCTTCATCAAAGTTGTAGATATACAAGTTTAGGAATATTAAAAAAAAATTTCGCTTTTGAAGTCATACGAAAGAGGAAAGCCAAAAATACTAGAGAAGGGTCAATTGAATCAGGGAATTCTTGGACTAATATGTTAATTTAAAAATTGGTATTGAATGAGCAAGAACTAGGTTTCATGGCCAACACAAGATTTGTATAGAATTTTGATACAAAAGATTAAGGACAAGAATAACTCAATTTCGATATCGGTAGCTTGAGATATAGTCAAAATACAAGAGGCTGCTCAAGCAAAAATATGAATCAGGTGTAAGAGCTTTAAAAATTAACTGGGAAGAATGGGCAGGGATTTAGCTCATGGTGTCTTCATGAAGTTTGTGGAAAATTTTAATTAGGAATTAAAAAAAAGGAGCAGATCAATTTCGATCATAGACGAAGAAATTATGATCAAAGTACTGATAAGCGCGCGATTAAAATAAAGAAACAACAAGTCAGTGACTTGCCTTGTAAACTGGGCCAATAGGCTCAGAACTAGGTTTGGGGATCAATATGAACATCGTAGTGGATTTTGATACCAGAATTTAGAAACAACAATCAAAATTTTTTGATGTCAAGAGAGGGAGTTATGCCAGGAAAACTGAAGAGTGTGCAAGGGTAACGCGAGCAATCAAGTGTAAACTCTTCAAATAAATTTTTAGAGGTCTGAACGTTTGGAATCAGACCTTGGGTCCTTCACGGAAAATGTTACACACTTTCATACAGACACTTTTGAATTGGAATGACTCCAATTGGGCACTTGTGGCATTTACTTGGTCAAAGATGGCAAAGTAGACATGTACACTCGGTCATTTATTGCACTAATTGATAATTCATTATTCTTCACTATTTAAATCAATCACTTAATTAACACTAATGATTTCATAAGCATCCCATAATTCACCATCCTCATTTCCTTATTTGACCATACTATCTCAGGTATCTGGGTCTTACTACCCCTGTATAATTCATATAAATACTGGTCGAAGCCCACACAAAGTCACAAATCAATCAACACATTATCGGCCATTGCCATAAACACAACAAACATTATCATTTATCATCACTTCACAGCTCATAGTCCTATAGGACTCTCCCAACAAATCCAGGATTTTACAAAGGATCCTTATTGTAACAGTATTTTTCCTATGTCAACGACCTGGAGGAGAGGTTCTAAACCATTGCTTTCAAGCATGTCCCAAGAGAAGAAAATACATGGGCTGATATGCTTTCAAGGTTGGCCAGTATGGAGAAAGTTGGGTGCACCACTACGGTGATATATAATACGTTGATGGAGCCTAGCGTTCCCCATACACCTTTCTTGTGTGTCATCCATGCCCGCGCCTTCAGTGAAGACTTTTGGGTCGTTGCCTTTTTCTGGTACATGGTAAATGGCTAACTCCCCACCGACGACTCAAAGAGGAAAAAAGTGAAAAAGAAATTTCCTTTCTTCACCATGGTTGATGGAATCTTGTTCTGACGTGGCTTTTCAGTTCCATACCTCAAGTTCCTTAACAAAAATGAGGTCTAAGAGGTTATGGAAGAGGTTCATAAGGGGTAGTGCGGGCATTACTCCAGGGAAAAGAGATTAATAGGAAAGATACTTCGAGATGGATACTGGTGGCCCATAATGAAGGACACTATAGAGTATGTCAAGAAGTGTCACTCATACTAGAAGTTTGCAAACCTGCACCACACACCAACTGAAGAGTTATTCACATCTACAGTGCCTTGGCCATTTTATTTGCGATGTTAGACATTTTAGGTCCTTTCACTATGGCTCTAGGAGGCATCAAGTATCTTATTATGGGAGTAGACTACTTTACCAAGTGGATTGGGGTTAAGCCAGTGTGCATATTACCTCTGCAAGAACCTGACATTTTGTTCATGAAAACATCATTACAAGGTTCGACATCCCAAGAAGACTTGTGACAGACAATCACACCTAGTTCACGGATCGTAAATTCACCGAGCTGCTTGAAAGGTTGAAGATCGTGCAGGTCTTCTTTTCTGTTGAACATCCTTAAACTAATGGCCAGACCAAGGTGGCAAATCGTAAAGTTTTAAGGAGTTTGAAGAAGCGCTTAGGTGAGGCAAACAGGGACTAGACCAATTAGCTCAGCCATATCTTCTCCTCACTCATCCACCAATGAGTCTCTATTTCGGTTAACCTACGGGGCGAAGCTCTGATTTTGGTAGAGCTCCAAACATCTTCTCTACCTTGAACAATGATGGGCATCTTCAGAATGAGTTAGATGTGGTTGAAGAACTTAGAGAGGAAGCTTTTGTCTGGGATTAGGATATTAAAGCCAAGGCCATGATCTGGTATAATAAGCATATTTCTTTGAGGTTGGAGATCTGTTCTGCATCTAGCCAACATTGGGAATAAATTTTCCCATTAAGCCAAGCTTGCACCAAAATGGGAAGGCCCATAATGCGTATCCAAGGTGGTTGTTAAAGGCATTTATCACCTTGAATCATTAGATGAAACACCCATAATAATAAGTGGAATATCCAGAACCTGCAAGTTTATTACAGCTAGCTGGATGTCCAGCATGTTCTTTTTTTCCTAACTTAAGGTTTTTCTGACTGGGTTTTCCTCAAGAAGGTTTAATAAGGCATGTCCCAACATAGCTTGGATGTACATTTAGTGATTAATAAAAAGATCTATTTACAAAGTTCATTGTTTTTAGTTATCAATTCTTCGACTAATATGTAAGTTTCCCTAATAAGTGGTGAGGATTAGACCTCTTGTGAAGCCGTACTGGACCCTAATGAGCGACACCCTAATCCCTTAAAAAGGATTGGCTACTTGGTCCCCAGGAGTGATAAGGATTGGACCTCTTTTAAGTCCATATCAGACCCTGACGAGCAGCATAAGTAGAACTTTTATCCCCAATGAGTGGCACCCCAGTCTCTTGAAAAAGGACTGGCTACATTGCCCTAACGAGTGACAAGGATTGAATCTCTTTCAAGACCATACTAGACCATGATGAGCGGTGCATATAGAACTTTATAACTAAGAAGGGAAAAGCCATTATCTCGGTAATAGACTTCTTAGCCCCAATTAGTAGTGAGAATTGAATCCCTATTAAGAGACATCGTTCCAAACTCCAACAAGTGGCACGCGCAATCATTATGCAAAAACGCGTAAAATCAAAGGGTAACTTAAACAGTTGCCGCAGTTTGAAATGCCATTAAAAATATGAAAGTTATATTTAAGTTTAAAAGTTACATTCAGAAGTCGGAGCCTATCTCAGTACAAGGCTATGATAAATGTAAACCAAGAAGTGTGAAAAAATAAACAAGAGAAGTTGAGCGAGTAACTTCAGGAAGGGGGTGCGTCATCTTTATCTTCAGGGGAGATCAACCTGGGATATATACTTTAACTTTCAGGTAAGGCAGCCAACTGATAAGACATATCCTTAGGTTCCTTGTACCTTTCATCAACCACTAAAAATAATCTTCCACCGTGAAAATCATGGTAGGGGTGAATTTTGTTGAGTTTGAGATTGACATCGGGGTTCTGATATTGGATCTACCTCACAGAGGCACTGAATGACTCCTTAATAACAATTTCATAAAGTTGGAGAGTGATGCATTCTCATCGAAGTGATGGAATTTATGGCAAGCGCACCAATCATTAAAATTGAGTATATTTGATCGTCCCACAGGGATTGAGGTAATTACCATAACCAAGGACTAATACTAGCTGAACCAAACCAATTTGAGAAAGAATTTATAATATTTTTGCTTTTGTTGAAATTGATATTTTTGTATTTTCTACTAACATGCACAGAGTTAAAGTTGTAAAGCAAAGAATCAAAATAGGTTAGGATTACCTCAGCATTCAATTTCATCCTAAATTATGCAATTGAGGTTTAATTCCAGTAGCAATACATGTGATAGGTTTCATAGATGATTAACCCCTAATCCCTTAGGTGATTAACACTAATTCCTTACATTTAAACCCTAATTCCTTAGGTATTCACCTACAGAGGAACTAATTGCAAAATTAAGAGTTGAACCTTAGTTATTCACCTAGAATGTAGGCCTGAATTAACTAAGTGGCAAGGAGTTACCTGAGTCCCAAGCCATGATTCCTCTCTGGAGTAGTACTTGAGATTAATTTGAATTCTTCAATTCAGCAATGAATTTCAACTTCCTTGCTTGTTCTTCACATGCATTCAATTGAAATCTAACTCAATATAGAGTTAGGAATTCATTGAAGCTTCAGCAATCCCAACCCTAGGGGTTTAGCAACCCATGGGAGGTGAAGAAATGTTTGCAAAAGTGGTAGCCATAGAGAAAAGGTAGAAAATTTAGGAAAATAAAAGTGTAGAGAGAGTGTGAAATCTGAGAATGAATCTGATCAATAATCTCTGTGTAAATTACAAAATACTAAACATATATATAGCCTTGGGTTTTGATAAGTCTTGAAAAGACTTAATTATTTCACCTTTTATTTAACATAATTCATTAATTATTGTTTAGTTTGGTGTCATTATTTAATAATAGTTAACAATTCGTATTTTATTTATTTATTTTAAAAGTGCTTTATTTATGTAAGAAAATGATTAAAAACATTGAATAGTTAAGAGTTTATGATTATTTATAATTTCACTGAGCAGCCAGCGTACAAATGCTAGGCAATTATGTGGTTATTGGTGCAGGAACAGGTTGCGTTCAAGCTAAGAAGGAAAATCTGAGTGAAATTCCAAAAAGCCGAGAGAGATTTCACAAATCCGAGTGAAACTCCAAAAGTCCGACTGGGAAATGCTTCAAGACACCGACTGAAAAAGGGAACTGAATACCGAATAAAGAACCCGAGCGAGACTTCAAAATGCTGATTGAATAATCCATAACGCTCAAGCGAGCATACTCACGCTCAAGTGTGACTCCAAAATATCACCCTCGCCCAAGCTTCTCCATAACGCTTAAGCGAGAAAGTGACACTGCAGTGCATATTTCGAGCTCGCTCAAGCGAGAGCCTTTCACGCTCAAGCGAGAACCCTTCACGCTCAAGCGTGAAGGCAAGCTATTTAAAAACTGACTGTTCCCTCCAAAAACACACTCGACACCAGTGTTGTTTCTGCTGCCTTCTTTCCTACTTTTGTACCTTAGTAATTTAAGTGATGAGCTGTAATTAGCTAATGCTGAACTGTAATTTGTTAAGTGTTGAGCTGTAATTAGTTAGTTATTCCGTAATTATGTAATTAGTTAGTTAGTTTAATTATTAACTCAGCTTTCTTAGTGATTAGTTAAGTTAGTTAGTTAGTTAGATGCCTATATATACTTGTACATACTCTGTAACATGGACAACAAAGAACAGAGCATAACATAGAATACAATTCATTTTCCATTTCCAACCTCTCTCTAATTCCTTTCGCTCTCTAAACTCTTTCATCCATGTCTTTCCAACTTCCTTCAATAGAACCAATGTCGATGGATTTCTAAATTCCTAAGGTTAGGATTGTGAAGGTTTACGATGGAATCTTGAAGGTGTATTGAGGAAGTTGACTTCTAGATCCTGAGGAGAACGAGCTGAGGAGTGGATCTGCTTTGCTGGATTGACAAATCCAGATCTGATGAAGAACTTCACCAGTGAGGAATCATGGTTGAAGCTTAGGTAACTTCCAGCTTTCTAACTAATTCAGGCCTAGTAATTAGGTGAATAGTTAGAGTTCAACCTCCAATTTCGCATTAGATTCGTATGTTAATTGAGCACTTAAGGGATTAAGGTTTGATGCATAGGAATTAGCATTTTTTTCACCTAAGGAATTAGGGAATAACCATTTGCAGATTGTCCTCTTGATGTTTGAAGCTCGATTGAATCTCAATTGCATATTCTTGATGAAGTTGTAAACTGAAGCAATCCTAACCTATCTTCTATCAATCGTATTTCATCCTTAACACTATCTCTGAAAAATATAAAAACATAGAAAGTATAAAAACAACAAAAACTGAATGAATCTTTTGATCATTGTGTTGGTTCAGCTTGTATCTGTCCAAGATTGAGGTACTTACCACAATCCCTGTGGGACGATCAAATATAAAACAATTTTAACGACTGGTGCCCTTGCCAAAGAGTAAATCCTCTGGGAATTACACATCAAGTTAATGACTCGGAGATTTAGCATCAAGTTAATGGCGCCGTTGCCGGGGATTGTTGAGTAATATCAACAATCCTTGGACCTGTACTAGACTGAACCATTTTTTTTAGTTTCTGTACATGTTGTTAGTTTTTAGTAAATTTCGTTGTAAGAGTAGGATTTGTTAAGTCTTGCTTGAATTGTTGTTCTTAGTTACTACTCTTTGATTTTAGTTGTTTAGTTGTTAGTACTAACCATTACATTAGCTTTGTTTGTGGTTAGTTGTTGCATTTATGGTTTTTGTAGTTGCTTTGGAAAGTGAAAAGTTGCAAGTGATGGATCTTGATGACACCTTAGTAGAGTTTCTTCAATATTCACAAACGTTATGCATGAACCGTGTAGAGGAGGTACAACCAATTGAGGAGGAGCCATCAGAGTTAGAAAGGAGTTTAATTCAATTTATAAAAGTCACTCAAACCGGCCTCCAAAATTTCAATAATTCAATCATGAATATTCAAAAGCAAGTGGATTTTATTGCAAAGCAGTTAGCCGAAGAGCAAAGAAATACAAAGGTTGTACGAAGAAAAGACCAATATAAAGAGCCATGGGATGATAATGTTGGTCTAGCTAAAGAAATTAAGTTTGGGGAAGAAGAAGACCAGCTAGAAAACATTGAAATAGATGAACCTGAACTTGAAGTTGATGTAGAAACAAAAGAAGAAGAAGAAAATAAGGAAGTTCAGGGATATTTGATGGAAGAAGAGTCAATTGAAGAATGTGAAGAAGAAAGTGATATAGATTATGCTTCAGAAGTGGAAGATGATAGTATATCTAGTGAAGCATTCTTTGATGATTGGAATGAAGAAGATTGGTCTGAAGAAGAACAAGAGCAAGAGTTGTCATTGAATAATTTCTTTGATGATGCGAGTGTTGCAGGAGTGCAAATTGAACGAATGACAACAGAAGCCATTGAGGAACCTAAAAATCAATTAGACACTATTGTTGAGCAAGAAGTGATAGAAGAAGTTGAGGTTTCAGTTGAGATGGAAACCATATCTTGGCAACACAATAAGGATACTAAAATTTTGTTAGAGCCAAGTGTGAACACAGAGAAAGAAGTAGAAGTTCATGCACAAGAAGATTTAACATGTGTAGATGTTGAGAATATAAAAGAAGAAGAAATTCAGCCATGTTATGAGGAGCGTTTGCTAGTGGTGACTACTGCAGCTATAGAAATCAAAAGGACACGTGAATCATTAAGTCAAGAAGAACATTGCTTGTGGCATAAAAAGAGGAAGACTAACACAAAACAGAAAAAGAAAAAGAGTGAAGAAAAGAAAAAGAAGAAAAAGCAGAAAGTTTGGAAAAATAAAGATTGGAGGAAAGTTATGTGGAGCATTAGCCTCAAACATAACAAGGAAAAACAAGGAGTAAAAAGACCAAGAGTGTATGGTCATAAGAAATGGGATCCTGGAGGATGATCTTATGTTTGTTTTTCTTGTACATAAATAAAATAGTGAGAGAGATTTAAAAAAAAAGAGAAAAAAAAAGAAAAAAAGAGAAGAAGAAGAAGAAGAAGAGAGAGGAATTAAGCGTGAATGGTGTCTAATGCCAATTCCTTCTATTTGCTTAAGCGAATGCATTCATTTCTCTCATTTCGCTTGAGCAAAACACTTTGCGCTTAAGCGAATTTAATACAGAATGCACATTATTAAAGACTTGTCTGCACGCTCAAGCGAAAACCACTTTCAGCTTAGGCGAGAAGCTGCTGTTGTTGTTTCACGCTTGAGCGAAAGTTTAATTAGCTTGAGCGAGAGTGGTATACTCGGGCCGCTGATACTCATTCTTGACACTTTTTCCGACTGGAAACTCTTCACTCTTCAATAAACTCTTCAATAAATTTTGATGTTGGATAAAAAGGGAGACTTTAATAAATGATTTCTGATCGTTGATGAAGGGGGTCAGATGATGAAGGGTAACTTGTGTCACCCCGTCCTTCATTTTTCCGATCTCTGATTCTGTCAGTCTTTTGGTTTCCTCACCCGATCTCTCTGCATTTGTTGTTTGTTCACCCGGCCTTTCATTCACTCATTCTTTCATCCACTCATTTTGTCACTCAATTGTCTTCTTCATCCATTCGGTATTTCGTTCACTCGGACCTCTCTGCAGTCGTTCTTGCATTCACTCGTCTTTCTCACTCAGTCACTCCATTTTATTTTGACTTTCATTTTTCACCTCATTTTTCATTTGGTTCTTCATCCACCCGGTATAACTTATACTCATCTCTCCTACTCGGCCTTCATTCATTCGGTCACTCTATTTCACTCGTCCTTCATTTACTCTGTCAATCTTCCACTCGTCTTTCATTTATTCGGTCACTTTCACTTATCCACCCGTCTCTCCATCTCGGTCTCTTTCACTTCTGTCACTCTTCATTCACTCGGTCAATCATTCTCTCAGTTCCCTCACTCCTCTCGTTCCTCACCCGATCTCTTCCACTCATTCATTCTTCCACTCGTTCTTTCATACACTCTTCCAATTGTCATTTATTTTACTCGTGTGTTCCTCCACTCGTTCTTTCTTTCACTCAGCCTTACTTTTATTCGTTCTTTCTCCCACTCACTTTTCTGTTCACTCGTATCTCATTGCAGTTGTTCACTCATCCATTCATTGTCACACTCATCTCTCATGCACTTTACTTTATTCCATTCATTCTTTCACTCGTTCTATGATCCACTCGCCATTCATTCACTCAGTATCCTTTTCATTCAGCGTTTCTTTCACTCATTCTCTCAATCTACATGATTTCTATTTTGTTCCTTCATCCATCTCTCAGTAATTTTCTCATTCACTCCTTTTTCATCCACTCGGTGTTCCTATCACTTGTTTCTTTTTCTCGAACGATTCTGTCATTCTCTCATCTACTTGGCCGACCTCTTTCTCGATTTTGGTTCACTCAGGATCTTGTTCATTCGTTCTCCCTTGGTTTCTCATTTGATCATGTGTCGTTCTTCCATTTGTTCTTCTACTCGTTCTTGCATTTACTCGTCTCCTTCATCTGATCGGTATATCTTTCACTTGTCCCATTTACTCGGAATCTCTTTCATTTGTTCTTCTTCATTTGTTTTTTCTTCCACTCGTTCTTTTTCATTCACCCTAATTTTTACTCGTCTTTCATCCATTCGGTCACTCTTTCTTTTTCGTTCCTCACCTGTCATTCAGTCTTTCATTCCCGCACTCTATCTTTTATCCATTCGTTCTTCCACTTGTTGTTTCATTCACTCAGCTTTTCTCTCACTTTTTCCGTTCGTTTTTTTATTCATCGGTTCTGCCATTTACTCAATCCTTCTCTGCACTCGTTGTTTCTTTTACTCTATCTACTCATTTTTTTATTCACTCAGTTTCTCACTCATTCACTAGTCACTCATCCACTCGGTATCTCTTCCACTCATTCTTTCATCCACTCTTTCACTCTTCCAATCGTCAATTGTTTCACTCATTTTTTTTTCATCCACCCGTCCCTCATCCACTCGTTCCTTTCGTGGTGCATAACTTCTGTTGTGTTGCGCGCTTGAGCGTACACTCTCACGCTTTGGGCGTGACCACTCGTACCTGAAAGAAAAGAATCCACGCTTGACCCCTTTGCTGACCACGCTTTGGTAGGTATGTCCCACGCTTAAGCGCCTCAAGCTCTCGCTTGAGCGCGATCGAGAAGAAAGGATTTACTGTTAATTTTTCCGCTTAAGCATGTTGCTGGGAGCTTGAGCGTGAGTGCCAATATTGAAGACCTCTGATACTGTTATTTGGCGCTTGAGCGAATAATGATCCGCTTGAGCGAATTTTATACCTGATGCTTTATGTATGATTTAAATTGGGCGTTGGCGCGCCAATATTTCAGCGTACTTATGCGTATCTCTCAGGTAGTGGGTTGAGCATTTTGTTTTCCACTCGGTCTCTGTTTATGTTAGGATGTTTCTGTGTAATGACTTTATTTAAATATTTTCTTGAACAATGAATTCCCTTTCTTTCAGTTGTAATGGAACTATATATATTTGATAAATGGTTTATTATTATTTCTTTTCTCAATTGTATTGTTAAATCCATGCATGCCATTCCAAACAAGTGCTTTCCATGCACTGCCAGTCAGGAAAAAGGGAAGTATTCTAATTTTCTGACTCATTTATTAATAACCTATGTTAACTGTGTTTAATTAAAAATCCATCTTAATTATTTAACTCTGCTGATTCTTAGGCTTTATTCGGATAGATGAATTAATTGGAATTGTTTGACTCATGATCCCTGTCCATAGCTATTTTTCATTATTAATTAATTGTTTACTCGGCATGCTAGTTAGCAATCTGAATGTATGACCTTACATTAAGTTTGGGGACATGACTGGCTGATTAACTATTATATTCGTAGCTTTTGAGCCTTTATTTAATCTTTTCCGAGTGAACCTGCATGCTAGTTAGTGAGACATAATTTGCTTCAGTGCTTGCTAATTGGTTTTATGCCCGTCAATCGGACATGATGAAGGCCTTCTTTGTTAATTTAGCCAGGGCCAAAAATTAGCCTTCCTAATATTTTAAATTATCCTTTGACCCAATAATTATGTTTGAGCCTGAGACCCTTTTATTCTGTTTATTCACCTAACGGTACAAGCCTAAATACCTAAGGAAAAACCGACTGAATTTACCCCTGGATGTTCCACTGATGAATTGCTCAGTCTTACTTATTGCTAGGGACTAGCAAGTTCTAAGTTTGGGGATAAAGAGTGTGCCTAACATCAAGTTAGGACACACTCCGACCTTAGTTATAGATGAATATTTATAGAAATGAAAGAAGAAATAGAAAAGCCGAGAAGAAAAATGAAAAAAAATCAGCAAGGAAAAAAGGTGCAAAGCACCACAAGAAAAAAAATTTTGTGATCGGAAAAAGATGAAAGGAAAGAAAGAAAAGAAAAAGTCCAGAGGACTGAAAGAAAAAGAAGGTGCAAAGCACCACAAGTTGTTAAGTTATCATTCACTCGGAAAATAATGGAGCTTGCTAAGTAGAGGAAATTAAGTTAAAATTGAGTCAAGGCATCAGTGGATACATCTTGTAACCCGTCACTAACTAGGAAAAACAATAATAGAGCCTGTAGCCCAGCCCCATTATAAGCTTAAAAAGCCCTTACTGATCTGATTGTGCTGGCATATGTCATGATGTTTAGAACTGTTGCAAGCCTATGTTGATCTAATAAAGGTGCAGGTGATGAGTGCATATTACTTAACCTATTCACCGAGAGAAGAGTGAAACACGAATCCAGAGAGGAAAGTATCACCATCTTGTTTCCCAAAGAGGTGTGAGTAATTATATTTTCAGAAATTGTGAAAAGAAAGCATGGTCGGTATTCAATAATTATAGTATGAATTAAGTTAAGGGAAGGTTGATTGTTTTGAATAACGGCTTGTTAGTTAATTAATCTGAGTATTTGCTTGAGGACAAGCAAGTTTTAAGTTTGGGGATGTGATAAGTCTTGAAAAGACTTAATTATTTCACCTTTTATTTAACATAATTCATTAATTATTGTTTAGTTTGGCGTCATTATTTAATAAATAGTTAACAATTCGTATTTTATTTATTTATTTTAAAAGTGCTTTATTTATGTAAGAAAATGATTAAAAACATTGAATAGTTAAGAGTTTATGATTATTTATAATTTCACTGAGCAGCCAGCGTACAAATGCTAGGCAATTATGTGTTTATTGGTGCAGGAACAGGTTGCGTTCAAGCTAAGAAGGAAAATCCGAGTGAAATTCCAAAAAGCCGAGTGAGATTTCACAAATCCGAGTGAAACTCCAAAAGTCTGACTGGGAAATGCTTCAAGACACCGACTGAAAAAGGGAACCGAATACCGAATAAAGAACCCGAGCGAGACTTCAGAATGCTGATTGAATAATCCATAACACTCAAGCGAGCATACTCACGCTCAAGCGTGACTCCAAAATATCACCCCCGCCCAAGCTTCTCCATAACGCTTAAGCGAGAAAGCGATACTGCAGTGCATATTTCGAGCTCGCTCAAGCGAGAGCCTTTCACGCTCAAGCGAGAACCCTTCACGCTCAAGCGAGAACCCTTCACGCTCAAGCGTGAAGGCAAGCTATTTAAAAACTAACTGTTCCCTCCAAAAACACACTCGGCACCAGTGCTGTTTCGCTGCCTTCTTTCCTACTTTTGTACCTTAGTAATTTAAGTGATAAGCTATAATTAGCTAATGCTGAACTGTAATTTGTTAAGTGTTGAGCTGTAATTAGTTAGTTATTCCGTAATTATGTAATTAGTTAGTTAGTTTAATTATTAACTCAGCTTTCTTAGTGATTAGTTAAGTTAGTTAGTTAGTTAGATGCCTATATGTACTTGTACATACTCTGTAACATGGACAACAGAGAACAGAGCATAACATAGAATACAATTCATTTTCCATTTCCAACCTCTCTCTAATTCTTTTCGCTCTCTAAACTCTTTCATCAATGTCTTTCCAACTTCCTTTGATAGAACCAATGTCGATGGATTTCTAAATTCCTAAGGTTAGGATTGCGAAGGTTTGCGATGGAATCTTGAAGGTGTATTGAGGAAGTTGACTTCTAGATCCTGAGGAGAACGAGCTGAGGAGTGGATCTGCTTTACTGGATTGACAAATCCAGATCTGATGAAGAACTTCACCAGTAAGGAATCATGGTTGAAGCTTAGGTAACTTCCAGCTTTCTAACTAATTCAGGCCTAGTAATTAGGTGAATAGTTAGAGTTCAACCTCCAATTTCGCATTAGATTCGTATGTTAATTGAGCACTTAAGGGATTAAGGTTTGATGCATAGGAATTAGCGTTTTTTTCACCTAAGGAATTAGGGAATAACCATTTGCGGATTGTCCTCTTGATGTTTGAAGCTCGATTGAATCTCAATTGCATATTCTTGATGAAGTTGTAAACTGAAGCAATCCTAACCTATCTTCTATCAATCGTATTTCATCCTTAACACTGTCTCTGAAAAATATAAAAACATAGAAAGTATAAAAACAACAAAAACCGAATGAATCTTTTGATCATTGTGTTGGTTCAGCTTGTATCTGTCCAAGATTAAGGTACTTACCACAATCCCTGTGGGACGATCAAATATAATACAATTTTAATGACTGGTGCGCTTGCCAAAGAGTAAATCCTCTGAGAATTACACATCAAGTTAATGACTCGGAGATTTAGCATCAGGTTTCAACTAACTAACTAACTAAAAATAATTATAAACTTGCCCCAATGGGGCAAGTTTATATCCCTCGCAACCATGCGTAACCATGGTGGAAGCCAGCGTCCGTATGCTTGGCTACTGTGTTAGATAATTCCTTCAATCCTTGTCTGCGCATAAGAGCGCTCAAGGTTAGCATAGGCACGCTGACTTTCTGCCTTGGACCCTGTCATGGATTTCTTCAGCGTAACCTCTGGGTGTGGATACGTTGACCTCTTTGAATTCTTTCTAAGGCCTACATAAGTACGCTCAGTGTTAGCGTAGACACGCTGACTTCCTATCTTGTCTTGGACTCTTTTGTTTTTCTTAGTGTTGGCACGCTCAGGGCAACCGTTAGCACGCTCAGATACATCATAAATCAATAATTACTTTTTCCTAAGATGCTACCCATTTATGCTTAATTAGGCACGTAATTGCTAAAATAATACACAACTATTTATTTTGCTCAAATGATAATTATCTTCTAAATACTCATTAAATTGATAATTAACCCTAATCTTCTTCCTAAAATAGAGTTAAATACTACTAAATACATAAGTCTTTTCAAGACTTATCAGAGAGCCTAAGTGGCTCTAGCTTAGGACACAGCCAGATCTCCCCAGAGTTGTTGGTTAGCCTTGCAAAGTGGAGCTGTTTCTTGATTTTCTTTTTGGATGGCCTCCATCTCAGTGGAAAATTACTCTTTCTCCTTAGCCCAAGCTGCTTTAGCTTCAATGTTTTCAATAATCAACTTATGCACCTTAGATTGGATAGTTTCAGCACTTGTTTTTACCTTAGCAGCCTCTTCCTTCATAACATATTATCTTTCTTCAGTTGCTTTAGCTCTTGGTTCTCCACCCTTAGCTTCTCCATATCTTGTTTTAGCTAGAGAATTTCCAGGTCTCTCTGCCCCTGTTAATTCTAACTCAGCTTCAGCCCTCCTCTAAGCATAATCAAACTCTCTCCATGCCTTCTTTGTCTCGAGACACCAGCTTCAAGACGCTATCAGTCATCTGGGACAAGGAGTCAATGACTCCGCTAACCTCGACTAGCTACCACTGAGCAGCTTCACAAGCCTATTTTATCTTAAATACTTCTAGGCCATGATGGAGGCAATATGCTAGAGGCTTAAGTTTCGTCTAATCTTAGCCACGATAAAGAATGAACAGAGTGAGAGGGGACCTTGGTGTAGGTGAAGACACCTCGGCTAGAGTTGATTCAACCAGTTTCTCCATCTTTATACTAGCGGCCAACGGGTTAGGCTCATCCTGGGATGAAGTAGTCTAGAGTGACGCCTTGTCTCTATCGGCATCACTCTCTTCTGAAATATTTTACTTTTTAGCAAGAGTGGGAGTCTTCCCCTTCTCAAGGCCATCCTTCTTCCTCTTTTTCTTTTCTAGGACGGTCTGCTCCTATGGTTGAGCTTCCAACAATGGGATTTCCCCCAACGTCTTCTTATTGGAAGGAGATAGTTTAGGTTGTAGCCTTTGGAGTATTCCTCTTAGGCTAAATATTATTTCCAGCGCCTGTGGTTTCCATCTCTGCTTGCAATTGCTTCAATATCTCCATTGCCTCACAAGCTTCAATTTGTTTTCTCAAGAAATGAGGAAATGTTAGATATTAGAAGTAGTAAATCAACACAAGTAAAGAATAAAGACAAATGCATTCTAAAGTTATTACTTAGGTAAGTTCCCTATCAAGATCTAGACCTTAGGAGATACTTGCATGAAAATTTTTGGGTGTTGGAGTACTCATGCATGGCGTTGATAACCTTGACTGAGGTGGGGGATAGCTTACTCTCATCAGTGTAGTACGCTGCCCCGATCAATAAAATATGCTCATGTGTCCATGAGATCGAGAGCTTGGTGATCCCATCCTCGCTATCCTAGAACACAGACTTATTGGGGTTCATGTGAATTTTTACGAAAGATCTCTTGAAACTGTCACCATCTGTGTGATCAAGCTTAAACCATTATCTTTGTTGCTTTAGCATAAGACTTTATTGTAATAGAAAAACATTGCCACTATAGGCCTGAAGTTAAAGTACTCACCCAACACCTCGAGGCTGTGCACTAAGCCCTATTCATTTGGGTGCAGCCGAGTAAAGGAAAATCCAAGAATCTTAATACACCCATCTCGAATTTTGTTAGAGAAAACCAGACGCCGAGGTGGGAGGAAAGTTTGTTATGCATATAGATAGTTATATCATCCTTAAGTATATGACAGACACGATCACTTGGTTTGGGTGAAAGCATGGTGTAACATTTTTTTTATTTTTCCTTAGAGTGTATAGTGAATTTAGGGTCCATTCCTCCCCTATTCTTGCACGCATGGCAAGAAGAAATATTCAATAATTCTTTATGTACCTAGATATATGACTTCTCAGCTCTCAACCTCATCTGATCTATCTGGTGTGTGACGATGTTTAAGCACCCTAAAATGATCTTGACAACCTTTGCTTGTCCTTCCTTGGTGGCCATGGTGGTAACAACATGCTTCAATCCACTCACACTACTGCAAAAGGTCATATCATCAGAAAGGTACATTTTAGAGTTACCCCCTCTAAATCCCTAGCGACCTTAGAATTCATGTAGGACTCTAAAGAGATTTCCCATCTCTATCACCTCATTCCAGGCGGCATTGCCCTTTCTAGACAATGTGACTTGGGCCTGTAAGGCCTAATGGTGATGCATCCGCCATGAGATCCTGTCGGTCTTCCCTGAGATCTCATTTCCCCTCAATATAAATGAATATAATGTAAAGGCTGTAAATGCAAAGAGAAGGGATAGGAATGGCTACCTGAGTTAAGGGAAAAGGTTTTGGAGCACATTAGACACGAACAGAGAAATCCTTAATAATAATTAAGAGCCTTTTCACAATTTCAACAGAGTTTCAGTACGTAAGAAGAGCCTTCCAGAGTCACCTCTTATAGGCATGGTTGGGGGCAAGTGTAATGACACGTCATTTTAACATTAAAGGGACACATCGTTTTAGCAGTGGCAAGCCCAATTTTTGAATAGTAACCATTACACGGCAAATCACATGGGTTATGTTACAATAAGCGCTGCATTTTAGTTACTGCAAAATGAATGTCAGTTACGAAGAAAAGCAATTGAAAATTTTTCAAAGTTAAGAAGTTCTTCTCTTACCCACACCTATAATAGGTAACTGGAGCAGATGATATATCTCATTTGAGCAACCGATATAGTCCCTCAAACAAGCTAGGGAGCAAATGATCCGGTCTCTATACCGGTCTACGGACAAGATGTAATCTACACCCATAAACACCATGGACAACCGACGTCTTGCTTGAAGATGTGATCCTACACCGGTATCCATAATCTAACTCTAGTATGAGTCATTCTCCCAATACCGGTAAATTAGGGTTGACTTTTGTAACCACATGCCAGAAAGTAACTTGCCAAATGACACAGAGGAAGGTACAGTCATAGAGGGTGCCCACGTCGTATGTCAGCTTTTTTCTTTGACCAGAGTCATACTAACACTATGTACGGAATGTTCCCAAGGGAAAAACAATTCTTCCACTACTTTTTAATACAAATACCCACAAATTGACAAGGAATAGGCAGAATATTCTTGGCTAAAACTTACGCTTGAGCTCTAATATTCCCTCTAAATATTCCACTGACTTGAGCGCCAGAGTGTCCTTGCAGGTGACACCATCTTTCGCCCCACAACGTGTAGGACTTGTGAAATTTCTCAAGGAGCATTCCAACATTTCTATCTCCCCACTAGAATAAAAGGTACAATACCAGATCCCCACTAGCCCAATGTAATATAAACAACATTTCTGCACAAGTTCAAGACCGGTCCCATACTAGATTCGTTAGCCCGGTCCACACCAGTTCAAATATTTTATAAAAATAATGAAAGATATATTTTATTAATAAAATATAACAAAAATATAATATAACATAACATATTGAAAAATATTATATCAAATAAATATAAAATAATGAGATATATTTTAAATATTATATTTGTATTATATTAAAAAAATCAAAGAAAAATGTTTATATAAATAAACTTAGTCATTATAGGACAAAAGACTTAGTTAGCTTAGTGGTTTTGTGTTTTATGTTGATTAAGGGTTTAGGGGCTCAAATCCTACTTTGAATAATTTCAATCTTTTAGTTTAAAATTAAAGGAAATATGTGTCACGTGTTATTAATCTAACAGTTTCTTAGATCGATGATTTAGATCACGTCACGTGGCAGATATAAGTCACCTTGTTAATGTAGTTAGACAAACTTAACAAAAATGATTTTTGCTCAAAGTGAAGAGAAATTATATTCTTACCACTATATTTTTTTTTCTCGCCACTTGTTTCTTTTTTTTAGAAAAATTGAGTTCTAGAATTATCCTTATCATCACCTACATCTTAACTCTTAAGTTTTCAAATGACATCCTTGCATCACTCCACAACTTTCCTCAATCTAATCAACCATCAAAACTACTAAGAAGTGTTTTTAATGCCCATCATGACTTCAACAATTAATTACAAATGGTCTTTAATTTACTAATTGCATATCATATGTCATACAAATTCAACCTAGACCATCAAATGCTCACAAATACATCAATTGCATATGGATATAATTAAAATAAGAGAAAAGAGAAAGAGGTCTTGAAACACCTTTAAGGTTTAATGTGGGGAACCTCTCCACCGTGAACCAACCTTCGTTCAAACCCTTCCCTCTTCTCCTCCGTCCACCACTCCATCAATTACCTTGACACGAAAATGTTAGCCATTGCAACCTCTAATGATGCCTCAGACCTAGAAGTGCGGTAAACATAAAAAAATCCCTAACGTAATAATCCAATGAGGTAGAAGAAGATATAAGAAAAATGAACAAGTGAAAAATTAACGAATTGGGAGAAGCATAACAAACATGCTTTTTTGTATGACTCGTTCTTTGTCTTTGTGTTGAAAGATTGGTAATGGAGCAGGGAAGAAGATGGAAACTAAAATATCAAAAGCCAAAAGGATAATTTAGTCTTTTCAATTAAAAAATAATATAAGTGGCGAGGATAACAAAGTAAAGTAGGGAGAATTTAATTTCTCCAAAGTGATAATTGTCCTCGATCCAAGGAGAGTCTATCTGTTCCCTGATGTGAAATCTGCACTGATCTCTACGGTGTTGAGTGTAGTCTAAACAGAAGTCTGTAAAAATAAACTATAAGGGTGAGCCTCTCTTCCACACAATCGGAGGGTTGTTATTTCTGACATCCTTCTACAACATCCAAACAAGTATTCACATAATCTTTCCTCGTCTTGGGTTCTTAATTTCTCTAAGTTATCTGCCACCATTTAGTCCTACTTATCATTTCCCATTTCTTCTGCTCTCATATTCTACACTAATAATTATAGAATAATTCACATATTAAATAACCATCACAATCACGTACAATATATCAGAATCATGTAATGCAATGCATGGGTTCCATTACTTTCAGTTAATCTTTTTCTTGTTTATCATGAATGAATGTGGGCCCAATTCTATCTCATTAATCTCATTCTCATTATCATCATTAGAATTTGTCCTACTCAGGTTGTCCCTGGGCACAACGTTTCCATACTAGAGCGATCAGAGCCCACCAAGTCCCTTACATATCATGTCTCATCACTGGGTACGAATGGACTCACAAGTCTTATTTATAAACATGGATCCATCTCATCTCATTATTCATATCTCATAATAATGGGACTTGGCTCTACACGATCATAGTTACACTCCGTCTTTAGTCGAAGTATATTAGGCTTACCACAGACCATCCAACATTGGGCACGAATCCAAGCCATTAGATACTTGACCCAATTGTACTCCCAAGATCCTTCATGGGGATCGGACGTGAATGTTCTCTAGCGTACCCCGGTGTATGCTCTAGTTTACACATGTCATATGCAAATGATGCATGTCTCATACATATTCTTTCATTTTCCATTATGCTCGTCATTGGTTGGGTACCCTCAACAACCACTTTCATTCTTAACATCAAGTTTATTTCATACTGTCCCTTAAATTTTCATCAATTATCTTTTAGAGAAAATAAGTTTGGCCAAGGAATTATCTTAAGTCACTGGTGATGACAACACTTGGTAGGACTACTCTAAGAACATGGTTGTACTAATGGTATAGGTGTATTCTTACTGGTTATTGGCTAACTGTCTAATTTACTTGCCATATTATCTTTAGTTATTATTATAGCCGTAATACATCCTTTCGATAATTAAAAATGAAAGTGGGGTTGAGTACATATGTTTATCATTTCTCGGGTACAAACTTGCGTCTCAACGCATTATCATCTCATCGAATCCATTCTATCACCATCTCATCATCATATCATATCAGGATCCCTACCGAGACATATTTTCCCTTTTATCCTTTATATAAAATTTTATCAATGCATCATACAAGATTCATTCCTTTCATCATATATTTCATCAAACTCATATCATTTATTATACTAACAAGAACACGTAATCCACATAATCATTCACGTTAATTGATCGAGCACATATCACTCATTCAATGAATACATTCATCAAACATACATCTCATCGTGCTCGTTCAATTCATCATATTTTATACAAGCATTCATATCACAACCAACAAGTAGTTCGCATGAGTCAATCAAGCAATTCATCCATCAAACAGATCTAATTGATCCTATATTATGATTTATTCTCTGAAAACTAATCATAAGATATTATTGTTTTTGGTAACTACCACCTCCCTACTTAAGAATATCCTTATGGATTTGTTTTATATAACAACCATGAGTATCTAGAGATCCAAGTATAATCTTTTGCATAGTCTGACTATATTTATAAATTGTGTTTCTAAGTGTACTTACTAGTTACTTTATATCTAATTATTATCATATTTAATTAAGTTACCATCCATTGTTAACTGTATATTTGTCCCTTTTGACATACTAATCTTATATAGATTTTATTGACATGCTTATTCTTATTAGCTTAAGCCTATCTACCCCAACCTATTCATCAGGTACCTAGTTATTATTTTGGTATATCGTTACTCTCTTTAATTTCTAACTTTGTGGTCTAGTTTTTGTTTAAGGGACTAGTGTGGATGCCTAACTTTAATTACACTAAAACTTTATCTTATCAAGTTTGTTTATTCACAATTTCCTTATTCTCTAATTTATTATAATTCCCAGTGATTCATTATTCTAAGTTCAATTCGTTTTTACTCAAGAATTATTCCTTATTACAAAATCTACATCTTTAGCTACTACTCTTAGACTATCCTCTTCTTTTGTTAACTAATTATCTTGGTTACTACTGTCCTTCATATAAATCAGATTTTCCTTTTTTACCCTTTTTGTCTAGTTACTACTTAAGGGTCTACTTACTAATTGAATTGTGTACTTAACTTAAAATGTACTTAGAAACACATTCTTGATGTTTGTTAAACTCGTCAATTCTTATCAGTCCTTTTATACTAGTTACTCCAGGGTCTACGTAATAATCGATCACTAGTGTTATTTGTTGAAATTTACTAAATCTTCAAAATCTTTACTTAAATTCTTAATCCTTATCTTAATATTATTATTGCTATTCTTTCTAACCCTAAGTATTTATGTGTTTCCCCTTATGTTAATTATTTATCCTCAAGTTATTAGGTCCTACTTGTTTTTTGGACAATAAGGGTTATTTTCATTTTTATTTAGAAAATATAACGGTTATATTTCGGCTTAAGTAACGTCCAGCTTGAAAAGCAATAATGTATTGGATTTTAGAACTGGTAATGAAATAGTAGAAATATTAAATGGTGTCACTTTAATTTAAGAAAGTACTCGTCTGTTACTTACAATCATAGTAGTAATAATAATAATAATAATAATAATAATAATAATAATAATAATGCTAGTAACGAGAGTGGTAGTCTTAATAATAACAATAGTAATAATTATAAGGCGGCAGGGTTGACCATTATATTTGATAATATAAATGACAAAATTAAATAAGGAAAATACTAAGAGCGGTGGCAAAGCCGGCCATTATGCTCAATAATATAAGTAACAGAAAATTAATAAAGAATTTGTTAGGAGTGACGACAGAGCCGACCATTATGCTCAATAATATAGTAACATTAATAAAAAAAATGTCTAACAGCGGTAGCAGAGCCGACCATTATGCTTAATAATATAGTAACATTAATAAAGAAATATCTAAAAGCAGTGGTAGAGCCGGCCATTATGCTCAGTACTGTAAAAATGATAAGAGTAATAACAATAAATAATAATCATTTAATAATAACTTTAATATTGCTTTGTTTACTCATTTATTATGAATGCCCAATTAAATTTATAAACCTGATAATTTTATCTAATCTTCTGAGGAATCAATAAAAGACGAGTTGTAGTCGGTAAAAATATCTGTTGGTTGCACAATTATCGAGACATGTATTACAAGATTTTATAAAGCACTAGATTTAATTTTTAATGCAACAAAAATCATCCTCAATTATTAAAAATTTCACAGTTTAAAGTCTGATCATTGGATCGTGATGAAACTTAAAACTATAATTGCTGGATACTAGATTAACATAACAGGACAATTTTAAGATGAAATTAACCGAAAAGGAGCTCCCCTTACCTCATGATAGCTCCCAGTTTTGAGAAAGAAACAAGGGTGGTTCGCCAAAATTCTGCCAAACGCCTCCGATCGTCCGCCGATTAACATCGATAACTCCCGATCCTAGGAAAATGTGCATGCATGGTTAGAAAGGAAGGGGTGTCCATGATTTTTGGCCTTTAAAATAGCAAGAGAACTCCATTTTATTTTTCAAAATAAAACTGATTTGGGCCGAAAGAAATCAAGAAAAGATTCAAGAGGAAGTGTCAAAACCCACCTTGGAGTATGTTGAGTACCTCACAGTTTTGAAGTTCTTTGGACAGGAGAATGAAGTTGGTTTTATGAGTCTATTTGCATACAAGAAAATTGAGAAAGAGGGATTGTTTTAGTTATGGTTTGGCCGTGGTTAGAAGAGAAGGAAGGAGAGGAAGTAAGAATTTTAGAATTATGGATGGTGATAGGTGGAGGGTGGCCGTGATTTTTGGTGGTTTGTGGTAGCTTTTGGGCGGTGCATGGTGGCTATGGGAGGAAGAGAATTGGTGACTGAAATTTGGAATTAGATGAAGAGGATAAGATTTATGATTCTACTGTGAATGAAGAAATGGAAAGAAAGGAATGTGAAATTTGTTTATGGCAAGGGAAAATTCATCATGAGTTTGTTATCATTTAATGCTAAGTGGGAATAGTTGGTGGGTGAGGTGACAGCGTGAAAGAGCTGGGCTCTCCTAGGGCTGACACCTGCCCTTGAAGGTGGTGGCTGGTGGTGGTTGACTTGAAACCGGTGGCTAAAAAATTAATTTGTTACCCGATGGTTTTAGGTGTGCAGGATTTTTAGGAACCAAAAATGAAAGGTGTTAAAAATAAATATAGAATAATTTGTGGGCGCATAATCTCGGAAAATGCCCAACATGAAACTTGTACTCTTCTTTTTCCCTTCAGTTTTATATATCATTTGTGGTGATCCAATATGGTATCCCAGGATATGGCTGACACGATACAGGATGTTCCAACCGCTTCTGAATCAGGTAGAGCTATAAAAATAAATTTGTACTTATTTCTCCTTTAAGAATTGGTCTTCATTCCCTTCATAATACTTGTATACTTCCTTGATACGGATCCACAGCAAAAATAATGAAGCGATTCTAATAACGAAAGAGGGTGATATGCCTATTTTTCTGGAAATAGTCAGCATGGTGACGTGATAAATATAGGTCCTCAAAGATCATCAAAATTGTACTGATCTGGGAAGATCTAGCTCTTAATGTTTCATGAAAAATGTATATAGTTTTGTTACGGAGATTTTGGCACCGGGTTTATGCAAATCAAAGATCGTACAAGGAAGTTATGAATTTTTAAGTGAAGCATGCGTAGAGCAAACACGCGAATGACATGATTTTAAAGTGATTTTACTAAATCCTCGAATTTGAGCATGACAGAGTAGGAATTGGGGATCGACACCAGAAATAGAAATTGAAAAAATCTTCGAAAAAAGTGAACAAGGCCATAATCATACCATTCAAGTTTCATTTGGGAGAGTTAGGTTTAGAATACCAAAGATGCGCAGGCTGAATTTTTGAAGAAACAAGGTAGTATGGAAATAAGGCTGATAGAGTCCAAATCAAGTCTCAGCCTCTTCAAGAAACGTTCCTAAAATGTTGAAACGAGCCACCAGGGACTAACTGTGTCACCATTGGATACTCCGAGGAATACGCATGACCAAACGTAGGTGACATCGAAGGTTCTAATTGGCCCGACTAAACCTAATCTGTTATCTTCGGTCCGCTACAAGAAAACCCTACTATGACTAGTTTCCTTTATGGAATTACTAGTCTTAGGTCAAGTTACTAGAAAAGTTTGACAACTGGGCCCCATAGTATAATACCGTAAAACCCTTAATATTTTATTATTAAAATATTATTTTACATTATAATTTAATTGAGAACTTAATAAAATGTTATTTTAATATTATATATACATAATTATATATATATTTGAATAATTATTCATTATTATTACAATTATATATTTCAATTATATCTTTACTAATTACTCCTAATTAACCCATTAATCTACACATAGTTTACTAAAAGAATAATCTAAACAATTAATCATGATTTAACAAGATAATTTAGTTATTGATAATCAATTATTAACATCTAAAATATTTTACTAATACTCACGCCCACTCATTTCTCATTCTACTCTATTATTCCTTACACATCTTTCTTTCTTTAGTTCTCTTTACCTTTCTCAAAAATCTTTATTATCCCACCACACCTTCCTTCTTACTTATATTTAGCTATCTGCTAGTACCTTGAACACTCCTTTCCTCATCATTTCTTCTTTCTTCTAGTCACTCGGGATCAGGCCAAAGCCTTAACTTCCACTCAAGAACTCATTAGAGGACTCTCAGACTCCTGAAAGTCTAGACCCTTATTCTAAAAACTAGGGTTGTTACATGATACATCTATCAATTGATGTGGGGTGAATGATAAGAATACGTTAGGTTGCTCATTGTGGTCTATAGGTCAACTTATTTAAGGTTTATTTTGGAAAGTGTATTTTAAAAAAATAAGGTCAAGACATTTTAAAGAACCTATGGGATTAAAGATACCATATTTAGGTTTTTTCAAAAAGTCTTTTTAACTTATCAAGTTGGTCTTTTAAGATCTTATATATAATTTATAAAATAAATTATAATTCATAATTTATTATAATTTATAAAATACACATAATATTTCAAATGAATCATAGACTATAAATTAAAATGGGTTAAAATATCTACAATTCATAAAACTAATAATCTTTTTAGAAGTCTATTAATTTGTTTAAGATAAACTCATTTAAGATATGTTTATTGGTCTTTTCATTAATATAAATGAGGCTCTTATACATACTCTGAGGCTAAATCAAGCTTCTAAATAGGTTACGTCATACCTAAAAAATATGGCCTATGTGATCAGACTTAGGCCTCATAATTAAGAACATGTCAAAATCAGACTTAATAAAATTTAGTTTGACTCAACTTATTCATACCCTTAATGCGAAGGGTGATATTCCAAAAGAAAGACATCACTGTTGTTTCTAGTTTCTTTTCTTTTCTATTTCTTTTTGTTATTTGTTTAAGTCTAACCTACGATAAGCTCAAGTTAGCCTTTTTTAAGAAAAAGTTGAAGTTGTTAGCTTTGATGAATTTGTCTAATGCATCAAATTTAATTTTTTTAGAAGTTTATTTAGTTAACCTTCAGATTATTGAAAGACTCTTTTGAGTTCAACAAATATATTTAAATAAATACAAATAAATAATTAATTAAGTGAAAATTCATAATGACATTATTCACTTTCTATAATAAGAAAAGAATATTGTATTCAAAGTCAAGTAACTTGTTCCCTCTAGATTAGCTAAGGTCCTCCTTATCCCCTTATTTTAGGAGATTATCTCTATCTCCTCAATTATAGGAAGTTATCTTTATCTCCTATCTTAGAAAATTATCCTTCTATATTAGATATTGAGTCGAGATCATAGGCCTTCTTTGATGTATAAATATGGCCTTAGAGCTCCTCTGTAATTCAAGTGACATTTTGAGTAATAAACCATAATTTTCTAGAGTAATTATCTAAGGTTTAACATTTACACGCTTAGAGTGAACATTTTGGCACCCACCGTAGGGCCTGATAAAATAGTTCCTACATCATAGAGAGTAAGACTAGCTCTAAGGAATAAGAAGAGGGTGACCACACGCAGCAACCCCAGTCGAATAAAAGAAAGAGACTTCCGAGGAAATCAAGAAGGACACCAAGGCGGTGACAATCAATTGAAGAAGGCTTTAACCCTCATCAAAACATTACAACATACCATGAAGGAGTTAAGAAAAGAAAATAAAGACCTTAGGAATCACTGATCAGAGGAGAAGGAGGCCTCCAGTTATTAGAATACGTAAGCTACAAAACCAAAGGAAGACAAACTAGAACCTTTAATCCCCTATTCGACATATTTATTCACAAAAGCCGTAATGACAACCCCTATACCACTACATTACAAACTACCTATGTTGGAAGAGGCAGCCCAGAAGAACACCTCTCTATATTCACAACCAACCTTCTCATCTCTGGGGCATCTGATGCCCTCCTATGCAGAACCTTCCTTACCACCCTCACTAAATCCACTCTACTATTGTTCTAACATATTCCCCTAAAAAGTGTATCATGTTTTGTAGAGCTCATGAAAAAGTTCCTCGCCCAGTTTTCCTTTAGCCGAGTAATTCAGCAGACTTCCTAGAGCCTGGTTAACCTCCAACAGGGACAAAGGGAGACACTTAAGCAGTTCATGGCACGCTTCAATGAGCAAGCCATACGGATCTGAGACCTAAGCTAGGAGGTGGCCCTCCACACAATACAGGTGGAATTACGCCCAGGTAAGTGTTTTGAATCTTTGGCTAAAAAGCCCCCTAATATGGATGATTTAAGGAAGAATGTGTCACATTACGTGAATATGGAGGAGCATGAAGCCGATCAGGTTGGGAGCTCTAAAAACAATGGGGCAAGAGCAGAACCACCAAATAACACCATGTAATCATTCATGAGGACACTATTTTTCCTACTTAAGGGGTTTTTGTCCCACTGGATTTTCCTCTGAGAGGTTTTCACGAGGCTCAATGAAACAACAATAATACAAGCACTATTTAGCTCATCTTGAATATTCTCTTATGATAAATCCTAAAATCCCGACCGAGGGAGTAACTACAAAATTATCTTATAATAAGCCCTAAAATCTTGACCGAGGAAGCAACCGCAAAATCATCTTATAGTAAGTCCTAAAATCCTGACCGAGGGAGTAATATAACACCCTCAAGTAACTAGGATAATTTATTCCATTGAATTATCCTACTTAACTAAGGTGTTACGATTTTGTACGAAAATGTGGAAGTTTTTTTGTACTAGAAAACAATGGTGGATCATCGCAACATAATGGTTGTTCACATAATTCAACAATACTTTTACATACTCTAAATAAAACAGAGGCACACAGGCTCCTATAGAATACAAACACTAATTAACCTAACCACTACTCCGCAGAGCTGGGGAACCAACCGCTTCTACAACTTAACCCTCACCGGCCTAGAATGCATATATAAATATACACGATATAAACCATAAAATAAGGGGGTGAGTTGTCACTCCTACTTGTTGGACATACATACAAGAGCACCCATCATACATGACATTCACCATACATTATAAAGCAAGTATATTCACACCACACAACAATTAAGGAGTTTGATCTTAATCCCACATGTTCTGCTAAACTGGCATGTGTAACTACTGTCATTCATTTCATTATTACCTACCTTAGCATCCTTTTATCAATCATAACTTAACACTTAACCTTTCTAACCCAGTTTTAACATATTAATTATGTATTATTTCATACTCACTTATTACCAAGATTACTGCTCCTGACATTTTCCCGACTATCACCTTACTATTTTTAATCCACTTTGTAACATCCTAAATTTTAGAAAATAAATTATAATATGATAATAATTAATTATTTGACATCCAAAATGTGTAGGAAAATTAAATAAGTATTAATTATGATTTATCAATGAATTAAAATTTTCTGGAATAGAATGATTTAACCAAAGGTGTGTGACCTATTAAATCTTTTTAGACATTTGATGGGTATAAAATACTAAGATAATTATGGTGGTTATAGTGATATGTTTGAAATAAGTTTTAGAGTTAAGGAGATATTTTACAGACGTTGAACTTGTTAACAAATGACGGATTTACAAACAAAATAGAATAAGAGAAATTTGTAAATTCCCCATTTTCTTTCTTTTTGTGTCGTGCATTTCCCCTCTATCTTTTCTCCCTATTAACCAAAAGACAAAGGAATTGTTGAACCAATGGATAATAGGCAAAAGGCACTAATAAATGCCCAAATTAAGTATATTTCTTGGTTATTTGGGTATAATTTTAATAGAAAATTATCTAATCTGGATCATTATGTATATGTAAAGTGATGAAACTTTAATTCCAGATATTTTGTTACAAATAGTGTAAATAAGTGTTCCTTATCCCAAGATTTAGTGTAAATATAGGTGGAAAGATGAGGGAGAGAAGAAGGAAGAAGCCTCAGAAGAAAATCCCCTTGAAAAGCTTCAAAAAGCCTAAGTCATGAGTAACTCGCTTAAGCGAGCTCGTAATTCTCCTGAGCGAGTCTATCGCTTGAGCGAATAAGAGCTTCGCTTGAGTGACACAAAGGCAGAAAAGAATTAAAGTATCAGAGGTAGATTTCACTTGAGCGAGTATCATTCGCTTGAGCGAAATCAAGGCAGAGAGGCATTCAAGCATCAACTCAGATATTTGCTTGAGCGAACTCACTTTAGCTCAAGCGAATATAATTGGCTTGAGTGAAATAAAGGCAGAGAATAATTTTAAAGAATTCGCTTGAGTGAACTCACCTTCGCTTAAGCAAAATTCATCTAGAAGCTATAATACATTTTATCCAAGAGAACTAGAACAGAGCCCTAATGAATACAAACAGAGGAATTTGAAGAAGACTAGACTCGCTTGAGCGAGACCACTTACTCAAGCGAATGTGCGAGGGAAACAACATATGGCAAAACTTTCTTCAAGGCAAAGAAAGCCCATTCGCTTAAGCGAGTTCAAACTCACTTGAGCGAGTAGGGCTGTATAAAAGAAAAACTTGAAAATTTTTAGAAAAGCTATTGCAACATTCGACAAGTTCATCTCCTTCTCCGTTCTTTGGCATCCTCCATTGAAAACCTTCAAGAAGTTTCTTTTTATCTTTTCTTCTATATTGATTTTATTGTTATGGCTACCATGAGTCGCTAAACCTTCCTTTGGGGTTGGATGTAATCGATTCAAACCCGGCGTACTCTTGTCATATATTTATATATTCGGTATTTCGTTCTATTGATTTTGGCTTTCCATTCCATCTTTAATGCTTGATTTTATCTGATCAATAGTTTTCTAATTACGGTTTTCTTTGGTTAATGGAAAATGACTTTTAAAAATGGATCTGAATGGAACGCTCAGTGTGGTAGTTATTAGGAATGATAATCAATGTAATGAACATTGGAATAATCGAGTGTAATCCTAGAATATCTTTGAAGCGATTGAGGAATCAACGGTTTGGGGACATTCTTATGGATTTCGTAGTCGAGGAATTGATACGAATGACTTAGATTGTGACGCAAAAATTATTACTTTGAATGCCATTTATATGAATATGCATAGAGTATGAGAGGGCAAGATATATGACATCCAATCCTAGCTTTTTATTATCTGATATATTTACTATCTTTAATGATCTCTCTAGTTTTTATGCACTTATTGTTAGATAACTTAGTTTAATTTTTCAACATGATTTCAATTCATCTTTCCTGCCAAAATAGTTTGAAGTTTAATTTCTGAAAACCATCCGCCAATGGAATGGCACTCTATTTTAAATATATATTGTAATGAAAATATGGATAACTTGCCACTAATCCAAGAAAATACAAAAATACCGTACCAAGTTTTGGCGTTGTTGTCAGGGAGCGGTGTGCTTGGAAAATTTGATTTTAAACTATCAGGCATTATGAATAATTCACATTTGTTGTTTGTTACTTGATCTTATCCTACACTGACATTTGATTGTAGTATCTTATCCTCCTTGATTCTGGTTGCTTCTCCAGCCCTGAAATAGTTGGTTAGAAAAATTTGAATTAAAATTACCTTGCCTTGGCTGGTTTCCCATGTAATGCACAGCTTCTTCTGAAGAATCGCAATGCCTATTAGCATGTTCACCTCCATAAAAATCACATCTCAGTGGTAACTGTTGCTGTATAAGAGAAGTAGAATGCACAACATGTAATTATTGTGGTAGTTTAGCCATTTGCTATGTTAATGCTTTCATCTGTTGAGTTAAAATTTTATTCTAGGCTAGGATTGCATCTGTGGTACTTAAATCAAGAATTCCTTTTCTCTAAACTTGATGACGATCATGTTGAGCCTGATAATCTGTAAAAGATAAAGCTTCTATAATTCTAGTGGCTTGATTTGCATCAACTGTCATCATCGTACCACTTGTTACTGCATCTAAAATCATTTTTGTGTCTTCCCTCAATCCATTATAAAAGATATTCAACTAAGCAATATCTTCAAAACCATGATTAGGACATTTTCTCAGTAATGACTTAAATTTGTGCCAAGCTTCATAAAAAGGTTCTTCTGCTCCTTGTCCAAAAGTGGAAATATCTTATTTTGCTTTAATAAACCAAGATGGAGGAAAGAATCTTTGTAAAACTTTCTCTTTAACATTGGACCAGTTGTTCAGACTTTAGCTCGGATGAGAGTAGAGCCATTCTTTTGCCTTACCTATCAAAGAAAAAGGAAATAATCGTAGGTATACAGCTTCCAAGTCAGCTGGTTCAAAGCCCATAGTACCCACTAATTCATAGAATGTTGATAAATGTGTTTACTGATCTTCATGTGACATCACTATGAATTGGTGTGCACTAATCAGAATTAGAAAAATTGGTTTTATCTCTAAAGCTATAGTTGTTTGTGGAATGGCAATGCTCGAAAAGTATCTGGGACCCTGCTGTTTGCATAATCTCCCAATGTTCTCCTTGGAGAGTTCTGATTGTTATTTCTCTTAGCCATATCCTCTGTTTCTAATTTAGTGACGAATTTTGGAGTAGGTGTAGAAGAAGATTATCTTATTTCCTGTTGCTGCTTCCTCTTTGCTTTTCCTTTACCTTTCCTCAAAGATTGCTCCAGCTCAAGATCAAATTCAAACTAGTCTTTAGATCTCTGGCTTTTCAATAACATAAAGCAAAAACAACTACAGGGAAACTTTAGTACAGTAAAAGATCAAGTAACAAAAAAATATATTATACACAATAATATACTATTCACAATGCCTTAATAATTCAAAATCAAAATTAAAAATAACATTGATCACTGAAGGCGGCATAAAAAACTTGTTTATTTTGCAACAATCGTGATTTTTCGTAGCAAGCGTCCACTATTCGTGTAGTATATGTTAAAACAGAGTGTCGTTCCACTGAGTTTCAGTATTTAAAATGATGATTCTAAAATATTATGACGATTAAAAGAAATTCTTTTCATAATGTGACAATAACATAAAATGAGTAAAGTATGATTAAACATAAACTAAGAACAGTAATAAAATGTGATAAACTAACAGTTGATAAAAACTGGGATTGGATTTCATCTATCTCACTCTTCAACACACTGTATACATCTATATAAATGGTTTTTGGACTATCACTTTTTATGTCGCAATCTAAATCATTCGTATTGATTCCTCGACTACGAAATTCATAAGAATAGCCCTAAATATGTTGATTCCTTAATCATTTTGAAACTATTCCAGCATTAAGAGTATTTGTTTTGATGTTCGTTACATCGATTATTATTCCTAATAATCTCCGTAACAAACATTCCATTTAGATCCATTTTCGAAAGTCATTTCCCAATAACCAATGGAAACTAAAATCAAGAAGCTATTGATCAGATAGATTCAAGCATTAAGCCTAAAATGGAAGACCAAAAGCCATAGAACGAAAGTACCAAATATATATATAACGAGCGTACGTCGGGTTCAAGTCGATCACATCCAATCCCAAATAAATATTTAGCTACATATGGTAGCCATTATGATGATGCATGATTTATCCTTAATTCCTCACTTTAAATGTGTATAATTTGCTATCACTTATTGTGTAATATATTGCATTTTAACATATTTTCATCATTTGAGCTTTATTTAATATTTAATTTGAAAATGAATTAAGGATTAATTTTTAATGAAAATAATGAAATCTAGGTTTCTCTTGTTTTGTAGTGTATGATTGTGCCTGCAATTGAAAAATAATTACCACAGGTCAAACAGAAGAAGCCACGCCTCAAGAAATGGTCAAAAATGCAAGAAAAGCACCAGAACAGGTCTGGGAATCGATTCACCAACTTGGGAATCGATTCCCATGTGAAATCATAGCCAGGAATCGATTCATGCCTCCTGGAAATCAATTCATATAGCTGGGAATCGATTCCTTACCCCTAGGAATCGATTCATGAGTATTTGAAAGCCTGGGAATCAATTCATCTATGCAGGAATCGATTCATATGCCTTGGGAATCGATTCCCACCCCTAAGGAATCGATTCATGTGAAGAATTTGCCCAGTATTTTCCTAGATAAATCGATTCATGCACTTTGAAGAATCGATTCATCAAGTGGAAAACAGCAAGGAACGCATTCACAAGTGGAAAACGCGAAGTGGAAACGGCACTGAAGTATTAAATTGAAGTATTGGCCGACATTCTCCACCCAGTTATTAAAAAATGGCACGCTGCTTCTTTTCTTCTCCTATAAATAGCATGCCCAGGCATGATTTCCTTCACACACCATTCCTTCTTCTTTCGTTCTTCTTCTCCCTCTCCGTGCCCCATTCCGGGTTAGATTTTTTATTTTTAGTTTGTTTTAATTATGGAGGGCTAAAACCCCTAGATTGATTTTCTTGGAGAATATTGTAATATAATTTTGAGGTTCTTATTTTTAATATAGTATGCTTTTATTAATGTTTATTTCTTCATAATCTTACTCTGCTTATTTAATTCCATTCTGTTTAATTAAATTAGTATGCTTAATCGAGTTAATTATACAAATGGAATAAAATAAGATTTTAAATTAAAATGGATTAAGGAAATATGCATGCTTAATAAATATTTTAATAATCACTTTTAATAATTATGGTTTGCTTAATTCCATAATTTGAGAATAGATTATGTATGTAGGCGATGTTCTTACATATGCTCAATAATTCCTAGATTTTACGATCTTGACTATTTTTGCTTAATTAGGATGCTTGATTAAAATATTCATTTTTAAATGAAAGTAAAGGAATTATGAATTGAAAAAGACACTTAGTTGATTAATTCAAAATGAGCTAAGAAATTAACATTAATGAAAGTGTACAAATTATCTTTAGTGAACCGAGGATAAATTTAATTACAATACTCCAAGAAAATCAATCGCTTGTTATTTATTATTCTAAATCTTATATTTACTCTGTTTTGATTTTAATTGTGACAACCAATCAACCCCCCCTAATTGTATTTGTATGTTTGTTGAATTTCTGTTTGTAAAAATTAATTTTAAACTTGATTTTCCTAAATTTTTGTGTTGATCCTTGAGAGAATGACCTAGGTTGATACCCTAGTACTACATTAATTAATTTTAATGTACTAATTTGACGGTACCACGACTGTAAAAAACACTCACAAATTTTGGCGCCGCAGCCGGGGATCAATGATCTTTAGGAAAATTCTTGTTTTAAATTAATTTTTTAATATAAATTGAAAATAAAAAATAAAAAATATATAATAATTTTTTTTCTTTTGTTTGTTTGTTTGTTTTATTTTATTCCTTTTGCATGATTTAGGATTCTTATGATATATTGCTCATGATCATGAAATATCTTGTTGTATGCTATGTATGACTAGAAGGACTTTTGAGCATTTGTATTCATTTGATCCTGAAATTGATAGAACTTTTCATAGATTAATTAGAGAAGCTAGATTTAATAATAACTTTGTTGATATTGATAGTGATAGTATCTCATCTGAATCTGCTGAAAGTACTACTGCTAGTTTTTCTGATATGGCTGTACCCCATGAAAGAACTCTTAGAGAACTAGCTGCACCTGAATTCATATACGAAAGTTTATGTATTCAATATCCTGAAGAGGATGTCTCTTTTATGCTTAAGACCGGACTTATACACTTGTTGCCTAAGTTTCATGGTCTTGCGGGTGAAGATCCGCACAAACACCTCAAAGAATTCCACATTGTGTGCTCCACAATGAAACCCCAAAACGTTCAAGAAGACCATGTCTATCTTAAAGGGTTTCCCCATTCCTTAGAGGGTGTTGCTAAGGATTGGCTCTACTACCTTGCTCCAAGATCAATCACAAGTTGGAATGAATTAAAGAAAATGTTCTTGGAAAAGTTCTTTCCTGCCTCTAGAACAACTGCAATCTAAAAGGACATATCTGGCATTAGGCAACTCTCTGGAGAAAGTCTTTATGAGTATTGGGAAAGATTCAAGAAACTCTGTGCAAGTTGCCCTCACCACCAAATTTCTGAACAACTTCTTCTTCAGTACTTTTATGAAGGTCTGCACCACGTTGATCGTAGCATGATAGATGCGGCAAGTAGAGGAGCTTTAGGAGATATGACTGCTGCTGAAGCAAGGAACTTGATTGAAAAAATGGCATCTAATTCTCAAAAATTCAGTGTAATAAATGATGCTTTCAAAAGTTCATATGATTCAAATTCTAGTGTATCTGGCATTAAATTAGAGAGTAAACTTAACGCTCTCACCACTCTGGTCACACAATTAGCAGTAAGTCAAAAATCCATGACTGCTAAAGTGTATGGCATATGCTCTTCATAAGAGCACCCCACTGATTATTGTCCTTCTCTACAAGAAAAGGATAATAATAGTCCCCAAGCCTATGCAGCTAACATCTACCATGATAGACCTTCACCACAACAACAACAACAAAACCATGACCTTTCCACCAACAGATACAACCCAGGTTGGAGGAACCATCCAAACTTGAGATGGGGTAACCAACAACAAAATCCCTAACCTCCATTTCAAAGCAATGCACTAACCTTCCAAAGACCTACACCTCAACCATCCACAAGTGGCCCTTCTTTGGAAGAACTGGTGAAACCAATGGCTGCACAGAACTTAGAGTATCAACAGAGGAATGATGCTACCATCCAGAGTTTAAGCAACCAAATTAGGAAACTGGCTTCATCATTGAGCCAATTACAGTCTCAAAACTCTAACAAATTACCATCTCAATCAGCTACAAATACAAGAAATGTGAGTGCAATTCAGTCAAGATCACGTAAGAACCTTGAAGTACCCATACCCAAGGAACCTAAGAAGCAAACAACTATGCCTACAACAATTGAGAATGATGTACCCTCTTCAAGCACAAGAAAGTCTAAGATGCAACCACCCCAAATTCCACCTCATATCCCTCTTCCTTTCCCACCTAAAGCAATTCCAAGTAAGAAGATGGAAGAAGTGGACAAAGAAATTTTGGATACTTTTAGGAAAGTGGAAGTAAATATACCTCTTCTTGATGCAATCAACAAATTCCCAAGTATGCCAAATTTCTGAAAGAACTGTGTACTCACAAGAGGAGACTCAAGGGAAATGAAAGGATAAGCACGGGAAGAAATGTATCTGCATTGCTTGGTAAGGAAGTTCCAAATATCCCTGAGAAATGTAAAGATCCAGGTACGTTCACTGTACCCTGTATCATAGGCAACAATAAATTTGAAAATTGCATGTTAGATTTAGTAGCTTCAATAAATGTTATGCCTATGTCTGTTTTCAAATCTTTGTCTCTTGGAAATTTATAACCTACTGGTGTAGTGATTCAACTAGCCAATAGAAGTACTGCTTACCTTGCTGGAGCCATAGAGGATGTTTTGGTTCAGGTAGAACAACTTGTTTTCCCTACTGACTTTTTTGTACTTGATATGGAAGAAGGTATGCCTCAGATTCCTGTTCCTATAATATTAGGAAGACCATTTTTGAAAATAGCCCAAACCAAAATAGATGTTCATTCTGGAACACTCTCTATAGAATTTGGTGACACTAAAGCTCAATTTAATATTCTTGATACTATGAAATATCCATATGAAGATCACTCTATTTTTTATATTGACATTATGGATGAATTGATTTGTGAATATCTTTCTGATATCTCTCAAAATGTTGATTTGGAATGCATGGATGATTCAAACAATTATTTTGCATGCAATGATTCTGGAAGCTGTGATATTTGTGCTGAAATTGATAAATACATAACTTCTGATTCAGAGTTTTTAAATATACCTATTAATCATAAGGAGCTAGAATGCATTAACCTGAATGTAGGATTTCAAGAAGACTCTAACAAAATTTTTAAAGTGCAAGCAACGGAATCCAAATCTACTTTGTTAGTTCCATCTGTTTTGCAGGCACCCAAATTAGAGTTGAAGCCCCTACTTGAAAACCTTAAGTATGTATTCTTAGGGGATGATGAACAGCTCCCAGTGATAATTTCCACTTCTCTTGATGAAAATTAAGAAGAAAAATTACTGTAGGTTCTAAAAAGGCACAAGAAGGCTATAGGCTGGACATTGGTAGATATTCCTGGAATTAGCCTATCCATGTGCATGCATAGGATATTTCTGGAGGAAAATGCTAAAGCAGTAAGACGGCCTCAAAGGAGACTCAACCCATGTGGTTAAGAAGGAGATTACCAAGCTTCTACAAGAAGGAATCATTTACCCTAACTCTGATAGCCAATGGGTGAGTCCGATTCAAGTGGTTCCAAAGAAAACAGGGATCATAGTTATGAAAAATGAGAAGGATGAATTGATCCCTACCAGAGTGCAAAATAGTTGGAGAGTCTGTATTGACTACAGGAGACTAAACTAAGCAACAAAGAAGGACCATTTCCCTTTACCCTTCATTGATCAAATGCTTGAGCGTCTTGTAGGTAAATCTCACTACTATTTTCTTGATGGATTCTCTAGATATTTTCAAATTCATATTGCACTTGAGGATTAAGAAAAGACCATATTTACCTGTCCCTTTGGCATATTTGCTTATAGGAGAATGCCATTTGGCCTATGCAATGCTCCTGTAACTTTTCAAAGATGCATGATAAGTATTTTCCATGATTTCATTGAAAATTGTATAAAGGTGTTTATGGATGATTTTACTGTTTATGGATCTTCATTTAATGCATGCCTTGATAGTTTGGATAAAGTTTTAAATAGATGTATTGAAACTAACCTTGTCTTGAACTATGAAAAATGTCATTTTATGGTAAAACAAGGAATAGTTTTAGGGCATGTAATCTCTGAGAAAGGAATTGAGGTAGATCCTGCCAAGATAGAAGTTATATCACATTTACCTTACCCCTCTTGTGTTTGAGAGGTTCCTTCTTTTCTTGGCCATACAGGTTTCTACAGAAGATTCATAAAGGATTTTAGCAAGAAGGCTAGACCACTATCCAATTTGCTTCAAAAGGATGTGGTATTTGAGTTTGATGAAAAGTATAAGGAGGCTTTTAATTACCTCAAGCAAGCATTGACCACTACCCTAATAATCCAAGCACCTGTTTGGATAACCCCATTTGAGTTAATGTGTGATGCCTCTAATTATGCATTGGGAGTTGTCCTTGGTCAGAAGATTGACAAACAGCCTCGGGTCATCTACTATGCATCTAAAACTTTAGATGCCGCCCAGGTAAATTACACCACTACTGAAAAAGAGCTCTTGGCCATTGTTTTTACATTAGATAAGTTTAGATCTTACCTACTCGGTTCTCAAGTAGTTGTCTTTACTGACCACGCAGCTCTAAAGTACTTATTGAAGAAAGGTGAGTCCAAACCAAGATTAATTCATTGGATGCTTTTGCTCCAAAAGTTTGACTTGGAAATTCGTGACAGAAGTGGAACACAAAACCTTGTGGCAGACCATTTAAGCAGAATTGAGAATGCTCTTGATTCGGTACCTATTCGGGACCATTTTCCTGATGAACACCTCATGAGTGTTTTTAACTATTTTGATACACCTTGGTTTGCTAACATTGTAAATTATCTTGTTGCTTCTGTTTTTCCACCATATTCATCTAGAAACCAAATTTCAAAATTAAAAAGTGACGCAAAATATTATATATAGGATACCCGTATTTGTGGAAATTGTGTAATGATCAGGTGATTCGAAGATGCATTCCCGATCATGAGATAGAATCGGTTCTTCGATTCTGCCATGCTTCACCAGTTGGTGGACATTTTAGTCCACAAAGAACAGCAAGGAAGGTGTTGGACTCTGGTTTATACTAGCCCACCATTTTTAAGGATGCATGGAACATTTGTAACACCTGTGAGGAATGCCAAAGAGCTAGTAATGCTATCACATGGCGTCAACAGATGCCTCAACAACCTATGTTGTTTTGTGAAGTATTTGATGTTTCGGGCATTGATTTTATGGGTCCATTTCCTCCATCCTTTGGTTTTACTTATATTTTATTGGCTGTAGATTATGTTTCTAAATGGGTGGAAGCTAAAGCCACTAGAACTAATAATGCTCGAGTTGTTATGGATTTTGTTAGATCTCAAATTTTTTGCAAGTTTGGCATTCCGAGAGCAATCATTAGTGATCAGGGAACACACTTCTGTAACAGGACAATGCAAGCTATACTCAGGAAGTATGGGGTTATTCATAGAGTCTCTACTCCATATCACCCCCAAACCAATGGACAAGCAGAAGTCTCTAACAGAGAAATCAAAAGAATCCTGGAGAAGATAGTACAACCTAACAGAAAGGATTGGAGCAGGAAACTGGATGATGCTCTTTGGGCACATAGAACAGCTTTTGAGGCACCTATAGGAATGTCTCCCTATAGAATTATTTTTGGTAAGGCATTTCATCTTCCAGTGGAGATTGAGCATCGTGCTTATTGGGCTATAAAAGCTTACAACTTAACACTTGATCAAGAAGGTGAAGAAAGAAAATTACAATTGAATGAGCTTGATGAGATCCGTTTGGCCGCTTATGAGAATTCAAAGTTCTATAAGGAGAAAACAAGGAAATTCCATGATAGCTCAATAGCTAGAAAAGAGTTTACTACTGGACAAAAAGTGTTACTATTTAATTCTCAGATGAAACTGATGGCCGGAAAATTACGCTTCAAATGGGAAGGACCTTTCATTGTCACTAATGTATTTCCCTATGGAGCTGTTGAAATAAAAAGTGAAAACTCCAATAAAAGCTTCAAGGTTAATGGACAGCGCTTAAAGTCATTCTATGAAAATCCTTCACTTGTAGATGTCACAATGAAGGAGCATGCTTTGGGGGAACCACTTCTTGATCCCCTTGAGGGAGTTTTTCTTAACCATCTCTTTACTTTTTCATTTTATTGTCTTTTCTGTATGCTCTGTTTTACATTGAGGGCAATATATGATTCAAGTGTAGGGGTGGAACTTCTCTTTATTTTGTTTTGAGTATTATTATATGATTGTTTTGTGTGAATTTTTTTCTGTAAAAAAAAGAGAGGTGTTTGTGTGTGTTTTTGTTTAAAATGGCATGTTTTATTAGAATTTTAAGGATATGCATGAGTAACAGGTAATTTCTTTCATGTTTGATATGAGCTTAATGATATGTTATGATTTGAACTCAAGCATTTTAGGTATGTTGAGAATGACATGATAATTGAGAGACAATCATATATGATAGAATTATACCTTGTGAGATTTTTGAGCCTTAAAAGTTTAATGGATCACTTTACACCATCTGAATTCTTTCATGTGTGATTTATTCCTGAATACTTACATCTCAATATTTATCTTATTTCTTGATGATACTTGAAACTCATATACATGTATTTGAAAGGACACAGGCATTTTGTTCAATTAAGCCACTAGCCATATAAGCTTACCATAAATAAATCATCTTTTGTTAGCCCCTTTGAGCCTATTTAACCATTTCTTTGTTACAGCTCAAATAAGCTATACACCTACTTAAAGAAGATGTTGGAGCTTTGGAATTAAGTCAAAAATAGGCAGTCAAATGAGTGTGGGAGTATGCTAAAAGGAGTCGCAACTCTTAATTTAAGTATTATGCAATTTAAAAAAATGATGATATTGATGTTTGCGACCAAATGTGATTAAACAAATGTTTTACCTCACTATTTGCCTGTTAAATTAATTACTCCATCATTCTTTATGGCATATGAAACTAATTTCCAAATCTTTACCTTGGCCACATTACAATCCTGATAAGCCCTGTCGATCTACACATGCATTTGTGTTGATTGTGGAATTGAGAAATTTTCCAAATTTATGGGACTGTCTGTTTTTAGGAAATATTTTAAGTGTATACACAAACCCAAAACACTTGAGAGTTGAGAGTATGTCTTGTGAGGTTCTGTCACTTATGATCTTCTTTTCAGTTTAATTTAATTCTCACATGCCTAAGTGTTTAGATGATTTTCATATATATCTTGATGCTCTGTATCTTGCATGTTGAATAACTCTTGTTTCTCTGTATATTCCTAAGATTTCATGACAAGCATGCCAATTCTGTATCTTATTGTTTTCAACTTAATGTTTTAAATAAATTGTGATACTTGTTTTTATTCTAATTTTGCCCAGGAGAGCAAAAGAATAAGTGTGGGAGTATTTGATGATGCATGATTTATCCTTAATTCCTTACTTTAAATGTGTATAATTTGCTATCACTTATTGTGTAATATATTGCATTTTAACACATTTTCATCATTTGAGCTTTATTTAATATTTAATTTGAAAATGAATTAAGGATTAATTTTTAATGAAAATAATGAAATCTTGGTTTCTGTTGTTTTGTAGTGTATGATTGAGACTGCAATTGAAAAATAATTACCACAGGTCAAACGGAAGAAGCCACGCCTCAAGAAATGGTCAAAAATGCAAGAAAAGCACCAGAACAGGTCTGGGAATCGATTCACCAACTTGGGAATTGATTCCCATGTGAAATCATAGACAGGAATCAATCCATGTCTCCTGGGAATCGATTCATATAGCTGGGAATCGATTCCTTGCCCTAGGAATCGATTCATGAGTATTTGAAAGCCTGGGAATCGATTCATCTATGCAGGAATCGATTCCCACCCCTGAGGAATTGATTCATGTAAAGAATTTGCCTAGTATTTGACTAGATGAATCGATTCATGCACTTTGAAGAATCAATTCATCAAGTGGAAAACAGCAAGGAACGCATTTATAAGTGGAAAACGCGAAGTGGAAATGGCACTGAAGTATTAAATTGAAGTATTGGCCGACATTCTCCACCTAGTTATTAAAAAATGGCACGCTGCTTCTTTTCTTCTCCTATAAATAGCATGCCCAGGCACGATTTCCTTCACACACCATTCCTTCTTCTTTCGTTCTTCTTCTCTGCCTCTTCTTCTTCTCCCCCTCCGTGCTCCATTCCGGGTTAGGTTCTTTTATTTTTAGTTTGTTTTAATTATGGAAGGCTAAAACCCCTAGATTGATTTTCTTGGAGAATATTGTAATATAATTTTGAGGTTCTTATTTTTAATATAGTATGCTTTTATTAATGTTTATTTCTTCATAATCTTGCTCTGCTTATTCAATTCCATTCTGTTTAATTAAATATGCATGCTTAATAAATATTTTCATAATCACTTTTAATAATTATGGTTTGCTTAATTCCATAATTTGAGAATAGATTATGTATGTAGGTGATATTTTTACATATGCTCAATAATTCCTAGATTTTACGATCTTGACTCCTTTTGCTTAATTAGGATGCTTGATTAAAATATTCATTTTTAAATGAAAGTAAAGGAATTATGAATTGAAAAAGACGCTTAGTTGATTAATTCAAATTGAGCTAAGAAATTAACATTAATGAAAGTGTACAAATTATCTTTAGTGAACCGAGGATAAATTTAATTACAATACTCCAAGAAAATTAATCGCTTGTTATTTATTATTCTAAATCTTATATTTACTCTATTTTGATTTTAATTGTGACAACCAATCAAACCCTCCCCCCCCAATTGTATTTGTATGTTTATTGAATTTCTGTTTGTAAACATTAATTTTAAACTTGATTTTCCTAAATTTTTGTATTGATCCTTGAGAGAACGACCTAGGTTGATACCCTAGTACTACATTAATTAATTTTAATATACTAATTTGACGGTACCATGACTGTAAAAAACACTTGTCACATTACAATCAAGCGCCTAAGATGAAAAAAAGAATTGAGAAGAAGGAGAAGAAATCTTCGATGAACCTTTCCCAGAGAGAATGGAATTATATCCTGTCATCTTCATCTCCTTTTCCAAAACGTCTTCAGCATTATTTATATCATCGTCAATTCGCTCAAGTGAATTAATGGTTCGCTCAAGTGAATTACTTACTTCACCATGAAGAACGCTCTTTTCACTTGGTTCTTCCCACGCAGACTCGCTTGGGTGTGTACTTCACTCAAGCGAGTTCACTTGTGCCTTGTTTCCTCTATTTTCCATTCGCTTGAGCCATTCTAGTGCTCGCTCAAGCAAATTCTTTTTATTTGACCTTTGGAAGAATTTCGCTTGAGCATAATAGACTCGCTCAAGCAAATTAACCTTGATTTCAATTCTGCGTGATTTATGCTTGAGCTAATTAGGTTCACTCAATTCCTTTATTCTGCTCTCTGAACTATTTTCGCTCAAGCGAAGGTAGACTCGCTTGAGCGAATTGATAAAGGTGTATTATACATTGATTTCATGCTTCAATTTAACTCATTTTTCAAAAGAACTTAACTAATTTGGTGAAAAATTGAGTGTGATTCTTTTATAAATAAGTACATTGTCAATACTCTTGAAGATTTACAGGACGTTCAAAGAAACAATCAAATTAGCTTACTTGGTCTTGAAGGATAATGTGTGAAAAGTGAAATCATTACCTGGGCGCTTGGGCGAACAAACCACACGCTTGAGCATTGACTAAAAAGAAACAAAGAACCAAACAGACCCCCCACGCTTAAGCGTGAGAGGGGGAAGCTTGAGCGCAGAAGTGGAAAAGAAAGCCACTTGAGTGTGACTAAGCGTAAGAGACTCAGCATCAGACCTTCTCCTCACACTTGAGCTCGAACACCACACGCTTGAGTGTGACTCTGGGCGTGACCAAGCCCAAGAAACACAAGCTACAAGGTATCAGGTCCCTCACACTTGAGCGTGACTACCTACGCTCAAGCGTGAGTCAGGCAGTATGGAGTCTTGAATTAAAAATGGCCCAATGGTGCGATGCCAGCTCAACCACTTCTGTGTGTCTCTGCATGTCTCTGAATATTCTTGCATGGGCACTACACAAGTGGGCTTACGCTTAAGCGTGAGAAAGGAAAGCTTAATCGTAACCTCTCTATAAATCAAGCAGAGAATAGAGGACTCAGATCATCTCACACATCTCCTGTATCCTACCTTCTTAACCATTTATTCTTTTTGTATTTATTTCCAATTTTCTTGAGTGAAAATGCAAGGTATGAGTAGCTAAATTTCCTTTGTTGGGATTGGTTGTAATCCATTTAAACCTGAAGTAATGTTGTTGTAAGTTTTTATGTATGTTAATGAGATTTAATAATTTTTGTGTTTCGTTCTGCCATTAATGCCTGAAGGTACTTGATCACTATTTTCTTGTTTTAAGTTTTCTTAAGTATACTGGGAAGTAACTTTTGAAAGCAAATCTGAATGAAATGCTTGTTGTGAGTAGTTGACCAGGGATGGCATCTAACACAACGAACGTCGAAACAATCGATCGATAATGCTGGATTGATTTCAAAGTGACTGAGGGATCAACGGTTTGAAATCATTCTTATGAATTTTGCAGTCAATGGATAGATACAAATGACTTTGATTATGACATAGAAATTATCATTTCAAGTTACATACATACAAATTTTTGTAGCTTATGAAAGGTAAGATGCGATGAAACCAATCCTAGTTTTCCAAATCTGATTTTTACTAAAATTCTTTACTATTAGTCTTTTCAATACTTCTTGTTTACATTGTACTCAACCTTTTGCACAATAAAAATCAAAACAAATCTTTTGTCAACATCAATTCAAGAACTTAAATCTTCAAACCAACACCTCCTCAGTGGAACGACAACTATACTATACTACAATTACTATGTTTAAACTTGGCACAAACATTCCATTGAATTCATATTATACAAACTTGATTCTCTTATTTGAACACTTCACTTCTTTACATAGGAAGCTTTGGCTTAAGTTTATATTATACCACGTAAATCTCTTACCAAGTTTTGGCGCCGCAGCCGGGGAGGTGATTCAAGTTTGAATATTTAAGCATTGAATTGACAAGACTCTGTGACTAATTTTCTGTTTGTTTGCATTTTTTATTTTTATGTGTGGTAACCTTGTTGGAGTGAGTGCTTGATTTATGATCTTGAGAGGACAGAGACCAAAAGAACAACTTGATTTTGATCTAGAGATAGATAGGTTCCTCAAGAAAATCAAGAAAGCCAAGCAAAAGCAGAACTTCCACACAGGAAAAACTTCCTTTGAGATAATGGCGGATGTCAATAGCAACAATCAAAATCCACCAAGAAGAACACTTGGAGACTATGCTTTACAGCAAGGGCCAAGACATTTCTCAAGCATTGCAATTCCAAACACTGTCAAAGCACTAGAAATGAAACCAGCATTTCTTAGTTTGATTAGTTCACACCAATTTACTAGAATGTCAAGTGAAGATCCATACACTTACTTGGAAACTTTCTATGAATTGGTTGGAACCATGGGATTTGACCAAGATGTTATTGATGTTGCATATTTGAGACTATTTCCTTTCTTTTTAGCAAGAAAAGCAAAGGAATGGTTACAATCTCACCCAAACCAAAGTTTAAATAGTTGGAACATGTAACATCCCAAATTTTAAATTAAAGGATTAATTAAGAAAATAAATATTGACAAATTGAATGTAAGTTATTTGATGCCCCAAAATATTTAAAACAATTAAATTAAGAATTTTAGGGACTGTTGGTGATTTATGGTGACCGGTTAAGCTAAAAATGAGCCCGGTTGAGATATGGGTGTCAGACCAAGTATCTCTGATTGAGATGATATTGGTCAGGGCTATTGAGAGTAATATCGGGAGTCCAAATGTATATTCGAAATAATTTTCAGATAAAATATGGAGCCCAAATAAAGAGCCTGTTAGTGGAAAAACGATGAAATTTTAATGAATGAGAATAAAAGTAAATCAAAAACCTATTTCTCCTCTTATTATTTTCGTGAACATGCTGAGGGTTGAAGAGATACCTCACTTCTTCTTCTTCCTCATTTCTCTTCATCTTTTTTCCTCTCAAAACCTAAGCTAAGGTGGTGCCATCTCTATCCTCCTCCATTTTTGTTGAAGAAGGCTTGGAGCTTGAAGTTTCTCCTCTCTTCTTCTTTCCATTTTTGTTGGCACTCCCCTCTTTTGATACTCATATTCGTTTGGGTATGGTAAGCTATTTCTACCATCTTTGTTTGATCTAGTTACTATATGTATGTGTCATTATGTGTTGGGGGAGTAATGCATGTGCATGGGTGTTTAAAGAGAGTATTTAATGCTTGAACCCTAGAGTGGGTTGCCATAAATGTGAACATTTATGAGAGGTTAATGATGGTAGGTGCATTTATGATGGAAAGGAGATGAGAGATAGATGTATTTATGAATGTGGTTGGGTTTTGGTGAAAACCCTAATTTTGAGATTTGGGGAAAATGGTTAATGTTGATTTAAGAACATGTTTTATGAAGAAATGCATGACATTAATGAACATGGATGTGGATGAATGGAGTTACATGAAGGTTAGGGCTATTGTTGTTGGTAGCCCTTGAATTTAATGGATGTGGCTTAATGGGAAGGAATTCCCAAAGCCTAACAAATAATGAAAATGATGGCTATGACATGTTTTATGCATGTTATAGATTGTTGATGTAACAATAGTCAATTAGAATTGAACTTGTGTTTGGAATAGCTGATTGATTAAGGTTTTACATGTATATTAATGTAGGACCCATTCTGAACGACAAGGCGGGTACGTTGTATCGCTCAGAATTCTTCTCTTAAGGTAGGAGAGGAGTCTTATATTCTAAATTCATGAATTTGAATGTTATTTGATTGCCATGTGTATTGGTGTGCATGTTAGCCTTGCTTGAAATGATATGAGAAATTGTAATGTGGTGTATGGTGTAGATAATGTGTTTGGCAACATGCTTTGATGCATTTAGAATATTCATGGTGTGCTATATGGTGGTGTAGAATGATCAATGATATGAAGTTATGCTTGTATCCACCATGAATATGATGTGATTATTGATGATGTTGATTAAGAACTATTATAACGCCACACACATGTTTTAACTAATAAGAATAACCAACAATAATGAATCCACTAAAAGCCTTGAGGTGGTGTTGGTGACGATGATGATGATGAAGTGTATTGAGTTGCATATATATATATATATATAGGATGCATAGAGTAAGAAACACATATGATCTGCATTTGCATCCATGGCATATTGTATAGCTGCCGCTGTTAGAATTTTAGGGGATTCCCCTGGTTGGCCCAGTGGGAGGGCGGCTCTGTGCACGAGCGATTTGTAAATCCCCTGTGACTTAGTGTGTGAGTCACGAAGCTGCCCATGTTGTGCTACGGGGAGCCTCATGTGGTTGACCCTTGTGGGGGTGGCTCTTGATGAGGGGGTGGCTCTTGATGAGCAGGTGGCCCCGGTGATCCTTGGGATCACAGCTGCCATGGTTGTCCCATAACACCATATGTTGAATATGTTGTATACCATGGTCATGGTGAAAATGACCAGGTGTTGCAAGATGGGCGATGCGGTTTGGGTACCGGTAAAACAATTGGTGAAATGCATGTAAATTTAAGAATAAGTGTACACATTTTACTACTGTGGTAGGGGTATGATTGGATGATCATACTCAAGTCCCACAATTGGTGTTTATATTCCCACAGTCAGATCTGTAACTGTTGAGACATTCCATTGTGCATATGAATTAGCTTAAGAGCATTTGCATATAGCAAGAAAATATGCCAAAAGTGATGAGTTATGATGATGGATGTGATGAAGATGAGATAATATATTAAGACAACATAAGAGATATAAATACCAAACAATAGTTGTGTAATAGTCCAATTGTTGAGGGACTTGATTATGTATGTGCTTATATACTTTGCTTAAATTACGATATATATGTGATGGTGATATGATGATAAATACGATGGTGAATGATATGTGCATGCAAAGTATACATGTTTTAATGCATATATACATAATCACATGGTGTTCGTATTTATTCCTTTGGAATGTATGACTCACTCTCCCATGTTGTCCATTTTTAGATTTGTGATACAGGGCAAATATGGAGAGAGAGAGGACATTTTGAAGTACATTTTGGTTGAAGAGGTAAATAGGTGTATAGGAAGTGCCTTGGCCGGCGAAATCTAGATTTTGTATAGCATGTGATGTATGCGAATGCTTATTTTGTTATCTAGATTAGTGATGATGATTTTGGGGGTCATGGAGGAAAATTGGACCTTAGTATGTATGGCCAGTTTTCATTTATGACCCAAATGATGTAAGATAATGAATCATGTTGTCTGACGATGTTATCTCTTATTAATGAATGATGTGCATTGTGATTTGAGGTATTTTATGGAGTGTATGAGGAAATGATTTGAATTTATATGCATTGAATGAATGGTTTGAATGCTATGTGATGGATGATAGGAAGTTAGATCTAATATGTGTGAAAGGGTGGATATGATTACAAATGCATAATAGAATATGAGGAATGCATTAGGATGGGCTAAAGTGGTAGTAAATGTTGTTTGGTATGTTGAGTTACATGAAATTCCCATGTTTGGTCACTTTCTGCATAACTTGCTCAAGCGAGTGGTGATCTCGCCCAAGCGAGATCATCCTGCATCAGTGTTGTTGTCACTGGCCGAAATTCGCCCAGCAAATGGCTTTCTTGCTTAAGCGAGAATGAACTGGAAGCAGTGGTTGGTCTCTGGACCATTTTCGCTCAAGCGAAATGGCCCTAGCTTGGTGACCGCTCAAGCGAGAGGAAGGGCATTTGGACACTGGACGATTTTCGCTCAGGCGTGCCTAGTCTCGCCCAAGTGAAAATCGGGCAGAGAGCTTCAAATGGTACTAGAGCAATCTCGCTCAAGCGAGGTGGAACTCGCCTAAGCGAGATTGGCCCCTGATGTAGACTTCCCTTTCTCGCTCAAGCATTTAGCTGGCTCACCCAGATGTGACTTTTGAGTCTCGCTCAAGCGAGATGGGACTCGCTTAAGCGAGAGAAGCCCCTGATGCTCAAATTTTTCCTTCGCTCAGTCTTTCTCGTTTTCGCCCAAGCGTGCCTACGCTGGCTCGCTCAAGCCAATGTGGGACTTGCTTGAGCGAGTGGCACCCTGATGCACATATTTTGTCTGTTCTAAATGATTGCGTTTCCTTTGCAATAAAACCCCTTCTTACATCATTTAAATGCTATTTTGGAAATACTAAGGGATCTTGAACTCTATGAAATCCTCCCCTTCAAAATCAATCATACAATAATTCATTAATTCTTCTGTTGTTTTTAATTGAAAATTTTATTATAAAAATCATCCTTTAATTTACCCTCTCATATCTTCATATATGGGAGTGGTTGTTCTAGATCCAGGTGTCGAACTTGAAAGCTTCACCACTTAATTTCTTTTCATTGAATAATGATTTCAAAATCACGAAAAATTTCCCCGTATTTTCGGGGCGTCTTAGAACATAGTTGAAGAAAAGTTCCTACAAAGGTTCTTTCCTCCATCTAGATTCATCAAGGCTAAGTTAGATATTACAACATTTAGACAAGGTCAAGATGAACCTTTTTGTGAGGCATGGGAACGTTTCAAATCACTGCTCAGGAAATGCCCAAACCATGGACTTGAAGATATAGCACAACTTAGTATCTTCTACAGTGGACTAAGGGCGAATACCAAAATGATATTGGATGCAACAGCAGGAGGTACAATGATGATAGTGGATGCTGACCAAGCCACAAGGATAATAGAAGCTTTATCTTCAACAGATTACCAAGCTCAACATGACCGTCAGCAAGTTCAAAGGAAAAGAGTCCTTGATTTAAACACCACAAACGCTATTCTAGCTCAGAACAAAATTCTGACTCAATAATTGGAAGCATTGACTCAAAAGATAGCCAATCTCCCATAACAATTACATGCAGTGCAATCATCACAACAATTGCAACAACAAATACCTACAACATGTAATTTCTATGGAGGAGATCATCCAAATGAAAACTGTGGCTCACAAGAAGCAGCTGTATATTTCATGAACAACCAAGGAAGGTCCGGCAATTTCAATTCAAATTTTTCTAACCAACCATTTCAGGGATGGAGAAGTAACCAAAATCAAGGCCAAGGATGGAAGCAAGAGCCCAGCTCTTCAAATAAACAATATCAAAATAATGGTCCTTCCTTGATGGAGAGAACTTCTAGATTAGAGGACACCTTGGAAAAATTTATGCAAGCATCTCTCACAAGTCAAAAGAACACTGAGGCATCAAATAAGAACTTGGAAACACAGGTGGGACAGCTAGCCCGACAAGTTGCTAAAAACCAAAAGCCTCAGTATGGAGCAAACACTGAAATAAACCCAATAGAGCAATGCAAGGTTGTGACTACATTGAATGAGGAAACAACTGAGCTGGAAGGTGGACATAGTGCTATCATCTACAAGGCAATACCTCATAACACCAAAGATCCAGGGAGTTTTTCTATTCCTATCACTATTGGAAATCTTTCAAAAAGAAAAGCTTTATTAGATCTTGGTGCTAGTGTAAATTTGACGCCATTATCCATACTTAAAAAGATAGGGGATTTTTCAGTAAAGCCAACAAAAAAGACTTTAAAACTGGTAGATCAATCAATAAAAACCCTCTATGGTATTGCTGAAAATGTTTTGTTAAAAATAGATAGATTTAATTTCCATATGGATTTTGTTATCATAGATATGGAGAAAGATTCTGGGATTCCTCTAATACTGGGGAGACCACTTATGAAAGCAGCTAAAGTCATCATAGATGTCGATGACAGAAAACTAAAAGTGCGAATGCAAGAAGAAGAAGTCAATTTTACTGTGGATGAAACAAATAAATACTTAGAAGATGAGCAAAGCTGCTTCAAGACACATATGGAAGACAAAGTCACCCAGCAGGAATCCAAGAAAGATCAAAGTTCAAACACTCTTGAAAGGATTTCAAATCTGAATAAAAGAAATTCAAGGCCATACTTGGGAAAGAAGGTGGAAAAACTCAACACTCTCATCCACCAGGTACACGATCCATATTGAAAAATCTAAGAGGCGTCAAGCTAAGGACGATAAACAAACGCTTATTGGGAGGCAACCCAATCTTTTATGTTTTCTTTCATCCTGTTGTTTTTACTTTAAGTAAATTTTTTCTTGTGATTAAAGTTTTCTTTCATTCCTCAGGACAACTCATCACTATCATCTCCAATCATCCAAGTGCCAAAGTGCCAAGATTCAAAGAAGTACAAGTTCACCCTCAAGCGTAATTTGCCACGCTCAAAGATAAGGACGTTATCACGCTCAAGCGTGGTAACACTCGCTTAAGCGAGCAATGAAAATTTTGGTTCTGTTTTGAATTCGCTCAAGCGAATAGTTTTAAAGCTTGAGCGAGGAAGGAAATTAAAACATCAGGGTGTTCACGCTCAAGCAAGCCAAGTCATCTCCTGGCACAACAGAATGCTAATCATCGAGGTCTTATGCACATACATCATGGCTTATACCATAGCATTCCTGCAGGACAACCTAATCCCTGGATGGATCAAATTCATTTTGAGGCCCACCTTGCTTGGCCTGGGGACAGGCCTCCTTTCTTAGGAAGGGGTAAGACCTCACAAGCTAGACCAGGACCCTCCTCACAAGTACCTCCAGTGAGGGAAGAAGAAACAGAAGATGATTCAGAGGATGAGTTATGAGTTTTATTGCTTTAGTTTTCCTCTCTAAAATTGTTTTTAACTGCTATTGCTTTCTGACATTTGATGGTTTTTACTTTGAGTTCTTGATAGTTTGACATTACTGTAGCATACTTTAGTAATTTTGAAATTTTTCTATGATTATGTGTTATAATTGTTTGGATGCAACATTACATGCTTGAAGATGAAACATTTTTGAAAAAACCAACCAAGAATTAATTTTTAAGTAAGAAAAGATTCTGAGTAGCAATTCTTTTGAGACAGTAACATTGATTTTGAAAAGGCAAATCAACTGATTTAAGAACCATGAAAATGAAATAAAATGAACTATTAAAATTGTTTACATGCTTGAACCTTTTTTTGTTAGAATATGGAAGTATGCCCTATAACCCGGTGAGTAGTCAGAAATTTAAACACTGGGAGTCTCATTAGAATTTGTTAAGTTTGCATTGCCTAATTTTCTGATTAACCTCTTTCGTAAGAAATAAAGCAAGGAAATGATCAAGGCAATTTTGAAAATAAAATTAGCCTAGAGCCAAAAATCTACCCTAAAAAATATGCCCTATTCTTTGGTAACCCATTTTGAGCCAAAAAATTTTATTCTATAAAAACACCCTAACCCAAGGATGAGAAATAAATTCCTACCTTATCAGCATGCTTATTTTTGAAAGAAGCATAAAATACTTTTCCAAAGGGTGATGAAAGAAATGGAGACTGAAAAAGACAATGCTAAAAATAGTAAAGTTCTCCACCCAGAAATTTAAACAGAAATAGAGAACTAGAAAAAGAGAAATAAAGAATTCTATAGCTCAAAAAGGAAGAAGCCTCATAAACTTTGAAAATCTCAGAACAATATGCTTTTCTTCATGCGTGCACTTTGAATCCAAGAAAAACCAAGAATTCTTGTTAGCCCGGCCTCATTACAACCCTGAAAAGACCTTTCTGATCCTTGCTGTTCTTATGATTTTGATTTTGATTGGAAATGACTGGCAATGTTAACTAGGCAATTCTCATGATGGATGTGTGAAACAGACACCTAGTAAGAAATAATAAGAATTCCTTATTCTTACAGCAATTGGTTACCTGCCTTGTGAAAAATCAAATGGTGCATTACATTTCAAAGAAATGGGATTAAGGATGTTATTTGCCTAAAAACAAGTTAAACTAAGATTACTGTCTTTTAAATTTTGTCTGCAACTGAATCTGATCTTCTTATGCTTGATTTTCCTTCCAACTTCTTTTACTTGAGGACAAGCAAAACTCTAGGTTAGGGAGAGTTTGATGAAGGTGTATTATACATTGATTTCATGCTTCAATTTAACTCATTTTTCAAAAGAACTTAACTAATTTGGTGAAAAATTGAGTGTGATTCTTTTATAAATAAGTACATTGTCAATACTCTTGAAGATTTGCAGGATGTTCAAAGAAACAATCAAATTAGCTTACTTGGTCTTGAAGGATAATGTGTGAAAAGTGAAATCATTACCTGGGCACTTGGGCGAACAAACCACGCGCTTGAGCGTTGACTAAAAAGAAACAAAGAACCAAACAGACTCCCCACGCTTAAGCGTGAGAAGGGGAAGTGTAACATCCCAGTTTTGAAATTAAATGCCGAATGAAGAATAAACCATTAAGACTTGATTTCAACTAGAAAATAACTGTTAATTACATTTAACTAAGTAGATTTAAGCCATTAAAATATGAAAATGGTGATGGTCAGGGGATGGGGTGGAGTGCACGTGGCTGCTGGGCACACACTCTCCCATCCCACTCTTCTCTTACTGGGCGCATGTACATATATATAAAACGTGAGCCTTTGGTGATGAACACACTTACTATTTTCTTCAGACTCCCTCCTCCGTCACTTCATCCTCTACTTTCCTCTCTTCGTCTCCATCTTTCTTCTTCTTCTATCTTACTCTTCGCTCCTGGAGATCTTGGTTGCAGTACTGGAGAACGGACCACACTCCATCCCAAAATCAGGCACAGGATACGACAAAGCCAAGGAAGACCGAACGAACCAGGAGAAAGACATCGGACCCAACGATAAGAACGGAAAAAGGTTTCTGAGGTTCTTCTAAAGGTAGGGGGCGCTTGCATGTCGAATGCATGGTCTAAGAACGGTACCGGATGAACATACTGCTGAGTGTGGGTGTGTGTGTGTGTGCATGTATTCATAATTATTAAAACTGATGCATGATTTAAGATTCTGATAGTGATTTTTGTGGCGATGGTGTAGCCTGTTAGTGGATGATAATGATGGATGATATGCATGGATCTATTTTCTTGTCACTATGAAAAATATGTATGTGCATGCTCTTAATTGGATTGCTCAATGTTGTTAGTCTGATGACCGATTGTAACATGCGCTGGTGTGATTGACTGAATGATTACGAGTAATGTGGGAAATCCGTTCTTGCTTAATGACTACGGCGAAGGTGTTCGTGGCGCGATGATGTGTAACAATGAATGTGTTAGTTGCATGAGTGAGAGTGGGGTGACCCATAGAAGGTCAAGAACCCCAAGGGAAATGACTTCCAGTTACCAACCCTGGCTAGATCCCAATAGTGCTCGTGGTAGCCGTTGGAGCTAGAGAAGAGAGTCTCGAGACGCCGTGGGGAGGCCGGTGCCACCTTGTAAGAGCTGAGGGACGAGGGGCCAGAAGAAAAGGGGACCGTAACTGAGAGTCTTTACCCGAGTCGGATCCGCAGGCATGCATATAGAAATAAGGCCGATTGTGGTGGTGTATAAATTTATGTATGTATATGTGTATGATTTTGAATGCATGAATATATATATGGATGTGGAATAAACTCTGTGTATTATGTGTGTCATGAATGTTGTTTGAACTGTAAGAACTTGGTTACTTGAGAAAGGATGAATGATAGCAGGAGCGTGTACTGACGCTGATACCGAGTCTGTGAGTATCATTTTACATGTAAAAGCTCACCCCTGCAGTGGCCATTTTCAGTGAATGTCTCTCGAGAGGAGGATCAGAAGCAGAGCTGGAATGCTGGGCGGAGTGCTGATGCATTTGGAAGGCTTAATTAAGGCGTTGTTAGATTAAGCCCTGACTGGTTCATACCGGATGTTAATGATTTGGGATGAATAGACTTTATGGGCAAGGAGAAATCCGATTTTGTATTGTAAATATTGACATACACTCTTACGTATATATGGATGTATGGTTTTGTGGGTGTGATGCTATGTGCTGCCTTGTTTCATAATTGTGCTTTAATGGATACACAGGGATAGAATGATTGAGCAGGCTATAGCCAAGTCAGAGTGAATTGAGAATTGCCTTAGGAAAACTTATGTCGGATACGTTGGGCGGAGTCGTACCCCCGCCCGAAGTATGGGGACATTTCGCCCAAGCGAGAGGGCTCGCGCTGGAGCGATGTAGTTGTTAGAATGGGACACCGTTCAATTATCTTTCCTATCCGTTGTGATGCTAACGCAATCCAGACCCCGGTGTTGACCCCTGATTTGGGCGTGGTGGTTGAGTCCGCCCAGGCGTTGTCATAATTAGTTGAGTTGGGCGGAATAGGTTCAGACTTCTCCTTCTTCCACAACCTACTACCACATATGTACACTGTAACTACCCGTTTTCCTGAGTAAAGTGCAAGCGTGAGACTCCTCCTATGTACTTCCCTCCTTCGTTGTCGTATTATTCTGCCTCGCAGGGCGGTGTTGGACATCGTCTGAGTAAGTGAATGTCGTGATGTAGTCCGTCCAGGTGTTGTTGTGCCTTGCCGAACTGGGCGGCGGTGTAATCACTTCCTCTTCCCTTCACAAACTACTTCTGCATATGTATATCTCCCTTCTTCTTCCCTCACCTGTCCTCTGAAGCTGAACGTCCGGCGTTCTCTGAGAAAGGGTCAGCCCGTAGGAACGAATAGACACTAATGTAAGGTTTACTTGAAGAGTTTCATGTCTTATGTTGCATTGTCACACATCGTTTAGGCGGTGTGATACAACGGATGAGCGGGTCACCTTCGCCATGGAGTCCGCCCAGGACAACCATACCCCGCCTAGCCAAGTAGGATGATTCGAACTCCGCCCTTCCACCAAGGGCTACGCGTGTGAATGTATTAACATCTTCCCCTTATCTATCTCCTCCTATTGAGTGGTCAGGGTTACTCGAGGAAAAGCTTCCCTTGTGAAATCTCCTCTATCCGCTGCTGCATTACCATACTCCGCCTGGACGATGTCAGACCCCGTCTAAGCGAACAAACGGTGTTGTGTAATCCGCCCTGGTGCTGGTGTGTTACGATAAACCCATTGAGCCGGCCCCAGTTTTAGCTTCTCTGTAGGTTGCTATATACGTGTGAATGCTCTTCGTTTCCCCCTTGCCTGCTCCCTTCTATATCAAATGTTACGTGACTGTTTTTGTGAAAAATTTTCTCATATTTTTGGAATTATTAGTTGCAAATAATAAGGTGTTACATTTTGGTATCAGAGCGGACTGAAAAGTCCAAGGCCAAAGTATGCTTACCAAGTGTAAGCGGTGGTGTGTGTGTCTTTTTGATTGAATGGTTGAAATTGTTCTGATGCTAGTTGACTTGATTGATGTTAACTTGAGGACAAGAGGTTGTTTTCCCCTGGTCCGATTGTGTGTATGACTTAGGCGAATGATATAATGTGCTAAGTTATTAATTGTTGGACTAATAACTAGATCGGTAGTAAGTGGCTCCGTATACTTATCCTTAAATGTCAATTTCAGGATAAGGAATGGCGCATCGTCAAAGTATGGAGGCTATAGCCACAGCATTCCAACGCTTTACGGATGTATTTGAAAGGCAGGGCCAGACTCGACCAGAGGATGGCCATGTACTGGACCGCTTCCTGAAGAGGAAGCCGAGTGAATTCTTAGGAGGACGGAACCCTGAGGCGGCGTTCAAGTGGACTCAGGAATTAGAGAGAATTTTTAGGGGTCTTCGCTGTACCGAAGCCCAGAAGGTGGAATGTGCAGTGTATATGCTGCGAGATGAAGCGGAGAATTGGTGGAAAATAGCCAGAAGCCGATTCCCCGAAGATGATAATCAACTGACGTGGAACGATTTCAAGGCCTGCTTCTTAGAGAAATACTTTCCCGACACAGTGAGGAGCCAGAAAGAGCTGGAGTTTATGGAGTTAAAATAGGGCTCCATGACTGTGGAAGAATACGCGACCAGATTTGAGGAATTGTGCCTATTCTATCCGCCCTTCCAGCAGCCAGGAACGGAGAACTCCAAGTGTCTTAAGTTTGAGAATGGATTGAGATCGGATATCAAGAGGGCTTGCAGATACCATGAAATCCGGAGTTTCCCTGCATTAGTGAACAAATGTAGAATATTCGAAGAGGATGACAGAGCCCATTCGGGCCAGTGCAGCAGAGCCAACCAGCACCTGAGGCCTCAGTAATCACGTTTCAAGAGGCCAGGGAACGTGAGGAGGAATGAACCCTTCACCAGATATCAGAACCATAATGACCGAGGGAGACAAATGAGTGGACGACCAAGATATGGCGGATGCTTTAAATGAGGCGGTGACCACTTTGCTAAGGATTGCAATGATACAAATGTTAAATGCTACCACTGCGGAGAGAAGGGACACGTTCGTCCTGACTGCCCCCAACTCCGCCAAACAAACGCCAATGTGTGTCAAGGAGGATCTCAAGATAGAACCCGAGTGAATGATAACCAACGACCTGGTGGCAGAGGCAACGGAACCAGAGGAAATATGATGCGTGCTCCGAACAGCCGAGAAAGGAATACCGGTCCGCCAGCAGCAGGAAGAATCTACACCATCAATGCAGAAGATGTTGCACCAGCAAACGACCTAGTATAATGTAAGTGCTCACTTGGAATGAATACGCTTAATGTTGTTTTCGATTCGGGAGCTACCCATTCTTTTATAGCTGATGAGTGCGTAGAACGGTTGAAGTTACCAACTGTGTCTATGGATCGGACTTTGGAAGTGGCCAGCCCTACTGGCGCTAATGTGTTCACATCGTCAATATGTAAAAATGTAGCATTTGAGTTGTATGATCGGAGTTTCACCTTCGATCTGATTTGCATGCCTTTAAAGGGTCTTGATATCGTGCTTGGGATAGATTGGCTTTCAGCCAATAAGGTATTAGTAGATTGTAGAAACCGAGAGATAGTTTTCCCAAAACAACCCACTGAAGATGGCACGGCACTAGGTATAACCCAACTATTTATGATGCTTTGTCTAACCAAAGATGAGAGTGAGACCCTAGTGAACGAAATTCCGGTTGTCTGCGAATTCCCAGAAGTGTTCCCAGAAGACGTTCCGAGTGTGCCACCCAATAGAGAAGTTGAATTCTCTATAGACTTGATCCCTGGAGCCAAACCGGTCTCTAGTGCACCCTACAGAATGTCCTCAACTGAATTGACAGAGTTGAAGAAACAAGTGGATGAGTTACTTGAGAAGCAGTTCATTAGACCAAGCGTGTCACCATGGGGCGCACCTGTGCTACTTGTTAAGAAGAAGGATGGCAGCATGAGACTTTGTATAGATTATCGACAGCTTAACAAGCTCACAATCAAGAATCGATACCCACTGCCTAGAATTGATGATTTAATTGACCAACTGCGTGGAGCCTCAGTCTTCTCAAAGATCGACTTACGATCGGGATATCACCAAATCCGAGTGAAAGACTCGGACATTCCTAAAACTGCCTTTAGGACTCGATATGGTCACTACGAGTATGTAGTGATGCCGTTCGGTGTGACAAACGCCCCTGCTGTTTTCATGAATTACATGAACAGCATATTCCACTCCTTCTTAGATCGGTTTGTTGTTGTCTTCATCGATGATATTCTAGTTTATTCTAAGACATCTGAGGAGCATGAAGGACATCTCAGAACGGTACTCCAAGTGTTGAAGGAGAAACAATTGTTTGTAAAGCTCTCGAAGTGCGAATTCTGGATGGATGAGATCCACTTCCTCGGGCATGTGATCTCTGAGCGAGGCGTCTCGGTGGATCCTGCGAAGGTAGCTGCTGTAATAGCATGGGAGAGGCCCAGATCGGTCTCGGAAATAAGAAGTTTTATGGGCTTGGCAGGTTATTATAGGAGGTTCATCGAAGGTTTTTCTAAATTAGCATTACCCCTGACTAAATTGACTCGGAAAAATGTTCCCTTCGTGTGGAGTCCGGAGTGTGAGAACAGCTTCCAAGAGCTGAAGAATAAGTTGACGACTGCTCCGGTGTTGGTATTACCTGAGTTACGAGAAAGCTTCGTGGTCTATTGTGACGCGTCCGGACTCGGATTAGGGTGTGTACTCATGCAGAAAGACCGAGTGATAGCATATGCCTCTCGACAATTGAGACCTCACGAGCAACATTATCCGACCCATGACTTGGAGCTGGCAGCAGTAGTTTTTGCATTGAAAATCTGGAGGCATTACTTGTACGGGTCCAAATTTGAAGTGTACAGCGATCATAAGAGCCTCAAATACCTATTCGACCAAAAGGAGCTGAACATGAGGCAGAGGAGATGGATTGAGTTTTTGAAGGACTATGATTTTGAGTTAAAATACCACCCAGGTAAGGCAAACGTCGTGGCTGATGCATTGAGTCGGAAATCCCTCCACATGGCAGCCATGATAGCAAAAGAAGTTGAGTTGTTGGAGCGGTTCCGAGACATGAACTTGCATGTTGACACCCCTTCCTCTCAGAAAATGACAATCGGTACGTTGAGGATTGCCAATGAATTCTTAAAATCCGTGTACGAACAGCAACAGGCGGACTCTTACCTAGCTGAAATGAAGGAAATTCAAGCCAAAGGAAAGGATTTATCCTTGGCAGAGGGGTCAGATGGGATCTTCCGGGTGAGAGACAGAATATACATACCGAGTGAAGGAAGATTGAGAAGAATGGTGCTGGATGAAGCCCACAAAAGCCTACTCAGCATTCACCCAGGAACCACGAAAATGTACCACGACTTGAGGAAACAGTTCTGGTGGCCCGGACTAAAGAAGGATGTGGCGGAGTACGTGGCCCGGTGTATCACCTGTCAGAAATCGAAAGTAGAGCACCAAAAACCGTACGGTGCAATGCAGCCTCTAGAGATCCCCGCGTGGAAATGGGACTCAATTGCGATGGATTTTATCGTGGGATTACCCAAAAACCGAGCGGGCCATGATGCAATTTGGGTCATTGTTGACCGATTGACGAAGAGTGCACACTTCTTACCTGTAAATATGAGGTACCCATTGCATAAGTTGGCTCGGATCTACATTCAAGAAGTTATCCGACTGCATGGCATACCTACTTCCATCGTATCAGATAGGGACCCTAGGTTTACGTCCAGATTTTGGACCAGCATGCATCAAGAATTGGGGACGAAGCTTTGGCTTAGTTCTGCCTACCACCCCCAATCGGATGGACAATCCGAGCGAACAATTCAGAGTCTAGAAGACTTATTGAGAGCGTGTGTGTTAGAGTACGGCGGGGACTGGGAGCAGTACCTTCCCTTGATCGAGTTTACGTACAACAACAGCCATCATCACAGCATTGGCATGGCACCTTACGAGGCATTATATGGGCGTAGATGCCGAACCCCACTCTGCTGGTCGGAAGCGGGTGAAAGTCTACTATTGGGACCAGACATCGTGAAGCAAACCACAGAACAGATTCGAGTGATAAGGGAGAAGATGAAAGCATCACAAGACAGGCAGAAGAGCTACCATGACAAGCGCATCAAGCCATTGGAATTTTCAGTCGGAGATCGAGTGTTTCTGAGAACCTCTCCGAGTAAAGGAGTTGGACGAGCCTTAAAAAGTGGGAAGTTAAGCCCTTGATACATTGGACCTTACGAGGTGTTAGAACGGATCGGCCCCGTAGCATACCGCCTCGCATTACCAACCCACTTGTCCCGATTGCACAACGTATTTCACGTGTCTCAACTAAGGAAGTATTTGCATGACCCTAGCCACACGATGCCTGACGACGAGGTAGAGATCAAGGAAGACCTAACCACTATGACTATACCGATTAGAATCGTGGACCGATCGGTAAAACGTTTAAGAAACAAGAACGTAAGGCTGGTTAAAGTGGAGTGGCAGCAAGGCAAGACCACCTCCTGCACGTGGGAACGCGAAGACACCATGCGACAGCAGTACCCCGAGTTGTTTACCTAGGTAAGTACCGACTGAATTTCGGGGACGAAATTCTTTTCAAGTGGGGGAGAACTGTAACATCCCAGTTTTGAAATTAAATGCCGAATGAAGAATAAACCATTAAGACTTGATTTCAACTAGAAAATAACTGTTAATTACATTTAACTAAGTAGATTTAAGCCACTAAAATATGAAAATGGTGGTGGTCAGGGGATGGGGTGGAATGCACGTGGCTGCTGGGCACACACTCTCCCATCCCACTCTTCTCTTACTGGGCGCATGTACATATATATAAAACGTGAGCCTTTGGTGATGAACACACTTACTATTTTCTTCAGACTCCCTCCTCCGTCACTTCATCCTCTACTTTCCTCTCTTCGTCTCCATCTTTCTTTTTCTTCTATCTTACTCTTCGCTCCTGGAGATCTTGGTTGCAGTACTGGAGAACGGACCACACTCCATCCCAGAATCAGGCACAGGATACGACAAAGCCAAGGAAGACCGAACGAACCAGGAGAAAGACATCGGACCCAACGATAAGAACGGAAAAAGGTTTCTGAGGTTCTTCTAAAGGTAGGGGGCGCTTGCATGTCGAATGCATGGTCTAAGAACGGTACCGGATGAACATACTGCTGAGTGTGGGTGTGTGTGTGTGTGCATGTATTCATAATTATTAAAACTGATGCATGATTTAAGATTCTGATAGTGATTTTTGTGGCGATGGTGTAGCCTGTTAGTGGATGATAATGATGGATGATATGCATGGATCTATTTTCTTGTCACTATGAAAAATATGTATGTGCATGCTCTTAATTGGATTGCTCAATGTTGTTAGTCTGATGACCGATTGTAACATGCGCTGGTGTGATTGACTGAATGATTACGAGTAATGTGGGAAATCCGTTCTTGCTTAATGACTACGGCGAAGGTGTTCGTGGCGCGATGATGTGTAACAATGAATGTGTTAGTTGCATGAGTGAGAGTGGGGTGACCCATAGAAGGTCAAGAACCCCAAGGGAAATGACTTCCAGTTACCAACCCTGGCTAGATCCCAATAGTGCTCGTGGTAGCCGTTGGAGCTAGAGAAGAGAGTCTCGAGACGCCGTGGGGAGGCCGGTGCCACCTTGTAAGAGCTGAGGGACGAGGGGCCAGAAGAAAAGGGGACCGTAACTGAGAGTCTTTACCCGAGTCGGATCCGCAGGCATGCATATAGAAATAAGGCCGATTGTGGTGGTGTATAAATTTATGCATGTATATGTGTATGATTTTGAATGCATGAATATATATATGGATGTGGAATAAACTCTGTGTATTATGTGTGTCATGAATGTTGTTTGAACTGTAAGAACTTGGTACTTGAGAAAGGATGAATGATAGCAGGAGCGTGTACTGACGCTGATACCGAGTCTGTGAGTATCATTTTACATGTAAAAGCTCACCCCTGCAGTGGCCATTTTCAGTGAATGTCTCTCGAGAGGAGGATCAGAAGCAGAGCTGGAATGCTGGGCGGAGTGCTGATGCATTTGGAAGGCTTAATTAAGGCGTTGTTAGATTAAGCCCTGACTGGTTCATACCGGATGTTAATGTTTTGGGATGAATAGACTTTATGGGCAAGGAGAAATCCGATTTTGTATTGTAAATATTGACATACACTCTTACGTATATATGGATGTATGGTTTTGTGGGTGTGATGCTATGTGCTGCCTTGTTTCATAATTGTGCTTTAATGGATACGCAGGGACAGAATGATTGAGCAGGCTATAGCCAAGTCAGAGTGAATTGAGAATTGCCTTAGGAAAACTTATGTCGGATACGTTGGGCGGAGTCGTACCCCCGCCCGAAGTATGGGGACATTTCGCCCAAGCGAGAGGGCTCGCGCTGGAGCGATGTAGTTGTTAGAATGGGACACCGTTCAATTATCTTTCCTATCCGTTGTGATGCTAACGCAATCCAGACCCCGGTGTTGACCCCTGATTTGGGCGTGGTGGTTGAGTCCGCCCAGGCGTTGTCATAATTAGTTGAGTTGGGCGGAATAGGTTCAGACTTCTCCTTCTTCCACAACCTACTACCACATATGTACACTGTAACTACCCATTTTCCTGAGTAAAGTGCAAGCGTGAGACTCCGCCTATGTACTTCCCTCCTTCGTTGTCGTATTATTCTGCCTCGCAGGGTGGTGTTGGACATCGTTTGAGTAAGTGAATGTCGTGATGTAGTCCGTCCAGGTGTTGTTGTGCCTTGCCGAACTGGGCGGCGGTGTAATCACTTCCTCTTCCCTTCACAAACTACTTCTGCATATGTATATCTCCCTTCTTCTTCCCTCACCTGTCCTCTGAAGCTGAACGTCCGGCGTTCTCTGAGAAAGGGTCAGCCCGTAGGAACGAATAGACGTTAATGTAAGGTTTACTTGAAGAGTTTCACGTCTTATGTTGCATTGTCACACATCGTTTAGGCGGTGTGATACAACGGATGAGCGGGTCACCTTCGCCATGGAGTCCGCCCAGGACAACCATACCCCGCCTAGCCAAGTAGGATGATTCGAACTCCGCCCTTCCACCAAGGGCTACGCGTGTGAATGTATTAACATCTTCCCCTTATCTATCTCCTCCTATTGAGTGGTCAGGGTTACTCGAGGAAAAGCTTCCCTTGTGAAATCTCCTCTATCCGCTGCTGCATTACCATACTCCGCCTGGACGATGTCAGACCCTGTCTAAGCGAACAAACGGTGTTGTGTAATCCGCCCTGGTGCTGGTGTGTTACGATAAACCCATTGAGCCGGCCCCAGTTTTAGCTTCTCTGTAGGTTGCTATATGCGTGTGAATGCTCTTCGTTTCCCCCTTGCCTGCTCCCTTCTATATCAAATGTTACGTGACTGTTTTTGTGAAAAATTTTCTCATATTTTTGGAATTATTAGTTGCAAATAATAAGGTGTTACAGGAAGCTTGAGCGTAGAAGTGGAAAAGAAAGCCACGCTTGAGCGTGACTGAGCGTAAGAGACTCAACATCAGATCTTTTCCTCACGCTTGAGCTCGAACACCACATGCTTAAACGTGACTCTGGGCGTGACCAAGCCCAGGAAACACAAAAGCTACAAGGTATCAGGTCCCTCACGCTTGAGTGTGACCACCTACGCTTAAGCGTGAGTCAGGCAGTATGGAGTCTTGAATTAAAAATGGCCCAATGGTGCAATGCCAGCTCAACCACTTCTGTATGTCTCTGCATGTCTCTGAATATTCCTGCATGGGCACTACACAAGTGGGCTTACGCTTAAGCGTGAGAAAGGAAAGCTTAATCATAACCTCTCTATAAATCAAGCAGAGAACAGAGGATCTCAAATCATCTCACACATCTCCTGCATCCTACCTTCTTAACCATTCATTCTTTCTGTATTTATTTCTAATTTTCTTGAGTGAAAATGCAAGGCATGAGTAGCTAAATTTCCTTTGTTGGGATTGGTTGTAGTCCATTCAAACCTGAAGTAATGTTGTTGTAAGTTTTTATGTATGTTAATGAGATTTGATAATTTTTGTGTTTCATTCTGCCATTAATGCCTGAAGGTACTTGATCACTATTTTCTTGTTTTAAGTTTTCTTAAGTATACTGGGAAGTAACTTTTGAAAGCAGATCTGAATGAAATGCTTGTTGTGAGTAGCTGACCAGGGATGGCATCTAACACAACAAACGTTGAAATAATCGATCGATAATGTTGGAATGATTTCAAAGTGACTGAGGGATCAGCGGTTTGAAATCATTCTTATGAATTTTGTAGTCGATGGATAGATACAAATGACTTTGATTATGACATAGAAATTATCATTTCAAGTTACATACATGCAAATTTATTTAGCTTATGAAAGGTAAGATGCGATTAAACCAATCCCAGTTTTCCAAATCTGATTTTTACTAAAATTCTTTACTGTTAGTCTTTTCAATACTTGTTGTTTACATTGTACTCAACCTTTTGCACAATAAAAATCAAAACAAATCTTTTGTCAACATCAATTCAAGAACTTAAATCTTCAAACCAACACCTCCTCAGTGGAACGACAACTATACTATACTACAATTACTATGTTTAAACTTGGCATAAACATTCCATTGAATTCATATTATACAAACTTGATTCTCTTATTTGAACACTTCACTTCTTTACATAGGAAGCTTTGGCTTAAGTTTGTATTATACCACATAAATCTCTTGCCACGAATTCATCATATCTTCTATTTTTCTTGGGCTTTGTTGGGAAAATTCCTTGGATTTTCTTCCTTCTTATCTTCCTCATCCTTTTCTCTTAAAATTGCATAAAATTTGGGATAAGAAACACAAATTTACATCAATAATGTTAAGCAATATCTGGATTCCGTATTGGATCAAATACAGTACATAAAACGTCCAAATACGATAATATTTTATCAAAATCATACCCACTTAATACCAAAAGTATATACAATTTGGGCATTTATCAATGACAAATGGGTCTTGAGAAAAAGCTTTTTTATTGGACAAAAAGTTTTATTGTACAATTTATATCTAAAGCTCATATCTGGTAAGCTTCGCTCCAAATGGGCAAGCCCATTTGAAATAACTAATATCTTTCCTTATGGTGTGATTGAGATTTCAAATAAAGCGACAAACAAGGTTTTCAAGGTAAAAGAGCACCAACTTATATCTTTCTTTCAAGGGTTTCAAGAGCACACAAATGCAAAGGTGTATTTATGTGATGCCAAATATTTTGACTAATTTTTCCTAATAACAATATATATATTAAAAAAAATTAAAAATTAAAAAAATAGATATCAATTAATTGACATCATCATTTTTATATGCTAACACTTGTCCCCATCATCATTACTATTTTTGTTTTGGCATTATTATCATTTTCTTACGGTAATTAAAAGGTCATCGTCAGGCTCGCGACGTTAAATAAGCGCTAGATAAGAGAAAACCTATCACTTTTTCTTGTTTCCCTCTACTATTCTCTATAACCTTATTTTTCATTCTCTCTTTTCTAAACAACTACAGTTTCAAAGTAATCTAATAATGGAACAAACCCTAGTAAAACTCAAGGATAGATTCCTTGCACTTCCACGCAATGTGGTTGTAAAAATATACAAAGCTCAAGTTTAAAAGTTAAAGCTACTCACATATTTTGGCATTCCAGAAGATGTTCGTTGGCTTATCAAAGTGAAGGTACGTCTTTCTGGAAAATTACATAAGTCATATATAAAACATTTGTCAAGCATGGGACATAGTTCTTATTCTAAAAAATGAAGAGCTAAGAGGATGTAAGTTTGCCACAAGTGTGCAAGATGGAACTGTGATATACGTTGTAGGAACCTCAGAGTGCTATCTATAAATCGGGAGGACAAAATTAAATTTATAAGGGATAGGATGAGTAAAGAGTGTAACTTGGATAACTTAATCCAAACTCTTGAGACGCATCCATATGGGACTGTTCAAGAAGTCCTTTGAAGTTATATGATCTATTCATTCAATAGAAACAAAACTATAGCATTAGGAATCTAGATTTAAATTGCCCTGTTTGCTAGTTTATAAGAAAACCGGATCGGTAGCAAAAAGAAAAACCCCGACTTATAGAAGGAATTTAAGTCGTTACTGGACGTAAAACCAGAGGAAGATGTGAGTCACAATCATAACTACTGTACATGTTTACTATTATTTTCAATGCTTTACTTTTTTTAATTCACTTTGACTTTTAATAATTACCTATTTTTATTTTCTACAATCATGTCTTTTCAATTTTCTTTAGTACTGTCATTTTTTTCATATCATAATAATTGTGTAAATTTTTTCTCTATCATCAATTATTTCAATCCCAGCCTTCATCTATATAAAGGTGTATAACTCTATGTAGAAGAACCAAAAAATAATGAAAAAATAAAATCCATTTGTGTGTTAGGTGGATTCAACAATGGGAATGAGGAGAATACCTACAAGAAGTTGCTAAGTTATGGAAAATATTAGTTGTAAAGAAAATAAATGTCTTGTATAGAGAAGGGATCCATGGTTTGAGAGGTTTTATGACTTTATCTGCCCTAACTGGAGGAAGAAATGTCTTCAGTTTTGTCCTAAAACATGCTGAAAATGCATCTAATGTTTCTGTAGGAACTGAGATAAACGTTACAAGCATTCATCAACAGGTGGCCCATATGCTTTTTGGTGCTGAAGCCTTTATTGCACTTCCTGGAGGTTTGGATACTTTTGAGGAGATATTCTACATTACATCATGGTGTAAAATGAACCTTCACAAGAAGCCATTAGGATTGTTATGTTGTCAAAATTTCCAATGGAGTTTATGGATCCATTGATCTTGATTGAAGGTAGCAGCGGAATGATTTGTTGGTTCTATGGTCTTCCTTAGCCAAATCACTAGATTCCTCAATAGGACTTAATATTTCTCTTTGATGGGGCAGAGAAAATTAGGTTTTTTTTATTTGACATCTTGGGGACCATGACCACTGGTTGATTATATACCTGTTAGGGTTCTCATTAAACCTTAACAGACCAAATCCTGGTTTCCACTCATATAAGCCCATATTATTATTGTTGATAGTCTAATGGGCTTACCAATATCAGATCACCTTAATTGAGCCCAATTAAATAGCTAATATAAATTCTATAAATAATATATCAGCCCATATTAATTATTAGAAATAAAAATTTCTAACAATCTGCCACTTGGGATTTATATTCATTTAAGTATTTATATTTACAAAATTCTTCAGACGTGCAACTGTATGCTATTTAATTTTAGACTATCCTTAAACAATCTGGTCCATCTTATAATACAACAGGGAACCATTGCAGATGTCATCGTAATTGGATTTGATTAGACCATAGTGATCACCACAATTATATGTACTCGATGACATAGATCAAATATGGATAAGTGGCATGGAAATTACATGTAATGTGATCTTAGGCATGCCTATTTCCAACTGGTCTAAACTTTATTTTTTATAAAGATCATCACAATATAAGTTTTGTATAAAATAAGTTAAATCAAAATAAAAAACATCAACCAAAACATATAGAATAAATGGGACTCCCAGTTAAATTAAGATTCTGTAAGGAATTACACTCATATGAACAATGTGCTCATGAAAAACTTTAGGCACCAAACCTTTAGTGAGTGGATCAGCTAGCATAAATTTAGTCCCTATGTGTTCTATAGAAATTTGTTTATTCTGAACTTTTTCCTTTACAACCAAAAACTTAATATCAATGAATTTTGACTTGGTTGTACTGTTGTTGTTGTTGGAATAAATAACTGCTGAGTTATTATCACAATAGATCTTCAATGGTCTTTCAATACCATTAACCACACGCAAATTAGTGACAAAATTTCACAGCCATATACCATGGTTGGATGCCTCAAAACAAGCAATAAATTTTGCATCCATGGTTGAAGAAGCTATAATAGTCTATTTAACAGACTTCCAAGAGATAGCTCCTCCAGCCAACATGAAAATATATCCTGATGTGGAGCGTTTGCTGTCTTGACATCCAGCGAAATCAGAGTCAGAGTACCCAATGATCTTCAAATTGTCTGACTTTTGAAAAGTTAGTGTCGCGACCGGGATCGCGGCGGCATGGCCGACCCTCAAAACGATCTTTTAGTTTGGTTCGAAAAGAAAAACAGGGAGTCGCCACCAATATTTTTAGGATAAAATATCGGGAAAACCTTTCGTTAAAGCACTGGTTATAAAAATGAAATTCCATGTTCGGGAGTCTAATTACAGGTGAGGAAGGTATTAGCACCTCACAACTGTTCGTTATAAAAACGGTTACCTCAATATGATAGCGCGCATTATAATTAACCCAATAATTATTTTAACTTCTTCATGAAAAGAAAGTATACGAGATGATAGAACATACAAAAATAAACAACGATAAACACGGGATATTTACATGAGATTAACGGGACATCTCGTCTAAGTTAAACTCGTTCCTCCTCTTTTTTTATAGAAAAATAAAAATTGCAATAATAATGAGAATAATAATAATCATTACAACTTTTATGCTAGTCCAAATAAAATGTAAGAAGCACTCTTTTTTTTTGTTACATATTTATTACAAACTTAAGAAAGGGTAAAAAAGAAAAGAAAAGAAAATAACAGTGATTTATTTAAGTGGGAAAATGGAATACCAAGTGAAAAAATGGAAATCCGAGTGAAAAGGTGAAAAATCGAGTGCAAAATGGGAAAACCGAGTGAAAAAGTATACCGAGTAAGAAAGTGGGAAAACCGAGTGGAAGATGAATACCGAGTGAAAAAGTGGGCTGACTGAGGGAGAAAAACAGTGTGGGGTTGAGAAGAGTTTGAAGGTGTTTAGAGGGAGAGAAAGGGCTGTGTTGTATGGTAGGAGGAGGACGGTGTTGGGAGAGGGGTGAGTGAAGATGGTGTGGGGAGAGGAGGTCAGACAGTGAGAGGAAAAGGAAGGTGTTGGTCTTTTGAGGGGGGCTGTCAGGTGAGGAAAGAGAGAAGGAGTGTACGATGTTGAGAGGGATGAGTGAGGAGTGAGAGAGGATGGGAACGGTGTTGGAGGCTGTGAGGAGGGGACTGTGAGGTGGTTTGAGGGATGTAAGTAGTGAGGGGGACGGTTGAGAGAGGAAGAGAGGGGGTGTAAGGTGGTTTTTTCTCAAAATGAAGGCCCTCCTTTGAAGGTTTCAGGATCCTCTCTATTTATAGAGGTCCTGGACGCCCACCAGCAGTGGCAAGTGGAATTTTTTTATTATTTTTCCTTGCCAGCCGCCCCACTTGACCAGCCTGGATGGAGTTGGTGAACACAGCTTGCACCTAGACAGCTATAGGGGTCGGCAGCTAGTGGGCCTCTCCTTTGTCACTTTGTCAGCCGCCCCCCTCAAGTCAAAGATCCACTTGGATAATGGAAATCCAAGTCAGCAAGGGCACTCGGTGGGAATATGGGTCGGATTTCGCCTTCTTTCCACAATCCGAGTAGAAAAGGTGCCTTTTGTGCACAAAACCGAGTGGAAAGGTGTAGTTTATACAAAAACCGAGTGTAGAATGACTCGGAACCGACTGAAATGGTTGGAGTACGACTCGGAATGTTTGAATAATGACTCAGAATTGGGTGAAAGATGACTCGGAAATGGTTTACGTATGGCTCGGAATTGGGTGAAAGTATGGCTCGGAATTGGCTAAAAAAATGGCTCAGAAATTGAGTGAAAGGACTCGGAAATGGTTTAAGTATGGCTCAGAAGTTGGTTTAAAAGGAAGACTCAGAATTGGGTGAAAATAGTTCACTCGGTTCTGATTGAAGATTGGTTCAATTGGTACTGACTGAAAAGAAAATGACTCGGAAGTGACTGAAGAGGGTTCACTCGGTGCTGACTGAAGAGGCATCACTCGGTACTGACTAAAGATTCTTCATTCGGTGCTGACTGAAAAGGTATCACTCGGTATTGACCAAAGATTCTTCATTCGGTGTTGATTAAGAGAGGACTCACTCAGTGCTGACTGGAGATTCTTCACTCGGTGCAGACTGAAGAAATCTCACTCGGTGCTGACTGAAGAGATCTCACTCGGTGTTGATTGCTCAGGAGTCTCCAATCGGATGTGCTCACTCGTTGGAATCTCACTCGGGCTTAGTTTGAAATATTGAGTCCGCCTCAAGGTGATTCACTCAGGGTCGGAACCTTTCTTGCTTGATCATTCAGGTGATCATTCAATGGCTTCTGCTCGGAACCAACTCACTCGAGAGTCAGCCTCATGCTCCAATCAGAATTTAAAACTTAGCTTCTCACTCGGAATGGTTCATTTAGGACTCGGTCTCGGAATGGTTTCAATTGGTACCTTCTAAAATGTCTCACCCGGCTTCTGGGAACGAACCATTCGGAAAGACCTGCGGGAGTCATTCAGTCGACTCTTTCTTCATTCCACCCGGACACATTCATCTAGAAACCCGACTGGCTTCTCACTCGGAATTTCTTTCAGTCGTCAACCATTCCTTCCTTTCCAATCAGAAATGGCTTTCATTCTGAGTCGGCCTTATTTTTACTCGGTTTCAATCACCAATCATCAATCATCAATTGGAGGGGCTTTACTCGGCAGCACTTCTATTTGAAGCATTCACTCGGTCTCTCTATGTGCATCAGTGCTCACTCAGAATCGTTCCATCAATCCACTTGGATATTTGGGAGTCGTCCTTATTTTTACTCGGTTACCGAGAGGTCAGAACCACTCTTTCTTTGACTTCACATTGACAGTCGTGAAGTAAGTTTCACTCAGAAGCTCATCACTCGGATTTTCTTCAAAAATGGCAGAACTTCACTGCTTGAAGGATTTACTCGGAACTGACTTTGGGAATCGGTCTCATCTTCCAATCAGAATGGAAGTTGGACATTTACACTCGGAATTGGTCTTATTCCTTACTCAGAATTTAGAACTTTGATAACCACTCGGAAACCGCCTTCTTATCACTCAGAACTTGGAAACTTTGACATATCCACTCGGAAACTGCCTTCTTATCAGTCAGAAATTGGAATTTGGCAATCTGACTCGGAATTGGCCTTCTTTCCACTCAGAACTTGGAATTTCACTCGGAATTGGCCTTCTTTCCAGTCAGAATTTGGAATTTCACTCGGAATTGGCCTTCTTATCAGTAAGAAATTGGAATTTGGCATATCCACTCGGAAACAGCCTTCTTCTCACTCAGAACTTGGAAATTTGGCAATTTTCACTCGGAACCTGCCTTTTTTCCACTCAGAAATTGGAATTTGACCATTTTCACTCGGAAATAGCCTTTTTTCCAGTCAGAATTTGGAATTTCAGCAATTTTCACTCGGCAAAATCCTTTTCCTTACTCAGAACTCGGGATCTTGGGAATTTGCACTCGGATAGTCTCATTTCGCTCGGAATTTCTTTCCCTGAGTCCTTTCTTGAAGCTTTTTCTTCATTTTTTGAAATTTTCTTGAAGCCCAATCAGAATATCACCTTGCCACGTTTCACTCGGAGCCTCTTTACTCGGAAATGATCATTCCGAGTCATCTTACTCGGAAATGATCATTTCCGAGTCAAAATTTATTTTTTATTTTTTTTAATTATTTTTTTTACCCCCTTTTTTTTTACTATTTGGATTCTTTTCACTTGTGGATATCAATCGGACTGAAATAGGTGTTCACAGTTAGCGTATATCCTTTTGTTCTCTTCAAGTAGTGCATTATACGCTTTACTGCCTTTCAATGCTGCATCCCAGGATTACTTAAGTATTTGCCCAAAACTCCCACTACAAATGCAATATCGGGACGAGTACAAACTTAAGCATACATAAGACTTCCCACAACTGAAGCATAGGGAATCTTTTACATCTCATTTATTTCAAGATCATTATTAGGACACTGTTTGAGGCTAAATTTGTCTCCTTTAGCTATCGGGGTATCTCTTGGTTTACAATGTTTCATGTCGAATCTATCTAAAACTTTATCGATATAGCTCTCTTGTGATAACCTTAAGATACCAAGAGAACGATCTCTTAGTATTTCAATACCTAATACAAAAGAGGCTTCACTAAGATCTTTCATTTCAAAATTCTTTGTTAGAAATTTCTTGGTTTCATGCAATAAGCCTGTATCGCTGCTAGCAAGTAGTATATCATCGACATATAACACCAAGAATATATATTTACTCCCACTAAATTTATGATAAACATAATCATCAACTATATTTTCCTTAAAACCATATGAGGTAATAGTTTGATGAAATTTGTGATACCATTGACGGGAAGCTTCTTTGAGACCATAGATGAATTTCTTTAATTTACATACCATAGACTTTGAGTCACCAATTACAAAATTTTCTAGTTGTAACATGTAAATTGTTTCTTCTACGTCACCATTTAGGAACGCAGTTTTAACATCCATCTGATGAAGCTCTAGGTCATAATGAGCTATAAGTGCCATGATTGTCCTAAAAGAATCCTTCGAAGACACTAGAGAGAAGGTTTCTTTGTAGTCAATGCCTTCTTTTTGAGCGAAGCCTTTAGCAACTAAACGGGCCTTATATCTCTCAACATTACCCTTTGAATCCCTCTTGGTTTTAAATATCCATTTACAACCAATGGGTTTCACACCTTTAGGTAATTCAATAAGATCCCAAACATTATTGTCTTGCATAGACTTCATCTCATCCTTCATAGCATCAATCCACTTTTGAGAGTTAGAACTTTGTATAGCTTGACAGAAATTGAGTGGATCATTTTCTGTTAAACCAATCTCATCCTCATGTTCTTGAAGAAACACAACATAATCATCTGGAATTACACTTCTTCTTTCTCTAGTACATCTCCTCAATGGCACTTCTTGAGGTTGTTGAGCTTGCTCTATAGGTTCTTGAGGGAGAACCTCATTGTTGTCTTGTGTTGGGACAATGTTAGGAATAACTTCATTATTGTCCTCTATTATAAGAGTAGATACTGGAATAGTCATAGGCACGAGAACTTGGTCTTGGTTAAAAACCAATTCTTCCTCAAAGATAACATTCATTATGTTATCTTCCTTCCCAAACTCAACATCCTCAAGGAATCTCACATTCCCTGTCTCAAAAATTGATTTAGTAGTAGGATTGTAAAATTTATAGCCCTGAGAACATTCAGGATAACCAACAAAATAACAGCTAACAGTCCTTGATTCCAGCTTGCTTTTATGCGGTCTATAAGAACATGCCTCAGCTGGATAACCCAAAATGTGTAAATTTTTTTAAACTTGGCTTTTTACAAGTCTATAGCTCATAAGGAGTTTTGTTAACTGCTTTACTTGGCACCCTGTTTAAGATGTACACTATAGTCTTAAGCGCTTCTCCCCATAATGACTCTGGCAAAGAAGAATGACTAATCATACTTCTCACCATATCCTTAAGAGTCCTATTTCTACGTTCTGCAACACTATTCATGCTTGGTTTCCCAGGCATAGTATACTAAGGAACGATGCCATATTCCCGTAGGAAAAGCGCAAAAGACCCTGGACGTTGTTCACCTAGTCCATCATATCTACCATCATATTCACCTCCATGGTCAGATTTGATAACCTTAATTTTCTTTCCAAGTTGAAGTTCAACCTCAACTTTGAAAGTTTTGAAAACGTCTAGGGATTGAGACTTCTCATGAATTAAAATAGGCAGTCGTACCTTGAATAGTCATCTATGAACATAATAAAATATTGTTGTCCATTCCATGATGCCGTAGGGAATAGTCCATAGATATCTGTGTGAATTAATTCTAAAACGTCCTTAGCCCTTTCAGCACCTAATTTTTTAGAGTTTGTTTGTTTGCCCTTAATGCATTCAACGTATACCTCAAACTTTGATAAGTCTAAGGGTCCAAGAATCTCATCTGACACAAGCCTTTGAATTCTCTATTTAGAGATATGGCCTAAACGCTTATGCCATAAAGTGGCTGAGTTCTCATTTAATTTACGTTTTGTTAATTTGTAGTATTTCATTATGAGAGGCAATAACATCAAGCATATATAGATTATCAATCAAACAACCAGAACCAACAATATTTGAATTTTGATAGAGACTAAATTTATTATTTCCAAATGAACATGAAAAACCAAATCTGTCCAAATTAGAAATAGAAATTAAATTCCGCCTAAAAGACGGTACGACAAAAGTCTCAAATAAATCCAAATGAAATCTAGTTTATAAATGTAATCTTTTGTTATCATTTGGCGGTCGACTCCAAAGGAAACCCTGCATGGATATGCTAATATGAGTAGTAGCACCAGAATCTACCCACCAAATATTATGAGGTATAAAAGCTAAATTAACTTCAGAACAAACAAAAGAGAGATTAAATTAATTTCTATAACAGGGATTGCTTTGGCAATAAATATTATATCAATTAATCTAATTAAAAAAAATACTAGTGTTGCCCTTCCTCACATTGGGTGGTTGTTCTAAATTATTAAAAGGCCACTAGAGTTCAGACTCCACCCATGATGTTGGCCACAACGATAGGAAGTCTACCAGGTGTGGGCATCATGAGAAAGTCACACTCTAGCTAAGGCTCTCACAATGTCAGACGGAGACGAATGCCCCAAATAACACCGCTACACAACCTCCCCTAAACTTACGGTTTATTCAGACCCCTGGGTATAGGGTCCCACTCGAAGTAAGTGAAAGGACACAAATTAATCAATAATTAAGGCCTTTTATCTGCCTAAATTTTTATTCAAATTAAAATATAACGACCAGATTAAAAAAAATTACGATGTATATATATAAAACCTCATTTAATATATATATATATGTATTGCAACAACATTTCAAAAAAAAATTTAACATATATATATAAATAGAAACGTATTTAATATATATAATTAATTTAAAATCAAGGCACGGGATAATATATATATTAATTTTTTTAAAAAAAGTATCACAACAGCATGCCAAAAAAATGCCGCATACATAATATAATAATATTAAAACCAAAACCATAATATAATAAAGAAAAAAAGGCATAGTAACAACCTAATCCAACACCATAATATAATAATATTATATTATAACCATATAAAAAATTAAAATGCATGCATTATATGCAGGTGCCTTATTAAATGCTTATTCAAATGTGCCTTATGGTGCATTTAAGGTCAAAAGAAAAAATGGCACGACAACAAAATTTATAAAATAATGATATACCTCAAATGAAATTCACTTTCATAATGAAATCAGGGAATTATGTAATTACAAGGCAATTACAATAAATCAATTGCATTTAATATGTTGAATGCCACGTAATATTGAAAAAAAAACTTAATGGCACTCACGTTATGGCAATTACTATAGCACTTAATTAATGGTGAGAAACTTTTTAGTGCTTCCTAGCTAATTTACACGACGCCATTCATATCCCCTATTCGCATAGGAAATATACTGGATCCATACATTAATGCATTATAACATATGTATAAATGTATATATTATTTATTATAATAATATATTGCTGAAACCATATAATATATAATGAACGTGAATCACAATCGCATCATGTTACCAAAAAATAAAACTCAAGAGGATATTATCGATGAGTATATTATTGGAAAACCCAAAATTAATTATATAAAATCTAAACTGTTCCTAATAAATCAATCAACCTTATAATCCAATAGTCTAACAGTAAGGGGGCTCTGATACCACTTGTTGTCAAAATTCCCAATGCACTTTATGGATTTCCAAATAAAACTCAATAGCCATTACATTAGATTATTGAATAAAATAGGGACTATAGAATTACCTGGATCCATTGATCTTGGCTGAAGGTAGCAGCGGCATGATTTGTTAGTTCTAAGGTCTTCCTCAACCAAATCACTGGATTCCTCAATAGGACTTGATATTTCTCTTTGATGGGGTAGAGAAAATTAGGTTTTTTTTTATTTGACATCTTGGGGACCATGACCACTGGTTGATTATATACCTATTAGGGTTCCCATTAAACCCTAACGGGCCAAATCCTAGTTTCTACTCATATAAGACCATATTATTATTGTTGATAGTCTAACGGGCTTACCAATATCAGATCACCTTAATTGAGCTCAATTAAATATCCAATATAAATTCTATAAATAATATATCAGTCCATATTAATTATTAAAAATTAAAATTTCTAACATGTTATATATTAATAGTTTTTATGATGGTTTATTATTTTTTTAGATAAAGTTGTAGAACAAGGCTTTATAACCTAAACAGATCGCTCACTCATTCATACTTCTTCAAATACAGATCAACTAATTAATATTTTGTAGGCCTTTTTACCTCTACCTCAAACATTTCTGAAGTAAGGATCGCGGGTGGAAGCGCAAGAATCTAGAACCAGACACCACTCTTCGGTTATAATTTCTTTCTCACTTTTATCTCTATTTAAAAAATAAAAAAGAGACTGTGGAAATCATATAAGACAATGAGGATAATGTCTTGAATAAGTGTAGGGGTATGATTGATATATAAAATTTATTATCCTTTTGTAATGGATGGGAAGAGTAAAGATTAATTTGGACAAGTTGAATCTAAAGTCATAAGATGCATCTTTGAGAACCAAAGTCTTGAGACACATCCTTTACTATACAATTTCATTGTTTTTATTGTTAAAAAATTTTATGTTTTGTAAAATCTTATTTAATTTTAGGGTTTGTAAAAGTTGTGAGGATGACCGAGTAAAGAAATGAAGCTCTTGAGACGCATCCTTACAACCAATTTCACTTAGTGTTTTTAGAAAAATAAAGTAAAAAACAATGTGATTTTGTTATGTAATTTTTTTATTTTTTGTTTATTTATTTATTTAGAAAAACAACATTTATACCTAGCCACTGTCATTATCATCTATAACACCACTACCATCTCACTTTCTCAACCTACTCATCCCCATCGAAAAGAAAATACAACCATTATCTCCTTCCAATAATCACACATCCTTCATCTATAACTTTACCTCCGCTAGCAACATCTTTTGTGACCACTCGACATCACTGTAGTGACCCAAACACGACTAAACCACCACTAAACACTTAAGCCAACCCTCCACTCTTTTCTTTCAGATTGAAGCCACACCTCACCACTAACTAATCATTAGGATCTCTGTTTTCTTTTATTATTATTATTATTATTACAAGGGATGATTTGGTAGATTCTTTCTATAGGCATACGAATGGGTTGAGATGTATGTTATTGATCCTGATTTTGCTAATAATTTTGTTGAAGATGTTCTTTTTATGGGTTCTCACAAAAAATCTATAAAACAGGATGAAATGACACAAACAAATTATTTAGTTATACACTAACTGTTTCACATACATTTGAGTTGACCAACTTGTTATAGGTATCTTCATCAACACCAAGCGCTCCAGTAATAATAATAATAAAAAAATAGAGCAAGAAGCAAAAGGAACCATATCCTAACACCAATCTTTAGTTATAAAATATTTCCCTTATTTGTTTTGTTTCTGATTTCAAAAAATATATAAAATAAAAATTCCATATATATATATATATATTAGATAAAAATATTTTACATGCCCTATTATTAATTTTTAGGATTACTACGAGTAATAAATAATTACATCATCCTTGTCTAATATTTCATGACATGTTGTGAATAATTTCCTTGCATATTAATTCAATAAGTTGTTTGTGAAGATCAAATTGTATATGAATTGTGATAGATTAACCATTCCTGGTGAGATTCTGAGCTTAATTGGATGGACTACCTTGTGACATCTTTCTTCTTTCTTGATTGACCTTTATTTGTTAGTACTCTAGAACTTGACTTGTTTCTTCTTGATGTATTATGTTCAATGTACATGCTTTGATATGATTAAGGCCATTTTTATTTTCTCCACCCACTAGCCATATACCCTACCTTGTACATTTTCTATTGTTAACCACTTTGAGCCTACGAACATTCATTTCTTGATTTAGCCACATAATTAATCAAAAAACCAAAAAAAAATGACCACCCTTGCCTAGGAATTGATTAAGAGTTTTGGAATTGTTATGGATAAAGGTTTTTGATGATTATGGAAATATACCCAAGTTTATTTATGTAGTTAGTATGTAATGTATTTTATTCATACTTATCATGACTTCTTGATATAAGGGATGATGTGTACTACTTATTATTTCAGATTTCAAAAGAAATCAAAATCAATAGAAGGGAAGAAAAAATTTCTTTTTCTGTTGTTTCTCATTTTAGTTTTTGGTTTTGTTTTGCCCTAGAGTGTAAAAGCTTAAGTGTGGGGGAATTTGATGAATCAATTGTAATACACTAATTAAAGTTTTACAATTGGGGCTTATTATATATTTACTATGTTTAATGATAGTATTTTAATTAAGTTTTATGTTGTTCAATTTAATTGAAGTATTATGTATATATGTTTCAAATTTCATTTTTTGTTTGTATCTTGAGTATCTTATCTTGTTTTGGTCATAACTGGGCTTTTCTGATCCAAATTGGCTGATCTTGGAGCCCATGGAAAGCTAAGACAAAGGCATACATTATGATGATCACATTTGATTATTTTGCATCTGAAAATGATGAAGAAATAAAGCTTGAATCAATCAACTCATATTTGTCCTACCAACATTGACATAGTTTACTAATTTATATATATCTCAAGCTGTAGATGTCCAAATGACATGATTCTTGTGTCAAATTTTTAATAAGATAAATATCTACAACGTTTATGTTGAAGGTTTGGTGAAATTATGTCATCTAAAGGGTTAGAATCGGCGTACAAGATGGAAAATGTGAAGAAAGATGAATTTCAAAAAGTACCATTGTCTTTTCTTTGAATTTATGTAATCTCAACCCCACCAATGTTGAAAAGAATTGCATTAATGTGCAGCACATGAATGTATAGTGCTCTGATACCTTGACTGTAAATTGATGCTTGAAGTTGTAAGGAAGACACACAAGAGATACACAATAAATACATGCTTAAGTATTCATTATATTTCTATGTCTTTACTTTAGTTTCTTATGTTTTAATTCTTCTTTCTCTTACTTTATTTCTTTGCTCTATATTCAATTCCTTATGTTATGATTTTCATTTCCCTTTCTCAATATGAAGTAAGTTAATTTCATTATTTGTTATTTTCTTTTATAATCAAAGTTATGGTTAACTTAAATTTATCTTTCATTGTTTAAAATCATCATGGAAGCTTAATCTTTTAAAATCAATTCAAGGAATTTAATTTTTCTTTATGTTAACTTTGAATTCTTGTTCTTAATATTTTGATTGAAGATAATTAATTTTCTTTGTTTCTCAAACACTTATGATAGTAGATTATTTAAGTGTATAACTGATTGGTATACAATTAAACAATGTATAATCTAAAATGATGTTGGTTGGTTAATTAATAATCAATTTGAGAACAAAGATTAAGTCACTAAATAAGAGATTTCTATTTAGTTTCTTAACTCAACCAAATTATGATTTTAAAGTTAACTTAGTAATTAATAAGAATATATTGATTGATTATTCTTATTAGTTCATTAATTTGATTCTAGAAGATTTTCTGGAATATAATCATTTAAGGATTCCAAGTGATTCAAGGTTAAGAAATTAATTATATTTAATCATATTTCTGATCAATGATTAGTTAACTAAAGATTTATTAATTCCTTAGGTTGGTTGTTTCTAAATTTAATTTATCACCCACTCTTAAATTTAATTTTTGCATTATTATTTAGTTTCCTTTCTAATCTCAACTACAAACCCCCTTTTAGTATAAAAATTGAGTGTACTTAATTTGACTAAGGTCTTCGAGAAATGACTAAGGTTGCTTACCTTATACTACATTAGTTTAACTTTTTATTTGACTCGACAATGACAGTGTGTCAATTATCTCTATCTCCTCAATTTTAGAAACTTATATCTATCCCCTATCTTAGAAAATTATCCCTATATATTAGATATTAGGTTGATATCATGACTCTTGTAACATCCCGAATTTTATAAAGATGATTAAATAGGAGGAATAAATATTAAATAATTATAAATGGGTTAATAAGTGTCTCAAAAATATTGAAATAATTAAAATGAGATTTATGAGGATTATTTATAATTTATTGGGGCTTTAAAAGTTAAATTATACCCGGTGAAGATATGGGTGTCGGACTAAGTATCTCCGATTGAGATGCCATTGGTCAGGGCTATTAAGAATATTATTGGGAATCCGAATCTATATTCAGAATAATTTTTAGATTTAGTATTGAGCCCGAACGGAGATCCTGTTTGATTTGAAACGGAGAATTTTAAGTGGTGAATTAAGAATTAAAACACAAAACCTCTCTTTTCTCTCATTTCTCACGTTGGCCTCTCTCCTCCTCTTTCATTCACTTTCCTTTTCTTCCTTTCCCTTCATTCTTCTTCTCCAAAACCGTTCACTCCCTCTGTCCCTCCATAAATCATTTTTCATCCAAAAAGCTTAGGATCTAATGGAATCATGAGGCAAGGAAGGCACTTGGAGCAAAGCTTGGCTCATCTCTTCTTCTCTTCCTCTCATTTTCCTTTTGGGGTTTGAGCTTGGAGAAAGAGGTATGATCTTGAACATCCATGGCTTTAGTTTATGGTTTTGAGCCTATTTAAGTATTGTGATGGGAGATTGGGTGTTGTTTTGATGGAAAATGGCTTGGGGAACCAAACCCTAGCTTATGAAACCATTAGGGATTGTTGTTATGGTTGTTAAGGGTATGAGTGATATGTTGTTAGCTCATGAGTGCTTGAGATGATGCATATAAATGGGTGAAATTGATGATTGTTGATTATTGGTGAAAACCCTAGGTTTAGGAATTTGGGGCTTTTGGCCAATTGATAGGTATTAATGATTTATGCTTTAGAATGGGTCTTGGGAAGATTGGAATTGATTATTTGTGGTGATGGTTGGGTTTTAATGGAACCCTAACTTTAATATATTGGGGGAAAATGTAAAATGTGAGTAGAGTGTAAGTTTAATGATGTTAGAGAATGATGTTAATGATGAGAGATAGCCATTGATGATGAATTGACGAATCTTGATAATGGTTGTTGAGTTTTGATGAAAACTCTTGTCCTAAGAATTTGAGGGAATATATGTATTGTGGTTAGGAAGGTTGAATTGAATGTGGGTAGAAAATACCTAATGTAGGTGTTAATATGAGTATGAAATGATGAATATGAACACCAAAGCCATGGTGAATGTGAGGGGTTAGTGAAATGAGCATGTGTCTTGATGGGGTCTTAGACCATTGGTGTGCCATATGGGATTGTTGATGGATAATGGTTTGATAGGAGCCAAGTGGCTCATGATGAACTTGAATGGGAAATGGATAGTTTGAGTAATAAGGAACACATTATGAATGATAAGAGTGATATTGATGTCGTTGGACGTAGTTGGCCCTTTGATATCTAGAGAACCTTGGTTTTGGGAAAGGAATTCCTGAAGCCTAACACAATGGTATGAATTGGTGTTTTAGCAAGTCTAGGACTTGATATTGGGTTTATGATAAGCTAGCAAATGTTTAGAATTATGAGGAATGCCTTGAGATGACTTACTAATTGTATGAATGCATATGTATGTCGTGTAGATTGTGTTCCAGACTATATGGCGGAGCTTTTGGAGCGTGCATTCGGATTTCGGCTCTTCCCTCGAGGTAGGAGAGGAGTTTACATTCAAATTGCATGAGTTGTATAATTGATGATTATTGTATGTTATGATACTCATGCTTGCCTTGTATTGTTTATAGTGAAATGATATGAGTGGTAAATTATTGGCTATTGAGAATGATTTGTGTATGTATATGTTGATGATGAATGTTTAGTGTCCCTTGATGGGAGTAGTGTGTTATTGATGGATAACCCATGAGGGGTTGAATTAAATATATGCTAATGAACCACCCTTGAGGGGATGAAGTGTATGCCTTGTGAATTGAGGAATTCATATGGATGCTTGGCATTGAATGTGATGGCCATTGTAATGGCATTAATGATAAGATTGAAAGATAATGCATAATTAAGGAACTAAAAGAGCCAAATAGAGTTTTATGAGGATTGAATGGCATGGGATAGTTCCAATAGCTTCTATATATAGTTTATAACTTGTAGAAACTGGAGTGGGTCAATTCTAATGAGAATAGGCCCTTGAGTTGCACAAAAGTGCCTCAAAACGGGTAAAACGTATTTATGCGCATAAGTCCCTCATTTTTAGGAATTTTTGAGTGAGTCGGTGGCCACGCGTCACAAATGGTGTAATTTAGTTGGTGTCAAAAATTGGTAGCATTTGGAGTTGATATGAAAAAGTTAGAGGGGTTGGAAGTCCATAAATTATGCATTTTCTGCATAATTTCTGCAGTCTGATAGGCCGTAATCGATTAGATTATCAGTCTAATCGATTACGAGGATTCTGTTCCATGGTAATCGATTGGCTTAATCGATTATAAACCTGTACGCAGCCTAGTAATCAATTGTGTTCGAGGGTGTAATCGATTAGACACCAGACAGAACCAATGTAATCGATTGCATTCGAAGGTGTAATCGATTATGTACTAAAACAGAAACAAGGTAATCGATTACCCTAATCTCGTAATCGATTATGAACAACATCTGATACATTATACCACACACAGAAGCATTGTAATCGATTAGCGGCTACCCCATAATCGATTATCACTAGCTAAATTGATTAAATCAGCTTAGAATTTACATCTTTACTTTTTTGGGTACTTATCTTGTCCCCCTTGGACTTTTAGGCCTACTTGACAATTAAATGGAGTATTCTAAAACCTTCTTCCAATCCCATGTATACTTTTAGAGTAATTACGAGCGAATCCACTAGGGGAACATGTGTGGTTTGTCTTAGTGGTGATTGGGGAATGGCTTAAGGCCTTGGCAAGGTATGTGTATGCCTATGCTATGTTATGAAAACATGTATGTTTCCCCTCTATTGATATATTATGAATCTTGATGAAAAGTAAATGATGTGATTGTATGACATACCTTGATGGACGATGGGACTAATAAGGGGACAATTTAATGGCAATGAATTATTATAACTCAATGAATTTTGAAAAAGTGTCAACGATGATTATTATTATTGTTAAGCCCTTGTGTATGACGCAAGTGAACTATTGTGTATATAACTTGGATTGTATTGGCTAGCATGTGATGCTACAAACTAGAAATGTGTTTGTTGTCATGCCTTGTTGAATTCCATGTGTGGATTAATATGAGATTGATATGTTGACTATTGAGATGCCAAGTAAATGAATGAATATGCCTTGAGGGGCTTTGTAAATAATTGTATGCTTTCAATTGAAAATGTCAAATTAAAATACATCCCTAAGTGAGAGGGTGAGATATCCTTACGAGGTTGATGGGCATATGCATTATTGCATTTTGCATTCATGGCATGACATAACATTGAATATGTGGTTGCGATCACAAAGATGAAAGATCCTGCGGGATTCTATGAAGGGAGTACCCCTTGCGGGGCGGGAAACCAACTTGATGATGATATGATATTGAGCCGGTGGTTGCGATCACCTGGTTGTGGAAAGTGAAAGGCCCTGCGGGGACCATTATATGATGATGAACCAGTGGTTGCGATCACTTGGTATTTGAAATGAAAAAGGGCTTGTGAGTTCCTATGATGCCCGTGGTTGCGATCACGAGGCGAGAGTACCCCTTGCGAGGCGGGAAACCATTATGAATTATTGAACGTGGTTGCGATCACGAGAAAGCACCTTGCGAGGCTGCTAGAAGGAGTACCCCTTGCGAGGCGGGAAACCCATGTGAATGAATGATATGGTGGTTGCGATCACCTGAAGAAATGAAATGGACCCATTGCATATGCATTAAACAGTTGACAAATGCATTAGCCATAAGAGCATGGCATTTGAGGTGGGATGACCACGAGAGATGAAAGACCCTTTGCGAGGAGGAATGGAATAAAGATTTAATAAGATGATGATAATGATTATGAATGTCCTTGTTGATAAGTGGCAATGTGATTGTGTATGTGCTTGTGCTTGCTTATGTTGTGAAATGCGTTTCATGAGGGTTGTATACCTAGTATATCAATGTGATGATGATTGAATGATGAATTAATGATTTTATAGCAAAGCACACATGATGATTGTATGCATGTACACATAATCACAATATATTTATATTCGTCATTTTGAATGTATAACTCACTCTCCCATGTGGTCTCCGTTTTAGCATTGTGATGCAGGTTGCCATAGGATGAGTTCGAATTTTAAATCAAAGCTTTAGTGAAGGTAAATAGTGGTAGAGGAAGTGTCTTGGCTGACATCAGTTGTGAACTATCATGTAATGAATTTATGAAATGAATAAGTTGCTTATGATGATATAGAGGATTTAGTGATTTTGGATATGTATAAGATAATCCCTTGAAATTGTGAATGGTGAATATAAATGTAGTATGTAAGAGATGATTAAATGTGTACTAGAAGGATTGAAATTGAATGATGAACATTGATGATTGTGGAAGTTGGGAGAAGATCCCCGTATGTATATGTATATATATATAACTGTGTCTTAGGCAAGGCATGTGTATGTTGTGAGTGAAATAGACAAGCTTTGTTTCAGTAGGTATATGTCGGATATTTGCATGCTTTGTCGAGCCTTTTCTCATATCGTCATATATAGGACTAGGCGTTTGCCCGGTATACACATTCTTCTTCCGCTGTAAACTCTATTATTTTTGTATACCGTTATGGGCATTTTAGTTATCGATCCAGTTATAAACTATTAAGTCTCACCTTTGGTCTTCCGTGGTTCGGGTTTCAATGTGACGTCGGACTTACTTTAGAACGCGAAAAATTTACTCGTATTTTATTAATCATTATGTTGATCACATCAGAATTCGAGCCCGGAAAACCGGGGTGTTACAACTCTTCTAGACCCTTCTTTGATGTATAAATATGGCCTAAAAACCTCCTTTATAATTCAAGTGTCATTTTTAAATAATAAACTTTAATTTCTTAGAGTAATTTTCTACGATTTAGTATTTACACGTTGAGAGTCAACATAACTAATTAATATTAATATGTATGTATATATATTCATATAAAATTAAACTTGTCTGTTGTAACTTATCTACGAATAGAAAATCCTATCCTTTATAGACTATATACGGTTTTGTTTTCTACACTACAAGCGTATAAAGAAATTGCTATTTTGCATTATCGCCCGAGTCAAAGATAAAAGAATGGCACAATTGAAGACCCTCTTCAATGTGAAGTTTCTAAAATAGGGCTTGCTTTTTTGGACAATGTAAAATAGGCTTGCTAATAAGGTTATGCAATTTGAACAATATCAATGCTACTCTTGCCTTTAGGTTTGATGATTGAGGTTAGTGCCTTGACTAGTTTGTACTATGAGTTTATGACCTGGCTCGAAAAATGGCACCGCAGTGCAAGTTATTTATTCTATACAAATTGTAATTTTTCAATATGATTTATAATTTTTATCATTGATTCATTTATAAATTGTTATCCAAACATCCAACTTTGTATTAATATATTATTAATTTTATTTTATCGTTTATCAATGCAGAGTTAGTTAATCATTTTATAATAGGTGTATATGATTTGATGATTAGGTAATAATAATATTAGAAAGTTGGGTTTGATGTGTTTTTTTGGGTTCTTGAAATGTATATATATTGAGATTGTTCTTTATGTTAATTTTCATTGTATTAAATCCATGCAATGCGTTTTGAAAATAGGATGATATTAATCCCAAGGCCGTGGTGCATTTGGTATAGTTTGTATTCTTCTCGTGTTATGAGATCTCTCCTTGTTTTATAAACAAATGTTAAACAATTGCAACTTTCAATTAAAAAGATGAAGTGTGTGTTACAAAAGCTGTGAAGGAAGATCGTCTTTATAGAAGCTGAGAAAGAAAAGATGTTGAAGAAGATCAAGAAATGGAGAATAATTCTTTCTTACAACTTTATTCGTTCACTCGAAGAAATTGTAACTATTTACGCACTCCGCAAACAACAAAGAAAGACCTTAAAAAGTGAGTAAAAATGTAGACTACAAAAAATTTACTACTTCATGAATTAATATCATCTTATTTTTAAAATGAAATATAACCATAGGATTAAAACTAAGGAACTTGCAACCTATTACACCCTTGAAAATTTTAGGAAGAAAGAAAAGATGATTAGGGGTGGCAAAACGGGTCAACGAGCCGGGCCAAGGCCCACGTAAGCCCGCCCAAATACGGGCCGGGCCGGGCCAAAAAGAAAAAATGGGTAAAAACATTGGCCCAGCCCATTTTCTATGTGGCCCGTGGGCAAAACGGGCCGGCCCCTTTTTTCTAAATTATTTATTTTTTATTTTAAATTTGTACTATTTTTAAGGTTTTTTTAAGAAAAAAACTTTATATATAAAAACTAGATTTTATCTTTTTTAAAACTAGTTTTTTTATAATTAACCCAATTTATTTTATTAAAAGTTCAAATAAATTATATTTACATTAAATGGAAACAAAACTTTATTATTTATATTTTATAATATTATACTATCAAATTTATAATAACATATATAAATTAGAAAAATATGAAAACATAACCTCTTTAACATATATAAATTATATAATAATATAAAAAATATTTTTTTAGTACTTCAATATTAGCCCAACGGGCCGGCCCGGCCCGTATAGGACTCATTTTTTACGGGCCAAAACGGGTCGGGCTTATATAGGAAAACAGACTCAAAACCTTGGCCCGACTCATCTATTTTCAATGGGTCAAACGAGTCAGCCCACGAGCTAAGCCCAAATTGCCACCCCTAAGGATGACACTCACCGTGTACTCCCTCATATTTTTATGTTTACTTTGGAGTTTTGATTTGCTTTTAAATATGTATTAAATATTTTTCTTTTAATTATATTTATATAGTTACACCTTAAGAGAAATAATTAAATACTATTAAATCATATAAAAAGAATTTATACTTTAGAAAAAAGAGGTAAAAAATGAGTTTATAAGAAATTTGTAAAAATAGTTTAGAAAGAAAGAAAAAATTGTAGGTGAGGAAACATATGCCCAAGATGTTAAATCCTTACCTGTGCTATAAACTCATTATGGATGGTTCTGCACTAGGGAGTTTCATGACCTTGGCATCCAGCATCCTCAATATGGATTGTCCTGCAACCATCATATCTGCATCAACCTCATATGCTATACAATCATCATTTCTTTTTATTTAGCTCTGTTTCTTTCTTCTTAAAACCTTCCAATTGCAGGTAACAAGTAATAGGGATAGAATAGAAATGTTTCTATCATGTTCACGGGTTAAAGTTGAATACTTTATATTGTCATTTGTAGCTTTTTGTTTCACCAAATGTCCACTTACCAAGGGAATTTTGGCTAAAATAGGCCATTTTTTAAAAATATTAATGCTTTTAAGGTTAGATAAAAAGTATTTGATGGTTTGGAACGAAATTATAAAATCACTCCTCCATCAGACAAAATTGAATCTTGATGTGACAACTTTCACCCTAGACCACCAAATACTTTTTTTTAACCCTAAAAGCGTAAATATTTTAAAAAAGTGGCCTATTTTGGCCAAAATAAGCCATTGGTTTACCATTTTTTTTTTCTCTTCTCCTTTGTCGTTTGTTTCACCACAATATACTGCCCACGGCCATTCCCGTATCTTCTTAATGACCGGGCCTCACAACACAATCCATACCAGTACTGTCACATTCCACAATTATTACACCAATATATTACCTCTTGGACACGAAATTGTTGCAGCGCATTAAAAACTATATTTAATTTTTAAAACTAGCAAGATGCTACATATTTAATATTTTCATATGCTAGTAAGTACACATCAGACAATTATGGATAGATAATTGTTTTAATTTCATTTATCTAATTCAAACTTATATCGAGTACAAAAGTATTTTTATAACTTGAATCTAAGATCAACCATTTATTAATTAACTTAAAATAATATTTTCCTTCAATAATATACGAAATAACTTTAGTACTCTCTATTCTCACAGACACACACGTGTTCAGATTTCGGAATAGGCATCACTTAAAGAGTTAAATTAGTTTATGGTAACATTATTGAGTCACTGAACCCTTCTCACTGGTCCCACTCGCCCTCATTGCTCCCCATTCCTCAATTCTTCACAGTTCTCTCTCTCTCAAACTCAACATCCATAGACCAATGACGAGAAAGGTGTCAAATTTCACCGATCTGATCCAAAGGGTCACCGCATCTTGCCTCCTCCACCCTCTAGCCACCGCCAAGCAACAGCGTAACTCGCCATGTGACTCGGAGGATAACAGAGACGAAGAAGAATGCGAAGAAGAAGACGAGGAGGAGGAGGAGGAGGAGGAGGAAGAAGAAGAAGAAGGGTACGAGGAAGAGAAAATGGTGGGGTTGAGAGCATTGAAGGTGAAGCAAATGGAGACGCTGATGGAGGAGGTATTCGAAACGGTGTCGTCTATGAAGAGGGCTTACGTGAGTTTGCAGGAGGCGCATTCGCCTTGGGACCCCGACAAGATGAGGTCTGCTGACGTGGCTGTCGTGTCGGAGCTCAGGAAGCTCGCCGTTTTGAGGGAGCGGTTCCGCCGGAGCGGCGGGAGGAGGAAGGGTCGGAGGAGAGGTGGAGGTGCGGCGCCGTTGAGGGAGGTGGTGGCGCCGTACGAGGCGGTGGTGGATGAGCTGAAGAAAGAGGTGAAGTCAAAGGATTTGGAGGTTCAGAATCTGAAAGAGAAGCTTGAGAATGTTGTTGCTCTTTCTAGTAATGGAAGTGGAGAGAAGAAGCCTGGGAGGTCTCAGTCTAAGAGGAAACTGGGAATTCAAGGTACAGTTTTGCAATGTGCAAAATTTTCATGAAATATTGAGAATGTTATGTTTGAATGGCTGGAAAAGATTCAGAAAAAGTGAAAAGATTCTTTTTGTTTTATTTTGTTATTTTGTTGATTTGAACTTTTATCTATGTTTCATTCGAAGTGATTCTTCCATCATGTGCATATGGGTGTTGGCTTTTGGAGAATTCTGAAATGGCATGATTTGTCATCTCAGAATCTCCTTTAAGCTAATCCAGATTGAAGCTTTCTAGAAGAGGAAGTGAATGGAGGATCCCATCTCCTATCCTCTAATTGATATGTTGGAAATTTTGAGATCTCACATCTCAGTTTCTTTTGTGAAATAATTTTTGCAGCAATTGCAGCAGTGCCAACCCCTGTACTCTTTGAGGCAACAATGGTGCAAGCGAGAGAAGCATCAAGGTCATTCGCATCTATGCTCCTGTCTCTCATGCACAATGCACATTGGGATATAACTGCTGCAGTTCGTTCCATTGAAGCAGCTACTGCTTCCGCTGACAAATTCCATAACACTTCAACCACATCCATTGTCTCTGCCCACCATGCCAAATATGCCCTTGAATCCTATATATCCAGGAAAATCTTCCAAGGGTTTGACCATGAGACTTTCTACATGGATGGAAGCCTCTCTTCCCTCCTCAACCCTGAACAGTTTCGTCGTGATTGTTTCACTCAATACCGGGACATGAAGTCCATGGATCCTGCCGAGCTTCTTGGAATCTTACCAACATGTCACTTTGGCAAATTCTGTTCCAAGAAGTACCTTTCCATTGTCCATCCAAAGATGGAGGAGTCCTTGTTTGGTAACATGGAGCAGCACAGCCAAGTCCAAGCAGGAAACCACCCCAGGAGTGAGTTCTACAATGAATTTTTAGGGATGGCCAAGGCAGTGTGGTTGCTTCATTTGCTGGCATTCTCATTGAACCCTGCACCGAGTCAGTTTGAGGCAAGTCGTGGAGCTGAGTTCCATCCCCAGTATATGGACAGTGTAGTGAAATTTTCAGGTGGACGAGTGCCAGCTGGTCAAGTTGTCGGGTTTGCAGTTAGCCCTGGATTTAAGCTTGGGAATGGGTCTGTAATAAAGGCCAGAGTTTATTTGATAGCAAGAACATAAGGTTTTACGAGTCATGGTTTTAAAAGAGCTGATTAGAGCGATCCAGATTTCTTCCTAGCAAGATTACTAGGCTGCTGATGTAATATGAATATCCTTAGGCTAGATTATTGATTTCCACTTGAAACCAACTTGGACATGTGCTATCTTGACAGGTGATTTTGAGTGTAACCTTGAAGTGATTATGTCTTATGATATACTGGTAGTTCGCTCCCAAATCTATGATAGTAAGCTAATGATTTTTTTCCGTGGAATTTTAGCTTAGAAATGAAACAAAAGGAGAATTATTAGATTTCCCGAATCCACAGTATTTGGGTTCTCGTTGGAACCAACAAACTCCATATTCGTTATCAATAACAATGGACCCCGGAACAATATGTCAACAAAAAGGAATGAATTATTGACTCTAGATACTTTACACTAGTTTCCATACATGTTTCATTTCATTTGTCTGTTCAGTGATTCAATGAGTGGGAGATGATCAATTCATTCCCAGAAAAAAAAATGATACAGTGCAGTGTAGACCTTTCAGTAAATGTAATTTCACGGTCCATTCATTGGCTAAGAATGTTTGAACTGCGGCAATGCATCCAATGGCACAGGTACGAAACAACCAAAGGTAGTTTGCCGGTTTATTCATTGGCTAGGAATATATGAAGCGTGACATCCATCCACACGGCAGAAGTAGGAAACACGTAGAAAGGCAACCTTTCTTCTGTGGCAAATCTGATGACCCTCTGATGCGCATAGCAATCTTACGACCAAAAACACTATTTGCTTGGTGAATCTCAATCATGAAGAGTGACACTGTTTATCCTCTGAAAAGTCCCTTAGCCTGTCACATGAATAACACAGCACTTTCAATATTGACAAGCAGATTTATACAACGTGTTTGAAGTTGCAACATTGTTTATTTATCCTCTGAAAAGTTTATGATATAGCTTCTAGATGGATGTGATTTTGAACTATTTCAATGTGATTTTGTTACAAAACCAAATGCGTCATAGACGTGTAAAACGCCATGTGAAGTGAAACAGACCCCCAAGACAAAAAAAAAACAGAAGGCGAAAGCAGTGTTCTGTAATTTAACGGATCAATTTAAGGGAAAATTAATGCCGTCTTTGTCCAATGAGTCTAGATTAACCGGACGAATTTTACGGAGAAGTCACGCTGTCTTCGCCTAAGGAGACAACATCATCTAAAGTGAGAAACTGTAGAGGAAAAGCAAGAGGAAATCTACCCCTGATTTGAATTGAATTAAGCTTGGAGATGCTTTAACTCGTATAAAAAATAGATATATCCTTACCTTCTCGACAAATACAACTTACTTCGGAGGAACTAAATCCATGGACAGATCATTCTACATATTATAACTTTCGGGCAAAAAATCTATTTATTTAATTGTGATCAAGGAGAAAAAATATGTTACTAAACGTTATTTTTCTCCAGATGACATCAAACAATAGAGGCTGAAGCAGCAGAGAAAAATAATCATTGAAAATTGTGCTTAGACTAAGACAGAGCTAACATACACTTAGCAGGCTGCGTAACCGAGTATATGCAATGCAAGTGGTTTAAACCTTCAAGCAGGAGATTTCTAATTGGATATCAAGATGCAATAGGATATATAGATTACATAAAATAACACTAGCTACATCGTCAAGATAATACGCATATCTTACTTGTTCAAAAGTAAGAAACATGACCACATTCCAGGCTCCTACTCGACCAAAATTAGGAAGGAAACCTTTATAGAAGGCCAAAAATCCCTGCAATACATTTGATATATGAGTTCAAACAGTCTAGAGAAAAAGATAAACTTTATACAGACTATTGGGTCAATTTATTTATCAAACCAACAAGATAAAGACGACAACTGTTAAAAAAAATTTCACTTTGCTCCAGATCAAAACAATAACGATTGGGGATCAAGTACGAAAAATCATATTCCTTGTTTGGGGATCAAGTGCTTGCCCAATAGCCTCTTTAATTAAGCACTAAAAATTTGTGCCCGGTTTCCCATCCCATGAGGTCTTTGCACAAGAGGCATTCATAAAACAATCACAACAACCCAAATAAAAACATAGCAACAAAAAGGTTCTAACAGTTGTAATTTGAAATAATCTTTCAATTTCCCTAGGTTTCAAGATTTTATAGTGGCATTACAATAATGGCCAAATAAAAAAAGAAAGTTCACTAACCTCATTAAACAAAGTCTTGAGAAGGCAGTCAAATGTGCTTTTGTAGGTTGAATCCCCCATCATCCTGGATTTCACCTGGAAATATATAGGCAATGATATAAGTCATCACTTGCTTCAAAAAACTAGAGGGTGTTTCTGCATAGGAATTTCACCAATATTGTTAATGAATCTTGTGATGGTTCTAGAATTTCAAAACAATTAGTTACTTGTAACATTGCAAGGATGTTTATGTAAGACCACAGTCAGAAACTCAGAATTATTGAAAGTACCCTCAAAAATTGTTTGGGTTATTTTTGGCTAATTCAGTATCAAAAAAGTTACACCAAAAGATTAAAAGTATATGATGTTGAACATGGTTCCTTCTTTTTCTGTCTCTTTTCATTCATAAACACGATTGTTGTGGCTATCAATGCTATGTACTTCTTAACCCCAAGTGCAGATTGCAGACAAACAAGAAAGGGGAAAAGGGGGGGTTGGGCACTGTAGCACCTACCACATCAACAGGAGAACCAATAAAAACAGCAAAAAGACCTGCTCCTAAGCCAGCTAGGAGGTGAGTGTAGACATTGTCCATGAACCCTGGAATTTTCAAAATTGTCTGCATAAGTATGAAAAATCAGAGCAGCATTGCGATTAAATTTTATGTTAAAGCAACAAATTTGAATTATAACAAAGATCCAATTTAGAATTCTCTATAATGTGATTACCCGTTTCACTTGATCATAACTAGCTAGTTCAGCGGCATTTATAATTGCATTCCGTGTTATATTGGGCCCAAGCCCAGTCCACAAGGCCCCTAACCCTTCCTAGGTTAGCAAAAGAAATAGAATTAGATTCATCTTGTATATTTTCATGTTCATACACAGAGAGGAACCAAACCAAAATCTCAGAAGGCTTACCTGTCTCAATATAGTTAAATATGCATCCATAGCACTAGAATAACGCCTAGGTACCCCAGGTGGTAGTTGACCTTCAGCTTGAAGCCTGACTTTGACTAGGTCCGTTGGATTAGCAACTGTTATTGCCAAAGCACCTATCACAAGTTCAAAACATGAGTGCTATAACATAAAATGAAATACATAACACACACCCGCGCGCGCAGACACATACATATATGTTGAATGCTAACTTCATCACCTTTGTGTAGCAGTAGACTTCTCCACACTTTTGAATTGAACAATTCTCTTTATTTATAAGGAAAAAACAACTTGTGAGCATTTAAATCTTTTAGTTGAAAAGACAAATGTAATTGATTCTCTTTTGACTTTCCTTGTCTCTTTGCGTTTCTCATCCCTCCAATTTACATCTCTTTTTAATGTCAACTTTTATAATCCAAGAGTGATTGTAAATTCAATAGTTTAACTCCAGATTTACATCACGCAATCACTATTTCAGTGATTCACATATATGAAAAGATCCTGTGCTAGTAAGTGGCTTGATTAATAATAAAATTAGAACACGGCTAAAATATTAATTTTTCATGTAAATGTGAATAGAATGAAAGTAACTCCAGCGTTATTTGCCTTTTAAATTATAATATTTTTCCTTTGTCCTATCGAAATTTTAGAGGATGCTATCCTCCACACAAAGGTGAGAAGGTCAGTGAATGTTATGCAGTTTGAAGCAAAAAAACTGTTCAGAATTACTCACCAGTCAGCAAAGCAGCAAGTATCATATGGTATAAAGGAATCTCTCCAACAAATGCACTACCAACAAGATATGTTTTGACCTGTCCATGGTGCAGTTCATATGTACAACCCATGTTCCTCCAACTACATAGTCTTATTCAACGAAAGGAAGATATTTATACTCACAGGATCATATAACCCAATTCTTAAGCCCCCATATACACACTGGCGATGCAAACCAGGAATGATGCCTGTCCACAGAGCTGATATACCCTCTTCTCTAGCAATGGTCTGAATTGTGCCTAGCAAGCCCCTGTATTTAGGTGAACCGTTGCCATCATCAACCCCTCCCTTCTTTTGGAGTTGAAGCCTCACCTTTGCTGTGTCCAGAGGAATAGTACAAAACTACATAAAACCGAAGCACAAAGGAATTACTAGAATTACTTTTTTATAGGCAAGTTCTACCTGAAATTTCTATAACAGACTTTTGATTGAATATCGACACACATAATTATCAATGATGCCCCTTCAGAAAATAAATAAATAAATAAACAATGTAAAGGAGTTTGAAGCATTGATAGCCATTATTTTTTATAAATAAAGAAAAAGAAATTTCAGTAAGGATAAAAAGCAAAGTATAAAGCCAGAGGATAAGAGAATTCTCAATAAATTACGAAAGAAACACCTAGAAACAAAGAGATTGAGTCAGCTAACCAGGCATGTCAATTTATCTGCATGATATGTGAGTATTAAGAATGATAGGTGTAACTGAACATACCTTGGTACAATTTCAACTTATATTCACTTAAAATCTGAACCAATTAGTAACCTCTCTACCAGGATCTATAGTTCTTTCTTCCCAAAATACTCATTTATTATTAGTACTTAGATTCGAAGTTTCATGTGATTAATGTGCTATACTCTCCATTCAAATTCTGTTTCTATACATCCAATAATGCAACACATTACAGTATTGTTAAACATAAGAGGTGAGGAAATTCGCAAAGGCAAGATAAAGTGCTACACCACAGTTGATTTGAAAATTATGAGTTAAATTATCGCAATAATGACTAAATCAATGGCTTTAGAGGATCTAAATCCATGGAAACTATACCACTCCCTCTTCCTTCTGTTAAGTTTTACGATCAAAATTTATATTTGAAAAAAATAAGTTATCTATAAAGGAGTAAAGTTCAAACAAGTGAGATTAATGATTTCTTCCAACTAACCACAACAAAGAACATTATACAATGCATATTGCCAAGTGAATAACAAACACAATTTCACTTTTCACAACTTCCACACACACACATAAATAAACTCGATAAACTCAACTTCATACAAACGAGTTCTTATTATACGATCCGCTTTCTGTCTAAGACAATCCAATGCGAGTAACTTTACTTTTCCCATCAACGGTTCAAAATCGAAATGAAACGTAACGAATGCGCCGCGAAGCTGAAGGAGGAAGAGAAGGAAGGTTACCTCGGCGAAACACGCGGCGAAAGCGCTGCACAAGAAAGCTTGAGCGAACGAAATCTGGTTTGGATCTGACATTGTTAGCGTTGGCGAGAACTAAGAAGAAGAAGAAGAGAAAGAAAAGTGGATTTGAAAGGGTTGAGTGACTATGAAGAAGGAGAAGGAATCACTTTCAGTTAAATCTAGCCATCTTTCAAACGAGTTCAACGCCTTCGCGGTAAATAATAGATAGTATTAGTTATGTTACTTTCGCAACTCACAGAAAAGTTTTCGTCTAGATACATAGAGTGGTTCGTACTGAAGGAGTAGATGTGAACGTGACGCAGATGCAGCAGCAGTACTGAGAAAGCCACCCCTTTTTAATGAAATAAATATTCATGTTACTATTTATAAGAAAATTCATATATATATATATATATATATATATATATATATTTATTGATACAGTTATTTTTATAAAAAGATATTATAATATTGAATGATCTCACATGGAAATTCGGTATTATATTTCCTAGTTCATAGGCATTTTGACCCATTTGGGGTCCTTTTAAAAACAATTTGTAGAAATGGGGTCGTTTTTTAAAGAATTAGTTGTCCGGGTGCGTTTGTGTCAAATCATTATTCAAATTCGGCCAAGGAACAGACGAATTCACTGTTTTCGTCCACTGAGCAGGCGAGTATGTCAGGAATCGGACACGTGTCATTGCCCCAGGGATTCGCCTTTCCAGGAGACGAAATTGACCAGTCAATTTCGTCCATCCATCAGGCGATTTTATGACACATGGCCCCACGCTCTGACCTGACAGCTGCAGCCCTATTTCGTCTTGTTGAAAGACGAATTTAAATGTTATTACCTTATATTGAAAGACGAATTTGAAGGGAAATCGTCTGTTCGCCCAACGAAAAAGTGCGTATAAAATCCCACACACCCACCCACTCTGCTCACAGACACAAGAAGGAGAAGGAGGAACGTTTGCTCAGGAGAAGGAGAACGAGGAACTCAACTGCATGTTTATTGCTCTGGTGGTTTAGACGTTTGTTGTTAAGGTATGAAAATTTTAAAAAATATTTGGAGCATTTCTAATAAGTATGATGTTTGTGTGTTTACTGTTTATTGTTAAGGTATGAAATATTTTTAAAATATTTAAAGTATTTTTGATAAGTATTATATTAGTAATCTTTTAAATGTTAAAAATAATATTGGTATGTATGTATTTATGTATCTGTTTAATTAAGTTTTGAATGGAAATTAATATGAAGGCATTTTCAAGTTGGTGATTTAGAAGATTTTGAGGATGTCTTCTCCTGTGGTTTTGTACACTAATGGTCAAAAATACGAAGGCCCGGAAGGATATACGTTTGATGGTGACAAGAAGTTAATGTATGTCCGGCGAGGTATAACTATTGACCAACTGAAAGAAAAAATAGTTGCTAAGTTGGAACTTGAAGATACTACAGTGATTACCCATTTGACTAGTAGGTTGATAATTGATAAAAGAAAAAATAAATTTATGGCTTTTCAATTAACTGATGATGAGGAGATTGATGTTGCCTTGAGAATGGTTGAGTTACAAGCTGATGTGCTTGCATTGGAGATATATGTTGATTTTGACAAAGTCGGATGTTCGTTGGTGGACACACAAGGTGCCCCCGTCAGAATACTTTTACTTTCAATTAATAGTTAGTACTAAAATTTTTGTTTGTAATATTTTATTTTGTTTGTTGTGAAAGGTGATACAATTTCAGACGACGATGACCCTGATTTTAATGTTGATGATGAATATGAGAGTGTTGAGGATGATGGATCTGATGAGCAACATATCCCCAACTCTAGTGATGTGGATACTGATGTTGAAGGGGAGTTTGACTCCCTCGTGGTTCGTAATGTGACTAATTTACCCGTAGGTGGTGTTCCATCAGGTTAGTAATATTAAGTTACATTCTGTGAGGGTAGTTGCTCATGTTTTTGCAACGATGACGAACATTAGCGTTCACAGGAAATGCGGGTACACCATTTTGGACATCGTCACCACATTATACGAACATAAATTGGGATCATCGAGATGAAGAACAGAGACCACCTGAGTTAGACAACTCACCTGGGTGGCGGATTGGTGATGATTTGTATGTAGGACTTCAGTTTGCATCAAAGTCCGAGCTGCAAACTGCCTTGAAACAAAATGCCATGAAGAAGCATCAAACGTACATTGTGGGTGAATCCAAATCAACACATTTAACAGTTAAATGTCCGAATCAAATGGATGGTTGTCCCTGGAGGATGCGAGCAATATTATCCAAAAAGACAAATACTTGGGTGGTTAGTAAGTGGGGCGGGTGTCACACTTGCGTCAACGTTGAACTGTCCCAAGACCATCCGAAGCTGGATTCTGACTTCATTTGCTCTTGTATACTAGGTATGTCTATGTTGTGTATATGTGTTTGTTGTGTTGTTAAGTTAAATGTTGATGGTTTGACATGTTACATTCAGGGATGGTGAATCAAGACCCGTCAGTTTCCATCGCCATGATCCAGGAGAGGATATTAGGCGAATGTGGGTTCAAAATCTCATATAGCAAGGCGTGGAAGGCAAAACAAAAGGCAATCGTACGGGTATTTGGTGATTGGGATGAGTCGTATGCTGTGTTACCGCGGTGGTTGTCTCGAATGTGTCAGGTTTCACCAGGTTCGGCATACCATCTCACAACATCTGACTACCACATCGGGGTTGACGTTGATCCACGCTTTCGGACTTTCAAACGAGTGTTTTGGACATTTAAACAATGCGCCAATGCGTTTCCTTTTTGCAAACCGATCCTCCAAGTGGATGGCACATTTCTGTATGGGAAATACAGACACACGTTGTTGATTGCAACCACTCAAGATGGAAATAATAATGTACTGCCGGTTGCCTTTGCAATAGTCGAAGGGGAAACTTTACAGGCCTGGTCATGGTTTTTGGCCCAAATTAGGATTCATGTGACAACCAAGACAGGCATCTGTTTAATATCCGATCGACATCAAAGCATAAAGTCTGCGGTGTTAAATCCTCAAATAGGATGGCAACCCCCAAATGCGTATCACGTCTTCTGCATAAGGCATATCGCCAGTAATTTTAACCACAAATTTAAGAACGCTTCACTTAAGCAACAGTTGTTAAAGCTAGGTATGACACCCACCAAAACTCTATTGTATGTTGTGGTATATTGTAAACTAATTGGACACTTTGCTTTTTTGTAGGGTACACTGCAAGCAGGGAAGCATTTGATAGAAAGTTAATCAAATTTAGAGAGACAGGACGAGAGATTGCCCAATGGATTGATGGAATCCCCAAAGAATAATGGTGTTTGGCATACGACGAGGAGGGGCGGAGATTCGGGCATATGACAACCAACCTTTCTGAGTGTGTCAACAAAATCCTAAAAGGTGCACGCAATATGCCAATCACAACATTAGTCAAGTGCACGTACGCCCGGATGGTTGAATACTTTGTTCGTCGTGGTGCGCGTGCAAGATCTGAGTTTGGGGAGGGTATGCGGTACACAAAAAAGGTCATGGAACAAATAGGGAAAAATCAGGCGACTGCTTGTAGTCACCAGGTTCAACGGTTTGATGTACAAGGTCACAGGTTTGAAGTTGAGGAAAGATTTGACCCAGTAAAACAACGTGGTGGGAGAAAGTATACAGTGACATTGTCAACAAATCCGTGTTGTTCTTGTGGAAGGTTTAAGGCGTACCAGTTTCCTTGTTCGCATTTAATTGCAGTGTGCCAGTTGGTAAGCATCGACTACTTTCAATTTATCCATCCGGCGTATTCACAAGACAATATCATTAGTGCGTACTCCAGCCAATGGTACCCGATTGGTAACGACGATGACCTACCCGTGACCGATGAGGTGTGGAAGCTAATCCCTGATCCATTAAGGGTGCGAGCAAAAGGTCGTCCCAAGGCCAGTCGGATTCGGAATGAAATGGATTGGGGTGACAGTCAATCAGGCACCAGTGTGTGCCAACGTTGTAAACAAACGGGTCATAACAGACGTTTGTGCCCGCAATCGACGACCGGGTCTAGTGGCCAGTCACAAGTCGATAACTAATGTGCATAACGGCGCATAATGAAGTGTAATAACATTAGTCAATTTTATTTAAGAAGTTAAACAACACTCGTACTTCATTATAATACTGATGACAACATTACAACATAACAATTATTAATTACAGTACAATAAAGAGTAGTACATTATCATAAACCCATATCTACCGGTGACGTCTCTGGTTAGGATCGGGTGAAAAGATGCATGGCCTAATCCAGTCCCTGGCCCCCCTCGGTGGGTTCCTGCGTTGTTGTGCTTCTTCTCTGTCATGTTGCTCATCCACATCCTCATCAGCCGCCAAGTTAACTGTGCTCGCACTCCCAAAACGATGCATGTTTAAGTCCAAACCAGGGCCCAAATCATGTGACCGAGGTTCACCTCGATGCATCACCAATGGTGCGTTTGGTGTTACATAATCCATATTTAAGAACCTCGTTGGTGATTGGGGTGGTGACGGAGCATACCCACCACCCCCTGCAGAACCACTAGCTCGTGCAAAACCACTGCCCCCTGCAAAACCACTGGCTCCTGCAAAACCACTGCCCCCTGTATAACCACTAAACCCTGCCATTCCACTGCCTCCCCCAAAACCACTGCACCCTGCATAAGCACTGCCACCTGCTTGCCCAAATGATGGATCCGTATTTTGGGTATAATACTGATGCTCCTGGGAAAATCTCTGTGAAGGCCACTCATATGTTGATCTAAACCCCGACTCTGATTGAGATTGGGTTGGACCATAATACATTCCAGGTTCACGCGCAGGTATAGGCGGTAAGGTATATACTTGGTGATCTTCCTGTGTCCTCCTCCTCGGAATACCTTGTCGCTCGTCTCTGTTTCCAGGCATGTTAATTTCAAATGGCTCATTTGGCGGATCATGTTCACATGGAATTGCAGGACGTGCAGCCTCCAACACCCGACCCTCCTCGGACCACATTTGCATCACATTGATTGACTGTTGCCGTATCTGGTCAAACACAACTGCAGGTGATTGGAAGGGCTTTTGTGCATCCTCTGTCGCAAGATAATGAATGGTCTCAACTGCATCGACCTGCATAACACAAAAACCACTGTTACAGGCTTGAAGCTAAACCTTAGTAGCCAATCAACAGAAGCTACATGTAAGAACTTACTGCGCGCCCAGTTAAAGCATGTTTTCTACTGATCCATCTACGGGTGTGGGTCTGGTACCAACACATATACTCAGAATTAACACTTAGTAAACCCTCTATGGGAGGGTTTGTACATACAAGCTGAAGGCGATTTTCCCACATACTAATTAACGGAACGTACATCTGAGCCCAATCCTCACCCGCCTTCCCTCTTTGTGTGATGCCATGTAGATCATTTGGCTGACGAGGGGGAGATGGTATATGTTGTTGCATTCCAAACTGTCTCATCACCCGGTCTGGCTGATGCCACTCCACTATGTTGGTACACAACAAAGGTACCACCGCCCTCCATGAGTCTGAGCCTTGCAAACATATTTCAGGCAAACTCTGTAACACTTCATTACTATATGGGGTCCAGACAATCTGCATGAAATTTACCAATAATTAGTCAACATATTTAAATCATGAATTATAAAATTTTTAATTAACTTACATCAGTTCGACCCATCTGGTCAAATGCACGCCGATAGAAATCAAGATCTTGCCTAACAGCCTTGAACGTCTGACTCCCTAACCACCTACAGTGACTGTGTGTTAGAGACACATGAACCTAAATCTTAAAAACGTAAACAACAATGTAAATTGCCCAATGGACTTTTTTACCTAGCACCATAAGGAGTTCCTGGAAGTCTGTCTAAGGGGGGGACATTTGGAGCAATACTAGGAAACCTGTCCCACGCCCACACATGAAGGAGTAGATGTAGACCACATATTGATGACCGATTATAATCGGTAGACTTACATAACTCACGGTACAAATAACTTAGTGCAGCAGAACCCCAACTATACTCGCCGCATGTATCAAGGTTTTCCAGTAACGGGAGATATTTCAAAGAGACCCTACTACTGGATTGATCAGAGAATATAACACCACCTATCAAACGTAGAATGTAGGCTCGAGTGTATCTCAACATCTGTAGTGGAGTCCCAAGGTGGTCATCAACAGTGGCAAAGTTATCCGAAAGCCACTTCATCTTTAAACAACCACAATGAAACGCATCATCTGGGGGATACAAACCAAATAAATTTTGCACTGTTGCCTTCCAATCCCGATCAGATGTATCCGTTATCAATGGTCGACCATCTACTCGTAGCCCGACTTGCACTGCCACATCCTGGAGGGTAATCGTGCATTCACCAGGTGGCATATGAAATGTATGTGTCTCCGGTCTCCACCTCTCCACAAGTGCAGAAACTAAAGCAGGCTCTACCTGAAAAAAATGTAGTTGAGCTATTCCAAGGAAACCAGCTCTTTGTAACAGTGGCACAATTTCTGCTGGAACAGAGCCTCTCCCGCCACGAAAAAGTAATGCACGTCTACATTTTAAAATTCTGTCTGGTTTCCCATTCCATATAGATTCGGATACATGTACATTTTGAAATTTCAGGACAGATGGGTTTTCAGGCCCGGGGTTTACTTCAGTTGACATCCTCATAGATGAAGACGACGCGTCCATCCTACAAGACAATATAATCATAATCATATAATAATAAATATTCTAATTTTACAGTTATATTTTAATAATTTACAATATTATAAATATATGATTTTTACAAACTATACCATTAATAAGATCAACATTTTTACATGTATTATCACAATATCCTAAATTATAGTCCGCCAAATATATTCTTTTTACAAGCCAACAATGTTAACAATTATATTTATTTTAACGCATTATGAACAAAAATATCCATAAAAAAATCAAGTTTCATTATTTTAACTTACAATATATTATCAAATTATATTAATTCAATAAAAACATTGGTGTTAAAAACATTTATTTTTTTAATCAATAAAACCTTGTAGATAACATTTTAACACACTACTACATTGCCCCAAAAAAAAATATCAATATTTTGAAATAAACAATTATTTATCTTCACTATTATCATTGTTTGTGTTACTAACAACATGTAATTATTCATATGAACCAAAAATATATAACTACAATAAATAATGTAATAAAACATACATTATTACAAAAATTAACTCTATTTCAAAATAAATTTTAACAACACATCAACATCAACCAAAATACTAAAAACTGGTTCAAGTAAGAAGAACTTACCTTTCGTCTTGCTAAAATTCTTCCAAAGGGACCACTATGCTTGCTGCTGGAAGAAGTGAAGAAGCACTGGAAGCAAGAGAGTGAAGCACTGGAAGAAGAAAGTGTACCGGGTGGACCACAATGAAGCACTGGAAGCAAGAGAGTCACGCACTGGTGGACCACACTATAAAGGCATGATTTCGTCCCTTCATGGGACGAATTCCTCTTCATTTCCGCCCAGCAATCGGACGAATTCTGGGCCACTCTGCCACCCCCTGACGTCTCGCCCTCCAATGGGACGAATTCTGATGAATTCGTCCTTCAACAGCCCGAATCCTTGCCTGAGCCACTGCACCTGACAACAGCAGAGTCAATTTCGTCGGATGCCTGTGCGATTCCCTGGTCTCTTTCTCGCTTTTCCAGAGGAATCTCTGCATGTTTGCAACGTGGCAAGCATGCAGGATTTCGTCCTCTCCTCCAACGATTTGCAACGCTGATGGGACACAAAGGCACCCGGACAACTAAATACTTTTAAAACACACCCATTTTCATAATTAATTTTAAAAACAAGCCTACATTGACAAAAATCCCTAGTTCATAAGAGTTCCTTTCTTAGTTCTCCAGTAAACACATTGGCTTTCATGTTGGTGGTGTCATCTGTAAAGATCCTCTGATACAAGTTATTTGGGTGATTAATAATGGAGCTTAAGTAAGAGTATTATGCACATACCTTAATGAGAAGTATTTATAGAAGTGAATGATAGTTGAATCTTACCTGGTGTTTGCGTTAATACGGATTCATAAGTTACGAAGAAAATGTGACACCCACAAAAATATGTCTGACATATTTTACAAGCTAGCACTAATGTGCTCCCAACAGATGATCGTGGGCTTCGTTAATCAAGGGGAGACATCTGTTGGGATGGTAACATCGTAGGATATTCCCAATGAAGCGTACTCTATTCATGTTAGAATTGATCCAATGTAAAGGATTGAGGTCGATGTACGGATCCAATCAAGTATTTTAATAGTAACATTTCTAAAACAAACACAAATATAAGAAAAATATTAAATGTTTATAAATAAATGTACTTTATTTTATAAATAAATTTATTAAAATATCTTTTTTTGGTTTATAAATAAAAATCGAAGGATTCTATAAAAAAAGGAAGAGAGGGGGGAGTAATGTTTAAAATTTTAAATTGTCAAAATATAATATGATATCTTAAACCATTGTAAAAATTTAGGTTTTTTTTAAAAAAAACTAGCTTTATGTCGCATGGGTACATTTAAATAATGATAATGTATATTTCATGTGTTATGCATATAAAAAATAATTAAATAATTGTTATAATGAATGTTCATTCTGAGTAGTAAGATTAAAACTCTAGAGAATTGCTCTAGGAAAATTAGGGTTTATTACTAAAAAAATGTCACTTGGCTTATAAGGAGGCTTCTATGTCCTATTTATACAATGGGTAAAGGAGGGGGTCTTGACTTTGACTCAACTACTAAGAGATAATCATTGTCTGCTAAAATCATAGGGAATCAAAATATCCAAGATATTTTCCCGAAAATAGAGGGGGGTCCTGTAGGGCCCCCTCCTGTCCCGGGGAAACAGGAGCCCTCTAGTCACGAGCTCTCAACAAAAGTCAGGTCGAGGACTAGGTGCCGGGTTAAGGTGTTTCTAGGTAAATTGATATCGAGTGACTTTGTAACATCTTAGCTAATTAGATTAATTAATTGTGTTGGATATGGTTAAATTATAAATTATGTAACATCCCTGATATTTAGTAAAATTATGATGAGTGGAAAATATTAATGAATGTTTTGGAGATTTATTTGATATTTTTATGAATTATTAGGCAATTATAAATAATTAACTATTGAGGAAATAAATAAATTTATTTGGTTGATTAATTATAAAAGGGTAAAATGAGGTGTAATTAGAAAGGGTAAAAGTTTAATTAAAACTTTTGAGGAAATTATAAAAGAAATGGGAAAGTGACCATTTTGCCCCTGAGCCTTAAATAAAGAAGGTTTCCTTTCTCCTTCCTCATTATCCACGCAAGCCCACTACTTCTCCTTTTATTTCTGTTTCTTCTTCTTCTTCTCCTTCCTCATGCTGCCGAGTTGCATGCTCTGAGGGAAGGTCCATCTAGCGCTGAAACTTTGAGATAACTACATTTCCGTGACCGTGGTTTCAAGGTGAGTCCAATGAACCGTTTGATTTGAGTTATCTCGTCTCTTTTCATTTTCACTCCCTAACCGAATGGCCATGCATGGCGGGGTAAGGTCCCGTTTTCCACTCCTCTTGTGTGTTTGAGCTCGAAAATGGTTTTTAGAGCAGGGGGTGGTATGACGTTAATGGGTTTTGCATTCCGACCCCGTAGGTAGCAGAACGAACATCGGAGGACTGATTGACGAAGCTGGTGCTGGATTCGGAGGTGGAACCTTGAACCCAGCGCTTAGAAGACGCAATCGGCATCAAGAGCAGATCGTCGAAGCTTGGAATCGAGGTAAGGGGGTGTTCGGGTTGTAATTAATTAGAATAGGACATATTTTGGGTCCAAGTCATTGAATTGATTGTGAACATTGTAAGAACTATTGCTGGATGAGTTGTATGTGTATGCATGTATGAATATGGACACCGATCGGTTTAGGATCGTGTGTGGCTTATGATGATTGAGTTTAAAACACTTGATGTTGAGATAAATTGAAGTGTATAGTGGCAATGTGATGCCGGGCTTGACAAGCAGGTCGCGCGTTTGATGAGTATGTGTTGTTGATGGCCACTCGTGATATGATGAGAAATGTGAATTGTATATGTATGATAAGTATTTGCTATGTATGGCATGGTGTGTATTGTTTTAGTGAGGCGTAACATGATAAGAATAATGAAATAGAGACTAAGAAAAGGTACAACATGGCTTGTGTTGATGGGTTTGGCAAGTAGGCCGCCCGACTGGTGATCACATGTCAGTCCTAACATTTGTGCATGAGATTGATAACGTTTTAATTATATTGAGTTACATATTGTGTATGAGATACTTTGTATACTGTTGTGGGCGGGGAGTGGTCGCCGGTGCGTTGCACGAGCAAAGAGCGGCTCATGACAGGCTTCCAGTAAAAGGATTGTATGATTATACTATGTGATTGACTATGTGTGAGGACATTATATTGATGGGCTTGACAAGTCGGTCGCCCTACGTTGTGAGCACATGTCAGTTTCTGACAGTTGCAAATGATGATCGTAATGATATGCCTATGTTTATATAATTGAATATGTGATTATGTGGTAGAGGATGACCGACGGTATGTGTTACCCTCGTTTTTGGATTCCGTGGTCAAGTCGGACCCAGTTAAGCTACCTAGAGGTCTATGACCCAATGGTTGAGAGGGAGCCAAGTCGGGCTCGGTGAACCAAGTCGGGTTCACGGGGTGTCAAGTCGGACCCCCAGCTGAAGGTCGATCCTTTTAGTATTCGGATACTAGGCGTCAATTTTATGTGAGAGTCAGTGGTGACAATTGATGAATTAATTAGTATTATGATGATGTGTATGTACTTTGTTATATTTGCCGAGTGTGAATTATTATATTTGCCAAGTGTGAATTATTATATTTGCCGAGTGTGAATTGTTATATTTGCCGAGTGTGAATTATTATATTTGCCGAGTGTGAATTATTATATTTGCCGAGTGTGAATTGTTATATTGCCGAGTGTGAATTGTTATATTTGCCGAGTGTGAATTGTTATATTTGCCGAGTGTGAATTATTATATTTGCCAAGTGTGAATTATTATATTTGTCGAGTGTGAATTGTTATATTTACCGAGTGTGAATTATTATATTTGCCGAGTGTGAATTATTATATTTACCGAGTGTGAATTGTTATATTGCCGAGTGTGAATTGTTATATTTGCCGAGTGTGAATTGTTATATTTGCCGAGTGTGAATTATTATATTTGCCGAGTGTGAATTGTTATATTTGCCGAGTGTGAATTGTTATATTTGCCGAGTGTGATTTGCAATATGATGATAAAGAAGTCGGAAAGAGTTTATACACGTGTGTTGTGCTATTAAATTTCCGTTCTAGATTAATTATGATGCCAAACACTCACCTTTGCTGTGGTTTTCAATTTAGTAACCAGTGACAGGGAAGAGGTCGGAGCCTTGGAGGTGCGCCAAGCGGAGGATTGATGCCAAGGAACCGAGTGATTTTGAAATGAATTGTGAGTGTAATATATATAATGAGTTTTCTGTATATGTGATGCTACAACATGTTGTGTGTGGAACTAATTTCGAATCGGTATGTTGATTAATCGGATATGAATTTATGTTGCTATGTGATCGGTATTGATTTTCATGAGTGAATTTGTGTTTGCTGTAGTAAAGTCGGTTACCGGACGAATCTCGCCGAGCGGATTCAGTCTTGTCCGAGCGAAGGCCGGGGGAATTGATCCTGTGCCTATTTCGCTCAAGTGAGTACCCCTCGTCCTCTTCCGAGTGAAGATTAGAATATTTCCGAGTGAAGATTAGAATGTTTCCGAGTGAAGATTAGAGTGCTTCCGAGTGAAGATTAGAATGTTTTCGAGTGAAGATTAGAGTGCTTCCGAGTGGAGATTAGGATGTTTCCGAGTGCGGTATGGCCGAGAGAACCTCTTTCAAGTGAAGTAAGGTTAGGGTGTTTTCCGAGTGATACATGACCGAGAGAACCCTTTTCTGAGTGAAGGTTAAGGGGTTCCCGAGTAAGATATGACCGAGTGGACCCATTTCCGAGTAAAAACCGATTTGTTAATTTTCCTTGCATGTCTCGGGTTTCACTCAGGTTTGAAATGTAGGATTCGCTCAAGCGAGTCGGAACTCGCCTAAGCGACCTTCTCGGGTTTCGCCTAAGCAAATCAGGGTCTCGCTCAAGCGAGTGACCCCTGTCTTCATCTTTCTCCTTCCGCTGATTCTAATCAATCCCATTTTATTAATGGATCTATTTCCGACCGGTTATTATTTTGAGTATGCTTAAGAAAAGTAAATATTATTTCATATTAAGACCTAATTAATTTTCATTAAACGTGAAAAATTTATTGTGAAAAATAATTAAACGGGTGTAAATAAATGGTAAATTGACGCGGGTCGTCACAAATTATTAGCGAGTTGACGAGAATTAAATTAAATAATTATGGGGGTAAATGTTAGGGAATCCCTAGTATATGAGCAGCAGAAATACAAAGATTCCATAGGATTTGCAAAACACCGTGTTTCAAAGCACAAGACAAACACATACAAAAAAAATCGTTTTAGGATTACCTCTTGAAGAACACCGAAGCAGTCGTAGCCTCGTCCTTTAGGAGTCCACACGAGCACTCCCACCAGAATCGCAACACTTGCCAACTGCTAGTTTGACGGCGTATAGCTCTTGTAACTTTTGTGAATTTGGTCTCACTTGAGTGAACGGCCTATGAGCATCTTATGCTCTATTTATAGGCTTAGGTTTGACCTAATTTGTTCTCTCTAAAGAGTGAGCTCCTTACTCATTCTAAATGTTAGGCCCAATAGCTTTATTTTAGTCTAACTAAAATAAAGCAACATTTTCTGATGGGCTTATTCTATGTGTGACCTATAGGTAAAATACTCGGTCATATTAATAATAAATTATTTTATTATTAATATAAAATAAGAGCGGCATCTAGCAATGCATCATTATGTCCGAATATTCTTTAATATCAATATAACCTATAAGTGATAATTATTTAATATGTTTGTTCCTTTTTTCACGATATCCTAATTGGGCCCAAGGCATGGTCGCGTCATCCTTGTACGGCCCAATTTATTTTAATTGATACCGAAGTATACTTGATCCGAATAAATATCTAATATTTATTCTTTCTAGCATGGCCATGTGTTTTCTTAGTCTTACTTCATCAAGTGGCCTATAGATATCACTCCTGTCACATAGGAGAGACAAATCTCATCTACATCACTCACAACCCTCTGCATAATTTGTTCATTGCCTAATCACAACCTTTATAGTCCTCTTGTTACAGAAGACGTTTAATTGTATTAAAACAATAAACTCCTTATGTAGGAATTGTAGTGACTTCAGGTCGAAGGACTACATATACCATTATCACATTAAGAATCGTTTATGACATTCATGTAATGATCCATGCAACGTTCTTATGGTGGGTCTGTCCAGTACATCATTACTCTTAATGTGTACCCTGTGAAGACTTGATATCATCTATATCTATGATCTGTGAGATCAGCTCATCAGTACACTCACACACTAGTCTCAATGTATTTACATGTCCCCATGTAAATACTTGACTAGGGACATTTTAGGAATAACTTTCATATGACCTATTACTCCAAGGATAAATACGTTTTAAAACAATTTTAAACTGAAATACTTATTTTATTGATAAGCAAAAAAATGATACAAATGAAAAAGCATAAAAGCTCATAGTTCATGCACCAATAATCTCCCACTTGCACTAGAGCTAATCAGACATTTGCCTAATGCCTAACGATCTAGTGTGCCCCTCATGTTTTTGTTGTGTAAGAGGTTTTGTGAGTGGGTCAGCAATATTCTCATCAGTATGCACCTTACATATCTTTACATCTCCTAGGTCAAGGATCTCTCGAATGAGATGAAATCGCCTAAGTATATGCTTGGATCGTTGATGTGATCTAGGTTTTAGCTTGTGCGATTGCTCCACTATTGTCACAGTAGAGACTTATAAGGTCCACAATGCTAGGAATAATCCCAAGTTCTGTTATGAACTTCTTGATCCATACTGCCTCTTTTGCAGCATTTGAGGCAGCAATATACTCAGACTCTGTAGTAGAATCAGCAACTGTCTCTTGCTTTGAACTCTTCCAGCTTACAGCGCCACCATTTAGACAAAACACGTACCCAGATTGTGATCTTGAGTCATCCTTATCTGTTTGGAAGCTAGCATCAGTGTAACCTTCTACAATGAGCTCTTCTTCCCCTCCATATATCAAGAATGAATCCTTAGTTTTTCTTAAGTACTTCAGGATATTCTTGACAGCGGTCCAGTGACTTTCACCGGGATCAGACTGGTATCTGCTCGTCACGCTTAAAGCGTACGAGACATCTGGTCGGGTACATATCATGGAATACATGATTGATCCAATAGCAGATGCATATGGAATCTTATTCATTCGTTCTCTCTCTTCTTTAGTGGAAGGAGATTGAGCTTTTGATAAGCTTATGCCATGAGCCATAGGCAAAGTTCCTTTCTTGGAATCTTGCATGTTAAACCTTTTTAACACTTTGTCTATGTATGTATTCTGACTTAGGCCAAGAAGTTTTCTTGATCTATCTCTATAGATCTTAATTCCCAACACATAGGTTGCTTCACCTAAGTCTTTCATAGAAAAACAGCTTCCCAACCAACTCTTCACAGATTAAAGAGTAGGAACGTCATTTCCAATAAGTAGTATGTCATCAACATACAGGACAGAAAAACAATTGTGCAGTCACTAACCTTCTTGTAGACACAAGGTTCATCCTCATTTTTAGTAAAGCCAAATTGTTTAACAGCTTCATCAAAACGAAGATTCCAGCTTCTGGAAGCTTGCTTAAGTCCATATATGGAACGTTGTAGTTTACACACCTTTCTGGATGCTTCAGGCTTAACAAAGCCTTCGGGTTGTGTCATGTAGACTTCCTCAAGAAGATTTCCATTAAGGAAAGCAGTCTTGACATCCATTTGCCATATCTCATAATCATGGTATGCAGCAATAGCAAGTAGAATCTGAACAGACTTTAGCATAGCAACTGGGGAAAAAGTTTCATCATAGTCTATACCATGTATTTGCTTGAAACCTTTAGCCACCAACCTTGCTTTAAAGGTACTTATATTACCATCCATGTCAGTTTTCTTTTTGAAAACCCACTTGCATCCTATAGGTTTTACCCCTTCAGGTGCATCAACCAAGTTCCAAACTTGATTAGTGTACATGGAGTCCATTTCAGATTCTATGGCTTCTAGCCATTTCTTAGATTCTAGACTTGCAATGGCCTCTTCATAAGATGTTGGCTCATTTTGATCCATTAGGAATACGTCTCCTTCTTGAGTTACAAGAAATCCATATCTTTCAGGTTGTTGACGTATTCTACCTGATCTACACAAGTCTTGTGCTACTGGAGCTGGTGTTATCACAACATTTTGTGGGTCTTGCTCCATTTCCACCATTGGCTCTTCAATGCCTTGTGAGTCTTGAATTTCTTCAAGTTCTACTTTCCTCCCACTGATTCTTGTAAAGATGAATTCTCTTTCTAAGAATACAGCATTCCGAGCAACAAACACTTTGCCCTCGGTAGGATTGTAAAAATAATAACCCTTAGTTTCTTTTGGGTATCCCACAAAAAGCATTTATCTAACTTGGGCCCAAGTTTATCAGAACTTTGACGCTTAACATAAGCTTCACAGCCCCAAATCTTAAGAAAAGACATACTAGGTCGTTTCCCAGTCTATATCTCATATGGTGTCTTTATGACAGCCTTTGATGGAACACGGTTAAGTGTGAAAGTTGCTGTCAACAAAGCATGTCCCCAGAATGAGTTAGGGAGGTCAAATTGACTCATCATTGATCGAACCATGTCCAACAAGGTTCTATTTCTCCGCTCAGAAACCTCATTCCATTCTGGTGTTCCAGGGGGAGTAAGTTGAGATATAATCCCACACTCTTTAAGATATTCATCAAACTCTAGGCTCAAATATTCACCACCTCGATCAGATCGAAGTGCTTTAATTGTCTTGCCAAGTTGGTTCTCTACTTCATGTTTAAACTCCTTGAACTTTTCAAAGGATTCTGATTTATGTTTCATGAGAAACACAAATCCATATCTACTGAAATCATCAGTAAAAGTGATGAAGTAACTAAAACCTCCCCTAGCCATTGTCCCTATGGGTCCACATACATCACTATGTATCAAGCCAAGAAGATCACTCGCCCTTTCACCTTTCCCGGTAAATGGGGTCTTAGTCATCTTCCCCAATAAACAAGATTCGCATGTATTTATTGATTCAAAATCAAAAGATTATAATATCCATCTTGATGGAGTTTAGAAATGCATTTCTCATTTATATGTCCTAGGCGACAATGCCAAAGATAAGTTGGGTTTAAATCATTTGTTTTAACCCTTTTAGTATTAATGTTATAGATAGGGGTTTCGAGATCTAGAACATAAAGTCCATTACTCAAATTTGCACAACAATAAAACATGTCATTTAAATAAACAGAACAACTATTGTTCTTTATTATAAAGGAAAACCCTTTCTTATCAAGACAAGAAACAGAAATAATGTTTCTCCTTATTGCCGGAACAAAATAACAATTGTCCAATTCAAGGACTAACCCTGAGGGCAAGGATAAAAAATAAGTCCCTGTCGCGATCGGGGTCCCGGCGCGCGACGCGGACTGGTTAATGACAAATAAAAGAAAATTGAAACTGCATTGAAATGAGGCCCTTGGGAGGCCTAAAGAAAATAAAGGGTTCAAGGAGTCGCCACTAATATTTATTAAGGAAAATATTAGGAAAACCTTTAAATAGCACTGATTTTTTTTTTAAAAAATGAGATTCTGTTTAGTCCGAGAGTCGAATTACAGGAGAGGAAGGTATTAGCACCCCACACTGTCCGTTAAAAAAAAGGTTACCCAAATTGATCATGCATAATTTCAAAAAATGATTATCAAATATTTCATCCTTCATAAAAACAATGATAAATAATATACATGATAATAAAAAAATTATATATAAATAAGAATTAAACAAAAATAATAATAAAACATATCTCCTAAGTTTTGTTATTTTTTAGTTCTAAGAAAATAAACAAACAAATGATTAAAAGACCATAAAAATAAAAAAACAATAAGACATCTTGTCTTAATTATTTTATAGTAAAAAAAATCCATTGATTTTATTAAGAAATATAAAGTTCAAAACAAATAAATAAATGAAAAAAAAGTAAAAAAATACAAAAAAAAGAATAAAACACATCAACATGAAAATAAAGAAATATATATACACTTAATTAATTAAAATTGACAAAGGAACCTTATTTAATTATTTTTTTAGGAAAAATAAAAAATAAAAAAATAAAAAAAAGATTAATAAGATGTCTCATCTAAAATAATCTCATTTTAAATTTAAGAAAAAGATAAATGAATAAATAACACATTATTTATTAGTCTTGGTTTTTGTCACTTTTTTTGATAATGAATTTTCTTAATTATCAAAAGGTTACTAAGAGAAAACAATAGAAAATCATGACTATAATAAAAATGGATAATTATGTGTATATATATATTTATAAACTATTTAAAAATGGTCAAACATAAATAAGTAAATAGAAAGTATAGAAAAATAAATAAATAAAAAAAGAAGTGAAGAAAGATAAATAACTAAAAAATAAAAGTGTAGAAAAATAAATAATTAAAAAAATAAAGGTACAGAAAAATAAATAAATAAAAATAAAAGTATAAAGAAGAAGAAAAAAATAATAAAAATAAAGGGACCGAAAAGTAAATACATAAAAATAAAGGGGCAGGAAAGTAAATACATGAAAATAAAAGGGCAGAAAAGTAAATAATAAAAATAAAGGGGTAGGAAAATAAATAATGAAAATAAAGAGGCAGAAAAGTAAATAATAAAAATAAAGGGACAGAAAAATAAATACATGAAAATAAAGGGGTAGAAAAGTAAATAATAAAAATAAAGGGGGAGGAAAGTAAATAAATAGAAATAAAAAGGCATAAAAATAAATAAATAAAAATAATCATGCAGAAAATAAATAAATAAACTAATAATTGCAGAAATGTAAAGTGCAGATAAATAAAGTGCGGAAAAATAAATTAACAATAATAAAAGTGCAGAAAAGTAAATAAAGAAAAATAAAAGTACAGAAAAATAAATAAAGAAAAATAAAGGTACAAATAAATAAATAAAGATAAAAATGCAGAAAAATAAAATGCAGAAAAATAAAGTGCTTGAATATAAATAAAGAAAAATAAAAGTGTAGAAAAAATAAATAACAATTAAATAAAGATGAATAAATAAATGTAAATAAACATCCTTGTATTAATAAAAAATACCTTGGTACAAGAACAATCAAAGAGGAACTAGAACGGAAGTCGGGAAATCAATTCCGTGTAGATTTCCTTTGCTTTTGGTTTCGTTTGGACTCAATTCGAGGGTGTTTGGACACCGGTTACAACACTTACACAGTATTTTGGCTCACAATACTCACATACTAAGACATACTAAAATGATACACTCATTTTCCTAACTAGGATTACACAACATAATTTTAAGAAACAAAAACTTCTAAAAAATCTCCAAAAAATTTAGCACTCTTTCCCCTTTTTTTCTTCTTCTTCCTCCCAAAATACCTCAACATCACCTTCTATTAGAAGAAAATTGGCATTGGATCCTCCATAAAAGACATCACTTTCTTACTTTTCCAATTTGTCTAAATTTCATGTCAATTTCCCCAATTTTCTCCAATTATCCAACCAAACTGGGTCCCACCTCAATTAAACCACCGTAACCCCTTTTCTGATTTTCTTTTTTTTTATTGGGATATTTTTTGGCCTTTTTTTTGGGCATATTTTTGTTTTTTTTCAGATTTTTTTGGGCCTTTTTTGGCCTATTTTTGTTTTTTTCAGATTTTTTTTGGTTTTTTTGTTTTTTGGGCCCTTTAAAAAAAATTTTTTTGAATTGAGTAATCATTTACTCTTATGGAAACATAAATTATTTATTACATATGTTGCAAGAAATAAAGTATCCAAAAAAGAAAAATTGGTACCTATGCTATAAGAAGCAAGAGTGTAGTCACAAAACATCGTTTTCCTTCCCTTATTCTTTCCTCTTGGCTTCGGTATCCATCGACCATTGCTTGAGAGAAATGAAGAAAGTTGATGAAATGAGAGGTGTGGTAGGAAATGAAGAGGGATTAAGTATTTATAGAAATGAAGAAGAGTTACTATTCCAACAGTCACTATGCAATTTTTAATATTATTTTTTTTAATATGATCCGGGGTGACAAACTGGAATGGACGAGGTTCTACGTACCGCACCACGTCACCAATAAGAACTGGTAAGTCATAACCAGGGTTTGAAATCATCGGTCAACTATGGACATTTCTCTCCACCCCGGTCGATAATTAAGCATTGGAAAATCTTCTGCAGGTTCACCTCCGGTGTGTCTTGAAGTTCGAGTACGGATTAGTTTTCACTAACTTGAAGAACCTCAGATTCCCACAGATCTGAGGTATAAAATACCGTACTTCACTGAGGCTGTGCAAACTTAGAGTTGGTGAGGTAACACCGGTTAGGGGACCGTGCTAGGACCCCGGTTAATGCAGTCAACATCGACTCCGGATTCTATACTCTTTTTTTTCTTTCTTTCTTCCTTTTGTTTTGTTTTTTTTCCTTACATATTTTAATATACATTTTGCCTGACAAACATAGGTGTTCATAGATGCCCCTCTTTACTTCTTTTCATGAAAGAATATGAGATATATTCATATTATTGATGTGAAAAGAAAGTAAAGACGTGAACACCACTAAGAATACTCGACGACTTTTGGCAAGAAGTAAACAGCCAAATGGTGTTGTCCCAATACCAAACAATTTAAGGAGAAGCATCTGGAACATGGCAGGAAGATAAACGACATAACCTAGGAGTTGATACCTGAAGCCTTGAAAGAAAATAAACGATATATGAGGTTGCCTTGACATTTAGAGGAGCCTAAGAATGGGTATCTGAGGCTTTGACACAAAATAATGACAGGGGGATGCCCCTGACTGATTTTGATTGAAGTAGCCTAGGGAAGGATACCTGAGGCTTTGACACGAAATAAATGACTGGGGGGATGCCCCTGACTGATTTTGATTTAAATAGCCTAGGGAAGGATACCTGAGGCTTTGACATGAAATAAATGACAGGGGGGATGCCTCTGGCTGATTTTGATCTAAATAGCCTAGGGAAGGATACCTGAGGCTTTGACATGAAAATAAATGATTGGGGGGATGCCCCTGACTGATTTTGGTTGAAATAGCCTAGGGAAGGATACCTGAGGCTTTGACATGAAATAAATAACTGGGGGATGCCCCTGACTGATTTTGATTGAGATAGCCTAAGGAAGAATACCTGAGGCTTTGACATGAAAATAAATGACTGGGGGATGCCCCTGACTGATTTTGATTGAGATAGCCTAGGGAAGAATACCTGAGGCTTTGACATGAAATAAATGACTGGGGGATGCCGCTGACTGGTTTGACTGGATGACATAGCTTAGGAATGGGTACCTGAAGCTTTTGAAGAAAAATAAATGACTGGGGGGACGCCCCTGACATGGTTTGAGTAGCCTAGGAATGCATACCTGAGGCTTGGACATGAAGTAAGACTTAAGGGAAATATCTCTGCCACTGTGACTTACGATGGAGGATAAAATTTTTGATATTTGCAAGAGGAAATTAAATTATATGAAACATGATATTTATACTCAAGAAGAATGTGTTTGACGTCGGGACTTTTGAAGGACTGAGATTTAAAAGAAACTGATTTTTGGTCATATGACTTCACTGAAGGTTCCGAGTGAATATAAGGATTCCCTTTTTATATCTTAGTAAATCACCTTTCCTGGGGTTAGGTGATGGACTAAAACTGTTGATCTTGACTTTTCATAGGGAACATTTGTCCTTGTTGTAACCTCGATCCTGCATAGAAGAAATAGTCAAGCGGAAAACCAAAGATTAATGATCTCGTATCCCTGGGTGACATCTGCGATCTCCATAGGAATCCACATGACTCATGGCAGAGCGAAATATCTTCAACTAGCAACCATTGTATACTTAAGGAGTATCAAATTTCCCAAGATCAAAGTCACTTTGATCCATTTATCATTATTTGATTTATTTTGTTTGAAAATATTTCCCATCAATTAAATGATCCAGCAGAATGCCTATAAAGAAAGAAAACAATTGTTAACACAAAATGTTATTTGATGGAATTCTATACACATTTTTTTTAAGTTTCACATCATGACTCAAATTTACAAAGGACATCAGTATCTGCTTTGACATGTGTATTGCTCCTGAAATTTGGATTCCCTTTATCAGGTATAATACTTCTTAACAGCATCTGAATTCACTGGGAAAGGTAAGTCATCATCATCCATATTGGTCAAAATCAGAGCTCCTCCTAAAAAGGCCTTCTTGACTATAAATGGTCCCTCATAGTTGGGCCTCCATTTTCCCGATTGTCAGACTGATTTGGTAAAATCTTCTTCAAGACTAGTTCTCCTTCTTGAAACTGATGAGGGCATACTTTCTTCTCAAATTCTTTCTTCATACGTCTCTGGTATAATTGCCCGTGACAAAGAGCACTTAACCTTTTTCCTTCTATCAAGTTTAATTGGTCATACCGGGATTGTATCTACTCGGCCTCCTCCAACTTGGCATCCATGATCACTTTTAAGGACGGGATTTCCACTTCGATTGGTAATACCGCCTCCATCCCATACACCAAAGAAAATGGTGTTGCCCGTGTCGAAGTGTTGGTGTATGCACTACGAGCTATTAATGTATCAATTTTAACTTATTAATAAAATTAGTATTTTCAGTTTTAGACAAATGCTATTTATCCCTGAATAATAGGTCATATGAGAATTATTCCTAAAACGTCCCTAATCAAGTATTTACATGGGGACATGTAAATACATTAAGATTAGTGTGTGAATGTACTGATGATTTGATCTCACAAATCATGGATATATGATATCAAGTCTTTACACGGGTACACATTAAGAGTAATGTTGTACTGGACAGACCCACCATGAGAACGTTGCATGGATCGTTACATGAGTGTCATAAACGGTTCTCAATGTGATAATGGTATGTAGTCCTTCGACTTGAAGTCACTACGATTCCTACATAAGGAGTTTATTGTTTTAATACAATCAAACATTATCTGTAATAAGATGACCATATAGATTGTGATTAGGCAATAGATAAATTATGCAGAGGGATGTGAGTGATGTAGATGGATTTTGTCTCTCCTATATGACAGGAGTGATATCTATGGGCCACTTGATGGAGTGAGACTAATGAAATGCATGGCCATGCTAGGATGAATAAATATTAGATATTTATTCTATAAAGTCTACTCTGGTATCAAGTAAAATGAATTGGGCCATACAAGGATGACGACAACCATGCTTTGGGCCCAATTAGATATCGTCACAAAAGGAATAGATATATAAAATAATTATCACTTATAGGTCATGTCGATGATAAATAATATTTGGACATAATGATGTATTGCTAGATACCGCTCTTATTTTATATTAATAATAAAATAGTTTATTATTAATATAACCGAATATTTTACCTATAGGGTCACACACATAGAGTAAGCCCACCAGAGGACAGTTTTATTTTAGTTGGACTGAAAATAAAACTATTTGGGCCTAACTTATTTAGAATGAGTCAGGAGCCCAATGTTTAATGAGAGCTCAAGTCAAGACCTAAGCCTATATATAGAGCATAAGATGCTCATAGGCTGCTGCTCAGAAATTAGATTACACTAAAATTCCGTACTAGCATTCGGATCGTTAGTTTTCTGGTGGGAGTGCTCGTGTGGACTCCTAAGGGCGAAGCTACAATTGCTTCGATCGAGGATCTTGTTCTGCGTCTACAAGAGGTAAACCCTAATTAAAATTTTAATTTATCATAATGCTTTGAGACATACATGTTTGTAATTCTTTCTTGGGAATCCTTTGTGTTTCCGCTACCTGACCCTAATAGGATTCCCTAACCGTGGTATCAGAGCCTGATTGCAAAGCTATGTTTTGGGCATTTATTTACGTTTCATGATGGCATGTTTTTCATTCTGCAAAAGCTTTTAAAAATTTCGATTTATGAAATCGTTTTCTTGTTATAAGCTTTATGTTCTGTTTTACGAAATTGTTTGCGAAACTTGTTTTGAAAAACATTCAAGTATGTTATGTATGATATAATATCATGATTCGTATGCTCATATGTTTTCTGTAAATTGTATGAGATACTGTTTATAGGCTTTCTCATTTGAAGTATGCGTTTATGTTATTTTAGAGGCTTGTATGATATTTGCGTTTTCAATTTTCGTATGTGATACATGTGTTGAATTCGTTAATATTCTCTGTTGTCATACAAACTGTGTTTTGATAATGTGTTCATCTCTGAGCATGAAAAGTTCGTGTTGTGGGGCGTCAAGTGATAAGGTTTAAGTGTTAAACCTTGGCCGTTCCTCAACCTAGGGTTTAAACGTTGAAACCTAGGCAGCCGTCATGAGAAAGGTGCAATTTGAATTCTAGGTTTTGAAACCCTAGACGGTGCTGCCTATATGTGCCTTAACGGCTGCGTTGTGAACTATTCGCAACAAGGAATTAGGGTTTCAAAGTGGTTGAAACCCTAGCCAAAATTTTAGAGCTGTTAATGGTTAGTGGGACGTTCTGGCTAGGAAAGACTTGGTACTTAAGCGGTCACACCGGACCCACCTCTCTTTCCTGGGAACCAACCTGACTACAGTACTTAAGTGGGAACCCCGTACATTCTCTGCGTAGCGCCTTATTACCGACCCACGTGTTTAATGGCCCGTTTAAAAATTAATTTTTTTAAATGCTTTCAAATGGGTTATAATTAATTAATTAACACGTTGCATGGTGAATGGTTATGGTCTTAGTTATTTTATTTAAATACAGCCCGCGTGTTGTGCCTCTCTTCATTCTGTTGTATTTCTTTTCTCAACCCTTCACTCGTATGTAAAGCGAGTTTCTTTAATCTTGTAATCTTGATCGAGGCAACAAAGTAGAGACCTAGAAGAAAACTAGAGTGGTGACTCTAAGCGCTTTTGTCTTTGAAAGGAACCAAGGAGTGGTGACTCCAAGAGGATGGTGGGTTCAAGAAGTAGGACTTCATGAAGCCTTGGTATATAGTTCCTTTAGGTTTATTTATTTATTTATTTATTCTTCTAGGAAGACCATAACCATCTCACAATTTTGTTTGCATGCTTTGGGGATAATTTTATTGCGTTAAAGCGTTTAACAAAGACGGTAATTTAAAATAAATTAAAATCCCTCAAAATAATAAGTTACAAACGCCTTCCAATAAGTACACTCGTCAATACTAATGTCAATGAATAGTGGGTCTGCCAAAGCAGGGTACTATCATTTATATTAGTAAGACGCGATGGGATAATTGTAATATCCAAAATGTTTTATTGGGTTTTAACTTACTAAGTTATCAATTGGATTGAATAAACTTAGAGGCGTATACATTGGGCTAAACTTTCATAAGATGAATGATCGGTAATGGTTACCTAACCCAATGTCTAAGAGTTGTATAAGATACAATTGGAAAGGAGTTTCCTACCTAAATAACCAAATGTTAAGTGATCAGCCAAAGCTGACTTAACATTAGGCCAAATATGGATCTTTGCCCATTAGAAAATCTTCCAACTGGATTTTCTGATTCATGGAGGGTAATTTTATTTTGAATCAAAATAGTGGGAGACGTGTTTAATTTTAAGACCAAAAATTAAATATGTTTTTTTAATTGATACTTACTACATATCTTTCTGTTTTAGATAACCATGACATCAAACACGCCTTCAAACCTTTCATTGTGATCGATCCTAGACAAAGAAAAATTGTCTGGACCTAACTTTCTAGACTGGTATAGGAATTTGAGGATTGTCCTCAAACAAGAGAAAAAGCAATATGTCCTGGAAAATCCGATTCCGGAACCACCCGCGAACAATGCCTCTAAAGTTGACAAGGATGCTTACAAGAAGCATCAGGATGACGCTTTAGATGTCCAATGCCTTATGCTGGCAACCATGTCTCCTGAGCTTCAGAAGCAACATGAGCATATGGAGGCTTTCGATATGATCGAAAACTTAAGGAAACTATATCAAGGTCAAGCTGACCAAGAAAGATATGAAGTTTCTTCAGCCCTATTTAGCTGTAGACTTGAAGAGGGAGGTTCTGTAGGACCTCATGTGCTCAAAATGATTGGGTACCTAGAGAATCTAGCTAGGCTAGGATTCCCATTCCCTCAAAAGTTAGCTACAGATCTTATTTTAAAGTCATTACCTGACAGTTTTAAGCCAGTCATCATGAATTATAACATGAATGCATTGGATAAAACATTGCCAGAGCTACTCAATATGTTGAGGACTGCTGAGCCCAATATTTCTAAAGGAAAGGGCAAGGCCATACTGATGGTTAATTCTGGCAAAGGTAAAGGAAAGGGCATGTATAAAGGTAAAGGAAAGGCTGTTATGGGAAAAGGCAAGACAATTTGGAAAGGCAAGGATAAGCCAAGTACATCAGCCTTAAAACCTGTGGGTGGGGTGGCTAAGGAAGGAAATTGTCACCATTGTGGACAGAAGGGACACTGGAAGAGAAACTGTCCAAAGTACATGGAAGAGCTTAAGAAGAAGGGAAGTGAGACTTCCACTTCAAGTATTTTTGTTATAGAAATTAACTTGTCAACTTCAACATCATGGGTATTAGATACTGGATGTGGATCTCACATTTGTCTTAATGTGCAGGATCTTAAAAGGAGTAGGCAGTTGATGAAGGGCGAGGTGGACCTACGCGTTGGAAATGGAGCAAGAGTTGCTGCATTAGCTGTAAGGACTTATTTTTTATCCTTTCCCTCAGGGCTTGTTCTTGAACTAGAAAATTGTTTTTATGTTCCGGCAATAAGAAGAAACATTATTTCTGTTTCTTGTCTAGATAGGAAAGGGTTTTCCTTGATAATAAAGAACAATAGTTGTTCTGTTTATTTGAATGGCATATTTTATTGCTGTGCAAATTTGAGTAATGGACTTTATGTTCTTGATCTCGAAACCCCTATCTATAACGTTAATACTAAAAGGGTTAAACCAAATGATTTAAACCTAACTTATCTTTGGCATTGTCGCCTAGGACATATAAATGAGAAACGTATTTCTAAACTCCATAAAGATGGATATTTAGACTCTTTTGATTTTGAATCAATAGATACATGCGAGTCTTGTTTATTAGGGAAGATGACTAAGACCCTATTTATTGGAATGGGTGAAAGGGCGAGTGATCTTCTAAGCTTGATACATAGTGATGTATGTGGGCTAATAGGGACAATGGCTAGGGGAGGTTTTAGCTACTTTATCACTTTTACTGATGATTTCAGTAGATATGGATTTGTGTTTCTAATGAAGCATAAATCAGAATCCTTTGAAAAGTTCAAAGAATTCAAACATGAAGTAGAGAACCAACTTGGCAAGAAAATTAAAGTACTTTGATCTGATCGAGGTGACAAATACTTAAGCCTGGATTTTGATGAATATCTTAAAGAATGTGGGATTGTCTCTCAACTCACTCCTCCTGGAACACCACAATGGAATGGTGTTTCTGAGCGGAGAAATAGAACCTTGTTAGACATGGTTCGATCAATGATGAGTCAAACTGAACTCCCTAACTCCTTCTGGGGACATGCTTTGATGACAGCAGCTTTCACACTTAACCGTGTTCCATCTAAGGCTGTCATAAAGACACCATATGAGATATGGACTGGGAAACGACCCAGTATGTCTTTTCTTAAGATTTGGGGTTGTGAAGCTTATGTGAAGCGTCAGATTTCTGACAAACTTGGACCCAAATCAGATAAATGTCTTTTTGTGGGATACCCAAAGGAAACTAAGGGTTATTACTTCTATAATCCTACCGAGGGCAAAGTGTTTGTCGCTCGAAATGCTGTATTCTTAGAAAGGGAATTCATCTTTAAAAGAATCAGTGGGAGGAAAGTAGAACTTGAAGAAGTTCAAGACCTACAAGGCATTGAAGAGCCAATGGTGGAAATGGAGCTGAAACCATAAAATGTTGTGATAACTCCAACTCCAGTAGAACAAGACTTGCGTAGATCAGGTAGAATACGTCAACAACCTGAAAGATATGGATTTCTTGTAACTCAGGAAGGAGATGTGTTGCTAATGGATCAAAATGAGCCAACATCTTATAAAGAGGCCATTGCAAGTCCAGAATCTGAGAAATGGCTTGAAGCCATGGAATCTGAAATGGACTCCATGTACACTAATCAAGTTTGGTCTTTGGTTGATGCACCCGAAGGGGTAAAACCTATAGGATGCAAGTGGGTTTTCAAAAAGAAAATTGACATAGATGGAAATATAAGTACCTATAAGGCAAGATTGGTAGCGAAAGGTTTCAAGCAAATTCATGGTATAGACTATGATGAAACCTTTTCTCCAGTCACTATGCTAAAGTCTGTTCGGATTCTGCTTACTATTGCTGCATACCATGATTATGAGATATGGCAAATGGATGTCAAGACTGCTTTGGAAATCTTCTTGAGGAAGTGTACATGACACAACCCGAAGGCTTTGTTAAGCCTGAAGCATCCAGGAAGGTGTGCAAACTACAACGTTCCATATATAGACTTAAGCAAGCTTCCAAAAGCTGGAATCTTCGTTTTGATGAAGCCGTTAAACAATTTGGCTTTACTAAAAATGAGGATGAACCTTGTGTCTACAAGAAGGTTAGTGACTGCACAATTGTTTTTCTGGTCCTGTATGTTGATGACATACTACTCATTGGAAATGACATTCCTACCCTTCAGTCTGTGAAGACTTGGTTGGGAAGCTGTTTTTCTATGAAGGACTTAGGTGAAGCAACCTATGTGTTGGGAATTAAGATCTATAGAGATAGATCAAGAAAACTTCTCGGCCTAAGTCAGAATACATACATAGACAAAGTGTTAAAAAGGTTTAACATGCAAGATTCCAAAAAAGGAACTTTGCCTATGGCTCATGGCATAAGCCTATCAAAGGCTGAATCTCCTTCCACTAAAGAAGAAAGAGAACGGATGAATAAGATTCCATATGCATCTGCTATTGGATCAATCATGTATGCCATGATATGTACCCGACCAGATGTCTCGTATGCTTTAAGCATGACGAGCAAATACCAGTCTGATCCCGGTGAAAGTCACTGGACTGCTGTCAAGAATATCCTAAAGTACTTGAGAAAAGCTAAAGATTCATTCTTGATATATGGAGGGGAAGAAGAGCTTATTGTAAAGGGTTACACTGATGCTAGCTTCCAAACTGATAAGGATGACTCAAGATCGCAATCAGGGTATGTGTTTTGTTTAAATGGTGGCGCTGTAAGCTGGAAAAGTTTGAAGCAAGAGACAGTTGCTGATTCTACTACAGAATCTGAGTATATTGCTGCCTCAAATGCTGCAAAAGAGGCAGTATGGATCAAGAAGTTCATAACAGAACTTGAGGTAGTTCCTAGCATTGTGGACCCTATAAGTCTCTACTGTGACAATAGTGGAGCAATTGCACAAGCTAAGGAACCTAGATCACATCAGCGATCCAAGCATATACTTAGGCATTATCATCTCATCCGAGAAATACTTGAACGAGGAGATATTAAGATATGTAAAGTGTACACTGATGAGAACATTGCCGACCCACTCACCAAACCTCTTGCACATCAAAAGCATGAGGGACACACTAGATCATTAGGCATTAGGCAAATGTCTGATTGGCTCTAGTGCAAGTGGGAGATTGTTGGTGTATGCACTACGAGCTATTAATGTATCAATTTTAACTTATTAATAAAATTAGTATTTTCAGTTTTAGACAAATGCTATTTATCCTGGAATAATAGGTCATATGAGAATTATTCCTAAAACGTCCCTAATCAAGTATTTACATGGGGACATGTAAATACATTAAGATTAGTGTGTGAATGTACTGATGATTTGATCTCACAAATCATGGATATATGATATCAAGTCTTTACACGGGTACACATTAAGAGTAATGTTGTACTGGACAGACCCACCATGAGAACGTTGCATGGATCGTTACATGAGTGTCATAAACGGTTCTCAATGTGATAATGGTATGTAGTCCTTCGACCTGAAGTCACTACGATTCCTACATAAGGAGTTTATTGTTTTAATACAATCAAACATTATCTGTAATAAGATGACCATATAGATTGTGATTAGGCAATAGATAAATTATACAGAGGGATGTGAGTGATGTAGATGGAATTTGTCTCTCCTATATGACAGAAGTGATATCTATGGGCCACTTGATGGAGTGAGACTAATGAAATGCATGGCCATACATATTAGATATTTATTCTATAAAGTCTACTCTGGTATCAAGTAAAATGAATTGGGCCATACAAGGATGACGATAACCATGCCTTGGGCCCTATTAGATATCGTCACAAAAGGAATAGATATATAAAATAATTATCACTTATAGGTCATGTCGATGATAAATAATATTCGGACATAATGATGTATTACTAGATCCCGCTCTTATTTTATATTAATAATAAAATAGTTTATTATTAATATAACCGAATATTTTACCTATAGGGTCACACACATAGAGTAAGCCCACCAGAGGATAGTTTTATTTTAGTTGGACTGAAAATAAAACTATTTGGGCCTAACTCATTTAGAATGAGTCAGGAGCCCAATGTTTAATGAGAGCTCAGGTCAAGACCTAAGCCTATATATAGAGCATGAGATGCTCATAGGCTGCTGCTCAGAAATTAGATTACACTAAAATTCCGTACTAGCATTCGGATCGTTAGTTTTCTGGTGGGAGTGCTCGTGTGGACTCCTAAGGGCGAAGCTACAATTGCTTCGATCGAGGATCTTGTTCTGCGTCTACAAGAGGTAAACCCTAATTAAAATTTTAATTTATCATAATGCTTTGAGACATGCGTGTTTGCAATTCTTTCTTGGGAATCCTTTGTGTTTTCGCTGGCTGACCCTAATAGGATTCCCTAACACGAAGTTCGAATAGAAGTGCGGTATCCATGTAAAGCTAAAGGAGGTAATTCACTCCAGTCCTTGTAGGTTTCGACCATCTTCTGAATGATCTTCTTTATATTCTTGTTAGCAGCTTCAACTGCTCTGTTCATCTTTGGCCTGTATGGAGATGAATTAAGGTGCTTGATTTTGAAATCTTCACAGAGCTCCTTCACCATTTTATTGTTTAAGTTTGTACCATTATCAGTTATGATTTGACTTGGCAAACCATATCTACATATCAATTCTTTCTTGACAAACTTGACCACCATATTTTTGGTTACATTGGCATAAGAAGCTGCTTCCACCCACTTTGTGAAGTAGTCAATGGCGACCAAAATAAACCGATGCCCATTTGATGCTTTTGGTTCAATGGGGCCAATAATATCGATGCCCCACATTGCAAAGGGCCAGGGGGCTGCTAGGACATTGAGGGATGATGGGGGTGCATGGATATTATCTGCATACGTTTGACATTTATGGCATTTCTTGACATAGTTGGAAAAATCTGTTTCCATAGTCATACAGTAATATCCAGCCCTCAATATTTTCCTTACCATTGAGTGCCCGTTTGCATGAGTTCCAAAAGATCCTTCATGAATACTCCTTATAACTTCATTAGCTTCTGTGGAATCAACACATCTGAGGAGGACTGAATCATGATTTCTTTTATACAGTACATCTCCATTCAAAAAGAACCCCATAGCCAAATGTCTTAGAGTTCTCTTATCATTTTCAGAAGCATTTAAAGGATACTCTTGATTTTGAATGTATCTCTTAATATCATAAAACCAAGGCTTTTTATCCGGTTCATCTTCAACCACATGACGATAAGCAGGCCTGGAATGTCTTTCTACCTTAATAAGGGGTATATCACATTCTCTACTCACGTTGAACATGGAAGCCAACGTGGCCAAAGCATCAGCTAACTGGTTATCATCCTGAGGAATATGATAGAAAGAGACTTCATCAAACCCTTTGATTAGTTCCATGATGTGAGCTTGATAAGGAACCAATTTACTATCCCTAGTATCCCATTCTTCTCTTAACTAGTGAATCACTAAAGCAGAATCTCCATATACTTGTAGAGATTTCACCCTTGCTTCAAGTGCTGCTTGAATTCTCAAAACACAAGCTTTATATTCTGCAATATTGTTGGTGCAATCAAAGTAGAGTCTAGCAGTGAATGGGAAAAATTTATCATCTGGTGAGATTAGAATGGCTCTAATTCCATGCCCCAGTGCATTTGACACCCCGTCGAACATCAAAATCCAGGTCTCCTTTGAAAACTTTTTCTCTTCTGACAACATCATGATGTCCTCATCAGGGAATTCAAATGACATAGGTTGGTAATCATTCAAGGGATGGTGCGCCAAGTGATCAGCCAAAGCACTCCCTCTTACAACCTTTTGGGTGACATGAATGATATCATACTTAGTCAAAAGAACCTGCCAATGAGCTATTCTTCCTGTCAGAGCCAGTTTTTCAAAGATGTACTTAATTGGGTCCACTTTAGATATCAACCAAGTAGTATAAGATAACATGTATTACCTTAAGCGACGAGTAGCCCATGCTAATGCACAACAAGTTCGTTCCACAATGGAATATCATGCTTCACACTCAGTGAACTTTTTGCTCAAATAGTAAATAGCATGCTCTTTTCTCCCAGACTCATCATGCTGCCCCAATACAGAACCCATAGATTCTTCTATCACTATCAAATATAACAGGAGTGGTCTTCCCGGGGTTGGAGGAACCAAGATCAGTGGGGATTGCAAGTATTGCTTTATTTTGTCAAAGGCCTCCTGACAGTCATCATTCCATTGTGATGGTTGATTTTTACGAAGCAACTTAAAGATTGGATTACATACAGCTGTTAGTTGAGAAATGAAATGAGCTATGTAATTCAACCTTCCAAGGAATCCTCGTACTTCTTTTTCAGTGCTAGGAGCAGGCATTTCCATGATTGCCTTTACTTTATCAGGGTCTACTTCAATCCCTCTTTCATTGACTATGAACCCGAGTAACTTTCCAAATTTGGCACCAAAAGTGCATTTGGCTGGATTCAATCTGAGTTTAAACTTTCTAAGACGTTCAAAAAGCTTTCTCAAGTCATTGATATAGCCTTCCACTGTTTTAGATTTAGCAATTATGTCATCCATATAAACCTCTATCTCTTTATGCATCATATCATGAAATAAGGTTACTATAGCTCTTTGATATGTTGCCCTAGCATTCTTCAGACCAAAAGACATCACCTTATAACAAAAAATTCCCCATAAAGTGATAAATGTTGTTTTCTCTATGTCCTCGGGTGCCATCTTGATCTGATTATATCCAGAGAATCCATCCATGAATGAGAAGATAGAGTGCTGAGCTGTGTTGTCAACCAAAATGTCAATATGTGGTAGTGGGAAATCATCTTTGGGGCTAGCCCTATTCAGATCTCGATAATCTACACACATTCGTACTTTCCCATCTTTCTTTGGAACTGGGACAATGTTGGCTATCCATTGAGGATATTTTGCAACAGCTAGGAAACCTACATCAAACTGTTTTGTGACTTCTTCTTTGATTTTTAAAAGCATCTCAAGTTTCATCCTTCTCAGTTTCTGTTTTACAGGAGGGCATTCTGGTTTTAATGGTAACTTATGCTCAACAATACTAGCATCCAATCCCGGCATGTCTTGGTATAACCAAGCAAACACATCATTAAACTCAATTAACATCTCTATCAGAATCTTCTTTTGCTCATGGTTTAGAGAAGTACCGAGCTTGAGTTCTCTTTTATTTTCTTCATTCCCCACATTTATGACTTCAACAATTTCTAGATAGGGAGATATTTCTTTATCTTCCTGATCTAGCAATCTTAATAATTCAGGTGATGGTTCATTATCTTCCTCATCCTCTCTATTTGAATATTCAAAATCATGATGTGAAAATGTAATTTTTTCATTTGTTGGGGTGTCAGTTTCAGATCTGCAATTTATTTAATGTACAAGGGAATAAGAAAATGGTTATTAGGTTATTTGCAAGAAAATAGACAAGAGTCCCTAGTGTGCATTTACTTGGATCATTATAATTGATAAAGAAACTTTTTATTGAAAAGAAATCCCATAAGGCTTCGAACATAGTTAAAGGATCAAAGATCACAGAGTGATAAATTACATGTAACTGATCTCGGGAAACTCAATGGTCTCCCAATTACACAGAATGGTGTCTAATGAACCAGGGTAAACATGACTTTCTTTTCTAGGAAAATCATTGTTGACTACTGCAACTTGATTAGGAGATGTCAAGCCCGCACTTCTGAAACTCTTGTAGAGGTCACAAATGGGGGATCCTACAGTTCGGGGTTCTTGATTTTCCAAAAGAGCCATCCGCTTTTCCTTCTTTTCTTCCGCAACCTTCCTTTTCTCTGCTAGAGATGGGTAGTATCCTAACCCAAATCCATCCTTGTTTTCTTTAAGGTACACAGGCTCTATTATTCCACCCAAATTTCTTCCAAGTCCCTTTCCTGGCTCATACCCGGCTTTCATCATCGTTTTGGCCATCATTAAGGATGCCTTAGGTAACTGAGCCGCTGTCATCTTCTCACCTACATGGGTGGTATGGGTAATTTCTAAAGATTGGAAAGCGGTTTCTAAACTTTCTTCAGCAGCCTCTATATAGGGAGTGGACATGGGCTTACTGATTAGGAAATCCTCTTCACCAGAGACTATAACTAGCTTGTTATTCGTAATGAACTTTAGTTTTTAGTGAAGAGTAGATGGAACAACCCCAGTAGTGTGGATCCAAGGTCTACCCAATAGACAACTGTACACAGGAATGATGTCCATTACTTGAAATAGGACATTAAACGTGCATGGTCCAACCTGAATAGGAATCTCGATGTCGCCTATGACCTCCCTTCTTGTACATCAAAAGCCCTTACTACCATGGTACTAGGTTTCATATGTGTTCCGTCAAAAGGAAGGTGTGTAAGAGTTGACTTGGGCATTATGTTTAGGGAAGAGCCATTATCAATGAACATTTTTGCAAAGATGTAATCTCGGCATTTAATAGAGATGTGTAGAGCTTTGTTGTGACCTCTTTCCTCAGGGGGTATTTCTTCATCTGTGAAAGTTAAATAATCATTAGCTACAATGTGATTGACTATTCCCCTAAATTTCTTAGGAGAAATATCTTGAGTCACATGAGCCTTGCTTAAGACTTTCATTAACATTTCACGATGTGGCTCTGAATCAAGCAACAGGGACAGAAGAGATATCTTAGCAGGGGTACGATTTAGTTGGTCAACTATCTGGTAGTTGCTTTGCTTGATGAACTTTAAAAATTCATAAGCTTCTTCATCTGTTACCTCTTGGGGAGGGTCTTGTTCTTTGTTCTTCCCTAGGTTATTTTTCCTTGTTGTTAATTCAGGCTCTTTCCTTAATTCTTCTGGAGCAAAAATCTGACCGCTCCTAGTTATTCCACTTACACCAGAAATATTCGTAACCAAAGAAAATAGGTCACTAGTCGGGGCATGAGTGATCATCTCCGCGTTGTACTTCCATGGTACCGCGTGAGTATCTTTGAAAGCAAAAGGAGTGGGTACCCGAACTGTCACTGACTGGTGATTTATGATCGGTTCGGTCAGAGGTTTCTTGGTGTAATAGACAACCAAAGGAACAGGGGTGACAGGGCTTACTGAACTTGTATCATGCTGTCCATGGATTATGTTGACATCATCATAAGGGCGACGATAAATTTGTACCAGATGTGTGTCAAGTAATTTTTGAAGCACTTCAATAAACTTTTCATCAACAGGCATTTGATTATGAACATCCTCCTTAGAACTCTGAGTTTCTGATATTAGTCCTTTCCTTAAAAGTTCTTTATAGATCCATGGGAGAGGAGTTTTGATATCTGAAATATTCCTAACATGATCACTTCCCAAATCATATGTTATTGCATTTACCCCAGCATTTCCATGATTAGGCAAAGGATTGCTAGTCACATTTGGGGTGCCTTCTTCAAAATTCAACCACTTGGCATTTATTAAATCGCGTACCTTAAACTTTAAGGCCATGCAATTTTCTGTAGAATTCCCTGGTGCCCCAGCATGATAATCACATTTCACATTGGGATCATACCCCTTAGGATATGGTGGTCCGACGGGTTTTAGGGGACATCGTACAACAAGAGAACTTTTGAGAAGTTAAGGCAAAAGTTTCGTATAGGTCATGGGAATTGGATCAAATTAGACAAAAAGACGGTCATTGTTTGGCTTTTTTGGTGAAGGATTTGGGTTGGGATTTTGCGTCCATTGTTGGGGAGGTGGTGGTGGTGTATTTCTAAAATTATGGACAGGTGGGGATCTGTATGATTGAGGATGGGGAAATGGATTTCCAGAAGCAGCAGCTATATAAGGATAAGGTCCACATGGTGGATAATGAGGCTGGAAAGGGTAAGAGGAAGAATGGAACATTTTTTGATTATGTTGACCTTGATTTCCCATTACAGCATTTGCCTCTTCACCCTTTCTTCTTCCTGCCCCTGTCATAGGTCTTCCTATTGACGGTGAACTTTGGACAACTTTTCCTATCCTCAGACCACTTTCAATTCTTTCTTCTATTACCACCATATTAGAAAACCTTGATGATACACTCCCAAGCATCCTTTCATAGAAAGGTGCCTAAAGAGTGTCAATAAACATTGCCACTATCTCTTTCTCTATCAGGGGTGGTTTAACTTGTACAGCCATTTCCCTCCATCGTTGAGCATATTCTTTAAAGGACTCAGTATTCCTTTTGGTCATGTTCTGAAGTTACAGCCGGTCTGGTGCCATGTCCATGTTGTATTTGTACTTCTTTAGAAAGGCATCGGCTAGATCCTTCCAACAACGAATACGAGTTCGTTCAAGATGAGTATACCAGCTCAACGCTGCCCCAGCAAGGCTATCTTGGAAGAAATGGATCAGCAACTTTTCATCATAAGCATATGCAGCCATCTTTCGATAGTACATGGTTAAATGGTTACGAGGACAAGTAGTTCCTTTGTATTTATCAAATTTTGGCAATTTGAATTTAGGAGGAATTACCATATCTGGGACTAGGCATAATTCAGAAACATTTGTTATGCCTAAGCTACTTCCTCCCTCTACTGGACGTAACCTTTCTTCTAATATTTCCATTTGCCCTTTTGACAAAGGCACTGCTGGCTGATCAAGATTTGGTGGAGGGACATGAGCTTTGTGTGACAAGTTTTGTGAAACACCTGCTTGTGGTATTGGGCAACCATAAGGGAAATAGTATGGGGTTGTTTGTGGGTTTGGTTGTGTGGTATCACTTGGAATCTGATGATTTTGTGGTGGAATTGTATTAGGTGGGGTGACATTGGGTGGAGCCTGAGTGTTTTGGGGAACAACTGTTGATTGGGTGAAATTTGAAGGGTTAGATATCGAGGGATTGGGAGTTTGTTGAGCAGCAGGAGGATTTTCTTGATTAGGATTAGAATGCATGGTGTAATATCCTTGAGGTAGGCCATATGGAGGCCAAGCATATGCTTGCTGAACATTCCCGTCTTGGGAAACAAAAGGTGGCAATGGCATACCATAAGGTTGGTGTAAGATGAATGGAGTTTCAGTGACTGGAGCAGGATCACTTGGGAGTATAGTCAAAGGTATTGGGCTTCCTTCTTGAGCTTGGGCCTGAGGAGCGGATGTTTGATCTCCGTTTCTTGCAGAGGACCCCCCTTCTGTACCTCTCTTTTCAAGGAGCTTAAGTATTTCCGCCATCTGTTCCTTGATCTGGCCAAGTTCATTCCTCATCTCTTCAACTAAGCTTTCCTGCTCTGCCATGAGTCTTGATTGCAGTCGGGTTTGATAAGGATGCTTTGAGCCCTTTCTCCCCGTGATGTGAGTAAGTACAAAGAAACCCCCTTGGTACAAAAACAAATAATGTTAAGAGACGTAAAGTAAACACGTGATGAATTTCAAACATCGGTAAGCAAAGATAAACCTTTCTTTTAGAATATCTTTTTCTAAAGTACTAAGTTAGGAAAAAAATGGAAGTTCAACATGAGATTTATTCATTGATCAACAGGTTTTGATACATTATTTGTTACTATAAATCAAAATCAATTCTCTCTCGCTCTAGCAATCGAGACCTTCATTTCATCCAATCGCCCCTTGCAATATTGGATGAATGTTGTAATTTCCTTCGGTGTAGAAAGTGGACTCATCATTGCTTCGGCCTTTTTCAATAAGTGAGGAATATCTCCAAGTGTTCTATTAGCAAGACCGACTAGATCAGAAAAACAGTTTCTCCAAGAATAGACAAGACTTTCCAACTCAACCCTCTCTAGGGTCATTAAACGTACAATCTCTTCATATCTATCCTTATCTTCCATGGCTTGCCATTTTTCTTCATTTATTTCACGCTCGCAAGCACTGACGACATCTCTGACTTGTCGTTCCAGTTCATCAATTCGTGCTTGCATAAGGTTTTTTTGAACTTGAGCTTCTTCTTTTGTCTTGGCTAGAATTTCTCGTAACCGCCCTTTATCAGCCAATATATCATCCTTTTGTTTCTCTTTGGTCTTTAATTGGCTGTTCGCTGTTTGGAGGCATTGATCTAATTGCATCATATGTTCTCTTTCAATTCGCTGCTTCTTACTGACATCTTCAAAGGCATTTTCTAATTCACACCTTTTTCTCTTAAAGGAAGCATTGTCTTGTTGAATTTTGATTAAATCATCCTCCAAAGCTTGGTTTTTCTTTGTCATTTCAGCTAGCTTACTTTTCAGGTTTTCAATCTCTTCGCTTTCATCGGGAATTGGATTTTTCCCATGAGCATCGTGATCTTTGAAGGGTAATTTGACAATGGCTACCCTATTTGAAATCCACCGGTGGTAACTTTCTTTTGTAGCATAACTTCGGACACCCAATTCTTTTCCTTTCCTATGGACCTTGCCCCAAGCATCAATGACAGTTTGAATAACAGGAGCACTATTTCCCTTAATATAATAATGAAGAAAAGGTGTCACTGTTTCTTCTTCTGGAGGCTGTATCATAGGATAAGCAAGTTGTCTTTTCGCAATGCTAGGATTGTAATTGATGCATCCTCGAGTTCCCATGAGAGGCACATTTGGAAATTTCCCACAACAGTAAATAATGGAATCCACGTTCATCCACTGAGGGTACCCACCGAATCACGTTAGCAGATAATCCTGCCAGATGTCCTGCCCACTCCCTATTAGTCTTCTTGGTTAACCTAAGGAGCTTCAAATCAAAGATAGGACATTCAACCTTGCCAACTTGATTGAAGACATGAGAAGTAAGCCATAGATACAAGGCAGGTAGACAACAGACGATCTTTTTCCTATTCCGGTTGTGACAGGAATCCATTGTACAATAGATATCAGCCAAGACAGCAGTCATAGAACTTTCACCTCTAAGCTTTCTAGCTAGGAAAACATTAATTGTGTAACACCCTAATCTTTGCAAATAATAATTCCAAAACAATGAGGAAATTTTTTTTTTTCACAAAAACAGCCACGACTCATTCAACATAGAAGGGAAGAAGTAGGCAAGGGAAAATAGAGAGCATTCACACACATATGGCAAATAACAGAAAGGCTAAGACTGGAACCGGTTCATTTGGTTTAATGTAACACACCAGCGCCTGGGCGGATTACACAACATCGTTGGCTCGCTCAGGCGAGGTCTGATACCGCCTAGGCGGGGTATGGCAATGCAACAGTGGATGGAGAGGGAATTCACAAAGGAAACCCCATACCAGTCCTCACTCGTTTCTACGGGACTAACCCTTCCTCAAAGAAATACTAGGTGTTCAGCATAGGGAAACAGGTAAGGGAAGGAGAAGGGAGATGCACACGTGTATTAGTTTGGAGGAAAGGGGGGGTCTGAACTCATTCCGTCCAATTCAACTGGGTATGACAACGCCTGGGCGGACTCGACCACAACGCCCAAGTAGGGGTCAACACCGTTATCTGGGATGCATTAACGTAACAACGGAGGGGAAGGGTATTTGGACGGTGTTCCACACTGACACCTACTCGCTTCAGCGCAAGTCCTCACGCTTGGGCGAACCGTTCTAGTCGTTCAGAACTCCATAACTTAGCCCTCCAAATTATCCACACGGCGACACTCATACTCTACTCAGGAAGTGAGGGTTATCCCACTCGGATTCCAGAACTCCTTCTCACTCGAACTTCACATCTTTCACTCGGTTATCGATACCTTAAACTTAAGATCCAATCCACTCTAAACCACCATTCGAACTCCTCTCTCAGAAGGGAATCACTTGAGGTTTTCACTCGGAAATATCAACTCTTCCTCACTCGGGATTTCATACTTACTTTTACTCGGAAATCCTCAGACCTATGATCATTCGGATTATAATTACCCTACGCTCATAAGACATCCTCAAACAGTCCTCTTCACCGCTCAACCTCTCTTACAACATAGAAGAACACACAATATATACTTATATAAACGAAAACATTCATATAATTACAAAAACTTCATCATGACTTTTGTTACCCAAAGCTGTCAAGTTTTAACGTAAGGACTACAACCAAAACACGAGCCGGCCAAGGCTTAACAAAACGTTATACACAGTATTTATATATATACACATATACACATGTAGATATATATCCCAATAGCGCTCGGATTCATTGTCCTGCACTCGCTCCTCCTTCATCCTTCCTTCCGAGAGATGTTCACTGAAAGAGTAGCCACTGCAGGGGTGAGCTTTTACATATAAAATGACAATCAAGGACTCGGTATCAGTGTTAGCATGTACATTCACATCCATTCAATCGTTTTCAAATTAATTAATGTTAGACATTGCAAAATGACATTTAAGACACACAGACAACACATACTGGTATTCCCCACTCTCGGAAACCATTCATAACACTCCACATACGTTATACGTACTACTCTAATCAACCTCATATCTACATGCATGCCTGCGGATCTGACTCGAGTGATGACTTTCAGTTACAATTTTCCCCTCCCCTGGCCCCTCGTCCTTCAGCTCTTCCCGCGTGGTACCGGCCTCCCATTGGCGTCTCGAGACTCTTCTCTAGCTCCTACGGCTACCACGAGCTCCTTCGGAATCTAGCCGGGGTCTGTAACTGGAAGTCATTCCCTCGGGGCTATTGACCTTTCACGGGTCGCCCCACTCTTACCCATGCAGCTAAATGCATCTACCAACAAGCGTCATCACACCACCGATACCTCCTTCGTAACCATTAAGTAGGAACAGATTCAATGCAACTTTTATTCTCTTTATTATTTACATCAATATGTTCAACCATCAGCAATCAAGTAATAGCATCTGACAAATCAACTAACAAGCACACATTCATATTCTCACAGCATTAACAAGGATAGAACCATGCATATCATTCGTTATCATCAATAATAACATACTACTTGACCACCATCTAGATCATAAGCATTTATTGTTCTACCACTATAAAACACACGGATTCCAGAATCTCCAATCATGCATAGGATCCAATCATCACAAACACATGCACATGCATTCAAGCAGAATATTCATCCGGTACCGTTCGTGGACCATGCATTTAACATGCAAGCACCCCCTACCTACGAAAGGGACTTCAAGAAGCTTTTCTGCTCTTCGACGTTGAATCTGACGCCCTTCTACTGATTTGTTCAGCCTTTCTCCACTCCGTCGTACTCTGCACTTGGCTCGGAGTTGGGGTGTTGTTCTTCCTCTGCTTTACGATCGTCCTTCACCTGCCGGGGCTCTGACCTTCTTCCCGCACTGTCGTCGTGACGGACAGAAACAGGGGAAAGGAAAGAAGATGAAGACGAAGAAGAAAAGAGAGAATGAAGCAGTGGGAGAAGTTGTTTGCACCCACGGTGATACTGAATACGCACCTATATACGCATGCGAAGGGGAAAGGAGTAGGATGGGAAAGAGTGAGTCGCAGACCACTCACACCTTCCGCCAATCACAGACAGCCACATCCCATCAATAAAGTCCAATTAACTTGCCATTAACTCTCAGGCTATATTGGTTATGATTAACAACTAATTCTTTACTTTCAATTTTTCTTATTATTTAATTTTTATTCGGTATCTAACTTCAAAACTGGGATGTTACAAATTGCCTTGAAATCAATATAGTTATCAAGGCTTGGGAAAAGGATCACACCATAGATGGCCAACGCCAACATGTCAACAAACACGTCCTATTCTCCTCTCCCTGCCTGACTGAGGAGTTGCTGCTCAAAGAAGCTTAGTGCGAATCCTGAAATTTGGTTCCTGTTTAATTGAGCCTTCTTAAGCATTTCAGGATCCATCTTGAGAATGCGAGCTACACTGAAGATTGAAGCATGATGTTCAGTTCGACGATAAGGTTTCAAATCTTCTAATGGCAAGCCAAATATCTGTTCAAACTCCTCCAAAGTAGGAGCTAACTGGAAGTCTTTGAATGTAAAACAGTTGAGAGGAGGATCATAAAACTAAGCTAGAGCAATAAGGCCCCTTCTTGCACTTCGACCTCTAAGAATTTTAGGATCTTTCCATACTTCCTTGTAAAGGTTATTTTTTGAGTAATATCCATCCTTTTGCTTAAGAATAACAGATTGCTAGTATTTGATTTGATGACTTTGAGGTGTAACAAATTTTTAAAACCAGTTGCCTTCACTTGATCACTTGATCTCATGTTAAATTCCATTTTTTTGTGATACTTACCGATGTTTAAATTTCACCTTTAACAAAAGAAATAAATGAATCAGATTAACAAAGAAAACATTTTGATAAATATCGTCACATAAGAGTGTGATAATATTTTATCATGACTTAAGTATAAAAAATATACATTTTGATGATTTTTTTTTAAAAAAGGAAAACTTTGTGCGAATGAATAGAAGATAAAAGGAATGTTTGCCCAATTGTGTCTTAGACAAGGTAACCACCTAATTGGCTCTAAGGCTCTTTAATCATGTTTCCTCAAAAGGTGATTATTCTAATTGGTTCTAAGAAGGTCACCGGAGCTCTGATCTTTAGCTATGAGTCTTATACAAAAAGTAGGGAATCCTACTTAGTGCGGACACATAACTAAGATAACACCCCGACTGAGATTTTCATGCTAATCATGGTATGATGTCTCGTCCTAAATGACACCGCTAATAATCTCCCCTAGCCTATGTCTTTTGCGGGGCCCGGGAATAGGGTCCCTTCTAATAGTGTGTGCATTATGGTGAATGTGAAGTGTGTGGGGCATTCATACCTGGATTTTTACCCATTCTTCATAGTGAACAAACATAAGGCAAAATAAATATCTCATGTCTTCTACCCTAAGGTTCTAAATTAAGGCAATAAAGAAGTAAAAAAAATAGTATAAAATCTAAAATTAATGGAAGATTAGATAAACAACGAGAATAACATAACAAATAAATATAAAGGATGAAATAATTAACAATCAATAAAATAAACAAGATCAATTTAACAGGCTTGACTCTCAAAATGTCCCCAGTGGAGTCTCCATCTGTCGTGACCGGGGTCCCGGCGCGCGACGTGGACTGGTTAAAGACAAATAAAAAAAATTGAAACTACATTGAAATGAGGCCCTTGGGAGGCCTAAAGAAAATAAAGGGTTCAAGGAGTCGCCATTAATATTTATTAAGGAAAATATTAGGAAAACCTTTAAATAGCACTGGTTTTTTTAAAAAAAATGAGATTCTGTTTAGTCCGGGTGTCGAATTACAGGAGGGGAAGGTATTAGCACCCCACACTGTCCGTAAAAAAAAACGGTTACCCAAATTGATCATGCATAATTTCAAAAAAATGATTATTAAATATTCCATCCTTCATAAAAATAATGATAAATAATATACATGATAATAAAAAATTATATATAAATAAGAATAAAACAAAAATAATAATAAAACATATCTCCTAAGTTTTGTTATTTTTTAGTTCTAAGAAAATAAACAAATAAATGATTAAAAGACCATAAAAATAAAAAAAAAACAATAAGACGTCTTGTCTTAATTATTTTCTAGTAAAAAAAATCTATTGATTTTATTGAGAAATATAAAGTTCAAAACAAATAAATAAATGAAAAAAAAGTAAAAAAACATACGAAAGAAAAAAAAGAATGAAACACATCAACATGAAAATAAAGAAATATATATACACTTAATTAATTAAACTTGACAAAGGAACCTTATTTAATTATTTTTTAGAAAAAAGAAAAAAAATAAAAAAATAGAAAAAGATTAATAAGATGTCCCATCTAAATTAATCTCATTTTAAATTTAAGAAAAAGATAAATGAATAAATAACACATTATTTATTAGTCTTGGTTTTTGTCACTTTTTTTTATAATGATTTTTCTTAATTATCAAAAGGTTACTAAGAGAAAACAATAGGAAATCATGACCATAATAAAAATGGATAATTATGTATATATATTTATAAACTATTTAAAAATGGTCAAACATAAATAAGTAAATAGAAAGTATAGAAAAATAAATAAATAAAAAAGAAGTGTAGAAAGATAAATAACTAAAAAATAAAAGTGCAGAAAAATAAATAATTCAAAAAAATAAAGGTACAAAAAAATAAATAAATAAAAATAAAAGTATAAAGAAGAAAAAATAATAAAAATAAAGGGGCCAAAAAGTAAATACATAAAAATAAAGGGGCAGAAAAGTAAATACATGAAAATAAAGGGGCAGAAAAGTAAATAACAAAAAGTAAAGGGGTAGGAAAATAAATAATAAAAATAAAGGGGCAGAAAAATAAATAATAAAAATAAAGGTACAGGAAAATAAAGGGGTAAAAAAGTAAATAAAAAAATAAAGGGGGAGGAAAGTAAATAAATAGAAATAAAAGGGCATAAAAATAAATAAATAAAAATAATCATGCAGAAAATAAATAAATAAACTAATAATTGTAGAAATATAAAGTGCGGATAAATAAAGTGTGGAAAAATAAATTAACAATAATAAAAGTATAGAAAAGTAAATAAAGAAAAATAAAAATACAGAAAAATAAATAAAGAAAAATAAAGGTACAAATAAATAAATAAAGATGAAAATGCAGAAAAATAAAGTGTAGGAAAATAAAGTGCTTGAATATAAATAAAGAAAAATAAAAGTGCAGAAAAAATAAATAACAATTAAATAAAGATGAATAAATAAATGTAAATAAACATCCTTGTATTAATAAAAAATACCTTGGTACAAGAACAATTAAAGAGGAACTAGAACGGAAGTCGGGAAATCAATTTCGTGTAGATTTCCTTTGCTTTTGGTTTCGTTTGGACTCAATTCGAGGGTGTTTGGACACCGGTTACAACACTTATACAGTATTTTGGCTCACAATACTCACATACTAAGACATACTAGAATGATACACTTATTTTCCTAACTAGAATTACACAGCATCATTTTAAGAAACAAAAACTTCTAAAACATCTCTCAAAAATTTAGCACTCTTTCCCCTCTTTTTCTTCTTCTACCTCCTAAAATACCTCAACATCACCTTCTATTTATAGAAGAAAATTGGCATTGGATCCTCCATAAAAGGCTTCACTTTCTTACTTTTCCAATTTGTCCAAATTTTATGTCAATTTCCCCAAACCTCAATTAAACCACCGTAACCCCTTTTCTGATTTTTTTCTTTTTTTTTGATTTTTCTTTTTTTATTGGGATTTTTTTGGGCCCATTTTTGTCTTTTTTGGTTTTTTTTGGTTTTTTGTTATTTTTGGGCCCCATTTTTTTGGGCCCTATAATTTTTTTTTGAATTGAGTAATCATTTACTCTTATGGAAACGTAAATTATTTATTACATATGTGGCAAGAAATAAAGTATCCAAAAAAGAAAAATTGCTACCCATGCTATAAGAAGCAAGAGTGTAGTCACAAAACATCATTTTCCTTCCCTTATTCTTTCCTCTTGGCTTTGGCATCCATTGACCATTGCTTGAGAGAAATGAAGAAAGTTGATGAAATAAGAGGTGTGGTAGGAAATGAAGAGGGATTGAGTATTTATAGAAATGGAGAAGAGTTACTATTTTAACGGTCACTATGCAATTTTTAATATTATTTTTTCTTAATATGATCCGGGGTGGCAACCTGGAATGGACGAGGTTCTATGTACCACACCACGTCACCAATAAGAACTGGTAAGTCATAACCGGGGTCTGAAATCATCAGTCAACTATGGACATTTCTCTCCACCCCGATCGATAATTAAGCATTGGAAAATCTTCTGCAGGTTCATCTCCAGTGTGTCTTGAAGTTTGAGTACGGATCAGTTTTCACTAACTTGAAGAACCTCAGATTCCCACAGATCTGAGGTATAAAATACCGTACTCCACTGAGGCTGTGCAAACTTAGAGTTGTTGAGGTAACATCGGTCGGGAGACCGTGCTAGGACCCCGGTTAATGCAGTCAACATCGACTCCGGATTCTATACTCTTTTTTTTTCTTTCTTTCTTCCTTTTTTTGTTTTGTTTTTTTCTTACATATTTTAATATATATTTTGCCAGACAAAAATAGGTGTTCACAGTCCCTACAGCTAATGCAGCAACTCTTGCTCCATTTCCAACGCGTAGGTCTACCTCGCCCTTCATCAACTGCCTACTTTTTCTTAGATCCTGCACATTAAGACAAATGTGCGATCCACATCCAGTATCTAATACCCATGATGTTGAAGTTGACATGTTAATTTCTATAACAAAAATACCTGAAGTGGAAGTCTCAATTCCCTTATTCTTAAGCTCTTCTAGGTACTTTGGACAGTTTCTCTTCCAGTGTCCCTTTTGTCCACAATGGTGACATTTACCTTCCTTAGCCACCCCGCCTACAGGTTTTAAGGCTGATGTACTTGGCTTATCCTTGCCTTTCCAAATTTTCTTTCCATTTCCTGCAATAGCCTTTCCTTTGCCTTTATACATGCCTTTTCCTTTACCTTTTCTAGAATTGACCATCATTATGCCCTTGCCCTTTCGTTTAGAAATATTGGGCTCAGTAGTCCTCAACATATTGAGTAGCTCTGGCAATGTTTTGTCCAATGCATTCATGTTATAATTCATGATGACTGGCTTAAAACTGTCAGGTAATGATTTCAAAATGAGATCGGTAGCTAACTTCTGAGGGAAGGGGAATCCTAGCCTAGCTAGATTCTCCAAGTACCCAATTATTTTGAGCACATGAGGTCCTACAGAACCTCCCTCTTCAAGTCTACAGCTAAATAAGGTTGAGGAAACTTCATATCTTTCTTGGTCAGCTTGACCTTGATATAGCTTCCTTAGGTTTTCGATCATATCGAAAGCCTCCATGTGCTCGTGTTGCTTCTGAAGCTCAGGAGACGTGGTAGCCAACATAAGGCATTGGCCATCTAAAGCATCATCTTGATGCTTCTTATAAGCATCCTTGTCAGCTTTAGAGGCGTTTGCAGTGGGTGGTTCCGGAACTGGACTTTCCAAGACATACTGCTTTTTCTCTTGTTTAAGGACAATCCTCAAGTTTCTATACCATTCAAGGAATTTAGAACCAGACAATTTTTCCTTGTCTAGGATTGATCACAACGAAAGGTTCAAAGGTGTGTTTGATGTCATGGTTATCTAAAACAGAAAATATGTAGTAAGTATCATTTTCAAAACATATTTAAATTATGGTCATTTAAATTAAATATGTCTCCCACTATTTTGATTCAAAACAAAATACCCTCCACGAATCAGAAAATCCCGTTGGAAGATTTTCTAGTGGGCTAAGATCCATATTTTGCCAAGTGTTAAGTCAGCTTTGGCTGATCACCTAATACTTAGTTATTTAGGTAGGAAACTTTTTCAAATTGTATCTTTATACAACTCTTAGTCATTGGATTAAGTAACCATTACTGATTATTCATCTTATGAATATTTAGCCCAATATTTACGCCTCTAAGTTATATTCAATCCAATTGAAAACTTAATTAAGTTAAAGCCCAATAAAATAGTTTGGATATTACCATTATCCCATCGTGTCTTACTAATATAAATGATAGAGCCCTGCTTTGGCAGACCCACTATTTATTGACATTAGTGTTGACGAGTGTACTTATTGGAAGGCGTTTATAACTTAATATTATTTTGAGGGATTTTAATTTATTTTAAAATTACCGTCTTTATTAAACGCTTTAACGCAATAAAATTATCCCCAAAGCATGTAAACAAAATTGTGAGATGGTTATGGTCTTCCTAGAAGAAAAATAAATAAATAAATAAACCTAGAGGAACTATATTGCCATGGCTTCATGAAGTCCTACTTCTTGAATCCATCATCCTCTTAGAGTCACCACTCCTTGGTTTTCTTCTAGGTCTCTACTTTGTTGGCCCGATCAAGATTACATGATTAAATAGAAACTCGCTTTACATACGAGTGAAGGGTTGAGAAAAGAAATACCACAGAATAGAGAGAGACACAACACTTAGGCTGTATTTAAATAAAATAACTAAGACCATAACCATTCACCATGTAACGTGTTAATTAATTGATTATAACCCATTTAAAAGCATTAAAAGAGTAATTAATTTTTAAAACGGGCAATTAAACACGTGGGGTCGGTAATAAGGCGCTACGCAGAGAATGTACGGGGGTCCCGCTACCTAGGAAAGAGAGGTGGGTCCGGTGTGACCGCTTAAGTACCAAGTCTTTCCTAGCCAGAACGTCCCTCTGACCATTAACAGCTCTAAAATTTCGGCTAGGGTTTCAACCATTTTGAAACCCTAATTCCTTATTGAGAATGCTTCACAACACAGCCGTCAAGGCACATGGAGGCAGCGCCATCTAGGGTTTCAAAACCTAGAATTCAACTTGCGCCAATGCCGACATGCAATGCCTTTCCATGACGGCCGTCTAGGTTTCAACTCTTGAACCCTAGATTAAGGAACGACCAAGGTTTAACACTTAAACCTTATCACTCAACGCCCCATAACATGAACCATTCATGTTCGAAGATCAACTCAATTGATTCATAATTTGTATGATGACTATCATATGAGTAAAACACATATCAAATACAAAAATTGCATAAACTCATACATCATACAAATTTAAATGGCAACAACATGCATACTAAAATTGAGAAACTCTATAACATGCATCATATACAATTTACAAGGAATAACTCAAAAACATATGTATCATGCCAAACCAAAGGTCATACCATATACATGATTAATCATTGTAATAATATGCATCATATGCGATAACCCAAAACAATAACATAATCATGCTTATTCATTTTCGAATCCTAGTTTCACAAAACATTTTCGCAAAACAAAAATGCAAAGCTTTAAACAAGAGACGATTTTGCAAATCATATTTTCCAAAAGCTCTTGCAAATGAAAACATATCATCATCAAACACAAACAAATACCCAAAACACGGTTTTTGCAACCAGGCTCTGATACCACTGTTAGGGAATCCCTAGTATATGAGCAGTGGAAATACAAGGATTCCATAAGATTTGCAAAACGCCGTGTTTCAAAGCATAAGACAAACACATACAAAAAAAAATTCGTTTTAGGATTACCTCTTGAAGAACACCAAAGCAGTCGTAGCCTCGTCCTTTAGGAGTCCACACGAGCACTCCCACCAGAATCGCAACACTTGCCAACTGCTAGTTTGATGGCGTATAGCTCTTGCAACTTTTCTGAATTTGTGTCTCACTTGAGTGAACGGCCTGTGAGCATCCTATACTCTATTTATAGGCTTAGGTTTGACCTAATTTATTCTCTCTAAAGAGTGGGCTCCTTTCTCATTCTAAATGAGTTAGGCCCAATAGATTTATTTTAGTCCAACTAAAATAAAACAACATTTTCTGATGGGCTTACTCTATGTGTGTGACCCTATAGGTAAAATACCCAGTCATATTAATAATAAATTATTTTATTATTAATATAAAATAAGAACGGCATCTAGCAATGCATCATTATGCCCGAATATTATTTAATATCAACATAACCTATAAGTGATAATTATTTAATATGTTTGTTCCTTTTTTCACGATATCCTAATTGGGCCCAAGGCATGGTCGCGTCATCCTTGTATGGCCTAATTTATTTTAATTGATACCGGAGTATACTTGATCCGAATAAATATCTAATATTTATTCTTTCTAGCATGGCCATGCGTTTTCTTAGTCTTACTTCATCAAGTGGCCTATAGATATCACTCCTGTCACATAGGAGAGACAAATCCCATCTACATCACTCACATCCCTCTGCATAATTTGTTCATTGCCTAATCACAACCTTTCTAGTCCTCTTGTTATAGAAGACATTTAATTGTATTAAAACAATAAACTCCTTATGTAGGAATTGTAGTGACTTCAGGTTGAAGGACTACATATACCATTATCACATTGAGAATCGTTTATGACATTCATGTAACGATCCATGCAACGTTCTCATGGTGGGTCTGTCCAGTACATCATTACTCTTAATGTGTACCCGTGTGAAGACTTGATATCATCTATATCTATGATCTATAAGATCAGGTCATGAGTACACTCACACACTAGTCTCAATGTATTTACATGTCCCTATGTAAATACTTGACTAGGGACATAACTTTTATATGACCTATTACTCCAAGGATAAATACGTTTTAAAATAATTTTAAACTGAAATACTTATTTTATTGATAAGCAAAAAAATGATACAAATAAAAAAGCATAACAGCTCATAGTGCATACACCAACAGTAAATAATTAATTACTGGAGGTGGAAGTAAAGGTAATTAATCAAAGAAATAAAAGAAAAGGTAAATAGAATTAGAAAAAGAAAATAAAAAGAGAAACACAAATTTTAAATAAATGAAAATGAAATAGAAAATAAGAAGAATTACCCTTCTGCCCTTGGTATTAAAAACTTATCATTTCCATTCCTATTACCTTGTCATCCATATGCATGAGAAACAAAGAAAAGAAACAGAGAGTGAACGAGAGAAAGCAAAACGCCATTGCCATGATTTTATGCCCCAAATTGAAAGTTCATTTGTCGCCGGAATTTGAAATTGAGCATGTTTTTGGAATCTTGACATTGAGGTGAGTCTAATGTACCATTAATTTCCTATTTCCTCTTCTTTCCTCTCTAGGGTCGAATGAGGTTTTATGAAAGGGGGTTTCCTTTCTTTAATTTCATGACAAGTAGGGCTTGGTGATGAACCTTAATGAAATGAGTATTGCTAAATAACTGATGAAATTTTGTTTCGGCATTATTAGGTGCGAACTGAGCCTTGGAACGACCTTAGGCGAGGAAAGGAGTTTCAAATCGAAAGACAGATGATGTCGAGGTAAGTCTTTAAGATGCTTAGAAGTGATTTGAAGCTATTATAGTAAATTAGATTACAATTTCGGTAGCCAACGCCTAATTTGGTTATATGGATTCTTTAATTTTAGAGTTTTAGTGAAATCGGTGAAGCCGATGGGTGATTCCAAGCTTGAGAAACGCAGGATTGAGGTAAGGGGGTGTACGGGTGTATAGATTAATGGAAATAGCGATGGAAACCAATTTTGATAAGTTAGGAAAAGGGTAGAATGGTGTAAATAATTTAGTATCTATGCGTAAACATATATGTTGTTGGTATGTATATGATGGCGAACATTCGATATTGGCTTATAGCAATTATCTACTTATATGTATTGATAGTTAGAAAATAGGTGACGAAACTCGATGATGATAATTGTTGATAATTAACATGATGTTACTTGAATTTATGTCTTGTGTGTTAATGATGATGATGTTGTTATACATGGTAAGATGGGATGATGAGCTTTTAATATTGGGAAATTACGAGATGATGTGATGAGAAATTAAGAAGTATAATGATGTGTTGATGAATTGGTTGCCTAAGTGACCTATTTGAATGTCCTAGGGTGATGGCAATTATGTCGGGACTGAGTTATGATGATTTTTTTTATAATGAGAATGAGAATTGTTAAGTTAATTAAGTTGTTGATGATGTATAACTACTTTATATGCATGTGGTGTTGTGTGGACGATCGATCGATATAAATTACCCTTTGTTTTTTGCTCCAGCGGTCGTTTGCGGCCTCATTGAGCTACCTAGTGGTCAGCTAGGACCCAGTAGTGAGGTGAGGAGCCAGGCATGTTGTAGCATCCTATAGTTTTACTATATTTTTATATATAAAAGGATAAATTTGTAAGGAAAATTATAATTTAAAATTTTGACAAAATTAACTTAAGGTTCTTTAGAACTGATTAATCGTTGTAATTTATAGGATTTTATGGGAATATTTGAATATTTTTAGAGATAAGTGAACATAGTCCAAAATAGAGTCATTTGGGTCTAAACCATAATAGGAAATGTTATCAAAAAAATTATGAAAACTTGATAGGGCGTTTAGATGCGTTCATGTGAGCTTAAGTTTAAAATTTCATAAAGTTTAGAGATCATTTGATTAGAAAAGTAAACTAATAAACTTATAAAAATGAGTAGTTAATCATTTAATAATTGAGATATCTAGAGTAAAAAGAATTCATTAAAAAGTTACATTTATTTTATTAAGTACATTATGAGGATTTATAACAAAATTTTAAGTATAAAATTTATCTCATAAAAATACCCATAGTATAGTTATGGATAATTATGAAAAAATTAATTAAAAAAATTAATTTTTACCGCCTATATATATATATATATATATATATACCCTGTCACCTTTTCATTTTCACACATTCTCTATTCCTTCTCGCAATTTCCATTCTCGCGAGGCATAGACACAAGTATGCAATACTGTGCTCTTTCTTTCTTTCTTTTATATATATATATATATAACGTTTAGGGTTGTAAAGGTACATGCATATATATATATATAATATTTATTTATTTTCTTAGTTAATTATTTAATTATTTGTTTATTTATATATTTAATTATTTAATTAATTAGTTCATTAATTATTTAATTGTTTATTTATTTTGTTGTTTTAAATTATTTATTCTATTATTTTACTATTATTATTTATTCTATTTTTTTATTATTTAATTTCTATATCTATTTATTTGTTTTAATTATTTACTATTTATTTATTTATTATTTACTATGGTTATTCATTTATGTATTTATTTACTTATTAATTTATCTATTTATTTCATTTATCTAATTATTATTTTTGTATATATTTTTTTATTGTTTAAATTTTTTATTATTATTATTCACTCTATCTTTATTATTTATTTAGTTTGTTTTGTAATGTTACTATCATTATTAATCCTAATATGTTGTCATTATTTATATTACCAATTTATCAAAATTGTTTTTATTTCTATTAATATAGTTATTATTGTTTTATGCTAAGTAAAATAGTAATAATAATAATTAGATATAATACAAAATAAGATGAACTAAACACTAACAATAAGAACCTATGTATTTAGGTTAGCTTTAGAAGATTTTCTTGGAAAAGCAAGTACTCAGGTAAAGGGAGGGTGAGATAGGAAATTAATAAATATAAGACATTGAATAATAGAAGGGACTCCCTAACCCTCTCAATATTTATTTTAGTTATTATTTTTATGTCTTTACTTATTTATAATTATTATTTACATGTCACACTTTGCTATTTGTATATTATTATAATGCGAATTTATATTTGCTAGACTGTGTAAATTTTGATGTTTGAATAAAAAATATATATTTATTATGGTTGTATTAGATTGTCTAGGAATTTTGAGTGGAACAGGTCAAAGAAAACATTTGGAATTATCCAATTTACAGAGAAAACTCTATCAAAATTTTGACAAATTTTATGAACAAGAATAGAAAGTATGTGCTAAAAGTTTGAACAAATTCAGTATGTGACATGCATCATATAACAAGTGAAAGACAAGAATATTTTGGGAGATACGATATAATCCAAGAAATGCATTAGGGATGGTTCAATAACGAACCTTGGGATAGAAGGGTGTGAAGAGAGGCCTAGGAGACCTAGGGTCGCTCCTTAGTGTCGGGTAATTTCATAGCAAACTCTTGCCAATCTGACTAGGCCTTAAGTGCATATTATGGTCAGTGGAGCTGTTCGTTGGCTATATTGGCAAATTATCACGAAACAATGTTAACTCCCGACTGCTCCCAATAAAAGAAGACTCAAGGGCCCACATGCATTACATCTTTATCATTAATAAAAGAATTAATAAGATATTTATTAATTAAAATTAAGAACTGTCAGTCATCTTTACATTTTCATTCCATGTTGTAAATAACATGTATGGAGAAATTGTTATTAAAATTTATTGTTTGTAAAAATCTATTATTTATATGTGTCTTGTATAATATTGGTATTTTCTGTTTCTCACCCTTTTCCTTATTTATGTGGTGTAAATTTTGAACTTACATAAATTTTCGCTATGAATAATATTCCGCAGATGATAGATATAAGAATCAGGCCTCGTCAAGGTGGAATAGGGAGATGGAGGTTATTTGGATGACATAATATGAGAATAGTTTTCAAGAACTTAAAAATCGTCTTACGATGGCACCTGTGTTAGTATTACCTAACCTGTACTAAGAATATGAGGTATTTTATGATGCGTTAAAATAAAGGTTAGGATGTGTGTTGATGCAAATAGTAAGGTTATGGTTTATGCATCAAGACAACTAAGGCAACATGAGGTTAATTATCCCACTCATGATTTGGAATTAGCTGCTGTGGTTTTTGCATTAAAGATTTGGAGGCATCATCTTTATGGAACCAAATTTGAAGTTTTCAGTGATTATAAAAGTTTAAAATACTTGTTTGATCGAAAGGAGTTGAATATGAGGCAAAGAAAATGGATAGAATTTTTGAAGGATTATGATTTTGAACTGTAGTATCATCCTGGGAAGGCAAATGTAGTGGCAGATGCATTAATTTGTAAATCTTTATATGTGTCTTCAATGACAATAAAAGAGTTGGAAATGATAGAACAATTTAGGGATATGAATCTGGCCATGGAAGTGAATCATAATAGCTATAGGCTTGGAAAGTTAAGGGTAACAAATGACTTTTTGTTACAAGTTTTGGAGGCTCAATAAAAAGATATTTTTCTACAAGAAAAGAAGGAGCTTCTGAAGCAGGGAAAAGAAATGAAATTTAAAGTTGAAGCTGATGGGATGTTAAGATACAAAGACCAAGTTTGCATTCCGGATCAAGGAGAATTGAGGAGGGCTATTTTGGAAAAGGCTCATAAAAGTAATATGAGTATTAGGAACTACCAAAATGTATCAGGATTTGAAGAAATTATTCTGGTGGCCTGAAATGAAAAAGGAAGTAGCAGAATTTGTGGCCTCATGTTTGATTTGTCAGAAAGCAAAAGTGGAGCATCAAAAACCTTATGGAACACTACAATCATTGGAGGTTCCAGAATGGAAATAGGATAATATTTGTATGGATTTTGTGACTGCGTTACCAAGAACTTCTATGGGATATGATTCTATATGGGTAGTAGTGGATAGATTGACAAAATCTGCTCATTTATTTCCTATTAATATTCGATACTCTTTGGAAAAGTTGACTCAACTTTACATCAAAGAAATTGTAAGGTTGCATGGGATTCCTTCAAACATTATTTCTGATCATGATCCACGCTTTACATTACATTTTTGGGAAAGTTTACACCATACTTTGGGAACTAAAATTCATTTAAGTTCAACATACCATCCTCAAACAGATGGTCAATCCAAAAGGACAATTCAAACTCTTGAGGATTTGTTACGATCTTGTGTGTTGGAACACAAAGGAAGTTAGGATCAAATCTTGCCATTAATTGAATTCACTTACAACAATAGTTTTCATACAAGCATCAACATGGCACAATTTGAAGCACTTTGTGGGAGAAAGTGTAGAACTCCATTGTGTTGGTTCGAGATAAGAGAAAACTTGATGATAGGTCCTGAATTGGTACAACAAACTACAGAAAAGATCAAGTTGGTTCAGGAAAAGATGAGGACATCACAAAGCAGACAAAAAAGTTATTATGACAAAAGGAGAAAACCTCTTGAATTTTAGGAAGGTGATCATGTCTTTTTGAAGGTCATACCTATAACTGGGGTCGGTCAGGCAATGAAATCACGTAAACTTACACCTAACTTTATTGGCCCTTATCAGATCCTAAAGAGAGTTGGTTCTGTCGCATATCAAATTGCTATGCCACCTTTTCTGTCAAATGTCCATGATGTCTTTCACGTATCCCAACTACGTAAATATATTCTTGATCCTTCCCATGTTATTGAGCTTGATATTATTCAAGTTAAGGATAATCTTACATATAATGCATCACCTGTCAAAATAACCGATAGAAGAATAAAATAACTAAGAGGAAAGGAAATTCCTCTAGTGAAGGTTATCTAGAGTAGAACATGAGATGAGGATGCTACATGGGAATTAGAAACTGAAATAAGAAAATCTTATCCTTACCTTTTTCTTTAAGGTATGTAAATTTTGAGGACGAAATGTTTTTTAGGGGGGTAGAATTGTAACATCCTATAGTTTTACTATATTTTATATGTATAAAAGGATAATTTGTAGGGTCGCTCCCTAGTGTCAGGTAATTTAACAACAAGCTCTTGCCAATCTAACTAGGCGTTAAGTGCATATTATGGTTAGTGGACTCCTGACTGCTCCCAATAAAAAAAGACTCAAGGGCCCACATGCATTGCATCTTTATCATTAATAAAAGAATTGATAAGATATTTTTTAATTAAAATTAAGAACTATCAGTCATCTTTACATTTTCATTCCATGCTATTAATAACATGTATGAAGAAATTGTTATTAAAATTTATTGTTTGTAAAATCTATTATTTATATGTGTCTTGTATAATATTGATATTTTGTATTTCTCACCCTTTTCCTTGTTTATATGGTGTAACTTGCACAGCTTTTCACTATGAATAATATTCCACTGATGATAGATGTAAGAATCAGGCCTCGTCAAGGTAGAATAAGGAGATAGAGGTTCTTGGATATAGGGAATGTATGCATATATTATGGTATAGTTACTGTGAGACTATCTTAAGTCATAGTTGGTTTGCCCGATCCGCCGGGGGCCCTTTCTTTTTCTTTCTGAGCTAGACTTATTTTTGACCTTCATGATAATGATCTTTTCCAAGGGCAACCACCAGCACACCCGCTAGTTGATGAAGAGGACGTGGAGGGAGCTTTATCTGGGAGCGACTCCACTATAGATGACGCTTAGTTAGCCATAGTTAACCCAATAGAAAGTTATGGGTAGTTTTGATGACTCCAGCTATGGTTGATGGTTGAGTAGTCCTTTTTGTTATACTATTTAGCTACTCACATGTTTAAGAGCCTATTTTGACATTAGCTAGTGTCTGACTTTTGGGGTTGCTACTGATTTGAACATATATTTAGTATTAATGTAATTAAAAATCAAACTCATGTATAGTTTTGTATATATCTACATAAATGTTTATACAACAAAGTATTTTAGATATATGTAGTCATGTCTGTAAAATTGTTTAAATGTTTAAGTAATTTTTTAATTATTATTTAAATGTTGGTAGTCATTGGGAATGTTATACAGGCTCGATGGATCAGGTAGGGTTCATGGGGTGTCAGGTAGGACCCCCAACTAATGGCCGATCCTTTAGTATTCAGATACTGAGTCATATTTTATGATCAATTAAGAGTCAATAATGACCATAGTTGTAACATCCCGATTTTAAAAAAAAAATTAATTAATTACCGAGTGAAATTAAACCATTAAAATAATAATTGCAAAGTGGAAAATTACTTGTTAATTATAATTAACTTAATTAATTTAACTTAAGAAAATAATGGCTGATTAATTGTGAATATTGTTGATAGCTGGCTGCTTGTGATTGGGTGTGTCGTGAGTGGACTGCTGATTCACGCTTTCCCACCCCACTCTTCTTTTCTTCGTGCATGTATATATATACGTTGCTGAGCCACTGTGTCCTTCATTTCTTTCAGACTTCCTCTCCCGCTATTCCTCTTCTCTTCGCTCTCTCTTCTCTTCTTCTTCTTCGCTCTTCTTCTTCTTCCCTGTTCTCTGTTCTCTGTCTCTGGCAACCCACGATGACGGTGCTGTAGAAGATTCAGAGCTTCTTTCTGTTGGTGAAGGACGATCGTCGAGATAGGAGAAGAACAGCTTCCTGTCCCTGAGCCAATTGCAGAGTACGACTGTGATCGAGGAAGACTAAATGTGCGAGAGTGGTGAACGAAACGAACAAGGCAACGGACCAACGCCAAAACAGAGGAACTTCGTGGAGTCTCCTTAGTTGGTAGGGGGTATCTTATATCTTAAATGCATGGGTTATGGACGGGTTCCGGGTGTTAATGGCTTGCTGATTCTGTGACTGATTCTGTATTTTAATTGAATGAAGAGTGTATGATACCCAGATGCATGATGATTAGGAATCGAGTGTTGCATGTTTAGGGTCGTCCATAAAATGCATGTTGATAGCTTTGAGAGTATTGAATGGTTGCATGAAACGAAAGTGTGAAGTGTTATTGATGATTACCGTGTGACTTATGTGGCATGCTGGTTATTATGAGTTTGAAATGCTGACTGCATGTGAGAAAATGTTGACTTAGTAAGTCTGATGATATATCGTACCGATTGCATGTGATGCATGTATTGCTGGATGAAAGTTGTGTATGAAATCTGTGTTGTGTGATGAATCCACGTGTGGCGCATGGGATGCGTTAATGCTGAGAGCATGTAGTGTGGGACACTACCATCGGTTATTAAAGCGTGAGACGCTGTGAAATCCTTTTGAGTGAGACTCAAGGTAGCCTTTGAATGAGACTTAGGCTGCCCGTGAACACCGCTGTTAGCGCTGAGAGCATTGGTGTCACCTTGTGGGCAAACGGTTTGGTACCAGTAAAATGGCCAAGCAGCTGGGAGCTGAATAGAAGGCTGGGAGCCTACGTTGCAACGAATGAAAACCGATTTCACATGAATGCGGAACCGAGTGAATTAATCTGTGTATATGTATGATTGATGTGTATGAAATCTGATTGCATGAGTATGTGTTAATGTTATTGAGATGGTGTGTGCATATAGCCGAATGATAATTGATGGATTCTAATTAGTAGACGTCTTATGCGTGTCTTGATTAATTGGCATTGTTATGTTACTGATGGTTGCTATGTATGAACATATATATTGCTGCACCAATGAGAGATAATCCAAGTCAGTATCTATCATTTAATATTTAAGATACTCACCCCCTACTGTGGCTATATTTTACAGTGAATGTCTCTTGGAATGATGAATGAAGGAGGAGCTGAATGCCGAGTGAAGCGTTTATGTACTATGGAATATCTGTGTATATGTATATAGTATGTATAAGGTTTTGTTAAGCCTTGGCCGGCTCGTATTTTGGTCTTAGTCTCTTTGTATAAGAATTTGAACTCTCTCGGGTTGAGAGTATGACATTGTGCCTGTAAATAATTATATATATACTCCTATATAAATCATACTGTATGTTTATTCTATGATGTGTGTGAAGGTCCGAGTGGTATATATTCATGCTTTCCGAGTGAGAACTTTCCGAGTGAGTGTTTTCCGACCGAAGAGTGATCTATAAGGTTCTGAGTGAAACCCACTGTAGTAAACTTATTGGAAGCTAGAAGATCCTTGCGTGAGTCTTGACTTAGTAGGATAACTTGAGTGAGAAGGATTATGTATGCCGAGTGAAAAATGAGTAAAATACCCCCGAGTGGTAAAAGACCGTGAAAGATATTCCGAGTGAGAAGTCCTTATAGATTCCGAGTAAAATGGCTATGGGAGTCATTTCCCGAGTGGCCAACATCTGTGACCCGAGTGAATGAAGTTAAGGAGTGTGATGTAAACTTCCGAATGAAGCTTGTAAGTGCAAGGGTCAATCCGAATGAATCGAGAGTAAAGACTTCTCTGAGTGAACCAGACTCTAAATCCGAGTGAAGGAATAACGAGTGGAGTTGCTCGCCTCGGCGACTAAGTGTCCGCTCCAGCGAGTGTGAGTGAAAGGAGGGTCTCTGTTGGGTTCCGCTTAAGCTATGCATACCTCGCCCAAGCGTGTTGGGTTGTCTCGCTCGAGCGACATTGAATCTCGCCTGAGCGAGTAGACGCTGTTGGGTTCACTCATGTCCTGCATCTTCCGCTGTTGCCTTGTGAATGGTTTGCATTCCTTTCCCTTTCTTTCTTATCTTGATTCTACTCTCCTTAACACTCCACTGCTCACCTTGCCCTTGAATTCCCTCTGATTTTTGGAAAAATTTCCTGGTCTCGGTTTATTCTCAAATTGAACGTAGGATGTCTCATTTTGGTATGAGAGCTTTTACTCTGTTCTGCCTTATGTTGGTTGTAGAATCCTAGGTGTTACATTTTGGTATCAGAGTAGACCTAAAAGGTCCAAGGCCAAGGTATGCTTATCGAGTATAAGCGGTTGTGTGCATTATGACCGAGTGGTCATCATTATTGTAATATTCTGTTGAACATAGTCGATGTTGAGATATTGATTTGAGGATAGGAGATTATTCCTCTCCTGGTCTGATTAATTACGTGATATATAGGAATAGTATAATGTGCTATAGTTATTGAATGTTGGGATGAGATCCGATCGATAGTGAGTAACTTTATAAACTTATCCTTGAAGGGGTGTTAATTTCAGGATAAGTAATGACGAATCGTCAAAGCATGGAAGCCATAGCCGCGGCATTCCAACGTTTTGCTGACGTGTTTGAGAGGAAGGGCCAGCCTCGAGCTGAAGATGGCCAAGTGTTGGATCGCTTTCTAAAGAGGAAGCCGACTGAGTTTCAAGGGGGATTTAATCGTGAGGCAGCATACAAATGGATTCAAGACTTGGAGAGAGTTTTTGGGGGCCTTCACTGTACTGAGGCCCAAAAAGTTGAGTGCGCAGTATACATGCTGCGAGACGAAGCAGAAAATTGGTGGAAAACCGCCAAAAATCGACTGACTGATGCGGGCATCCAACTAGTCTGGGAGAATTTTAGAGCGTGCTTTCTGGAAAAGTATTTCCCCGACACTATAAGGAGTCAGAAAGAATTGGAATTTATGGAGCTGAAGCAAGGTTCCATGTCTGTGGAAGAATATGTTGCAAAGTATGAGGAACTATGTTTGTTTTATCCGCCTTTCCAACAACCTGGAACTGAGAGTTCTAAATGCATCAAGTTTGAAAGCGGACTGAGATCAGATATTAAGCGAGTGTTCAGGCACCAAGAAATTAGAAGTTTTCCGGTATTGGTGAATAAATGTAGAATTTTTGAAGAAGATGACAAGGCCCACTCGGGCCAGAGTAGCAAAGCAGACCATTCCTTGAAGCCCCAGCAATCTCGCTTTAAGAGGCCGAACAACGCTGGTAGGAACAGACCCTTTTCCAGGTTCGGGGGTCGGAGTCAGCAAGAAAGACGACCAGTTATGGGAGACAGAATATGTTTCAAGTGTGGAGGCAGTCATTTTACTCGGGATTGCAACAGCGATGGTGGGATGGTGTGTTACCATTGTAATGAGAGGGGGCATATTCGCCCTGACTGTCCCCAACTACGTCAAGCAAATGCCAATGTGCGCCAGGGAGGTTTCCAAGGGAGAAGCCGTGGAAATGGTGGTCAAGGATCGGGGGGCAGAGGTAATGGAGCCAGAGGAAATATGATGTTTGCTCCAAACAACCGAAGGAGAAATACCGACCAACTGGCTGCTGGGAGAGTCTACGCCATGAGCGCTGAGGAAGCTGCACAAGCGAATGACTTGGTGCAAAGTAAGTGCTTACTGGGTAGATATATGCTTAATGTAGTTTTTGATTCAAGAGCTACCCATTCTTTTATAGCCGATGAGTGTGTAAGACGTTTAAAGTTGCCGACTGTGTATATGGATCGGACTTTGGAAGTAGCCAATCCGACTGGCACTAAGGTGTTGACATCAACGATGTGTAAGGACATAACCTTTATGTTGGACGATCGGAGTTTCACCTACGATTTGGTGTGTGTGCCTCTGAAGGATCTTGACATTGTACTTGGCCTAGATTGGCTTTCAGCCAACAAGGTGTTGGTGGACTGCCGAAACTGAAGAGTAATTTTTCTGAGGCAGAACAATGAGGACTACACGGTACAAGGTATAGCTCAGCTATTTATGATGCTTTATTTAACTGAGGGAGAGAGTAAAGCCCGAGTGAACGATATTCCGACTGTTTGTAAATTCCTCGAGGTGTTTCCAGAGGATGTGCCAGGTGTCCCTCCGACTAGAGAAGTTGAATTCTCTATAGACTTGATCCCTGGAGCCGAGCCAGTCTCCAGTGCACCTTATAGAATGTCCCCAACAGAATTGGCTGAATTGAAAAAGCAAGTGGATGAGTTACTCGGAAAGCAGTTCATTCGACCGAGTGTATCGCCATGGGGTGCACCTGTGTTACTTGTTAAAAAGAAGGATGGCAGCATGAGATTATGCGTAGATTACTGACAGCTAAACAAGCTCACGATTAAGAACCGATACCCATTGCCCAGAATCGATGATTTGATTGACCAATTGCGTGGTGCTTCAATTTTCTCGAAGATCGATTTACGATCGGGATACCACCAAATCCGGGTGAAGGACTCGGATATTCCAAAGACTGCCTTTAGGACTCGGTATGACCACTACGAGTATGTAGTGATGCCGTTTGGTGTGACAAACGCCCCTGCTGTATTCATGAATTACATGAACATCATATTCCACCCATATCTAGACCGATTCGTAATAGTTTTTATTGATGATATCTTAATCTATTCTAAGACCCCTGAGGAGCATGAGGAACATCTCCGAGCGGTACTTCAAGTATTGAAGGAGAAACAGTTGTTTGCAAGACTTTCGAAGTGCGATTTCTGGATGGATAAGATCCACTTTCTCGGACATGTGATTTCTATGGAAGGTGTCTCGGTAGATCCTTCAAAGGTGGCAGCTATAATGGCATGGGAGAGACCCAAGTCGGTCTCGGAGATAAGAAGCTTTATGGGCCTAGCTGGCTATTATAGGAGGTTTATTGAAGGTTTTTCTAAGCTTGCTTTGCCACTGACTAAATTGACTCGGAAAAATGTCCCTTTCGTGTGGAGTTCCGAGTGCGAGAGCAGTTTCCGAAAGTTAAAAGACAAGTTGACAACCGCTCCAGTGTTGGCATTGCCAAACTTGCAAGAGAGCTTCGTGGTTTATTGTGATGCGTCGGGACTCGGCCTGGGGTGCGTACTGATGCAGAAGGACCGAGTGATAGCTTATGCCTCTCGGCAATTGAGGCCTCACGAACAGCATTATCCGACCCATGACTTGGAATCGGCATCTGTGGTAGTCGCATTAAAGATATGGAGGCATTACTTGTACGGTTCTAAATTCGAAGTGTACGGCGACCACAAGAGCCTCAAATATTTATTCGACCAGAAAGAGCTGAACATGAGGCAAAGAAGATGGATGGAGTTTTTAAAGGATTATGACTTCGAGCTGAAGTATCATCCGGGTAAGGCGAACGTTGTTGCCGACGCGTTGAGTCGGAAATCCCTCCATATAGTAGTAATAATGGTGAAGGAGGTGGAGTTATTGGAGCAATTCCGAGACATGAATTTGCATGTTGATGCTCCTTCGCCTCAGAAGATAACGCTCGGTACGTTGAAGATTGCGAATGAATTTCTGAAATTAGTATTCGAGCAGCAGAAGTCAGATTCCTACTTGGCTGAGATGAAGGAGACTCAGGCCAAGGGTAAGGACTTGTCCTTGACCGAGGGATCAGATGGAATTTTCTGAGTGAAAAACAGAATATATGTGCCGGGTGAAGGAGAATTAAGAAGGATGGTACTTGATGAAGCCCATAAGAGCCTACTAAGTATTCACCCGGGTACCACGAAGATGTACCATGATCTAAGACTACAATTCTGGTGGCCAGGATTAAAGAGAAATGTAGCGGAATATGTGGCTCGGTGTATTACTGGTCAGAAATCGAAAGTCAAGCACCAGAAGCCGTATGGTGCATTACAACCCCTTGAGATCCCCGTATGGAAATGGGACTCAATTGCCATAGACTTTGTCATGGGATTGCCAAAAACCCGAGCGAGTCATGATGCGATTTGGGTCATTGTTGACCGATTGACGAAAAGTGCACACTTCCTTCCTGTGAACATGAGATACCCATAACATAAGTTGGCCCAGATTTACATTCACGAAATTGTCCGACTGCATGATGTGCCGACTTCTATCGTATCGGATAGGGATCCTAGATTCACGTCTCGGTTTTGGACCAGCCTGCACCAGGAATTGGGTACGAAACTTTGGCTAAGTTCCGCCTACCACCCCTAATCGGATGGACAATCTGAGCAAACGATACAAAGTTTAGAAGACTTGCTGAGGGCGTGTGTGTTGGAGCATGATGGGTGTTGGGAGCAGTACCTTCCCTTAATCAAATTCACATACAACAATAGCCACCATAGCAGTATTGGTATGGCACCCTACGAATCACTGTATGGTCAAAAATGCCGAACCCCACTCTGTTGGTCGGAAACGGGTGAAAGTTTGCTATTGGGGCCAGAAATTGTGAAATAAACCTCAGAACAAATCCAAGTAATAAGGGAAAAGATGAAGGCGTCTCAGGACAGACAGAAAAGCTACCATGATAAACGAACCAAACCACTGGAATTTTCAGTCGGAGATAGGGTGTTTCTAAAGACTTCACCAAGTAAAGGAGTCGGGCGAGCCTTGAAAAGTGGGAAGTTGAACCCCCGATACATTGGACCTTATGAGATATTGGAACGAATCGGTTCCATGGCATACCGAATAGCGTTGCCGACTCACCTATCCTGATTGCATAATGTGTTTCACATATCTCAACTAAGGAAATATCTACCCGATTCTACTCACACAATGCTGGATGACGAAGTGGAGATCAAAGAGAACCTAACCACTGTGACCATACCGACTAGAATTGTGGACCGATCGGTAAAGCATTTGAGGAGCAAAGATGTACAACTGGTTGAAGTAGAGTGGCAGCAAGACGGGTATACCTCTTATACCTGGGAACGCGAGGAAGCCATGAGGCAACAATACCCTGAATTGTTTAATCAAGGTGAGTTACCGATTGAATTTCGAGGACGAAATTCTTTTGAGAGGGGGAGAATTGTAACATCCCGATTTAAAAAAAAACTAATTAATTACCGAGTGAAATTAAACCATTAAAATAATAATTTCAAAGTGGAAAATTACTTGTTAATTATAATTAACTTAATTAATTTAACTTAAGAAAATAATGGCTGATTAATTATGAATATTGTTGATAGCTGGCTGCTTGTGATTGGGTGTGTCGTGAGTGGACTGCTGATTCACGCTTTCCCACCCCACTCTTCTTTTCTTCGTGCATGTATATATATACGTTGCTGAGCCACTGTGTCCTTCATTTCTTTCAGACTTCCTCTCCCGCTATTCCTCTTCTCTTCGCTCTCTCTTCTCTTCTTCTTCTTCGCTCTTCTTCTTCTTCCCTGTTCTCTGTTCTCTGTCTCTGGCAACCCATGATGACGGTGCTGTAGAAGATTCAGAGCTTCTTTCTGTTGGTGAAGGACGATCGTCGAGATAGGAGAAGAACAGCTTCCTGTCCCTGAGCCAATTGCAGAGTACGACTGTGATCGAGGAAGACTAAATGTGCGAGAGTGGTGAACGAAACGAACAAGGCAGCGGACCAACGCCAAAACAGAGGAACTTCGTGGAGTCTCCTTAGTTGGTAGGGGGTATCTTATATCTTAAATGCATGGGTTATGGACGGGTTCCGGGTGTTAATGGCTTGCTGATTCTGTGACTGATTCTGTGTTTTAATTGCATGAAGAGTGTATGATACCCGGATGCATGATGATTAGGAATCGAGTGTTGCATGTTTAGTTTCGTCCATGAAATGCATGTTGATAGCTTCAAGAGTATTGAATGGTTGTATGAAACGAAAGTGTGAAGTGTTGTTGATGATTACCGTGTGACTTATGTGGCATGCTGGTTATTATGAGTTTGAAATGCTGACTGCATGTGAGAAAATGTTGACTTAGTAAGTCTGATGATATATCGTACCGATTGCATGTGATGCATGTATTGTTGGATGAAAGTTATGTATGAAATCTGTGTTGTGTGATGAATCTGGCGCATGGGATGCGTTAATGCTGAGAGCATGTAGTGTGGGACACTACCATCGGTTATTAAAGCGCGAGACGTTGTGAAATCCTTTTGAGTGAGACTTAAGGTAGCCTTTGAGTGAGACTCAGGCTGCCCGTGAACACCACCGTTGGCGCTGAGAGCGTTGGTGTCACCTTATGGGCAAACGGTTTGGTACCAGTAAAACGGCCAAGCAGTTGGGAGCTGAATAGAAGGCTGGGAGCCTACGTTGCAACGAATGAAAACCGATTACACATGAATGCGGAACCGTGTGAATTAATCTATGTATATGTATGGTTGATGTGTATGAAATCTGATTCCATGAGTATGTGTTAATGTTATTGAGATGGTGTGTGCATATAGCCGAATGATAATTGATGGATTCTGATCGGTAGACGTCTTATGCGTGTCTTGATTAATTGGCATTGTTATGTTACTGATGGTTGCTATGTATGAACATATATATTGCTGCACCAATGAGAGATAATCCGAGTCAGTATCTATCATTTAATATTTAAGATACTCACCCCCCTACCGTGGCTATATTTTACAGTGAATGTCTCTTGGAATGATGAATGAAGGAGGAGCTGAATGCCGAGTGAAGCGCTTATGTACTATGGAATATCTGTGCCTGTAAATAATTATATATATACTCCTATATAAATCATACTGTATGTTTATTCTATGCTGTGTGTGAAGGTCCGAGTGGTATATATTCATGCTTTCCGAGTGAGAACTTTCCGAGTGAGTGTTTTCCGACCGAAGAGTGAACTATAAGGTTCTGAGTGAAACCCACTGTAGTAAACTTATTGGAAGCTAGAAGATCCTTGCATGAGTCTTGACTTAGTAGGATAACTTGAGTGAGAAGGATTATGTATGCCGAGTGAAAAACGAGTAAAATACCCCCGAGTGGTAAAAGACCGTGAAAGATATTCCGAGTGAGAAGTCCTTATAGATTCCGAGTGAAATGGCTATGGGAGTCATTTCCCGAGTGGCCAACATCTGTGACCCGAGTGAATGAAGTTAAGGAGTGTAATGTAAACTTCCGAATGAAGCTTGTAAGTGCAAGGGTCAATCCGAATGAATCGAGAGTAAAGACTTTTCTGAGTGAACCAGACTCTAAATCTGAGTGAAGGAATAACGAGTGGAGTTGCTCGCCTCGGCGACTAAGTGTCCGCTCCAGCGAGTGTGAGTGAAAGGAGGGTCTCTGTTGGGTTCCGCTTAAGCTATGCGTACCTCGCCCAAGCGTGTTGGGTTGTCTCGCTCGAGCGACATTGAATCTCGCCTGAGCGAGTAGACGCTGTTGGGTTCACTCATGTCCTGCATTTTTCACTGTTGCCTTGCGAATGGTTTGCATTCCTTTCCCTTTCTTTCTTATCTTGATTCTACTCTCCTTAACACTCCACTGGTCACCTTGCCCTTGAATTCCCTCTAATTTTTGGAAAAATTTCCTGGTCTCGGTTTATTCTCAAATTGAACGTAGGATGTCTCATTTTGGTATGAGAGCTTTTGCTCTGTTCTGCCTCATGTTGGTTGTAGAATCCTAGGTGTCACAATAGTTATGTTGATGTTGGTCAAATTGATGAGGAAGTAATGATTAATTACATTCATGATTACATGACATTAAGTGAATTGATGATGAATTGAATTTACTTGGATTAATGATGAGACCAATGTTAATTAGAATGATGATGAGCTGGTGATTGAATCAATGATGATGAAATGGATGTTGATTGAGTTAGTAATGAGAGATTAATGAATACATTACACTATACTATCCTTTTCCTAAGTATACATATATGTATATACGTTATATGTAAGTTATATATGTATGTATGTTAAGTAGCATGAAGTTAATTGTTTATTGATGTTGTAGTAGAGTATGAAAGAATAAGTGAAAATAGTATGAATTAGTGGTGCTTTAGCAAATTAAATAGGTGTTAACCCGGCGACGGCGCCTCAACGGTTCGTCTCCACCACCGGGTTTGTTAATTGGCAAGCGCACCAATCGTTTGTAGTTTTCAAAATTTAGATATCGTTCCACTGGGATTGAAAGTCCAATAACAATAGTAATTTTCTACTTACTATGGTAAATGTGAAGGAAATTATAAACAAAAGAATGATTTATATACATTTTATACAATATTCACAAGATAGCATGGTTGAGTGATTCATAAGATAAAAGAAAATAAAAATCTATCTAAAAAGTCGAGTTGCAATCTAGAATAGGTAAGATACTTGAGATAAACACAGATAAACAAATTATGTTGGAAATTGGATCCCTAATCTAGAATAACAATGAGGAACTCAAGACATGCATATTTAATCATCAAGTTTCATGTCATTACAGCTTAAAATCATTATAACCGATCCCTCGTGATATAAATTCTAAGAATTCACCGTAAAGTCCGATCCCTGGTGAGCTTTCTCAGTAAAAACTTGCATTAAGACCTGGCCTTATGGCAACAATGGTTAACAACCCCTATAGAATTGAGATACCAAGGGTATTCCAACTTTTTACTTTCGTCAAAACTAGTTTCAATACGACATAAATAATCATTCTCCCGTTTGACATTTACACTAATAAAACCAGTTTCGATACATATGAAAATCATTCCCCCGTTTGACGTTCATATTAATAAAAGGTTGAGATACTAACATGGACTTGAATCATAAACATGCAGAGGTCGAATTCACAACATTATACTCAATAGATTAGTTCACCAATTCCAACATAAACAAATTAGTTACACATGGTAAAAGTAAAAACAACACTTACAGAGTTTGACATTACGAAGACGATGGAAACTTCACGATACAACGATCACAATAAACCGAAACACACTCAAGTATCTAGAAAACTATTCTAGAACTACAACTCAAAAAGAAGTACTCAAAGTCGAGCACAAGAGAGAAGAGAATGAGATGCTGTGTATGGAATGGGATGATTAGAATGGTGTTGGATGGCCCTATTTATAGGGCTGAGCAAGGGTGCTGACGCTACGCGTCCCTGTGACGCTACGCGTCAGGCCCATGACTCAGCTTCCATTAAACAGCTGATAATGGCCACTACAAATTATAAAAATCAATCATGCTTGGCCACTTGGACGTGTCTCCACTGTGTTTTGGCCATTTGTGCTGAGTGGGGTGGCCCTTGTGCTGAGTGGAGTGCCCATTATTGGGTCCAAGTGGAGTGGTTGGCCAAAGTAGGAGTGGAGACTACGCAGCACTGACGCTACGCGTGGCTGTGATGCGTAGCGTCAGCATCAAAAATAGCTCTTGATGCTACGCGTGGGGTGAGGCTACGCGTCAGCTTCTCTAGTGTAATTTTCTCTTGATTTCTTAACTTTTTCACTGCAAAACTAGAGAAAATTGATCAAGGGCAGATTATTTCCAACAACATCCATTTATTGAATTTAAATCCTAATTTTCTAACAAATTAAACTAATTTTTATAATTTTTATGAAATTTTTATTTAAGCTTTTATTGAAAATTTGAGGACTAACAATAGGTAAAATAGAGCTCTGATGGGATCTAGAATCCCTAGAAGGTATCGGTAGGACCCTAGTGGTATTTATGACATGGTTGGATAGGGAAAGTGATGTTTTTATTGTATTTGAAATGACTTGAGAAGTATTGTTGTTAGAAATTTTGCAAACTACATTTTAGTGCATAAGTTGCTCATATGAAGAAATTTTGGAGAACAGATTACTCCAATGAATCTGGAATAGGGGAAATATAGTGTCCATGAAGTTTCGTAGCAATCAGAGTTAAAACGGGTAACTTAGGTAGTATGGAAGTTGGCCTAGAGGCCAAATTCGACATAATTATACATAATAGGGTGTCTGGTAATCGATTACCAGAGGAGTATATAATTTCCTGAGGAGGTCATCTACCGATAATCGATTACAATCTGTGTGTAATCGATTATTAGGACTCATGTAATCGATTACCATCTGTGTGTAATTGATTACCAAAGTCCCAGAAAGGGGTTTAGGGTGGTTTTAAGTATGTCGCTCTTAGGTTCCTATTGTTTATCATTGGGGAATTTTGGAAAATGAAAAATTTACCTTGTTTTTAACTAGACCCAGGATAAATGTTAAGAATTACTAGGGAGACGTTATAAACTTTCTTCCAAGTGAGGAATTGTGAGTGGCTTTCTTCCGAGTGAGGAATTTTGAATGGCTCTCTTTTGAGTAAGGAATTCTGAGTGGCTTTCTTCCAAGTGAGAAATTTTGAGTGGCTTTCTTCTGAGTAAGGAATTTTGTGTGGCTCTCTCTTCTTCCATTCAAGATAGGATGTTGTTGCCAGATTATGGCAAGAGGGGACCTTCAATGGTTCTGTGCTAGCCTCCAATGTGGAGCGCTTAGGTTGTGACATAGAGGAGAGAGTTTGCCATGCTTAGACAAACCTTAGGGAATTGGATTATGCTGGCGTTCTGAATTCCTTGAATGTCGCCTCGACTCAACTCCATCCAAATGGATGGGCTTTGTAAAGGCCCTTGAGGTCCCCCCTGTGACTATTCTGGACGTGTTCCTTTGGTCCTTGTTTTCGTTTACTTTTCTCAAGCAAAGATTTTTAAGGCGAGAGTTCCCGTAGGGTGGATGTCTCTGAGTAGGGTTCTTGGTCGTTGCCTAATAGAGGTATTTGATCAGTTTTATAAGGGTTTTAAAGGCTTATTTTTCAAAATCGAGGTGAGTCTAGACATGCTAGGGGAGGACTTTATTCACTACCCAGATAGACATCCCTCTTTTCCACTATATTGGAACTCGGGTACCTGTTTAATATTGGATAAACTATGAGGACTTGTCTAGTGCCAAGCGCAATGACGTGAAATTTTTTGTAAAGGATCTGTGGCATTACTTTAGTTCCTAAGTGTTGATCTCCCTGTCCACCGATCTGACACTCTAGATTCCTGGATATGTAAGTGTTTTTTTAGGCTTTTCATTTTATTTGTTTGGTTTTTTATATTGAACTTTACTTTCTTTTTTTAGGTGACATGGCCGCCGACAAGATGTTCGTTCAGGATTTAAAGAAGGCTTAACGACCCGAGAAGGAGGTTTCAACCAGGGGAGAACCTTTTGTTGCCCTTGTCCTTGTCACCTCTGTTACTCTTATAACTTCTGCCTCCATACTAGTGACTGCCTCGGGCCCTGAGCTTATTGATTGTGCCGCTAAGAAGAAGAAGACTCAACCTAGATCTTCACAAGGCACGGGTGTGGCTCCCCATGGAATGGTTGGAGGTTTACAAGGAGTGTCTTCCGGCTCCCTTATAATCTGAGTTAGAGAATATCCTGAATCTCCTGAGGTCTTTCTAATCACTTGGGATCAAATGACTACTGAGCGCCTGGTGACTCCCCTTAGATCTAATTACGACAATGCCTCTTGGGAATAGGAACGCTTTATGAATTAAATCCTTGTTGTTAGGAATCATACTATCTCTTTATGGGATGCTCGATTTCCTATCCCTAAATTTATCAATTGGGCCTTGATGTTTAAGGAAGACAAGTTGAAATACATTAGTTCCAACTCAGTGGCCGTCTGTCGGACCATGGAGATGTTTGTTCTTTAAGTGGCGTCAATGAGATGCTACTTGAATGGGTATATCAGTGCTTAGGATAAAACTGTCGTTGCCCTAACTAATGAAAAACTGCCTCGACTGGGAAAATTTAGGAGGTTGGGTTAAAAAAGATGGCCGAGCTAAAAAAAGCCTAAAAGTAAAAAAGACGATGTTGGAGAAAGTTAAGGTGTCATTAAAAGATGCTGGAGTGAAACTGGCAGGTTCTGAGGAGGCTTGTAGGGAACTTGCTATGAAGGCTATGGAGGTTGACGCATCTCTACAGGAGGTGTAAAATGATCTAGAGTTTTCCCGGTAAAATTCCTTGGAGGTCGAATCTAAGGCTCATCAAGAGCGTATGAAATGAGAGGAGCAAGTCAAGATGTTGAGGGAGAAGTGATTGAGAAGTTCGTATTGAGGTATGATCTCTGTCGTGCGTAGGTTTTGTCCCTGAACCCTCTTCTCACATTATTCAAGGTGGTGGTGGAAAAGATGATCGTGGATCCTCCTGAGTCCGATAAGGAAGATATTACTATCGACCCTCTAGCTTTACCTCCTCTTAATGAAGCTATAATTGCTCAAGATGACTATTCCCTCCCTCCTCCTAGCTAGCCTCTTGGTTTTTTACTTGTATTTCTTCTGCTTTATTCATGTAACCTTTTTTCCAAGAGTGATATAAAAGACAGTTTTGTTGTTACCTTTTGTAGCTTTATGATTTTCTTCGCTCGTCTTTTTTGCTCGGGGTGTGTAGTGTTTCTGGGGATATTACTTTTGCTTGCTTGTGTAAGGAACTTGTTGATATTCCATTACTCGTAGTTTCTTCGCTCGAGCTCTTTAAGACTTAAACATAATAATATCTTGTTATTACCCCCTTACTCAAATTTAGGACTTAACATTACAATAATTTGTCGTTACCCCATCACTCGGGGATTTAGGACTTATTGCAATAATAATTTGTCATTACCCCCTTGCTCGTGGTTTTAGGACTAAACGTAATAATAATTTGTCGTTAACCTCTCACTCGGGGTTTTAGGACTTAACGTAATAATAATTTTTCGTTACGCCATCACTTTGGGTTTTAGGACTTAACATTAATAATTTGACATTACCCTTTCGCTTAAGGTTTTAGGACTTAGCATAATAATATTTTGTTGTTACCCCCTCGCTCGGGGTTTTAAGACTTAACGTAATAATAGTTTAAAGAAAATTATTGAGCTAAATTATACTTATGTTATTGATGTTTGGATGGGCCTCATTAAAACCTCTCGGGAGAAAAAACCAATAGGAAATACCTCCCGAGTAGGAGAAATAGTACCCTTGTTAAACTCAACTATGACACATGTAACATCCCAAAATTCATAAAAATGATTAATTGAGAGGAATAAATAATAAATAATTATATATGAGTTGATTCATGTCTCGAAAATTTGGAGATAATTAAATTGGGATTTATTATAGATATTCATAATTTATTGAGACTTAATGAGATGAAATTATACCCGATTAAAATATGAGTATCGGACCAAGTATCTCTGATTAAGGTACTGTTGGTCAGGGCTGTTAAGAATATTATGGGGAATCCGAATATGTATTCGAAATAATTTTTGAATAAAGTATTTAGCCCGAACCGAGATCCATTTGGTTTAAAACGAGGAAGTTTAAGTGATAGGTCAAAATAAAACATTAAAACTCCTTCTCTTCCTCATCATTTCACATTGCATCTCCCACTCTCCCTTTTCCCTCTAATTTTTGTCACTTTCTTCCTCCCTTACACAAACCCTCTCATTTCTTCTCTTCTCCTACAAAACACCTCAAATTTGTAAACCCCATTGCATACCCATCCATTGTTGCACCTCCTCTCCACCTTGGAAGGTATTTTTGGTGCTTGGAAGCTCTCCTCCCACTCTCTAAATTTCATGGTTGGACTAGGGCTTGGGATTTCTTAGAGCTTGAGGTAAGTTCCTCCATCCTTTTGATGTTATGAGCCCTAGTTATGGTTTTATTTGGTGGGAGAATGTTTAATGCAAATGGGTTGATGTTGGGAAACCATTTATGATGTAAAACCCTAAGGTGGGGTGCTTTTAATGAGAGTTTTAAGTGGGCATTGAGGGGTACATGAAAATGACATGATTAATGGTGGGAAATGATGAGTGATGATGGTGATTGTTGGGTTTTGATGGAACCCTAACTCTAAAAATTGAGGCTTTTAGAAAAATTAAGGGATTGATGATTTATTGTTATAGGAATGACTTTTGTGTGTAGAAATAATGTTTGGAATGATGGGCATCGCTTATTGTTATTGAAGAATCGAGGAATAATGTTTAAGTGTTGGTAATTAAGTTTGTTGATTGATGTTGGAGTATTGGACTATCATAAAGAAGATTAGAATGAGGTATATGAGAAAATAGTGGTTACTAGATTTGAATGGAATCCTAATTTTAAGATTTGGGCATATACATATTGTGGCTAGAAGGGTTGAGTTTGAGAATGGATGTATGATGTTTAATGTTGGGTGTTGTTAGTTATGATGGTAGATGATAAGGATAATGATGGATGACCATTGGTGATGGAACCTATAATGGTTGTGATGGATTAATGGAATGAAATTGTGATTGATGAGGTTTTAGGCCAAGATATGTGCCATTTGAAATTGTTGGTTGATGATGGTTTAAAGAGGCTAGGATGACTCATGTTGAATTTTGGATGAAAATGATGACATTGGATGATTGTGTAACGTTAAGATCATTATAGATGATGGATGAAGTATTGTTCTTATTGGGTATGGTTGACCCTTTAAGATTTAGAAAATCTTGGTTTTAGGAAAGAATTCCCGAAACCTAACACAATTATGTAAATTAGAGTTTTGACAAGTCTAGGACTTGATATTAAGCCTTGGGATATGTTTAAAATTCTGATGGTGCCTTGGGATGGCTCATTGATTAAATGCATATATATATATATATATATATGTTGGTGTAGATTGTGTTCCGAATGATGTGGTGGGACAATCGAAGCATTCGAATCGTCGCGGTTCTTCTCTTGAGGTAAGAGAGGAGTTTACATTTCAATTGCATGCGTTGAATGATTGATGATGGATGTATATGATTGTACTCATGCTTACCCTGCCATGATTATTTTGAATGATGATTAATAATATGATGGATGATAGGCTTGGCAATTTGTTGTATGTTTGGGAATTGCATATATATGAGATAATGATGAATTTTTAGAGGCCCCTTTTGATTGGCATGATTTATTTGTTGATAGAAATCCATGAATGGATGAATTACTCAAAAATATGAAGTTGTGTTTATGATATTCATGCAAAATTAAGGAACTGGTAAGGCTATAATGAGTTTTGACATGTTTGGATGCCATAAAATAGTTTCAATAGCACATATGCATGAATTATAACTTGTAGAAAATGGAATAGGCTAATTCCATTGAGAATTGACCCTTGAGTTACATAAAAATGCCTTAAAATGGGCAAAACACATATCTACGCATAAGTCCCTCATTTTTGGGAATTTTTGAGTGTGACTAGTTGCCACACATCATCAATAGTGTATAATTGATAGTGTCAAAATTTGGTGGTGTTTGGATTTGATATAGAAAAGTTAGGGTAGTTGGTAGTTGGAAAATTCAGCTTTTTAAGCAAAATTCTGTAGATTTGCTGTCATGAATCGATTCATAAGTTGCTTGAATCGATTCATGAGTCCCTGGAATGGCTTGAATCGATTCACACACCCCTTGAATCGATTCAAGAGCTGCTGGAATGGCTTGAATCGATTTATACGAGCCTTGAATCGATTCATACAAGCCTTGAATTGATTCATGGCCCTGTTTTGGGCCACTGTCAGGATTTTTCTAATTGCTGCTTTTCCCTTGCTATTTTTGGCCCGTTTGGGTATCTTAATGACATTTTTGGCCTACAACTTCTTCATCAAAGTTGTAGATAATTATGTTATGGAGGTGTGAAAATTAGTCTTACCTTAATTGGAGTTTTCTAACTCTCATTAGGCATAAAATATTGGACCCACTACATTGTAAAACTCAAATTTAAGAGGGTTTTGAACCCAACTTTTTATGATTATCAAATTGGGACTAATAGGTGATAATTGTGACATGCCCCACTACTTTTAAGACTAAAAATGAACTTTTCTCATATGTCTTAATGTTGAAATTTGTCATGAGCGTATTATTACCCAAAACCCGTTTATTATGTAAAAATAAGAGATTGTATTAGGGGTATATGATGATGGTGTGTCTTGATGGTGTTTGATATTGATTGAGACATTGGAAAAATATGTATGTATGAAAACATGAATGTACACCACTAATAATATGATATGATGAATGATAATGAAAGTTAAATGATGGGGTTGTAAGACACACCCTTGTATCATGATGAAACTAATAAGGGGATGATTTCATGACAATGTGTTTATGATAAATCAATGAATCAGAGATAATTGTTATTATTGATGATTATTGAATGCCATTGTGATCAATACAAATGTGATCTTGTGTATGTGTGGTTTGAATTATATTGATGAATTGTTGTAATGCCACACCAATATATGAAACAATGGTAATGATTAATGAGATGAAAATCCACTAAGAAATCATGTGGTGATGTTGATGAATGTTATTGATGATTGTGGTGTCATTGTGAATGTTATAGGTATTGACTTGCATGTATGATATAAAATATGTTGAAATAAAATGCCACACTTAAAACATGAAACAATGGCTAAAACCAACAATGATAAAATCCATTAAGAATTATATGGTGGTGTTGGTGATGATGATAATGATTGATAAGTGGCATGATAGGATGCATAGTGTGAGAATGCATTTGATTTGTATTGCGTTGCATCCATGGCATATCATACGCTGCCTATGTGGAATGTTAGGGGTTCCAATAGGCGGGCCCAATGAGAGGGCAACCCAGTGCATAGGTAAATTTTTGTCGTTCCTTAGTGATTCTGGGAATCACGAAGCTGTCCATAGTTTGGTGACGAGGCACCCTATGTGGCGGGCCTAGTGGGCGGGCGGCTCTGTGATAAGCAAGTGACCTCAGTGTTCGACGGGGCATGGCTCTCTCGATGTGTGTTCGGGAGGAGCCCGTAGCACTTTTGGCAAGTGAGGCCATGTTGTTGATCCACGAGTCACAGGGTGACTAGTGCTACATATGGGTGATGCGGTTTGGTACTAGTAAAATTGGTGATTATGCATACAATATGAGATATGTGTACACATTATACTACTGCAGTAGGGGCATAGTAGCATACCTATGTTTGATCCACATTTGGTGTTTATTCCCATAGTCAGATCTGTACTTGTTGTTGTTTATTCCATTGTGTATATGCATTAGCCTAAAAGTATTTGTATATAGTATGGAGATATGCCAAAAGGTGATGATTTATGGTGATGGTTGAGATTGTGATATGATTATGATTGAGATATGATGATGGTTAAGATGGGTAAAAGATTACCTAAAAAGACAACATGTAAAATATGAATACAAAGTAAAGATATTGTATATGATGATGTTGAACATGATGGCCCAATATGATGAAGGGCATGCTTGTGTATAGTTGATGGTAATGGTGTTGGCCCATTATGGCATTGAGAAATGATGTGTATATGTGTTTGCTTTGCTATGAATTGATTGATGAATATGTTATATGTATATGTTGGTGAAATGAACAATTATGATGAATGTTAATGATTTTAACAAAGTAGACATAATGTTAATATGCATATGCGCATAATCTCAATTGTATTCATATTCGTCATTTGAAATGTTTAACTCACTCTCCCATGTTGTCCATTTTTAGCATTAATGCAGGAATATCATGGGATGATGATATTTTTAAAGTAAAGCCTTAGGAGAAGCTAAATAGTGGTAATGGAATGCCTTGGCCAGCAGCAATTGTAATTTTTGTATTATGAATAATGTGTACATGATAGTGTTAATAATTATTGACAGTGGTGGATATATTGTAAATGATGATATAAGTGGATGATGTACCGATATTTGAGGTGTTTGAATTCATACCCATTTGATGAATAAAATGATGTTGGATATGTAGCCCATTATGGGTATATATAAGTGTTAATGATACATGATTTAGAGATTGAATTGAATGTGGTCAATTATGGGATATGGATATTGGAGATGTATGTTGCATGACCATATATATATATATATCCTAGGCAATGCATGTTTATGATTTATGTGTAAGATTGGTTGTGGACTAATAGGCTAGTGTTGTATGCTTGCATACTTTGCCAAGCCTTTTCTCATATCTTCATATATGAGACTAGGCGTGTGCCCTGTATACATATTATTTTTCACTGTAAACTCTATTATTTTTGTATACACTTATGGGCGAATTATCTTGTGATCCAGTTATAAATTCTCATATCTCACTCTTCAATTTTCTGTGGTTCGGGTCTTGATGTAATTATTGAGGTGTTTTGAAATATTCTTAAACGTGAAAAATTTATTCACATTTTTATTAATCATTTATCTTGATTACATCGGGATTCGGGTATGGAAAATTAGGGTGTGACAATACATCTTTAAATGTGTGGCGTTCCATGTCTAAGGGATACTTCTGCCCTCTAATTCTTCTAGTCAATATGCTTCCTTGCCCACTACTTGTTTTATTCGGTATAGGCCCTCGCAATTAGCTACTAGCTTTTCGTCTTCTCTAGCTCTTCTATTGTTGTCTGTCGTTCTTAAGACTAAGTCTCTGTTTTGAAAGGGCCGTGGCTTGAGCATGGTGTTCCATTTTTAAGCGAATTTTTGTTTGGAAGCCTGTATCTATATATATGTTATGTCTTATTCTCCTAGGCTAAGATCTAGCATTACTAAAAAATAACCAATCAGTGAGCTCCCAAACCCGTCTCTAAATCATGAAAATTCTGTTGCTAAATGTATTAGCGACAAAAATTATGATGGACAATACATCGTCATTACCACTATTGTCGCTGATACAACAACAATGAATAGAGCACCCCGTCGCAAAGGTTTTAACTGCGTCAGGCCGTCGCTAATCGGGTCCCTATGGGTGGTGACATACCCCGTCGCTGGTGTTGCCTAGTAGCAACCACGGTATCCGGTTGCTATGACTGCCTAAGTAGCGACCAACGTGTGTCGTTGCTATTACTGCCTAAGTAGCGACTATGTTTATTCTGTCACTATTACTGCCTAAGTAGTGACTACGTTTGTTCTGTTGCTACATTTCTTCGTATTAGCGACTACGTTTGTTCCGTCGCTAATGTGCATAGGTGGTTTTTTTTAGATTTTTTGATTACTTTTTAATTGTATATGTTAAATATTAAATATTAAATATCTGTTTAATAAAGTTACATACGTTGCCTATTATTATTGTACTTTAGGGTTTTCCTTCATTGAATAATCAGTAATACAATATTAAATTAATTCACATGGAAAAAGAAAATGACACAAAATAGATACTGAAATATCGAATATGAGATAAATTGTAAACCAAATATATATACAATGTATACAATAATACCCAAAAAAACCCAAAAAAAGTATAATCAAGGTGTAAGAGGATCCTGTAGTGGTGGTGGTGGTGGGGACGACTGGGAAGTAGAGGGGGTAGCCTCGCCATCATCTGCATGATAAGCTCCTGCTGCTGCGCTAGCTGTCGATAAGTCTCACATCGTTCCTCCTCGATCTGTCATCGATCCTCGATAGCTTGCTACTGTAGTAGCTGGATCTGGTGTCGATCCTCCTTGGCCCGCTCCTCTAAAAGCTACCTCCGACGTCGCTCCTCTTGTAGCTCATTATTCAGGTTCTCAATAACGTAAACAACATCTACCGGAAGGCCGAAGGAAGAGGTAGAAGAAGAGGAAGAGGTCTTCCCTTTTTTAGTGAGCTACGTGCCTATGCCTCCCAAGCTGAACACCCTCCCTTTCTTGTTCACGCCACGAACAACCTCCATATAGATGGCGTTGTCGTCGAAACAAGAAAGGGTGGGAGGTACCTCCCCCTCAGGAGTGGAAGCCACCAATTCTGCCTCCTTCTCGACCCTCATGGCCTAATACGTCTCCTATAAATGTAAAATAGTGATGGGGTTAGCAAGCTTATATGTAAATTTAAGCATCTGTAAGTTAAAATAAAATACCGTCAAATCTGTCATCTTTTGGTTAACCTATGCACCGGCTTTGTTTTTCTTGGTCATTCACATGACCTCAAACAGGGAAGGCTCGCAGTGCTTCTTCATCTCCTATAGTTCACAATGTATTGAAAATATTATTACAAAACGTGTTCGGTCATTCATAAAAGAAATGTTTAACAGAATATACTTACAAATCTTTTTATGCTCGAGGGTTGAAATGCTACTCCCAGTATAGATGGAGGCAGCAGCATCAGCCACCCTGTTTGCCTTGTTCCTAGCACTGGCCTACTAGAACAAGACACCTCCTCACTTCTGCACCATCTCGTCCCAATGTGCCTCGGGGATCCAACGAGTGCGCTCGCCCTTGTCCCTCAGTTTCCAAAGGGTATTCTTGATGATTTTGGAGGTCTTTGTGGCAAAGACCTTCCTAATCTCATCAATTATACCCTCTATCCACTAATAATCATGCTGTTATATGAAATGATATTTCAAAATTAAAAATAGGTGTATGAATTGGCCATAAACTCACAACAGAGGGAAGTGTTAAACTTACCGAGAATGTGTCAAACCATCTATCCTTGATATCCTTACCAACATCTGTCTAAGAGATGTATGAACCATCCCACTGGGCCTTCAAAAACTTAGTAATCGCTTTGGTAGTGCGACTACTATCAATAAAGCTGTAATAAACAGGGTAACAGTTAGAAACAATGAAACAAAATAGACACAAGGAGGCTACCAAAATTTCGGCAGAGTCTCCTTTGTAAATTCAACATTTCCAAATTTGAACAATTACCCTGTTACAAGCAGAAGATTTCCCAGTATAGTTCAATGTATACAAGTACTAAATAACTAACATTCAACAAGTGCCCTATGAATTTTAAGTACAAAACAACTAATAAGGTATGAACTAAGAAACTTAAAACAAATTATATAGTATACATACTCCTCTCTGCCCGGCAGTGGAACCAGAGTGGGTAGGGGGGATACCGGAGGTGGGCTCGCCTCGAGGCCAGGATCATCCAATCCCAATGTAGAAGAAGTTTGTTGTGCTGTGGTCTGTGGTGGTCTGTTGTGGGGTGATTTACTGTGTTGTGGTGAAGAAGTGATAGTCTGTTGTGGGATAGTGATCTGCTATGGTGTGGTGGCCTACTGTGGGGTGGTGGTCTGCTATGGGGTGGTGGTTTGCTATGGTGTCACAATACGGGATCCTGGAGTCCTCGAACTACCACCCCGGCTGAAGGGTAATATACGTCCTGTCATCTGTGGATAAAACTATGAAAACAAATGTTAGTCTCAGACTATATATATATATATATGTTAAATAACTGTATACTCTTTGTCTATTTCAGTTTGAAGTTCTCCCTTAGTTTTAGTGTCACTATGGCTATCTATTGCAACAGGTTCCTCAGTCTCCAAATCGGCCCTAGACTATTTTGATTGCAGACAACTTCTTTGTCAATGTGTTCATACCCCATGGTGGCGAGTGTCTCATCCATTATCATTAGATTAATGTTGAACAATAAATGATTGTAATTGAGCTCGTTCGAAGCGAGCTGATAAGCATCCTTAACCTTATCGGAGACATTATCAGTGATCTGACTTTGAGCCTTGGCCTTGATGACTGCGTACCAGGCCCGGTGCCCTCTAGGGAATTTGTGTAATAAACCTGCTCGGCTTGTTGGGTAAAAATGAAGGGATTAAACCCTTTATATCTACCACTTTTCTTGACCTCAACTAAACCGTAGTTATTGTCAATCTTTGTTCCTACACCGATTGTGTTGTCGTACCAATCACACTTGAATAGAACGATATCTCTTCTTAGTTGTCTGGAGAAAGAAACTTCAACAATATCTGTCAATACTCCATAGAAGTCTTCCTCTAACTGTCCATTTGTGCCTTTAACACATACCCCGTAGTTATGGGTGCGCATCCCTTCACTCCATTAGAAAATGTTAAACTTGTAGCCGTTTACGTAGTAAATGGGCCATTTTTAACAGTTTTTGTAACATCCTAATTTAACAAAATGAAATAAACCCAAAGACGGGGAAATTTTTCCGAAATTAAGTAAACCAAATGGTCTATGAGGCAACCGGATAACAAAAGGGGCGGAGTGCAAAGGAGAACAAGGAAAATGAGATATCATCCACACGCATAAGGCAAATAACAGAAGGCTAAGACTGGAACCGGTCCGTTGGTTTAGTGTAACATAACAGCGCCAGGGCGGATTACATGGCATCGCTGGCTCACTCAGGCGGGGTCTGATACCGCCTGGGCGGGGTATGGTGATGCAACAGCGGATGGAGGGAAGTCACAAAGAAAACTCTTCCACGAGTAACACTAGTCAATCAGTAGGAGGAATAGGTAAGGGGAAGGAAAAGGGAGATGTACATGTGCGGTAGTGGATTGTGGAGGAAAGGAGGGGTCCGAACTTATTCCGCCCAACTCAACTAGGTATGGCAACGCCTGGGCAGACTCAAACACAACACCCAAGCCGGGGTTAACACCGTTGTTGGGGTCGCATTAGCGCCACAATGGAGAGGAAGGGTAATTGGGCGGCATCCCACTCAGACAACTACTCGCTTCAGCGCGAGTCCTCACGCTTGGGCGAACCGCTCTAGCACCTCGGCGAGGTATGACTCCGCCCACGCGAATCCAACATAAGTCTTCCTAGCCCACACTCGCTGGAGCGAGTATATTGCTCGCTGAAGCGAAGAACTTCGCTCGGAAAATTGGGAAGTTAAGTCTCACTCGGCTTCTCCAAACCCAACCACTCTGGACACCGATCCTAACTCACTCGGACTTTACATCTTTCGCTCGGAATATCAATACCTTACACTTAGGATCCAATCCTCCCTAAACCTCCAATTGAACTCCTCTCACACCAGGGAATCACTCGAGGTTTTCACTCGTCTTTCGTTCCTCCATTGTTAGAAGCATATTCAAGCTCTTTATTTCATCCTCTCAACCCCACACTTATCCCCACTGCTTACTCATAGTCACACCGGCCTCCTACACTCGGGATTTCATGCCTACATTCACTCGGAAGCCCTCATACAGTCCTCTCCCCGCTCAACCTCACTTACAGTATAGAAGAACACACAACATGTGCTTATATAAGCGAAAGCATTCATATTTAATTACAAAACTTCACCATGAAATCTGTTACCCAAGCTGTCAGTTTTAACGTAAGAACTACAACCAAAACATGAGCCGGCCAAGGCTTAATAAAACGTTATACACAACATTTACACAGATATACACATATACACATATAGACATATGTTCCAACAGCACTTCGGATTCATTGTCCTGTGCTCGTCCTCCTTCATCCTTCTTTCCGAGAGATGTTCACTGAAAGTATAGCCACTGCAGGGGTGAGCTTTTTCATGTAAAATGACAATCAAAGACTCGGTATCAGTGTCAGCATACACATTCACATCCATTCTATTAGTTTCTAATTAATTAAAGTTAAACTCGACAAAGTGACATTTAAGACACACATATAACACACACAGGTATTTCCCGCACTCGAAGATCATTCATAACACTCCACACATGTTATACGTACTACTCTAATCAACCTCGTATTTACATGCATGACTGCGGATCCGACTCGAGTGATGACTTTCAGTCACAGTTTTCCCCTCTCTTGGCCCCTCATCCTTCAGCTCTTCCCGCGTGGTACCGGCCTCCCATTGGCGTCTCGAGACTCCTCTCTAGCTCCTACGGCTACCACGAGCTCCCTCGGAATCTAGTCGGGGTCTGTAACTGGAAGTCATTCTCTCGGGGCTCTTGACCTTCCACGGGTCGCCCCACTCCTACACATGCAGCTAAATGCATCTACCAACAAGTGTCATCACATCACCAATATCTCTTTCATAACCATTGAGTGGGAACAGGTTCAATGCAACCTTTACTCACTTTATTATTTACACCAATATGATCAACCATCAGCAATCAAGTAATAGCATCTGACAAGTCAATCAAACACACATTCATACTTTCATGCATATCATTCATTATTATCCATGCTAACATACTACTTTACCACCATCTAGATCACAAGCATTTATGGTTCAATCACTATAAAACACACGGGATTCAGAATCTCCAATCATGCATAGGATCTAATCATCACAACCACATGCACATACACTCAAGCAGAACATTCATCCGGTACCGTTCGTGGACCATGCATTTAACATGCAAGCGCCCCCTACCTACGAAAGGGAATCCAAGAAGCTCTTCTGCTCTTCGATATTGAATCTGACGCCCTTCTACTGATTCGTTCAGCCTTCCTTCACTCCGTCGTACTCTGCACTTGGTCCGGAGTTGAGGTGTCGTTCTTTCTCTGCTCCAACGATCGCCCTTCACCCGACGAGGCTTTTACCTTCTTCCCGTACTGTCATCGTGACGAACAGGAACAGGGGAAACGGAGGAAGATGGAGACGAAGAAGAAAAGAGAGAAAGTGGAGTAGTGGAAGAAGTTGTTCTTGCACCCACGGTGATACTGAATACGCACCTATATACGCATGCGAGGGAAAGGAGTGGGATGGGAAAGTGTGAGTCGCAGTCCACTCACACCTTCCACCCATCACAGACAGCCATGTCCCATTAATTAAGCCCATTAATCTTATCATTAACTCTCAGGCTATACTGATTATGACTAACTAATCCTTTACTTTCAATTTTCTTATTATTAAATTTTTTATTCGGTATCTAACTTCAAAACTGGGATGTTACAGTTCTTCCCTACTCAAAAGAATTTCGTCCTCAAAATTCGGTCTGTAATTCACCTTAGCAAATAACTCGGGGTACTGTTGTCTCATGATATCTTCGCGTTCCCAGGTACAAGAGGTAGTCTTGCCTTGTTGCCATTCCACTTCTACCAGTTGTACATTTTTGTTTCTTAAACGCTTCACCGATCAGTCCATGATTCGGATCGGCGTAGTCACGGTGGTCAGGTCTTCCTTTACTTCCACTCCATCGTCAGGCATTGTGTGACTGGGGTCATGTAGATACCTCCTTAGTTGCGACACGTGAAATACATTGTGCAATCGGGATAAGTGGGTCGGTAGTGCTATTCGGTATGCCATGGTGCCGACTCGTTCCAACACTTCATAAGGTCCAATGTATCGAGGGCTTAGCTTTCCGCCCTTTAAGGCTCGTCCGACACCTTTATTCGGAGAAGTCCTCAAAAACACTCGGTCTCCGACTGAAAATTCCAATGGTTTGGTGCGGTTGTCATGGTAACTTCTCTGTCTGTCTTGAGATGCCTTCATTTTTCCTTGTATCGCTCGGATCTGCTCTGTGGTTTGCTTCACAATGTCTGGCCCCAATAGCAGACTCTCACCCGTTTCCGACCAGCAAAGAGGGGTTCGACATCTTCGTCCATATAGTGCTTCGTAGGGTGCCATACCAATGCTGTTATGATGGCTGTTATTATACGTGAACTCAATCAATAGAAGGTACTGCTCCCAATCTCCTCCATGCTCTAACACACATGCTCTTAATAAGTCTTCTAAACTCTGAATCGTCCGCTCGGATTGTCCATCCGATTGGGGGTGGTAGGCGGAACTAAGCCAAAGTTTGGTGCCCATTTCTTGATGCAGGCTGGTCCAAAACCGGGACGTGAACCTCGGATCCCTATCCGATACGATGGAGGTTGTTATGCCATGCAGTCGGATAATCTCTTGAACGTAAATCCGTGCCAATTTATGCATCGGGTACTTCATGTTCACAGGTAAGAAGTGTGCACTCTTCGTCAGTCGGTCAACAATGACCCAAATTGCATCATGGCCCGCTCGGTTTTTGGGCAATCCCATGATAAAATTCATAGCAATCGAGTCCCATTTCCTTGTATCGCTCGGATCTGCTCTGTGGTTTGCTTCACAATGTCTGGCCCCAATAGCAGACTCTCACCCGTTTCCGACCAGCAAAGAGGGGTTCGGCATCTTCGTCCATATAGTGCTTCGTAGGGTGCCATACCAATGCTGTTATGATGGCTGTTATTATACGTGAACTCAATCAATGGAAGGTACTGCTCCCAATCTCCTCCATGCTCTAACACACATGCTCTTAATAAGTCTTCTAAACTCTGAATCGTCCGCTCGGATTGTCCATCCGATTGGGGGTGGTAGGCGGAACTAAGCCAAAGTTTGGTGCCCATTTCTTGATGCAGGCTGGTCCAAAACTGGGACGTGAACCTCGGATCCCTATCCGATACGATGGAGGTTGGTATGCCATGCAGTCGGATAATCTCTTGAACGTAAATCCGTGCCAATTTATGCATCGGGTACTTCATGTTCACAGGTAGGAAGTGTGCACTCTTCGTCAGTCGGTCAACAATGACCCAAATTGCATCATGGCCCGCTCGATTTTTGGGCAATCCCATGACAAAATCCATAGCAATCGAGTCCCATTTCCACACGGGAATCTCCAAAGGCTGCATTGCACCGTACGGTTTTTGGTGCTCTACTTTCGATTTCTGACAAGTGATACACCGGGCCACGTATTCCACCACATCTTTCTTTAGTCCGGGCCACCAGAACTGTTTCCTCAGGTCATGGTACATTTTCGTGGTTCCCGGGTGAATACTGAGTAGGCTTTTGTGGGCTTCATCAAGCACCATTCTTCTTAGTCCTCCTCCACTCGGTATGTATATTCTGTTTCTCACCCGGAAAATCCCATCTGACCCCTCGGTCAAGGATAAATCCTTTCCTTTGGCCTGAGTTTCCTTCATTTTGATTAAGTATGAGTCTAACTGTTACTGCTCGTACACGGACTTCAAGAATTCATTGGCGATCCTCAATGTACCGATTGTCATTTTCCTAGAGGAAGGGGTGTCAACATGTAAGTTTATGTCTCGGAATTGCTCTAACAGCTCTACTTCTATTGCCATCATTGCTGCCATGTGGAGGGATTTCCGACTCAATGCGTCGGCCACGATATTTGCCTTACCCGGGTGGTATTTTAACTCGAAATCGTAGTCCTTTAAAAACTCAATCCATCTTCTCTGCCTCATGTTCAGCTCCTTTAGGTCGAATAGGTATTTGAGGCTCTTGTGATCGCTGTACACTTCAAATTTGGACCCATACAAGTAATGCCTCCAGATTTTCAATGCAAAAACCACTGCTGCCAGCTCTAAGTCATGGGTCGGGTAATGCTGCTCGTGAGGTCTCAACTGCCGAGAGGCATATGCTATCACTCGGTCTCTCTGCATAAGTACACACCCTAATCCAAGTCCTGACACGTCACAATAGACCACGAAGCTCTCTAGTAACTCGGGTAATGCCAGCACTGGAGCAGTCGTCAACTTGTTCTTCAGCTCTCGGAAGCTGTTCTCACACTCGAAACTCCACACGAAGGGAACGCTTTTCCGAGTCAATTTAGTTAGTGGTAATGCCAGTTTAGAGAAGCCTTCAATGAACCTTCTATAGTAACCTGCCAAGCCCATGAAACTCCTTATCTCCGAGACCGACTGAGGTCTCTTCCATGCCATTAAGCTGTCACCTTCGAAGGGTCCACCGAGACACCTTGCTCGGAAATTACATGTCCGAGGAAGTGGATCTTATTCATCCAGAATTCGCACTTTGAAAACTTCGTGAATAACTGCTTCTCCCTTAACACTTGGAGTACCGACCGGAGGTGTTCTTCATGCTCCTCGGAAGTCTTAGAATAGATTAAGATGTCATCAATGAAGACAACTACGAATCGGTCTAAATAGGGGTGGAATATGCTGTTCATGTAATTCATGAAGACAGCAGGGGCGTTTGTCACACCAAACGGCATCACTACATATTCGTAGTGGCCATATCGAGTCCTAAAGGCAGTTTTTGGAATATCTGAGTCCTTCACTCAGATCTGGTGATATCCTGATCGTAGGTCAATTTTTGAGAAGACTGAGGCTCCACGTAGTTGGTCAATTAAATCATCAATTCTGGGTAGTGGATACCGATTCTTAATCGTGAGTTTGTTTAACTGTCGGTAATCTATACAAAGTCTCATGCTGCCGTCCTTCTTCTTAACAAGCAGTACAGGTGCGCCCCATGGTGATACGCTCGGTCTAATAAACTGTTTTTCGAGTAACTCATCCACTTGTTTCTTCAACTCGGCTAATTCAGTTGAGGACATTCTATAGGGTGCACTGGAGACCGGTTCGGCTCCAGGGATCAAGTCTATAGAGAATTCGATTTCTCTATTGGGAGGGACACTCGGTACGTCCTCAGGGAACACCTCTGGGAATTCACAGACGATCGGGATTTCGTTCACTCGGGTTTTACTCTCTCCTTCGGTTAGACAAAGCATCATGAACAGTTGAGTTATATCTTGTGCAGTGCAGTCCTCATGGTGCTGTGTCGGGAAAATTATCTTTCGGTTTCTGCAATCTACTAACACCTCGTGGGCTGAAAGCCAATCTACCCCGAGTACGATATCAAGACCCTTTAGGGGCATGCAAATCAGATCGAAGGTGAAACTCCGATCAAGACCCTTTAGGGACCCTTTATGGTTCAATCACTATAAAACACACGGGATTCAGAATCTCCAATCATGCATAGGATCCAAGCATCACAACCACATGCACATACACTCAACCACATGCATGGTACCGTTCGTGGACCATGCATTTAACATGCAAGCGCCCCCTACCTACGAAAGGGACTCCAAGAAGCTCTTCTGCTCTTCGATATTGAATCTGACGCCCTTCTACTGATTCGTTCAGCCTTCCTTCACTCCGTCGTACTCTGCACTTGGTCCGGAGTTGAGGTGTCGTTCTTTCTCTGCTCCAACGATCGCCCTTCACCCGACGAGGCTCTGACCTTCTTCCCGTACTGTCGTCGTGACGAACAGGAATAGGGGAAACGGAGGAAGATGGAGACGAAGAAGAAAAGAGAGAAAGTGGAGTAGTGGAAGAAGTTGTTCTTGCACCCACGGTGATACTGAATACGCACCTATATACGCATGCGAGGGAAAGGAGTGGGATGGGAAAGTGTGAGTCGCAGTCCACTCACACCTTCCACCCATCACAGACAGCCACGTCCCATTAATTAAGCCCATTAATCTTATCATTAACTCTCAGGCTATACTGATTATGACTAACTAATCCTTTACTTTCAATTTTCTTATTATTAAATTTTTTATTCGGTATCTAACTTCAAAACTGGGATGTTACAGTTTTCACCGACCCCCAAGAAAGGGATTAGAGCAAGGGATCTTTAATATAGTTATTAGGGTATTCAATCTATTTACAACATAACACACAATAACGTTAGATACCTAACATTTTAAGTTCAACCGAAAAACATAAGGTATACAGGTCTTACATGTTGTGCAAACCAACCGATGAATTTGGATGATACCTCATTACGAATTTGGTCATCAACTATATCATTTTGCTCTAGTTTCAACATATCTACATATAAGCTATTTATAGAACAACAATTTAGCTACAATAAATACTAGCTTTAAAATGCAAACTATAACTTGGTGAGTTACTCAAGATAGGGTTTCACTTCCAGGCAATTCAGAAGAATGTACAAGTGAGCCACCTTTTGATGTTTCTCATCAATGTAACATTTTGTAACCTTGCCCCCAGGATGATTAGGATAGTTGAAAATTGAACTTTGATCATCCAACCCTGCATTTTTGGCCACCCCAAGGTGCAGAGAATTCTACTCATTCTAGTTTTTATCTCCGCCAGAAAATAGAAAGAAGTAAAAGTGGTTATTTCTTCCACTAAGTATGCCTCACAAATTGATGCTTCAACACATGCTTTGTTTGACACTTTATCTTTTAAAGAGTGTAAGAATCTAGCACAACATAAACAAATGTTAAGTTATACAATACTATTATAGGAAAAACTCTTTGCAATGAAATTAAGTAGTTATCGTGTTCACCTTTTAAACGGATACATCCAATGGTACTGCACTGGGTCACCAACTAAGGCCTCGTACGGTAGATGGATAGGCAGATAAAAAAATAGGTGGAAAAATCTACTCTAATTTACAAATCAAGATCGGAATACTTTCCTCAATCTTCACAAGTTTCTCCTTAGTTAATGAAGTTGCCGTCAACTCTTTAAAGAAGTGACTCAACTTAAGCAGTGGTTTCCAAATAGGTTTCGGTAAAGCATGAAATGCGTACAGCAGTAGTTGTTGAATAAACACATGACAATCATGACTTTTCATGCCAAACACCCTGACCTCCTTCACATTGACACATCTCCTCAAGTTAGAAGCAAATTCGTCTGGCAGGGTAAACCCATTCATCCACACACATACAATAATCTGGAGGTCTAGTTAAAACATATTTTGCATACGGTTTAAACATTTTTCCACCTCCCGCATCCCTCAATTCCAACTCTTTCCTAGAACACCAAATTGGAAGGTCTAGTCGACTTTTCTCATTGTCCTTTTTTCTCCCTTTGATGTCCATCACAATATCAAAAATATTCATGAAAACATTTCGTTCAGTGTGCATCAAATCAATGTTGTGTCTTAACAAGTCTTTCCAATATGGCAAATCCCATAAGATACTTTGCTTCACCCAGTGGTGTTCCTTCCTATAACCTACAAACTCCTTAACATTCTTATCATAGATGTATGGATACTCTTGGACTCTCTGCCAAACCCGTCTACCAGATAACCTACGGGGTGGAGGTTCATTAACAACCTTGTTCTTCTTAAAAGCGGTTTTGTTTCTCCTAAATGGGTGATCCAACAGTAGAAACTTTCTATGACAAACAAAAAAAAACTTGTCTTACCACTAATAGGGAATGATTCCCCCTCGGTATGTTCCATGCATACAGGGCAAGCAAGCTTCCCATATGTTGACCATCCAGAAAGTATACTATACGCAGGGAAGTCATTAATGGTCCATATCAAATCAGCCCTCATCATGAAATTGTTCTTCAAGGATGCATCATAGTTCATCACCCTGATATCCCACAATTATGACAACTCCTCAACCAATGGTTGCAAAAACACGTCTATTTTTGCCTTAAATTTTTGGGTCCTAAAACCAATGTAGATAAAAACATGCCCTCCCTCTTCATACAATATCAGGCGGCAGATTGTATAGGGTCAATGTGACAGGCAAACAAGAGTAGGCTCTTCCATATTGACCAAATGGGTTAAACCCATCAGTACATAAGCCAAGTCGTACATTTTATGGCTCGCCTAAAAAGTCTAGATATAGCTCATCCAACACTTCCATGTTTTCCCATCGGAAGACCCTCCTGTGTTCAATTCAGAGCATGCCAACACATGTGTTTTACCGTGGACAATGAGGCGTACAAACGTTGAAGACACGGTGTTATAGGAAAGTACCACATTTTCTTCCTAGCCATCTTAGTTACTTTCCCCTTCTTTTAATGGTTTTGTAGCGGTCCTCATTACAGTGTACACATTTTGTGACACTCTTGTCTGCAAACTCATTTCAGAATAGCATACACCCACCAACACAATACTCTATCTTCACACAACCTAACCCCAGGTTTGCCACTCTTTTCTTAGCATGGTACAAGTTTGACGATATTCAATGATAGTGGAACCCATCAAATTGACCATTCTATTAAAACAACCTCCTGAAAGATTATATTCTTCCTTTAGGCTTAAAGTAGTTAGGGATACGAATAATTTAGTGTGACTCTAGCACCCGTCCTACAATGGAGTCTGAGCCACCGCCAACAAATCATAAAATCTCTTCACCTCTGGCTTAGGATCCTCCTCTACATTGTCATCCTCATTCCTAGCTTGGTCATCATGTTCTAGCATACACTCGGTAGAGGGTCCAACATGATCTATCACCATCTGCGACACGTTGCTATACGTATCCCTATTCCCTCTGACCTTGTAGTAAGACTGTTGCACGGTTATGACCAATGGCCTGGCGGTAACTGCTCACCATGGTTATACCAATAGTAGTATATTTCCATGAACCCCCTCTAACTTAGGTGACACATGACATCATCCGCATATTCAAAACTTATGCATTTACACTTTGAGCATGGACAACGAATCTTCTGAGTCGCTTCAACATTAGGAATGTTCACCATAGCGAACAAAATAAACGCCAACAAGCCCATCATAAACTTACTGACTATAATCTAGCCGGTTGTACACCCATCGTTGATTTGTCGGAACCTCCATTCATGATATCTAACAAGCAGAGTTCTAGTTACTTCAATTTAAATATTTGGAAGACTACCGTTCATGGTTCACTCTCTATCTCTTGGATGTTGTAAGTAGGTGGGACCCTATCCCATTCGAGATGAATATGTAACCATCCGTAACCCACCGATGTTATTTGTGGTCTATCTTGTATTGTTGATGATCATTTGGAATTTTGATAGCATTTTGCATTGATCCCCAAGTACATAGAGATACGTGTGGTATGAAACACCGTACATAGACATGCACCCGGAGACAATACGAAACACAATAACCGAAATTTCAAATGAACATCAACAACACAAGATAGACCACAAACAACATCGATGGGTTACGCCCAACTGGTTACAAATTCATCCCAAACTGTCTAACCGGGACAATTCAAGATCCAACACAACACGATATGTCGGCCGATTATCTTGAATCTTGAACGGGAACCTAGTAGGTATAGATACGACTAAACCTTACATTGTTAAACTTTAATATACTTTTTTATGTAACCTAAAATAGGGAGCCTAGCGAAATTTTGGCAGAGTCTCCCCTGTAAACAAGACATTTCTAAATTTTTAAAAACGCCTTGTTACACACAGAAACGATTCCAGTACAATTCAATATATAACTATGTCTTGCATATGAAATTAAGGCAAACAACACCACAACCTAGTCAGCTCTGCTCTCCACTAACAGACAACAATACACATGCATACATAAAACACATGTTATCAGTACACAAAACCAATGCCTAATGAGCTATGTTTTCCACTAACAAACAACAATACACATGCATAAAAGACACGTTATCAACACACAAGACTGATGCCTAATAAGCTTTGCTCTCCACTAACAAACAACAATCAACATGCATACATAATTATAACATCAAGGGTTAACAAAATAAACTAACAAAGACACACAAAGTGAGACACAACATAGTTCACGAGGATTTATGTTAGGGGATTACCTAGGAAAGAGACACAACGATGGAGACGAAGCTGCAAAGAGACGAACAGAGACCATGCGGCGTGCTGGTCTGCATGACAAACTGAGATGTATATAATAAAAGCAATGAAGTTTATAAAATGACATGTCTCTGTCTAACCGACAGCTTCCATAATACCATATTGAGATTCACGACGATCATCAATGGTGTATTAAGTTTTAAAAATACTGTTTAGACTTAAAAATAAACATGCTTAAGCTGGCTAGTAAGTTTTAAAGTTTTAGATGATTTTATTCAGAATAATAAACATGCTGCAAGAGCTATTGAATATGCACTTATGCATGCTTGTTGCATCAACTAATGAATTTGTTTCTTAATTCTAACAACCCATGGTAGTAAATAGATTATTGGCCAACACTCAAACTGGCTAGTAAGTCATAGTAGTCAACTTGAAATATAATATTGTGAAGTGGTTAACTGGGAAAAGGCTATAGTCAGAAAATGGGTAATAGGATAACTATTGTTTTGAATTTTTAAATCATAATATTAAATTAATGACTATTGGTTAGAATTCAACTTAATGCTTAGATGAGTTCTTTAGCTATAGGTTTTAGTGGATGGTTTATGCCTTAAAGATTCTCTAAATATTCCGCTTAAACACATCATTAAGAATTAGTTTTTCACTAAAGCACTAACATTCTCAATATAGTAATAATTTATGAGCTTATGAAGACATTACTTTGGAAAACTAAAAAGACATCTAAAAAATTACATTGCAAATTCCACCCACTACTGGACTTAAAGGCATGCATAAAGTTTTGTTAAAATTTAGACTAAACTAATCTGACCTTAATTTAAACCAATTCAAACATATCACACCCACCCGAGTCACCCAGCTTTCCATACCTCGCTCTAATGACTCTTCCAAATATACTCTCTTTATTTTTGAGGAAGCTCTTCGGCCATTTGCCCAATAGAGCCCCGTTAAAACACTAAAGAAAGATGATTAAAGGTTTCATTTCATTAATGCCAATTGGATAACTTCTATTCATAATCAAATGGTCATAAAGATTTTAATTAATTAGTGTTCTTGTGAAAATCTCCTCTAAATTACAAAACATTTAAAAAGTGAAAGTGTTTTGATAAGAGGTATTTTTTTATTGAGAATAAAAGTTAAAATCCGTATTTAATAAAAGTTATAAAAGAATAAAAATTTATCCACCTAATCATATCTACCTTTTCTGTTTGGCAAAGGGAACCCAATCAAATTTACCTTTTCTATTTGTTTGCAGTTCTAATAGCCTCTACAGGATAACCAACACATTTTGACATATACAGGACAATATACAACAGATTATTGTGTTTGTTCTACAAATCATGCATTTTGGTACTTAAATATTCTAGTTGAATAAGAATAATCAAGAACAGAACAAAACATGCATTTTGATACTTAAATAATCTACAAGCAAGATTGAAAGTTCTTCATGTTGAATAAGAATAATCAATAACAGAAATCAAGAACAGAATAAGTTATGGAGGGTTTTCACAAAGTTAGGAGGATGCTTTGCAGCTCTATTTAATGAGCAAGTTTGAATAACCCAATTGACTATGTATATCATTCTATTAAAATTGTGTGTTTTTTGATAGATGGCTAATTTTGTTAATTTGATATTTCCATTGTTCTGGCTCTAAAGTTGTTTCTTGTTACCTTCTATTATATTTGGATATTGGCAGTCATGGTTAGCCTTGGAAATATAAAAACCACCCCGAATTGGTTAAGTGATAAACTTTTAGTTTAGTTAGTTGAATCAGTATATTAGGTGTAAACACTGAAACAAGTGTTTAATTTTAATATTCGAGAGGAGAGAAAAGATTCCACGGACTAGTCGATGTGGGACACAAAGCATGCGAGTATTTTTTGAATTTGTAAAATGACAATTATTTTAATTTCTTTTATAAAGTTCTTTTAGTAATAAACCAACTATCAAAAAGTGTTTAAGCAGCAACAAGTTCAACTTTTTATATTAATTTGTAATATTAGTTTATGATTTCAAGGAGAAAAACAATTACATATAGTTTAAATAAATCCTTTTTCAGGGCTTAGTAACAATAAGAGTGGTTATGAGAGCTAGGTTGAGGCAGCTACTGTGAGAGCTCAGATTTTTTTGTCTTTACATCCTTGAAACTAATGTAAAACTCTTCTATCTCTCCTATTCCTAATAAAATCAAGGAAAATAACAAAATTTATGACAATAAGGGAAATCTTTTGATTGCAGGTTTATAATTACCATAATGATTATAAGCTTGAACTTGGTTGTTGTAACAGCTTTGTCAGGTAATTTCAATTGGTCTATATAATTAAAATCAACTTACATGATAAGGTAGGGAATGTTGCTGAAGTTTTTTGATTGTTCTTATGAGATGTGTGATTTTCACTGAGTGTGCGTGTGTTTTGATGTTGGGTGTGTTACTCTTGCGCATGAATTTGTTTATTATGTTTTATGGTCAATGAGGTTTTGTTACAGGACTGATATATACTAAGTTAGGGTAATTGGCTTAGCTTTTAACATTTTCTATTAAGGAAAAGGGATTCCAGAATGTAATAAGGAATGAGAAAGTTTTTAGCTTGTAAAATATAAGCTTAGATTTCATATTTACATTATATCTCAAATCTAACTATACCGCCATTCATGTATTGAAGAAGGTTGAATTTAAAGTAGCAGCTTGTCACACAATAATAATATTGGTCAAGTACTAAAGCATGTTAGTTTGTGTTTGTGTGGGTATTTGTTATTCTCTAATTATGCTACTACAAGAAAATATAAAACCAAAACTAATGATCCACACAGACAGAATGATGCAAGGAAATAGCAGCCGTCAAATGGCTATGTGAAGCAGGTATAATAAAAAATGCAAACACCTAGGCAAAATACCATAAAACTAAAGTTACTGAACATAGGTGGCATAAGCATAGTAGCCAAGAAAAACTTCTCTTTAAAGGAGAATAGTCTATTTAACACTTAATAGATAGTGGATCCACATCAGTACCCACTCATTTGATATTCCATTGGCTCTACCAATCAAGGATTGCTGATTCTCCAACAGTGGATAGTTAAAGTAAGTAGCCTTGGGGCTCAAAAGCCAATTAGAAGCAAACAAAAGATTACCAATTTAAGAATACAACAACTCGCTACACATGAAAGGATCAAATGTAACCATAATGTATTATGATTAGGAATAGTTTCACAGAAACCCAAAGTTTACCCCTTAATTTGCCAAATCGATCCTTCTTAGCTAAGAGTTTGATACTGATTACTCAACCTAATCCAAACATTTATTGCCATAAATAGTCTCATGGAGTTTTAAGGACAACAATTCATTTTACCAAGAAGCTGTATATTGATATCAAAATAGCCAAGTCCTAAAAGGCTCAGCTAATACATACAAAGAATATAGTAAATAAAATAAAGGAAGAGAGAGCAAGAAAGCAAGAAACATCATTTTCAGTCCTTACATAAGGATGTAGTAAATAACCTGACAAGGAGAAATCGCTGAGCCGCAAGCGAGGAAGCTTCTGGACGCAGGCACAGAGGAGATAGAGGGGGAAAGAACTCCAAAGAGAGGGACAGAGACAAAGGGAGTCGGAGGAGGGAAGGAGACGGACAGAGGGAGGGAGACAGACGGAAGGAGTCAGAGGGAGGGAGACGGAGGGAGGGAAGGAGACAGACAGAGGGAGGGAGAAAGACAGAGGGAGTCAGAGGGAAATAGAGGGAAGAAGGTAGGGAGAGTTAGGGAAAATGATTAAGGAAGAGGGGTTATTCAAATTAGATTAAAACTTTAGCGACGGTCGAATACCATCGCTAACAATGTCACTAAAAAGGCCACCTGGTAGATAAAGCGATGGACGAACATATACGGTTGCTAATCTAAAATACCATGTAGCGACGCAAGGCACCACTGTTGCTAATGTGGCCCCAGCTAGCGACGGTTGCACCTATTCATCCCTAAATTGGCAATCATAAGTGACGGTTGCATAAATCCGTCACTACATTGCGGTAACTAATTTTCTTTTGAAAGTCCTATTTTACATCGCAGTCACTAACTGTAGGTAGTTATCAAAGGCTTTTTTTAGTAGTGATAGTGACAAAACTAGTGACAACCGATCTAACATACTACATAGCGACGACCATAGAAATCGTCGCTACTTTTCCCCTTTTATTTTTTGGTTTCCCTTCAACGTTTTTTCTTGGTGCCAAATATAGCGACGGACTCTTCCATCACTAATCTGGGCGCTAAGAAAAAATGTTGACGGGAAACCAAAAAATAGGAGGGAGAGAAAGTTAGCAACCATGTCAACGACGGGTTTAGCGATGACTAAGGTGCCAATTTTAGCAACGGGGTTCTTGCGGTCGCTGATGTAGTGTTCCTTTTGAAGGCCATTTTTTGTATTATGGTCGCTAATTTGATCGTTAATTAGTACTGATATGTCTCGGTCGCTATGTTGAAGTAGCTATCAAGGTTTTTTTAGTAGTGTAGGTCTTCCCTTCTTCTTTCATTATTCCTCTCTTCATCGTAGGTGATTCTTCTAAGGGGGTTCTCCTGGTTCCACGGGAATAATAGCATCTGCTCCATATGTGAGTTGAAATGGTGTTTCTTGGGTTGTCGAATGAGGAGTTGTATGATAAGCCTATAGGGCTCCCCGTAGCTCCTCTTCCCATCTTCCTTTTGTGTGTCCCAATCTTCATTTTAATTCTTCTAAGATCACCTCGTTGGCGGTGCGCCGCCCCTCAGTCTTATATAAATAAACATAATAGATATGACATAATAATTATGAGGATAAATTTTTCATGTTTTAAAGTTCATCATTGTTAGGGAATCCCTAGTGTATGAGCAACGGAAATACAAGAATTCCTATAGGATTTGCAAAGCGTCGTGTTTCAAAGCATAAGACAAACACACAAAAAAATATTGCGTTTTAGGATTACCTCTTGAAGAATATCGAAGCAACCGTAGCCTCGTCCTTTAGGAGTCCACACGAGTACTCCCACCAGAAATGCTACACCTTCCAAATGCTAGTTTGACGGCGTGTAGCTTTTGTAACTTTTGCATAATTTTTGTGTCTCCTTTTGGGTAGCCGCCTATGAGCATCTTATGCTCTATTTATAGGCTTAGGTTTGACCTAAGTTGCTCTTTAAAGAGTGGGCTCCTTACTCATTCTAAATGAGTTAGGCCCAATAGTCTTATTTTAGTCCAACTAAAATAAAAAGCTATTTTCTGATGGGCTTACTCTATATGTGTGACCCTATAGGTAAAATACTCGGTTATATTAATAATAAACTATTTTATTATTAATATAAAATAAGAGCGGCATCTAGCAATGCATCATTATGTCCGAATATTATTTATTAACAACATAACCTACAAGTGATAATTATTTTATATGTTTGTTCCTTTTGTCACGATATCCTAATTGGGCTCAAGGCATGGTCGTGTCATCCTTGTACGGTCCAATTTATTTTACTTGATACCGGAGTAGACTTTATCCGAATAAATATTTAATATTTATTCTTTCTAGCATGGCCATGCATTTCCTTAGTCTCACTCCATCAAGTGGCTTATAGATATCACTCCTATCATATAGGAGAGACAAATCCCATCTACATCACTCACATCCCTCTGCATAATTTGTACATTGCCTAACCACAACCTTTATAGTCCTCTTATTACGGAAGACGTTTGATTGTATTAAAACAATAAACTCCTTATGTAGGAATCGTAGTGACTTCAGGTCAAAGGACTATATATACCATTATCATATTGAGAATCGTTTATGACATTCATGTAACGATCCATGCAACGTTCTCATGGTGGGTCTGTCTAGTACATCATTACTCTTAATGTGTACCCATGTGAAGACTTGATATCATTTATATCCATGATCTGTGAAATCAGATCATCAGTACACTCACACACTAGTCTTAATGTATTTACATGTCCCCACGTAAATACTTGACTAGGGACATTTTAGGAATAACTCTCATATGACCTATTACTCCAAGGATAAATAAAGGTTGTTAAACTATTTAACAAAAAATGACTTATTCAAAATGATGCGACCTATATAGGCTTTTAGTGTATATTTCCAACAATCTCCCACTTGCACTTAGAGCCGATAAGGTTAATGCCCAATGACGTCTACAGTGCCCTTATGCTTTTACTATGTAAGCGGTTTTACTAGTGGGTTCCCAATAATTTTGTTGGTATGCACATTGCATATTTTCACATCTTCCAAAGATGAAACTATTTAAGTATATGCTTAGATTAATCCACTTCCTTATATTGTTCTATGGTTCCATTGTCATCACAGTGGAAACTCATAGGGTACAAAACATTTGGAATGATTAAATGTAAATTGACTTCTTTTGTAATTTAACATAGCAAAATACTTAGATTTGTTAGTAGAACCAATGATTGTTTCTTGCTTTGAACCTTTCAAGCATACATCGTAACCATCTTTACAACACATATATTTTGATTGCAATCTTAAGTCTTTCAAATTAATCAAAAGATTGACATCGATGTAACCTTTACAACGAGCTCATCTTCCATTTATCAAGATCAAATCCTTAGTCCTTCTTAAGTGTTTAAGGATATTCTTGACTATAGAATGAGAATATTATTAGTTCTAGAAGAAGCATGTCTTCTACATGTAATACTAGAACTATAATTGTGCAGTTACTAACCTTTTTATAGTCACAAGATTTATCTTTATTCTTTAATAAAGATTCTAGCTTCTAAAAGCTTGCTTTAGTCCATAAATAGAACATTTGCAGTTAACATACCTTTCTAGATGTTTCAGGCAAAAAGGCCTTTAGATTGTGTTACATACACATCCTTAAGATGATTTCCATCTTGACATCTATCTACCATATCTCATAATGGTGGTATACTGCTACAACAAGCAGGATCTAAATGGTTTTTAAGCTAATTGAATTTTGTCAATCTTGCTTTTTAAGGTACTTTTATTACCATCCATGTTTAGTTTTCCTTTTGAAAACCCACTTGCATCCTATAGATTTTACCCTTTAGGTGCGTCAACCAAGGTTCGTACCTTGTTAATATACATGGAGCCCATTTTAAATCCTATGGTCTTATGCCATGTCTTAGAATCTAAACTTGCATTGGCCTCTTCATAAGAAACTTGATCAATTAGCAATATGTATAACACCCCTGATTTTCTATACTCGAATCCCGATGTGATCATCATAATTAACAAAAATGCGAGTAAATTTTTCACGTTTGAAAACATTTCTAAGACACTACCATGATCACATCAAGACCAAAATCACAGAAAACCAAAGAGTGAGATTATATAACCTAAAGCTGGATCGATAGATAAATTGCCCATAACGGTATACGAAAATAATGGAGTTTACAGCGGAAGAATATGTATATCGGGCACACGCCTAGTCCCATATATGACGATATGAGAAAAGGCTCGGCAAAGCATGCAATGGCATATCATAAGCCTAATAGACAACCATCATCATTTTACATAATTACATAAGCATACAATGCCTAAGATATAACTAATTTTATATACATTCGGGAATATACTCCCGACTATCTCAATCATCAATGAACATCATTCAATTTCAATCCTTGTAATACACATCAAATCATCTCTTACATTCTACATATATATATATATATATATATTCATCATCCATCAATTCAAAGGATTATTTTATATATACTCAAAATCTCTAAATCATCTATATCATCATATACAATTTATTCATTACACAAGAATCCATAAATGATGCCGGCCAAGGCACTTCCTCTATCGCTATTTACCTTCACCCAAGCTTTAATTAAAATCCGAACTCATCCCATGGCAACCTGCATCACAATGCTAAAAAGGAGACCACATGGGAGAGTGAGTTATACATTCAAAATGACGAATAATATATATATTGTGATCATGTGTATATGCATACAAACATCATGTGTGCTTTGCTATAAATCATAAAATTAGCATTCATTTATCATCTCATTATTATAATAGGCATACAAGCCTCATGAATCGTAATTCATTCCATAAACAAGCACAACATATACACAATCACATACACCATCACATATTGCCACTTATCAACAAGGGCATTCATAATCATTATCATCATTGATTCATTAAGGCTTCACTCAATACCTCCTCGCAAGGGGTTTCTCATCACTCGTGGTCATCCCATTTCAAATGCCATGCTCTTATGGCTAATGCACATGTCAACTGTTTAATGCATATGCATCGGATCCGATTTCATACCAAGGGTGATCATATCCACCATACCATTCATTTCCCAATGATTATCATAACAATATCATCACTCAGGGATACACCCTTCGTGGCACCCCGCAAGGTGATTCACTTCACAATAATTATCACAATACCATCATCACTCGGGGATACACCCCTCGTGGCACCCCGCAAGGTGATATATTCAACAATAGGACAACGTCCTCTTCACTCCAGGATGTACCCATCGTGGCACCCCGCAAGGTGATATATTCAATAATAGGACAACGTCCTCTTCACTCCGGGATATACCCATCGTGGCACCCCACAAGGTGATATATTCAACAATAGGACAACGTCCTCTTCACTCCGGGATATACCCATCATGGCACCCCGCAAGGTGATATATTCAACAATAGGACAACGTCCTCTTCACTCCGGGATATACCCATCGTGGCACCCCGCAAGGTGATATATTCAATAATAATAGTACATATCAATGCCATGCTATGCCATGAATGCAACAATGCAATAATGCATGTGCCCAACAACCTCGCAAGGATAGCTCACCCTTTCAATTAGGGATATAATTAATTTGGCATTTTAATAATTATTTGTAATCATTTAGAAGCCCCTCAAGGCACATCATTCATATAATTGGCATCTCAATGGCCACAAACATCATTCATAACAATCCACACATGGATATCAAAGGCATAACAAGCATCATAATATTAAGCCACACATGTGATAACAAGGCATTTTTGGAACATATATATATATATATATATATATATATATATATATAGCAATCATCATTGCCTCACACACATACAAGTCAATTACTTGTATCAACCACATTATGTTTACATCATTAGGTAATATTCATCAATGTCACCACACATTCCTTTAGTGGGCTTTCCGCTTATTATTTATCATCATTGTCTTAAAATGTATCTTATAGCCTCTTTATTAAATTCTCATCATCATTCCCTCTTATCCCACTCTTAGTGGTGAAAACATCATAAATAATTTATTTCGGATTCATCAATTTATTTTCATTTCCCCATGGTGGCATATCATCAATAATTACCACATATATATCTCCATAAATATCCCATAATATAAGGGAATAGGGCTCGACATTAATTATTGAGGGAAATAACGAAAATCCCAAGTTTTTGGGTATCTCGCTCAAGCGAGATTCACCTCCGCTTGAGCGAGATGAGGATAGTTCATTTAACCGCCCCAAGTTTTCCTGAGCAAAAGGGGTCTTAAGTATCAGACCTCAGTCTCGCTTGAGCGAGCCTATCTCGCTTAGGCGAAATAACGCCAGTATCTATTTCCAGGTTCCTCGCTTGGGCAAGACACCACACACCCGGCCACTCACTCAGGCGGAATTACTCCAGTAGCCATCTCCACACTCGCTCGCTTGAGCGAGGTATCCAATCGCTTAAGCGGAATCCGACCAGAGGTCGTCCTTTTTTCCGCACTCGCTCACTCGGCGAGGCTTCCCAACACTCGGGTTTTTACTCGAGAATTTCAACCAAAACCGACTCATCTTGCTCGGTTTTCCACTCGGCAAAATCAATCAAAGCCGACTCGTCTCTCACTCGGCAATTTCATTCCAAATCCGAGTTATCTCTCAATCAGTCTTTCACTCGGTAATTTCATTCCAAATCCGAGTCATCTCTCAATCAGCCTTTCACTCGGCAATTTCTCTAAAACTGACTCATCACTCGATCGGTTTCCACTTGGTAAACTTATTACAAAGCCGACTCCTTTTTCTTTTACTCGAGCGAGGTTATTTCAAAGTACTTATGGGCAGACTCACATAGTACACCCCATCGGTGCCATCCCACTCGGAATTACACCCTCGGAGGCACTCCACTCGGAACGAGTTACACTGATCTCGGAAATTCCCACTCGGAACTCCACTACCCGGAATATCATACTGGGAGACCTTTCCCTCGGAATTATATGCACTTCCTCACTCGGAAGGTCCTGTCTCGGACATAGCTCACTTGGAATTGCACTCAGAAATTCACCACATCATGAAATTATTTTCTAAAATTCCCGCTCGGACGGAATTCATCCAGAATCTCGCCTATTCACCATTCACTCGTCTCGCTCGGTCGAGGCACAACAATACCAGTCACTCGCTTGAGTGAGTACCGTCCCAGCATCAAACTTCACACTCTCACTCGCTCAGGCGCGACACGTCCGCTTGAGTGAGATTCGCCTAGTAACTCCCCTGATTGCATAACATGCATCTCGCTTGAGCGGAAATCCCACTCGCCTGGGCGAGATTTGTCCAGAAGTTATAATACTGACACAAGGGATCCTCGCCTGAGCGAGATCCCACCTCGCTTAAGCGAGAAAATCAGAATTTCGACAGAAAACGTAAATTCACACAGGCTGTCATATGAAACCATATTTCAGGCCAATTCACTCACTTCCAGCACATCATATACAACATGTGAGGCATATACGACTCGTTCTAAGCATTCTCACTAGGAAATTCTCATTATAAACTAAATTTGGATATCACCAACATTTCATACACATAAAAAGGCATATACAACCGGTTCCCATTCATACTTATAAATCTTCATTCGCAATTTATTAATCATGCAAGACTCAAACTCATCATCTTTAACAAACATATTCTCATACACTATCCATAATAATCATCAACTTGCCATTCCAAACATCTCAATAACTATATGGCCAGGCAGGCATGAGTATTCATCACATACAACAATCACTATCGAATTTACTCATGCAATTTGAATGTTAACTCCTCTCTTACCTCGAGGGAAGAGCCGAAACGGTTCCAATGCTTTGAATGCTCTATCGCATCATCCGAAATACGATCTACATACCAATATATATGCATACACATAATCAATAATCATCATAACTCTAAACATTTGTTAGCTTATCACAAAGCTTAACATCAAGTCCTAGACTTGGTAAACATCAACTTATACAATTGTGTTAGGCTTCGGGAATTCCTTTCCCAAAGCCAAGATCCTTTAGATCATAAAAGGCCAACTAAACCCAACAACATCATCATCTTACCCATTATATAATGTAGTCTCAAATCACCTCAATCCTTCAAACATCATCATTGTTACTCAATATCCAACTTAGCTCTCATATCCTTCAATAACCATAATTTATCAATCTGATTTAAATGGTACACCACAATGGTTTAGAACCTCATCAAATCACAATCTTATCATACCAATCCCTCACATTACACATTCATATCAACACTTATCTATAGGTTTCACCACTAATGGTTCTATATTATTTTAAGCAACATTTAATCTTAAACATCATCCATTCACTTTCAATTTAACCTCCTAAATTACAACATATCCATTTTCCCAAAATTCTAAGGGCTAGGGTTTTCATCAAAACCCAACAACACTCATTAATACCCATTTATTTCTCATCACCTTCCAACATTAATCTTAAGTGCCTCATTAAATGCTTATAAAGGCTCATATTTAAGCCACCCCACTTTAGGGTTTTCCATATTAATGCTCTCCCAACAACCCATATGCCATAAATACTCCCCCAAAAACCAAGAACCCAAAATCTAGGGCATAAAACTCATGAAAATGATGAGGAACTTACCTCAACCAAGAGTTAGCCATGAGCTCCCAAGGGAGAGAGAGAGCCACACAAAAATATGAAGAAGAGAGGAGAAGGAAATTCCAACCATAAGCTTCCCCTTCAAGCTTCCATGAAAACGAAAATGGTGGGGGAAAAGAAGACTCCACACGGCTTAGGTTTTGGAGAGAAGAGTGGAGAGGAATGAGAAAGGAGAAGGAGAATGAAGAGAAGAGAATAGAAAGAAGAAGAAAAAGTAGCGTGAAACATAAGGGAGGGAGGTGGGTTTATGTTTTAATATTTGGCTTCACATTAAAATTTCACCGCTTTATAACAAACAGGCTCTAAGTTCGGGCTCAATACATTATCTAAAAATTATTCCAAATATAGATTCGGATTCCCAATAATATTCTTAGCAGCCCTGACCAACGGCATCTCAATCAGAGATACTTGGTCCGACACCCATATTCTATTCGGGTATAATTTCATCTCACATAAGCTCAATAAATTATAAATATCCATAATAAATCCCAATTTAATCATTCCAATATTTTTGGGACACAAATCCACTCATATACATTTATTTACTATTTATTCTCATCATTTATTCATTTTTATAAAATTCGGGGTGTTACAATATGCCTCCTTCCTGACTTATAAGATATCCATATCTTTCAGATTTGGTTACATATCCTATTTGATCTTACGCAAGTCTTGTGCTACCGGAGCTAATGATGTCACAACATTTTGTGATTTATGCTCCAAGTCCATCCTTGACTTTTGAATGCTTTGTGATACTTGAATTTCTTTAAGTTCTACTATCCTCCCACTGATTCTTTAAGAGATGTACTCTTATTCAAGAATACAACATTCTAAGAAACAAGCCTTTTGTTCTCAGATGGATTGTAGAAATGATAACCCTTAGCTTTCTTTGGGTATCTCACAGAAGACATTTATCTAATTTGGATCTGACCTTGTCAGAGTTGGATGCTCTATAGAAGCATCATAGTTCCAAATTATTAGTAAAGACATACTAGGTTTCTTCCTAGTCCATATCATATATGGTTTCTTTAAGAAAGGCTAAGATGGAACATGGTTAAGTGTGGAAATTTTGTTTATAAAGGAACGTTGAAGGAGTTAAAGATGTTTGATAATCATCAATAATCAAACTATGTCCAACAAGGTTTGACTTTTCTCCGTAGAGATGCTATTATGGCATTCCATGAGGAATGAGTTAAGAGGTAATCTCTCACTCTATTAGATAGTTATCAAACTTGTAGCTCAAATTATTTGCTATCTTGATCTAATCAAGAGCGTTAATTGTCTTGCCAATTTGGTTTTTCACTTCATTATGAATTCTTTGAACTTTTCAAAGACTTTCTAACTTATGTTACATAAATCTATACTCATTGACTTTTCAATTAGTATGTCGAAGTATTGAAAAACATATCTAGTTATTATTCCAATAGGCCCATATACATCGTCATGTATTAGATAATAGATTACTCATGTTTCACTTTTCAATGAGGTCTCAACTATCTCTCCAATAAATAAGATTTACATGTCTCAATTGATTCTAAAATCAAAAGAGTCCATATAACCACATTAATGGTATTTAGAAATGTGTTTCTTATTCATTTGCCTTATGAGGCAATACCATGTAAGTAAGGTTCAAAATCACTTATTTTAACCTACTTTGATAGTTATGTTATAGATGGGTGTTTTGAGATTTAGGATGTGGAATCCATTACTCAATTGTGCATTAACATCCTTTTGAAGAAATAAAGTTATTTTATATAAAAAACATTTCTTGTCCAACAAGAAACAATATGCACAATGTCTAGTTCACTAACTAGTCCAATAGGTAAAGATCTTATCTTTATTGTAGCAACTTTTGCTCAATTTTACACAGATTTCTCCACCTTTAACAAGTGATCTACTTCCTTGATCTTTCAAAATTTAAGATCTACTACTAGTATCTGATACTAATGTTAGTGAAGTAAAATAACTTGACTTCTATAACATGACCTGTAGTGGAAGTCTTACTTCCCTTTCTTTTGAACTCCTTCAAGTTCTTTAGACAAATTATTTCAATGTCTTATTTGGCTAAAACTGGAAACAATTTCCTTTCTTGATCACCTTTTAGATTTCCAGACCAACTTGGCCTTAATAGAGTCTGTATACGATCATATCGTATATCTCCCATATATTAAATATTACCTTTTACAGTTCAGAGTTTATGCAGACTCCATAGGGTATTCAAGACCCAACCATAGATGATATATAAGTCAAACATGACACACTATCGCTTCATCTTTAATGAAGATAATTCTCAAGTCTCAATACCTATCTAGGTATTTTTTTAGATAAAGTGTCCTTCCAAAGGACAGATTGCAACAAAACAATATTTGGTTTGTCATGGTTATTCTAAAACAAATTACATGCAAATCTATCACTTCTATTTAAAAACATATTTAAATTTTGGTCATTAAATAAATATGTTGTCTCCCACTATTTTGATTCAAAAACAAATACCCTTACTGAATCATAAAAAATCCCATTGGAAGATTTTTCTAGTGGGCCAAGATCCATATTTGGCCTAGTGTTGAGTCAGCTTTGGCTGATCGCCCAATCCTTGGTTATTTAGGTAGGAGACACATTTCCAATTGCATCTCATGCAACTCTTGGATGATTGAGTGGGTAACTCTTTACCCTTATTCATCTTATGAATTTAAGCTCAATCCTTACGCCTCTAAGTTATTTTCATTCTAATTGAAAAACTTAGTTAAGTTTAGGCCTAATAAAAACAATTTTAATATTACAATTATCCCATCGCGCCTTACTAATATAAATGATAGCACCCTGCTTTTGCAGGCCCACTATTTATTGACATTAGTCTCGACAAGTGTTACTTATTAGAAGGCATTTAAACTTAATATTAACGCTTCTAGGTTCTTCAATCTGATTAAAGTTACCTAGATAAATCCAATAACAAATGGTTGGATAATCCAATTATCCATTATCCTTTACTAATATCAATAAAAGTACCCTGCTTTGGCAGAACCTACACTTGATTGAAACTAGCATTGATGACTGTTGTTTATTAGAATGCGTTTTAGACTGTTTATACCTTTAGGCTTTTCCAATCCAATTGAAAAATGTCTATTTGAATAAAACTTAATAAGTTATACTTGGATAATCCAATTATCAATCATGTCCTTCTAAACATAAATAAAGGCACCCAACTATGACGTGACTTGCACTTTATCTATATCAAGTTAGATGTTATTACTTATTAGAAGGTATGATTGTCGGGCTTGAGGGATTTCAATTTTCTTATTGTTCATTACCGATTTTCATTAAACGCTTTAACGTAAAATAAAACCCCAAAACATGCAATTAAAATTGTGATATAGTTATGGTCTTCCTAGAAAATAAAATAAAATAAACCTAAAGGAACTATGGTGTCTTGACTTCGTGACGTCCTACATCTTGATACCACTACCTTCATTCTGGAGTCACCACTCATTTGTTCCTTTCAAGGTTATATCCACCAAGAGTCACCACCCTAGGTTTCTTCTAGGCCTCCACCTTGTTGGCTTTTCCAAGATTACAATGTAATAAAGAAAACTCGTTTTACATACAAGTGAAGGGTTGAGAGAAGAAATTTAAGAATAGAGAAAGGCATAGCACACAGGCTGTATTTAAAATTAAATAAAAAAAATCTAAGACCAAAACCATTCACTGCTGGATGTGTTAATTAATCCATTAATAGAGTAATCAATTGTATTTAAAATAAAATAAATATTAAAACACATAATTAAACACACGGGGTCATAAAAGCAAAACTTTGCAAAGAAGTTTGGCGGCTCTGTTGACCGTTCAACAGACAGGGTCAAGGGGTGTTCCAACCCAAAAATTTAGTATGGTAATCAGGTTAGTTCCCAGGAAAGAGAGGTGGGTCCGGAGTGACCGCTTAAGTACCAAGTGTTCCTAGCCAGAACGTCCCACTGACCATTAACAGCTTAAAATATTCGGTTATGATTTCAAACAATTTGAAATCTTAAATTTTGAAACGGCCAAGGTTTAACTTTTAAACCTTATCTTTTGACCCTTACAATTATCCTAACATAGGAATAGTCAATGTTTAACTTTTAAACCTTACTTCTAGAGTCTCAACAATCATCCTAATTTTTTAGGAACGATCAAGGTTTAAATTTTAGACCTTATCTCTAGAGTTCAAGATATTTTATTTTGAATCCTATTAAATTTGATAAAGATCTTATCTTTAATTTGTAACTTTTACAAATCCTATCAAATTTATTAAGGATTAAATATTTGATTTTAAAATTATTAAATTTAATAAAGATCTTATCTTCTATTTGTAACAATTACAAATCATATTAAATTTAATAAATATGAATTAATTTGTAACTCCTACAAATCACATTAATTTTAAAAAGATCACATATGATGCAAATCCTATTAAAATTAATAAGAATAAATTATTTAAATTTGTAACTCTTACAAATCACATTAATTTTAAAAGGATCACAAACAATGCAAATCCTATTAAAATTAATAAGAATAAATTATTTAAATTTGTAACTCTTACAAACTTTAATTTTAACAAATAATTAAAAATTTGATTTATAACTTTTACAAATCGAATTTAAAATATAATATTAAAATCAAATATTTTATTTGTAACATTTACAAATAAATAAAATACCATTACGGCTAGGTTTCAACTTTTGAATCCTAGTTTTCATTACGGTTAGGGTTTAACTCTTAAACTTTCTAAACACAATCTCACATTAACGATTCATATTAGAAAAGTGAAAGCATAGACGTCATTGCATACAACCCTTGATTTCAATTTAATTAAATAAACATAAAACATGCCTTATAATTAGAACACATATAAAACAATCACCATTGCAACATACAACATGTTCATATAATAAAGCACATCTCAAAAACATGTTCTTTAATTAAAATGTTGAGAAAAACAATCAATATACATAAAATAAAAATAAATTGATATTAGCTTTGAAAAGGTGCAATCTTTGCAACATATCTAAAAAAAAATGCAACCTTTATATAATATCTCATTAAAAATGCAACCTTTGCAAGATATCTAAAAAAAAATGCAACCTTTGCAAAAGGATTCAACCTTTACAATTCTTTTCGTAAAAGAAATTTTATTTTATTTTTACATGTTCTTTAAACAAATATTTGCCTAAAACACGGTTTTGCAATCTTGCTCTGATACCACTGTTAGGGAATCCCTAGTGTATGAGCAGCGGAAATACAAGGATTCCCATAGGATTTGCAAAGCACCGCGTTTCAAAGCATAAGACAAACACAAAAAAATATTACGTTTTAGGATTACCTCTTGAAGAATATCGAAGCAATCGTAGCCTCATCCTTTAGGAGTCCACACGAGTACTCCCACCAGAAATACTACACCTTCCAAATGCCAGTTTGACGGCGTGTAGTGTAACATCCCTGTTTTTAGAAACAGTGTTACCTTTGTAATTTTTGAATTTTGGAAGGTTTGTAAGTAAGAATAAGTCAATATATATACCCTGTTGATGATCTGTGGTATCTCAGAAATGTCATTTTTGTGCATAATAATGGAATTTATATGGACCATTAGTAAAATTATGCAAAAACCGAGTGAAAAGAGCTCTATTCCGAGTAACGCAGAGGAATTCCGAGTGAATGATTAGAAATTCCGAGTGAAGGAGGGAATTCCGAGTCAGTGTCATGTTTTCCGAGTAAAACATGACTGAGAGGACTACCACCGAGTGGAGTCCTGACCTGAGAGGCAATTCTGAGTGAAGTGTGTTCAAGAGAACCACTTCTGGGTGAAATTCCGAGTCAAAACACCCTGGAATGACTCGTTTCCGAGTCAAACCATGCCAAATGCTTCTTTTCCAAAGGAAACTCCTCCGATTGAAGTATTCCGAGTGAAAGAATGTATGTATATTTATGTTTATGTTGATTTGATGCTTCCTACCGACTGGAGTGTGTTGTGGAATCAATTGGGAAGGATTCCGAATGGTTTCGTATGTATTTGCTTAGGAAACCGTGTGGAAAATGGTAGAGGGAGCCCATTCTGAGAGAAATGTAAGAGGTTGAACCATTTCCGAGTGAGTCTATGGGTATGACTCCTTTTCTGAGTGAGATATACTCTACTGGACTACTTCCGAGTGGAGATTGGTTAATTGTGGTTGAGAACCTTACTGTCTTAAGTGTATAAACCAATTCCGAGTGAGACTGACTGAGATGACTCGGATTTGGGAAATAATACCGAGTGAAAGGCCAAGTAAGATAGGAGTCAGCACTGATTGATTTTACCGAGTGAGAAAGCAAGTGTTGAGTCAGTTTTAGAAGAATTCCGAGCTAGGTATTCCTCAAAACCTACCTCTTTCACAGACGGTGTCCATCAAATCCCTCACATACCGTCCTCTATTTCTTTACTCCACACCGGCTAGCTACTAAGGAAGCTGTTCTTGAACTGGTGTGCACACCAAACAATTCTGAGGCGGCGTTCACCAAAAACCGACCTCTTCGTAGCCTCACAACAACCGTCCTTCCACACCACAACACCGCCTTCTTGCATGGACGTTGTCCCTCAAATCACTACACACCGCCCTTCATTATTACACACCGTCTTTCCCTTCATTCAATACCGCCCTCACACTCAACACCGCCCTCATGCATGCAATACCGACCTCTTCAAATCCTCCTTCAGCTAGTGATCAGCCCACTTAATCATATAAAACCAAGAATGATTGGCACAACGAACCAATTACAGGAGAAAGTTACATCCATTATAATATCTTTATATATTTTATTCCAATCAAATGCAAAGCTGACTGTGAAAGGAGTCAAAAAGGCTCCATTATTCCACCTAATTCTCCAACCAATGTTTCCACTTAGTTTCCCACTAACTCTCATTATTTAGCCCAGTACTATGTCTCTAAGAACACACATACACGAAACATAACCACAGACATACTTCTGTTATCATTTCCTCTTCCTGCAAGCTCTCTCTCTCAATTTCTTTCCTCTCTCACTCGGATTTAAAGCAGGACAGTGAAGGGAACCTCTTTCTTTCCATCCAGGAACTTCATTGAGGTAAGGGGGTATATTCTTCGGTGCTCTGTGGGAAAACCGAGTGAAGGAAAGGGTTAAGGAATTCGTTCCTCACCTTTCCAGGACAGATTCAGTGTTGTGTGAATTAAATGCCTTAATTGTTATTATTTGTATTTATATATATATATATATTTGTTATTAAATGCATATAATCAGTGATGAATTGTGAAATGATATTTACTGTATTGGACTAAAAATACTAAGAATCATGGGTACCGTGTGATTTCCAGTGAAAAATTATGAATAGAAGATGGATTTAATGATAACAGGTTCTGTTTTATGTTAATCCGGCCGGTTTTACATCTATAACAACTCGGTTTTGCTTAGTTTCAATCGGATTCAACCTTAATTGAATGTATTTTATTCTGATAGAACAATTCTTCACTCGATAAACAACCTAATTTCACTCAGAGAACATTTCCTACTATATTTTCACTCGGACAGCATCTTCCCAGTTGATATCACTCGGAAAACATAGTTAATTCACTCAGGAACTTATTTTCACTCGGACTCGTAAACATTTTTACTCAGGAAACTCTATTCATATTGATTCCACTCGGAATCATACTTGATTTCACTCAGAAATTCATTTTCACTCAGAGTTTAAGTTATATCACTCAGAAAATCCTTTTCAGCATCTGTTTCACTCGGAAAACACTTCTGAAACTGATTTCACTCGGAAAACATATTATTTTCACTTAGAAAACTCCTTTGTGACTGATATCACTCGGAATCGTATTTTACTATACTCAGAAATTCATTTTTATTCGGTTTCACCAACATTTTCACTCATGAAACTCTTTCTTACTGATTCCACTCGGAAATTATATTTTAATTCACTCAGAAATTTATTTCACTCAGAATTTAAGTTATTTCATTAAGAAAATACTTTTCAGTTTCTGTTTCACTCGGAAAACATATTAATTTCATTTAGTAAACTCTGCTCAGTTTTATTTCACTCGGATTCATAGTTAATTCATGCGGAAAACTCATTTTCACTCGGACCCAAACTTGTTTCAGTCGGAAAACAGCTTTCCAGTGTAATTTCACTCGGATTTTTAGCCAGACCATTTGGAAAACCCTTCTCAGTATGATTCCACTCGGAATCATACTTATTTCACTCGGATTTACCCTTGTTTCACTCGGAAAACTCTGTTTTTAGTGTTTTTCGCTTGGATTTTCATTTAGAAACTATTCTTAAACACTTTTTAAACTATTGGGAAGTTATAATTATTATTATCATTCTTATTCTATTGTTATTATTATTCTAATTATTATCAATCTTAATATTGTTATTATTATTATTAGTTTTATTGTTATTAACATTGTTAACGTCTTAATTATGAGTAATTACATAAAGAATATATTATTTTACTCTTTATGAAGAATATAATTTTAACCAAGATATAATAGATATATTTCTAAAATAATAAACGAATATCTTACAATGTTTAAACAATTGATGGAATTCAAAGAACTTGAGAATGATATGATGAGACTGGAAACACATAAGATACCCAAGGAATCAATTGATAAAATAAATGCATTTCGCATCATGAAATTATTTTTAAAAGAAGAAAAACCTCTAGAGCATACACTTGGTATAGTGGAGGACACTCACGTTCGATCTCCATAAAGAATCTTGGGAGTACAACTGGAACGGCAACCCAATGGCATCAGAGTCGCGCCTGATAGCCGGGTGAGACGATGCAATTCTAGTGTACTTTGACTAAATGACGGAGTGTAACTATGATCGTAGGGATCCAAGTTCCAAAAATATTTAAATCAATGATGAGAACCAATGAGTTCATTTGTACCATATGGAACTTGGGCGGACCCTGATCGCTCTAGATGATTGGAATGGAGATATTCCAAAGAATGAGATGAAGAAAAATCGATTTATTGGGCCCACATGTATCATGAGACTTAATCAGAGATAAATCATAATAAATTCAATTCAGCATTTTTCATGATGACATGCTTGATTGTTATAAATATGCTAATTGTATGAATTATGTGATATTATTTGTTAACTGGATTATGTCTGCACCGGATTAACCAATCAGGGTCTTGGGTTATACTCACCCTTATTGTTGACAATTTTCAGAGGAATTAGGAAATCAAGAACCTGAGTATGAAGAACAGCAATATGCTGAACCAAATGAGAACGCTCCTTAAATAGAATATAAGTAGCTGAATATTGACGGATGACTGTATAATATTTAAAGGGTGCCTGCGTGCCCCATTCTGTTAAGAGTACAATTACTTGTAGTTTGTGAATGACTATGTGATCTATATAATATTGCTTCCACTGATATGCCATCTCTTTATTAAAAAAAAAATATTCACTTTTTCTAAAAATTGTTAACACTCTCAGTTAAATAGGATAAACCTACAGAAGGATTTGTCTTATCTAACCGAGGGTGTTACAAAGGTGGTATCAGAGCATAGTCGATTCATCAAGCTTGGGGAGTGGACCATTAGGTTTCCACGTACTCTGATAGAAATATTGAACAGTCCATAACACTCCTAAGACTAAATATCCTATGTGGAATGCTCCACATAACGCATACCCTGAATCTATTTGTTGATATTCTTTCAGCAAATTCCTAATGGCACGCCAAAATAACAATCATGTGATGGAGAATCTTCTTACCAGAATTGTGGAGGTAATAGAACGACAAGAGTTACCTCATGCTTCTGCCAGACAGGGATTAGCTGATTTTCAAAGGAACAATCCTACGCAGTTTAAAGGAGCTTCAATCCAGAAGGAGCACAACTATGGATTGAACACCTTGAAAAGATTTTTGCCGCTATGCGATGTTCTGATGAGGATTGTGTAACCTTTGCTGTCTTCATGCTGGTTGGAGAAGCAGAACACTGGTGGACTCATGCTAGAGTCAGACTAGCTACTGATGGTCATATCATTACTTGGGGACGATTCAGGACAGAATTTCTCGCTAAATATTTCCCTGAAGACATAAGGAGACAGAAGGAGCAGGAATTCTTCAATCTGAAACAAGGTAATATGACTGTTGGGGAGTACGCTGCTAAATTTGATGAATTGGCAAAATGTTGTCCCTACTACACCCACATGGGAGAAGCGTCAAGATGTGTAAAGTTCGAAGCAGGGCTACGACATGAGATTCGTCAAGCCATATGTTGTTAACAAATTACACAATTCACTACTTTGGTTGACAGATGCCGCATATTTGAGAACACCTCTAATCTTCGACGACCTGGAGCGTCTAATCATGGGCCAGAACGACGTATGACAGATCGACAGCAAAGAAGGGATTTTCGAGCAGATCGGCCATATTTCCGACCTTTCAACTCAGCCAACCGAATTCCTCCTAGAGGTCAGGAGAACCAAAGTGGTAAAAACTGCATAATTTATGGACGGATTGGACATCGTGATGCTGACTGTTGGTACAGAAATAAAAATAACCAACAACAAGTAACTCAAGGACAGGCAGTACGACCAACAAGTCAAGGAAGTGGAGGATCTACTGCAAATACCTCTACCAACAATGTCCCAAGGATGCAAAATATTCACCGCGGCAACAATTTCAATCAGAACAATAATCCTAGAAGACCCAGAAATAACTCTACTGGAAGACCAGGAGGAAATGCTAGAGTTTTTACCATGAATGGTGCGGAAGTATCACAAGAGAACGATCTTGTGCAAGGTACATGCTTTATAGGAAGTACTCTATTAAATGTATTATATGATTCTGGAGCCACTCATTCTTTCATATTTGAGAATTGTGTAAAACATTTAAAGCTTCCTATAACCTCTCTGCCTAAAAAGATGATTGTTACGACTGCTGCAAATAAGCCCATTTGCCCTTCCTGCATGTGTTTGAAATGTCCTCTCAACATCGAAGGGAAAGCTTATCAAGTAGATCTGATATGTTTGCCTTTGATTGATCTAGATATTGTTCTAGGAATGAATTGACTTGCTGCCAACCATATTCTGATTGATTGTCATAATAGATCCATCACTCTCAGGTCTACTACATCTCATTGTGATCAAAACATGGATCTTTGTCCTATTAGCTCAGAAAAGGTAATTCCAGCAAAGGAAGTCCAACTATACATGATCCTTACTGAATCTGAAAGTAAGGCTACTCCTCAAATTGACCAGATTCCTGTTGTTCAGGAATTTCCAGAAGTTTTTCCTGATGATATACTAGAGCTACCACCAGAGCGGGAAATTGAGTTCAGTATTGACATTATGCCGGGTGCAGGACCAATCTCTATTGCTCCTTACCGAATGTCACCCAAGGAACTCGGTGAACTTAAAGAACAAATAGAAGAACTTTTAGAGAAAGGAATGATTAGACCCAGTGTCTCACCTTGGGAAGCACCAGTTCTTCTAGTCAAAAAGAAGGATGGTAGTATGCGGTTATGTGTTGACTATCGTCAGTTGAATAAAGCTACGATCAAGAACCGATACCCTCTCCCAAGAATTGATGATTTGATGGACCAATTACGAGGAGCCACTATCTTCTCGAAAATTGATCTGCGATCAGGCTATCATCAAATCAGAGTGAAGAAAGATGATGTACCCAAAACAGCATTCAGAACACGATATGGGCACTATGAGTATCTTGTTATGCCCTTTGGAGTTACAAATGCACCTGCAGTCTTTATGGGATACATGAATCGAATCTTCCATAAGTACTTGGACAAATTCGTGGTTGTATTCATTGACGATATTCTCGTCTACTCCAAGAGCCATGAGGAACACGAGGAGCATCTCCGAATTGTCCTAAATACTTTGCGTGCAAGGCAATTATACGCCAAGTTTTCAAAATGTGAATTCTGGTTGACAGAAGTGAAATTTTTAGGACATGTCATCTCTAAGGAAGGAATTGTTGTGGATCCTACAAAGGTAGAAGCTGTACTAAATTGGGAACAACCCAAGAATATGACGGAAATCCGCAGTTTCCTTGGACTGGCTGGATATTATCGTCGATTCATCGAGAATTTCTCTCGAATTGCGACACCTTTAACCAAGCTGACTCGTAAAGATCAACCATTTGAATGGACTGACAAATGCGAAAGCAGTTTTACAGAGTTACGCCAACGACTCACTAGTGCACCTGTCTTAATTTTGTCAGATCCTGCCAAGCCATATGAAGTATATTGTGATGCGTCGAAACAAGGACTAGGATGTGTCCTAATGCAAGAAAGAAAGGTTGTTGCTTATGCTTCAAGACAGCTAAGAACGCATGAAGTTAATTATCCCACACATGATTTGGAATTAGCTGTAGTTGTGTTTGCATTGAAAATCTGGAGACATTACTTGTATGGTACATACTTTGAAGTCTTCAGTGATCATAAAAGCTTGAAGTATCTATTCGACCAGAAAGAGTTGAATATGCGACAACGTAGATGGATGGAATTCATCAAGGATTATGATTTCGAACTCCGATATCACCCTAGAAAGGCAAATGTTGTGGCTGACGCACTTAGCAGAAAGGCCCTACGCCTATCATATATGATGACAAAGGAGTTGGAATTGATTGAACAGTTTCGTGATTTGAATCTAGCAGTAACACCAAAAAGGGGAAGCCTTATGGTTGGAATGTTAAGAATTTCCAATGATTTCCTGGAACAAATCAAAGAAGCTCAAGCCAATGACCAGGAATTACAAAATCTAGCAGAAAAGACAAAAGAAGGAGTCTCAGAGTTTAGCAAAGATGAACATGGGGTGATCAGGTATCAATAGAGACTCTGTATTCCAGTCAACACAGATCTTAAAAGATCCATCCTGGATGAATCACACAAAAGTAAATACAGTATCCACCCAGGATCAACCAAAATGTATCAAGACTTGAAGAGATTATTCTGGTGGCAAGGAATGAAAAGGGATATCGCTGAGTATGTAACAGCTTGCCTGATGTGTCAGAAGGTAAAGGCGGAACAACAACGACCAAGTGGGACCCTTCGTCCTTTGGATATTCCAGAATGGAAATGGGATGAGATTGCTATGGACTTCGTGAGTGGATTTCCCAGAACATCAGCTGGATATGATGCTATTTGGGTAATCATGGATCGATTAACAAAAACCGCTCACTTCATTCCTGTCAATATGAAGTATTCCCTAGAAAAACTCACCCAGATCTATATCAAAGAAATCGTACGGTTACATGGGACACCCACTGCAATTGTGTCTGACCGAGATCCTCGTTTCATATCACAGTTTTGGAAGAGCCTGCAACAAGCTCTAGGAACTTGTCTGAAATTAAGTTCCGCATACCACCCACAGACAGACGGACAATCAGAAAGGACAATCAAGACTCTTGAAGATCTGTTACGTCTTTGTGTCCTAGAACATGGAGGAAGTTAGCAAGAATACCTTCCACTTGTGGAGTTCACTTACAACAACAGCTACCATGCCAGTATCGGAATGGCCCCCTATGAAGCTTTGTATGGAAGAAAATGCTGTACACCTTTATGTTGGTATGAGACTGGTGAAAAGACAATAATTGGACCAGAGATTGTTTAGAAGACTACAGAACAAGTCCAAAGGATTCAAATGGCAATGAAGGCTTCGCAAGATAGACAAAAGAGTTACTACGACAAACGTCGGAAGCCATTAGAATTCGAAGAGGGTGATCATGTATTTCTCAAAGTTACCCCTACCACTGGAGTAGGAAGAGCTTTGAAGGCCAAGAAGTTAAGCCCCAGATACGTAGGACCCTATCAGATTTTGCAAAAGATAGGAACTCATGCCTACCGTATTGCTCTGCCACCTGAGTTAACAAACCTTCACAATGTATTTCATGTCTCTCAACTTCGTAAATATGTACCAAGCCCTGATCATGTTCTGAGTCCTGATCAGTTTGTTCTAAAAGAGAACCTCACCTTTGAAGCATCGCCGGTTAAGATTGCTGACCGACGTCTCAAACAGCTAAGAGGCAAGGAAATCCCTTTGGTCAAGGTAGTTTGGAGTCAAACAGATGATGGGGATGCTACTTGGGAAATTGAGGAGAAAATGAGAGAATTGTACCTTCAATTATTTTAACTTTGAATTTCGGGACGAAATTCCTAAAAGGGGAGGAGAATGTAACATCCCTGTTTTTAGAAACAGTGTTACCTTTGTAATTTTTGAATTTTGGAAGGTTTGTAAGTAAGAATAAGTCAATATATATACCCTGTTGATGATATGTGGTATCTCAGAAATGTCATTTTTATGCATAATAATGGAATTTATATGGACCATTAGTAAAATTATGCAAAAACCGAGTGAAAAGAGCTCTGTTCCGAGTAACAGAGAGGAATTTCGAGTGAATGATTAGAAATTCCAAGTGAAGGAGGGAATTCCGAGTCAGTGTCATGTTTTCCGAGTAAAACATGACTGAGAGGACTACCACCGAGTGGAGTCCTGACCTGAGAGGCAATTCTGAGTGAAGTGTGTTCAAGAGAACCACTTTTGGGTGAAATTCCGAGTCAAAACACCCTGGAATGACTCGTTTCCGAGTCAAACCATGCCAAATGCTTCTTTTCCGAAGGAAACTCCTCTGATTGAAGTATTCCAAGTGAAAGAATGTATGTATATTTATGTTTATGTTGATTTGATGCTTCCTACCGACTGGAGTGTGTTGTGGAATCAATTGGGAAGGATTTCGAATGGTTTCGTATGTATTTGCTTAGGAAACCGTATGGAAAATGGTAGAGGGAGCCCATTCCGAGAGAAATGTAAGAGGTTGAACCATTTCCGAGTGAGTCTATGGGTATGACTCCTTTTCTGAGTGAGATATACTCTACTGGACTACTTCCGAGTGGAGATTGGTTAATTGTGGTTGAGAACCTTACTGTCTTAAGTGTATAAACCAATTCCGAGTGAGACTGACTGAGATGACTCGGATTCGGGAAATAATACCGAGTGAAAGGCCAAGTAAGATAGGAGTCAGCACTGATTGATTTTACCGAGTGAGAAAGCAAGTGTTGAGTCAGTTTTAGAAGAATTCCGAGCTAGGTATTCATCAAAACCTACCTCTTTCACAGACGGTGTCCATCAAATCCCTCACATACCGTCCTCTATTTCTTTACACCACACCGGCTAGCTACTAAGGAAGCTGTTCTTGAACTGGTGTGCACACCAAACAATTCTGAGGCGGCGTTCACCAAAAACCGACCTCTTCGTAGCCTCACAACAACCGTCCTTCCACACCACAACACCGCCTTCTTGCATGGACGTTGTCCCTCAAATCACTACACACCGCCCTTCATTATTACACACCGTCTTTCCCTTCATTCAATACCGCCCTCACACTCAACACCGCCCTCATGCATGCAATACCGACCTCTTCAAATCCTCCTTCAGCTAGTGATCAGCCCACTTAATCATATAAAACCAAGAATGATTGGCACAACGAACCAATTACAGGAGAAAGTTACATCCATTATAATATCTTTATATATTTTATTCCAATCAAATGCAAAGCTGACTGTGAAAGGAGTCAAAAAGGCTCCATTATTCCACCTAATTCTCCAACCAATGTTTCCACTTAGTTTCCCACTAACTCTCATTATTTAGCCCAGTACTATGTCTCTAAGAACACACATACACGAAACATAACCACAGACATACTTCTGTTATCATTTCCTCTTCCTGCAAGCTCTCTCTCTCAATTTCTTTCCTCTCTCACTCGGATTTAAAGCAGGACAGTGAAGGGAACCTCTTTCTTTCCATCCAGGAACTTCATTGAGGTAAGGGGGTATATTCTTGGGTGCTCTGTGGGAAAACCGAGTGAAGGAAAGGGTTAAGGAATTCGTTCCTCACCTTTCCAGGACAGATTCAGTGTTGTGTGAATTAAATGCCTTAATTGTTATTATTTGTATTTATATATATATATATATTTGTTATTAAATGCATATAATCAGTGATGAATTGTGAAATTATATTTACTGTATTGGACTGAAAATACTAAGAATCATGGGTACCGTGTGATTTCCAGTGAAAAATTATGAATAGAAGATGGATTTAATGATAACAGGTTCTGTTTTATGTTAATCCGACCGGTTTTACATCTATAACAACTCGGTTTTGCTTAGTTTCAATCGGATTCAACCTTAACTGAATGTATTTTATTCTGATAGAACAATTCTTTACTCGGTAAACAACCTAATTTCACTCAGAGAACATTTCCTACTATATTTTCACTCGGACAGCATCTTCCCAATTGATATCACTCGGAAAACATAGTTAATTCACTCAGGAACTTATTTTCACTCGGACTCGTAAACATTTTTACTCAGGAAACTCTATTCATATTGATTCCACTCGAAATCATACTTGATTTCACTCAGAAATTCATTTTCACTCAGAGTTTAAGTTATATCACTCAGAAAATCCTTTTCAGCATCTGTTTCACTCAGAAAACACTTCTGAAACTGATTTCACTCGGAAAACATATTATTTTCACTCAGAAAACTCCTTTGTGACTGATATCACTCGGAATCGTATTTTACTATACTCAAAAATTCATTTTTATTCGGTTTCACCAACATTTTCACTCATGAAACTCTTTCTTACTGATTCCACTCGGAAATTATATTTTAATTCACTCAGAAATTTATTTCACTCAGAATTTAAGTTATTTCATTAAGAAAATACTTTCCAGTTTCTGTTTCACTCGGAAAACATATTAATTTCATTTAGTAAACTCTGCTCAGTTTTATTTCACTCGGATTCATAGTTAATTCATGCGGAAAACTCATTTTCACTCGGACCCAAACTTGTTTCAGTCGGAAAACAGCTTTCCAGTGTAATTTCACTCGGATTTTTAGCCAGACCGTTTGGAAAACCCTTCTCAGTATGATTCCACTCGGAATCATACTTATTTCACTCGGATTTACCCTTGTTTCACTCGGAAAACTCTGTTTTTAGTGTTTTTCGCTTGGATTTTCATTTAGAAACTATTCTTAAACACTTTTTAAACTATTGGGAAGTTATAATTATTATTATCATTCTTATTCTATTGTTATTATTATTCTAATTATTATCAATCTTAATATTGTTATTATTATTGTTAGTTTTATTGTTATTAACATTGTTAACGTCTTAATTATGAGTAATTACATAAAGAATATATTATTTTACTCTTTATGAAGAATATAATTTTAACCAAGATATAATAGATATATTTCTAAAATAATAAACGAATATCTTACAATGTTTAAACAATTGATGGAATTCAAAGAACTTGAGAATGATATGATGAGACTGGAAACACATAAGATACCCAAGGAATCAATTGATAAAATAAATGCATTTCGCATCATGAAATTATTTTTAAAAGAAGAAAAACCTCTAGAGCATACACTTGGTATAGTGGAGGACACTCACGTTCGATCTCCATGAAGAATCTTGGGAGTACAACTAGAACGGCAACCCAATGGCATCAGAGTCGCGCCTGATAGCCGGGTGAGACGATGCAATTCTAGTGTACTTTGACTAAATGACGGAGTGTAACTATGATCGTAGGGATCCAAGTTCCAAAAATATTTAAATCAATGATGAGAACCAATGAGTTCATTTGTATCATATGGAACTTGGGCGGACCCTGATCGCTCTAGATGATTGGAATGGAGATATTCCAAAGAATGAGATGAAGAAAAATCGATTTATTGGGCCCACATGTATCATGAGACTTAATCAAAGATAAATCATAATAAATTCAATTCATGCATTTTTCATGACGACATGCTTGATTGTTATAAATATGCTAATTGTATGAATTATGTGATATTATTTATTAACTGGATTATGTCCGCACCGGATTAACCAATCAGGGTCTTGGGTTATACTCACCCTTACTGTTGATAATTTTCAGAGGAATTAGGAAATCAAGAACCTGAGTATGAAGAACAGCAATATGCTGAACCAAATGAGAACGCTCCTTAAATAGAATATAAGTAGCTGAATATTGACGGATGACTGTATAATATTTAAAGGGTGCCTGCGTGCCCCATTCTGTTAAGAGTACAATTACTTGTAGTTTGTGAATGACTATGTGATCTATATAATATTGCTTCCACTGATATGCCATCTCTTTATTAAAAAAAAAATATATTCACTTTTTCTAAAAACTGTTAACACTCTCAGTTAAATAGGATAAACCTACAGAAGGATTTGTCTTATCTAACCGAGGGTGTTACATGTAGCTTTTGTAACTTTTGCATTATTTTTGTGTCTCCTTTTGGGTAGCCGCCTATAAGCATCTTATGCTCTATTTATAGGCTTAGGTTTGACCTAATTTGCTCTCTAAAGAGTGGGTTCCTTACTCATTCTAAATGAGTTAGGCCCAATAGTCTTATTTTAGTCTAACTAAAATAAAAAGCTATTTTCTAATGGGCTTACTCTATGTGTGTGACCCTATAGGTAAAATACTCGGTTATATTAATAATAAACTATTTTATTATTAATATAAAATAAGAGAGGCATCTAGCAATGCATCATTATGTCTGAATATTATTTATTAACAACATAACCTATAAGTGATAATTATTTTATATGTTTGTTCCTTTTGTCACGATATCCTAATTGGGCCCAAGGCATGGTCGTGTCATCTTTGTACGGTCCAATTTATTTTACTTGATACCGGAGTAGACTTTATCCGAATAAATATCCAATATTTATTCTTTCTAGCATGGCCATGCATTTCCTTAGTCTCACTCCATCAAGTGGCCTATAGATATCACTCCTGTCATATAGGAGAGACAAATCCCATCTACATCACTCACATCCCTCTGCATAATTTGTACATTGCCTAACCACAACCTTTATAGTCCTCTTATTACAGAAGATGTTTGATTGTATTAAAGCAATAAACTCCTTATGTATAAATCGTAGTGACTTCAGGTCAAAGGACTACATATACCATTATCATATTGAGAATCGTTTATGACATTCATGTAACGATCCATGCAACGTTCTCATGGTGGGTCTGTCCAGTACATCATTACTCTCAATGTGTACCCGTGTGAAGACTTGATATCATTTATATCCATGATCTGTGAGATCAGATCATCAGTACACTCACACACTAGTCTTAATGTATTTATATGTCCCCACGTAAATACTTGACTAGGGACATTTTAGGAATAACTCTCATATGACCTATTACTCCAAGGATAAATAAAGGTTGTTAAACTATTTAACAAAAAATGACTTATTCAAAATGATGCAACCTATATAGGCTTTTAGTGCATATTTCCAACAATCACCTCGCCTAAGAGACACCACAAATTAAAAGAAAATCATTTAACATCACGCCCCAAATCTTTGATTAGTCGTACTTCTCATATATGAATATATGAGAAGCGATATAAGGAAAGTTCATTTTTAGTCTTAGAAATAGTGGGACATGTAAAAATCATAAAAAATTGGGTTCAAAACCCCCTTAAATTTGAGTTTTACAATGCAATGGGTCCGTGTTTTACGTCTAATAAGAGATAGAAAACTCCAATTGAGATGAGATCAATTTTCACACCTTCACAACATAATTATCTACAACTTTTATGAAGAAGTCGGAGGCCAAAAATGTCATTACGATACCCAAAAGAGCCAAAAACAACAAGAGAAAAACAACAGTTGAAAAATTCTGACAGTGGTTGTTCCACTGGCCTTGGAACCCACTGTTTCCACAACCCAAAATGGCTATTTTTTCCACGTTTTGAGGCAGAATGTTCCACTGGCAGTGGGAAATTCCACTAGCCATGGATCTCACTGCTGTAGGCACCATTCTGCAGCTTTTTGACCCTTAAGTTTTTGTCAACTTTGGACCCCCTTTTCACTAGGCTATTCAACTCTAATTTGCATGAAATTTTATACATAACTTACCTACCCAAATATCAATTTTGGGAATTTTACATGATATACCAAAATGCAATTAGCTAAGTTTTGATCTAAACTCTCTATGGACCTACATTCATATATATAAATGTGACTTGCTCCATCAAGTCTTATCCAATAACTCATTTCCTAGATTAAGATATGCTCTAGTGGCGATTCAAGCCCCTTTTAGAGAAACCAAGCATGCCAAATTGTAAACTAAGCCTCTTTGGCCACTACCAACCATGCACACAAGTTTCATACATATATTATGACTTGCAGGTGACCTCTACATGAATACTTATCCATTAGATGAAAATGTGACCTATTCACTTCCTTGTTTTGCATTCAATTCACAATATTAATTATAGACAAGTCACATTTTCATTACCAATGATCTTAGATCTCATAATATCATCATTTATTCATCAATATAGCATAAAAACATTGTATCATAATTAACATCAACCATTGTTAAGGTCACTACCAAAAATTAACCTTCCAAAACATATAAGGCCTAATTTTCACAAGTGACCCTCAAACTAAATACCTAACATCATTCAATACTCATATACAAAATAGGCATATACACATGTCAAGTGCTTTACAAAAGAATGCCAGCCAAGGCTCACAAACTTTCCTTCCATATTTACCTCCACTATTGCTCAACCTCTAAAAAGTGTAGGATATTCAACATACCAACATCAACCTTTAAAAATGGCAACTAGGAGGTGGGTAACATATACCAAATGAATTAAAATCATACATTATAATAGTATATATATATACATGTGCACAATATATGTTCCTCAATAGAACCATATGAACCAAACACACATCATATTATTTCACTTCAATGTAACACATGTCTCAATAAACACATTTATATTATGTCGCGACTGAGATCGCGACGGCGCGGCCGGCCCTCGAAAATGATGAAACGCCTTGAAGATCCGTTCGAAAAAAAACTAAAACAGGGAGTCGCCACCAACATTTTTATCCATAGGAAGAACGTTGGAAAAAAACTTTATTAAAGCACTGGTAAAAAGTGAAATTCGAGTTCGGGAGTCGGTTACAAGTGGGGAAGGTATTAGCACCCCACATCGCCTGTTAAAAACAGTACCAAAGTTGAAAATGCGCATCGTGAATAGCCTTAAAATTGTTTTTTCATCTCTTCCTCTTTTTTTAAATGAAGGAAACAGACGAAATAAATGAAAAAAAAACTCAAAGCAAGATTAACAAGATGTCTCGTCTAAATTAACCCTGATTTTGATGGGGGAATCACGAAAAAGAGAAAGGACGCTAACAAGACGTCTTATCTAAATTAGTCACCCTTTTATCAAGGTACAAGGTCGGGAAAAGAGAGGGGTTAACAGGACGTCTCATCCAAATTAACCTTGACTATTAGTGGAGGTATGTATGAAAAAGGAGAGAACACTAACAGGACGTCCCGTCCAAATTAGTCATTTTCCCATCAAGATGCATGGTCGAACCATGAAAGGAGTTAACAGGATGTCTCGTCCAAATTAACCCGATTTTTATGAAAAATGATAACGGCCAAGAAAAAGGAAGAAAATCAACAAGACGTCACATCTAAATTGACTTCTGTGAAGATAATAAGGATGTGATTAATTTTTAAAAGAAGAATAGGAATGGAAAAGAAGTGGGCCCGATAGGAGTTAAGTCCTGCTCCTACGTATTCTTGAGCTTTCAAGAAATCAGGGTTATGTAGTTCTTGAAAAGGGATATTCTTAGAATGAAGTTATAGGATTGGTGACAGATGAGGTCTACAGAAAAGGGGCATACAAGGCTAAATTCTCCGCACGTGTATGGGGCTTAGGAATAGTGTAGGTAGAAGTGTTTCTACAGGACACTAACTTAAAATCACTACTGTACCAGTTTAAAGAGATATCAAGAATACATATTTTTGTTATTTTGCATTATGAATAAGGACAAAGGAGAATTTAACAAGAAAACAAAATAGTGAACAAAGAACAAAATAAATAGAACAGCAAAAAGAAGTGATGAAGGAATTGTAACCGGTGTGGGCGTGGGTACTGGGGGAGCCGAAGTCTAGACCAGGGCCGGTGTGGGCTGGAAGAGTAGCAATAGGAGTGATGGCAAAGTGGCTGGACCGATCGGTTGCAGAATCTGATGTGGGAGTTCAATGCGGATCCGGTGTAGGAGTTCAGTGCGGATCCGGTGTGAAGTTGGTGAATACAAAATCACTTTGGGAAAGGGAATTGATGTTTCACTAAGTTACAGTGCAAAGGAAATTTCACAGGAATTTGGATGAAGTCTGGGTAACAGGGAGAGATTTCCTCTCAGGAGATTTAAGGAACAGAGTTCGGACTAGTTCTCTCTTCAGGAATCAGATTCAGAAATTTGGGCCAGTTCTCTCTTTCGATGGGTTCAAAGACTTAGGAATCGGACCAGTTCTTCAGGGGCTCCTGGATTTCAAAAGTCGGACCCTTGGACCTCTTCAAGTGATGTAGTTACAGAGGCTCCTCCAACCCCCTCCATGCATCTGAGTGCTTTGACAGCTCAGGATTCCACTCGACCCATACACATGGTGGATGGACAGCCTGGCCATTAACGGTTGTGGGGAACAACGGCGAGTGGAGGTTTTTTATTATTTTTATTTTTTATTTCCTATCAGCCATTTCCCTGGATTTTGGGATCGAATCTTTTAGTGCATTTCCAAGTCATAGTATGGGCAACCGGACCCATCAGACGATGTCATATGGGACGGACTTAGAGTCCGACATTGGGTTCCATGATACCTTTACATCGGACACTAGGGGACACTGGTTATTGGTTTGACATTGAATTTTCTTGGGAAAACAGCGTCCCTTCTGGTGGCATTCTTATTACTTCATCATGCCTTGACACCGGATTTGGAGTGGGACGCACTCCTTCTTATAGAATGGAACGGTGTTAGGGATGGTGTTCCATTCTTATGGATCATACCGATTGTGAAATTCACGTTTTTAATTGTTAACGGTGTTTATTCGACATTAAAAATGGCCAAACTAAAATAAGTGTTCATAGATGCCCCTCTTTACATCTTTTTCGCGAGAAAAACATGAAGTTCCTTCATGTTTTTGAAGTGGAAAGGAAGTAAAGATGTGAACACTGATGTCAAAGTTAAGCAAATAGCTGCCTACAGGAACCCAACCGATATGTCAGATGACAAGGTGTAGATAGGTTTTTAGCCGAGGTGACCTTATGAATGGACGGTGTCTACTTGAAATGACACAAGAACCTTTACACGTGTCACCACCTGATTCGTCATGTCATTTTTGCCTTTTCACGCCTTCTAGCCGGAATATAAACCGTCGCTGCTAATGGGCCTTTTTTATGGGCTTGGGCCGGAATATGGAACGTTCTAGACTCACCAGGGCTGATGTCCCTTCACTCTCTATAGAAGCAGGCACGGGGGTTATTCATTTTCATTTGCTTGTGCCGAAATTCTGCTGCTCTGAAGTTCATCTTCTACCGGTGTCTTTCTGAAGTCCTGGCTCGTACTTGCAAAAGAGCTCGCATCGTCTTAGCAGGTACCTCCATACCTTCCCTTTTATTCTTCAATTTTAGATAGGGTATGAGGGACAATGGCTCAAGAAATGACTCCGTCAAGGTTCTGTCTGGACCTTCTTCAGTCCAATCCCGGCGTCAGTCAGGAGGAGTCATGAGCCGGGGTCAGCGTCGCCATGGTGAAGCTACCTCTGGGGTTTTACATCGGTAAAGAACTTTAGGACCCAATCGTTTCTCCACAGTGCCTTTGTGGGAAATGAGGGAGCTAGACACATCTTCTGGAACCCACACATCGTCTTCCTTTTTTAACTTGGGCTCTACTAGTGAACATGGCAGTAGTGCTGATCTTTACTTGTCTGACGATGTGGCCTTTTACAGCTGCATTCCGTTCCTCCGCCACACCGTCCACATGGCTTTCGATGGGAACTCCAGAACTGACATCCCTATTGTTGCAACCAACACCGTTGAAACCAACGTTATCACACATCGGATCGACTGGCTCGCCGAAAAAGCTAAAGATCCATACTTTTGGGTCCATGATGAGCCTAGGAACATCGTTTCCTGATACGCTGAAGACTCTGCCGATGTGACCATCGAAGACATTGTTGTCCATTCCGGCGAGGGATTTGAAGATCATTTTACAGTCCGTTGCCCCTTGATATCAGAACGCGTCTGCCATCAACTGGGGTCTAGATACATCTTCATGTATGAGATGTTATTCTCTAAGATCAGAATCTGTTTTCCATTGACGGAGTTCGAGATGGGCGTACTTCGATTCCTAGACTGATCTCCCAGCCAACTTCATCCCAATGGCTAGGGTTTAGTGAAGGCTTTAGAGGTATTGAGGGAATACTTCCACTTCATCCCCACCATTGCGCTCTTCTTCACTTACTACAGGGTGATGCGCCGAGGTAACCCAGGTGGTGGCCTTAGTTTCATCAACCTCTGGTGTGATGCCAAGGTGGTGAATTTGAAAGTTTTACAGAGTCAGCCAAGATGGACGGACTAAGTTTCAGACACTCCTATGTCAAGGTTTTAGTGAACGAAGGCAAGCCAGTGTTCTGGGAGAATTCTGACTTTTCCAGAAAGTTCTACACCAGCTGGACTTACGAGCACTTCCTCCTGGCCAGTAATGCCTACTTCGTCAGTAAGAGTGTTTTGTCGATGGAGTCTAAGAAGGTGCTGGATGCTCTGAAGGATTACTCCACCTTCTCTAAGATCTCTTACAAAATTCTTTTAGGGGAGAAGTCTCACCAGGATGGCTACTTAAGTAGGTTTTTTTTTGACATCGTCCTTTTACAGGTGTTAACAACGGTTTCCTTTTTTCTCAGGTGAAATGGCTCGGATTGATATCCTGAAGAAACTCCGGGAGCAAGCCGAGGCCAGGAATGCTGTTGTAGCCGATGCGGAGAACAGGGTCACTCTGAGGAGGATAGCGGCTAAAGTTGTCAGCATATTGGCTGACAAAGTTAGCAACTTGACCCTGGCTCCGAAGGATGAGGCCCAGAATAAAGGGAAGAAATGCCATAACTCTGGCCAAAGTTCTAAGGGTAAGAAACAAAAGGCCCAGAGGACTGAGGCTCAAGGCCAAAGGGAGGAGGCTGGGGCCGATGTTAATAATGTTCTTGATCAAATTCACCTAGCAGACGCCGATGCCCCCTACTGCAATTCAAGCATATCGGAGTTCTTGGATTATATCGGGGATACTCCGGCAAGGTTCCAAGTCCCCTTCAAGCTCAAGAAGGATCTTCTTACAACCGAGGCAAGGAGTGCTGCCAAGGGAGCAATCTTCAACTTGATCGAGGCTGTCGGGGTTCTGCATTCTTTGGGGCAGTCTTACTACTCTGGTCTAGAGGCTAAGCAATACCTAGACCAGATGAAAGAGGCTGAAGCCCTTAGGGTAGAGGCCCAGACTACTTTGGCCAAGAGGGAGGAGGATTTGGCCGATCTTACTGTGGCGTTCGCCTCGGCTTCTAAGAGGGCAGATGAAGCCGAAGCTAAGCACAAGGCTACGGAGGATGCCCTCAAAGTTCTTCAAGCAAAATTGGACGAGGCCCTTGCTGGACAGGCCAAAGTTAAGAAGAAAAATGAAGAACTTTCAGCCAAGGTGGCGTCCCTGAAGGAGGCTTGTCTTCAGGAGCAGAAGGAGAAGGAAGAGGAAATGGCTGAATTTTCAAAATTAGCCGATATAGCCTTCAGTACTGCCATTCGTCAAGTGGTACACCAGAATTCTGTTTTACAGCTCAACGTGAACGGTATAGGTGTTTACTATGAATTCCATGGTGGACACTTATATGCTATGGACCAGGGTCAGGCAGTGGAACTTGAAGACGTTCCTTACGTACCTCTGCCTCTCCCCAAGGGCCAAAGTATGGAGCTGAGGACAGTGTCAGAGGATTCTAAGAGGACCACCACCGTTGCCGGACAGGACTCCCCCACAACCGGAGCGTAGATATATTCTTGTTTCTCTTCTTTTTGTTTGCTTTGTTCTGGGATGGGCTCCGGAGTTGATATTTTGTAAAGCCGTAGTGCCACCCTTTCTTTGAATAAAATGACCTTTTCCATATCTGCCTCTACCCCTTGACTTCAAAATGAGCTGGCAAGAATAAAAGTTAAATTGAACTCTTAACCGATGTCTAACTAATGATACAACTTGAAATAACATCATCCATTGAACACTTAACCGATGTCTATCTAATGATGCAACTTGAGACAACATCGTCCATTCTATCCTCTTCATACACCCCGGCTCCTTTGTTAACCAAAATCCGTTTACTGAATTTTATCCGAGGTTCAAATGACAAAAATCCTTCTCCACTCTTATACATCGCCTATTAGAAAAAGTCCATCGATGGTTAACCGATGTGGAGTGAATCATCAACATCGACCTTCATTCTTTCACATCGATCGTCGAGGCCTCTTAGCCTACACCGGTGTTGGCATCCCAAATGAACTTTGCTTGGTTCCGACGGTGTCAAGGAAAAAAGGTTGGGGGTGTTGCCCCTTAGTTGACAAGAATATATAAAACGTTGGGGGTGTTGCCCCTTGGTTGATAGGAAAATAAAAGGTTGGGGGTGTTACCCCTCGGTTGAAATAAAAGGTTGGGGGTGCTGCCCCTCGATTAACAGAAAAATAAAAGGGTTAGGGGTGTTGCCCCTCGGTTGACAGGAAAATAAAAAGGTTTAGGGTGTTGCCCCTCAGTTGACAGGAAAATAAAAGTTGGGGGTGCTGCCCCAGTTTTGAAAAGGAGGAGAGAGACTTGGGGTGATGTCCGAATTTGGAAAAGGAATGTTGAGAGTTTGGGGTATTGCCCCAAGTTTGAGAGACTTGGGGTGATCCCCCTGGTTTGAAAAAAGAAATATAGAAAGTATGAGGGACTACCTCAAGTTTAAGAAGAAAGAGAAAAACTTGGGGTGATGCCCCAAGTTTGAAAAAGGAATATAGAGAGTTTGGGGTGCTGCCCCAAGTTTAAGAAGGAAGAGAGAGACTTGGGGTGGTGCCCCAAGTTTGAAAAAGGAATGTAGAGAGTTTAGGGTGCTGCCCCATGTTTGAGAAGGAAGAGAGAGACATGGGGTGGTGCCCTAAGTTTGAAAAAGGAATATAGACAATTTAGGGGCTGTCCCAAGTTTGAGAAGGAAGAGAGAGACTTGGGGTAGTGTCCCAAGTTTGAAAAAGGAATATAGACAATTTGGGGGCTGCCCTAGGTTTGAGAAGGAAGAGAGAGACTTAGAGTAATGCCCTAAGTTTGAAAAAGGAATGTAGAGAGTTTGGGACTACCCCAAGTTTGAGAAGGAAGAGAGAGACTTGGGGTGATGCCCCAAGTTTGAAAAAGGAATGTAGAGAGTTTGGGGTGCTGCCCCAAGTTTGAGAAGGAAGAGAGAGACTTGGGGTGATGCCCCAAGTTTGAAAAAGGAATGTAAAGAGTTTGGGGTGCTCCCCCAGGTTTGAACTATTCGCTGGTGGGGAGAGTATGACGACATGGAAGGAAAAGGTGCCTAGTGTGGCGATCGGGAAAAGGACGGGTAGAGGAGTGTAAATGCCAGTAATTGTGACTTCATTGGGAAGAGGATTTTGATTGGCACCATTTTTGTGGCAACTATAATCTTATTGGGGAAGAGAAGCTAATTGGAGTCCATTTCTGGAGTGTTGTTCCACTGGGGGAGAAAGGTCTGGCTGGCCCCTATTTAGTGGCAACTGTGGTTTCACTGGGGAGAGGATTCGATGATTCCATTTGGGGAGAGAGGCCTGCTTGAGGCTAATTTCTGGGCTGTATTTTGCGGGGGATAGGGATATGCTTGATTGCTGAGTCATAAATCCACTAGGGAGGAAGAGTTTAATTGATTTTATCATATGGCAGGGTGGTTGTACTTGAGGGAAGAGGATTTTGGTAGAGCTCTCTCTTCTGAGTCAAAACTCAGCTAAAGAAAGGGGTTCAATTGAAGGATTTTTCCAAAGTTCGTAGTTCTATTAGGGAGACGGACTTATCCTAAGCCCGATTAAGAAAGTGATTCCACTGGGGAGAAATCTGGTTCAGATTGTAGGCTCACTCGGGAGGAGATCTTGATTTGTGCTCTTTTGCGATGATTGTAATCCCGTCGGGGGAACCGTTCGGTGAACTTTTGCTTCTGGACCAGGAATCTTAGCCAACCTTTCAGAAAAAATATGAGTAATGCAGAGATAAACAAATTGACAATTTTGGGTAAATTTTCTTGGAAGCAGGCCCAGAGATAACTCATGGAGGAGATAGAAACAATTTCCGACTTTCATAAGCGTGCCTAGCTGAGCTGGTCATGCTTGCCTGAAGCAAGGTCCAGTGCTAGGAGCCTTTTGTTCCTCACGACTCCAAACTTTTCCATTTCCATTCTTAAACATTTTAGGAAAACTTGTTTTGTTATAATATTCATTCATGAACACGTACAGAAGGAATGGTGAAATTTTATTTATGGATATCAAGTATGTACAGTGATAAGAAAGCAATGTAAAACAGATGGAATGAATGGAATAAAGTGTAAGGGATTGAAGATAAATGGAACAAGGGATGCTCACAGATCCTCCAACAATTTCCTGAGAGCGACGAGAATCTTGATCTTCTATCACAATCTCATATTCACCTTCTGACCCAGCCTCTGAGAATGTAATTTGACGATGATCCATATGCCCCAGTTTGGTTTCGCAAATTCAGCCACACTGCCAAGACTTTAGACTTTTATTTTTGCCTGAGCCGTTGCTCTAACTTTTGCCTAGGCCGCCTTCTTAGGTTTTCAGTCTAGTGAGCGTTTTTTCCTTTATAATATGTTTTTCCTTTCTTGTTTATTTTTGGCTGCATCCTTTATAGTAAAAGGTTGAATCTGATTACACTCCAGTTGAGTCTGCCCAACCTTTCCAGATTTAGTTTGATCCTTTGGGGGAACTGATGTCACTTTAAATAGGAAACTCTACTCCTATGCCACGTACCCAACAAAATAGGGGTGAGTCTTTTGGCATCAATGAGAGAGGATTATTCTGAGTCATCATTTTCGCTTTTGTTTTCTTATTTTTTGTTCATTTTTCACTTTCTAGATTTTTCTTTTTCATTTTTTGTTTTTGTTTCCTTTTGTTTGCTTTTTTTTTCTTTTCTTCTTCTTTTTTTATCCCCTTGATAATGCAATGACTCAATCTGATAGACTATTTTCTTGGTTACCTGGGCATGAGGAGTAATTATACCCCAGAAATAAAATATTGTCTTTTCTTGTGTTCTTGTTTTGATGACATTCATGCCCCATATAGACGGGTGACAACTTGCTTGATGATCTTGACGTAATCAGCTGGCCCCATTTGGCACGTGCATAGGACATCGAGCCTGATTTGGTTTTTTTCATTTTTTGATTTGATTTGATTTTTTTTGTTTGCAAAGCCTCCCTCGATTGCGTCTGTATTTATGGGCATCTGCAATTTACCCTTATCCAGGTTAGTGAATAACAAGGCTTTCTTTAATGATGGACGTGCCCTGTTCATTTTAGGACTTGGCAGTGTTGCTGTCATGAAACATGGTTACCATTACCTTCCGATAAATTACCCCAATCTCATCATCATGTCATTCTTGACTTAGCGGAATACCAATCTTGATCCTCTTTTTTTTATCCCCGAGGTTGATGATTTCGACCTTTTCCTGATGGGGTTGAATTCCCCTATCTTTTTGTTCCAATAACCTTGTTAACTTAGGTGAAGGCTCAAAGTTTTCCTTACCTTCTTCATTGACATAGTCATTCGGATGATCAGAATCGTGATAAAAGATCAAGGTCTCGCTATTCTTGAGGGAATCATTTTTGGATCTGCATTTTATTATATTATAGGGAATGGAAAAAAGAGAAAACAAGCAAGCAAAATAATCAAACAGAAGGACGTGAAGCAAAATGGGATATTGGATTTTCGTATGTGTTCATTAATAAAACAGATAAATAAACAAGTTTTGCCTTTATTACAAAAAGGGGGGTCCTAAAGCCTTAGGCATAGCAGAGGGACCAACAAGTCACCAGGGTGTTATTAAATTACTTTGATAAAACATTTAAAGTTGTGGGGAGTTCAATGATCTCCCAGTTACGCAGCTCTTGGTTTGGCAAGCAAGCATATACAAGTCCAACGTCACCTTCAAGACCAACTCCAATTGTGGCCACTCGGTCCGGAGGCATTATCCCTGCATTCCAAAAACTTTGGTATAGGTCACAGATGAGGATTCTCGCGGTATGAGGTTCTTGGCCAATGGGACGGGCAACCCTCTATTTTCTTTTCTCTTCTTTCATCCTTCTTTTATCAGTGATCGTGGGCCGGTATCCCAAAATGGCGTTGATTCTGACCCTCAATGGTTAGGCAAAGGGTTCATGGACACATTTGGACTTCCCTCATGAAAGTTTATCCAATCGGCCCTGATCAGATCTCTTACTTTAAATTTTAGTGCCAAGCAATTCTCGGTGGAATGCCCTGGTGCACTTGCATGGTAATCACATCGCACACTCGGGTCATATCCCCTAGGATAGGTGGCTGAACTGGTCTTAAAGGACAAGGCACCACCAGAGTATTCCTGATGAGGTGAGGTAAGAGCTCGGTATATGTCATGGGAATGGGGTCTAACTCTTTTTGGGTTCAGTCATTATTTGGCCTTCTTGAATTTGGATTAGGGTTGGATGGTTGGTTCACTTGCGGCATGTGGTATGGTGCTTGTTGGGGTACAAGCGGCCTTGCAATGGGTGGTCGAAAGTAGGGTGAAGCTGGATCCTAGACCGCTGCCACACAGGGTATGGCGCATAAGGGTTGGCTGGGCGAAACGTGATAGGGGTGTGTTTGAATATGTAAACAGGTCCAAGGATGTGCAAAGATTTTGATAATGACAAGCACTCTTGAAGAAACCTATGCAAAAACAAAGATATGGAAACAGGGACTAAGTAACAGCGAAGCTAATCGATTAGGTCACCTAAGCTAATCGATTAGGAGCTTTCTGTTTTGGAAGAAATTGCATCAGGATGAAATCTAATCGATTATGGAAGCTAAACAATCGATTAGGTACTCACTGGAATTAAGGTAATCGATTATACAATTGAGACTAATCGATTACAACAATTAGAAATGGAACTAAATGCATCAGGTATGATGGCTAATCGATTATGGAAGCCACACAATCGATTAGGAAGCCACTGGAATTTAAGGTAATCGATTGCAAGACATTCTAATCGATTATGCAGATGCGAAATCTAATTAAATGCATCAGGTACAAATGCTAATCGATTAGAGGAAGTGAAATAATCGATTAGTGAGTCTCTGACTTGAAGATAATCGATTACAACGCGAGGGTGTAATCGATTACGCTAGTGGAAAAACAGATTTAAGTGGGAAACCAGCTCATGTCTCCACCATTCTTCAAATTTCCACTAAGTGCAACGGCTATGATGAACTAGGGCACACCTCAACTGCTATCATGGCTCTATAAATGGAAGAAGAACACAAGCACAAATACACAACCAAGAAGCAACAAATCCTTGTTGTTCAAGTGGCCTCAATACTCAAGAGGGGGGGTGAATTGAGTTATAAAACTTTTGCTTGGAATACCTTTGAAATTGATTTCTATAATCAAGTTTATGAGATGATGCAAATGAGAGCAAGTAACAATGATATGCAATGCACTACAAGAGGTAAGTATTGCTGAGGCAATTTAGCAAACACTTGGTGTGCAATGTCTAAGGTATAGCAAATTAAGCAAGTTCAAGTATGTTCTTCTCAACCAAACAATACCAATCAACAAATGTGCAGTGTATGGAAGTAAAAGAGTAAGGAAGAGAAGCTTGCAAACCGATGTAACGAGTTCCACCCAATCCGGTGTACGTCTCGCCTCTAAGCAACCCACTTAGAGGATTTTCCACTATTGTAGACTAGAGATACAACTTTGAGCAATTGCGGCTTCCTAGTGTCCCACACTCAAGAACCCAATCCTCACAAGTATAAGGGCAACCCACCCAATCTCTCAATCTCACAATATCCCAAAGGTTGAGTCCACAACCTTTGTAACCACTCAACCTAGAGTGAACAACCACTCAACCTAGAGTGAATAACTTGTGTGTTTGGTGTTTGTTTACAATCAATACACTCTCTCAATAGAGCAAATATACAAATGAAAAGCTCTCCCAAATTCTAATCTCTCAAGATGAGAGGATATACAAGTGAAAGTACAATATGCAAGAAATAGGCTTACAAAGCACAAAATAGAGCTATGAATTGTTGCTACTTGGTTGTGTTTTTGTGCTTGTCTTCCTCTTCAATTTATAGACCCAAGATAGCTGTTGAGGAGTGCCCTAGTTCATCATAGCCGTTGCACTTAGTGGAAATTTGAAGGATAGTGGAGACATGATCTGTTTTCCCACTTAAATCTGTTTTTCCACTAGCCTAATCGATTACACCCTCGCGTTGTAATCGATTAGCTTCAAGTCAGAGAGTCACTAATCGATTGTCTCATTACCTGTAATCGATTAGCATCTATACCTGATGCATTTAATTTGTTTTCGCAGCATCCTAATCGATTAGCATGTCTTGCAATCGATTACCTTAAATTCCAGTGGCTTCGTAATCGATTATATGGCTCCCTTAATCGATTAGCATGTGTACCTGATGCATTTAATTCCATTTTTGATTGCTGTAATCGATTAGTCTCATGTGTGCAATCGATTATCTTAATTCCAGTGAGTATCTAATCGATTGTGTGGCTTCACTAATCGATTATCTTCAACCCTGATGCAATTTCTTCCAAGACAGAAAGCTCCTAATCGATTATCATCTATGGCCTAATCGATTAGCTTCGCTATTACTTCAATTCTGATTTCATGTCTTTGTTTTTGCATCGGTTTCTTCAAGAGTACTTGTCATTATCAAAATCCTTGCACATCTGTTGGACCTGTTAACATATTCAAACACATTCTCCCCCTTTTTGATGATGACAACTATGTTCATCTCTTGAGGGTTGTTAGTTTGAATAATATAGACTTATCTTTTGCAAAAACAACTCTGCTACATTATCTCTTTTTCAAATAGCAGATGACCAATTTCAAAAATCAATTCAGCAGCCAATGTCTTATCTCATTTTATCTATTGTTTTATTATCTCTTATCTATAATTCTCCCCCTATCAAAAGGAATTTAACAAACAGATAACATTTTTCAAATATGTTAACAGAGCATCTATTATCCATATTCTTAGTACCAGAGCACCAGAACATATTCAAAAATGTAGTCAGAGCATGTTATCAATATTATCCATATTTGTATCAGAGCATTATCCAACATATGAACATATATTCTTCTCCCCCTTTGTAATCATCAAAAATAATTAGAGCATTGAAGAGAAACAATATATACTGAAATAAGATACTTTTATTGAATTAATAAAAATGGGAAATACAAGAGGTAAAATTATTCAAAATGCAGAAAAACAACAAACAGAAACCAACAGCAAAACATAACTAAAAAGTCTAATTGTCCGGGTTGAAGAAGCGGATTTCTGCAATTTGGTGAGCCAGTTCTTCATATCGCTGCTGCATCATCTCAAAATGTTGCTGCTCGGTCATTGAAAACTCTTGGAGGGAGTTTTCAAGTCGATCGAAGCGGCGATCAAGATGGGCGTAGAGAGATGCAAAAGGGTCAGCTTGTGGGGTAGATGAAGAGGCTGCAGCTTATGGTTGAGGTGGAGGAGGAGGAGGAGCAGGTGCTTCTTCAGCAGGAGCTTGGAAGGGAATGTTGGCATAAACGCCCTCCATGCGTGAGTACCATGCTCCATTTGAGAAAACAAGACCCATTTTGGTGAGGTGATGGGTGCCAATGCAAGCTCTAGGGGGCACTTTCTCAGAGAGTTCCCCTGCTAAATCTACTCCACAGAATTTGAAAATTTTGGTGAGGAGGATACCATAAGGGAGCTTTTGCTGGTCCTTGGCATGGCGCAGACTAATCGATTACGTGGCAGGGGGTAATCGATTAGATCACTGTTTCTGGGGAATTCCAAACGTTCCATACAGATGGTAATCGATTATAGGCTTAGGGTAATCGATTAGTTTAGAAACAGAAACGTCCTAATCGATTGGGGCAAGGTGGTAATCGATTATGCAGAAGAGGAAACGTTTTGAACTTGAAACAGAAGCTTCGTAATCGATTATGGATCATGGATAATCGATTATCTTTGAAACAGAATGATTGTAATCGATTATGGGTGAGTTCTAATCGATTATCTTAGAAACAGAAGCTTAGTAATCGATTGGGATTAACAATGTAATCGATTATGAAGTCAAAAACTTCAAACATATCAAACAGCAAGGTTCCAAACATGAAATGTGATATATACCATGCATTATGCCATTCAACAAGGTTCTCATCAAAATATTCAAACACAATTGGACATGTCAAGAATGCCTAACTCTCTTCTTATGTGAATGAATTGCTCTCTAGCCAAGGGTTTTGTGAAAATATCAGCTAGTTGCTTAGAAGTTTCTACATGTTCAAGTACACAATCCCCTTTTAACACATGATCTCTAATAAAGTGATGCCTAATCTCAATGTGTTTGGTTCTAGAGTGCATTACTGGATTCTTGGAGATGTTAATGGCACTTGTATTATCACATTTAATGGGGACTTTATTCAAGGAAATACCGAAATCAAGAAGTTGTTGTCTCATCCAAAGAATTTGAGCACAACAACTACCAGCTGCTACATATTCTGCCTCAGCTGTTGACAATGCAACACTTGCTTGTTTCTTGCTATGCCAAGAAACAAGGGAACTACCAAGCAAATGACATGTACCACTAGTGCTTTTTCTATCAAGCTTACACCCCGCAAAGTCGGAATCAGAATATCCTAAAAGATTACATTCAACGCCTTTGGGATACCATAAACCAACATTTTGAGTACCCACAAGATATTTCAAAATTCTTTTTACGGCAGTCAAATGTGATTCTTTAGGACATGCTTGATATCTAGCACACATACATACCGCAAACATAATATCAGGTCTACTCGCAGTTAAATACAGTAAGGATCCAATCATACCTCGATATTTGGTGATTTCAATGTCCTTACCCTTTTCATCTTTGTCTAGATAGCAGGATGTGCTCATGGGTGTAGCTATCTCGTTTGCCTTGTCCATTCCAAACCTTTTAAGTAGTTCCTTACAGTATTTGGTTTGGCTAATGAATGTTCCATCAATGGCTTGTTTTATTTGTAGTCCAAGGAAGAAGGTGAGTTCTCCCATCAAGGACATTTCAAACTCATTCTGCATAATCTTGGCAAATTCTTGACAAAGATTTTCATTAGTAGCACCAAATATTATGTCATCTACATAAATCTGTACCAAGAGGATGTCATTATGTTTGCGTTTTATAAATAATGTAGTATCAACCTTTCCTCTTTCAAAGTTGTGTTCTAAAAGGAATTTGCTTAATCTTTCATACCAAGCTCTTGGAGCTTGCTTCAAACCATATAAGGCTTTTCTCAATTTGAAAACATGGTTTGGAAATATATGATTTTCGAAACCGGGAGGTTGATCTACATAAACTTCTTCTTGAATGTAGCCGTTTAAGAACGCACTTTTGACATCCATTTGATACAATTTGAAATCCATACAACATGCAAAAGCTAGCAATAATCTAATGGCTTCTAACCTAGCTACGGGAGCATATGTTTCTTCATAGTCTATTCCTTCTTCTTGGTTGTATCCCTTTGCAACTAGTCTAGCTTTGTTTCTAGTTATTATACCATTTTCATCTAGCTTATTTCTAAAAACCCATTTGGTGCCTATTATTAGATGATTATTGGGTCTTGGCACAAGTTCCCAAACTTCATTTCTTTCAAATTGGTTTAACTCTTCTTGCATGGCCAACATCCAATGTTCATCAATAATGGCTTCGTCAATATTTTTGGGTTCTATTTGGGATACAAAAGCCAAGTGATTGCATGCATTTCTAATGGCGTTTCGAGTACTTACCCCTTTGGTTATTTCTCCAATGATTTTGTCCAAGGGATGATCCTTCAAAGTTACCCAATCTTGTTGTCTCTCAATTTGTGTTGCACTTTCATCATTGTTGACTTCTTCTTCTTTGTCTTGCAAGTTCATTTCTTGGAAGGTACCTACAAGATCATCAACATCTTCCTTTCTCGGAGGGTTATGGCTATTTTCGTCAAATTTGACATGAATAGATTCCTCAATAGTATTTGTTTGTTTGTTGAAGATTCTATAAGATTTACTTGATTGAGAATATCCTAGGAATATTGCCTCATCAGATTTTGCATCAAACTTTCCTAGATTATCCTTTCCATTGTTGACCACAAAACATTTACATCCGAAAATATGAAAGTATGCAATGTTGGGTTTTCTACCCTTGTAAAGCTCATAGGGGGTTTTCTTTAAAATAGGCCTTATCAAACATCTACTCATAACATAACATGCGGTGTTTACCGCATCGGCCCAAAAATGTTTTGCAATATTGTTTTCATTTAGCATGGTTCTAGCAAGCTCCACTAAAGATCTATTCTTTCTTTCAACTACTCCATTTTGTTGTGGAGTTCTAGGAGCTGAAAAGTTGTGATTAATACCATGTTTTTCGCAAAACTTTTCAAAAGATTGATTTTCAAATTCTCCCCCATGATCGGTTCTAATGGATGCGATTTTTGAGTTTTGCTCATTTTGGATAATCTTTGCAAGTTTCTTGAATGCATGATATGCTTCATTTTTATGAGCAAGAAACAATGTCCATGTATATCTTGAATAGTCATCTACTATAACTAGACCATAGTAATTACCTCCAAAGCTTTTGATTTTGGATGGTCCAAATAAGTCCATGTGCAAAAGTTGTAAAGGCCTTTGAGTAAAAACAATGTTTTTGGATTGAAAAGATGCCTTTACTTGTTTTCCCTTTTGACATGCATCACAAAATCTATTTTCAAATTTAAGCTTTGGTAGACCAATTACTAAATCTTTAGAAACAAGTTTGTTCAAGTGGTCTACATGTATATGAGCTATTCTTCTATGCCATAGCCATGTTTCATCCTCTTTTGAAATGAAGCATTGTTCATCATTTGTAGACAAACTATCCATATCAATCATGTAAATATTATCAATTCTTTGGCCTACAAACTTAATTTCCTTATTGGTCTTATGCTCAATTATGCAACAATTTGATTCAAATAAAACTCTATATCCTTTGTCACATAATTGACTTATGCTTAGTAAATTATGTTTGAGGCCTTCAACATACAATACATCACTTATGGATGTGGACGAGTTCTTACCAATATTTCCAATGCCTAGGATTCTTCCCTTAGTGTTGTCTCCATAGGTGACGCTTCCTTTTCGTTTGGGAGTGAATGATGTAAATTTGGTTATGTCTCCCGTCATATGCTTTGAACACCCGCTATCCAAATACCAATGGGTGTTGCTTGCCTTGAAGCATACCTACAAAAGAAAATCATTTTAGAGAACTAGGTACCCATTTTATGTTGGGTCCTTTAAGGTTAGCTTGTGGAGATGTTCCTTTGGGAACCCACACCTTTCTTAAGACCTTTGGTCCTAGTTTCCTAACACTACACTTATAAGCACTATGTCCTTTGGTACCACAATGATTGCATTTCATAAAAGGTGAGGAGGATTTGCTTGGTGGTGCAAAGAAGTTTTTATAGTGCTTCTCCATTTTATGATTACTATGTTCTTGATCATATCCTAAGCCGGTTTTACTAAACATGCATTTTTGTTGCCCAAGAAGGATATTCAAATTATCTCTTCCATTAGTGAATTTCTCTAAGGTTTTGTTTAGATCTAGGACTTTATTTTCTAGATCAACACATTTCTTAGCAAAATTACAAGGTTTACTAATGGAACATACTTGAGCATTTTTCAATTCTTCTTTTAAACATTCATTCTCTTTGCAGACTTCCATAAGGTGCATCTCTAGAGTGTCACTAGTTTTCCTAGATGCTTTGAGTTTACTAGAGATTTTTGTGAATTTATCATATAATTCTTCAAATGCTTCTAACAGCTCATTTTTATCTAAGTCAAGAAGATTTACCTCATTATCTTCTTCTTGATGATTTGCCATTAAGCAAAGATTGGCTTGCTCATCTTCCGAGTCGTCGGAGCTGCTCACATCATTCTCATCCCAAGCAATATAGGCTCTTCTTCTTCTTTGTTTGTCCTTGCCTTTCTTTTTGAGGTTTGGACAATCGGCTTTGAAGTGCCCTTCCTTGCCACATTCAAAACAGTTGGGTGAGGGAGAGTTTTCTTTAGTGATAGGTTTCTTACCTGAGTTTTTGAAGCTTCTTTGAAAGCGTTTGCCTTTCATGAATTTCCCGAAGCGTTTCACAAATAGTCCAAATTCTTCTTCTTCATCAAGTTCACTTCCGGATTCTTCTTCTTCATTTGTGGAAGTAGCCTTGAGAGCAAGACCCTTTTTCTTGGAAGATTTTTCTTCCTCTTCCGCCATCTTTAATTCTTTCAGCTCTTGTTCTTGTTCCTGCAACTTACCAAATAAAGTGGCGAGAGACATTTCGTTTATGCTAGGAGATTGTTTGATGGCGGTAACTAGCGGTTGCCATTCTCTGTTAAGACTTTTCAACACTTTATGAATGAGTTCTTTGTTAGTGTAAGTCTTTCCAAGTGTAATGAGTTGATTAATGATGAGAGTAAATCTTTTTTGCATATCAACAATCGATTCATGAGAGTTTAATCTAAAGCATTCATATTGACTAGTAAGAGTACTAATCTTTGAGTCCTTTACATCATTAGTGCCTTCATGGGTTACTTGAAGAGTATCCCACATTTCCTTAGCAGTTTGGCATGTCATTATCCTAAAAAATTCATCTTGACCTAAAGACATAGTAATAAGATTTTTGGCCTTGTAGCCATATTGGACTTTTTTTTCTTCCTCGCTTGTCCATTCATCTATAGGTTTTTCAACATTCTTGCTATCTATAATATGCATCGGTATATAAGGACCATTTTCAATGGTATTCTAAATTCTCAAGTCAATTGATTGAATGAAGATTTTCATTCTTTCTTTCCAAAACGCATACCCTTCCCCATTGAAAGCGGGAGGTCTATTTATCGCACCACCCTCGGGAAAAACATTTTAAGAACTTGAGGCCATTTAATCTCTTGAAGCTGTTAAGCTTGATCTACCAAGAGTCAAGCTCTGATACCACTTGTTGTTCAAGTGGCCTCAATACTCAAGAGGGGGGGTGAATTGAGTTATAAAACTTTTGCTTGGAATACCTTTGAAATTGATTTCTAGAATCAAGTTTATGAGATGATGCAAATGAGAGCAAGTAACAATGATATGCAATGCACTACAAGATATAAGTATTGCTGAGGCAATTTAGCAAACACTTGGTGTGCAATGTCTAAGGTATAGCAAATTAAGCAAGTTCAAGTATGTTCTTCTCAACCAAACAATACCAATCAACAAATGTGCAGTGTATGGAAGTAAAAGAGTAAGGAAGAGAAGCTTGCAAACCGATGTAACGAGTTCCACCCAATCTGGTGTACGTCTCGCCTCTAAGCAACCCACTTAGAGGATTTTCCACTATTGTAGACTAGAGATACAACTTTGAGCAATTGCGGCTTCCTAGTGTCCCACACTCAAGAACCCAATCCTCACAAGTATAAGGGCAACCCACCCAATCTCTCAATCTCACAATATCCCAAAGGTTGAGTCCACAACCTTTGTAACCACTCAACCTAGAGTGAACAACCACTCAACCTAGAGTGAATAACTTGTGTGTTTGGTGTTTGTTTACAATCAATACACTCTCTCAATAGAGCAAATATACAAATGAAAAGCTCTCCTAAATTCTAATCTCTCAAGATGAGAGGATATACAAGTGAAAGTACAATATGCAAGAAATAGGCTTACAAAGCACAAAATAGAGCTATGAATTGTTGCTACTTGGTTGTGTTTTTGTGCTTGTCTTCCTCTTCAATTTATAGACCCAAGATAGCTGTTGAGGAGTGCCCTAGTTCATCATAGCCGTTGCACTTAGTGGAAATTTGAAGGATAGTGGAGACATGATCTGTTTTCCCACTTAAATCTGTTTTTCCACTAGCCTAATCGATTACACCCTCGCGTTGTAATCGATTAGATTCAAGTCAGAGAGTCACTAATCGATTGTCTCATTACCTGTAATCGATTAGCATCTATACCTGATGCATTTAATTTGTTTTCGCAGCATCCTAATCGATTAGCATGTCTTGCAATCGATTACCTTAAATTCCAGTGGCTTCGTAATCGATTATATGGCTCCCTTAATCGATTAGCATGTGTACCTGATGCATTTAATTCCATTTTTGATTGCTGTAATCGATTAGTCTCATGTGTGCAATCGATTATCTTAATTCCAGTGAGTATCTAATCGATTGTGTGGCTTCACTAATCGATTATCTTCAACCCTGATGCAATTTCTTCCAAGACAGAAAGCTCCTAATCGATTATCATCTATGGCCTAATCGATTAGCTTCGCTATTACTTCAATTCTGATTTCATGTCTTTGTTTTTGCATCGGTTTCTTCAAGAGTACTTGTCATTATCAAAATCCTTGCACATCTGTTGGACCTGTTAACATATTCAAACACAATCCTTAGCTCTATCTTGTGCTTTATAAGCCTATTTCTTGTATCTTGAAATACATTTGTATATCCTCTCATCTTGAGAGTTAGAGTTGCTCAGAGCTTTCATTTGTATATCTACTCTATTGAGAGAGTGTATTGATTGTAAACACAAACACCAAACACAAGTTGTTCACTCTAGGTTGAGTGGTTACAAAGGTTGAGGATTCAACCTTTGGGATATTGTGAAACTGAGAGATTGGGTGGGTTGCCCTTGTACTTGTGAGGATTGGGTTCTTGAGTGTGGGACACTAGGAAGCCGCAATTGCTCAAAGTTGTATCTCTAGTCTACAATAGTGGAAAATCCTCTAAGTGGGTTGCTTAGAGGCGAGACGTACACCGGATTGGGTGGAACTCGTTACATCGGTTTGCAAGCTTCTCTTCCTTACTTTTTTACTTTCATATACTGCATATTTGTTGATTGGTATTGTTTGGTTGAGAAAAGCATACTTGAACTTGCTTAATTTGTTATACCTTAGATATTGCACACCAAGTGTTTGGTAAATTGTTTCAGCAATATTTCTCATTGTAGTGCATTGCTTGTTATCCACCATTCTATCTCACTTGCAAACTTGGTGATAAAAATCAGTTTCAAAGGTATTCCACTCAAAAGTTTTAAAACTCAATTCACCCCCCCTCTTGAGTATTGAGGCCACTTGAACAACAAGGGGTAGATGGCCTTCATTGGTTTCTCTTCTGGTCGTAAGAGATGGCATTGGTTTCTCAATCTCTTCTTCTACCTTCACCTGGCGTCGGTCTCTTCATCGTGCCTGCCCCAGACGGATCTTGGGTAATCTTTCCAATTCTTAACCCGTTCTCTATTCTTTCTCCCATAGTGACGATATTAGAGAAATGAGATGAAACACTCCCAATCATCCTATCATAGAAAGGAGATTGGAGTGTGTCAATGAACATGGAAACTACTTCTTTTTTCGATAAATAAGGATCTACCTGTGCGGCAACTTCGTGCCAACGTTACATGTATTCTTTGAATGTTTCAGTGCCTTTCTTCGTCATGTTTTGTAATCACACCCTATCTGGTGTCATGTCCAAGTTGTACTTGTATTGCTTTATGAAAGCATCAGCCAGGTCCTTCCAGCAGTGTATACGAGACCGTTCGAGGTAGGTGTACCAGGTAAGGATGGCCCAAGCCAGGCTGTCTTGGAAACAATGGATCAGCAATGGGTGGTTGGATGCGTGTGATGCCATTTTCCGACAATACATGGTGAGATGGTTCTTTGGGCAAGTTAACCCCCGGTACTTGTCGAACTATGGAACTTTGAATTTGGGAGGAATGATGACATCTGGGATTAAGCAAAGTTTTGCGGCATTTCCCAACCTGAAACCTTCTACTCTTTCTATTGCCTTTAACCGCCTTCTCGAGGATCTCTATTCTCACGTCTTGGGTGGTAGCAGCGGCTCCTAAGCCAGGGGCAACACGAGGATTTGTATGACCATAAAGTTGGTAGATATGTGTAGCCACATGAGGGTAATTTGTTAGGTCTGCGTTTAATATGGAGAACTGGGGTTGGGTAATGGCTTGAGGGATATGGGCAGGCTGGGTAGCTTGGGCTTGAGGGGCCGGTATCTGGGCTTGGGCCATTTGGAATTCACAAAGTGGTGGTATGCTTGGTTGGGCAGAGTGAAGGACAGGTTCTTGGTGATTTAGCTCTTCTTGTGGGCCAGTGTGGAGAGGGGGGAAATACCTTGGGGGTAAGCCATACAATGGGAAAGGTATGGCGTTACCATTCGCATCCACGAAAGTATGTTGTTGGGTATATGTCGCGTCATGGCCAGGTTAAGGCTCACCCATGGGGTTTAGCCTTCTGATATGGACGGTGAGGGGTGGTGCTGTAGGATTGGGGACTTGTTCTCTGGTTGGGTCAGTAGGGTGTCGCGGGGTAGGTGGCTGGTGCTAGGCGTCCTTAATACCAGCGGAGGAGCCCCCCTTTGTAACCCTTTTTTTTAGCAGCTTAGCCATCTCGGCCATTTGTTCCTTAAGTTGATTGAGCTCAGCTCTCAAATTCTCGTTTTCTTGCTCTATCTCTGCCATGAGTTTCTTTCAGAGCCTAGTTCCATAAGGATGTTTACCCGTAATGTCTAAAGAAACGCAGAGGTTTGTCAGAAGAAAAACACGCTGATGACAAAAGTAAAAGATCCTGCCATGTTTTATGAAACGTTACTTCCTTACTGATTTATTGAAAAACATTTTCGCTTTGGGAAGTAGCGGTCTGCAAAACTCGTGCCAAACTAAAGTCATGTGGGTCCTAGATTTTCCAATCATCATTAATGCCCTACTAAAATCATATTTCACTTTTCATTTTTGTCTCAACAATTAGGAAAATCTAAGACTCAGAGGTGCACGATGAAGAAGGAACTACTTACCCATTAAAAGATTACAGTCCTTTCCAGAAAAGTGAGTTATTTTTGAAACAAAGTAATCCTTTGACGGGTAAGTGGTTCATCAGTTTGGATTCAAAAAGGGAAAGCAAGAACGGCGCAAGGTAAAGTAAAGTCTGCCCTTTCGTGACCTAAGTTAGGTTTTTCTGAAAGTCTTTTCTGGGCCCTACGGCTTGTCTAAGAGTGACTCCTCACATTGGGTGGCTTGAACTAGACTTCTAAAAGGTTACTAGAGCCAAGATCCTAATCATGATGTGACCACAACAGTAGGGAATCTACTAGGTGTGTACATCATGAAAGGTCAAACTCTAGTTGAGGTTCTTACGATCGCCGGATGGGAAGTACATCCCCAACGACACCGCTACCAACCCCTCTTAACTTAAGTTTCATTTTGGGCCTAGGTATAGGGCGCCACTCATAAGTGTGTGCAAAAATGTGAGTGTAGTGTATGAAAAAGCATTCAATACCTGTACCTTATCCCATCCTGAACAGTGAACAAACACAAAACAACAACAGTAAAGTCATCTACCCTAGGGTTCAACAATTATACAGAAAAATAACACAGAGTCATCTACCCTAAGGTTCAATAATCATGCAAAAATATTAACAGTGCATAAATGACAAAACACGATTGGAATTAAAAGCAAGAGTCTACAGTATTAACAAAAAAATAAAATAAAAGAAGAAATTAAAACAAACAAAAGGCTACATAAGAAAAACATGCGCTTTCAACCTAAATGACGTGACTCTCAAGTATGTCCCCAGTGGAGTCGCCATCTGTCGCGACCGGGATCGCGGCGGCACGGCTGGCCTTCGAAAATGATGAAACGCCTTTAAGATTCGTTTGAAAAAAAACTAAAACAGGGAGTCGCCACCAACATTTTTATCCATAGGAAAAACGTTGGGAAAAAACTTAATCAAAGCACTGGTAAAAAGTGAGATTCAAGTTCGGGAGTCGGTTACGAGTGGGGAAGGTATTAGCACCCCACATCGCCTGTTAAAAACAGTACCAAAAGTTGAAAATGCACATTGTGAATAGCCTTAAAATTATTTTTTCATTTCTTCCTCTTTTTTTTTAAATGAAGGAAACAGACAAAATAAATGAAAAAAAAGCTCGAAGCAAGATTAACAGGATGTCTCATCCAAATTAACCCTGATTTTGATGGGGAAATCGCGAAAAAGGGAAAGGACGCAAACAAGACGTCTCGTCTAAATTAGTCACCCTTTTATCAAGGTACAAGGTCGGGAAAAGAGAGGGGTTAACAGGACGTCTCGTCCAAATTAACCCTGGCTTTTAGTGGAGGTATGTATGAAAAGGGAGAGAACGCTAACAGGACATCCCGTCCAAATTAGTCATTTTCCCATCAAGATGCATGATCGAACCATGAAACGAGTTAACAGGATGTCTCGTCCAAATTAACCTGATTTTTATGAAAAATGATAATGGCCAGGAAAAAGGAAGAAAATTAACAAGACGTCGCGTCTAAATTGACTTCCGTGAAGATAAATAAGGATGGGATTAATTTTTAAAAGAACAATGGGAATGGAAAAGAACTGGGCCCGACAGGAGTTAAGTCTTGCTCCTACGTATTCTCGAGCTTTCAAGAAATCAGGGTTATGTAGTTCTTGAAAAGGGATATTCTTAGAATAAAGTTATAGGATTAGTGATAGATGAGGTCTGCGCAAAAGGGGCATACAAGGCGAAGTTCTCCACATGTGTATGAGGCTTAGGAATAGTGTAGGCAGAAGTGTTTCTACATGACACTAACTTAAAATCACTATTGTACCGGTTTAAAGAGATATCAAGAATACATATTTTTGTTATTTCGCATTATGAATAAGGACAAAGGAGAATTTAACAAGAAAACAAAATAGTGAATAAAAAAACAGAATAAACAGAACAACAAAAAGAAGTGATGAAGGAATTGTAACCGGTGTAGGCGTGGGTATTGGGGGAACCGAAGTCTAGACCAGGGCCGGTGTGGGCTGGAAGAGCAGCAACCGGAGTGATGGCAAAGTGGCTGGACCGATCAGTTTTAGAATCCGGTGTGGGAGTTCTATGCGGATCCAGTATGGGAGTTCAGTGCGGATCCGGTGTGAGAGTTCAGTGCGGATCCGGTGTGAAGTTGGTGAATACGAAATCACTTTGGGAAAGGGAATTGATGTTTAACTAAGTTGTAGTGCAAAGGAAATTTTGCAGGAATTTGGACAAAGTCTGGGTAATGAGGAGAGATTTCCTCTCAGGAGATTCAAGGAACAGAGTTCGGACCAGTTCTCTCTTCAGGAATTAGATTCAGAAATTTAGGCCAGTTCTCTCTTTTGATGGGTTCAAAGACTCAGGAATCGGACCAATTCTTCAGGGGCTCCTGGATTTCAAAAGCGGACTCTTGGACCTTTTCAAGTGATGTATTTATAGAGGCTCCTCCAACCCCCCTCCCATGCTGCTGAGTGCTTTGACAACTCAGGATTCCACTCGACCCATACGCGTGGTGGAGGGACAGCCTGGCCACTAACGGTTGTGGGGAACAACGTCTAGTGGAGGTTTTTTATTATTTTCATTTTTTATTTCCTGTCAGCCATTTCCCTGGATTTCGGGATCGAATCTGTTAGTGTATTTCCAAGTCATAGTATGGGCAACCAGACCCATCAGACGATGTCATATGGGACAGACTTAGAGTCTGATGTTGGGTTCCATGAGACCTTCACATCGGACACTAGGGAACACCGGTCATTGTTTGACACTGAATTTTCTTGGGAAAACGGCGTCCCTTCTGGTGGCATTCTTGTTACTTCATCATGCCTTGACACCGGATTTAGAGTGGGACGGTCTTATTCTTATAGAATAAGACGGTGTTAGGGACGGTGTTCCATTCTTGTGGATCATACCGACTGTGAAATTCATGTTTTTAATTGTTGACGGTGTTTATTCAACATTGAAAATGGCCAGACTAAAATAGGTGTTCACACATTATATATCAAATCATTGACAATCTTATCAAGTATAACCGCACAATTAAGGTTAGTACCATAAATTCTTTCTCTTTACTTATCAATCATCCATCACCACCACGGGCTACCAAACTTGGCATATCTCTGGCTATATGCAAATGCTCTTATGGCTGATGCATATGCATAAGGAATCATTATCAAATTGCAGATCCGACTGTGGTAAACAACATCATATAAAATATGGGTCAAGCATAGGTATGCTACTATGCCCCTACCGCAGTAGTACATATGTACACTTATATCTTAAATCTTACATGCTTAACACCATATTTTACTGGTACAAAACTGCTATCGCCCATATGTAGCACTAGTCACCCTGTGACTTGCGGATCAACAACATGGCCTCACTTGCCAAAAGTGCTACGGGCCCCTCCCGAACACACATCAAGAGAGCCATGCTCCGTAGGGACACCGAGGTCACTTACTTACCATAGAGCCGCCCACCCACTGGGCCCGCCACATAGGGTGCCTCGCCACTAAACTATGGGCAGCTTCGTGATTCCAAGAATTACTAGGGAACAACATATAATTTTACCCGTGCACTGGGTCTCTCTCCCACTGGGCCCGCCTAATGGAACCCCTAACATTTCACATAGACAGCGTATGATATGCCATGGATGCAAATGCCAATCAATGCATTTCTTACACTATGCATCCTATAATGCCACTCCACAATCAACAATTCACCACCAACACTTAGTGGAACTCCATATACTCATCATTCTCAACCATCAACAATTATCATTGGTTTTTATATACATCAATAGTTAGTGGCAATCATTATTTATCAAATCACATATCATGGAATGTTCAACATCATTGCAATCAATTCAATCATGGTTTCAAAGCTATTCACAACAAGTCTCATTAACATGAGTCAAATTCAACATCTCAAACCTTATTTGTTTCATTTCATCCACCACAACCACCATGAGTTTGGTGTTCAAAATCATTATTATGCAATTAAAGGCCATACCTATCTATGGGTTTCCATATTAATGGCTTTCAACTATTATTATTAATCATCTACCTTCATTAATGGTCATCCACCATCAATGTGACCATCTTACATCAATAATAACATTCTTTCAACATCAATAAACACTCATCTACTCACATTTTACATTTTCCCCAAAAATCATAGGGTTAGGGTTTCATTAAAAACCCAATAACCATCATTAATGTCCATCTTCTTCCATCACAATCAATGCCATTTTTGTGTACCCATCAATGCCCTTATAAAACTCACATTAAATGCACCCCACCTTATGGTTTTGCATCATTAATGGTTTCCCAACATCAGCCCATACACCATACTCTCTCAAAAATCATAATAACCCATAACTTAGGCCTAGAGCTCATGAAAATGGAGAGGAAACTTACTTCAAGCCAAAAGTGAAGTGAGCCCTAATAGAGAGAGTGGGAAAATGAAAATAGAGGAAGAGGGAGAACTTCCAAGCACCACAAGCTCTTCTTGCTTGATGAAGAAAGATAAAGATGAAGATGGAAGCAAATGGGCACACACACTAATTGATGGATTTAGAGAATGGAAGAAGAGAAGATGAAGAAGAAGAGAATATGAAAGGAGAAGAAGGAAGTGTTTGTCTTTAGGGGGAGAAAAGCCAACATGAATAAAGAGAAAAGAAGGAGATTTTGTGTTTTAAATTTTTACCTCTTTATTAAAATTTTACCGTTTTATAACCAATAGGATCTCTGTTCGGGCTCAATACTTTATTCAAAAATTATTCTAAATACATATTCGAATCCACAATAATATTCTTAACAACCCTGACTGACAGTACCTCAATCAGAGATACTTGGTCCGACACTCATATTTTAATCGGGTATTATTTTCAGCTCTTTAAGCCATAATAAATTATGAATAATCATAATAATTCCCTGTCGCGACCAGGGTCCCGGTACACGACGCGAACTAGTTAAAGACAATAAAAAATAAGACTATATTAGAATGATGCCCTTAGATGTCCTACAAAAATAAAGGGTTCAGAGAGTCGCCACTAATATTTATCAAGGAAAATATGAGAAAAACCTTTAAATAGCACTAGTTTTTTTTAAATGAGATTCTATTTAGTCCGGGAGTCGAATTATAGGAGGGGAAGGTATTAGCACCCCACACTGTCTGTCCTAAAACGGTTACCCAAATTGATCATGTATAATTTTTCAAAAAAAATGATTATTAAATATTTCATCCTTCATAAAAAACAATAATGATAAATGCTATTTACATACAATATACATAATAACGAGGACATTTTAAAAAATATAAAAATAAGCAAAATTAAATAATAAAACACATCACCTATATTTTTATCATTTTTTAGTTCAAAGAAAAAAATAAACAAACAAGTTATTAAAAGACAGTAAAATAAATAAAAATGCAATGAGACGTCTCGTCTCCATTATTTTCTAGTAAATTAAAAACAATCCATTGATTTTATTAGGAAATATATGGTTCATAAAAAAACAAAAAAATAAATGAAAAGGTAAAAAAAGAATAGACATAAAAAAAGAAAAAATGGAATTAAATACATCAATATGAAAATAAAGAAATATATACACTTAAGTAATTAAAATTAACAAATGAAACTTATTCAATTATTTTTTTGAAAAATAAGATTAATAAAGTGTCTCATCTAAATTAATCTCATTCCGAACTTAAAAGAAATATAGATGAATAAATAACAAACTATTTATTAGTCTTGATCTTTATTATTTTTTATGATAATAATTTTTCGTAATTATCAAAAGGTTGCTAAGAGAAAAATAAGAAGTCATGACAATAAATAAATGGATAATTATGTATATAACAAAACTCAAGAAATTGTCTATATATGAAACATAAAATTAACTGATTATGTAAAAGATAATTTCAAAATTATTATAGAATAAATAAATGAATGTTAAAAATAAAGGATGGAAGAATAAACTATAGAAAAATAAAATAAAAGTGTAGAAAAATAAAAATAAAATAGAAGTGTAACAAAATAAATGAACAAATAAATAACTGCAGGAAAATAAAATATAGAAAAAATAAAATGCAGTAAAATAAATAAATAAAAATAAAAGTACAGAAAGATAAATAAAAAATAAAAGTGCAGGAAAACAAATAAATGAAAGTAAAAGTTAAGAAAAATAAATAAACAAAAATAAAAATGTAGAATAATAAATAAATAAAAATAAAAGTACAAAAAAGTAAACAAATAAAAATAAAAATGCAAAAAAATAATTAAATACAAATAAAAATGTAGAAAAATAAATGAATAGATAAATAACTACAGAAAAATAAAGTGCAGAAAAATAAAGTGTAGAAACATAAATAAAGAAAATAAAAATGTAGAAAAGTAAATAAATAAGAATAAAAGTACAAAAAATAAATAGATAAAAATAAAAATACAAAAAAATAAACAAATAAATAAATGACTACAGAAAAATAAAGTGAAAAAAATAAAGTATAGAAACATAAATAAAGAAATATAAAAGTGTAGAAAAGTAAATAAATAAGAATAAAAGTACAAAAAATAAATAAATAAAAATAAAAATGTAGAAAAATAAATAAACAGATAAATAACTACAAAAAAAATAAAGTGCAGAAACATAAATAAAGAAAAATAAAAGTGTCAAAAAGTAAATAAATAAGAATAAAAGTACAAATAAATAAATATAGAAAAATAAATAAATAGATAAATAACTGCAGAAAAATAAAGTACAGGAAAATAAAGTACAGGAATATAAATAAAGAAAAATAAAAGTGTAGAAAAATAACTAAGAATTAAATAAAGATAAATAATTAAAGATAAATAAATATTCTCGTATTAATTAAAAAATAGCTTAGTGCAAAAACAATTAAAGAGGAACCAGAACGGAATTCGGGAAATCAATTTCGTGTAGATTTTCTTTGCTTTTGGCTTCGTTTGGACTCGATTCAAGGGTGTTTGGACATTGGTTACAACACTTACACAGTATTTTGGCTCACAAAACTCACATACTAAGACATACTAGAATGACACACTTATTTTGATAACAACAATTCCATAACATAATTTTAGAAAGCAAAAACTTCTAAAAAATCTCACAAAAATTTAACACTCTTTCACCTCTTTTTCTTCTTCCCCCATTTTACCTTAGCATCATATCATATTTATAGAAGAAAATTGGCCTTGGATTCCTCATAAAATGACATCATTTTCCTACTTTTCCAATTTGTCCAAATTTAATGTCAATTTCCCCAATTTTCTCCAATTATCCAACCAAACTAGGTCCCACCTTAATAAATCAGTGAAAACCTCTTTTCTTTTTTTTCTTTTTTTTGATTTTTAATTTTAATTTTTTTGGATTTTTTGGGCCCATTTATTATTTTTTTGGACCTTTTTTTCCCCATTTTCATTTTTTTGATTTATTTTTTGGGTCTTTTTTTTTTATTTTTTTTTTAAATTTTTGAATACAAATGGGTAATCACTTACTCTTATGGAAACATAAATTATTTATTACACATATGGCTATAAATAAAATACCCAATAAAGATAAACTACTACCCATGCTACAAGGAGCCAGAAGGTAGTCACCAAACATCGGTTTCCCTCCTTTATCCTTTCCTCTTGGCTTCGGCAATTATTGGCCATTGCTTGAGAAAAATTGTGGAAGAAGGTTGATGAAAGGAGAAGTGTGGTAGAAAATGAGGAGAGATTGAGTATTTATAGAAATGGAGAAGGTTATTATGCAATGGTCACTATGCAATTTTTTAATATTATTTTAAAAAAAATTAAATTTTATTTATTTATCTGGACAAAAATAGGTGTTTACAGCTGCCCCTCTTTACTTCTTTTCATGAAAGAATATGAGATTTATTCATATTATTAATGTGAAAAGAAAGTAAAGACATGAACACCGTTAAGAATTCAAGGAAAATTTGGAGGCTTCTCACAGAAAATAAACTGAGTCTCCCTTAAGTTGAAGGAACTTTGACAATTTAAAGGCGGTATTGGAAGCTTTTGACTAGGAGTAAACAACCAAATGGTGTTGCCGCAGGCTTTCATAGGACACTTGAGGTGATACTTCAGACTCTCCTTTGGGGACAGAATGGTATTTGAGGTTCTAAAAATTCAAGAATATGTCTTATGTTTTTATTGGGGATTAAGTTGCCTAGGGTATGTACTCGAGGCTTTTGACAGAAAATGACAATTTAAGGGTGTTGTCCTAATATTTGCCCTTGAAAACGAACAACAAAGGGATGCGTCCTTGAAGCTTTGAAAGAAAATAAATGACACAGGGGATTGCTCCAGCGTGTTTTGGATCAGACGACATAGCCTAGGAATGTGTACCTGAAGCTTTGAAGAAAAATTAATGACGCAGGGGGTTGCCCTGACATGTTTTGATCAGATGACATAGCCTAAGAATGGATACCTAAAACTTTTAAAGAAAAATAAATGACATGGGGATTACCCCGGTATGTTTTAATTGGACAATCATAGCTTAGGAATGGGTACCTGAAGCTTTTGAAAAATATAAATGACATGGGGATTGCCCCCAACATGTTTTGACTGGACAACATAGCTTAGGAATGGGTACCTAAAGCTTTTGAAGAAAAATAAATGACATGGGGATTGCCCCGATATGTTTTGACTGGACAACATAGCTTAGGAATGGGTACCTGAAGCTTTTGAAGAAAAATAAATGACATGGGGATTGCCCTGACATGTTTTGACTGTACAACATAGCTTAGGAATAGGTACCTGAAGCTTTTGAAGAAAGATAAATGACATGGGGATGTCTTGATATATATTTTTGTGTAGCCTAGGAATGGGTGCCTGAGGCTTGGACATGAAGCAAGACGTATGGGAAATGTTTCTGACACTATGACTTACGGTGAAGGATATATGTTCAATTTTTGCAAGAGGAAATTGAATGGTATAAAATTTAAAATTTGTATTCAAGAAGAGCGTGTTCTTGAGGTTGAGACTTTTGATGGACTGAGATTTAAAAGAGACCAACTTTTTAGTCATATGACTCACTGGAGGTTTCGAGTGAATACAAGGATTCCCTTTTTATATCCTAGTAAATCACCTTTACTGGGGTTAGGTGATGGACTGAAACTGTTGATCTTGACTCTTCATGGGGAGCATTTGTCCTTGTTATAGCCTATCAGCTGGAGAAAATATGAGAATAATCCTTGGATGACTTTCTTGTAACAAGTTTGACCAAATCTTGAATCCTTTGAGAACTATGAGAAAAGAAATTGGGGGGCATGCCTTAATCCTTCATGGAAAATAATCAAATGGAAAACCAAAGGTTAATGATCTTGTTTCCCTAGGTGACACCCATAATCCTTGTGGGACTCGTTATTACTCATGGCAGAGTGGAATATCTTTGATTACCAAGGTCTGCGTAATTGGGAAGTATCAAGCTTGTTTAAGACTGAAAATATGCTTTTCATGGTTTTAAAAAAATATATTTTCACAAAATGCATGCTAATAAAACCTAACAAAACAAAGATTGGAATTGAAATCGAGAGTTCCATATATTTACTTGGGAAAATTACAGGTTTACATTATAATTTCAATCCAAACTTTTGGAGGACATAAAGACTACCCTATCCTTTTAGAGTATTCTCAAGCATAATACTTTTTGACTGCATCTGAATTGACTAGGAAAGATAACTCCTCACCATCCATGTTCGTTAAAATCAAAGCTCCTCCAGAAAAGGCTTTCTTTACGAAGAATGGTCCTTCATAATTTGGCCTCCATTTGCCTCGGTGATCATTTTGATTTGGCAAGATCTTCTTTAGTACCAAATCACCCTCATGAAATTGACGAGGTCGCACTTTCTTTTCGTATGCCTTCTTCATACGCTTTTGGTATAACTGCCCATGACAGAGAGCAGTTAACCTTTTCCCATCAATTAAATTTAGTTGATCATACCAGGACCGAACCCATTCAGTTTCTTCTAATTTGGCATCCATGATTACTTTTAAAGACGGAATTTCCACTTCTATTGGTAAAACAACTTCCATACCATATACCAATGAGAAAGGTGTTGCCCCTGTCGAAGTTCGTACAAAGGTACGATACCTATGTAAAGCAAAAGGAAACAACTCACTCCAGTCTTTGTAGGTTTCAACCATCTTTTGTATGATTTTCTTTATGTTTTTGTTGGCAACTTCCACCGCTCTATTCATCTTGGGTTTGTATGGAGATAAATTGAGGTGTTTGATTTTGAATTCCTCGCAGAGTTCATCCATCATTTTATTATTCAGGTTTGTGCCATTATTAGTGATGATCTGACTTGGCAAACCATCTACAAATCAATTCTCTTTTGATGAATTTGACCAAAACATTTTTAGTCACGTTGGTATAGGAAGCTGCTTCAACCCACTTAGTGAAGTAATCAATGGCCACAAGAATAAAACGATGCCCATTCGATGCTTTTGGTTCAATGGGACCAATAACATCTATGCCCCACATAGCAAAAGGCCAAGGTATAGTTAGAACGTGCAGAGAAGATGGTGGTGCATGAATGTTATCTGCATAGGTTTGACATTTGTGACATTTCTTGGTATAGTTATGACAATCATTTTCCATCGTCATCCAATAATATCCAAATCTGAGAATTTTTCTTATCATTGAATGCCCACTTGCGTGTGTTCCGAAAGGTCCTTCATGAACATCCTTCATAATTTTGTTAGCTTCCATCGCGTCTACGCAACGAAGGAAAACAGAATCATAATTCCTCTTGTAAAGTGTATCCCCAGTTGCAAAGAAATTCATGGCTAAGCACCTGAGGGTTCTTTTATCATTTTCTGAAACACCATAGGAATATTCTTGATTTTGAATGTAATTTTTGATGTCATGAAACCATGGTTTCCCATCGGGCTCCTTTTCTATCACATGACAATATGCAGGTTCGAGACATATTTCAATCTCGATGAAGGGCATGTCACATTCCTTACTTACGTTGAACATGGAAGCCAACGTGGCTAAAACATCGGCTAATTGGTTATCATCCCGAGGAATATGATGAAAAGAGACTTCATTAAACCCTTTGATTAGTTCCATGATGTGAGCTTGATAAGGAATCAATTTTCCATCTCTAGTACCAAATTCTTCTTTCAATTGATGAATCGCCAAGGCAGAATCTCCATATATTTGTAGAGATTTCACCCTTACTTCAAGTGCTGCCTGAATTCCAAAAGCACAAGCTTCATATTCTGCAATATTATTGGTGTAATCAAAGCAAAGTCTAGCAGTGAATGGGAAAAGCTTGTTATCTGGTGGATTAGAATGGCTCCAATACCATGCCCCAATGCATTTGATGCTCCATCAAACATTAAAGTCTAAGTTCCGTCAGGACAATCTTTCTCTTTTGACAACATCATAATATTTTTATCAGGAAATTTGAATGACATTGGTTGTTATTCTTTCAGGGGATAGTGGGCTAAGTAATCTGCCAAGGTACTTCCTTTTATAGCCTTCTGAGTGACATGAACAATATCATATTCAGTCAAAAGAACTTGCCATTGGGCTATTCTCCTAGTTAGGGCCAATTTTTCAAAAATGTATTTGATGGGATCCATCTTAGATATCAGCCAAGTAGTGTGACATAACATATATTTTCGCAAGCGGTTGGCTGCCCATGCTAGCGCACAATAAGTTCGTTCCACATCTGAATATCTGGCTTTATATTCTGTAAACTTCTAGCTTAGATAGTAAATGACATGTTCTTTCTTTTCTGATTCATCATGTTGCCCTAGTACTGATCCTATGGACTCGTTTAGCACGGTCAAGTATAAAAGAAGAGGTCTTCCTGGAGTTGGTGGGACTAGGATAGGTGGGTTTTGCAAGTTTTACTTTATCTTATGCAAAGATTCTCGACATTCATCATTCCACTGCATTAGTTGATTCTTATGTAGTAACTTAAAGATTGGTTTACATATAGCCTTTAATTGAGATATGAAACGGGCTATGAAATTCAACCTTCCTAAGAACCCACAGACTTCTTTTTCTGCACTAGGAACAGGCATCCCCACTATGGCCTTTACTTTATCGGGATTCACTTCGATTCCTTTCTCACTGACAATGAACCCAAGCAACTTTCCAGAGCTGGCCCTAAAAGTGCTTTTAGCCGGATTCAACCTGAGTTTGAATTTTCTCAGGCGTTCAAAGAGCTTTCGTAGGTCAATTAAGTGACCCTCTTCGGATTTGGATTTGGCAATAATATCATCCATATAGACCTCTATCTCTTTACGTATCATGTTGTGAAACAGAGTTACCATCGCTCTTTGGTAAGTGGCACCAACGTTTTTTAACCCAAAAGACATTACTTTGTAATAGAAGGTTCCCCATAAAGTAATCAAAGTAGTTTTTTCCATGTCTTCGGGTGCCATCTTGATTTGGTTATACCCAGAAAATCCATCCATGAATAAGAAAATGGAATGTTGGGCCGTACTATTAACAAGAACATCAATATGTGATAATTAAAAGTCATCCTTTGGGCTAGCTCTATTCAAGTCCCGATAATCAACACAAATTTGTACCTTCCCATCCTTCTTCGGGACCGGAACAATGTTGGCCACCCATTCAGGGTATTTAGAGACAGTCAAGAACCCAGCATCCAACTGTTTGGTTATCTCTTCTTTAATTTTCAAGAGCATTTCTGGCTTCATCCTTCTCAACTTCTGCTTTATGGGGATGCAACCAGGTTTCAATGGTAACCTGTGTTCAACGATACAGTTATCTAATCCCGGCATATCCTGATATGATCAAGCAAACACATCACTGAATTCGACCAATAATTATATTAATCCCCTCGTATGTTTACTACTGAAAAAGGTGTCGATCTTGATTTCTTGTTTGTTTTCTTAACTCCCCAAATTTATGACTTCAACAATTCTAGATGGGGAGAATTTCTTTAGCTTCCTGATCTAGCAGCCTTAGTAATTCAGGGGAATGTTCATCGGACTCTTCGTCCTCCACACTTGTTAAATCAAAATCATGATGGGAGAAAACAATTTTATTATTTTGGGATTCAATTTTAGATCTGTAATTTATTTAATATAAAAAGGCAGAATAAGGAAAATGACAATTGAACTTAATATTTATTTATTTGAAATGATAGAGGAAACATGTTTTACCCTTATTAAAATTCATCCTAAGGCTTTAGGCATAGCCAAAGGATCCAAACAGAAACCTACAAAGTGAACAATTACTTTGAAATGAAATTTATGATCTCTAGAAACTCAACAGTTTCCCAATTACACAACACAGTATCTGAAGAACAAAGGTAAATCAAGTCCTCTTCACCCTTGGAATCATCATCGATGACCGCCACTTGGTCTGGAGATGTCAGGCCTGCACTCCTGAAGCTTTGATAAAGGTCATAGATAGGGATCCTTGCAGTTAGGGGTTCTTGATTTTCTAACCGTGCAAATCGTTTTTCTCTTTTATCTGCGAAGACCTTCACTCTTTTCATTGGCGATGGCTGAAATCCTAGCCCAAAGCCGTTCTTGTTCTCCTTAACCCATAACGGTTCTACTCCTCTATCAAGCATATTCCCAAGCCTTTTCCCTAGCTGGAATCTAGATTTCATCATTACTTTAGCCATCATCATAGGAGCTTTGGAAGGACGAGCTAGTTGTAACCCTTCACTTACATAAGTGGTATGAGTAATTTCCAATGATTGGAAGGAAGTCTCAAGACTCTTTTTGGCCGTTTCTATGTATGGAGTTGACATAGGCTTGCTAATGAGGAAAACTCCCTCACTAGAAATAATGATTAGCTTGTTGTCTACAATAAATTTTACCTTTTGATGGAGGGTAGATGGAACCACACCGACAGAATGTATCCAAGGCCTCCCCAATAAGCAGCTATAAGCAGGATTGATATCCATCACTTGAAACAATACGTTGAAGGTGCATGGGCCCACTTAGATGGGGATCTCGATATCTCCAATGACCTCTTTTCCAGTGCCGTCGAAAGCTCTTACTACCATTGAGCTTGTCTTCACATGTGTCCCATAAAAAATGAGTTGATTTAAAGTGGACTTTGGCATGATATTCAGAGAGGAACTATTGTCAATTAGAACCTTGGCTAGGATATGATCCCGACACTTGATAGAGATGTGTAATGCCTTGTTATGACCTCTCCCTTCGGTAGGTATCTCTTCATCGGTGAAAGTTAAGTAGTCATTTGAGGCAATATGCCCCACTATCCTTTCGAACTTCTCCGGCGAAATATCTTTCACAACATGTGCTTTTTTTAGGACTTTCAATAACCTTCCATGATGTGGTTCTGAATCCAATAAGAGAGATAACAAGGGTATTTTCATAGGAGTGCGATTTAACTGGTTGAGGACTTGGTATTCACTTTGCTTAATGAATTTCAAGAATTCACAAGCATCTTCCTCTGTTATTCCCTGGGAGGGTCTTGTTCTTTGTCTTTACCACGACTTTCTTTTTCACTTATAGGCACATCCTCCTTTCTCAAGTTTTCAGGAGCATAAATCCGTCCGCTCCTAGTCATTCCATTCGTCTCAGAAATATTGGTTACCGAGGATGACGATTCTTTTAGGAGTTGAGGGATTACATCCACCTCATACTTCCATGGTACTGCATGGGTATCTTTCTATGAAAATGGAGATGGGGTCCTGACTGTCAAGGATGAATATTGAATAACGGGCTGAACGCCTTTGTCATAGTAGAGCACTAGAGGCTTTGGTGTACCTAGGCTGACTGAGCTAGAGTCATGTTCTTCTTGGATTATTACACTTTCATGAGGGTAACAGTAAATCTCTACCAAATGTGTGTCCAATAATCCTTACAAGGCATCAAGAAAATTAGGATCAGTGGACACTTGATCAAGATTAAGATTTGGAATTTTGGTTATCATTCCTTTCTTGCAAAGTTGAGTGTATATCCAAGGAAAAGAGATTTTCACTTCCACCACTCTTTTAACACGACTAATTTCCTCGTCCTCCAGGACTGCATCTACTCCTGAGGTCCCATGATTAGGTAGAGGGTTGGTCGAGATATTTGGATTTCCCTCCCGAAAATTAAGCCATTTTGCCCTAATCAAGTCTCGGACCTTGAATTTAAAAGCGATGCAGTTTTTCGTTGAATGACCCGGTGCTCCACCATGATAATCACATTTAGCATTAGGGTCGTATCCCTTAGGATACAGTAGTTCCACTGGTTTCATTGGGCAAGGTACAACCAAAGTATTCTTGATGAGAAGTGGTAACAATTTAGTATATGACATGGGAATTGGGTCGAACTGTGCGGGTGCACGTTCGTTGTTTGGTTTTCTGGACGTGGGATTTTCATTGGGATTAGGTACCCACTGTTGTGTTGAAGGTGAAGGATTTCTAAAATTTTGGTTATGTGGTGATTGATAAGGTTAAGGATATAGAAATGATGGGGTTCCAAAAGCAGCAGCTATGTATGGATGAGGTCTGTAGGATGGATGGGGTGATTGGAAAACATATGGATGTTGGTAGGTGGTGGGATTTGGTGGCCTTGGGTTTCCATATACAAAATTTGTTTCTTCGTCTCTTCTTTTTACTGCCCGAGTTACGATCTTCCCTGCTGTGGATGTTCTAGATGCTCCTTGGGGAACTTTGCCAGTTCTCATCCCATTTTTAATTCTTTCTCCAATCACTACTATATCAGAGAAGTTTGATGAGATACTCCCAAGCATTCTGTCATAGAAGGGTGCCTGGAGAGTATCAATGAACATAGCAACAAGCTCTTTTTCGATCAAAGATGGTTCCACTTGGGCTGCTAATTCTCTCCACCACTGAGCATATTCCTTGAAGGATTCATTTTCTTTTTTGGACATATTCTACAACTGGAGTCTATCCGGTGCCATGTCCATATTCTACAACTGGAGTCTATCTGCCATGTCCTTCCAATATCGGATGCGTGTCCTTTCAAGATGTGTGTACCAACTAAGAGCTGGCCCAGTAAGACTGTCCTGGAAGAAGTGGATCAGTAGCTTCTCATCATAAGAATATGCAGCCATCTTTCGACAATACAATGTCAAATGGTTGCGCGGACAGGTGGTACCCACGTATCTGTCAAATTCAGGCAGCTTGAACTTTAAAGGGATAACTACATCTGGCACGAAGCATAATTCAGCAACATTTGTTGTACCTAGACTGTTTCCTCCTTCAACTACCCGGAGCCTCTCTTCCAACGGCTCTATTTGCCCTCTTGGCAAGTAGCAGTGACAGTATTTGGGTTTATTGTGTTGGAAATATGCACTAAAAGCCTATATAGAACGCATAATTTTGAATAAGTCATTTTTTGTTAAATAGTTTAACAAACTTTATTTATCCTTAGAGTAATAGGTCATATGAGAGTTATTCCTAAAATGTCCCTAGTCAAGTATTTACGTGGGGACATGTAAATACATTAAGACTAGTGTGTGAGTGTACTGATGATCTGATCTCACAGATCATGGATATAAATGATATCAAGTCTTCACACGGGTACACGTTAAGAGTAATAATGTACTGGACAGACCCACCATGAGAACGTTGCATGGATCGTTACATGAATGTCATAAACGATTCTCAATGTGATAATGCTATATGTAGTCCTTTGACCTGAAGTCACTACAATTCCTACATAAGGAGTTTGTTGTTTTAATACAATCAAAAGTCTTTTATAACAAGAGGACTATAAAGGTTGTGGTTAGATAATGAACAAATTATACAGAGGGATGTGAGTGATATAGATGGGATTTGTCTCTCCTATGTGACAGGAGTGATATCTATAGGCCACTTGATAGAGTGAGACTGAGGAAATGCATGGCCATGCTAGAAAGAATAAATATTGGATATTTATTTGGATAAAGTCTACTCCGGTATCAAGTAAAATAAATTGGACCGTACAAGGATGACACGACCATGCCTTGGGCCCAATTAGGATGTTGTGACAAAAGGAATAAACATATAAAATAATTATCACTTATAGGTTATGTTGATAATAAATAATATTCAGACATAATGATGCATTGCTAGATACCGCTCTTATTTTATATTAATAATAAAATAGTTTATTATTAATATAATCGAGTATTTTACCTATAGGGTCACACACATAGAGTAAGCCCATCAGAAAATAACTTTTTATTTTAGTTGGACTAAAATAAAACTATTGGGCCTAACTCATTTAGAATGAGTAAGGAGCCCACTCTTTAGAGAGCAAATTAGGTCAAAACTAAGCCTAGAAATAGAGCATAAGATGCTCATAGGCGGCTAACCCAAAAAGAGACATAAAGTACGCAAAAGTTGCAAAAGCTACACGCCGCCAAACTAGCATTTGGAAGGTGTAGCATTTCTGGTGGGAGTACTCGTGTGGACTCCTAAAGGACGAGGCTACGATTGCTTTGATATTCTTCAAGAGGTAATCCTAAAACGCAATATTTTTTTGTGTTTGTCTTATGCTTTGAAACATGGCGCTTTGTAAATCCTATGGGAATCCTTGTATTTCCGCTGCTCATACACTAGGGATTTCCTAACAGTGGTATCAGAGCTTGATTGCAAAACCGTGTTTTGGGTAAATGTTTATTTAAAGAACATCTAAAAACAATTTCTTTTACGAAAAGAATTGTAAAGGTTGAATCCTTTTGCAAAGGTTGCATCTTTTATTAGATATGTTACAAAGGTTGTATTTTTAATAAGATATTATATAAAGGTTGCATTTTTATGAGATATGTTGCAAAGGTTGCACCTTTTGAAAGCTAATATCAATTTATTTTTGTTTTGTGTATATTGATTGCTTTTCTTAGCATTTTAATTAAAGAACATGTTTTTGGGATGTGCTTTATTATATGAACATGTTGTATGTTGCAATGATAATTGTTTTATATGTGTTCTAATTATAAGGCATATTTTATGTTCGTTTAATTAAATTAAAATCAAGGGTTGTATGCAATGCACGTCTATATGCTTTCTCTTTTATAATATGAATTGTTCATGTGAGATTGTGTTTAGAAAGTTTAAGAGTTAAACCCTAGCCGTAATGAAAACTAAGATTCAAAAGTTAAAACCTAGCCGTAATGGTATTTTATTTATTTGTAAATGTTACAAATAAAATATATGATTTTAATATTATACATTAAATTCGATTTGTAAAAGTTGCAAATCAAATTTTAATTGTTTGTTAAATTTAAAGTTTGTAAGAGTTACAAATTTAAATAATTTATTCTTATTAATTTTAATAGGATTTGCATCGTTTGTGATCTTTTTAAAATTAATGTGATTTGTAAGAGTTATAAATTTAAATAATTTATTCTTATTAATTTTAATAGAATTTGCATCGTATGTGATCTTTTTAAAATTAATGTAATTTGTAGGAGTTACAAATTAATTCATATTTATTAAATTTAATATGATTTGTAATTGTTGCAAATAGAAGATAAGATCTTTATTAAATTTAATAATTTTAAAATCAAATATTTAATCCTTAATAAATTTGATAGGATTTGCAAAAGTTGCAAATTAAAGATAAGATCTTTATCAAATTTAATAGGATTCAAAATAAAATATCTTGAACTCTAGAGATAAGGTTTAAAATTTAAACCTTAATCGTTCCTAAAAATAAGATGATTGTTGATACTCTAGAGATAAGGTTTAAAAGTTAAACCTTGACTATTCTTATTTTAAGATAGTTGTTGGGGTCAGAAGATAAGGTTTAAAAGTTAAACCTTAGCCGTTCAAAAATTTATGATTCAAGAGTTGAAACTTAAAATTGGGATTTCAAATTGTTTGAAATCATATCCAAATATTTTGAGCTGTTAATGGTCAGTGGGACGTTCTGGCTAGGAAAGACTTGGTACTTAAGCGGTCACACCGGACCCACCTCTCTTTCCTGGGAACTAACTTGATTACAGTACTAAATTTTTGGGATGGAACGCTACTCGGCACCCTATAAAGGGTAGCCTTCCCTTGACCCTGTCTGTTGAATGGTCAACGAAGCCGCCAAACTTCTTTGCGTAGTTTTCCTTTTATGACCCCACGTGTTTAATTATGTGTTTTAAAATTTATTTTATTTTAAATACAATTGATTACTTTATTAATTGATTAATTAACACGTCCAACGATGAATGGTTATGGTCTTAGATTTTTTATTTAATTTTAAATACAGCCTGCGTGCTGTGCCTTTCTCTATTCTTAAATTTCTTCTCTCAACCCTTCACTCATATGTAAAATGAGTTTTCTTTATTACCTTATAATCTAGAAGAAGCCAACAAGGTGGAGACCTAGAAGAAACCTAGCATGGTGACTCTTGATGGGTATGACCTTGAAAGGAACAAAGGAGTAGTGACTCTAAGAGGATGGTGGTTTCAAGAAGTAGGACTTCACGAAGTCAAGAAACCATAGTTCCTTTAGGTTTATTTTATTTTATTTTCTAGCAAGGCCATAACTATCTCACAATTTTGATTGCATGTTTTGGGGTTTTATTTTGCGTTAAAGCGTTTAATGAAAGTCAGTAATGAACAATAAGAAAATTGAAATCCCTCAAGCCCGACAATTATACCTTCCAATAAGTAATAACGTCTAACTTGATATAAATAAAGTGCAGGTTACGTCATAGTTGGGTGCCTTTATTTATGGTTAGTAGGACATGATTGGATAATTGGATTATCCAAGTATAACTTATTAAGTTTTATTCAAATAGATATTTTTCAATTGGATTGGAAAAGCCTAAAGGTATGAACAGTCTAAAATGCGTTCTAATAAACAACAGTCATCAATGCTAGTTTCAATAAAGTGTAGGTTCTGCCAAAGTAGGGTGCTTTTATTGATATTAGTAAAGGATGATGGATAATTGGATTATCCAACCATTTGTTATTGGACTTATCTAGGTAACTTTAATCAGATTGAAGAACCTAGAAGCGTTAATATTAAGTTTAAACGCCTTCTAATAAGTAACACTCGTTGAGACTAATGTCAATAAATAGTGGGCCTGCCAAAGTAGGGTGCTATCATTTATACTAGTAAGGCACGATGGGATAATTGTAATATCCAAATTGTTTTTATCAGGCCTAAACTTAACTAAGTTTTTCAATTGGATTAAAAATAACTTTGAGGCGTAAGGATTGAGCTTAAATTCATAAGATGAATAAGGGTAAAGAGTTACCCACTCAATCATCCAAGAGTTGCATGAGATGCAATTGGAAATGTGTTTCCTACCTAAATAACCAAGGGTTGGGCGATCAGCCAAAACTGACTCAACACTAGGCCAAATATAGATCTTGGCCCACTAGAAAAATCTTCCAACAGAATTTTTTTATGATTCAGTGAGGGTATTTGTTTTTGACTCAAAATAATGGGAGGCAACATATTTATTTAATGACCAAAATTTAAATATGTTTTAAATAGAAGTGATAGATTTGCATGTAATTTGTTTTAGAATAACCATGACAAACCAAATATTGTTTTTGTTGCAATCTGTCCTTTGGAAGGACACTTTATCTAGAAAAATGCCTAGATAGGTATTGAGACTTGAGAATTATCTTCATTAAAGATGAAGCGACAGTGTGTCATATTTGGCTTATATATCATCTATGGTTGGGTCTTGAATACCCTATGGAGCCTACATAAACTCTGAGCTGTAAAAGGCAATATGAATATATGGAAGATATACGATATGATCGTATACAGACTCTATTAAGGCCGAGTTGGTCTGGAAGTCTAAAAGGTGATTAAGAAAGGAAATTGTTTCCAGTTTTAGCCAAATAAGACATTGAAATAATTTGTCTAAAGAACTTGAAGGAGTTCAAAAGAAAGGGAAGTAAGACTTCCACTACAGGTCATGTTATAGAAGTCAAGTTATTTTACTTCACTAACATTAGTATCAGATACTAGTAGTAGATCTCAAATTTTGAAAGATCAAGGAAGTAGATCACTTGTTAAGGGTAGATAAATCTGTGTAAAATTGAGCAAAAGTTGCTATAATAAAGATAAGATCTTTACCTATTGGGCTAGTTAGTGAACTAGACATTGTGCATATTGTTTCTTGTTAGACAAGAAATGTTTTTCTTATTATAAAATAACTTTATTTCTTCAAATAGATATTAATGCACAATTGAGTAATGGATTCCATATCCTAAATCTCAAAACACCCATCTATAATAACTGTCAAAGTAGGTTAAAATAAGTGATTTTGAACCTTACTTACATGGTACTGTCTCCTAAGGCAAATGGATAAGAAACATATTTCTAAATATCATTAATGTGGTGATCCGGTCTCAATACCGGTATCCGTCCTACAAGACATATTTCAACGTCTTTGTCAATTCGCCAGTGTGTGACCAGTGTCATCGGTATACATCCAGGCTCTAATTCCATATCAGGCGCTCTCCCTATACCGGTTGTCCAGGATAACACCATGACACCGGATAACTCACACGTCACTATGCAGAAGACAAAAGGCATTGCTACAGGGACCGATCAATAATTCCCTACACTACGAGCCAAAGTCTGCTCACGGGAATGATCAACTTGTCCCCTGATTCTAGTCTATACACTCTACGCTCAATATAATATAGCCACTTGACCCAATCATGCTGGCAAGTGCATAATAAAATAATAATATATAGTGCTATTGGAAGTTAGTGGTTCCCCACTAATATGTCCTCGTATTTCGAGCCAATCAGGTATATGAACTCTCTTCATCAATGAGGGGAGGGATCTTTTTGACTAAATCTACTTAAGATTACTCTCTAAAAAACATTCCTCACTTGGAATATTATCACTGACTTGAGCGTCGGAGAATCTTTGCAGGTGACACCACCTTTCGCCCACACCAACGCGTTAGGCCGGTGTGAAGGACCTCCAGAACGCCCAATCCGCCCTCCTTATACAAGGACAACGGATATTTACATCGGATACTCATACATCCGGTCTTCTGCACTGAATCTTCATACTATTTATGATTGACTTGACACCGGATCTTTAGACCCCGGTTCAGGACAGATCATTGGCACGCCCAGTGGGACACGATAAAGTTATCCCACCTCTCGTTTACAAAGTCTGACCTTGCGTCATGGAAGGCAATGGAAGAAACATATCTGATGGGCATGTAGAAGATGTGACGGCCCAAGAACAACCAACGAACAGACGCTTGGTTTTTGAGTCACCTGTCAAAAGTTCAAGAAGAATGGTGCAAGTATCTGCACCCGATCCAAGAGATGAGATGATACGGAAATTGATGGAGGAGTTAGTAGAATTAAAACGCGAAAGACAGAACTTGGGAGAGAAATCAACATCCCAAACTGGTGGGACACACCATACAACCGACGGGGAAAAATCCACAACTCTCCAATACTCAAACATCCCCACGTTTGAGGGAAGAGGACAGACCCACGTTTCTGATGATGAAGCTACTCGAGGGAAGAGGGAGCTAACTACAGCACCCCCGGTAACTTACAAACTCAAAGTTCCTTTTTCAAGGAGGCTTATGAGCATCCACATCCCCAAACATCTTCAAACCACTCAGCCACTCTCCATTGGAAAGTATAATGGCGAAACTGATCCTACTAAGCATCTTGATGCTTACGTATTTGAAGCCATGTACTTAGGGGCTGATGAAGATGTGATGTGTCGAATGTTCCCACGGACATTATCAGAAGAGGCCCTCGGTTGGTTTAAAGGTCTACCTTCTGGATCTATAGATTCTTGGGCTGAAATAATAGCTACTTTTGAAACTCACTTTGTCATCTCTAGAGATGTGCCCAGGACATCTCATACTTTGGCTTAAATTAAGCAAGGCGAAAACGAAGGCTTAAAAGATTTCCTGAAGAGGTTCTACAAGGAAGCATCCCTGGTTCCTAACCTCACAGAGTCCATTAAGCTGCATATCGTTATCGAGGCGTTGCAGCCAGGATCAGCTTTTGCTCTCTCATTAGCAAAGAGCCCACCAGTAACATTTGAGGAGTTCAGGAAAAAGGCCTCAAAGTACGTGAGTATAGAGATGCACCTAGAAGCTATGGCTGCAAAGAAAAAGCCACCAACACCACCTTCCCAACCCCAGAAGGGTAAGGAGAAAATGAGGTCAGAACGCATGGAGAGGCCATTCACCAATCACAAAGCTAATAACCCCTCTCCTCGACCTCGAGAAAGGCGTGTTAATTCCTTCAGCCATTATGCACCTCTATCAGCCAAGCCATCTCAGATTTTGAGAGAGGTCGGATGGCCAGCTTTCAGCATCTATGGCATTAGAAGGCCAGCCCTATGAAGAGACCAGGGAACCCCCGTAAGTATTGTGATTTTCATGAACAGAATGGTCATTCCACTGATGAATGCCAAGCTCTAAAGAACGCAGTTAAAACACTAATTAGAGAAGGCAAATTAAAGCAATACCTGTTCAAAGAAAAATCCTTTGACAGGGCAGATCGGAATGAGAAAAGAGAAAGAGATCCAGACGACGGGGATGACGATAACCGTAATCCGGTTAGAAAATTCTCTGCTATGGAGAAACAAAAAGGTGTAATGACTGATGAAACAGCACATAGAGATAACATACCTCAGCAACAGGTCAAGGCCGGCGTGAAGTCATTGATATGATCACTGGAGGGTTCGCTGGGGGAGGAGTTTCAATTACAGCCCAGAAGAATCATCATAGAATGATTCTGTCTGTATAAGGAAAGGTTAAAGACAATTGTCCTTACAGAGGAGGGGTTGAAGCTCCAATAATTTCATTCTCTGATGAGGATTTTGGCCCTACCATTCCTGGTGGAGATGATGCTGTAGTCATCGTTGCAGTCATAGCCAACAAGGACGTCTGAAGAATCCTTGTTGACCAGGGAAGTTCCTGTGATGTTATTTTTTATAACTGCTTTAAAAAGATGGGTTTTAATGACTCAGACTTACAGCCTTACACACAGGAACTAACAGCTTTCAATGGTGCAAAGCAACCAACAAAGGGATACCTTGACACCCTTATCTCTTTTGAAGGCGAGCCAGGAGCCAGAACGGTTAAATCCCGAGTGCTGGTAATCGATGTCGAGTCACCATTTAACGGCATCATAGGACGCCCCACCCTGAATGCTATGGAGGTAGTCGTTTCAACTCCACACCTCCTTATCAAGTTTATTGATAAAGACAATGTTGTCTCATCCATCCGAGGTAACCAGGAGATGGCCAGGTATTGCTACAACCTGAGCCTGAATATGACAAAGTTGGAAGCATCCAACAAAAAGAGGAAACTCAATGATTCTGGAGCAGCTGCTGGTTCTGTGAGCCTTGTCGACTTGGACCCTAGGGCGGATTTGCACATTGATCTGTCCAACCCATCAAAGCCTACACCGGATGGAAGTTCCAGGGACATCGTTTTGGGAGATTCTTCAGAAAAGGTCACCCATATTAATGACAAGCTAGATAAAGAAATGGAGCAGCGACTATTGATGCTCCTACAGGAGTTCAAAGACCTCTTTGCTTGGACCGCAGCCGATATGCCTGGCATTGACCCTGCTTTCTGTTGTTATAAATTATCTGTCTACCCAGAGACGAGACCGGTTGCCCAAAAGAAGAGAAGATTGGGACCAGAGAAGCAGAAAGCAGCGTGCCAACAAACCGAGGAATTACTGAAGGCCGGATTTATCAGGGAAATCCATTATTCCTCTTGGCTCTCTAATGTAGTAATGGTCCGGAAAGCCAATGGCAAATGGAGAATGTGCATTGACTATGTGGACCTTAACCGTTATCCTTATCCTCTTCCCAATATAGATCGGATGGTAGACGATTCCTCTGGTTATCAATACCTGAGCTTCATGGATGCGTACTCAGGTTACAACCAAATTCCGATGTGCGAAGAGGATCAGGAGAAGACAACTTTTGTCAATGATCGTAGTGTCTTTTGCTACATAGTTATGCCCTTTGGCCTGAAAAATGCCGGGGCCACATACCAGCACATGATCAACAAGGTGTTTGAGGGCATGCACACCAAGCTTGTCAAAGTGTACATCGACGACATCATAGCCAAAACACCAGTTGGAGGTGATCATATTGACGACCTACGCCAAGTGTTTACTCGCTTGAGAGAATTTAACATGAGGTTAAACCCATTGAAATGCACCTTCGTTGTCCCAGCTGGGAAGTTTTTGGGTTTCATGTTGACTCAACGCGGTATTGAAGCCAATCCAGGGAAATGCCAAACAATTCTTAACATGCAGAGCCCTAAAAATCTGAGGGAAGTCCAATCCCTGAATGGCAAAGTAGCAGCCTTGGCACGGTTCATGCCAAAGATGGCTCACAGGTCACTTCCTCTATACAAAGTGCTAAAAAAGTCCAAGAAATTCGAGTGGGGACAGGAACAAGAACAAGCATTTCAAGAGCTTAAAGAAGTGTTGTTCAAACCTCCTATTCTAGCAAAGCCTGACCCCGAAGACACGCTCATCCTATACTTAGCTATTTCAGATGAAGCTTTGGGCGTAGCCTTAGTAAAGGAAACTCCTGATGGACAGAGACCGGTCTATTTCACCAGTAAAACCTTACAAGGTGCTGAGATCCGGTATCAAAATATTGAAAAGGCCGCCCTCGCTGTTGTTTGGGCCTCTCGACGGTTACGATCGTACTTTCACACATATCCAATCTTGGTAAGAATGGACCTTCCACTCGGCTCTGTGTTAACCAAACCTGACCTCGCTGGTAGGATGATCAAGTGGTCCATTGAACTCTCAGAATTTGATGTATCCTATGAACCTCGAGGCGCTATTAAAGCTCAGATCTTGGCAGATTTTATTGTGGAAATGACAGGGATAGATCCAGCTACACCTCACATTCACTGGACCATCTACGTTGATGGTTCATCAAATCAGAAGGGCTTTGGTGCAGGGGTAGTTCTTGAAAGTGACGATGGAGTACACTTGGAGATCTCCCTTCGTTTTAATTTCAAAACTTCTAACAACCAAGCTGAATACGAAGCTTGCTTGGCCGGACTACGAGCTGCGATCGACATCGGAGCCTCTGAGGCAACGCTCTGCAGTGACTCACAGCTTTTGATTTCACAGATCTTGGGAGATTATCAAGCCCGTGAGCCTCAACTCCAATTATACTTAAACTGCGTCAACGAGTTAAGAGAAAAATTCTCAAAGATGGAATTTAAGCACGTTCCACGCGAAGAGAATATAAGAGCGGATATACTCTCCAGGCTGGCAAGCACCAAACGACCTGGTAGCACCACAACATTGGTCCAAAGCACTCTGACATCACCCAGCATTCCTCTTTTCCCTTCTCTAAACGCCATAATGACCAATTCCCTTTACGATGACACATGGATGGCCCCCTACATCCGTTATTTGGCCGATGGGCAGTTGCCCACCGATGAGAAGGAAAAGAAAAGAATAAGAAGAAAATTGCCATACTTTACTATGATTGATGGCAACCTTTACAGAAGGGCACTTTCAGTACCTTACTTAATCTGTCTAAAAGAGGACGAGGTACAAGGAGTGATGGAAGAAGTGCACGAAGGATAATGTGGGCACCACGCCGGAGGAAGAAGTCTGATGAGAAAAATCCTTAGGGCGGGGTACTGGTGGCCCACGATAAAGCAGGATTCCATTGACTTTGTCAAGAAATATGACGCCTGCCAAAAATTCTCTAATCTCCACCATACACCGGCAGAAGAACTCTTCACATCCGCTGTTCTATGGCCGTTCTACCAATGGGGTTTGGATATTTTGGGCCCTTTCCCAACTGCCCCTGGAGGCATCAAATACCTCATTGTAGGGGTTGATTATTTCACTAAGTGGATTGAAGCAGAGCTAGTGGTGCACATAACTTCAGCCCAAACTCGTCGTTTTATGTATGAAAATATTATAACACAATTCGGAGTCCCAGCACGGGTTATCACAGACAATGGCACTCAATTCACGAACAGGAAATTCACAGATTTACTCGAACGGTTAGGAATAGCCCAGATATTTTCCTCTGTTGAACATCCCCAAACCAATGGCCAAGCTGAAGTGGCCAACAGGGAGGTGCTGAAAGGACTAAAGAAACGTCTAGGCGAGGCCAAAGGCGGATGGACGAATCAGTTGTGCCACGTCCTCTGGGCATATCGAACAACGCCTCATTCTTCCACCAATGAATCCCCGTATCGCCTGACCTACGGGGTTGAGGCAATGATACCTGTAGAACTGCAAATTGCTTCTACTAGGGTCAAGTATTTCTCTGAAGAAAGCAACAACGCTAACTTAGCATCAGAAATGGATGTCATACAAGAGCTCAGAGAGGTTGCATTCATTAGAGATCAAGCCATCAAAGCCAAAGCTGCCCTTCGATATAACAAACGAGTCCAATCAAGGACTTTCAACATCGGGGATTTGGTTTTGAGGAAAGCAAGTGTGGGAAACAAATTTGCTCATCAAGGCAAATTAGCCCCGAACTGGGAGGGCCCTTACAGGGTATCCGAGGTCGCTGGTAAAGGCTCTTACCGCCTTGAAAACCTTGATGGCACACCGATCCGAAACAAATGGAATACCCAGAACTTGCGCATTTATTACAGCTAGCTACTGAAGCAACATGCACTCTTCTCTCCTCACTTGAGAGTGTTCGACGGAGAAACCAATATTATTATCCCAGCTATGCTTTTATTGTAATTCTTATTTTTGCTCAATAAGAATCTTATATATCAACTTAACTCTTTTGAGTTTTTCTTATGCTGTCATTTTCAGTCTATCCGGCGTGCACAAACATATTCAGGACGGATGATCTCAACTACCTATTTTGTAGTTGACGATGTAACTCCTCGAATGTGCTTGAACAATTGAAGACCTGGGCATAGTAGGATTGATCCTCTTGCAAGGATCATACCGAATCCCAGGAAAAGGGCGCAGCAGGATCAGACCTTTTTCACAAGGCTGTAACAAACCCCTTTCGAAGGCCCTGATTGTAGGATTAAACCGAACTCTGGGTACGGTTAGTAAGTTTGGCTGAACACCGTCGAAGGCTTGGATTGTAGGATCAAACCGAACTCCAAGTACGGTTAGTAGGTATGGCCGAACACCGGAGAAGGCTTGGGCGTAGTAAGCTGGTTCTTGTCCAAACCACGCTGAACCCCGAGTAACGGGCGCAGTAGGTTCAGGATTAGCCCTGATCTGAACCCCGTGTTAAAGTCTCGGATTGTAGGATTAAACCGAACCCCGAGTACGACTAGTAGGTCTGGCCGAACGTCGGTGAAGAATCGTCAATGGGTAAAACCAAAGACCGACTAAAGAACGGTTAGTAGGACCAAACCGAACGCCAAATACGACATGGGCTGTAGGATCAAAACCGAACCCCGATCAGAATTTTGGATTGTAGGATCGAACCGAACTCCAAGCACAACAAGTAAGTTATTCTGAACTCCGGATTAACATTCTCTTTCGAAGTCCCTTATTTGGGAACTTCATGATTTCAAAGTTCGGGTCATCAATTCTCCAGTCGGCATTATTTATTCGAAGCCCGACTCATGAATTTCGACTCAAGAATAATTTGTTCAGGTACGCCCTTATCTGAAGCATATTCACCTGAAGTATTTGAAAATTCTCCATTCGATACCATGCCGGGCAGCAGTCGGAGAAATTTCACTCGGTGAAATCTTACCCTAGAGTATCACCCTCGGGTATGCCTCTCAGACATTTTCATCCGAAACATTTCATTTGGAAATTCTCCACTCGGCGCGTGCAACGCAAAAGTCGAAGATAAGTCACTCGCTGACTTCCCGTTCGGAAATCCCTCATTCGGTGATCCCCTGTTCGGAAAACTTCCACCCGGTTTAATATCAAGTGGGAATCGGAGATATTTTATTCGGAATTTTTCTCATCCGTTCCCCGAGTCAGAAAATAATTCACTCTGTGATTTCCCATTCAGAAATTATCCACTCGGTGATACATCACATGGAAATCGGACGTCTTCCACGGCAGAATTGAACTCCGAGTGTAATGAGTACAATAAAACCGAATGCGACTGAAAAATCACTCAGAACCTTTCACTCGGAAATCTTCACTCAACAAAAATTCCACTCAGAAATCTTCACTCAGCAGAATTTTCACTCGGAAATTCTCACTCAGAAGAACTTCCACTCGGAAGTTTCACTCGGAATTTGTTCAATCAAATATTCGCTCAGAACTGATCACCCAACAATACTGGGGGACAGTATCAACAGCCTAACGAATATTTCGAGGGATGAACTCTTAGTGAAACATTCTCACAATCACTTCCCCTCAAGATTAACATTGCAAGCCGTTCTCATGACAATAGCATGTTCCCTCACAACGGCGATCCCCATTATGGTACTTACAACCAAAAGGCCTGATCTTCAAGGAGCAAGGTACACTTTTTACCAGGCTTGTATACCAAACGTGTGATTCCAGAAAACGACTTCATCACACCAAATTATCCATACTTGACAAAAGATACTCTATCTTTTCTGTCAAACCAAGCCTTTAGCTATCAAAGTGCCCATACATGAGAACGATAGTTATATGTCCCTATCCGTTCTTTATCCTGCATGTTCAAATCCAGATTGAAGGTTATATGTTAATATCCGTTCTTCACTCTATGTACTTAAATCCGGAATGATTCATTACACATGCAATCCTTCTATCGAAGCTGTTTTCAACTGACAAACATATAAAGGCAAATTGTTCTTTTATTGATCAAATATTAAATTACACGAAGGAATTCATTCAGTAATCTGGAGCTGATCCCGGAACACAGCAGATTTGAATCAATAAAAACTAAGACAAGGAGGACACTATTTCTTTTGGCTCGTCTCTCCGTCCTTTCCTTTGCCTTTACCTCCGACCTTGCCTCCCCCATCACCAGTAGCCTTAGTTGCTTCAGTACTAATGCTTGTTCCTTCGCTTATAGGCTTCAGGAGAGAAGGTTTCATTGACTGACCTTCAGGTAGAGGAGCAAACTTGTACGGGGTGTTAGGCGGATCCTCCTGACGATTATTAACAACGGCCACCAGTTTCCCTTGGTTAAACTCATAGAACAGATCAATACCGTTCAGATTAAGTTCCACTTTGGGATTCCGGTATTGAACTTGACGAACAGCCAGCCCGAAAGATTCCTTGACTGCTTGGTCACACATATCTACAGCCTCATCCAAATCCGCTTTCAAAGTTTTGACTTCGTCAGTCGAACCCGCCAACTTTAAAAGCAACTCCTTCTCCTTACGTGACCAGTCTTATGCTCCTTGGGAGTAAACGACCTTGGCGTCCTTCAATTCTTCCGTTAATTTGGCCGAATGCTCCTTCTCTGTACAAAGGCTAGCATGGAGGTCGGAATTGGCTTTCTTCTGATTAAGTATCTGGACCTCCAGCTCCTTAACAAGATATTTCAGACTGGCAATTTCCTCGTCTTTTTTATACCCTTCCTCTTTGGAAGCCTCTAATTTATTCTCCAGTCGGAGGATGCTTGCCTTATCCCTAGCAGCAGCAATGTTAAGGTCATTAACCTTGCCAACCAATTTACTAAGCCTTTCATTATCTTCTGAAAGCTTACGAACTGACTTCAGAAGACCGGACAATTCTGCCAAGTGCCTCTGTCCGGCATCACAAGCTTTGGTTACTTCTTCGCTTTCTAATGGAGTCTTTAGCTTGTATGGAGACTCAGGAATGCATTCAGGCACAGGACCCTCATACATAAGGTATTGGGCAAGACCGGGATTGCCATCAGGGGGGCAAGGAACTTTGGGCACAAAGTAGGAAGTTATTGGTTTTACACCGAAGGTAATCACACTGCCTAGGGCATCCGGAGTGAGCCCTTCTACTTTCTTTCCCTTAGAAACCACTGGATTAGCAGCCCCTTTGGAAAGTTTTGATTTTTTGGGAGAAGGTTGAGACTCCGAGGTCCTGGAGGAATCATTTTTTGCCTTTTTCCTTTTCTCTCCGCCCTTCTTAACCACAACATCAGGGGTCGGTTTATCAAATCTGCCCTCCAACAAGGGAATATCGTCACTAGCAGATGAAGTGAGTATTATGGTCTCAACAGTAGCCTTCTTAGAATTCCGTTTTGCCTGAATGTCGTTCTCAGCCGCAACGGAGTTCTCTCCAGCTTTGAGCCCTTTCAACTTGTTCATCTCTGATGACTTAGCCTCGATTTCAACTGCAAAATCAAATAACACAATTAGAGATCGAAGATTTCGAGGCATAATATGAGAGAACATGAAAAATGACAGAAAAATTACGCAAATATTCCTCGCGGGTGGACTTTGACCCTAGCAAACGCCTGCAGGAGAAAAATTTATGTGAGGCAGTGTATGATTGAAGAGCAGAAAGAACAGAGATCGAAGTTGGGCTCAATTCATCTTCATCAGTATAATAGGCCTGGAAGGTTAACAAAAAATGCTCATGCGTCCAGGCCACAGGAAATTCTTGAATCCCATCTTTATTTAACCAAAAAATTGGATCTTCAGGCCTAACGCTGATCTTGGTAAAATAAGATTTGAAGGAATGACCATCAACTTTGGCGGAGTCAGTATAGGACTCAAAGTTGATGATCTTGGAGAGAGTCCGGAGGGTTATCAAACTTACTCCTTCCTTCTCTTTATTTGCACGACGGACTACTTGTGAGAAATAAAAAAGCATAGCCACCGTCGGTGTGAAATTGAAGTGCTCCCCAAGCACTTCAAGAGAACGGATCAACCCCCATCCGTTGGGGTGAAGCTGTGAAGGGGCGCAGTCCAAAAACCTCAGAACCCCCATCTGAAACTTTGTGAAAGGGAGGCGCACACCCAGATTCAGAAATAGGAAGTCATACATATATATGGACCTTTTGTCCGGTGTATGACATATCCGTTCTGTTGGAAGTGGAGCCAACACCATAAAACGCCCCCTATGCTTTTCCTTCTTGAAAACAGTAAAGCGCGGTTCCAACTCTGCTCCGTCCTCCCGAGCATGAATGGACGGTGTATCACGAAATTCCTCAGCCACCCAGCTGAATGGACGTTTCCGTTGGAACTTCACCCAATCAATCCGGTGTGCAACTACATTGCACAATCCGGAAGCTGTCTTCATGATGTAACGTTGAGAGGGTGTTTCACCACCAGAAGTTCTTCCTCCGGTTGTCTTCTTTACTGCCATCTTAAAAGCTCTTACGCTGCGGTAAAAATCCACATCATCAGAGAGGTATAAATCAGCACTCTCAGCACTCTCACTAGAGGAGGATTCTGAAGAGGGTATTATCACCCTTCGCCTTGGATACGGCGACGCCTCCCTCTCTGAATAAGGTGGCTTCGATTGGAAGATCACAGGGATCCTCCCACCACGACTTGAGGGGTTTCGAGTTAAGACCCTTCCTCCTCTTCCCCTAGGGTTAACACGGCCCGAGCTAAAACCTCTCCTAGACATTCAGAGAAACTAAAAGAAGACACGAAAAGACGAAGGAGAAGGGTTACCTAGGAATGAAGGAGGATAGTGAATCAAAATTCACAGGGGCAAACAGGAATGTCTTCTCGAAATTTTTTGCAGAGGCTCGTCAGGGAAGCAAGATAAAGTGATTTCTGAAATTACCAAATATGTCTTTTTTCAGGGCACGAAGAGTCTCAAATACCGACTCAAACAACCTGTCGTTTACTCTCAAACGACTCTCCCTTTTGGTGGATCAAAATAGTTGTGTTGAATCCAAAGGCGCGAAAATGCCATCGATTCGTTACAGGGCCTTCTAAATGGGCCTATTAAATTCAAATTTTAGACCCACCAAGCTCCCGTGTGACGGTTATAAAGACATGCGCATTTAAGGCAATAATGGCTCGCCCACGTGATTAAAGGCATTAAATGTCCAATCATGGGAGATATTAAAACTGTTGCTCGAATACCAAAGGTCGCGAGTTCCAAACACTTTTGGGATTCTCGCAGAGAATCTGTCCAAAATCCGTCCTAAAGAATTCCATCACAACGGAATCCTTTTCCAAGAACGGACATTTACACGACAGCACAATTTTGAAATCTAACACGTGTTAGATAAATACTCCTCTAACAAACAAGCCGGTATCCAGACATATTACAATCGATACAGCTTATATGAGCAAATCTACTAATCCCTCACATAAGCTAGGGGGCTAGTAGAGTGATAATCTTATTTCGATACCGGATTTGATTATGAATATGAATCCACACTCAGATTTGGATATGAAATTGAAGACTCAATCCGTACTCCTACGATTGAGAAGCATTTCCCAGGACGGATCATCTCAATCATATATTCTGTGATTCGATGATGTAACTCTTGGCGTAACATATGTCCCTAGTAGAGTGATAATCTTATTTCGATACCGGATTTGATTATGAATATGAATCCACACTCGGATTCGGATATGAAATTAAAGACTCAATCCGTACTCCTACGATTGAGAAGCATTTCCCAGGACGGATCATCTCAATCACCTATTCTGTGATTCGATGATGTAACTCTTGGCGTAACATATGTCCCCTGGACGGATGATCTCAATCACTTAATCCGTAATTTGACGATGTAACTTCTGGCGTGAACAAATTCCCATCAATCAGCCATCATTTTTATGTATCTGTGCAGTTCCCTGAGCTCGGAACAATGCTCTCACATTGAACAACGGGTTACTCTGTGAACCGTCTGTGAGAATAACAGAAATTAATATCAGTCATCCATCTTGTGACACCGCTTCTGTGAACAACGGATCGACTCCTTTTCTCCCCAAAAGAATTAAGGATGACGCCCTACAACAGGTACCTATTCCTTAACACGCCTATACTTGGGGACAGTATTCATGTATATGTCTTTCTGTTCTAAAATTACCTAATTTTCTAAGGTAATTATTTCGATTCGACCTCAATGGTTAGTCATACAGAATGGACTATCAGGTACTGAGATGATATATACATCCAAGACAAATATCTGAATAGGATTTCATTCATTCATTGAGAAGGAAAACAAAAAACAAAATTACATGTAACGGTTCAAAACCGGAGTTGATCCCGGTACACAACTTTACATATAAGCAAAAACAAGACTACGGAGGGGGAATTTGCTCTTCAGTCTCTTTCTGCTCTTCCCCTGCTCCAAGCTCTTGTGTCCCTTCCTTTGGGATTTCCTCAGGAGTCTTCCCCTCGGGAGTTTCAGTACCTTCTGCAGATGAGGCAACCTAAGACGTAGGAAAGACGAAATCCGGTCCCATACTTTGACCCTCAGGAAGGGGAGGCAAACCGTACAAGGACTTCGGAGGATCTTCATGTCGACCATCAACCACTGTGACTAACCTTCCTCCATGGAATTCATAGAACGGATCCATGCCATAGAGGCTAAGTTTTGCAGTGGGGTTGCGGTAGAAAACTTGGCGTATAGCCAGGCCGAAGGATTCTTCAACCGCCTGAGTGCATATGTCAATAGCTTCCTGCTTCTCAGCTTTTGCTACAGCCAATTCTTCCCGCAACCTCGATAGTTCCCTACTCGATCCTTCAGATTCCGTGCTCCCAGCCTTCAGTCCCTCGATCTCAAGGAGGAACTTCTTCTACTTTTGAGACCACTCCTCGGCTTGTTTAAAGTAATCCTCCGCAGCAGATTTGCTCTTATCTTCGAGCTCAACTTGCTTAGCCTGGCTGCTACGGAGTTCTTCCTTTGATTTACCAAGCATTTCCTCCCTCTCTGCCAGTTTATCCTCCAAGTCTTTGAGCATGCCTTTAAGCTTAAGGTTCTCCTTATTCATAATATCCCCGAACTCTTTAGACTTGGCAAGGCGGTCTTCCATTAATTTTAGAGTGGCTTTGTCCTTCCCCGACGAGAGGTTGAGCTGTTCTATTTTATCACTCAGCTCATCAACCTTGTCAACATCGTCGGCTAACAAACTGAATGAGTGAAGCATCCCAGTCAGTTCTGCTAACTGCCATTTTCCGGCCTCACACGCCTCCTTGATTTCTTTAGTTTTAAGTGTGGGCCGGAGTTCATACAGCGGCTGAGGAAGAATCGCTGGAGTTGTTCCCCGATATGAGAGGAAGGGGGTAAGGAATGAAGTTGTTGGGTAGGAGATCGGACTAGATCCAGAAACCCCGGCAGGAATGCCCTTATGGAGTCCGGAAGAAACATCAGCTGCATCCGAGGTCTCTACAGCTTTACCTTCTGAAGCCCTTCCCCTTTTTGGACTCCTCGAAGGTTTATGTTTCTTCGACGGTCCTCCGGAAGAATCATTCTTGATCTTTCTCCTCCTCTCGGTTATTTGGGGCTGACTCGTAGTTGCGCCAACACCAGTCGAGCCTCCCTCGACCAGCGGAATCTCCCCTTCTACATCCGAGGTCAGAATAATCAATTCAGGACGATCCTTTACAGAAGTCTTAGCCTGAATTTCATTCTCACGAGCTACGGATTTACCTGCCGCTTTAAACCCCTTCAACTTATTCATCTCCGGAGATGCCTGCTCTATTTCACCTGCATACACAAACACAAGATATTAGCAACTATGAAATACTCGACACATTTGACAAAGGAGAAAAAGAGAAATAAAACGAGAATTACATAGATATTCGTCCCGGACTCCGCTTGAACTACTTAAAAGACGCCTACACGAAAATACTTTAGAACGTGTAGTGTGTGCTTCAAGTGCGAATAACACTTTCGACGATTCGGGGGATAGCTCGGATTGATCAGTATAATATGCTTGAGAGTTTAAAAGAAAATGCTTATGAGTCCAGCTCAGAGGAAATATATTAAGACCCTCTTCATCCCTCCAAAAGACGGGTTTCTTCTTCTTAACAGATATCCGGGTAAAGTAGGATTTGAACGATTTTCCATCAACTTTAGCTGAATCGGTGTACGATTCGAAGTTCACAGAGGAACATAGGGTCCGGAGTGTTACTAGACCAACACCGCCCTGCTTGTTAGCCCTCCGAACAACCTGAGTGTAATAGAACAGCATCGCTACAGTAGGTGTAAAGTTGAAATAATCGCCCAGAACCTCTAGAGCACGGATGAGGCCCCAACCGTTGGGATGAAGTTGAGAGGGTGCGCAATTTAAGAACTTTAACACACCCATCTAAAGCTCGGATAGGGGAAAACGAACTCCGAGGTAATGAAATATGAAATCATGCATGTATACGGAACGGTCATTTGGCACGACGTGGCATATCCGTTCTGTAGGGAGTGGTGCAAACACCCTGAACCACTTTTTCATTTCTTCCTCTGCATGAAGTGTGAATCTTGGTTGAATTTGAGATCATCCTCATTTGCATGACGGGAAGCCAAGTTCTTAAACTCATCAGCTACCCAACAGAAAGGCCACTTAGCCTGAAGTTCTTCCCAGTTCAGCCTAGAGACAGCAACGCTGTAGAGACCTTCTGCTGTCTTCAGAACGGTGTGATCTCCGGAGGTTCCTTCTCCAGACGCCATTTGAGTCGCCTAGACTAAAATCTCTGATCTACGATAAAAAGTCACATCGTCAGAAGGGTGACAATCATTACTCATTTCACTTTTTAGAGCGACTACAATCAGAGGACGACTCTGAGAAGGGAAAAGTCACTTTCCATAGTGAGTAAGATCCCCTTTCTGAGCGACATGACTCAGCCCTCGGAAGAATCACAAGGATTCTTCCCCCATGACAATTAGGGTTGCGAGAAGTTAATCTCCCCCTAAATAAAGTACATTCTTTTTGAACAGAAATAGCAGGGCAAAAGAAGATGAAAATAACAGGGTAAAGAAAAATAGTTACCTCAGATGATAAGGAGGATGAAGACTGAGAAAAGCTTAGTAAAACAAATGACAAGCGTCCTTGCAAAATCTTTGCAGAGTTTTGCTAAGAAATCAGAAACGAGTGGAACCCAGAATCCACTAAGTGTTTCTTTAATACGAAACGAAAGGGTTCGGTTACCAACTCTTGAGGTTGTGTCGTCCACGACTAAACGTGTTGGTTCACAAGTGAAACGACACAGTCGTTCTAAATTCATGCGCGCCAAAACAATATCAATTCGACGAAGGGCCTATCCGCTGGGCCCAAAAGTTTCAAAAATTGTAGGCCCATTAAGCCCTAAACGACGGTTACTGAGATTTCCATCTTAGACGTAATAATTGCTCGACCACGTGATTAAAAGCATTTAATGTCTAATCATGCGACGCAATTCACGCTTTACAGCCGTTACGTGAACTTCAAGAGTCTTCAATTCCAACAAACTCTTGAAATTCTCATACAGCAAATCTTTGTCCGAATCCATTGCGACGACATCAAGACGTCGGATCTTTCGATTAAAGAACGGTTCTTTGCAATATGATAGTACATGTGAAAAAACTATTATGCGTATAAGCATACCGATATTCAGACCTCTCGCAGGTTGAATAGCTTATATGAACAACTACTCAGTCCCTCACACAAGCTAGGGGACATATGATCCGGTCTCAATACCGGTATCCATCCTACAAGACATATTTCAACGTCTTTGTCAATTTGCCAGTGTGTGACCAGTGTCATCGGTATACATCCGGGCTCTAATTCTGTATCAGGCGCTCTCCCTATACCGGTTGTCTAGGATAACACCATGACACCGGATAACTCACACGTCACTATGCAGAAGACAAAAGGCATTGCTACAAGGACCGATCAATAATTCCCTGCACTACGAGCCAAAGTCTGCTCACGGGAATGATCAACTTGTCCCCTGATTCTAGTCTATACACTCTACGCTCAATATAATATAGCTACTTGACCCAATCATGCTGGCAAGTGCACAATAAAATAATAATATATAGTGCTATTGGAAGTTAGTGGTTCCCTACTAATATGTCCTCGTATTTCGAGCCAATCAGGTACATGAACTCTCTTCATCAATGAGGGGAGGGATCTTTTTGACTAAATCTACTTACAATTACTCTCTAAAAAACATTCCTCACTTGGAATATTATCACTGACTTGAGCGTCGGAGAATCTTTGCAGGTGACACTGATAAATCAATTTTAATACACTTATTATAGTTTTACACTTGGGGTTTATTATATAATTACTATGTTTAATAATAGTATTTTAATTAAGTTTTATGTTGTTTAGTTAAATTGAAGTATTATGTATATATGTTTCAATTTTCGTTTTTTGTATGTATCTTGAGTATCTTGCCTTATTTTGGCCATAACTTGGGCTTTTGTAATCCAAATGGGCTAATCTTGGAGCCCATGGAAAGCTAAGACAGAGGGCTACATCATGATGATCAAATTTGGTTATTTTACATCTGGAAAAAATAAAGAAATGGAGCTTGAATCAATCAGCCCTCATATGTCCCACCAGCATTGACATAGTTCACCAAAATACACATATCGGGAGCTCTAGGTGTCCAAATGACCTCATTCTTGCGCCAAATTCTCAATAAGACAGAGATCTACAACTTTCATGTTGAAGGTTTTTTAAAATTCGGCCATCTAGAAGGTCATATTGGACTCGCAAGGTGGAGAAGATAAAGAGGAGAATGCATTTCAACACCTACCATTATCTTCTTTTGAATTATTGTAATTTCAAGCCCACCAATGTTGAAAAAATGCATTAATAATCAGAAAATGAATGTATAGTATCATCATATCTTGCCTATAAATAGATGCTTGAAGTTGTAAGGAAGATACACAAGAAATACATAAGAAATACATGCTTTAGTTTCCATTATAATTCTATATCTTTGTTTTAGCTTCTTAAGTTTTAGTTCTTTCTTTTGCTTTATCTCCTTGTTCTATATTTCATCCTTCAAGTTATGGTTTTCATTTCCCTTCCTCAATATCAAGTAAGTTAATTTTATTATTTGTTATTTACTTTTATAATCAAAGTTTTAGTAAATTTAATATTAGCTTTCATTGTTAAAAATTATCATGGAAGCTTAATCTTTTAAAATCAACTCAAGGAATTTAATTTTTCTTTATGTTAACTTTGAGTTCTTGCTCTTAATATTTTGATTAAAGATAATTACTTTTCTTTGTTTCTCAAGCACTTTTAATGGTAGATTATTTAAGTGTATAACCGATTGGTATATAATTAAACAATCTATAATCTAAACTGATATTGGTTGGTTAATCAATAATCAATTTGAGAACAAAGATTAAGTTACTAAATAAGAGATTTCTATTTAGTTTCTTAACTCAATCAAATTATGGTCTTAAAGTTATTTTAGTAATTAATAAGAATATATCGATTGATTATTCTTATTAGTTCATTAATTCAATTCTAGAAGATTTTCTAGAATATAATCATTTAGGGATTCCAAATGATTCAAGATTGAGAAATTAATTATATTTAATCATATTTGTGAACAATGATTAGTTAACTAAAGATTTATTAATTCCTTGGGTTGGTTGTTTCTAAATTTGATTATTCCTACTCATAAATTTACTTTTTGCACTATCATATAATCACTTAATTTTCCTTTCAAGCTCAACACAAACCCCCCCTTTATTATAACTAAATTGAGTGTAACTAATTGAACTAAGGTCCTCGAGAGACGACTAAGGTTGTTCACCTTATACTATATTAATTTAACTTTTTATTTGACCCGACAACGACAGCGTGTCAAATTTGGCGCCGTTGCCGGGGACCTTTGGTCCTAATTATTTACATTCAATTATCTAATCTATTTTACATTTTTTTTGTAGGTATATTGAAGATATTAAGGTTTGGTTGAATGTGAGCATATAAAAAATAAAAAAAATCCACTTTATTATATTCGTATTCATTTTCTAGTAATCTCATTTTCAACCATTGAAAAAAAATATAAATATAAAAAAAATCTTTGAATTTTTAAATATATGTTCTAAGCATTTCATAATTAAAATGATAACTTTTTCCTTTTATTACATAGTTACAGTATTTTGTTACAATATATGTAGATGTATTGTGCATGACTAGATCTAATCCTGAGACACTATATTCTTTTGATCCTGAAATAGATAGAACATTTCATCAATTAGTTAGATCATCTAAAAAACTATTAGACAATAATAATAATAATAATAATAATAATAATAATAATAATAATAATAATAATAATAATAATAATAATAATAATAATATTCTAGCTAATAGCATAAATAGTGAAACTAAACCTTCAACTTCTGAATATTTGCATAACATGGCTGAAAAGACATTAAAAGAACTAGCTACACCAGATGTCACTAATCAAACATCATGCATCTTATATCCTGAGGAAGATGTTCCTTTTGTGCTTAAAACTGGTTTAGTTCATTTGTTACCAAAGTTTCATGGTCGTGCAGGTGAAGATCCTCATAAACACTTAAAAGCATTTCATATCCTTTGCTCTACCATGAAACCTAAAGGGGTTTCAGAAGAACATGTAAAACTTAAAGCTTTTCCTTTCTCCCTAGCAGATATCGCTGAGGATTGGTTATTTTACCTTCCTCCTGGCTCTATTACAAGTTGGGATGACTTAAAAAAAATGTTTCTTGAAAAATTTTTCCCCGCTTCAAGAACTTCCTCAATTAGAAAAGAAATATGTGGCATCCGGCAACATGACTGGGAAAATCTTTATGAATACTGGGAAAGATTTAAAAGATTGTGTGCTAGTTGTCCCCATCACCAAATTACGGATCAACTTCTCATACAATATTTCTATGAAGGTCTTAATCCAATGGATAGAACTTTGGTTGATGCAGCTAGTGGTGGTGCTTTGCAAAATAAAACTACAAATGCAGCAAAAACTTTAATTGAGAACATGGCTGCTAATGCTCAACAACATGCCACTAGAAATAATTCTGTAGTAATTAGAGGAGTCCATGAAATTGAAACTACTAATGATGGAGATAAAAAATGGGAAAGTAAATTTGCTGAACTAGCAACACTTATGAAAAATATTATTGTGTCTCAAAAACAACAACCTGTAACCCCTGCTAAGGTATGTTCTATCTGTACTTCATCAGATCATTATACCGATTGTTGTCCTTCACTGCAGGAAGCTAAAATTCCAGATGAAAATCCTCAAGTATGTGCTGCCAACTTATACAATAACAGACCGCCACAACAACAAAATAATTATGATCTTTCTTCTAACAGATATAATCCTGGTTGGAGGAATCACCCTAATTTAAGATGGGGTAATTCCTCACAACAACCTCATGCACCTTTTCAGGCAAATACTGGACCAAGCAGACCATATCAACCTCCTCATGTACAACAACAAGCTACACAAATAGCTGCACCTTCCACTGAGAAATCAAATTTGGAGGAATTGATAAAGCAAATGTCAGTAGATAATCTGAACTTCTAAAAAAGAACTGAGGCTACAATTCAGACTCTTGAAAATTAGATTGGTCAATTGGCTACATCTTTAAACCATTTGCAGTCTCAAGGTTCAGATAAGTTGCCCGCTCAGACAATTGTCAATCCTAAAAATGTAAGTGCAATTACTTTAAGATCTGGTAAAGCTATCCATGGACCAGAAAAACAACAACAAACTGAAACTACTATTGTCACAGAAAAACATGCAGAAGAAGTTTTAGATAGTTCAAGTAATAATAGTAATGATATATCTCTTACAAATCCTCTTCTTTCTGCAGCTGGTCCTGATAAGCAACATATCCCTCTTCCATTTCCACAAAGACAAAAATCTATACAAAATAAGAAAATGGATGAGGAGATCTTGGAAACATTTAGAAAAGTAGAGGTAAATATACCTTTATTAGAAGCCATCAAGCAAATCCCAAGATATGCCAAATTCCTTAAAGAACTATGCACTAATAAAAGAAGACTAAAAGGCAATGAAAGGATTAATATAAGTAGAAATGTGTCTGCATTAATTGAAAAACCTTTGTCACATATACCAGAAAAATGTAAAGACCCTGGGACGTTTACCATTCCATGCATAATAGGCAATAACAAATTTGAAAATGCCATGCTAGACTTAGGTGCATCTATTAATGTTATGCCTATGACTGTATTTACTTCACTTTCCCTTGGACCTTTGCAAACTACAGGTGTGATTATACAATTAGCAAATCGAAGCTCTGCACATCCTGCAGGAATTATTGAAGATGTCCTTGTTAAAGTTAATGATTTAATTTTTCCTGCAGATTTTTATGTTCTAGATATGGAAAGTGAGAATTCCACCAATAAAGCTCCAATAATTTTAGGTAGACCATTCTTAAAAATAGCTAGAACAAAGATAGATGTGCATGCAGGAACACTTTCTATGGAATTTGGAGATAGTGTGGTTAGATTCAACATTTTAGATGATATGAAGCATCCTACTGAGGATCATTCTGTTTTTCAAATTGACTTAATAACTGATTTAGTTGAGGATAATATTATTAAGTTGTCTGATGATGTTAATTTTCCTGTATTGTCTGATTTTTATGATTCATTTGTTTGTGATTCATGCATGGATTCTCATCAATGCAATGTGTGTGCTGAAATTGAGAAATATTTACTTAATGATAATAATGATCCAAACTTCCTTAAAACAGAAAATATAGTTCTAGATGTTGTTTCAAAAGAATCAGAGTGTGATAATTTAATTAAAGTAGTTACAAATACATCTGATTATGTTGAAGTACAAGTTGCTGAGACAAATTCAACCAAGTTGATTCCTTCAATAATGCAGCCTCCTATGTTAGAGTTAAAACCTCTTCCTGAACATTTAAAGTATGCATATTTAGAGGAAGATAAGAATCTTCCAGTGATTATTTCTAACAAATTAAATGTTGATCAAGAAACAAGGTTGTTGCAGATTATTAAGAAGCATAAGAAAGCAATTGGTTGGACTTTGGCAGATATCCCAGGTATTAGCCCTTCCATGTGTATGCATAGAATTCTATTAGAGGAAGAAGTTAAACCAGTAAGGCAACCACAAAGAAGACTTAATCCTCAGATCCTTGATGTAGTTAAAAAAGAGGTAACAAAATTATTACAAGCTGGCATTATTTACCCTATATCAGATAGCACTTGGGTCAGCCCTGTACAAGTGGTTCCCAAGAAGTCTGGAATCACAGTGGTTAAAAATGAAAATGATGAACTAATTCCTACCAGAATCCAAAATAGTTGGCGAGTATGCATTGATTACAGGAAACTTAACAAAGCAACTCGAAAGGATCACTTTCCTTTACCTTTCATTGATCAAATGTTGGAACGACTGACAGGTAAGTCACATTACTGCTTTCTAGATGGATTTTCAGGTTACTTCCAAATTTATATTGCACCAGAAGATCAAGAAAAAACAACATTTACATGTCCTTTTGGCACTTTTGCTTATAGGAGGATGCCTTTTGGCTTATGCAATGCCCCTGGTACCTTTCAACGATGCATGATTAGTATCTTTGCTGATTTTCTTGAAAATTGCATGGAAGTATTTATGGATGATTTCACAGTATATGGTTCATCATTTGATGCTTGCTTAAATAGTCTAGATAAAGTATTACATAGATGCATTGAAACTAACCTTGTTCTTAATTATGAGAAATGTCACTTCATGGTAGAAGAAGGAATAGTTTTAGGCCATGTGATATCTAAAAAAGGCATAGAAGTAGATCCTGCAAAAATTACTGTAATTTCTCAATTACCTTATCCCTCTTGTGTGCGAGATATTCGTTCTTTTCTTGGTCATGCAGGTTTTTATAGAAGGTTTATAAAAAACTTCAGTAAGATAGCCCTTCCGTTGTCTAACTTACTACAAAAAAATATAACATTTGACTTTAATGACAAATGTAAAGAGGCTTTTGATTGCTTAAAGAAAGCTTTAACTACCACTCCTATCATTCAGGCACCAGATTGGTCACTTCCATTTGAACTTATGTGTGATGCATCAAATTATGCATTAGGAGCTGTTCTTGCTCAAAGAGTAGGTAAAGTACAACATGTTATTTACTATGCCTCACGAACTTTGGATACTGCACAAATAAACTATACTACCACAGAAAAAGAACTACTTGCTATTGTGTTTGCACTTGACAAATTTAGATCTTATTTGCTCGGTTCAAAAGTAGTTGTATTTTCAGATCATGCAGCATTAAAGTTCCTTTTAAAGAAACCAGATGCAAAACCAAGATTGATCTGGTGGATGTTGTTGCTCCAAGAATTTGACATTGAAATTAGGGATAAAATTGGAGCAGAAAATTTGGTGGCTGATCACTTAAGCAGAATTGAAAAAGAACTTGACCCAATTTCCATTAAAGATGATTTTCCTGATGAACAACTTATGGGAATACATGATTCCACTCCATGGTTTGCTGATTTGGTAAACTACTTAGTTGCTTCTGTTACTCCCATACATGCATCTAAACAACAAATAATAAAACTAAAAAGTGATTCTAAATACTATGTTTGGGATGATCCTTACTTATGGAAACTTTGTAGTGATCAAATCATTAGAAGGTGTGTACCAGAAAATGAAATTCATTCCATTCTTACATTTTGTCATACATATGCATGTGGAGGACATTTTGGACCTCAACGTACAGCAAGGAAAGTATTAGAATCTGGTTTGTATTGGCCAACAATTTTTCGTGATGCATATACGTTTTGTAAATCTTGCGAACGATGTCAAAGAATGGGAAACATATCTCGTAGAAATGAGATGCCTCAACAACCCATGTTATTTTGTGAAATTTTTGATGTTTGGGGCATAGATTTCATGGGACCTTTTCCTGTATCTTTTAGTTTTGTTTATATACTACTTGCGGTCGATTATGTGTCTAAATGGGTTGAAGCTAAAGCTACTCGAACTGATGATTCTAAAGTTGTTGCAGATTTTGTTAAATCACACATATTTTGCAGGTTTGGTGTTCCTAAAGCCATCATTAGTGATCAAGGATCACATTTTTGCAACCGTAAAATGGAGTCCCTTCTTAAAAAATATGGAGTTTTGCATAAGGTTTCAACACCTTATCACCCCCAAACAAATGGGCAGGCTGAAGTGTCTAATCGAGAATTAAAAATGATCCTTCAAAAAATAGTACAACCAAATAGGAAAGATTGGAGCAAAAGGTTAGAAGATGCTCTTTGGGCTTATAGAACAGCTTATAAAACACCTATTGGAATGTCCCCCTATAGGATTGTTTTTGGAAAATCATGTCACTTACCTGTAGAAATTGAGCACAAAGCTTATTGGGCAGTAAAACAATGTAACCTGGACTTAAATGAGGCCGGTAAAGAAAGGAAACTCCAACTACAGGAACTGGAAGAAATTCGTTTGGAAGCTTATGAAAGTTCTAAAACCTATAAAGAAAAAGCCAAATCTTTTCATGACAAACAGATCTTGAGAAAAAACTTTTTCATTGGACAAAAAGTTTTGTTGTACAATTCACGTCTAAAGCTCATATCTGGTAAGCTTCGCTCTAAATGGGCTGGCCCATTTGAAATAACTAATATCTTTCCTTATGGTGTGATTGAAATTTCAGATAAAGCGACAAACAAGATTTTCAAGGTAAATGGGCACCGACTTAAACCTTTCTTTCAAGGGTTCCAAGAGCACATAGATACGGAGGTGTATTTGTGTGATGCCAAATATTTTGACTAATTTTTCCTAATAACAATATTTATAAAAAAAATAATAAAAAAATAATAAATAAATAAATAAATAAAAAATAGATATCAATTAATTACATCGTCATTCTTTTCAGTGGTAACACTTGTCTTAATCATTATTACTATTATTGTTTTGGCATTATTAACATTTTCTTGCAGTAGTTAAAAGGTCATCGTCAGGCTCGTGACGTTAAACAAGCGCTTGATAGAAGGCAACCTATCACCTTTTCACCTTCTTCATCTCTACTATTCTCTATAACCTCGTTTTCTATTCTCTCTTTTCTAAACAGCCACAACTTCAAAGTAATCTGACAATGGAACAAACCCTTGCAAAACTTAAGGAAAGATTCCCTACACTTCCACGCGATGTGATTGTAAAAATTTACAAAGCTCGAGTTCAAAGGTTAAAACTACTCACATATTTTGGCATTCCAGAGGATGTTCGTTGGCTTATTGAAGCAAAGGTACGTCTCTCTGGTGAATTACATAAGTCCTATATAAAACATTTGCCAGGTATGGGACGTAGTTCTTATTCTAAAAAATGAAGAGCTAAAAGGATGGGAGTTTGCCATAAGTGTGCAAGATGGAATTGTGATACACGTTGTAGGAACCCTGGAATGGTATCTATAAATCGGGAGGACAAAATTAAATTTATAAAGGATGGACTGAGTAAAGAGAACTTGGATAACTTAATCCAAACTCTTGAGACGCATCCATGTGGAACGGTTCAAGGAGTCCTTCTGAAATTATATGATCTATTCATTCAACAAAAAGAAAACTATAGCCTTGGGAATCTGGCGTTAAACGACCCTGTTTGCCAGTTTATAAGAAAACTGGATGGGTAGCAAAAACCTCGACTCATAGAAGGCGTTTAAGCCGTTACTGGACGTAAAACCAGAGGAAGATGTGAGCCATAATCACAACTACTGTACATATTTACTGTTGTTTTCAATGTTTTACTTTTCTGAATTCACTTTGACTTTTAAAATTACCTATTTTTATTTTCTTCAATCATGTCTTTTCAAATTTCTTCATTACCGTCATTTATTTTTATATAATAATAATTATGTAAACTTTTTATCTTTCATCAATTATTTCATCTCAGTTTTTATCTATATAAGGGCGCATAACTCTATATGGAAAACACAAAAAAAAAGATGAAAAAAATCAAATCCATTTGTGTGCTTGGTGGATCCAACAATGGTAATTGTAAGGAGTACCTAATAGCAGCTACTAAGTTGGGAAAACTATTGGCTGCGAAAGAAATAAAGGTCTTGTATAGAGGAGGAGTACAGGGTTTGAGAGGCTCCATGGCACTATCTGCACTAGTTGAAGGAAGCAACGTTTCTAGTATCATCCTACATCATGTTGGTATTACACCAGATATTGTTGTAGGAACTGAGGTAAAAGTTACAAGCCTCTATCAACGAATGGCTCGTATGGTTATAGGTGCTGAAGCCTTTATCGCACTTCCTGGAGGTTTTGGTACTTTTGAGGAAATATTTTGCATTTTATCATGGTGTAGCATGAACTTTCATAAAAAGCCATTAGGATTATTAAATATTAATGGTTTTTATGACAGTTTGTTAATGTTTTTAGATAAAGCTGTGGAACAGGGCCTTATAACTCAAGATGATCGATCATTCATTCATGCTTCATCAGATGCAGATGAATTGATTGATATTTTGCAGAGCTTTTTACCCCAACCTCAACCCCTCTTGAAGCAAGATAAGGATCACACACACAAGCGAAAGAATCCAGAACCAGACACCACCCTTCGGTTATAACTTCTTTCTCACCTTTATCTATATTTTAAAAAAAATCATAAAAAAAAGAAAAAGAAAAAGAAAAAAAAATAGACTATGGAAATCATATAAGACACTGAGGACAATGTCTTGAATAAGTGTGGGGGGGTCTGAGTTATATATATGGTCTAAGTTATATATATATATTTTATTATTTTTTTTTGTGAGGGATAGACAGAGTAAAGATTAATTTGGGAAAGTTGTATCTAAAGTCATAAAGATGCATCTTTGAGAACCAAAGTCTTGAGACGTATCCTTCACTATATAGTGTCAGTATTACTTTTGTTTAATTTTTTTTTTAAAATAAAAAAATAATTAATTTTTTTTCTTTTCTTTCATGAGTACTTTTGTTGGGATGGGCTGAGTAAAGAGTCCAAACTCTTGAGACGCATCCTCATAACAAATCTCACTCGGATTACCATAATCGTTTACCTTCCTTATCAAAACCATTTTTCATAAAAAATAAAAAATAAAAAAATAAAAAATAAAAATAAAAAAAAATAAAAACACACACACACACATAGCCACTATATTTACTTTAGTGCCGCACCTTTGCCTTTACCTTCACCCGAATCATTTCTATTCGACATCAACCATTCTGCAACCATAAACATCATCTTCATCATTCTTCAGCCGCCACACTTTGCCTTCATCCTTTTCTTTCAGATCGGAGCCATACCTCACCACTAGTCAATCATCAGGTTCTTTATTTTCTCTTAATGGATGATATAGCAGAGTCTTTCTATAGGCATACGAATGAATTAAGATGTATGTTATTGCTCTTGATGCTACTCATGGTTGTGTTGATGATATTTCTCTTATGGGTTCTAACACAAGGCCTATGAAACTTGGTTGTATGACACAATCAAATTGTTCAGTTATACTAATCATTTCACATGCAATTGAACTGACCAATTTGTTGTAGGTATCTTTGTTACTAAGCGCCCTTAAAAAAAAAAGTACAGAGCAAGAAGCATAAGGAACCGGATCTTGACACCAATATTTGGTTATGATTTGTTTTTCCTTTTTTGTTTCTTGTTCACAAAAAAAAAATCATCATTTCCAGTTTTTTATTTTAAATTCTACATGCTTTTCACTAAATTTGTTTTTTTAAATTTGTCTAAGTAATGAGTAATTGCATCACCCTTGTCCAATATTTCATGACATGTTATGAATAATTTCCTTGCATATTAATTTAATAAGTTGTTTGTGAAGATCAAATTGTATATGAATTGTGATAGATTGACCACCCTCGGTGAGATTTTGAGCTTAATTGGATGGATCATATTATGCCATCTTCCCTTTTTCTTGATTAACCCTTATTTATTAGTACTCTAGAACTTGACTTGTTTCTTTTTGATGTATTATGTTCCATGTGCATGCTTTGATGTGATTAAGGCCATTTTTTTAACTAGCCACTAGCCATATGCCTTACCTTACATACTTTCCATTGTTACCCACGTTGAGCCTATATCCATTTCTTGATTCAGCCACATAATTTGCCAATAGCCCAAAAAAAAAAAAACATGATCACCTTTGCTTAGGAATTGATTAGGAGTTTTGGAATTACTATGAATAAAGATTTTTGATGATTGTGGAAATGTACCCAAGATATATATGTTGTTGTTTCATTGTTCAAAAAGAAAGTAAAAAAAATAATAATAAAGAAAAAGAGAAAAAGAAGAAAAAGAAGAAGTGGTGAATATATGTATGAAAATAATCAGGAGGATTTATTCTCATGTTTTATCCTCCATCATGTTTCATTTTGCTAAGTATTGAGTTTCAAAATGTACTTCCACAATCACTAAATCACTTACTCCATTGCTCTTTTTCAACCCTAAGTTTAGCCATACTATTTCATTTTATCCACCCTATATCACCTTGGCCCCATTACAACCTTAATAAAGTCCTTTTGATCTCTGCATGCATATGTGTTCAAATATGGAAATTAGAAATTTGTCAAGCCTATGGTAGTGCTAATTTATTTGGGTGATTTCTGAGAGTATACACAAACCCAAGCAATTGAGATATAGAGAGCATAAAGAGAACATCTATCACATTTTCATCCACTCTTTGATTTGATCACTCAATTTGTGAAACTAGTATGTAATGCTTCTTATTCACACTTATCATGACCTCTTGATATAAGGGATGATGTGCATTACTTATTATTTTAGACTTCAAAAAAAAAATCAATTTGAAAAAAAAAACTTTTTTCTGTTGTTTCTCATTTTAGTTTTTGGTTTGGTTTTGCCCTGGAGTGCAAAAGCTTAAGTGTGGGGGAATTTGATAAATCAATTTTAATACACTTATTATAGTTTTACACTTGGGGTTTATTATATAATTACTATGTTTAATAATAGTATTTTAATTAAGTTTTATGTTGTTTAGTTAAATTGAAGTATTATGTATATATGTTTCAATTTTCGTTTTTTGTATGTATCTTGAGTATCTTGCCTTATTTTGGCCATAACTTGGGCTTTTGTAATCCAAATGGGCTAATCTTGGAGCCCATGAAAAGGTAAGACAGAGGGCTACATCATGATGATCAAATTTGGTTATTTTACATCTGGAAAAAATAAAGAAATGGAGCTTGAATCAATCAGCCCTCATATGTCCCACCAGCATTGACATAGTTCACCAAAATACACATATCTGGAGCTCTAGGTGTCCAAATGACCTCATTCTTGCGCCAAATTCTCAATAAGACAGAGATCTACAACTTTCATGTTGAAGGTTTTTCAAAATTCGGCCATCTAGAAGGTCATATTGGACTCGCAAGGTGGAGAAGATAAAGAGGAGAATGCATTTCAACACCTACCATTATCTTCTTTTGAATTATTGTAATTTCAAGCCCACCAATGTTGAAAAAATGCATTAATAATCAGAAAATGAATGTATAGTATCATCATATCTTGCCTATAAATAGATGCTTGAAGTTGTAAGGAAGATACACAAGAAATACATAAGAAATACATGCTTTAGTTTCCATTATAATTCTATATCTTTGTTTTAGCTTCTTAAGTTTTAGTTCTTTCTTTTGCTTTATCTCCTTGTTCTATATTTCATCCTTCAAGTTATGGTTTTCATTTCCCTTCCTCAATATCAAGTAAGTTAATTTTATTATTTGTTATTTACTTTTATAATCAAAGTTTTAGTAAATTTAATATTAGCTTTCATTGTTAAAAATTATCATGGAAGCTTAATCTTTTAAAATCAACTCAAGGAATTTAATTTTTCTTTATGTTAACTTTGAGTTCTTGCTCTTAATATTTTGATTAAAGATAATTACTTTTCTTTGTTTCTCAAGCACTTATAATGGTAGATTATTTAAGTGTATAACCGATTGGTATATAATTAAACAATCTATAATCTAAACTGATGTTGGTTGGTTAATCAATAATCAATTTGAGAACAAAGATTAAGTTACTAAATAAGAGATTTCTATTTAGTTTCTTAACTCAATCAAATTATGGTCTTAAAGTTATTTTAGTAATTAATAAGAATATATCGATTGATTATTCTTATTAGTTCATTAATTCAATTCTAGAAGATTTTCTAGAATATAATCATTTAGGGATTCCAAATGATTCAAGATTGAGAAATTAATTATATTTAATCATATTTGTGAACAATGATTAGTTAACTAAAGATTTATTAATTCCTTGGGTTGGTTGTTTCTAAATTTGATTATTCCTACTCATAAATTTACTTTTTGCACTATCATATAATCACTTAATTTTCCTTTCAAGCTCAACACAAACCCCCCCCCTTTATTATAACTAAATTGAGTGTAACTAATTGAACTAAGGTCCTCGAGAGACGACTAAGGTTGTTCACCTTATACTATATTAATTTAACTTTTTATTTGACCCGACAACGACAGCGTGTCAGACACCACCTTTCGCCCACACCAACGCGTTAGGCCGGTGTGAAGGACCTCCAGAACGCCTAATCCGCCCTTCTTATACAAGGACAATGGATATTTACACCGGATACTCATACGTCCGGTCTTCTCCACTGAATCTTCATACTTTATTGATTGACTTGACACCGGATCTCTAGACCCCGGTTCAGGACAGATCATGTGGTTATATAGACTCTTTTGATTTTGGAATCAATAGAGACATGTAAATCTTATTTATTGGAGAGATAATTGAGACCTCATTCATTGAAAATATGAGTGATCTATTATCTAATACATGACGATGTATGTGGGCCTATTGTAACAATAACTAGATATGTTTTTCAATACTTCAATATACTAATTGAAAAGTCAATGAGTATGGATTTATGTAACATAAGTTAGAAAGTATTTGAAAAGTTCAAAGAATTCATAATGAAGTGAAAAACCAAATTGGCAAGACAATTAAAGCTCTTGATTAGATCAAGATAGCAAATAATTTGAGCTACAAGTTTGTTAACTATCTAATAGAGTGAGAGATTACCTCTTAACTCATTCCTCATTGAATGCCTTAATAGCATCTCTACGGGGAAAAGTCAAACCTTGTTGAACATAGTTTGATTATTGATTATTATCAAACATCTCTAACTCCTTCAATGTTCCTTTATTAACAAAATTTCCACACTTAACCATGTTTCATCTTAGACTTTCTTAAAGAAACCATATATAATATGGACTAGGAAGAAACCTAGTATGTCTTTACTAATAATTTGGAACTATAATGCTTTTATGAAGCATCGAACTTTAACAAGGTCAGATCCAAATTAGATAAATGTCTTCTATGAGAAACCCAAAGAAAGCTAAGGGTTATCAGTTCTACAACCCATCTGAGAATAACAGGCTTGTTGCTTAGAATGTTGTATTCTTGAATAAGAGTACATCCCTTAAAGAATCAGTGGGAGGATGGTAGAACTTGAAGAAATTCAAGTATCACAAAACATTTAAAAGTCAAGGATGGACTTAGAGTAGAAATCACAAAGTATCGTGACATCCTTAGCTCCGGTAGCACAAGACTTGCGTATGATCAAATAGGATATGTCCCCAAACCTGAAAGATATGGATATCTTATAAATCAGGAAGGAGGCATATTGCTAAATGACCAAGCTTCTTATGAAGAGGCCAATGCAAGTTTAGATTCTAAGACATGGCATAAGACCATGGGATTTGAAATGGGTTCCATGTATATTAACAAGGTATGAACCTTGGTTGACGCATCTAAAGGGTAAAACCTATAGGATGCAAGTGGGTTTTCAAAAGGAAAACTAAACATGGGTGGTAATAAAAGTACCTTTATAAGCAAGATTGACAAAATTCAATTAGCTTAAAAACCATTTAGATCCTACTTGTTGTAATAGCATACCACTATTATGAGATATGGTAGATAGATGTCAAGATGGAAATCATCTTGAGGATGTGTATGTGACACAACCTAAAGGCCTTTTATACCTGAAACATCTAGGAAGGTATGTGAACTACAAATGTTCTATTTATGGACTAAAGCAAACTTTTAGAAGCTAGAATCTTTATTAAAGAATGAAGATAAATCTTGTGACTATAAAAAGGTTAGTAACTGCACAATTATAGTACTAGTATTACATGTAGAAGACATGCTTCTTCTAGAACTAATAATATTCTCATTCTATAGTCAAGAGTATCCTTAAACACTTAAGAAAGACTAAGGATTCGATCTTGATAAATGGAAGATGAGCTCGTTGTAAAGGTTACATCAATGCCAATCTTTTGATTAATTTGAAAGACTTAAGATTGCAATCAAAATATATGTGTTGTCAAGATGGTTGCGATGTATGCTTGAAAGGTTCAAAGTAAGAAACAATCTTTGGTTCTACTAAGAAATCTAAGTATTTTGCTGTGTTAAATTACAAAAGAAGTCAATTTACATTTAATCATTTCAAATATTTTGTACCCTATAAGTTTCTACTGTGATGACAATGGAACCATAGAACAATATAAGGAAATGGATTAATCCAAGCATATAATAAAATAGTTCTATCTTTGGAAGATGTGAAAATATGCAATGTGCATACCGACAAAATTGTTGGGAACCCACTAGTAAAACCACTTACTTAGTAAAAGCATGAGGGCACTGTAGACGTCATTGGGCATTAACCTTATCGGCTCTAAGTGCAAGTGGGAGATTGTTGGAAATATGCACTAAAAGCCTATATAGGACGTATCATTTTGAATAAGTCATTTTTTGTTAAATAGTTTAACAACCTTTATTTATCCTTGGATTAATAGGTCATATGAGAGTTATTCCTAAAATGTCCCTAGTCAAGTATTTACATGGGGACATGTAAATACATTAAGACTAGTGTGTGAGTGTACTGATGATCTGATCTCATAGATCATGGATATAAATGATATCAAGTCTTCACACGGGTACACGTTAAGAGTAATAATGTATTGGACAGGCCCACCATGAGAACGTTGCATGGATCGTTACATGAATGTCGTAAACGATTCTCAATGTGATAATGGTATATGTAGTCCTTTGACCTGAAGTCACTACGATTCGTACATAAGGAGTTTGTTTTAATACAATCAAACGTCTTCTGTAACAAGAGTACTATAAAGGTTGTGGTTAGACAATGAACAAATTATGTAGAGGGATATGAGTGATGTAGATGGGATTTGTCTCTCCTATGTGACAGGAATGATATCTATAGGCCACTTGATAGAGTGAGACTAAGGAAATGCATGACCATGCTAGAAAGAATAAATATTGGATATTTATTCAGATAAAGTCTACTTCGGTATCAAGTAAAATAAATTGGATCGTACAAGGATGACGCGACCATGCCTTGGGCCCAATTAGGATATCGTGACCAAAGGAACAAACATATAAAATAATTATCACTTACAGGTTATGTTGATAATAAATAATATTCGAACATAATGATGCATTGCTAGATGCCGCTCTTATTTTATATTAATAATAAAATAGTTTATTATTAATATAACCGAGTATTTTACCTATAGGGTCACACACACAGAGTAAGCCCATCAGAAAATAACTTTTTATTTTAGTTGGACTAAAATAAAACTATTGGGCCTAACTCATTTAGAATGAGTAAGGAGCCCACTCTTTAGAGAGAAAATTAGGTCAAACCTAAGCCTATAAATAGAGCATAAGATGCTCATAGGCGGCAAATATAACATCCCAAATTTTATAAAAATGAGTGATTAATGAGAATGGCAGATGGTTGATTATTGAGGATGATATGTGAGGATATGTGAATTTGTTGTGGCAAGGTATGAATATGTGTATAAGAGTTGGTGATGAGTTTGAATTTCATATGATTAATATGTTTGGAATGAGAATTTTATAAGTATGGATGTTAAACAAGAAGTATATGCCTTGTATGTTGTATATGATATGCTAGAAATGATTGAGCTGGCCCTGAGTGTAATTTCATGGGCTGAGTTGAATGGAATTTTATTTTTCTGACTAAGGTCTGATATTCTCGCTCAAGCGAGAAGGTATCTCGCTCAAGCGAGGATCCTCTGTATTGGTGTAATGGTCTCTGGACCAAATTTGCCCAGGCGGGTGAGTTGTCCGCTCAAGCGAGCTGCATATTACGCAGTTAGAGTAGTTACTGGACGAATGTCACTAGACATTTTCCGCCCAAGCGTGTGTGAGTGGCTTGAGTGAAATTGTGAGGTCTGATGCTGGATGGTGCTCACGTAAGTGTGTGACTGGTATGGTTATGTTTTGACCGAGTGTATGGAGAGCAAGTGGGACTCTGGATGAAATTCCACTTGAGTGGGGATCGTAGAAAATAATTCTATGATGTAGTGAATTTCTGAGTGAAATTCCGAGTGGGCTATGCCAAGGCAGGACCTTCCGAGTGAGGGAAGGCTTATAGACTCCGAGTGGAGTAATCGTGGGAACCATTCCCGAGTGGAGATTATGACGCTTCTGAATGAAGCATGTGTGTGGGTTTCTTGAATAAATTAAGTGTTTGGTTAAGTGTGGAGTGGACATAATTCCGAGTGAGTGACCAATTAGGTGAAAGTTCGGTCTCTGGAATATTTACCGAGTGGAATCCCATGTGAGTGAGGGCTCAGATTTGGAATGAGTTTACCAAGCGGTAGCTGTGTAAGAGAGGACTCGGTCTGGGCTGTTTTACCGGGTGGAGGACCGATTGAGTGATGGTCGATCTTGAAATTAATTACTGAGTGGAAGACTACAAGAGAGAAGAGTCAGTTTTGAAATAATTCACCGAGTGAGAACGGATTAGGAGTTGGGTCGGTATTGAGATGAATTGCCGAGTGATAGCCGATCAGGTGTTGAGTCAGTTTTGGGAATGAAATACTGAGTGAATGATGATCAGTTAGGACTATCTTGCTGAGTGGCAAACTTGAGTGCTTTGAGTCGGTTTCAGAGAAATTCTGCTGAGTAGAAACCTAAGTGTTGGGAATCGGTTTTAATTGATTTCACCGAGTGGACAATCGAGTGGAATGAGTCGGCTTTGTAGTAATCTGCCGAGTGACGAACCGAGAGAGTGCGGGATCGGCCTAGAAAGATTTAATCGAGTGAAAGACTGCTTGTGATAACTCGGATTTAGAATAAATAGCCGAGTGAGAGACTATATGAGTATGAGTTGGCCCTGAATGACTTGGTTGAATGAAAAGTGGATCGGTCTAGATTGTTATGCCAAGAGGGAGGCCGAGTGTGAGATGACTCGGATCCGGATGAATTTTACCGAGTGAAAACTGAATGAATGTTGGGTCGGTTTTGGGGGAAATTCTATCAACAGAAACCCGAGTGCTGGGAAGGATGACTTCTTGTCGGATTCGCCTAAGCGAATGGATACCTCGCTCAACCGAGCGAGTGTGGAAATAGATACTGGAGTTATTTCGCCCGAACGAGTTGAGGCACTCAAGCGAGTTGGGGCTGTCTCGCTCAAGCGAATGTGGGCCTCGCTTGAGCGAGTGACCCTCCTGATGGAATTTTTCCCTTCTTTTCTCGGTTCTGATGGCATTGAGCTTATTCCCCTTATTTTATTAGATACCGAGGAGACATATAAGGGTATTAATATAAATATAACATGACATGATGGATTATGGGGCTGCCATCTTAATTATGAAGTAACAGTGAGATTTTAATGGGAAGCAATTATTAAAACATAAACTCTCACTTTCTTTCCACTTTCACGACACTTCTTCCTCTCTTTTGTACACTCTTCTTCTTCGTCTTCTTTCACCTTCTCCTTCTTCTCTCACTTCCCTTCTCTATCTCCTCTTTTCTTCTCTCCAAAAACCGAAGCCGTGTGGAGCTTTCTTACCCCCTCCCATTTTTGTTTTCATGGAGGCTCAAAGGAGAAGCTCATGGTTGGATCCTCTTCCACTCTTCTCCTCTATTTTTATGCGGATCTCTCTTTTCCTTGGGAGCTCATGGCCAACTCTTGGGTGAGGTAAGTTCCTCACCATTCTTTATGAGTTTATGCCCTAGATTTTGGGTTCTTGGTTTTGGGGGAGTATTTATGGCATGGGTTATTGGGAGAGAATTAATGTGGAAACCCTAAGGTGGGGTGACTTAAATGTGAGCCTTTATGAGCATCTAATAAGGCACTTAAGATTAATGTTGGAAGGTGATGAGAAATAAATGGGTATTAATGAGTGTTGTTGGGTTTTAGTGAAACCCTAACTCTAATAAATTGGGGAAAGTGTGAAATATGAATAGAATGTGGGTTTAATGATATTAGAGAATGATATTAATGATGAGAGATGGCCATTGGTGGTGATTCATGAACATGGGTAAATGTTGTTTGGGTTTTGATGAAAACCCTAAGTGTGGTGATTTGGGGGTTTTGGGCTAAATAAGTGATTTCGATGATTTTTGATGTCTTAGAAGGAATTGTAAGAAGGGAATGAACCTTTAGAATCATTGGGATTGATTAATGAGGTTAATAATGTTTTGAACTATGTTCATGAGTTTATGTAAGATAATAAATGCTATAAGGACTTGTTAATTGATGATGGTCTTGATTGGGGCCAAGAGGCTTATAATAAATTTGAATGAAATTTTATAATGAGGATATTTGAAGAGTTGAGGTGAATTGAAAATACATCATGTAATGGATGAAATAATGATGATGTGGGATGTAGTTAGCCTTTAAGATCTAGAGGATCTTGGCTTTGGGAAAGGAATTCCCGAAGCCTAACACAATTGCATAAGTTGATGTTTACCAAGTCTAGGACTTGAGGTTGAGCTTTATAATAAGCTAACAAGTGTTTGGAATTATGATGGTTATTAATTATGTGAATACACTTGCATATGGTATGTAGATCGTATTCCGGATGATGTGAAGGAGCATTCAGAGCATTGGAATTGTTCGGCTCTTCCCTTGAGGTAGGAGAGGAGTTAACATTCAAATTGCATGAGTAAATTTAATAGTGATTGTTGTATATGATGGATACTCATGCTTGCCTTGCCATGTATATGTATTGAATTAATTGAAATGGCAATTTGATAATTATTGAGAATTATTATGATACTCTTGTGATGGGTGCAAGTAATTGACTTGCATGTGTGTGAGGCAATGATGATTGTTATATATATATATAGATAATCTGTAATACCTTGTTGCCACATATATGGATTAATATTATGTTTGTTGCTATGCCTTTCAATCTCCATTTGTGGATTGATATGAAATGATGTTGTGGCCATTGAAGTGCCAATTATATGAATGATGTGCCTTGAGGGGCTTTATAAATAATTATGAATAATTATTAAAATGCTAAATTAAAATATATACCCTAATTGAGAGGGTGAGAAATCCTTGTGAGATTGTTGGGCACATGCATTATTGCATTGTTTCATTTATGGCATAGCATGGCATTGATATGCATTATTATTGAATAAATCACCTTGCGGGGTGCCACGAAGGGTAAATCCCTGAGTGAAGAGGACGTTGTCCTATTGTTGTTGAATAATATAGAATATATCACCTTGCGGGGTGCCACGATGGGTAAATCCCGGAGTGAAGATGATGTTGATCATATGGTTGTATATATCACCTTGCAGGGTGCCACGAAGGGTATATCCCGGAGTGAAGAGGATGTTGTCCTATTGTGTTGAATGAATCACCTTGCGGGGTGCCACGAGGGGTGTATCCCCGAGTGATGATGGTATTGTGATAATTATTGTGAAGAGAATCACCTTGCGGGGTGCCACGAAGGGTATATCCCAGAGTGAAGAGGACGTTGTCCTATTGTTGTTGAATAAATCACATTGCGGGGTGCCACGAAGAGTGTATCTCTGAGTAATGATGATAAATTAAGTAATTGTGATTATTGTTGAATTTGGAAAATCGGATCCGTTGCATATGCATTAAACAGTTGACATATGCATTAGCTTTAAGACCATGGCATTTGAAATGGGATGACCACGAGTATTGAGAAACCCCTTGCGAGGAGGTATTTGAGTGGAACCTTAATGGAATAATGACGATAAAGATTATGAATGCCCTTGTTGATAAGTGGCAGGTGATTGTGTATATGATTATGTATGTGCTTGTGCTTATTTATGATATGAATTGCGATTCATGAGGTCTGTATGCCTATTGTGATAATGAGATAACGAATGAATGATAATTTGATGTTTTGTTAGCAAAGCACACATGATGTTTGTATGCATATACACATGATCACAATATATATTATTCGTCATTTTGAATGTATAACTCACTCTCCCATGTGGTCTCCTTTTTAGCCTTGTGATGCAGGTTGCCATGGGATGAGTTCAGATTTCTAGTCAAAGCTTTGGTGAAGGTAAATAGTGGTAATGGAAGTGCCTTGGCCGGCATCCTTTATGGTTCTTGTATAATGAATGAATTCTGAGAATGTAGGCGATTTTAATGAATTTGAACATGTATAGAATGATCCTTCGGAATTGTGAATTGTGGATATAAGTGTAGTATGTAAGAGATGATTTGATGTGTATTAGAAGGATTAAAAATTGAATGATGAGCATTGATAATTAATATAGTCGGGGGAAAGATTCCCGAATGTAGTTGAATGTAAATTGATTATGAGAATGTAGATGATTTAGAGGTTTTGAGTATGTATAAGATAATTCTTGAATTTGTGGATGGTGAATATATATGTAGAATGTAAGAGATGATTTACAGTGTATGGGGAGGATTAAAATTAATTGATGTATATTGATGATAGCGAAGGCTGGGAGAAGATTCCCGTGTGTACATGTATATATATATAGTTATACCTTAGGCTTTGCATGCTTATGGAATTAATTGTAGAATGATGATGGTTGTCTAATAGGCTTATAATATGCCATTGCGTGCTAGCCTAGCATTTTCTCATATCGTCATATATGGGACTAGGCGTGTACCCGGTATACACATTCTTCCGCTGTATACTCTATTATTTTGTATACCTTTATGGGCAAACTATTTATCGATCCAGTTATAGACTACTAAATCTCACTCTTTGATTTTCTGTGATTTAGGTCTTGATGTGGTCATGATGGTGTATTGGAAATGTTTTCAAACGTGAAAAATTTATTCGCAATTTTATTAATTATGACGATCACATCGGGATTCGAGTACAGAAAATCAGGGGTGTTATAGCAAACCCAAAAAGAGACATAAAATATGCAAAAGTTGCAAAAGCTACACGCTGTCAAACTAGCAATTGGAAGGTGTAGCATTTCTGGTGGGAGTACTCGTGTGGACTTCTAAAGGGCGAGGCTACGATTGCTTCGATATTCTTCAAGAGGTAATCCTAAAACGCAATATTTTTTGTGTTTGTCTTATGCTTTGAAATACGGCGCTTTGCAAATCCTATGGGAATCCTTGTATTTTCGCTACTCATACACTAGGGATTCCCTAACACATTGTACCTAAGGGAGCATTTTGAGCAACATTTGATGAACAGATAGCAGGTGTATCTTTGGTTTGTAGGCATGGTGGAATAAGTTGAATGGCATAGTTGGGGCGTATGATATTGGGTTGTGGGGTGGTTTGTAGTTGAGTTTGAGTATTTTGGGGAATGGTTATTGTTTGATTGGCAATATGAGGGTTAGATGTCTGAGGGTTGGGAGTTTGTTGGGTGGCGAAAGGATTTTCCTGAGTAGAATTAGGATTCATAGTGTAATATCCTTAGGGTAAACCATATGGCGGCCTTGCATATGTTTGTTGAGCATTCCCGTCTTAGGAAACAAAGTATGGAAATGGCATATACCATAAGGTTGGTGTTGGATAGGTTGAGATTCCATTACTGGAGTAGGGTTATTTGCATGTATGGTCAAGGGTATAGGATTCCCTTCCTGATCTTGCAAGGTAGCATCTGGATCCCCACTTGCTACAGAGAATCCCCCTTCTGTGACCTTCTTCTCTAGAAGCTGGACCATCTTTACCATTTGTTCCTCGAGCTGATTGACCTCATTCCTTAAATCGTCTATAGTAGATGGTTCCGTCTCTACCATGAGTCTTGTTTGCAGTCTAGTCCTATAAGGATGCCTTGAACCTTCCGTACTCGTGATGTGGGTAAGTACAAAGAAACCCCCTTAGTACAGAAACAAATAATGTTAAATGATATAAAGAGACATAAAGTAAATACGTGATGAATTTTAAACATCGGTAAGCAAGGATAAACCTTTCTTTTAGAATGTCTTTTTATAAAGTACTAAGTTAGGAAAAAATGGAAATTCAACATAAGATTTATTCATTGTTCAATAGGTTCTAATACATTATTTATTACAACAAACCAAAATCATTTTTCTCTCGCTCTAGCAATCAAGACCTTCATTTCATCCTCGCCCCTTGCAGTATTGAATGAATGTTACAATTTCTTCCGGTGTAGAAAGTGGATTCATCATTGCTTCAGCCTTCTTCAACAGGTGAGGAATATCTCCAAGTGTTCTATTAACAAGACCGGCTAAGTTAGAAAAATGGTTTTTCCAAGAATAGACAAGACTTTCCATCTCAACCCTCTCTAGCATCATTAAACGTGCAATCTCTTCATATCTATCTCTATCTTCCATGGCTTGCCATTTTTCCTCATTTATCTTATGCTCGCAAGCATTGACGACATCTCTGACTTGTTCCAGTTCATCAATTCGTGCTTGCATAAGGTTCTTCTGAACTTGAGCTTCTTGTTTTTTCTTGGATAAAATTTCTTGTAACCGCCCTTTGTCAGCCAATATATCATCCTTTTGCTTCTCTTTGGTTTTCAATTGGTTGTTCGCTGTTTGGAGGCATTGATCCAATTGCCTCGTATGTTCTCTTTCAATTCACTACTTCTTACTGACATCTTCAAAGGCAATTTTTAATTCACACCTTTTTCTCTTAAGGGAAGCATTGTCTTATTGAATCTTGATTAATTCATCCTCTAATGCTTGATTTTTCTTTATCATTTCAGCTAGCTTACTTTTCAGGTTTTCAATCTCTTCTCTTTTAGTGGGAAGTGTATTTTTTACATGAGCACTATGATCTTTGAAGGGTAACTTGATAATAGCTACCCTATTTGAAATCCATTGGTGGTAACTTTCTTTGGCAGCATAACTTCGGACACCCAACTTTTTTCCCTTCCTATGAACCTTGGCCCAAGCCTCAATGATAGTTCGGATAACAGGAGCACTATTCCCCTCTATATAGTAATGAAGGAAAGGTGTTACCGTTTCTTCTTCTAGAGATTGAAGCATAGGATAAGAAAGATGTCTTTTTGCAATGACAGGATTGTAGTTGATGTATCCTTGAGTTCCCATGAGAGGTACATTGGGAAATTTCCCACAGCAGTAAATAATGGAATCCACATTCATCCACTGAGGGTACCACCGAATCATGTTTGTAGACAAACCTGCTAGATGTCCTGCCCATTCCCTATTAGTCTTCTTAGTTAGCCCAAGGAGCTTCAAATTAGAGAGAGGACATTCGATCTTGCCAACTTGATTGAATACATGAGAAGTAAGCCACAGATACAATGTAGGTAGACAACAAGCGATCTTTTTCCCATTCTGGTTGTGACAAGAATCCATTGTACAATAGATGTCAGCTAAGACAGCAGTAATGGAACTTTCTCCTCTAAGCTTTCGAGCCAGAAAAACATCAATTGCCTTGAAATCAATGTAATTATCAAGATTGGGGAAAAAGATCATACCATAAATGGCTAATGCCAAAGTGTCAATAAAGACGTCCCATTCCCCTTTCCCTACCTGACTAAGGAGTTGCTGCTCAAAGAAGGTTAGCGCGAAGCCTGAAATCTGATTCCTGTTTAATTGAGCCTTTTCAAGAATTTCAGGATCTATCTTGAGAACACGAGCTACACTGAAAATAAAAGCATGATGTTCGGTCCATGGATAAGGTTTCAAATCTTCCAATGGCAAGCCAAATATCTACTCAAATTCTTCTAGAGTAGGAGCTAATTGGAAGTCCTTGAATGTAAAATAGCAGAGAGGGGAATCATAATACTGGGCTAGAGCAGTAAGGGCCCACTCTTGCACTTCAACTTCTAAGAATTTCAGGATCTTTCCATACTTCCTTGCAAAGGTCACTTTCTAAGTAATATCCATCCGTTTGCCCAAGGATAACAGATTGCTAGTATTTGATTTCATGATTTTGAGGTGTAACAAATTATTCAAACCAGTCGCCTTCACTTTCTGATTACTTAATCTCATGTTATATTCTATTTTTTGTGATACTTACCAATATTTAAATTTCACCTTTAACAAAAGAAATAAATGAATCAGATTAACAAAGCAAAAGGTTTGATAAATATCATCCTCACATAATAGTGTGATAATATTTATCATGACTTAAGTCTAGAAAATGTACATTTTTTTATGATTTTTTTAAAAAAAGGAAAAATTAGTGTGAATGAATAGAAGATAAAAGGAATGTCTGCCCAATTGTGTCTTAGACAAGGTAACCACCTAATTGGCTCTAAGACTCTTTAATCGTGTTTCCTCAATAGGTGGTTGTTCTAATTGGTTCTAAGAAGGCCACTGGAGCTCTAATCTTTAGCTATGAGTCTTATGCAAAAAGTAGGGAATCCTACTTAGTGCGGACGTCAATAACTAAGATAACACCCCGGCTGAGATTTTTACGCGAATCATGGTAGGACGTATCGTCCTAAATGACACCGCTAATAATCTCCCCTAACCTATGTCTTTTGCAGGGCCTGGGAATAGGGTCCCTTCTAATAGTGTGTGCATTATAGTGAATGTGAATTGTGTGGGGCATTCATACCTGAATTTTTAGCCATTCTTCACAAGGAACAAACATAAGACAAAACAAATATCACATGTCTTCTACCCTATGGTTCTAAACTAAAGCAATAAAAAAAAATATAAAATCTAAAATAAATAGAAGATTAGATGAACGACGAGAATAACATAATAAATAAATATGAAGGATGAAATAATTAACAATCAATAAAATACACAAGATCAATTTAACGGACTTGACTCTCAAAAATAGTCCCCAGCGGAGTCGCCATCTGTCGCGACCGGGGTCCCGGTACACGACGCGGACTGGTTAAAGTCAATAAAAAATGAGACTATATTGGAATGATGCCCTTAGATGTCCTACAAAAATAAAGGGTTCAGAGAGTCGCCACTAATATTTATCAAGGAAAATATCATAAAAACCTTTAAATAACACTGGGTTTTTTTAAATGAGATTCTGTTTAGTCTGGGAGTCAAATTACAAGAGGGGAAGGTATTAGCACCCCACACTGTCCGTCCTAAAATGGTTACCCAAATTGATCATGTATAATTTTTCAAAAAAAATGATTATTAAATATTTCATCCTTCATAAAAAACAATAATGATAAATGCTATTTATAACACCCCTGATTTTCTGTACTCGAATCCCGATGTGATCGTCATAATTAATAAAAATACGAATAAATTTTTCATGTTTGAAATCATTTCCAAGACACCACCATGATCACATCAAGACCCAAATCACAGAAAACCAAAGAGCGAGACTAAATAACCTAAAGCTGGATCGATGACTAAAATGCCCATAACGGTATACAGAAATAATAGAGTATACATCAGAAGAAGAATGTGTATACCGGGCACACGCCTAGTCTCATATATGAAGATATGAGAAAAGGCTCGGCAAAGCATGCATTGGCATATCATAAGCCCAACGTACAACCATCATCATTTTACATATACACAAAAGCATGCAATGTCTAAGATATAAGTATATACATATCTATAAGGCCATGCAACATACATCTCCAACATTCATATTCAATTGAACCCCAAGACACATGTCATCAACACTTATACACCCATCAAACGGGTATGAGTCCATATACTCCAAATACCAATACAATATCCACTCAAGTTATTATTCATAATACATCCAAGATTACCACTAAATATCAGCACTATTACATACAATCATTTACAACCCAATAAATTACAGTCGCTGCCGGCCAAGGTATTCCATTACAACTATTTACCTTCCCAAAAGCTTTACTTCATAAGCGTTCTCATCCCATGGTTTTCCTGCACCAATACTAAAAAGTAGACCACATGGGAGAGTGAGTTATACATTTCAAATGACGATATGAATACAATTGAAATTATATGCATATGCATGTCAACATCATGTATGCTTTGCTAAATGCATCAATAGACATCATAGATTATTAATTCAACAATATATGCTTATTTCATACTTATTCAACAAGTCATAGCAAAGCAAGCATATACACATTATAACACCGCCACAATGGGCCAACACTTATCTATCACATCACCACAATGGGCCAACATCATCAACATAGACCATTCAGGTCTTTCATCAAAGCCACCACGGGCTAACATAATCATTATCAATCATAAACAAATACGCCCTTCATTACATTGGGCTATATCATACATATTGTCATATTCAACATCATTTCATATATTCATATCATTTATTACTTTTAGGTGGTCTTTCGGTATATTAATTACCCATCTCATCAACACCATACCATCATCTCAAACCATCATCAATCATCATCATATTCTGGCATATCTCCATGCTATATGCAAATGCTCTTATGGCTAATTCATATGCAAAATGGAATAATCAACAACAAATGTGGATCCGACTGTGGGAATAAACACTAGGTTGTGGGTTGAGCATAGGTGTGCTACTATGCCCTTACTGCAGTAGAAAAATGTGTACACATATCTCAAAGCATGCATGCATCTTAACAACATCTTTTACTGGTACCAAACCGCTATCGGCCATCTGTAGCACTAGTCACCCCGTGACTTGCGGATCAACAACATGGCCTCACTTGCCAAAAGTGCTACGGGCCCCTCCCGAACACACATCGAGAGAGCCGTGTCCCGTCGGACACCGAGGTAACTCGCTCACCATAGAGCCGCCCGCCCACTAGGCCCGCCATATAGGGTGCCTCATCACCAAACTATGGACAGCTTCGTGACTCACACACCGAGTCACAGGGGAAAACAACAATACGCTTGTGCACTGAGCCGCCCTTCCACTAGGCCCGCCTAATGGAACCCCCTAATATTCCACATAGACAGCGATCGATATACCATGGATGCAATGCAATGTAAATCAAATGCATTCTCACTCTGTGCATCCTAAATGCCACTCATCAAACATCATCATCATAATCACCAAAACCACCATACACCTTAGTGGATTTCATCATTGTTGGTTTCTTAGTCATTATTTTCAAGTTCTAATGTGGCATTTCCATCTCAACATATTTCACATCATACACGCAAGTCAATACTTGCAATCAGCCACTATGGCATTTCAATATCACATAATATTCATCAATATTATCACACTTTCATTTAGTGGATTTTCATCTCATTATTCGTTACCATTGTCTCATGCTTACATATATATGTATATATATATATATATATATATATATATTTTTGTGGCATTCACCACATTTTCAATTTCATATTTCACACCACACATACAAGACCATGCTTGTATCACACACAATGGCACACAATAATTCATCAATATAAATATACACCTCTTTGTGCAATAGAGTGCTCAACCTCATCATCTATCATATTTTAATGTCATTTATTTATCCCTTCATAAATTTCAAGTTCGTTCTAGGGTATATCTCATACCCTACCATCAGAATCTCATTATCATCCTCTCATCATTCTATTCCAGGGGGAAAATACATCATAATTCATTATTTTAATTCAGGTGGTAAATACATAATTAATTAATTCCCATGCACCAATCAACCTTAATCACCACCATGTTTTATCATCATCACGTTATTTCTCATACATCCCCATATCCGTCTCATGTTTACCTCATAATGCCAAGAAGGAGGGTCTAATATAAGCCTGCCACCATAAATAAATAGAACAATTCGATTCTGGGGAAAACTCGCTCGAGCGAGATTCACATCCACTTGAGCGAGACAGGTCAGGTTTGCTTGGGCGACCCCCTTCGCGTAGGCGAAATACATCCAGTAGCGTTTCCACGCTCACTCGCTCGGGCGAAGCACCATCACACTCGGTCACTCGCTCAAGCGAGAATTATCCAGTAACCAATTCCTTTAACACCCGCTTGAGCAAAGCACCAGCTCGCTTAAGCGAAATCCGACCAGAGGTTATCCTTACCAACACTCGGTTTTCACTCTGCAATTCATTCAAAACCGACTCATCTCACTCGGTTGTCCACTCGGTAAAATCAATCAAAACCGACTCCCAACATTCAGGTTTCCACTCGGCAGAATTTCCCTGAAACCGGCTCAAAGCACTCAGGTTTTCCACTCAGCAAAATAATCCTGACCGACCCATCATTCACTCAGTCCTCCACTCGGCAAGATCAGTCCAGACCGAGTCCTCTCTCACTCAGTCTTCCACTCGATAAATTCATTCCAAATCCGAGTCATCAATCAGTCTTTCACTCGGCAGTTTATTCCAAACTTACTCCCCTTCTATTGCACACGGGTGAAGTTATTCCAGAGTACTTCTGGACAAACTCACACCGTATACCCCTATAGGTGCCATCCCACTCGGAATTGAACACTCGGACTCCACCATCAAGTTCCATTCGGAATTACTCTGACCTCTCATCACTCGGAGGAATTCACTAAGTTGTCTCACTCGGACCCATTTAAATCTTGTCCACTCGGAATATATAACTTTATTTACTCGGAAGCGGACTCCTAGAATACCTCAATCAGAACCATCACAATCCCTCTCCCCTCGGGAGAGGATCATTCGGGATTTTCCACTCGGGAATAATTAGACCTATCATTACTCGGGGAATTCTCTCGCTAAGATCCCACTCGGAATAGGTTTATTAAAATGGATTTCTCTCAGAACACATTTCTCTCGGATTCCTTTTAAGCCTTCACCACTCGTAAAAAGGCCCAATGTCTATAGCCTCACTCGGAACGGCTCACACAATATTCCACTCGGGAGGTCTCGTCTCGGACATAGCTCGCTCGGGATTTCACTCAGAAATTCACCACCTCATGAAATTATTAAGACTCTAGCTCGGACATAATTCGTCCAGTACCTCACCCATTCACCACTCACTCGTCTCGCTTGAGCGGAAGGCTAGCTCGCTTGGGCGAGATTGGTCCAGAAGCTAATTCTCTGAAGCAGGGGACTCTCGCTTGGGCGAGATCCTATCTCGCTTGAGCGAGACTACCAGGACATATGCAGAATCAGTAATTCTTACAACTTAACTCATGAATTCTCACTCTAGGCCAACTGATTCACCACCATTACATCATACACAGCACATAAGGCATATAACTCTCACTGCCCATTCACACTCAGAAATTCCTCATTCCAACTTATCAATTATTCTTACTTATTTAATCTTACGAGAGGAAGATTTTAACTACACTCCACATTACTCCCTCATTCATCTTTCCACATAACCACTTCAAAACAATTCTTTACAATTCGTGTGTTTCATTCATTCATAGTTTATCACCCTCATTTAGTTCATGTCCAACCAAGGGACCATCAGGCATTTATTGTCAATATTATATAAATACATACATTTTCAGAACAATCAACATAAGCCAAGCCATCATTCATCACTTCATCAAATTAATCATATAAGAAATTCATGGCAAGGCATTGCATGAGTTCAACATATACATAATTAATAATGAATTCACTCATGCAATTTGAAATGCAAACTCCTCTCCTACCTCGAGAGAAGAAATCAAAATTCCAACGCTCCGATTACTTTGATCATTATGCATCATCATCCGGAATACAATCCTATCCACAATTACACATACACATGCAATCAATAAATCATCACAAAACATCACTTCTCTTAACTTATGATTAAGTCCTAGACTTATCTAAGCTCCAATTCCATATGCCCATGTTAGGCTTCGGGAATTCCTTTCCCCAAAGCTAAGATTCTCCAAGTCTTAAGGGTTAAACAAATCCAACAACATCAACACTTAAGATTAATCCCTCAAATCAACATACCTATATACATGCATATATCTTCATTTGCAACTCATGACTTAGTTAACAATTTTATCACATCAATATTCAACTCCTATCCTTCAAATATTCATTTCTATGTATAACATCATTCCAAGGTACCAAAATCATCAAAATCATCAAGTGGGTCAAAATCCCCAAATTATTAATACTTAGGGTTCCCTTTCCAAACATTCAAGCTTAGGGTTTCCATTTCCACCCACATGCAAGGTTTCTAACATCACCATCTTCAACTCAACAACCCCAAAACCATAAATAAAACAAGGTAGAGGTAAGAAATCTTTACCTCAAGCTTAAGCTCTACCAAACGAAAATGAAGTGAGGAAGAGGGAGGAGATGATCCCACAAGCTCCCAAGCTCCATTGATGCCTCACATTCCCAAACTCATCTCTTGATTTTAGTAAGAGGTAGAAGAAGAAGGAGTGTGGGATGGTTTTAGAATGAAGGGAAAATGAAGAAGAAAAGAAATGAAGAGTGAATGGAGGGAGAAAGCACCCCACGGTGATAAGGAGAAAGATAGAGGAAATTTTAGTGTAAATTGGGTATTACCCAATGGGCAAAAGAGTGTATCAAGTTGCTTTTACCAATGGTTAATAATTCCCCATTATCCAACGGGTAAAAGAACCAAGTGATAAGGAGAAAGAGGCCACGGTGATAATGGAAGGAGAAAAGGGATTTTTGGTTTTCTTTTAATTCCAATTGGTTCGTATTTTCCCCGGTTATTATCATACATCGAGTCCAATTAATTATTTCCTTGACACCAAAAATCATTTTAAATATACCATCTTAACCATGATAATTTTCCGAATATTCTAGACCCGTCAAACATCTAATTAAATCATGTGGGTCCCACATCACTAGTTAATTCCTCCAGTTCTGGTTAGTCTTAATTTACCGATAATTCACCTCTAATGTCTAACAACATCTCCCATAATTATTTGACCATAAACAATCAATTATCATCATCCAATAAATTTATTTTATTTAAAAATCCGGGATGCTATAATCCACCCCACCAACAAGAAACTTCGTCCTCGAAGTTTAACATCGGCATATACCGTAAGGCCACACTTCGGTCACACATCAATAGAGTCTAATGACACCCAGAAATAATATCGGACTTCCCAAAGTCCACAGGATATGATCATCATCACTCCTTTATCTAAATATAAAACTTCATATATACCAAAATGAGTCACCACTCATCAATTCTCAAGTTTGTTCATCATAATTCTCACATTTATATCCAGTACCACCAGATAGACTCAAACATTCACCGTAAGCAATTACAACACTACACTTGCCCGATCTAGGTGTTGCTGCATCCGACATACAGAAAGGCATCCCAATCCCGTAGTGGTTACCACAAACACATGAGATCGGAGCATAAGCGCACGTTGCCACAATGCCTATGGCATGTAGAGACATATCAGGATAAGTACCTTCATGTCCTATCGCTCACATTATTCATGTCAATTCAAATAGTATTCCTTCATACACGAGACTTCCTAAGAAGTCACACAAGCCCACGAGTAATATACTCGCATCATATTATCATTTAACCATAATCCGGCGTAAATCATGCCATGCAATTCACCAATTGTCATCCATCATAACCATGTATGGATACATCAACCATAGATTTCTAATCATCATAGGGTAATCACCCCACCATTGGACTTCACCCATCTCGAAGTCATAGTAAAATAACTTAGAATTCATTTGTCTAATCTGAACATTGTCGGTTATAATTCGATTTAAGCCTAAACAAATCACCAAATTCACATAAAAATCTCCCACACTGGTGGGTCTCCCTCATTTATCATAGCCAATGCTAAGTTATACCCCAAATTCATCATCATTATTCACCAAGTACATAGGGGTTTATGTTTTCTTTTCAAATCCAATCACACATCAGCTCTAGCCTCAACAACTCATTCCACAGTTTATTTCACTATGGTCTAATCGTTCACAAGATTCGATCTCTCATGAGGCTCAAAAATTCAAGGGTCACGGAGTACCCATTGTGGAATACTTCCACCACAAATAAATTCATTTAACATAGCTCATAGAAACATCATAGAGCCTAGACCACCATAGGGTCAAATTCAATAAGGTTCGATCGTTCAAGATCATTTTGAGTCATTCGGGGTTACCACACTTAGTGGGTCACAACTAAATCAATCATCCACCCAGTTCATAAACATGAACCCGAGTCCAACCCCAGTCATGTGCCAATAAAATTTTATATTCCATAAGCATACCATGGCTATGAGCCACTTCATAATCCATACAAGAGACCCATGCAAATAAATCAATTTCAATATACATACATAACAAGGTTTCAACATCTCATACTTTATTACTATATCAATTCACATTTAATATCCCCTATCCGAGATCAACACACGGCATAGGTCCATCCTCAAATCAACTCATATTCAATATACCATATCCATGATCTCACATGGTATAAATTTATCATCTATTCAAGTCATACTCAAATATCAATATTCAAAATGCATAATATCAATGTATTCGTCATTCGAAGGAAATAGTGTAAGGAACTTAGCCAGACTTACACAAACAACCATATCAATCACATTGAGGGATTCATCCATAAATATATTCAATCTCATGATTCATCAAGTTTTCCAATTGAGCAACTATGCTCCACAAGTACATCATACGACCTCAATGAAAAGGGCATACTCCCATAACATCAATCATAACATGGACAACCATTCATAAAGAATCCTTGATATGAATTAATCACAACTCAACTTGAATGATTCACAATAATCCTCAATAAGCAATAATGCCCTTATAATCAATTCACAATTCTTAGAAACTTAGTCCTTCATATGTCCATGTAGGGCAATCAAACATAATATCATCATTCTCTAGATAATTATCATTCTTAAATCTATGCAAAACAACCATATTCCAATAATCACCAAAGTGTTCCAATATTGAGCAATCGTGCTCCAACCATCCATAACATCAACTTTAATACCAATTAACCATGCACTGTCAACAACCAAGATCTCTATTTCAAAGGAAAATACGCTCTGATACCAGATTATAACACCCCTGATTTTCTGTACTCGAATCCCGATGTGATCGTCATAATTAATAAAAATACAAATAAATTTTTCACGTTTGAAAATATTTCCAAGACACCACCATGATCACATCAAGACCCAAATCACAGAAAACCAAAGAGTGAGACTAAATAACCTAAAGCTGGATCGATGACTAAAATGCCCATAACGGTATACAAAAATAATAGAGTATACAGCGGAAGAAGAATGTGTATACCAGGCACACGCCTAGTCTCATATATGAAGATATGAGAAAAGGCTCGACAAAGCATGCATTGGCATATCATAAGCCCAACGTACAACCACTATCATTTTATATATACACATAAGCATGCAATGTCTAAGATATAAGTATATACATATCTATAAGGCCATGCAACATACATCTCCAACATTCATATTCAATTGAACCCCAAGACATATGTCATCAACACTTATACACCCATCAAACGGGTATGAGTCCATATACTCTAAATACCAATACAATATCCACTCAAGTTATTATTCATAATACATCCAAGATTACCACTAAATATCAGCACTATTACATACAATCATTCACAACCCAATAAATTACAGTCACTGCCGGCCAAGGCATTCCATTACAACTATTTACCTTCCCAAAAGCTTTACTTCATAAACGTTCTCATCCCATGGTTTTCCTGCACCAATACTAAAAAGTAGACCACATGGGAGAGTGAGTTATATATTTCAAATAACGATATGAATACAATTGAAATTATGTGCATATGCATGTCAACATCATGTATGCTTTGCTAAATGCATCAATAGACATCATAGATTATTAATTCAACAATATATGCTTATTTCATACTTATTCAACAAGTCATAGCAAAGCAAGCATATACACATTATAACACCGCCACAATGGGCCAACACGTATCTATCACATCGCCACAAAGGGCCAACATCATCAACATAGACCATTCAGGTCTTTCATCAAAGCCACCACGGGCTAACATAATCATTATCAATCATAAACAAATACGCCCTTCATTAAAATGGGCCATATCATACATATCGTCATATTCAATATCATTTCATATATTCATATCATTTATTACTTTTAGGTGGTCTTTCGGTATATTAATTACCCATCTCATCAACACTATACCATCATCTCAAACCATCATCAATCATCATCATATTATGGCATATCTCCATGCTATATGCAAATGCTCTTATGGCTAATACATATGCACAATGGAATAATCAACAACAAATACGGATCCGACTGTGGGAATAAACACCAGGTTGTGGGTCGAGCATAGGTGTGCTACTATGCCCTTACTGCAATAGAAAAATGTGTACACATATCTCAAAGCATGCATGCATCTCAACAACATCTTTTACTGGTACCAAACCGCTATTGCCCATCTGTAGCACTAGTCACCCTGTGACTTGCGGATCAACAACATGGCCTCACTTGCCAAAAGTGCTACAGGCCCCTCCCGAACACACATCGAGAGAGCCGTGTCCCATCAGACACCGAGGTAACTCGCTCACCATAGAGTCGCCCGCCCACTGGGCCCTCCACATAGGGTGCTTCGTCACCAAACTATGGACAGCTTCGTGACTCACACACCGAGTTACAGGGGAAAACAACAATAAGCTCGTGCACTGAGCCGCCCTCCCACTGGGCCCGCCTAGTGGAACCCCCTAATATTCCACATAGACAGTGATCGATATGCCATGGATACAATGCAATGTAAATCAAATGCATTCTCACTCTGTGCATCCTAAATACCACTGATCAAACATCATCATCATAATCACCAACACCACCATACACCTTAGTGGATTTTGTAACATCCCAATTTTGAAGTTAAAAACCGAATGGAAAACCAACCATTAAGAATTGATTTCACAGTAGGGAAATAACCGTTAAATTATAATTAACTAACGAGCAAGTTAAACCATTAAAAACGGTTACTGTAAAACGGAAATCCTCGTAACTCAACCACCTTAACTTCTGAAACAATAAACTAATTAAATAAAGAAGAGGTGATGGCCGAGTGATGGGATGGAGTGCGCATGGCTGAGTGGAGCTGCTGGACTCACGCTCTCCCACCCCACTCCCTCTTCCTCGTGCACGCGCATGCTTATACATATAAGTGCCTTGGAGTTATGCATCTCCTTCAGACTTCTTTTCTTCTCTTCTTCTCTTCTTCGCTCTTTACTCTCTTTATCCTCTTCTTCTTTTCTACTCGCTGTTCTCGTGAGCTCGAGTCAGTGGTGGCTGAAGGTCGGAAGTCCTGCTTCCTTACTCGACGAGCCAGTGAGGGTGAGGGTGTGCATTCCCTCTGCATGCAACCCGCCTCCTTCCTTGTTCCCTCATTCCTTCGCCGACTTCCTCTTCTTGCTCGAAACTGTCAAGCCCCAGTGGAGATCTGCACTGCGAGGAGCTTCAAGGGGGTCGGAGTGTTCACAGCATTGCGATGGAGCCCTTCTAGGGAGCGAACCAAGAGCGGGACGTCTTGGGCCTCCCCTGCTCTTGCATGCAGATGTTAAGGGTGATTCAGTGTTCCTCTGGAATTGAATGTCACGTTGACCGACTGAGAGCTTCAGTCCAGGTAGGGGGAGTATCTCCTATCTTAAATGCATGGGTTATGAACAGGTTCCGAGTACTGATGCTTGCTATATCCTTGCTCTGATTGTGTGTTGTGTTGCATGCGAGTGTGTACAGCCCAGTTGCATGACGAGTGAAAGATGAGTGTTGCATGTTAGCATCTTCCTTAGAAATGCATGCGTTGTTGAGCCTCGTTACCATGGAACCCGATTGCATGTTGTGTTGTGTTGATGAGAATGCTTTATTGAATCTATGCATGTTCATAGGAATGCATCTGTTGATTAAGTTCTGGTACTCTCATATACTGATTGCATATTGTATCATGATTGATTGGAATGCTTGCATGAGCCTGTCATTCTTCGTATAAATACCTGCGCTGATTAAGTCTTGATGCTGCTGTGAACCGAATGCATGTTAACTTGAAGTTGATGAAAATGCTCATAGAAGCTTGATACTGATTGATATTGATTGTATTGGAATCACATGTTGTTAATGGAACGATGATGATGATTACATGGGAGCTGTGTGTGTTGAATTAACAGGCGGAGTCCTGATGATATGTATTACCGACTGTATGTGAAAGATGTGTGATTGAATAAGAGGATGTGTGCATGAGTTAAATGCTGTGTGTGGAGTACTGTTAATGTCCAGCATTGATTGCATGAAATGCATGTGCCATTTAAATGCTGATGATGTATGATGCCGATTGCATGAGATGCATGTATGGCCGTGTATATGAACTCTGTGTGTGTGTGATGAATCCGCGTGTGGCGCATGGGATGCGTTTGTGCTGAGAGCACGTAGTGTGGGACACTACCATCGGTTTTTAAAGCGTGGGACGCTATAAAATCCTTGAGTGAGACTCAAGGTAGCCCTTGAGTGGGACTCGGGCTGCCTGTGAACACCTCCGTTAGCGCTGAGAGCGCTGGTGTCACCTGTGGGCAGACGGTTGGGTACCTGTAAAACGGCCAAGCAGTTGGGAGCTGATTTGATAGCTGAGAGCTATGTGTAAAAAGGCTGAGAGCCTACATTGCAACGTCTAAACCGATACACACGAATGCGGAACCGAGTGAAATAATATGTGTTTATTAACTGTTGGCAATGTTGGAATTGGTTGCGCATGCGAAGTGTTAGTGAGATGATGAATGTGTATGTCCGAGTGAATTATTCCGTGTGAACCTGCCTTGGATGCTAAGTGAATCCTGTTTCATGAAAATATATATATATATATCAGTGTTATTGAAATGTTAGGTGTGTAGCCGAGTAAAAATTGTGAATTCTGATTGAGAAATATTTAACATATGCGTTCTGATCCATGGGTATTGTTATTAAGTCACTGATTTTCGTATGTTAATGTTGTTGAATTGATGCGGGCATAAGGCCGAGTGACAATTGGTGGATTCCGATCGGTAAAAGTCTTTTGTGTATCCTGGTTGATTGATGCTACTCTGACTATAACCGTGCCATGTATAATTGTGTGTATATATATATTGTTGTATAATTGTGAGGCAACCTGAGTCGGTATCTGTCATTTAAAATTTAAGATGCTCACCCCTGCACCATTTTTCAGTATGTATGCAGGTTGGATTTTGAAGTGATGATAAGGTCTCAGGTCCGAGTGAGGGGTACTCCGACCGCAAGTGTTTATTTTGTATGTGTCATGTTCGTCAGTTATAGCCTTGGCCGGCTCGTAATAACAGTGTGGTGTAATGAACATGAATATATATATATATATGCGTATAGGTAATTGTGTCATTGTAAACCGAGTGCATGTTCATATATACATACAGGTATTATGTTGATAACAGAGGAATGAATGACGTATTCCGAGTGCATGATTAGGTACGTTCAATATGTTGTATCCGAGTGGTCGTGTTTCGAAGGATGCTGATGGTTAGAACACTGCTCAATTAATGATTTCCGAGTGGGACTTAACTTCCCGTTTTCCCGGGTGAAGTGCGAGCGTGAGGATTTACCGAGTGAACCCTTGTCCATATCCGATTGAGAAATTACCTTGTGTTTGTATTGGAGGGGCGTTGTGCTGACCTCGCTTAGGCGGTGTCATACCTCGCCCAAGTAACTAGGGCGGTTCGCCCAAGCGCGTGGAACCATGCTGAAGCAAGCAGATATCAACGTGAGACTCCGCCTATGTACCTCCCTCCTCCGTTGTCGCATTATTATGCCTCGCTGGGCGGTGTTGGACATCGCCTGAGTGAGTGGGCGTTGTGAGGTGGTCCGTCCAGGCGTTGTTGTGCCTTGCTGTACTGGACGGCGGTGTAAACGCTTCCTCCTTCCGTGGTTGCATTGTTATGCTTCGCTCAGGCGGCGTCAGATCTCGCTTGAGCGAGTCAATGTTATCTTAGTCTTCGCCCAGACGTTGTCGTACCCCGCCCGAAGTATGGGGGCAATTCGCCCAAGCGTGAGGACTCGCGCTGGAGCGAGTAGTTGTTGGAATGGGACACCGTTCAATTACCTTTCCTCTCCGTCGTGATGCTAATGCAATCCAGACACCGGTGTTGACCCCTGATTTGGGCGTTGTGGTTGAGTCCGCCCAGGCGTTGTCATAATTAGCTGAGTTGGGCGGAATAAGTTCAGGCCCCTCCTTCCTCCACAAACTACTCCTGCATATGTACATCTCCCTTTTTCTTCCCTTGCCTGTCCTCCGAAGCTGAACGCCCAGCGTTCTCTGAGAAAGGGTCAGTCCGTAGGAACGAATAGACGCTAATGTAAGGTTTACTTGAAGAGTTTCACGTCTGATGTTGCATTGTCACACATCGTTTAGGCGGTGTGAGACAACGGTTGATCGGGTCACCTTCGCCCTGGAGTCCGCCCAGGACAAACATACCCCGCCTAGCCAGGTAGGATGATTCGAACTCCGCCCTTCTACGAGTGCTACGCGTGTGAATGTATTAACATCTTCCCCTTATCTATTTCCTCCTATTGAGTGACCAGTGTTACTCGAGGGAAAGCTTTCCTTGTGAAATTCCCTCCATCCGCTACTGCATTACTATACTCCGCCTAGGCGGTATCAGACCTCGGTGTTGTGTAATCCGCCCAGACGCTGGCGTGTTACCTTAAACTAACGAACCGGTTCCAGTCTTAGCCTTCTGTTATTTGCCTTATGCGTGTGGATGATCTCTCATTTCCCTTGTTCTTCCTTGCACTCCGCCCTTTGTGTTATCCGGATGCCTTATAGTCTTTGGTTACTTAATTTTGGAAAATTTTCCCCGTATTGGTTTTTAGTTATTTTATTAAATTAGGGTGTTACATTTTGGTATCAGAGCAGACCAAAAGGTCCATGGCCAAGGTTGCCTACTGTTTGTGGGCGGTTGAGTATATTATGCCAGTTTGTCCTAGATTGCTTATGATATTCTATTGTATGTTGATACCTGTCCAATTATGACTCGGGTGATGATATATGTTATGATTCTCTGTTGAAATTGGTATATGCTGACTATGAATGGTGTGGTTGTACGCTTGTGCCTTGTTGAGAAATTTGAACGTGTGATAAATGAATGATACATGAAGTATGTGATTTGCAGTATAAGGGATGGGTTGTAGTTCCTAGGTTGAAAATCTAGGTGTGTAATAAGTGAGTGAAGGTGAGGTCGGAAGTATGTTAAAATTGGGGTTGCGTCTCAGTGGCGATTGAGGAAACCAAGTGAGTGATGACTAAATGCTAGACCAACAGGAATAATGACCCCTTAGGGATTCTAAATCTGATAGTTTATTAACCTTGTGAGTTGTTGAGCCGAGTAGAATAATTGCGTAGTAGCTCATTGAGGTTTGAATGATTAACATGTGATGTGTTGTGTGTGAGATGTGTTGGTAGCTGCACTATGATTGCGTAATGATGCATGCGACTCCTGGATTGTGGCATTATAAACTGTTTAGTGATTGTACGATTCCGTCCACGAATGCATGCTAATAATTCTATGAATACTGACTGAATACTTGTAAAATAGGAGTGTCACCATTGCTGCCGAATGCTAATTGTGACGGATATTTTGTAACCTAGCACATGAACCTTGCATGATATATGATATGGGTGATTAGGTGTGAACCCTGATTGAATAATTAGATCATGATAGAGTCTTGATTCCTGGTCTATGATAACTAAGTGAATGATTGATGGATATATTTATCTTGGATAGATTCTGGGTGAAGTGCTTTTATGTATTGCTCTATATTTGAAATATGATAGTTGTTGATGATTGAAATATGTGATCTGTGTATGACTGCTTAGTGATGCATGCAACACCCGGATAGTATGATAGATATTAATTGTGAATCGTTGTGATGATACCCCATCTGAAAGATATGTATATATATATATATGCTAATGAGAATGTCGAGTGGCTTATGTTGCGAGTCGGCAAATAAGAGCTGTGTGTGATCTATAATGAAATGCAGCAAGCATTGAATGTCTTTCAGAGTGGGCAATCAGATGAATGCGAGGGGTATTGAGGATTCTGAGATTAATCCTAAAAGACCTCTGAGCTGGACTCGAGGCCATGCTTGGAGCATGAGCATTGGATGCTTAATGAAAGTCCTTGGGTTGGACTCAAGGCAAATGCCGAGTGCATTGGAGTGGGACTCCTGGTGAATAATCGTATGCATCTGATTCGCCGGCTGCATGACTACATGTGTATGAGAGTATTATTATTGAGGGTGACATGATTTGCATGGATTTGAATGATTTGAGTAGTTTCCGACCTGATGATGTTGTATGAATGAAGTCTGACTGAATGAATGTACATGTATTGATGCTGTTGCCAAGTGTGATGCAATGTTATAATTGAGAATGTATGTTATAGTGCAATTTCTGATTGAATGACTGTGCGTACACTTATGAGAATAAATGAGCTCAGTGTGAACTATGTGAACGTGTGAATATGATATTCTGAATGAAACCCTTAATGTAGTTGGAATTGATTTGGGTAAATCTGATTGGATGGGCGTATGTATATGTCAAGTGCAATGTATGTTATGATTATGATGTATGCTGTAGTAAACCATGATATAACCATGAATAATTGGTGTGACATCTGATTGAGTGTCTGTATGTACATCAGTGCTGTTGCTGAAGCTCGTGGTATGTGATATTGTGAATTGCCTAATCCTGAGTGAATTGTATGAACCCGAGTGAGTGGTGTTATTATATAACTGAGAGTTAAGAATTTAATCCGAGCCGTGGTTTTGTGAGGAATAAGGGTTAGAAGAAATATTGCCCTAATTTTTGTTTTACAGAAGTGATGAATAATTTTCATGATTGTTGCTGTATGACGTGCCCTACATGATGCCCCATGATAATGTTAATATGAACGTGTGCTTACATGTGCATGTGAATTGCCATTGATTCTTGTGAGTAAGTAACAGCTAAACGAGTTGATCGGTGTGAGTAAGAGCATTAGTATTGAGACTGACATGATTTGCATGATGTTGATGTAGATGTATTACTTATATGTGTGAACTGCCATTAACTACCGTGTGAATTTATATTAGTTGGGTGAAGTCTGGTTCGTGTGAGGTATGCTGCTCTGAGATGACTCTTCCTGCCTTAGGTAATGTGGTAGCGTACACGTTGCAGTGACCATGTAATTGTTGTAACCCTATAGGAATGAGACGTCATCCTATAAGTTGGATGCAGCAATTCATGAGTCAGGCAGGTGAAGCTGTAACTACTTATGGTGATGGTGAGTCTTTCAGGCGGTCCCGAGTGATTGTGAGAATTATGTTAAGCGAGTGTTATACGGTTATACATCAGAATGAAGATAGGGGGTTTGTTTGACCTTAGTATGTCTGCCTCCGAGCGGATTAGAGGTCGTCAGGTACTGATTAGCTACAAAAAGGGGTGATTAATTATTGGAATAAGAAGGGTGATCAAATCTGTCACTGGAATTGTAAGTTTTATAGGATTAACCGAGAGGAATTGGTCAGGAGTGGGTGTTTTGGGGATCAGTGATGTTGTTTACCCATTAGATTACTCCCAACTAGATGATTAACCCCCATAACGTGTCCATGTGATACAATTTTGGGTTTGTACCCTGTGTGAGTTGTAGTTGTACCGAATGACTCATGTGAGTCTGGGAAACCGAGGGTGTAAATACACCAGTCGGTGTTGAGAGCACAGGGCTGAGCGGCCAAGAAATTAGGAAGTGCCCCTGCTTGTAATGGATTGGCTGAGTTAAAATGGAATAAATTGTACGTTTTAATTCAAATTCCCAAATATATTAAATCCTCTAATGAAGTTATAATCAGATAGGGCCGGATTTTTGCTTTACCGACTGAGAATTGTGGTGCGGTCAGTAAACCGTTGGGTGGTAAAACTTCTCCGAGTGAAATTATGATTCAGTCGGTGACTGCTTGTGGAAACACAGCCGCGTGGTAAGTAAACAGCAACCTTCTGAGTTAAGTATTTGTGGTAAGTTACCGATTGAATTTCGAGGACGAAATTCTTTTGAGAGGGGGAGAACTGTAACATCCCAATTTTGAAGTTAAAAATCGAATGGAAAACCAACCATTAAGAATTGATTTCACAGTAGGGAAATAACCGTTAAATTATAATTAACTAACGAGCAAGTTAAACCATTAAAAACGGTTACTGTAAAACGGAAATCCTCGTAACTCAACCACCTTAACTTCTGAAACAATAAACTAATTAAATAAAGAAGAGATGATGGCCGAGTGATGGGATGGAGTGCGCATGGCTGAGTAGAGCTGCTGGACTCACGCTCTCCCACCCCACTCCCTCTTCCTCGTGCACGCGCATGCTTATACATATAAGTGCCTTGGAGTTATGCATCTCCATCAGACTTCTTTTCTTCTCTTCTTCTCTTCTTCGCTCTTCACTCTCTTTATCCTCTTCTTCTTTTCTACTCGCTGTTCCCGTGAGCTCGAGTCAGTGGTGGCTGAAGGTTGGAAGTCCTGCTTCCTTACTCGACGAGCCAGTGAGGGTGAGGGTGTGCATTCCCTCTGCATGCAACCCGCCTCCTTCCTTGTTCCCTCATTCCTTCGTCGACTTCCTCTTCTTGCTCGAAACTGTCAAGCCCCAGTGGAGATCTGCACTGCGAGGAGCTTCAAGGGGTCGGAGTGTTCACAGCATTGCGATGGAGCCCTTCTAGGGAGCGAGCCGAGAGCGGGACGTCTTGGGCCTCCCCTGCTCTTGCATGCAGATGTTAAGGGTGATTCAGTGTTCCTCTGGAATTGAATATCACGTTGACCGACTGAGAGCTTCAGTCCAGGTAGGGGGAGTATCTCCTATCTTAAATGCATGGGTTATGAACAGGTTCCGAGTACTGATGCTTGCTATATCCTTGCTCTGATTGTGTGTTGTGTTGCATGCGAGTGTGTACAGCCCAGTTGCATGACGAGTGAAAGATGAGTGTTGCATGTTAGCATCTTCCTTAGAAATGCATGCGTTGTTGAGCCTCGTTACCATGGAACCCGATTACATGTTGTGTTGTGTTGATGAGAATGCTTTATTGAATTTGTGCATGTTCATAGGAATGCATGTGTTGATTAAGTTCTGGTACTGTCATATACTGATTGCATATTGTATCATGATTGATTGGAATGCTTGCATGAGCCTGTCATTCTTCGTATAAATACCTGCGCTGATTAAGTCTTGATGCTGCTGTGAACCGAATGCATGTTAACTTGAAGTTGATGAAAATGCTCATAGAAGCTTGATACTGATTGATATTGATTGTATTGGAATCACATGTTGTTAATGGAACGATGATGATGATTACATGGGAGCTGTGTGTGTTGAATTAACAGGAGGAGTCCTGATGATATGTATTACCGACTGCATGTGAAAGATGTGTGATTGAATAAGAGGATGTGTGCATGAGTTAAATGCTGTGTGTGGAGTACTGTTAATGTCCAGCATTGATTGCATGAGATGCATGTGCCATTTGAATGCTGATGATGTATGATGCCGATTGCATGAGATGCATGTATGGCCGTGTATATGAACTCTGTGTGTGTGTGATGAATCTGCGTGTGGCGCATGGGATGAGTTTGTGCTGAGAGCACGTAGTGTGGGACACTACCATCGGTTTTTAAAGCGTGGGACGCTATAAAATCCTTGAGTGAGACTCAAGGTAGCCCTTGAGTGGGACTCGGGCTGCCTGTGAACACCTCCGTTGGCGCTGAGAGCGCTGGTGTCACCTGTGGGCAGACGGTTGGGTACCTGTAAAACGGCCAAGCAGCTGGGAGCTGATTTGATAGCTGAGAGCTATGTGTAAAAAGGCTGAGAGCCTACGTTGCAACGTCTAAACTGATACACACGAATGCGGAACCGAGTGAAATAATATGTGTTTATTAACTGTTGGCAATGTTGGAATTGGTTGCGCATGCGAAGTGTTAGTGAGATGATGAATGTGTATGTCCGAGTGAATTATTCCGTGTGAACCTGCCTTGGATGCTAAGTGAATCCTGTTTCATGATAATATATATATATATCAGTGTTATTGAAATGTTAGGTGTGTAGCCGAGTAAAAATTGTGAATTCTGATTGAGAAATATTTAACATATGCGTTCTGATCCATGGGTATTGTTATTAAGTCACTGATTTTCGTATGTTAATGTTGTTGAATTGATGCGGGCATAAGGCCGAGTGACAATTGGTGGATTCCGATCGGTAAGAGTCTTTTGTGTGTCCTGGTTGATTGATGCTACTCTGACTATAACTGTGCCATGTATAATTGTGTGTATATATATATTGTTGTATAATTGTGAGGCAACCTGAGTCGGTATCTGTCATTTAAAATTTAAGATGCTCACCCCTGTACCATTTTTCAGTATGTATGCAGGTTGGATTTTGAAGTGATGATAAGGTCTCAGGTCCGAGTGAGGGGTACTCTGACCGTAAGTGTTTATTTTGTATGTGTCATGTTCGTCAGTTATAGCCTTGGCCGGCTCGTAATAACAGTGTGGTGTAATGAACATGAATATATATATATATATGCGTATAGGTAATTGTGTCATTGTAAACCGAGTGCATGTTCATATATACATACAGGTATTATGTTGATAACAGAGGAATGAATGACGTATTCCGAGTGCATGATTAGGTACGTTCAATATGTTGTATCCGAGTGGTCGTGTTTCGAAGGATGCTGATGGTTAGAACACTGCTCAATTAATGATTTCCGAGTGGGACTTAACTTCCCGTTTTCCCGGGTGAAGTACGAGCGTGAGGATTTACCGAGTGAACCCTTGTCCATATCCGATTGAGAAATTACCTTGTGTTTGTGTTGGAGGGGCGTTGTGCTGACCTCGCTTAGGCGGTGTCATACCTCGCCCAAGTAACTAGGGCGGTTCGCCCAAGCGCGTGGAACCATGCTGAAGCAAGTAGATATCAACGTGAGACTCCGCCTATGTACCTCCCTCCTCCGTTGTCGCATTATTATGCCTCGCTGGGCGGTGTTGGACATCGCCTGAGTGAGTGGGCGTTGTGAGGTGGTCCGTCCAGGCGTTGTTGTGCCTTGCCGTACTGGACGGCGGTGTAAACGCTTCCTCCTTCCGTGGTTGCATTGTTATGCTTCGCTCAGGCGGCGTTGGATCTCGCTTGAGCGAGTCAGTGTTATCTTAGTCTTCGCCCAGACGTTGTCGTACCCCGCCCGAAGTATGGGGGCAATTCGCCCAAGCGTGAGGACTCGCGCTGGAGCGAGTAGTTGTTGGAATGGGACACCGTTCAATTACCTTTCCTCTCCGTCGTGATGCTAATGCAATCCAGACACCGGTGTTGACCCCTGATTTGGGCGTTGTGGTTGAGTCCGCCCAGGCGTTGTCATAATTAGCTGAGTTGGGCGGAATAAGTTCAGGCCCCTCCTTCCTCCACAAACTACTCCTGCATATGTACATCTCCCTTTTTCTTCCCTTGCCTGTCCTCCGAAGCTGAACGCCCAGCGTTCTCTGAGAAAGGGTCAGTCCATAGGAACGAATAGACGCTAATGTAAGGTTTACTTGAAGAGTTTCACGTCTGATGTTGCATTGTCACACATCGTTTAGGCGGTGTGAGACAACGGTTGATCGGGTCACCTTCGCCCTGGAGTCCGCCCAGGACAAACATACCCCGCCTAGCCAGGTAGGATGATTCGAACTCCGCCCTTCTACGAGTGCTACGCGTGTGAATGTATTAACATCTTCCCCTTATCTATTTCCTCCTATTGAGTGACCAGTGTTACTCGAGGGAAAGCTTTCCTTGTGAAATTCCCTCCATCCGCTGCTGCATTACCATACTCCGCCTAGGCGGTATCAGACCTCGGTGTTGTGTAATCCGCCCAGACGCTGGCGTGTTACCTTAAACTAACGAACCGGTTCCAGTCTTAGCCTTCTGTTATTTGCCTTATGCGTGTGGATGATCTCTCATTTCCCTTGTTCTTCCTTGCACTCCGCCCTTTGTGTTATCCGGATGCCTTATAGTCTTTGGTTACTTAATTTTGGAAAATTTTCCCCGTATTGGTTTTTAGTTATTTTATTAAATTAGGGTGTTACAGATTTCACCATTGTTGGTTTCTTAGTCATTATTTTCAAGTTCTAATGTGGCATTTCCATCTCAACATATTTCACATATATTTCCCATCATACACGCAAGTCAATACTTGCAATCAGCCACTATGGCATTTCAATATCACATAATATTCATCAATATTATCACACTTTCATTTAGTGGATTTTCATCTCATTATTCGTTACCATTGTCTCATGCTTACATATATATGTATATATATATATATATGGCATTCACCACATTTTCAATTTCATATTTCACACCACACATACAAGACCATGCTTGTATCACACACAATGGCACACAACAATTCATCAATATAAATATACACCTCTTTGTGCAATAGAGTGCTCAACCTCATCATCTATCATATTTTAATGTCATTTATTTATCCCTTCATAAATTTCAAGTTCGTTCTAGGGTATATCTCATACCCTACCATCAGAATCTCATTATCATCCTCTCATCATTCTATTCCAGGGGGAAAATACATCATAATTCATTATTTTAATTCAGGTGGTAAATACATAATTAATTAATTCCCATGCACCAATCAACCTTAATCACCACCATGTTTTATCATCATCACGTTATTTCTCATACATCCCCATATCCGTCTCATGTTTACCTCATAATGCCAAGAAGGAGGGTCTAATATAAGCCTGCCACCATAATAAACAGAACAATTCGATTCTGGGGAAAACTCGCTCGAGCGAGATTCACATCCACTTGAGCGAGACAGGTCAGGTTTGCTTGGGCGACCCCCTTCGCGTAGGCGAAATACATCCAGTAGCGTTTCCACGCTCACTCGCTCGGGCGAAGCACCATCACACTCGGTCACTCGCTCAAGCGAGAATTATCCAGTAACCAATTCCTTTAACACCCGCTTGAGCGAAGCACCGGCTCGCTTAAGCGAAATCCGACCAGAGGTTGTCCTTACCAACACTCGGTTTTCACTCTGCAATTCATTCAAAACCGACTCATCTCACTCGGTTGTCCACTCGGTAAAATCAATCAAAACCGACTCCCAACATTCAGGTTTCCACTCGGCAGAATTTCCCTGAAACCGACTCAAAGCACTCAGGTTTTCCACTCAGCAAAATAATCCTGACCGACCCATCATTCACTCAGTCCTCCACTCGGCAAGATCAGTCCAGACCGAGTCCTCTCTCACTCAGTCTTCCACTCGGTAAATTCATTCCAAATCCGAGTCATCAATCAGTCTTTCACTCGGCAGTTTATTCCAAACCGACTCCCCTTCTATTACACACGGGTGAATTTATTCCAGAGTACTTCTGGATAAACTTAAATCGTATACCCCTATAGGTGCCATCCCACTCAGAATTGAACACTCGGACTCCACCATCAAGTTCCATTCGGAATTACTCTGACCTCTCATCACTCGGAGGAATTCACTAAGTTGTCTCACTCGGACCTATTTAAATCTTGTCCACTCGGAATATATAACTTTATTCACTCGGAAGCGGACTCCTAGAATACCTCCATCAGAACCATCACAATCACTCTCCCCTCGGGAGAGGTTCATTCGGGATTTTCCACTCGGGAATAATTAGACCTATCATTACTCGGGGAATTCTCTCGCTAAGATCCCACTCGGAATAGGTTTATTAAAATGGATTTCTCTCAGAACACATTTCTCTTGGATTTCTTTTAAGCCTTCACCACTCTTAAAAAGGCCCAATGGCTATAGCCTCACTCGGAACGGCTCACACAATATTCCACTCGGGAGGTCTCGTCTCAGACATAGCTCGCTCGGGATTTCACTCGGAAATTCACCACCTCATGAAATTATTAAGACTCCAGCTCGGACAGAATTCGTCCAGTACCTCACCCATTCACCACTCACTCGTCTCGCTTGAGCGGAAGGCTAGCTCGCTTGGGCGAGATTGGTCCAAAAGCTAATTCTCTGAAGCAGGGGACTCTCGCTTGGGCGAGATCCTATCTCGCTTGAGCGAGACTACCAGGACATATGCAGAATCAGTAATTCTTACAACTTAACTCATGAATTCTCACTCTAGGCCAACTGATTCACCACCATTACATTATACACATCACATAAGGCATATAACTCTCTCTGCCCATTCACACTCGGAAATTCCTCATTCCAACTTATCAATTATTCTTACTTATTTAATCTTACGAGAGGAAGATTTTAACTACACTCCACATTACTCCCTCATTCATCTTTCCACATAACCACTTCAAAACAATTCTTTACAATTCGTGTGGTTCATTCATTCATAGTTTATCACCCTCATTTAGTTCATGTCCAACCAAGGGACCATCAGGCATTTATTATCAATATTATATAAATACATAAATTTTCATAACAATCAACATAAGCCAAGCCATCATTCATCATTTCATCAAATTAATCATATAAGAAATTCATGGCAAGGCATTGCATGAGTTCAACATATACATAATTAACAATGAATTCACTCATGCAATTTGAAATGCAAACTCCTTTCCTACCTCGAGAGAAGAAATCGAAATTCCAACGCTCTGATTGCTTTGATCATTATGCATCATCATCTGGAATACAATCCTCTCCACAATTACACATACACATGTAATCAATAAATCATCACAAAACATCACTTCTCTTAACTTATGATCAAGTCCTAGACTTGTCTAAGCTCCAATTCCATATACCCATGTTAGGCTTCGGGAATTCCTTTCTCTAAAGCTAAGATTCTCCAAGTCTTAAGGGTTAAACAAATCCAACAACATCAACACTTAAGATTAATCCCTCAAATCAACATACCTATATACATGCATATATCTTCGTTTGCAACTCATGACTTAGTTCACCATTTTATCACATCAATATTCAACTCCTATCCTTCAAATATTCATTTTTATGTATACCATTATTCCAAGGTACCAAAATCATCAAAATCATCAAGTGGGTCAAAATCCCCAAATTATTAATACTTAGGGTTCCCTTTCTAAACATTCAAGCTTAGGGTTTCCATTTCCACCCACATGCAAGGTTTCTAACATCACCATCTTCAACTCAACAACCCCAAAACCATAAATAAAAGAAGGTGGAGGTAAGAAATCTTTACCTCAAGCTTAAGCTCCACCAAACGAAAATGAAGTGAGGAAGAGGGAGGAGATGATCCCACAAGCTCCCAAGCTCCATTGATGCCTCACATTCCCAAATTCATCTCTTGATTTTAGTAAGAGGTAGAAGAAGAAGGAGTGTGGGACGGTTTTGGAACGAAGGGAAAATAAAGAAGAAAAGAAATGAAGAGTGAATGGAGGGAGAAAGCACCCCACGGTGATAAGGAGAAAGATAGAGGAAATTTTAGTGTAAATTGGGTATTACCCAATAGGCAAAAGAGTGTATCAAGTTGCTTTTACCAATGGTTAATAATTCCCCATTATCTAACAGGTAAAAGAACCAAGTGATAAGGAGAAAGAGGCCACGGTGATAATGGAAGGAGAAAAGGGATTTTTGGTTTTCTTTTAATTCCAATTGGTTCGTATTTTCCCCAGTTATTATCATACATCGAGTCCAATTAATTATTTCCTTGACACCAAAAATCATTTTAAATATACCATCTTAACCACGATAATTTTTTGAATATTCTAGACCCGTCAAACATCTAATTAAATCACGTGGGTCCCACATCACCAGTTAATTCCTCCGGTTCCGGTTAGTCTTAATTTACCGATAATTCACCTCTAATGTCTAACAACATCTCCCATAATTATTTGACGATAAACAACCAATTATCATCATCCAATAAATTTATTTTATTTAAAAATATGAGATGTTACACTATTTACATACAATATACATAATAATAAGGACATTTTGAAAAATTAAAAATAAAGCAAAATTAAATAATAAAACACATCACCTAAATTTTCATTATTTTTTAGTTCAAAAAAAAATAAATAAACAAGTGATTAAAAGACAGTAAAATAAAGAAAAATGCAATAAGACGTCTTGTCTCCATTATTTTCTAGTAAATAAAAAACAATCCATTGATTTTATTGGGAAATATATGGTTCATAAAATAAATAAATGAATGAATGAAAAGGTAAAAAAGAATAGACATAAAAAAAGAAAAAATGAAATTAAATACATCAATATGAAAATAAAGAAATATATACACTTAAGTAATTAAAATTAACAAATGAAACTTATTCAATTATTTTTTTAAAAAAATAAGATTAATAAGATGCCTCATCTAAATTAATCTCATTCTGAACTTAAAAGAAAGATAGATGAATAAATAACAAACTATTTATTAGTCTTGGTCTTTATTATTTTTTTATGATAATAATTTTTTTAATTATAAAAAGGTTGCTAAGAGAAAATAATAAGAAGTCATGACAATAAATAAAATGGATAATTATGTATATAAAAAAACTATTCAAAAACTATCAAAAAAATAAACAAATAAAATCATATGGGTAGATAAGAGAGAGAAATGAAAAGATAAATAATAATAAGCAAATAATTATTTAAAAAACAAAACTCAAGAAATTGTATATTTATAAAACATAAAATTAACTGATTATGTAAAAGATAATTTCAAAATTATTATAACATAAATAAATAAATGTTAAAAATAAAGGATGGAAGAATAAAGTATAGAAAAATAAAATAAAAATGCAGAAAAATAAAAATAAAAATAGAAGTGTAAGAAAATAAATGAACAAATAAATAACTACAGGAAAATAAAATATAGAAAAATAAATAAACAAAAATAAAAATGCAGAAGAATAAATAAATAAAAATAAAAGAGTAGAAAAATAAATAAATAAAAATAAAAGTGCAAATAAATAAATAAATAAAAATAAAAGTACAAAAAAGTAAATAAATAAAATTAAAAGTGCAGAAAATAAATAAATACAAATAAAAATACAGAAAAATAAATGAACAGAAAAATCACTTCAGAAAATTAAAGTGTAGAAACATAAATAAAGAAAAATAAAAGTACAGAAAAGTAAATATATAAGAATAAAAGTATAAAAAATAAATAAATAAAAATAAAAATGTAGAAAAATAAATAAACAAATAAATAACTGTAGAAAAATAAAGTACAGAAAAATAAAGTACAGAAACATAAATAAAGAAAAATAAAAGTGCAGAAAAGTAAATAAATAAGAGTAAAAGTTCAAAAATTAAATAAATAAAAATAAAAATGCAGAAAAATAAATAAATAGATAAATAATTACAGAAAAATAAAGTACGGGAAATTAAAGTGCAGGAATATAAATAAAGAAAAATAAAAGTGCAGAAAAATAAATAATAATTAAATAAAGAGGAACCAGAATGGAATTCAGAAAATCCATTTCGTGTAGATTTCTTTTACTTTTGGCTTCATTTGGACCCGATTCAAAGGTGTTTGGATATCGGTTACAACACTTAGACACTATTTTGGCTCACAAAGCTCACATACTAAGGCATACTAGAATGACACACTCATTTTGATAACAACAATTCCATAACATAATTTTAGAAAGCAAAAACTTCTAAAAAATCTCACAAAAATTTAACACTCTTTTACCTTTTTTTCTTCTTCCCCCTATGTTGCCTTAGCATCATGCCATATTTATAGAAGAAAATTGGCCTTGGATTCCTCATAAAATGACATCACTTTCCTACTTTTCCAATTTGTCCAAATTTGATGTCAATTTCCCCAATTTTCTCTAATTATCCAACCAAACTGGGTCCCGCCTTAATAAATCACTGAAAACCTCTTTTTTTCATTTTTTGGATTTTTTTTGTCCTATTTTTGATTTTTTTGATTTTTTGGGACCTTTTTTTAACCTATTTTCATTTTTTTCTGATTTATTTTTTTGGGCCTTTTAATTTTTTTAATTTTTTTTAAAATTTTTTGAATACAAATGAGTAATCACTTACTCTTATGGAAATATAAATTATTTATTATACATGTGGCCATAAATAAAATACCCAATAAAGATAAACTACTACCCATGCTACAAGGAGCAAAAAGATAGTCACCAAACATCAGTTTCCCTCCCTTATCCTTTCCTCTTGGCTTCGGTAATTGTTGGCTATTGCTTGAGAAAATTTGTGGAAGAAGGTTGATGAAAGGAGAAGTATGGTAGGAAATGAGGAGAGATCGAGTATTTATACAAATGGAGAAGGTTACTATGCAATAGTCACTATGCAATTTTTTAATATTATTTTTAAAAAAATTAATTTTTTTATTTATCCAGATAAAAATAGGTGTTCACATTCCCAATTTAATCAATTCTAAATTTTGGGACATCAAATAACTCATATGTAATTATTCACTAATTATTCTTCTCAATTAATCATTTATATAAATTTTGGGATGTTACAGGCGGCTTCAACTTGACCATTCATCTGTGGGTGTTCTACTGATGAAAACTTCCATTTTATGCCTAGATTTTTGCAAAACTCTGTGAAATGCTTGTCTGTGAAGTGTTATCCATTGTCTAAAATGATGGTATGGGGAAGTCCATGTCTATATATAATGTTTCTCCGGGTGAAGTTTTGTACCTTAGACGTAGAAATGGTGATGAGGGGCTTGACTTCTATCCACTTTGTGAAAAGATCTATGTATACTAAAAGGTACTTTACTTGTCCTTTCCCCGCGGGAAATGGTCCTAAGATATCCATGCCCCACGTGTTGAAGGACCAAGTAGAAAGAATTCCGTGTAGTGGCTCAGGGTGACTTTATATTTTGTTGGCGTTCCTTTGGTAGGATTCGTATTTCTTGATGAAGTCTGAGCAGTCTAAGTGTATTTTTTGCTCTACTATTTTGAACAATTTGAACTCTGCTATCAATGCCTTAACCCGAAAGAGGTATTTGGCGAGGGTAGGGTCTTTTTCTTAGTAAGCTCTTTTTACTTGTCATGTGACTAACTATGAGTTAGCTTTTACCTATATGCATCAGGATCCTAGGTCCAACATTATTCATAACCCTGCTGTGAGTGCCTCATACTCTGCCTGGTTGTTGCTTGCTTTAAATAAGAATCCTAATGACTCTTCTATGGCTATCCTAGTTGGTGACTGAAGTATAATTCTAGCTCCACTTCTTTTCCAATTTGATGATCCATCTACTGACAGGGTCCATAGGGCATGTTCAACATCACACTCTTCCTTATCATCCCTCAACTCTACTACAAAATCTGCTAAAAATTATGCTTTTATAGATCCTTTAGGTTCATATCGGATCCCATACTTGAAACGTTTCACGGCCCGTGTGACCATTCTTCCTCCTAGCTTAGGCTTCTATAGAATTTTGCTTATGAGTTGATCAATTTTGACGTTGATTTAGTGGTTGTGAAAATATGGTCTTAGTTTTTGAGTGGCCACCACTAGGTTATATGTAATTTTTTCCACCTGTTGATATTTTGTTTGTGCATGCTATAATGTTTTACTAGTGAAAAACAACGGCTGCTGGATAAGCCCTTCTTCTTGCACTAAGGCAACATTGATGACATTCTTTCCGATTGAGAGATACATGATGAGCTATGCTCCTGGGGTCAGTTTGGTCAATATTGCAGGGGGGAGGCAGATAAGCTTTCAGCTCTTCAAAAGTTTTTTCATATTCCTGGGTCCACTGGAAGGTGTTTGTTTCTTGAGCACTTAGTAGAAAGACATGAACTTCTCTATAAATTTAGTGAGGAAGCGAGAGAGGGCATAATCCTTTTGGTGAGACGTTGTACTTCTTTGATGTTCTGTGGACTTCGCATCTTTGGGATGGTCCGACATTCGTCAGGGTTGGTAGCTATGCCTCTATGAGTTAGCGTATATCCTAGGAATTTACTGCCTTAGACTCCGAATGAACATTTGTCTAGGTTGAGGTGCATATTGTGCCTCCTCAACTCAACGAATGTTTCTTCTAAGTCCTTGGTGTGATTACTTTCCTCTTTGGTCTTTACGACCATGTAATCTACCTATACCTTCAGGTTTTTGCCAATCTGCTTTATAAAGATTTTTTCCACTAGTTGTTGGTATGTGGCACCAACATTCTTCAGTCAGAAGGGCATTACTCGATAGCAATAGTATGAAGCTTAATATTTGATACCCTGAAGTACCATCTACCAAATGATTAATGCTAGGTAAGGGATAAGGGTCTTTGGGACATACCTTATTGAGGTTAGTGAAGTCTACACACATCCTCCACTTGCCATTTACTTTTTTCACCATAACTATGTTGGAGAGCTAAGTTGGGTATTTGACCTCTCGAATAAAGTTGCTGTAAGGAGCTTATTTGTCTCTTCTTTCACTGTTGTCTTTTTGTCGATCCAGAGCTTTTGTGTCAACATTCAACGAGTGGTAAATGATGCTTGGGTCAATCCTAGGCATATCTAAGGAGTTCTATACGAAGAGATTGGCATTGACCCGTAGACTTTTGACAATAGATTCTTCCAAACTCAGATCTAACTTTGCGTTGATTCAGGTGCATTGACTTGAATTAGGCCTTACTTGCACTAGTTTCAAAAATTCTACTGGTTGGGGCCATTTGTGTTCTCTCTCATCTCTAGGTTGAAACAAGTTTTGATGTATTCTTCCATGATGAAAGTTTCCTTAGGTCAGAGACTCCCGTGGTAACATTTTTGAGCAATCTCTGGGTCGGCATGAACAACTTCGATACGTCCATCTCTGAGTGGTAATTTCATGGTTAAGTGGATAATAGAAACAATTGCACCGCGTACATTAAGCGTTGGGCACCCAAAAATAGCATTGTAGGAGTTGGGGATGTCAACAACCAAGTACTTGACCATGACTGCTTTACTATCTTTAGCTGATCTAAAGAATATCTTCAACTCTATATAGCTCATAACTTGTACTGAATCTCTCGTGAAACTGAGTAACGCCCCATCGTATCTTTTGAACTATATAGGGGCAATTAGTCATTTTTAAGCCTTCCAATAAAGAATATCTATGAAACTTTCTTAATCAACTAGCACTCTTCCAACGATGCATTCAGCTATCTCCATTATGACCACCATTGGTTCATCTTTGCTTGGGACTCCAATGGATAGGTCCGAGCTATCGAAGGAAATGGCTTCGTTGCTCAGAAAGCAATGTATGGAGTTAACCTACCCGACTCTTAATGATGTGTCGACTCTATTATTGGGGAAGCCACCGAAAATGGTATAGATAATCATTTTTTGTCACTCTTTACATCTTCTGGCCTGCGAGATCGAGAGCGCTCAAGATCCTATCTGGGGCGTTCACGTGGTTGTTGTTCCACCTATCTCGGGGATTCTTTTTCTCTCTTCTACCCAGTTTGTCTTTCTCCTAGTGCCTTTCTTCCCTGGTCCACAAATCTCTCCAAGTATCCTTGTCAGATAAGGTGCTTGATTTGGTTTTTGAGTGACCAATAGTCATTTATGTTATGGCCAAAAGTTCTAAGAAACTCACATAATTTCGTCCTATCTGAGCCCTTCGTTTGCTCCCTCGGAAGGGGAAGTTTGAGTAACCTGGTGCTGTAAACTTCATGCATGATCCTGTCATGCCTACTGTTTAGTGGAGTGAATGTATAATATTTGGGGTTGAGGTAGATTGCTTGTCTTAGTTCTTCATTAGGTCAGGTACGTTTCTTCAGTAGCTCCCTCTCATTATTACTTTTTTAGAGTTGCCTACTCAATCGGCTTATCGCTTCTCCATGTTCATATATCGTGCCACCCTTTGTATGAAATTGTTCATGTTAGGAGGAGGTTTCTTAGCTAAGAAGTCAAAAAATTTACCTGGATGTAACCTTATTTGGATTGCTTGGAGTGCTACTTTGAGCTTAGATCTTAGATTTGGATGGATTGTTCATTGAAATAGGCCATGGATTGCTTGAGCGTCTCTCTTCGTCCTTACTTTAGATTGACCAAGCTGTGTGAGGTTTGCGGAACGGATCGACTATAGGAAAACTAGGTGAGGAATTTTTTTTAGATCTGTGAAACATGACACACTTCTCGGGGAAATATGTGAAACCAAAGGAGGGTGAACTTGGTAAGGGTTATAGGGAAGGTTCTGCATAGCTGGGCGTCAGATGCTCATGAGATAAGTAGGTTGGTTGTAAACATAGTAAGATGCTCTTTCGGATCGCCTCTCCTATCATATTTTTCCATCATAAAGGGTTTGTAGTGCAATGGTTAGGGCCTTCCATTATCTCCTTTATGAATGAGTAGGTGGCGTAAGGGACTAGGGGTTCAGATCTGTCCTTGTTCAGTTTTGTGGCTTGTGTATTTTGATAAATGAAGGCTTTCTTTTTCTTTCTGAGTGGTGGTTTCTCAGATCTTCATTTTTCTTCCTTAGCTCTTCAGCCATACATTGTAGCATTTTAATGATAGGCTGGGGTTACTATGCTTAGTCACCATCTTCTTCCTTGGAGTCAATTCTTCTCTGTGTGATGTGGAAATTGTTTTACCAGGCCCTACGATGGGCAACAAAATGTTCACTCTAAGTACGTAAGATTAAAACCCTAGAGAATTACTCTAGGAAAATTATGGTTTATTACTAAAAAAATGTCACTTGGTTTATAAGGAGGCTTCGATGCCCAATTTATACAATGGGTAAAAGAAGGCGCCTTGACTTCGGCCTAACTACAAAGAGATAACCATCATTTGCTAAAATCAAGGGGAATTAGAATATCCAAGATATTTTTCCAAAAATAGAATAGGGAGGGTCTCGTGAGACCCCCTCCCAACCCGAGGGAAACAATGAATATAATCAATTTTAAAATAATTTAGATTAATTAACAAATCAATCTGGATAAGAAAAATATTTATATTTTTAAAATTGATTTGAAAATTTTTTTGGTTAAAAAATAAAATAAATCAAATTGCAAAATGTTGGTATATTTTGAATGAAAAGATATTCTAACATACATAAAAATTAATTAAAAGTTTATGCAATGTAATAAATAGTTAAAATTTATATAAAGCTAATTATAAAGTGTATATATATATATATATCTAATATGAACAAAATAATAGAATGAAAAAATAAAAATAATTAATCTTGACCATCAAACAAAATTAAATGGACAAGATTGATATAAATTTAAAATAATAACATGTACTACCATTTACTTTAACTTTTTTTAAAACATATTCTTATCTCCTTGAAAATTTCAAAATTTGTTACTTCATTATATTTGGTAGTTTTTAAATTTTAAATTACCTTTCTTTCTCATCTCTCTTTCTTTATGCTATTATATCTATTAGTTTTATATTTTAAAAATTAGTTAGAAAAATTAATTTTAAAACTGGTCTACAAGATCAAAACAAGCCCCAATACAATGTAAAACCTCTTCAATCCATTAGTTAAAGAAATATCAATATGTAATGTATTTATTTGTTCTTTTAAAATATTTAGCAATTAAACATAAACTCAAAACCAAACTAACAAAATTAAGTGCGATACATACACACATAGCTAGTTTTCATGGTATGGGTACGATTGCAAATAATTGATAAAGATCCCTCAAATTGAAAATGGAGAATGCTCGTTACTGGCGTGGTAACCTTTGTTCGGGTATTCAATATAACATAATATTGACACTACAAAATGTCTATGTTTAAGTAATAGAAAAAATAATTCATAGATTTCACAATACAAATTTTATTTAAAAATGCTTTTTATGCTAGTAAGGAATATTTTTTTTACTAATTAGATGTAAACTTAGACACAAAAGATAATGTAAATTAAATTGATCTAAGAAATTCCTAATAAATTAATCATGATAATTTAATGAGTAATTTAATTGTAAATAAATGTATTGGGGAGGTGACAACCTAAACCAATAAATCAAAAAGATAATTATCATCAAACAGATTAATTAAGTTTATAGGACTAAACTTAAGAGTGTTAACTTATTTTTGAATAAACCAATAAACTTAACTATCAATTAATTACTTTTATTGATATTGATAATTAAGTTATTTTATCCTTATAAAAATTAGATAAAGTATATATTATAACAATTAAGACATGTTAGTTTAAATTATGATAGCATTTTTATTTAAAATTTTACAATATCTTAATAGAAATTATTATTTAACCTTAAATAATTAAACTAAAGTTGACATGTTTCTCACAGTACGTAAGAAATACATATTGTTAGTCGTAAGTCTAGATAATAAATATTTATACAGAGACAAGAAGACTAAACCTAAAGTTAAACCTAATCTCAAAAGTTTAAAAAGTTAAATTAACGAACATTTGAATTCTCGGAATAACATTAAGTAGACAACTTCAAATGCTTATAACTTTAAGCTTAGAACTTGAGATTCAACAAATTATGTGTCCAATTAAAGCTCTTTGCATCATCTTTCCAATGCAATAAGAATCGCTAAAAAACTCCACCTAAATCAAAAGTTATAACCAAATTAGTAAATAAAGGTCAAAAGCTCTTAAATGTAATAATTAACTAGAATTACTAATTAAGACCCAAATAGGCTCAAACCAATAAACCTAGCCTAAACCAGTGAAGTAATCCTATAATAAGTACTAAATGTCATGCTAAGGATACTAAAGTGTCAACATAATATGATTCGTTACGGTTTGTGAGTCATAATGAAGTGATAATGTTGGTGTAAGTCTTTCCCATAAAGGTATGCTAGTTGATAGACTTCTCAACCATTACGCTTCTTGACATGTTTACGCAAGGGCAATGAATTTAGGTTCCATAATGGAATATGCATTACACGTTTGTTTTACAAACTTCTAGGAAATACCCCCTCCACTCAAAGTGAACACATATCCACTAGTGGAACTTACCTCATCTTTGTCTAAAACCTAGTTTGCATCACAATAACATTCTAAAACTCAAGAAAATTTTGAAAAATACAAACTTCAATCTATAGTACCATTTAAATATTTTAGTAAATAAAGCAAAGCATTCCAATGTTCATAATTAGGATTACAGGTATAGCGATGTAATCTACTTATGATATGTGCAATATCAGGTCTAGTAAGATTTACTAAAAACATTACATTTTCAATAATATTTGCATATTCAGATTAAGACACACTATCATCATTGTTGCTTTATAAACACACAATAGAATCAAAAAGAGTTTTAGTAGGTATAACATCATAGTTGTTGAATCTTTTTAAAAGCTTTTCAACATAGTGTGATTGATTTAAAGAAAAATTAATTTATGTTTTCTTTATCTTTATTCCCAAGATAACATTAGTTTCTACCAAATCTTTCGTGTTAAATATGGAACATATAAATGATGTTGTTTGGTTAATTACATCCAAATTTACCCAAAAATTAACATCATCAACATATAAGTATATAATCACACAACCAGATTCAAACAACTTTATGTAAACACAAGTATGAGATGAATTCACAACAAAACCATGTTTAATCAAAGCGCCATTAAACTTTTCATACCACTGTTTTAATGCATGTTTCAAACCTTGAGTTTGCAAACCTTATGTTCTTGACCAACAACAACACAACCTTCTGGTTGCTTCATATAAATCTTCTCATTCAAATCACTATTTAAAAATGTTACCTTTTTACATCTATATGATAAATGGGTAAATCATTTATAGTAGTTGTTCTATCTGGTATTGAGGATAGGGCTCCAGTCGAGGATGTTAGTTCACCTTTGTGGTTGCGTGTTGTGTTGGTTCTACTTGGGTCGATGTTGAGGGTTCTAGTCCAAAAGAAAGAACCAATATTTTGTTGTTTCTTTGGTCATCACACTAATATCTTGCATTGATGGGTGAAATAAGGTGCCACCTACGAGGACACTCTCATGCTTAAGTTGATATGGATACTTAATATCGAAGCTAGAGTATGGGTAAGATGAATGTACCTTAACAAGACATGAATGAGATGTATTGATAAGGAATGAGTGATGAGAATGTCCTACGTGAAATGTATGAGTATATATTCCATAAATCATAGATAAATTTGCCATACTAATAGACATTCTGACACCTCCTGTAGGTAAGAGCCGATGTGACCTACACTTCCTCTTAAGGTTCCCCTGACTCTGGCCATAGGTGATACTAGTGAAAGCACATAGAATGCCATGTTGATGTTGGTCAGAGGTATTCATCATGGAGAGTGTACGAGGAATGGATCCAGGGTGGTTTCTGTGACACTTTATTCCGATGAGACTGGTATGCCTGGTCTGGTAACTTGGCCAAGTTTGGTGTGGGGTCAAGATGGTGATACTTCAGAGAGTACTCCTTAAGTCAGTATCAGGCCCAAATTATTTTGCCTTAGCTTATTGTAGTGACTTGGGAGTTACTTTAATAGGCTAAGTTATAGCCTGATGTCAATATTGACGAATCTAAGCATTTTTATTGCTTGTTGAATGTGATACTCTTGATCCGGTATAGCGTCTTTTGTATAGGCATGGCTTGAATTATTAGCTGGTGTTGTAGTATTACAATTGTTTATGAAAGGTCGTGTACATGTGTTGTGTATTGATTGGTCGTGATGCTTCACTTCAATGTGCTTGTTAGATGATATGCTAATTAGCGTGTTTGTTTAAATTCTGCCCCAATTACCCCTAGCCTTACCTATAAAAAAAGGGCACTTAACATTTACTTACTTGTGATCCATGTTGAAACTTTGCCTCTATGGTTTTAACAACCTTTGGTGTTACCACAATACTTCATTGGCTCGCACAAAGAAGACAACCCACATTGCTTCCTCTACAGGTATTTCCTATACTGGCTTTCATTTTAACACTTAGCCAAATAACATAGATTGAACATGCGGGACAGAGTGACAAGCTAGAAGCCTGTGAGGGTTTTGTTTGGACCACCATTAGTGTCATCCTGACGTAAGTTACAGGTGAGGTAGGGGGAAGTCTACACACTAATAGAGTCAGTGACTAAGCTACCTTCAGGGCGGCATCATACTGGTGAAGAAACCTTGGGATCCAATGTTTAACAGGGATGTTGAGTCATGAGGAGATAGAAGAGATGAATACTTCTTTTTCTTCATCCTTAGGATCCCCCACACTGTCCTATAACTTTATGGATTCTACTAATGAGGTTGCATGAGTATCGAATTATATCTAACTGATGATATGCCTTATTACAACTGTATGCCCTTTCTTCGTCATACCATGTTGAGAATAGCATCTGAGGGCTATTCTGACCCTAACTCTCCACAAGCCATAGTAACTAATCCAATCCAAACTAATATAGTATCACACTAGATTTACTAGACTACGGAGAAGGTCAAGGAGCCTTGTTTTTGGGTGCACGTCGAGCCATTAGCCATAGTTTCTAAGGTGTGGAGGAGGATGACGACATCGAAGTCCTAGACTTGGAGGTCCACCCTGGTGAGGAATACAAGGACTACTTTGTTGTCATATCGTCACTAATAACTAAGCACATACATTACTAGTCAGGGTCACTCTACCTTTTTAAGTATAAAATGATCTTCACTAAGATCAGAATTCTTTTTCCTCTGACAGTTTGAGATGGGTATATTACGATTTCAGGACTATACCCCTGGCCAGCTTTATCCTAAAGACTGAGGTTTAATCAAAGCTCTAGAGGTACTGGGAGAGTACTTCCACTTCATCCCCATGGTAGCAATGTTCTCTTGCTACTTCAATATGATGTGTCGTGGTAACAAGGGTGGTGGCCTTGGATACATTAATCTTTAGTGTAACGCCAGTATTGTCAACTTTAAAGCATACATGAAGTTCATAAAAATAGACAAGGTGAGCTTTAAGCATGCCTTCATGAACATAAAAATGAAAGAGAACCAATGGTTATTCTGGGAAAACTATGACTACTCCCGGAAGTTCTACATCGGGTGGATGTATGAGTGCTTCCTGCTTATGAGCAATGTGAAGAAACAAAGCATCCAAGCAGAACAATAAAAATCATTATCTATTTTCTTTCTTCTTTGATTTCTTCTTAAGCATTAGCCCCTTTTAATTGTTTACTTGCATATCCATTCTGAGAGTTATTATTTTGAGTGCTAAATTTGTATATCCACTTTATTGGAGAGTTACTCTTGTAAAATCATTTATCAAAATCTAAGAGTTTTAAGGTTGGGTTTCAACCTTGGTTATTGAGAGATTGTGAGATTGGGTGGGTTGCCCTTTTGCTTGTGAGGATTAAGTTCTTGAGTGTGGGACACTAAGAAGCTGTAATTGCTTAAAGCTTTCACTAGTGAAAAAAGTGGATATAACAATAGGATATAATCACGGGTTAGAGTCGATCAATGATAAAAGAATACACGGTGACATTTTTGAAATTATAAGGTAACTATATAATCATGGTTGATTACCAACCGTGATTGTAGGTTCAGGGAAAACGCTATAATCACGGATAACATCATAACCGTGATTGTATCTATGATATATAATCACGGTTGTTATTCCAACTATGGATATATAGTTTAGGGTTTTAGGGTTTATTCATAGGAGGTATATAACCACAGTTGACTCCACAACCATGATTATATATTGATGGATACAATCACGGTTGTTGCTGTAACCATGGTGTTAGGGTTAATATTTAACTAGGGTTATTATAGAACTGTGATTATATAATATAATCACAGTTGCAAGGGGGATCCGTGATTATATCTGTTTTTAGAAACTTCAAAAGCTGCGCCTGATACTTTTTTTCACTTTCTCCTCCTCTCGCGCTTATCTTTGGCTATTTTCTCCAGCTTGTGCTATTTGATTGCTGTTGTCTATGTCGTTCACTGTCTCTTTCCTTCCTTCTTTGGATTCAAGTCATCTTCTTCACAACATTGTCTGGTACGTACCCTATCTGCTTATATTAAACTGTGTATCTTGTATCTGTGTCTCTGTCTCTATTTAGTTTAACTCCATTAGTCGAAGCTTGTATCTGTGTCTCTGTCTGTATGTGTGTCTCCATTAGTTTGCTGGTAATATTAGTATTATGATCCCCGTCTGTGTGTGTGTTTTCATAATACGTATGCTTTACTATGGTTCACTTGTTTGGATTTAATGCTTCAGATACCCATTCCATATTGAGTTATGGATTTGAAATCAACTTTGTAAATGGAGTATAGAGTCTATTGTATCTTAATATTACTAGCTAATGTAAATAAAACATATACTGTTATTGGTTTTTTTTGTAATCTATATTATTATTAGTAGCACTTAAATCCTTTTGTAAAGGACTTCAGATGGTATACTCACCTTTATTTATATAAATTTTATTTTTCGGCATGTCTTGCTTATGTTACGATCAGGCCTAGTTTTAGTAGTTTTGTGAGGAAAATTTTAGAAAAGGATATGATGCCCCATTTAGGAAAAGTAATGAGGAACTCATCCAAGTCATGGAGAGGATTAAGGATGGATTAGTATAATAAACACATTAGAGGAAAGCTTAATTAACATTAGTTGGAAGATCTATTTCATGTGTTGTTTGTATCATTATAGAAGCATAGGCTTCTTTGTATTTTATACCTTGTTTTGGGTTTATTTCCTCAAGTATAGTGTAAGCCTATCCTAAATTAGTCATTTCCATTATGTATATCCACTTGGAATCTCATTTATATTTTTAGGAGATTAGTGTAGTTGTAGACCTTTGTTTAAGCCTTATTTTATGGAAGATGAAATTCTCTAGTGGTTTAGGAGTTAGGATTAGATGGTCTTGCTTAGCAAGTCTTAGCTACCTAAATATAGGACTAAGCTCTCTCATGTACAATTTTTGGTCATTTTAAGTATTATTTTTAATCAAAATATACATTTCACTATACAGTATATAATGTTATTTTTGTTGTTGTATGTTGCTCTCATATAATGTTATTTCTATTGTAGTTGTATATGTGTGGTTGTCAATCTTGCAAACTTGTAGGCTCATACTATTTAATTAGTATGAAAGTTGCTTTGCATGAGTGAACCGTAGTTCCCCGTTTGAGATTCGACACAAATGGTCATTAAATTAATTAATTTCATCATTTGTGTTGAATCTTGAATTGTTCGTTTGGACAGTTTGGGATGAACAATTGTTTTTATACGCCGCTGGTATGTACAAGTTAGGAGTTATTTTAAAATTTGATAAAGTTTCGGTAACTTGCATTTTGTGTTTCTCTTTGGGTGCATATTTGGTTGTGGTTGAATTTGATTTGACCACTCTCATTTTATGTACTTGGAGACCAATGCAAAATGCTGCCCAAATTTGATCAAATTTTAAAATAACTCCTAACCTGTATATATCAATGACGTATAAAAATAATTTTCTTCCTGAATAGGTAGGACCACCACCTTTGGAAAAAAAGTGAGATTAATCATCGCACCTGGTAAACAGTTGGTATGGATCGGAGTTGGATAAATGCATCATGCATAAGTCTAGAGTATGAGAGTGGAGTTGAGTCATTTATAGAATTTGTAGCGAGGAATGTTGAGGAGGTGAATGGAAGGTATATTTGCCCTTGTGTTAAATGCTTGAACCTGCGTCGGCTAGACTTGGAAGAGGTTCGAGAACATCTATTATGTGATGATTTTCTTCGTAGTTATACTCGTTGGGTATGGCACGGTGAAGATGTAGTGGTGCCAAGTACTAGCTCTCAAACTGAAAACCGAAGCTCGATCTATGACACCGATGTCGACATGGATGACCGACTTGAGGATATGATCCATGATGTGGGGGTAGAAGGTTTTAATAGAGTTCATGTATATACGACTCTATGTGAGGATTCTGAGAAGCCCTTGTATCCAAACTGCATCAATTTCACAAGGTTATTAGCAGTTTTGTGATTGTTTAATTTGAAGGCCATAAGCGGGTGGAAGGATAAAAGTTTCACTGACTTACTGAAGTTGTTGAAAGAAATGCTCCCAGCTGGAAACACCTTGCCGAATCATAACTATGAGGCTAAAAAGGTGTTGTGTCCTATAGGTTTAGAGTATACAAAGATACATGCATGCCTAAATGATTGTGTATTATTCCGGGGTGAGTATGAAATACTGCACTGATGTCCCAGGTGTGGGGTGTCACGGTATAAGAAGAAAGAGGTCAATTCTGATAAAGTCTGTACTAAAGGGTCTCCTATAAAGGTAATGAGGACACAATAAGGGAGGACTCTCACACTATCCTAGAGAAGGGACTTGAAGCATACAAAGGTCCTCTCACAAGGGCCAAGACCAAAAAGGCTAAAAAAAGCATACATCGGGCCTTATCTTCATTCCTAGCTTTGAGTGGGCCCAAGCCCAATGAAGAACCCTTGAGGATCTATTCATACTTTACTTGTAATATACTTCTTAGTTAGATTCTCTAGGCTTATAGGGTTTATTTGGACCTTGCTAGGTCAATAAGGCCACTTTTGGGCCATGTACACTCACTTTGGGCCATGTATAGGCCATACTCTTTTCCTTTTGCATTATTTGGCCCAGGCATCATAGAGAGGCCCATGAGGGAGTCCCTTGGCCGAATTCCTTGTGGCACTATATAAGGTGCTCTCCTTTTGTAATTTGACACACTTGAATGCCATTTTGAGAATTACACACTTCTAAGTGAGTTTTTAGTGAGAGAAGCTCCCCCTTTTCTCTAGGTTAGAGTGACCCCTAGTAAGCCCTCATCTAAGGGGATTTCCTCCCTCTTGGTGGTGAGTTCTAAGGGAGTTATCTCCCCTTAGAGTGGCCTCCCTTTCCTTTCCTCCTTTCCATCCTCCATCCTTTTCCTTTCTTCCTTCGATCTATACCTTCTCCTTCTCTTTTCCTTTTCCAATTCGGAATAGTTTGAGTCTTTTCCCCTTTGTTCCCTTTCGGTTTTCTCTCAAGCAAGAAGATTGTTCAAGGTTTGAAGAGGCTAGAAGAGGAAGAGTTCCCTACATCCACCATTCTTCAAGAGGATAGAAGAAGTTCCTACATCATTTGGTATCACTTGAGCTTGGGAGGTTCTTTTCTACTCTTCTTCCTCCTTTTAGTTTCAGTTTTAGCTTTGTTTTGCTGGCTGGAATTTTATGTTCATATCACTTGCTTGCTTTGTTGATGCCATGTTAAAGTAGAAATGTCATAAAAAGTTGATGTTCTTTTGAGTTTTTGTGTTAGTTGTTTCCATTTCTTCAATTTCTTGCATATTGTTGTTTGAATTTTAGTTTCTTGTTGTTTTGTGTTGTTAAAATTCAGAATTGGCACTTAGGTATTTCAGTTATAGGTTGTTGCTTAGTTGTTAGAAGTTTGTTCAATTGTTAGTTTGTAGTTAAAGCCAAATAGGAGTTAGTTGTTGTGTGCCATGTGGAACCTCTTCTAGTGTTTTAGGTTTTGTGTTGTTTTCTACTTAATAGCAAGTGCATAACCGTGTGATTAGGAGTTAGTTCAAGAATTTTGACTAATCTCCCAAGGTTCCATTCTTGTCTTGTTAGGAGGTCTCACTTTAAGACCCTCCAAAAGTCATCTCATTGTTAGGATTATTAGTTTCCATTCTTAGTTTCTTTCTAGGTTAATTTTTGTTTGTGAATGCACCTTAGGAACTCATCACATATTCAATTTTCATATTGTTGTATCAAAGAAAATTTTGTCAAAATGAATTGAACAACGTCCTTCCACTTCTTTTGGAAAAAGGTTGTAAGTGTTTTACCTTAAGCAAGAAGAGACATTTGAACTTGTTTTGGCATTGTTCATTTTGGTTTTTAGGGATTTTCTTTAAGTGGTGTTGTGCTTTGAAAAATACAAGAGGCATTAAAAAGAAAAGAAAGTCTACAAAAAAACAAAAACAAAAACAAAAGCCCTATACTCCTAAAATTGAAAAGGGTGTTGAAAAAGAAAAAGAAGCCTCATTAAGAAAAAGTGTGAAGTAAGACACCAAGATTCAAAAGCAATTTCAAAATTCCTTTGTACTTGAAATGAATTGTTTGCCTAAGTCTCAATATAGTTTCATTTGAACCTTTCTTGCTTAATTGTAATTACAACTTTAGAGTCTCTAGGATTAGGTTGTACTTTCCTTTTGTTGTTGCATTTTTAGTTTCTTGTTTGTCTAGTTTTGTCTTGAATTTCAAAATTCTTATTCATAGTGTAGCCTTTATTCTTTGAACATTTATTGCTTAGTGTCTTGTCATTCAAAAAAAAATCCAAAAACATCTTCCACTTTGAGTAGCCTTTCTTCTTAAGCATTTTTAGTTTGTCATTTTTCCTTCTCAAGTTTTGTCTTTAAAGTTGTCTTTCTTTCAAACTCTTGATAATTCCCTTCTTAAAACCTTGAGGGTAGCATATTGGAACACTTGAGGTGAGAGCGTAAATTGCTTGGGTGAACTTGACACCAAAATAAAGGGTAAGAGTTGTGAGGAGACAAGTGAGAGATACACTTGTGAGGTTTCATTTTTGTTGAATTCATTAACATATTTTTGTTTGGAGTATTTGTTTGTCTTGTTTTGCTAGGTGAGGTGGAGCTTACACATCAAGGAAGAGCTTGAAGAAAGTTGTAAAGGAAGCAAAGCCTTGTAACTAGTAGAACTTAGGCAAATTTTCAAATTCTTAGGTCTTGTGTATTAGGATTTTGTCTTGTATTTTGGACAAACCTTTGGACATTGGACTTTGGACACTATTAACTTTCATTTACTCTTGGTAATTTTGGCTAGAGCTAGAGCATTTGCATTTGGTTGTTATTTCTTTTAGTTAGTTAGTTGTGGTTATAACTAATAGTTGTTAGTTAGTTGCTTGTCTTAACTAATTAGGTTAATTAGTTAGTGGTTGGAACTAATTTTAGTTACTTTAACTAATCATAACTGAAATTAGTTTAGGTCTTAACTAGATCATAATCGAATTAGTTGATTGGTTAGAGTTGTTAGACTTTGTTACAACTTCCATAACTAAATAACTACTTTTAGTTAGGGTTTGTTAGGTGTTGGTTAGTTACTTGAACTAATTTTGTTAGGTTAACTACTTGGTGAACCGAATTGGTTAAGCTTGTCTAGGGTTAGTTAATTGTTAGAAACAACCTAGGATAATCATAATCAACTTAGGTTAAAGCCAAACCTAGGACTTACATAAGTAACATAAGGTTAGCATAGTAAAAGACAACCTAGGATCTTGTTTCCCCTAGTATAGAAACCTAGTATTCATATTTTAGGATTGTTGTGTGTTTTCTTTCACTTCTTTTACATTCATCCTCCTCGACTAGCTTGTCTACACATCTTTTGTTTGTGTCTTGAATTTCTTTGACAACCTTAAAAGATGTCTTCTAGTGATAGGGAGAATAAAACTATGCTTCATAACATAATGGATAGCTTGAATAACATCAATGCTAGGTTAACAAATCTTGAGCATAATGAAAACCCTAGAACTAGACATAGAAACCAAAGAAATCATAGGCATAATAATAGTGATAGTGAAGAGGAGCCTAGGCAAAGAAGACACCATGAGCATAAAAGAGAAGATATAGGCTTAAGAGAAGTCAAATTAGAAATTCCCTCATTTCATGGCAAGAGTGACATAGAGGCTTATCTAGAATGGGAAATGAGAGTAGAACAAATCTTTAACTCACATTAAATAAAAGATGAAAAGAAGGTTAGGATAGCCACCCTCTCATTCCAAAACTATGCCTTAGTGTGGTGGTCTCAAGTGTGTAAGGAGAGAAAGAAAGATAATTTTCCACCAATAGATGATTGGTTGGATTTAAAAGCTCTTTTAAGAAAACGTTATGTTCCTAGTTACTATAGAGGGGAGCTATTAGCAAAGCTAAATAGACTCACCTAAGGGTCAAAGAGTGTAGAAGACTATTACAAATCTTTAGAGATAGCTATGATTAGGGCAAACCTAGAAGAAGATGAGGAAACCCTAAGCATAGGTTCTTGCATGGGCCTTAATAGGAACATTAAGAATAGAGTAGAACTCCTTCCACATGTAGACATTGAGGAACTACTTCACCAATGCACTAAGGTAGAGAGCCAATTCAAAGAGAGAGAAGCCTTTAGTAGGGAAAATAGAGACTATAAATCTAAATGGGTAGGACAAGATAATAAGGGTAAGTTTGATAGAAACCCTAGGGAGAGGGAAGTGGGCACTTTATCTTCCAAACGTCAAAGTGAGTTGCATAAAAATGGAAAAGTTTTTAGGAATCAAAGAGAAAAGCATGAATCCACATCTAAACGTCAATCCTCTAGATCATCTACCATTAAATGTTTTAAATGCCTTGGTAGAGGTCATATTGCTTCTAACTGTCCTACAAAAAGAACCATGGTTTTGAAAAATAATGGAACCTACTCAAGTCAATTAGAGTCTAATTCTGATTCTCACTATTCAAGTGATGACTCAAGTAGTGATTCATATGATAGTGAGCATATTTTAGGGGATGATAGTGAGCTTTACATGATTAGAAGATTACTTGGTTGTCATGTTAAGCTAGATGATACTACACAAAGAGAGAACATCTTTTATACAAGATGTTACATAAATGACAAATTATGCTTTCTCATTATGGATAGTGGGAGTTTTGCTAATGTTGTAAGTCAAAGACTAGTGCATAAGATGAGCTTAGAACTAATAGATCACCCTAGACCTTATAAGTTACAATGGCTTAATGAAAAGGGAGAGATGTTAGTTAGTATGCAAGTCTTAATAAATTTCACCATAGGCACATATAAAGATGTAGTTAATTGTGATGTAGTACCTATGGAGGCAACTCATATTTTGCTAAGACGACCTTGGCAATTTGATAGGAAGGTCATCCATGAGGGGTTCACTAACACCCTTACTTTCAAACTAGATGGTAAGAAGATAGTTTTACACCCCCTAACTCCACAACAAGTAGCTAAAGATCAACTACAAATAAAGCTTAAAAGAGATAGAGAGTTAGGATCTTCTTCAAATCATCTAGGAAAAATTAAGAAAAATAAAAAAGAAGATAAAGGAAAAGGAGTTATTGTCTGTGATGACTCTAGTGCCAACCTTTTGGCCACCAAATATAATGTGAAACATGCTATGCTTTCACATAAACAATGCTTGATCATGTATGCAAAAGATGTAACATCCTGCTTTTAAATAATAGCTCTATTTTGTAAATTATGAAGTATGGAAGGTCTGTAAGGGATAATCAATGAATAAAACATCCAATGGATGGCTTATATTACTTCAAAAATTCCATTTTTGGGTATAATTATAGAAATTACATAGACCTGTAATGATAAGATCCATTTTCCGAGTAAAATATGCCTTAGAAAGAACTTTCCGAGTGAAAAAGGGGCTCTGTTCCGAGTGACCAAGAGAAATTCCGAGTGAAGGATGAAATTCTGAGTGAAAGATTGAAATTCTGAGTGAAAGGTTAAAATTCCGAGTGAAGGTTGTGTTTTCCGAGTGGAACATGGCCGAGAGGGTTTATTCTGAGTGGAATTCTTGCCCCAGAGACACTTTTGTGTGAAGTGGACTGACAGAACCACTTCTGGGTGAAAGAATCCGAGTGACTCACCTTGGAGTGACTCACTGCAGAGTCAAACACCTCAAAAAGACTCATTTCCGAGTCAAGTACTCTCCAAAGACTCGTTTCCGAGTCAAATGCTTCCGAATGACTTGTTTCTGAGTCAATCATAGTCAGATGTTGCAATTCTGACTGAAAGTTCACTGAGTGCCTTCATTTCCGAGTGAAGTACAGAGGAAAATATACTTTCGAGTGGAAGAATTCCGACTGGGGACACACGGTATAGGATTGATGTACACTGGAATAACTTCCTGAGTGAAGAAGAAAAGAGGTCAACTTTGAGGGGGAAATGCCGAATGAAAGATATCTGAGTGTGACTCCGAGTGAGATGGTACCGAGTGGAACCGTGTGTGTGGAGACTCGGATTTGGAATGAGGAACCGAGTGTTGAAGACTGAGTGAATAGGGGACTCGGTTTAGATTATTTTGCCGAGGGAAGAATGATTGAATGATGAACAATAAAGATTATTTTACTGAGTGACAAATTTGAGTGCATGAGTCGGTTTTAGAAGAGTTTTACTGAGCAGAGACTTAAAGAGTTAGGTATCGGATTTAATTGATTTACCGAGTGGACAGCCGAGTGAAATAAGTCAGCTTTGAGGGAATTCACCGAGTGAGAACTATTTAGGAATTGAGTCGGTGTTGTAAGGAATTTCTCAGTAAGAACCGATCGGCTATTGACTCGGATTTAGGATAAATAGCCGAGTGGTAGATTATGTGGGTATGAGTCGGCTCTGACTGACTTAATTGAATGAAAATGAATCGGTTTAAACTCTTATGCCAAGAGGGAAGCCGAGTGAGAGATGACTCGGTTTTGCTGAGTGAAAAACTGAGTGAAGAATGGCTCGTGCCGAGTGAAAACTGAGTGAGAAGGACTCAGATTTCCTTCTCTTCACGTTAATGACCACTTCCAGTCGGTATACATGCTGACTGGGTAGAATTCCAGTCGGCCAAGAGGCTGACCGAGTGAAATTTCACTCGGTATTCACTGTCAGAATAACGTTTGACTCCAATTTTGGCTCCCTGTGCATTTTATAATGTATTTTCTTCAATTATTCACTCTAATGCGTAGAACGGCCGGTAGTGGACCACTAAGGAGCTCACTTTCTACCTAAACCACTCTTAATTCCCACTAATAACCCACTAGAAACCCACTCATGGAAAGTTGTCTCCCACCTTGCATTATTAAACACACACACTGATTCTGAAACTCCTAATTACTCTTCTCCATCAATACACCTTCGATCTGAACCAGGCCAGCCAGGGGACTTCTTTTCAGTCAGCCAAAGATCATCAATCCAAGTAAGAGGGGACAGGGTTGTGAATAACTATGAAATGGGTAGAATTGTATGCTGTTCTAGGATTCCAGTTTTAATTTCGTATCTTGTTGCTCATTTCTGAAATTCAAAATGTGTGAATTTGACTCTGACTTCTTCATGAAAGTTGTAGATCCTTTTGTTATCTAAATTTTGAGACCTGAATCAATTAATTTGAATATGTATAGCAAAAGTTATAGCCAAAATACTACAGCTTGTTCGTGTGGAAGATTTATCCTATGTTTTGTGTATATATTGATATGCTGGGACTTGTATGTGCATAATCAGCCTTTGATGTCTTCATAAAAGTTGTAGATATTCATGTTATGGATCTATAGGAAGTGGTTTCAAGTCAAAATGATTTTTGTAGCTCGAGATATGCCTAAAATACTGAAGTATGTCCAAGCTGTAAATCTGTTAACTTGAGATACAAACATTATTTTTAAAACTGGGAATTTTGTGGTGAGAATTAGTGATCAGTGTCTTCATGAAAGTTGTAGAACTTTTCATTATGTGAATTTTGAGACCTGAACCGACTGATTTGAGTATGTGTAGCAAAAGTTATAGCCAAAATACTACAGAATGTCCGAGTGGAATATTTATCCCATGTTTTGTGTATATTTTAATATGCTGGGACTTGTACGTACATAATCAGCCTTTGGTGTCTTCATGAAAGTTGTAGGTATTTATGTTATGGATCTATAGAAAGTGGTTTCAAGTCAAAATGATTTTTGTAGCTTGAGGTATACCTAAATTACTGAAGTATGTACAAGCTGTAATTCTATTAATTTGAAATCCGAATCTTATTTTTAAAACTGGGAATTGTGTAGTGAGAATTAGTGGTTGGTGCCTTCATGAAAGTTGTAGATATTTGTGTTAAGGTTAATTTAGAACTAGTTTCATGCCAAAATAATTTTTGTAGCTCCAGAAACGTTCAAATTACTAATATATGTACATTTTGGAAAACTCACCTTGAGGCAGTGTGGTATTTCGTAAATAAGTGTAATTCTGTTTAGAATTTGAAATTGTGTTCTTCACGGAAGTTGTAGATAATTGTATTATTAAGCTATAGAAAGTGGAATCACATGAAAAGGTTATGATTTGCTCATGTTATGACTGTTTTGCTAGAGTATGTTGCTGTTGGAAATGCTGAAAGTTAATTATAATGGTTATTATGAATGAAACTGATATTTCCTCTATGAGTAACAATTTATTATTAAATTCTTGAGTGATTATGATTTATTATTGATGTTGTTACGTTTTAATGAGTATCATATAGTTGTATATTTTGGTGGTGAATAATTATGAATGACATAATTAATATATATGTACATGAATGCCTTGTGGTTATTGTTACATATGGTTGAAACAGTAAATCCATGATTCTGAAAATTATTATATGTGATGTGTCCTTTGAGGACTTGTGGTTTTCCAAGTGGTTTTGGAAATTGATATATCATGGTATGTTAAATGATAAAGAGTATTAAAGACATTCATGCATCATAAGCATTGGACGCACCATGGAATTTAGGGGTTCCATGATTGCCTACCCTGGTGGGAGGTTACTCTATGATGAGTTAAAGCCCTATTTTCACAAGAACCATGGAAGTGTAGGGATCCATGGTTGTGCAAATTCCTATTGGTATACTTATTTCTGCAGGAGCCATGAAAGTGTAGGGATTCATGGTTATGCTAATTCCTACTTGTGCACTCAATTTCGCAGGAGCCATGAAAGTGTAGGGATTCATGGTTATGCTAATTCCTACTGGAGTCTCTATGAGACTTTTTACTGCAGTATTCCCACCAAACCAAATGGATCCAGCATGACATCATTGGACTAAATTAAAGACTTATTAAGTATAAATGAATTTGTTTGGCATATTCATCATATCATTATACTTTGTTGATTGTGTTTGTGCAATTTTATTTATTTTATATTTATTCTATATTCTGTCTCACTCTTACATTAATTTTTACAGTGAATGCCACGCAGAACGAAGAGTGATGCCATGATTGATGACTATATGATATATTGCTTGGACTTTGATTTTTACTTTAATTTAATGGGTTGTAATAAATATTACGTGCTACGTACTGTTACTTCTAAATTGTTTCCGCTACGCAAATATTTTCTTGAATTTTATTATACACGACTAGCATACATGATTAATATTCCGCAAATATCAAATTATACGTGAAATCTAATTTTTTTAAATTACGAGTTTTCTAAATGATCTTTTAAAACGCGAAAAATTTATTCGGAAAATTACACGGGACGTCACAAAAGACATCCCTAGCACTTCCTTGTGCTCAATGGGCAATCTTCCTCCTCCTTTGCCCAAAGGGATTCAAAATATTTTAAATGAATTTAAAGATCTCTTTCCAAAAGACATCCCAAAAGGCTTACCTCCTATTAGGGGCATTGAACATCAAGTTGATTTAATTCCTGGTCTGACATCCTAATTTTAGGGGGAAAATTTTTCGCGAATTAATTAGAAAATAACCTGGATCCATAATAAAAACACTCCCATATATGGAGATATGAGAGCTGGTCCTATGGCCAAGAAGAAAAGAAAAGAAAAGAAAAGAAAGGCTAGGGAATTAAGACCATTCACACGGAAGCACCAACAGCGCCTGAGTGAACCACTATACAGCGTACACTCGCTCAAGCGGAACACACATCCGCCTGAGCGAGACGCCCAACTCGCTCGGCGAGCACATAGTCGCTTGAGCGGTATCACGACAAACGCCTTCCAGCAATACACATTCGCTGGAGCAAGTCCTCCATTCGCTGAAGCGAAGAGCCTCACTCGGCTGGACCACCACTCGGCATTGAGACATCCATACACTCGGTAAACGACCACGTCCACTCGGAATTCATTCCTAAGGAAACTCGGTATAAGGGGTTCCAACACTCGGGAGACGACCCCAACACACCTACATTCTATAACATAGTCTCTTATGTTTATCCACCAAGGTACACACCAGATCCACCCGGTAAATGAGGGTTATTCCACTCGGATTCTATAAACTCTCACTCGAAATATTTCCTACTTGGAACTTATACATGTTTTCACTCGGAATCAGTTAAGCCTATGCACCCGGGAATCTTTCCACTAAGTTACTCATCAGAATGACATCGAAGGGAACTTCCTTAAGAATTCGCCTAAGTGCTCTTCTCTCGGAGAGAACCCATACCCATGAATCTCATTCGAATTTTATATATTTTACTCGGATTCACCTAGACTTATCTTCGCTCAGAGATGATCACTTGGAAATCATTATGCTTATGATCCATTCCATTCCCAACCCTCTACACTAACTCCTCTCTCGGAAGAGAATCGCCCAAGGTTCTCACTCGGAAGTACAAGCTCTTCATCACTCGGGATTACCTGAAGTTTTCACTCGGAATAACTTGTTATTCTACTTTTCCCCATTCAACCACTTAGCTCCATTTCTACCCATCGGCACGCTAGCCTCCGACGCTGGGAAAGCATACTTATACATCCTTATTTATAGCTCGGACTTCACCTACAGCATAAAATAAACACACAATATATATATATATATATAGAGGAGTATTCAAATAATTACAAACGCATTGACATATCCCTTCAACCCAATAGTATTCAATCCTGATATGAAGACTAGAACCAAAATACGAGCCGGCCAAGGCTTAACAAGACGTTATACACAATACATATATATATACATATAGATATATGTTCCATAGCGCTCGGATTCATTGTCCTGCACTCGGCTCCTCCTTCATCCTTCATTCCGAGAGATGTTCACTGAAAAGTAGCCACTGCAGGGGTGAGCTTTTACATGTAAAATGACAATCAAGGACTCGGTATCAATGTTAGTATGCACACTTACTTTCACTCAGTCACATTCAGATTAAACTAAGGCTATGCAATTTAGAATAACGTCCATAACATGCATACTACATAAAGTTCATCTTTACTCTCACATACACATGCATCCACGCACTCGGAAGTCATTCATAACACCCAAAACATGCTATGCGTACTATCCTAATCAACCTCATATCTACATGCATGCTTGCGGATCCGACTCGAGTGATGACTTTCAGTTACAGTTCCCCCTTTTTCTGGCCTCTCGTCCATTAGCTCTTCCCGTGTGGTACCGGCCTCCCATTGGCATCTCGAGATTCCTCTCTAGCTCCTACGGCTACCACGAGCTCTCTCAGGATCTAGCCAGGGTCTGTAGCTGGAAGTCATTCTCTCAGGGCTCATGACCTTCCACGGGTCGCCCCACTTTTACATATGCAGCTAATGCGTTTACTAGCGAGCGTCATCACACAACTGATACCCCTTCGCGACCATCAAGTAGGAACAGATTCAGCACAGTCTTTATATTTGCTTTATCAGTCACACCAACATGTACAACAATTGGACATTCAAAGTAATAGCATCTGACAAATCAACTAACGAGCACACATTCATATTCTCACAGTGTTAACAAAAATAGAACCATGCATTTCATTTGTCATTATCAAAGGCTAACAGACTACATTACCACCATCTTGTTTACATGAAATTGCTGTATAACCACTGTAATACACACAGAATTCAGAATCATCAATCATGCATAAGATCCAGTCGTCATAACCCCATGCACACACTCAAAGCAGTACAGTCATCCAGTACCGTTCGTGGACCGTGCATTTGACATGCAAGCGCCCCCTACTTACAGAAGGAACTCAAGAAGCTTTTCCGCTCTCGACGTTGGGTCTGACGCCCTTCTTCCGATTCGTTCAGCCTTCCCTCGCTCCGACGTACTTTGTACTCGGTTCGGGAGTGGAGCGTTGTTCTCTCTCTGCTCCAACGATCGTCCTTCACCAGTTGGAGGGGCTCTGACCTTCCTCCAGCACTGTCGTCATGATCTCCGGGAACGAAGGGCAAGCATAGAGAAAAGAGGATGGAGGCGAAGAAGAAAAGAGAGGATGAAATAGTGGGAGAAGATGGGTATCCACGGTGATACAGGGTATACATATATACGCATGCGAAGAAAAGGAAGTGGGATGGGAAGTTGTGAGTCACAGTCCACTCACACAACTTCGCCAATCACAAACGGCCACCTTTCACCAACTAAGCCTAATTAACTTGTCATTACTTCTTAAGCTTTGTTGATTATAATTAACAGTTAATTCCCTACTTGCATTCAAATTCTTAACGTTTTATTTTCATTCGGTATATAACTTCGAAATTAGGATGTTACAGTTCTCCCCTTCTCAAAAGAATTTCGTCCTCGAAATTCAGTCGGCCACTCACCTTGGTTAAACAACTCGGGGTACTGCTGCCTCATGGCGTCCTCGCGTTCCCAGGTACAAGAGGTAGTCTTGCCTTGCTGCCACTCCACTTCAACCAGTTGTACGTCTTTGCTCCTCAAACGCTTTACCGAGCGGTCCACGATTGTGATCGGTGTAGTCACTGTGGTCAGGTCTTCCTTGATTTCCACTTCATCATCAGGCATTGTGTGGCTGGGGTCATGTAGATACTTCCTTAGTTGAGACACATGAAACACATTGTGCAATCGGGATAAGTGGGTTGGTAGTGCTATACGATACGCCATGGAGCCGACTCGTTCCAACACCTCATAAGGCCCAATATATCGAGGGCTCAACTTCCCACTCTTCAAGGCTCGCCCGACTCCTTTACTCGGTGAGGTCCTTAAAAATACCTTATCTCCGACTAAAAATTCCAATGGTCTGGTGCGTTTATCATGGTAGCTCTTCTGCCTGTCTTGAGACGCCTTCATCCGTTCCCTTATCACTCGAATCTGTTCTGATGTTTGCTTTACAACCTCTGGTCCCAATAGCAGACTCTTACCCATTTCCGACCAGCAAAGCGGGGTTCGGCACCTTCGACCATACAATGCCTCGTAGGGTGCCATACCAATACTGTTGTGATGGCTGTTATTGTATGTAAACTCAATCAAGGGAAGGTACTGTTTCCAATCTCCACCATGCTCCAACACACACGCCCTTAGCAAGTCCTCCAGGCTTTGAATCGTTCGCTCGGATTGTCCATCCGATTGGGGGTGATAAGCGGAACTAAGCCAAAGTTTCGTGCCCATTTCCTGGTGCAGGCTGGTCCAAAACTGGGATGTGAACCTAGGATCCCTATCTGACACGATGGAAGTCGGTACACCATGCAGTCGGACAATTTCTTGAATGTAAATCCGTGCTAACCGATGCATCAGGTACTTCATGTTCATAGGTAAGAAGTGTACACTCTTCGTCAGTCGGTCAATAATGACCCAGATTGCATCATGCCCCGCTCGGTTTTTGGGCAATCCCACGACAAAGTCCATAGCAATTGAGTCCCATTTCCACACGGGGATCTCCAGGGGCTGCAATGCACCATACGGCTTCTGGTGCTCGACCTTTGACTTTTGATAGATGGTACACCGAGCCACGTACTCTGCCACATCCTTCTTTAGTCCGGGCCACCAGAACTGTGCTCTCAGATCGTGGTACATCTTTGTGGTACTTGGGTGAATACTTAACAAGCTCTTGTGAGCCTCATCAAGCACCATTCTCCTCAATTCTCCTCCACCCGGTACGTATATTCTGTTCCTTACTCGGAAGATTCCATCCGTTCCCTCGGTCAAGGACAAATCCTTACCTTTGGTCTGAGTCTCCTTCATCTCGGCCAAGTAGGAATCCGACTGCTGCCGCTCAAACACGGATTTCAAGAAGTCATTGACAATCCTCAGCGTGCCGATCGTCATTTTCCGAGAGGAGGAGGTGTCAACATGTAAGTTCATGTCTCGGAACTGTTCCAATAGTTCTACCTCCTTCACCATCATTACTGCCACATGAAGAGATTTCCGACTCAATGCGTCGGCAACAACGTTTGCCTTGCTCGGGTGGTACTTTAGCTCGAAGTCATAATCCTTTAGAAATTCCATCCATCTCCTCTGTCTCATGTTTAGCTCCTTCTGGTCGAATAAGTATTTGAGGCTCTTGTGATCACTGTATACTTCAAATCTGGACCCGAACAAATAATGCCTCCAAATGTTTAACGCGAACACCACCGCTGCCAACTCCAAGTCGTGGGTCGGATAATGCTGCTCATGAGGTCTCAATTGCCGAGAGGCATACGCTATCACTCGGTCCTTCTGCATTAATACGCATCCCAATCCGAGTCCTGATGCATCGCAATAGACCACGAAGCTCTTTTGCAAGTCAGGTAATGCCAACACTGGGGCAGTCGTCAACTTGTCCTTCAGTTCTCGGAAATTGCTCTCACACTCGGAACTCCACACGAAGGGAATGTTTTTCCGGGTCAATTTGGTTAGTGGCAAGGCCAACTTGGAAAAACCCTCAATGAACCTTCTATAATAACCTGCCAGGCCCATAAAGCTCCTTATTTCCGAGACCAACTTGGGTCTCTCCCATGCCATTATGGCTGTCACCTTCGAAGGGTCCACCGAGACACCTTGCTCGGAAATCACATGTCCGAGGAAGTGGATCTTATCCATCCAGAATTCGCACTTTGAAAGCTTCGCAAACAACTGCTTCTTCTTTAACACTTGATGTACCGCTCGGAGGTGTTCTCCATGCTCCTCAGGGGTCTTGGAGTAGACTAGGATGTCATCTATGAAGACTACTACAAATTGGTCTAAATACGGGTGGAATATGTTGTTCATGTAATTCATGAAAACAGCAGGGGCGTTTGTTACACCGAATGGCATCACTACATACTCGTAGTGACCATACCGAGTTCTAAAGGCAGTCTTTGGGATATCTGAGTCCTTCACTCGGATTTGGTGGTATCCCGATCGGAGGTCGATTTTTGAGAAGACTGCGGCTCCACGCAGTTGGTCGATCAAGTCATCAATTCTGGGCAACGGGTACCGATTCTTAATCGTGAGTTTGTTTAGTTGTCGGTAGTCTATACAAAGTCTCATGCTGCCATCCTTCTTCTTAACAAGCAACACAGGTGCGCCCCATGGTGATACACTCGGCCTAATGAATTGTTTTCCGAGTAACTCATCTACTTGCTTCTTCAGCTCGGCCAATTCAGTTGGGGACATTCTATAAGGTGCACTGGAGACTGGCTCAGCTCCAGGGATCAAGTCTATAGAGAATTCAACTTCCCTATTGGGAGGGACACTCGGTACGTCCTCGAGAAACACTTCTGGGAATTCACAGACAGTCAAAATTTCGTCCACTCGGGTTTTACCTTCACCCTCGGTTAAATAAAGCATCATGAACAGTTGAGCTATACCTTGTGTCGTGTCATCCTCATTGTGCTGCTTCGGGAAGATTATCCTTCGATTTCTACAATCCACTAACACCTTGTTGGCTGAAAGCCAATCTATGCCGAGTATGACATCAAGGCCCTTCAAAGGCATGCACACGAGATCGAAGGTAAAACTCCGATCGTCCAACACAAACGTTACGCCTTTACACATTGTTGATGTCAACACCTTAGGGCCAGTCGGGTTGGTCACCTCCAAAATCTGATCCATATCCACAGTCGGTAATTACAGTCGTCTCACACACTCATCAGCTACGAAGGAGTGGGTGGCTCCAGAGTCAAAAATTACATTAAGTGTATATTTACCGAGTAGGCACTTACTTTGAACTAAGTCGTTCGCCTGCGCGGCTTCCTCAGCACTGATGGCGTAAACTCTCCCAGCAGCTGGTTGGTCGGTGTTCCTCCTCCTGTTATTTGGGGTAAACATCATATTTCCCCTGGCTCTGTTGCCTCCGTTCCGTGAGCTTTGATCATCGTCCTTACTGCTCCTCACCTGGAATCCTCCCTGACGTACATTGGCACTTGTTTGACGGAGTTGGGGGCAGTTAGGGCGAGTGTGCCCCTTCTCCTGGCAGTGGAAACACTTGACATTTGCACCATCGTAATTCTGAGCGAAGTGGTCGCCACCATATTTAAAGCACCTGCCATGTTTTGGTCGTCTATTCCTCTGTCCCCCTCGGTCACTGCAATCTTGATATCTAGTAAAGGGTCCATTTCTTCCCACGTTCCCTGGCCTCTTGAACTGTGACTGCTGAGGCCTCAAGTACTGGTTGGTTCTGTTGCTCTGGCCCGAGTGGGCCTTGTCATCTTCTTCAAATATTCTACATTTGTTCACCAATGCAGGGAAACTCCAGATCTCTTGATATCTGTAGGCTCTCTTAATATCTGATCTTAATCCATTTTCAAATTTAAGGCACTTGGAGCTCTCCGTCCCGGGTTGTTGGAAGGGTGGGTAGAATAGACACAATTCTTCGAATCTAGTTGCATACTCTTCCACAGTCATGGAGCCTTGCTTCAACTCCATAAACTCCAACTCCTTCCGACTCCTTACTGTGTCGGGGAAATACTTCTCTAAGAAGCATGTCTTGAAATTGTTCCATGTCAGCTGAGCATCATCATCAGGGAATCGGTTTCTGGCTATCTTCCACCAGTTCTCCGCTTCATCTCGTAGCATATACACTGCGCATTCCACCTTTTGGGCCTCAGAACAACGGAGACCCCCAAAAATCCTTTCCAGCTCCTGAGTCCATTTAAAAGCTGCCTCCGGGTTACGTCCTCCCTGAAATTCACTCGGCTTCCTCTTCAGGAAGTGGTCCAGCACGTGGCCATCCTCAGTTCGAGTCTGGCCCTGCCTCTCAAACACGTCCGCAAAGCGTTGGAATGTTGTGGCTATAGCCTCCATGCTTTAGCGATGCGCCATCCCTTATCCTGAAATTAACATTCAAGGATAAGTATACCGAGCCACTCATTACCATTCGAATTTCAGCCTACTGTTCAATGACTTAGCACATCATACTATCTCTATATGTTATACAATCAATCGGACCAGGAGGGGAAACAACCTCCTATCCACAAGTCAATATCAGTCAGGTTCAACTAATATCAAAATCATGATGATCACTCAGTCGGAAAGCACACAACCGCTTACACTTGGTAAGCATACCTTGGCCTTGGACCTTTCGGTCCGCTCTGATATCAAATCTGACATCCTAATTTTAGGGGGAAAATTTTTCGCGAATTAATTAGAAAATAACCTGGATCCATAATAAAAACACTCCCATATATGGAGATATGAGAGCTGGTCCTATGGCCAAGAAGAAAAGAAAAGAAAAGAAAAGAAAGGCTAGGGAATTAAGACCATTCACACGGAAGCACCAACAGCGCCTGAGTGAACCACCATACAGCGTACACTCGCTCAAGCGGAACACACATCCGCCTGAGCGAGACGCCCAACTCGCTCGGCGAGCACATAGTCGCTTGAGCAATATCACGACAAACTCCTTCCAGCAATACACATTCGCTGGAGCGAGTCCTCCATTCGCTGAAGCGAAGAGCCTCACTCGGCTGGACCACCACTCGACATCGAGACATCCATACACTCGGTAAACGACCAAGTCCACTCGGAATTCATTCCTAAGGCAACTCGGTATAAGGGGTTCCAACACTCGGGAGACGACCCCAATACACCTACATTCTATAACATAGTCTCTTATGTTTATCCACCAAGGTACACACTAGATCCACCCGGTAAATGAGGGTTATTCCACTCGGATTCTATAAACTCTCACTCGGAATATTTCCTACTCGGAACTTATACATGTTTTCACTCGGAATCAGTTAAGCCTATGCGCTCAGGAATCTTTCCACTAAGTTACTCATCAGAATGACATCGAAGGGAACTTCCTTAAGAATTCGCCTAAGTGCTCTTCTCTCGGAGAGAACCCATACCCATGAATCTCATTCGAATTTTATATATTTTACTCGGATTCATCTAGACTTATCTTCGCTCGGAGATGATCACTCGGAAATCATTATTCTTATGATCCATTCCATTCCCAACCCTCTACACTAACTCCTCTCTCGGAAGAGAATCGCCCAAGGTTCTCACTCGGAAGTACAAGCTCTTCATCACTCAGGATTACCTGAAGTTTTCACTCGGAATAACTTGTTATTCCACTTTTCCCCATTCAACCACTTAGCTCCATTTCTACCCATTGGCACGCTAGCCTCCGACGCTAGGAAAGCATACTTATACATCCTTATTTATAGCTCGGACTTCACCTAAAGCATAAAATAAACACACAATATATATATATATAGAGGAGTATTCAAATAATTACAAACGCATTGACATATCCCTTCAACCCAACAGTATTCAATCCTGATATGAAGACTAGAACCAAAATACGAGCCGGCCAAGGCTTAACAAGATGTTATACACAATACATATATATATATATATATATACATATAGATATATGTTCCATAGCGTTCGGATTCATTGTCCTGCACTCGGCTCCTCCTTCATCCTTCATTCCGAGAGATGTTCACTGAAAAGTAGGCACTGCAGGGGTGAGCTTTTACATGTAAAATGACAATCAAGGACTCGGTATCAATGTTAGTACGCACACTTACTTTCACTCAGTCACATTCAGATTAAACTAAGGCTATGCAATTTAGAATAACGTCCATAACATGCATACTACATAAAGTTTATCTTTACTCTCACATACACATGCATCCACGCACTCGGCAGTCATTCATAACACCTAACACATGCTATGTGTACTATCCTAATCAACCTCATATCTACATGCATGCTTGCGGATCCGACTCGAGTGATGACTTTCAGTTACAGTTCCCCATTTTTCTGGCCTCTCGTCCATTAGCTCTTCCCGTGTGGTACCGGCCTCCCATTGGCGTCTCGAGACTCCTCTCTAGCTCCTACGGCTACCACGAGCTCTCTCAGGATCTAGCCAGGGTCTGTAGCTGGAAGTCATTCTCTCAGGGCTCATGACCTTCCACGGGTCGCCCCACTTTTACATATGCAGCTAATGCGTTTACTAGCGAGCGTCATCACACAACTGATACCCCTTCGCGACCATCAAGTAGGAACAGATTCAGCACAGTCTTTATATTTGCTTTATCAGTCACACCAACATGTACAACAATTGGACATTCAAAGTAATAGCATCTGACAAATCAACTAACGAGCACACATTCATATTCTCACAGTGTTAACAAAAATAGAACCATGCATTTCATTCGTCATTATCAAAGGCTAACAGACTACATTACCACCATCTTGTTTACATGAAATTGCTGTATAACCACTGTAATACACACAGAATTCAGAATCATCAATCATGCATAAGATCCAGTCGTCATAACCCCATGCACACACTCAAAGCAGTACAGTCATCCAGTACCGTTCGTGGACCGTGCATTTGACATGCAAGCGCCCCCTACTTACAGAAGGAACTCAAGAAGCTTTTCCGCTCTCGACGTTGGGTCTGACGCCCTTCTTCCGATTCGTTCAGCCTTCCCTCGCTCCGACATACTTTGTACTCAGTTCGGGAGTGGAGCGTTGTTCTCCCTCTGCTCCAACGATCGTCCTTCACCAGTTGGAGGGGCTCTGACCTTCCTCCAGCACCGTCGTCATGATCTCCGGGAACGAAGGGCAAGCATAGAGAAAAGAGGATGGAGGCGAAGAAGAAAAGAGAGGATGAAATAGTGGGAGAAGATGGGTATCTACAGTGATACAGGGTATGCATATATACGCATGCGAAGAAAAGGAAGTGGGATGGGAAGTTATGAGTCGCAGTCCACTCACACAACTTTGCCAATCACAAACGGCCACCTTTCACCAACTAAGCCTAATTAACTTGTCATTACTTCTTAAGCTATGTTGATTATAATTAACAGTTAATTCCCTACTTGCATTCAAATTCTTAACATTTTATTTTCATTCGGTATATAACTTCGAAATTGGGATGTTACACCTGGTGCTAGTTTACCTAATAGGCCTGCATATAGATGTAATCCTAAGGAAAGCCTTAAAATAGAGAATCAAGTGAATGAACTACTTTCTAAGGGTTAGATTAGAGAGAGTTTAAGCCCATGTGCTTTACTTGTTTTACTTGTTCCCAAAAAGGATGGTTCATGGAGGATGTGCACTGATTGTAGGGCCATCAATAACATCACCATCAAGTATAGGCATCCTATACCTAGACTTGATGATATGCTTGATGAGCTTAGTGGTTCTACAATATTTTCCAAGATTGATCTTAAAAGTGGCTATCACCAAATAAGAATCAAAGAAGGAGATGAATGGAAAGTCGCTTTTAAAACCAAACTTGGATTATATGAGTGGTTAGTTATGCCTGTTGGTTAGACTAATGCACCAAGCACATTCATGAGACTCATGAATCATGTTTTAAGGGATTTCATTGGGCATTTTGTTGTGGTCTATTTTGATGACATTTTAATCTATTCAAAGACCATGACTTCTCATCTAAACCATCTTAGACAAGTTATGCTTGCCCTAAGAACAAACAATCTTTATACAAAGCTTGAAAAATGTTTTTTTGGCATGGATAGCATTGTCTTTCTTGGATTTGTAGTTAGTTCAAAAGGTGTAGAGGTAGATCACTCCAAGGTGAAGGCCATCCAAGATTAGCCCACACCCAAAAATGTGAGTGACATAAGAAGTTTCCATGGTCTTCAAGTTTTTATCAGAGATTTGTGAAAGATTTCTCTACCTTAGCCTCCTCTTTGAATGAATTGGTGAAAAAGAATGTTCCTTTTATTTGGGGGCCAAGGCAAGAAAAAGCTTTCCTAGATCTCAAAGATTACCTCACTCATGCTCCAATTTTATCACTTCCAAAATTTTCCAAAACATTTGAGCTTGAGTGTTATGCATCTAATGTGAGTATAGGAGATGTGGTTTTACAAGAAGGTCACCCTATTGCTTTCTTCAGTGAAAAGCTTAATGGGGTAGCCATCAATTATGCCACATATGATAAAGAATTTTATGCCTTAATTAGAGCCCTACAAACTTGGGAACAATACTTGATTCCTAAAGAGTTTGTCATACATGGTGATCATCAATCCCTCAAATTCATTAAAGGGAAACATAAGCTCAATAAGAGGCATGCTAAGTGGGTTGAGTATTTGGAACAATTTCCCTATGTCATCAAGTATAAAAATGGAAAATCCAATACTGTGGCTGATGCTTTATCTAGGAGGCACTCTTTACTAACCTCTCTAGGAGCCAAAGTTATTGGACTTGATGAGATTAGGTCTTTGTGGTATCAGAAATAGTTCCAAGACTAAAGCGTCTGTTTGCCAATGTGGATGATGTAAAACTTATGAGATGGCATGCTGATGAAAGGGTTGTTGATGGACTACTTAGGCATCCGGTAGATGGATCGCAGTGGAAGAAAGTGGATACAATGTTTCCAGATTTTGCCCATGAACCAAGAAATGTTAGGCTTGCACTAGCCACAGATGACATAAACCTGTATGGGAACCTGAGCACAAACCATAGTTCATGGCCTGTTTTGTTGTTTGTTTATAACTTGCCTCGTATCATAGATGGTAAAATTCTATAACATATACTATTATTAATTAACGTTTGCATTTTGAAGTCCTCACTTATCACTGGTAACTGCAGTGCTCATTGGGCGCTTGTGGTGATCTGTCCCCGGGCATACTTAGCTTTATACTTTGATTCTGTGCACGGGACTTGTCACACCCTGATTTTCCAGACTCGAATCCCGATGAAATCAAGATAATTAAATAATAAAAATGCCAGTAAATTTTTCACGTTCGAAATAGTTTCTAAGCACCCTAACAATTACACCAAGACTCGAACCACGGAAGACCGAAGAGTGTGATTAAATAATCTATAACTGGATCGATAACTAACTCGCCCATAACGATATACAAAATAATAAAGTTTACATCGGAAGAAGAATGTGTATACCGGGCATATGCCTAGTCCCATATATGAAGATATGAGAAAAGGCCCAAGCAATCATACAATTTCATAATGTAAGCCTATTAGGCCACAATCGACTACGCACCTAGAACATAATCATACATCATTAATTGCATGTAACCTCTACATGAGGTATTAATCATTAAATCAGAATATAAGCTATTCTATACCTAACATACATACATTTCTGATGCCTCAAGTATAAATATGAGATTATACAACACTTAAATTCACTAGTCACATTCCATAGTTGACATCACACATCATCAATATACAATGATATATACATGTTTATAAATCTCCCTTTATTACTTTATATTTAACAAATGCTGCCGGCCAAGGCATTCCGTTACCGCTATTTACCTTCATCATGGGCTTCAGTTCAAAACCCAAACTCATCCCGTGGCAACCTATATCACAATGCTAAAAATGAGACCATATGGGAGAGTGAGTTATACATTCAAAATAATGAATATAAATATATTGTGATTATGTGTACATGCATATAATCATTATGTGTGCTTTGCATATAAAATCATTAATTCATCATTCAATCATCATCACATTGTCATAATAGGCATACAAGCCTCATAAATCGCAATTCATAACATAAGCAAGCACAAGCACATACACAATCACATTGCCACAAATCAATCATGGGCATTCACAGTCATCATCATCAAATTATTAAGTCTTTAATCATTCCCTCCTCGCAAGGGGTTTTTTTATCTCTCTTGGTCATCCCATCTCAAATGCCATGCACCTATGGCTAATGCATATGTCAACTATTTAATGCATATGCAATGGATCCATTTCATTCACCCATGCACACATGGTATTTCAAGTGATTGTAACCACTTATAATCATCATCATATTGGTTTCCCGCCTCGCAAGGGGTACTCCCTCCTCGTGATCACAACCACGGGACATCATAGGAACTCGCAAGCCCTTTTTATTTCAAGTACCAAGTGATCGCAACCACTAGCTTATCATCATACAATCCCACAGGATGTCTCATTGTGATCGCAACCATATTTCAATCATTTCATAATGGTTTCCCACCTCGCAAGGGGTACTCCCTCCTCGTGATCGCAACGACGGGTATTCATCCACAATGGTCCCCGCAGGGCCTTTCATTTCAACAACCAGGTGATCGCAACCATAGGCTCAATATCATATCATCATCACGTTGGTTTCCCACCTCGCAAGGGGTACTCCCTTCATAGAATCCCGCAGGATCTTTCATCATTGTGATCGCCACCACATATTTAATGCTATACCATACCATGAATGCAAAATGCAAATATACATATGCCAAATCTTAACCTCGCAAAGATTTCTCACCCTTTCCATTAGGGGTATATTGTATATTTAGTTTTATTATCATTGGCATACAAGTAATCACAAGGCCCCTCAAGGCACAACATTCATACCCACATCAAACCACACATGGTTAAAATCATATTAAGCATCATAGCATTTATCCACATATGTAAACAACAAGGTGTTTCAAAACATACATTTAGCAATCATCATTGCCTCTCACACATACAAGTCAAATACTTGCATCAATCACAATGGCATCACACTCATCAACAATAACCATCACTGCTTGTCCAAGGGTATGTTCAACAACAACCTCCTTTTTCAATCAACATTATCATTCATCATTGCCATTGATTCATGACTAGTGTGGTAATACAACAATTCATTATTGTAATTCAAACCACACATATAAGTCTATAGTTGCGTTACACGCAATGGCATTCTACAATTCAATCAATAATAACAATCACCCTTTATTCAAGGGAGTGATCAACACCATCGATCATTATTACACATTACCGTTGCCATCTCCAATTCATCGATTTATAACAAATACTACGTCATTTATCCATCCCCCTATTGGTCTCATTATCTCATGAGGAGGCATCTCACAACCTATCATTTCACTTCTATTATCATTATCATATCATGTCATTGGTGGGGGAAATTCATGTTTTCCCAACATATCATGGGTATATATATATATATATATATATATATATTTCAATATCTCAATTTATATCGATACCCCACATATATTATCCTCACATACCCCACACATACATATATATTTCCTTAATTATCCATCAAGGAATGGGGTTCAACACCATTAAAATCAAGAAAATGAAATAAAATCCCTCCAATGCATTCTTTAATTTATTCATAACTATTATATGCCCTCACATATATATGTTTCATTAATTTTTCATAATTGGAATGGGGCCCATCATTTGCAAACTAAGGAAAAGATAATAAGATTTCATTCAGGTCACCCGCTCAAGCGAGACCCTTACTCGCTTGAGCGAGACAATTCATTCTCGCTTGAGTGAGACACTCACTCACTTAAGCAAGATTCATACAGAATCAAATTTTCATGCATTTGCCAGCATGCACCCTTGAGCGAAGAAGAGGAAAGCATCAGGTGCCAATCTCGCTTGAGCGAGCTCCGCCTCGCTTGAGCGAGATTTCTCCAGTAGCCATTCCCATCCTCGCTCACTTGAGCAGGACCCAGAACACCTCGATAATCGTTTGAGCGAGATCCATCCAGAATCATTTTTCCATTCCCTCGCTCAAGCGCGGCCACGCCCGCTTGAGCGAGATTCGTCCAGTATCACATCCACCCATTCCACACACGTCTCGCTTGAGCAAGGCCACTTCTCGCCTGAGCGAGATTGGGCCAGAGGCCATAATACTGATACAGGGGATTCTCGCTTGAGCAAGATTATCAGCACATGCGTAGAAAATATAAGAATTCCACAACCTTACATACTTAAACTCATACAAAGCCAAATTGGTCAAATTTAACGCATCATACACCTCTTATTAAGCATTTAAAACTTGTCTCAAACATTCATACTCAATAATTTTCATTCCAATTCATTAATCATATCAAAATTAAACCTATCATCATCACATTCGTATTTTCATAACAATTAACATATATTCACATACACCATTCTCAATAATCAATAAATTGCCAATCACATTATTTCAATATCTATATGGCAAGGCAGGAATGAGTACTAATCACATACAATAACCACTATCATCCTACTCATGCAATTTGAATGTAAACTCCTCTCCTACCTTGAGAGAAGAACCGCAATCTAAATGCTCCGATCATTCCGCACCATCATCCGAAACACAATCTACACAACACACATATATGTATTCATTCAATCATAAGCCATCACAAGGCTTTCATCATAATTCTTAAACAGTCACAAACATCACTTAAGGCTTGGTAATACGTTCTAGACTTGCCAACACACTAATCCATACACATGTGTTAGGCTTCCAGAATTCCTTTCCCAAAACCAAGATTTTCTAAATCTCAAAAGGGCTAACCAACCTAACAACAACAGTGTCACATCCTTCACCAATACTACTCCCAATCACATATAAGTCATCATAAACCCTTTTAGCTTCTTTTAAGACCCTCATCAATCAAGCACATATTATGGCCTAAGGCCTTATCAAATCACAATCTTATTTCATTTGTTTACCCTATCACAACCATCATAGTTTTGGTGTTCAATCATCATTATTCATTTAAAGGCCATACCCATCTATAGGTTCCTATACTAGTGACTTTCAACCATCACCATTAACTACTTACCTCCATTAATGCCATCCCTCATCATCAACAAGTATCCTCCCAACATCATCAACAATACCCATACTTTAAATATCATATATTTCCACCTAAAATCAATCCTCAAATCAACAATACCCATACTTTAAGGCTAGGGTTTCATCAAAACCTAACCACCGTTATTAATAATCAACCATCATTAATGGCTACTTTTCCTCATCAAAATCACTCTCTAACATCCTTAAACACACATTTTACTTACATTTTACATTTCTCCAATTCCTAGGGTTAGGGTTTCATTAAAAATCCAACAACCATCATAAACAATCATCATCTTCCACCACCAAACACCACATTTTTGTATACCCCTCTACATCAACACAAAAACACATATTTATCAAACCCCACCTTTGGGTTTTGCCTAAAAATGGTTCCTAATCCATAACCCATACAGATAGCCTTCTCAAAAATCATAATGACCTATAATCTAGGGCATAAACTTAACAAGATTTGTGAGAAACTTACCTCAACCCAATAAACACACTAGGTTCCCAAGAGGGGGTAAAAGATAACAAAAATGGAGAGGAGGGGAAGAGCTCCAAGTCAAAGCCATCTCCTTCATGCACCATGGGGCAGATAAAAATAGGGAAGAGAGAGTAAAGCTTTTGGTTTTAAAATTTAACCCATCATTAAAATTTTACCGTTTTACAAAATGTATAGGATCTCCGTTCGGGCTCAATGCTAAATCTAAAAATTATTCTGATTATATATTCGGACTCCTAATAATATTCTTGACAGCCCTGACTAACAGCATCTCAATCGAAGATACTTGGTCCGACACCCATATTTTAACTCGGTACAATTTTAACTCTTAAAGCCTCTATAAATTATAAATAATCCTGGTAAATCTCAATTTTATTATTTCAATATTTTCGGGACATTTATTAACTTATTTATAATTATTTACCATTCATCTCTCTCAATTAATTATTTTTATAAATTTTGGGGTCTTACAAGACTGTTCCACAAGACCTCAAAACAATGGTGGACGCGTAAGTTAAACCCTAAAAAATAAATTAAATTCTTATACGATTGTAACTTATCTTGTGTTTTATTCTGACACTGGGCTGTGGTTGGATATAGTCGCTTACATGGAAGTAAATCGAATGGAAAAAAACTCGTGTGGGTGCACCCAAAAGTAAGTCAATTGACCTTATTTATATTGTTAATATTATATTTTTAAAAACTTGAATTCACTTTATGTCCATTGTAGTCTTATAGGCAAGAGGGTAGCTTTGAGTGCGGCTATTATGTCATGCACACCATGCTGACCATAGTCCAAGAACATTTAGTAGATGGATGGACAGATGTAAGTTTCACTTGCCTAGTTTTCTACCAATTTGATCAAATTCATATCATAAATACAGTTTTTGTTCTAATTGTTTTGTGTATTGTTTGCAGTACTTTCAAGACCACTCATACTTACCTAAGGCACTTGTAGATAATGTTAGAAAGCAATGGGCCGTATACTTCATTGAAGTGAGGCAAGGACTTAGATAGATATAAGATTTTTATTCTCTTATATATGTACCTACTGTAGGATTTAGGGTTTAGATTTTATTATTAGGTTACATTAATGTGTTGTTATAGACAGTTTTTAATCATGGTTGTTACCATAACCGTGATTATAAGCACCATTATAGTGTACGTTGATGACCACATGTTATCACGGTTGAGGTGGCAATCATGATTAAATAGGGTCTTATTTAACCACGGTTACTATCAACTTCCGTGATTAAATATGGTTCTATTTAATCATGGTTACTAGCACCCGTGATTAAAAGTGTTCTATAACCACGGTTGTGAACCGTGATTAAATGCCTTTGTCTATTACCACAGCTAGAACAACCACGGTTCATGAATCGTGATTAAAAGCACTTTTTAACCGTGATTAAATCCTTTTTCTGCACTAGTGTTTATATCTCAAATCATTAATAGTGGAATCCTTCAAGTGGTTTGCTTGAAGGCGAGACGTACACCTGGGTGGTGGAACTCGTATATCGGTTTGAAATTCTCTCTTCCCTAAACTCCTTTATAATTATGGATATAATTGCTTGCCATTTTAATTGTGCACTTAATTTGCTTGTTAAAATTGCTTAAGTTGAATTCTTGATTCAATCAACTCAATTCTTGTTAGACTTTATTATTGCATACTAACTCTTTGGTAATTTTCTGTGATTAATTTGATATTATTATTACTTGTTATTATCATCTCTTTCATTAATTACTATATTGATTGCAAAAGAACTTTATTCAAAAGCATTCCAAAGCAAAATTTTTAATACTCAATTCACCCCCCTCTTGAGTAATTGAGGTCACTTGGTTGACAAATGGTATCAGAGCTTAATTCTTGGTAGATCAAGCTTAACAGCTTTAAGAGAACAAGATGGCCTTTACTTCCTATAACCTTTTTCCTGAGGGTGGTGCTACAAATAGACCTCCCGCTTTCAATGGTGAGGGTTACACTTTTTGGAAAGAAAGGATGAAAATTTTTGTTCAATCAATTGATTTAAAAATCTTGAATGCTATTGAAAATGGTCCTTTCGTACCTATTCATGTTGTAGATGGTAAACAAATTGAAAATCTCATGGATGATTGGTCGAGTGATGAAGAAAAAAAAGTTCAAAACAATTACAAAGCTAAAAATCTCATCACCCTAGCTTTAGGTCCTGATGAATTTTTTAGAGTTGTAACTTGTAAAACCATAAAAAATATGTGGGACACTCTTCAAATCACCCATGAGGGAACTAGTGATGTGAAGGATTCAAAGATTAGTACACTCACTAGTCAATATGAAAATTTTAGAATGAACTCTGGTGAAACTGTTTTGGAACTTCAAAAAAGATTTACCTTAATCATTAATCATCTTATTACTCCTGGTAAGCTCTTGTAACCACCATTAAGTAATCACCAAATATAAATGATATATCTTTTGCCACGTTATTTGGTAAATTGCAAGAACAAGAACAAGAACTCAGATTTGAAAAATGCAGAAGAAGAAGAAGAAGAAAGAACGTCCAAGAAAAAAGGACTAGCTCTTAAAGCAACATCCATTGATGAAGAATTAGAAAATGACATAGATGACGATGAATAACTAAGTCTATTTGTCAAATGTTTTAGGAAGCTCATGAGAAATAAGAAATTCCAAAAGAGCTTCAAATCTCAAAGTAAGAAACCCACTCTTAAAGATAATTCTTCCTCACCTACTTGCTTTGAATGTGGAAAGGAAGGATACTTCAAGGCAGATTGTCTAAACATCAAGAAGAAAAACAAGGAACAAAGAGGAAGAAGAAGAGCTTACATAGCTTGGGATAAAAACGATGTAAGCAACTCTGACGAATCGGACAACGAAGAAGCTAACTTATGCCTCATGGCAAATCATCAAGACGAAGATGAAGAGGTTAGTATTCATGAACTTGATAAGGATAAATTGTTTGAAGCTTTTAAAGAATTGTATAAGTTTATTAATATCTCAAACAAATACATGTTATCTAGGAAAACCATTGACATTTTAGAGAAGCATATTATTGAAGTTAGTGAAGCAAATGAATCCTTGAAAAAGAAAGTTGTAAATGCTCAAACATGCTCTAAAACTAAACCATGTGAATTTGTTAAGAAATGTGATATCTTGGAAGAAAAAGTTTTGGACTTAAACAAAACTCTTGAGAAATTCATAAATGGTAAGGATAATTTAAATGCTTTGCTTGGAAAACAAAGATGCATGTTTAATAAAACCGGATTGGGATTTAATGCATGTAAGAAAGAAAAGAATTATAAAAAATTCTTTATATCTCTTAGTAAATCATCTTTACGTTTTATGAAATGTAATCATTGTGGTCTTAAAGGACATAATGCCTCTAATTGTTATGTTAGAAAATTAGGACCAAAGGTTGTGAGGAAAGTATGGGTTCCTAAGGGAACATTACCGCAAACTAACCTATACGGACCCAACATAAAATGGGTACCAAAATTTCTAACTTGATTTGTTTTGTAGGTATGTTTTAAGGCAAACAATACCCATTGGTACTTGGATAGTGAGTGTTCTAAGCATATGACGGGAGATAAAAGTAAATTCATATCAATCACTCCCTGAAATAAAGGGTATATCACGTATGGAGATAATACTAAGGGATGAATACTTGGTATCAGAAACATTGGTAAAAATTCTTCCACCTCTATTAATGATGTGTTATATGTTGAAGGACTCAAGCATAACTTGCTTAGTATTAGTCAATTATGTGATAAAGGATATAGAGTTTTATTTAAATCAAATAGTTACATAATTGAAAATAAGCTAAACAAGGAAGTAAAGTTCATTGGCCAAAGAGTAGATAATATTTACATGATAAACCTTGACTGTCTTGCTTCAAATGATGTGCAATACTTTATGACTAAAAAGCATGAATCATGGCTATGGCATAGAAGAATTACTCATATTCATATAGATCATTTAAACAAACTTATTTCTAAAGATTTAGTAATTGGTCTGCCAAAATTAAAGTTTGAAAATAAATTTTGTGATGCATGTCAAAAAGGAAAACAAGTAAAAGTATCCTTTCAAGCTAAAAATATTGTTTCAACAAATAGACCTTTACAACTTTTGCACATGGATTTATTTGGACCTTCAAAGGTGAAAAGTTTTGGTGGTAATTATTATGGGCTTATGATTGTGGATGATTATTCTAGATATACATAGACATTGTTTCTTACTCATAAAAATGAAGCATATCATGTATTCAAGAAACTTGCTAGGATTATCCAAAATGAAAGAAATTCAAAAATTACATCCATTAGAATCGATCATGAGGGAGAATTTAAAAATCAACCTTTTGAAAAGTTTTATGAAAAATATGGCATTCAACATAATTTTTCAGCTCCTAGAACTCCACAACAAAATGGAGTAGTTGAAAGGAAAAATAGATCTTTGGCGGAGCTTGCAAGAACTATGTTAAATGAAAACAACATTGCGAAACATTTTTGGGCCGATACGGTAAACACCGCTTGTCATGTTATGAATAGATGTTTAATAAGGCCTATTTTAAAGAAAACCCCTATGAGCTTTACAAAGAAAGAAAGCCAAACATTTCTTATTTTCATGTGTTTGGATGCAAATGTTTTGTATTAAATAATGGAAAGGATAATCTAGGGAAGTTTGATGCAAAATCTGATGAGGCAATATTTCATGATTATTCATCATCTGGTAAAGCTTATCGACTCTTTAACAAACAAACTTATACTATTGAAGAGTCTATTCACGTTAAATTTGATGAATTTAACCAAAATCCTCCGGAAATAAAGTTGTTGATGATCTTGTAGGTACTTTTCAAGAAATGACCTTGGAAGACAAGGAAGAACAAGGAGTAAACAATGGAGATAAAGAAGAAGCGACACCAAATGAAGAACAACAACCAAATATTCAAAAGGAATGGATTTCACCAAAGCATCATCCAATGGACAATATCATAGGTGATATATCAAAAGGTGCAAGTACTCGTCGTGCAATTAATACTTGTAATCACCCAGCTTTTGTCTCACAAATTGAACCTAAAACCATAGATGAATCTATTATTGATGAACATTGGATGTTGGCAATACAAGAAGAACTAAATCAATTTGAAAGAAACCAAGTTTGGGAACTTGTGCCATGACCCAATGACCATCAAGTAATAGGAACTAAATGGGCTTTTAGGAACAAACTTGATAAGAATGGTATAATAACTAGAAACAAGGCTAGGCTAGTTGCTAAGGGATACAATCAAGAAGAAGAAATTGATTATGAATAAACTTATGCCCTCGTTGCTAGATTAGAGGTAATTAGGCTGCTGTTAGCTTTTGCATGTTGCAAGGATTTTAAACTTTATCAAATGGATGTCAAAATTGTCTTCTTAAATGGATACATTCAAGAAGAAGTGTATGTAGATCAACCTCTTGGTTTTGAAAACTACCAATTTCCAAACCATGTTTTCAAACTAAGAAAAACCTTGTATGGTTTGAAACAAGCTCCAAGAGCTTGGTATGAAAGGTTGAGCAAATTTCTCTTAGAAAATGATTTTGAAAGAGGAAAAGTTAATACTACATTGTTCATTAAGCACAAAAAGAATGACATACTTTTGGTACAAGTTTTTGTGAATGATATCATATTTGGTGCAACTAATAAACTACTTTGTAAAAAGTTTGCTAAGATTATGCAAGATGAGTTTGAAATGTCAATGATGGGAGAACTCACATTCTTCCTTGGACTACAAATTAAGCAAACTAAAGAAGGAACCTTCATTAGTTAATCCAAGTACTATAAAGAATTGCTTAAGAAATTAAACATGGATAAAGCAAATGAAATTGCCACACCCATGAGCACATCATGCTATTTGGACAAGGATGAGAAAGGTAAGGATGTTGAACTCACAAAATACCTAGGTATGATTGGATCCTTACTTAACCGCTAGTAGACCGGATATTATGTTTGTTGTGTGTATGTGTGCAAGATATCAAGTATGCCCGAAAGAATCTCACCTTATTGCGGTTAAACGTATAATGAAATATTTAGTCGGAACTCAAGATGTTGGTTTGTGGTATCCTAAAGGCGCTGAGTGTATTCTTGTAGGATATTCAGATTCTCACTTTGCAAGATGTAAACTGGATAGAAAAAGTACTAGTGGTACTTGTCACTTGCTTGGTAGTTCCCTTGTATCTTGGCATAGCAAGAAACAAGTAAGTGTTGCATTATCAATAACCGAGGCAGAATATGTTGCAGTTGGAAGTTGTTGTGCTCAAATCCTTTGGATGAAGCAACAACTTCTTGATTTTGATGTTGTTTTAAATCATGTGCCTCTTAAATGGGACAACACTAGTACGATTAATATTTCTAAAATCCCGTTATGCACTCATGAACAAAGCACATTGAGATTTGACATCATTTTATAAAAGATTATGTTTTAAAAGGTGATTGCATTCTTGAGCATGTCGATACTTCTAAACAATTAGTAGACATTTTTACTAAACCACTTGCAAAGGAACAATTTATAAATATTAGAAGAGAATTAGGTATTTTGTAAATTTCTAATTGTGTTTAATAATTTATTTTCATATCTAATAACTTTTGATTATCATAGAAAATTTTTCTTTTTTTTAAAAGATATTGATTTGTTTTATATATTATCTTGAAATTCTTAAATATTTTTGTTATAATAAAAATCTTCTATAATAGATTTTGTGAAAATCTTAAATTTTCTCTAAATTGGATAACAAATTTCTTGAATTTCAAATCTTAATCAAATATTCAAATTTCAACACTTTCAATTTGAATTGCACTTTTGCTTTCAAATTTTTGAAAACCTTTCAATGTAATGCATGATTTCCTAAGTAATACAAACTTGATATCTTTCCAAATGCTTTCTCGAGAATCATAGAATATACATGAGACAAGATTTCTTCTACCCATGAATTGATTCCATTACATGTGATTTTCATTTCCCAAAAACCATCATGTGAATGTCCATTGTGCTAATCAAGCAAGCCAAGGAATCACGTAAATTTGCCTCAGCGTTTCAAATTTTTTCAAGTATCAGCTATATGAATCCATTCACCCTTGACCATGAATCAATTCATGCGTAGAAAATTGGCCTATTTTTTTCAAATCAGATTCACATGAATCGATTCCCCTCCTCGGTGAATCGATTCACACGCTATTTTATCTATAAATAGGGCTTATTTTCATACAATCCTCATACTTCTCATTCTCCTATCCAACTCCTTGCTTTGTTCTCTCCTCTTTAAAACCTTCTTTCAAAACTCTTCTCAAATCAATGGCTTTTTCATCCCACTTAAGAAAGAAAAGAAGAGGTGATGTTGCTGGTTCATCATCTTCTCAAACCTCTTACCTCTCTTGGCTCTTTGATAACCAAAAGCAATTTGAAACATATTTAGTGAACTATTTTGAGAAACTTCTCATTCCTCCATGTAACACCTTGAATTTTAAAATAAAGAATTAATTAAAGAAAAAAATATTAAATATTTGTATGAGGATTAATTGATGTCCCAAAATATTGGAAATAATTAAATTAGGATTTTTGGGGACTATTGGTGATTTATTAAAGCTGGATTAGCTGAATTTAAGCCCGATTAAAATATGGGTATCGGACCAAGTATCTCTGATTGAGACAATAGTGGTCAGGGCTGTTAAGGATATTATTGGGAATCCGAATGTGTATTCAGAATAATTTCTAGATAAAGTATTGAGCTTGATCAGAGATCCTGTTTGATCTAAAATGGGAAACTTTTAATGAGAAGTTAAAATAAAACACAAATCTCTTCTCCTCCCTCTCATCTTTTATGTGACCCTTCTTCCTCTAAGGCAAACACCTTTCTTCTTCATCTCTTCATCTCTCACTCATCATTATCTTCTTCTTCTAAAAACCCACAAGTGTGGTGTGTGCCATTGCTCCCACCTTCCATTTTCATCCTCCTCATCAAGCAAGAAGATGAAGCTTGTGATTGGAGCTCTCATCTCCCTCTTATTTTCATATTACTCCTCACCTATTCTAGGAGCTCATTTCTTTTGGCTTGAGGTAAGGATTTCCTTTCGTTTTCTTGAGCTCCAAACCCTAGGTTTTGGGTAGTGGTTGTTGGGAGAGAGTTAATGTATATGGGTTATGTTAGGAGAGTCATTTATGATGAAAAACCCTAAGGTGGGATGTTTTTAATGTGAGTTGTATGAAGGCATAATGTTGTACACGAAAATGACATGAAAATGATGGGCATTGATGATGGTTATTGGGTTTTAGAGAAACCCTAACTTTATAAATTGGGGGAAATATGAAATGTGGATAGATGAGCATTATTATTGATAATAGATGCAATTTATGATGAGTAATGGCCATTAATGATGGTAAATGGTTGGTGGAGTTTATTAATGTGGGAACCCATGAATGGGTTTAGCTTTTAATGCATCACAATAATGAATGGAGGCACCTAACCCATGGTGGTTATGGTGGATTGAATGAAATAAAAGAGGTTTGAGAGTTAAAATGTTATAAAACACCAAGTTATTAAATATATGAACATTTAAGTCTTGGTGGTTGAATAGAGAATTGATTATGTGATATATTGTAATGTAGGAAATAACCCCATTGACGAGGCGGGACCATCGTACCACGTTGATTTCTACTTCTCTTGAGGTAGGGGGTAACTATTCTAAATACATGATTTCATCCATTGATGATGTGAAAATATGTATATTTGGTTGTGTTTGGTGATTGCTTGAATGGGTGATGTTATGATTTTGTGATTGGTGTGCATTTAGAATGGTTGATGTTATGTGGCATGTGTTTGGGATGATAAATGTGAAGTTAAGTTGAGCATGTTGATGAAATATAACATGATGGTTTGAGACCATGTTTTGAATTGAAATCAATGATATAAAATATCCCAAATATGTATGTATGAATTGATAAATATGATTGCCACTAACTATTGATGTGTATGAGTCCAATGAGGATTGGTAAAGATTGAGCATATTGAGAATATTGAAATCCACTAAGTGGTAGTGGTAAACGGTTGATTATGGAGTGGAATTTAGGATGCATAGTGTGAGAATGCCCTTGATTTGCATTGCATTGCATCCATGGCATATCATTGCTGTCTATGTGGAATGTTAGGGGTTCCACTAGGCAGGCCCAGTGGGAGGGTGACCCAGTGCATGGGTATATTATTGTATTTCCCTAGTGATTCTGGGAATCACGAAGCTGTCCATAGTTTGGTGACGAGGCACCCTATGTGGTGGGCCTAGTGGGCCGGCGGCTATATGGTGAGCGAGTTACCTCAGTGTCTGACGGGGCACGGCTCTCTCAATGTGTGTTCAGGAGGGGCCCGTAGCACTTGTGGCAAGTGAGGCCATGATGTTAATCCGTAAGTCATGGGGTGACTAGTGCTACATAGGGGCAAGAGCGGTTTGGTACCAGTAAAAGTATGTGGTTAAACATGCACGAATTAAGATATAAGTGTACACATTTTTCTACTGCAGTAGGGGCATAGTAGCACACCTATGCTTGTCCCACAATTGATTTGATGTTGTTTTCCCACAGTCGGATCCGCATTTGATAATAATTCCTTTGTGCATATGCATTAGCCATAAGAGCATTTGCATATAGCCGGAGATATGCCTAATTGGAAGCCCGTGGTGGCGATGGATGATTGAGAAATAAAAAGGAAAGAAATGTGGTACTAACATTATGTGTATGATGATATTGTCGAGAATACCAATCATTTAAATATATGTGTTGTGGATGTATGTCTTGGGCATAACCTGTTACTATGGATGATATAGTATGTGAAGGAGAATTATGGTGTTCTTGTGAAGCATGTCATGTATGAGTGTGTATGGATATCATCATAATGTATGACTTTGATACATTTGGATTATGTTACTCACCTCCTATGTTGTCATTTTTAAAGCTTGATGTAGGTATCTCGTATACTCTACTCTTTTGGAGGATTGAGTCATGAAGGAGGTAAATGTGGAAGGAATGTGGGTGAGCCTTGGCCGGCATATATGTGTTCATTTTGTATAGCATATAGTGTGTATATGCTTATTTTGTAATTAGATATGATGAATGATGATTTTGGAGGTCAGGTAGGAGAATAAGACCCTTTGTGTATATTGCTCATTTTCATTAATGACCTTAGGTAATGTGTAATACCACTTAAGATGTTTGAATCTCATTCAATTTGATGAATGGATGATGAGAGTTATGAATTACAACCTTTTATGATGTATGTTTGAGATTTTGTATAGTTGTTTTATACATGAGCTAGGAACTAGCATGGTCAAATTGTAATTTATGAGGTTTTGATGTGATGTGATGTGATGAATTCAAAAGCTTAAGTATGTTAATTGTGGTTTGTGGGAAATGGAATGGTTCCATTTTGTAGAAAATAGACCCCTTGGTTACCTCAAAATGCCTTGAAATGAGATAAACGTGTTTATGCGCATAATTTACTCGTTTCTAGGAATTTTTGAGTGCGGTCGGTAGCCACACATCACAAACAATATGTTTTAGCTTGTGTTAATATTTGGTGGCATTCCGATATCATTTGCATGGATTTTGGTGGTGGTGAAGTTCATTTCTCTACAAAAATCTGCATAATTTCTGCACACTGATAAGGTGTAATCGATTAGCCCACAGGCTTAATTGATTACAAGGTTTCTGTTTTTAAGGAAATCGATTAGCTTAATCGATTACAGGTTTGTACGCAGCTATGTTATCGATTACACTAGAGGTCGTAATCAATTATGAACTTTCCAGAACCAATGTAATCGATTGTGTTCAGAGTCATAATCGATTATGGACCCAACAGAACCAATGTAATCGATTGATTCAAGTCTCGTAATCAATTAGGTATAACACCTGATTCATTGTACCATTTCCAGGAGCTCTGTAATCGATTACCCCTTTGCTCTGTAATCGATTATGGAATGGTAATCGATTAACCCCTGTCCTGTAATCGATTAGGGCAGTTGATTAGCGCATGAATTAATCGATTATATCAGCTGGAAATTGTAAGGGTACTGCTTGAGTATTTCTTGTGCACTCTGATACCTACTCATATCTTCATATATAAGATGGGTTATTGGAAGGTCCGGGGAAGTCACTTAATGTCTCATATCACGTTCACTCTACTTATAAATAAATTTTAAATCGTGAAAAATTTACCCCCTTTTTCCGGGGTGTTACACTCCACATTGGCTTGATGTGCCACTCTTTGAAGCTCATAGCTTTCCTTTTCTAGATGTTCTCCAACAACAACATCTAGTTGAATTCATTTCTCTTGAAGAAAATTACATCTACCTTGAGCTAATCTATACTTTCTACTCTACGTTGCGCATTTCAAATGCTCAATGTGTCGCTAAAGTAAAAGGGGTAATTATCACTTTAGATGACAATGTCCTCTACTTGGTTGGAAAACTTCCAATTAACAATGCTAATTTCCTTGGAAATGATCCATCTCCTGATTGGGCTTACAATGCTATCGATGCTCATGCCTTTCTTCACCTATCCTTCACCTCCAAAAGCACTGTTGGTGAACTTAATGTTGATCATCGCCTACTTCACTACTGTTTGGTGAAAGTCATTCTCCCTAAGGAAAGCAACAATGCTAGAGTAAGTGAAACACAAAGTCTCTTACTTTGGGCAATGTTGAATGAGAAAGAGATAAATTGGATCAAGCTTATTCGTAACTACATGGTTGATTCCAAATCTCTTACTAGACTCCCCTATGCCATGCTCATTACCAAACCCCTCAAATATTTTCATGTTGATCTCACCAATGAAGCAAAGGAATTGGTTGGTCCAAAAGGCCAAATTGGAAGTGCTTACCTCTCAAAAATGGGATGGCACGACCAAGATGATGCTTGGCATTACTCACCCTAAGGAGCACAAAGTGATGATGAAGATGAAAACCCATCACATGGACAAGCATCTGCTTCACCTGCTGTATCCTTTAATGAAGCTTTCTTCAACAGGTTGACCTCTCACATTGACATACGCTTTGATGCTATGGGTGCTCACGTCGACAATATGGAAACCAACATGAACGCCCGCTTTGACCAAATAAAGAACACCATGACTATACGCTATGATGAAATCTCCCAACAAATCTCTAATATTAGATTTTCAATCCATAGCTAGTAAATGATATACCTTTATGCTTAATTTGGATGATCTTCTCATGCACTTGATCATGTTCTAGTTCAATAAATTGTCTTCTTTACAGTTTATGATGCCAAAGGGGGAAAAACATGGATGTTACATATGCTATGATAATTTCTTATTTTATTTTTGATGATGCCAAAGGGGGAGAAATTATTATTTATGCTTTTTTTGCTGCCACTATATTCTGATAATTATATGAATTATCTTTTAACAAGTGGTATCTATTGCATGATTAAGGGGGAGAATTATGTGTAATAATATTAATAATAAGTGGTATCTAATTACATTATTAAGAGAAAGACACGAACTTAAATTGTTGTTATCAAACTAACACCCCAAGAGATGGACATTAGTTGTCATCATCAAAAAGGGGGACAATGTGTTTATATGTTGAAATAGGTTTTGATAATGACAAACAAAGAGTTCAAGCATCTAAAGGAATGAAGCATAATATCAATTTGAATTAAATATATTGATATACATCCAAAAACAAAAACAAAAGAGAAATAATCATTAAATAAGAGAGGATAAAGAACAATGAGCAGCCATATGATCAGAAAGAGTCAACAATACATTAAAAGGGAAGCAACAGGCACTTGAATCAATTCATGGATAAGGGGAATCGATTCATGCCCCTGGAAGTTCAAAAACTGCAAAATTGAAGGCTGGGAATCGATTCACCATAGGTGGGAATCAATTCATGCGTGGTGAACATAAAAAATTTCATAAATCAGGCCTGTAAATCGATTCATGCATATGGGGAGTCGATTCACACATGTTTAAAGGCCTGGGAATCAATTCATATACCTTGGGAATCGATTCATCCTCTGATAATTAAGTTGTTATGCTTTTGAAGGTCCTGAATCTATTTAAGTCAAAAATGAATCAATTCATACGTGTTTTTGAACAGTAAACAAAAGCTTTTTAATCAATTCATTGGAATCCTGAATACATTCATCCATCAGATAAAATTCAAATTTAAATTGGATGAATCCATTCTAATAATTCATTTTATTGGAAGCAACATTACGGATTTTAAGATATTGAAGACAACATTACGGGTTTTAAGAAATTGAAGACAACATTACGAATTTTAATCAAAGTGTCAAGCTCCACTACGCCGAAAGGAATTAAATGGATAATTAATTGCAACGACACTAGACCTTCAGTTACTATAAATAGGAGAAGAAAATGAAGAAACAAAGCATCCGAGCAGAACAACAAAAATCATTCTCTACTTTTTTTCTTCTCTGATTTCTTCTTAAGCATTAACTTTCTTTAATTGTTCACTTGCATATCCATTCTGAGAGTTATTATTTTGAGTGCTAAATTTGTATATCCACTCTATTGTACAGTTACTCTTGTAAAATCATTTACCAAAATCTAAGAGTTTTAAGGTTAGGTTTCAACCTTGGTTATTGAGGGATTATGAGATTGGGTGGGTTGCCCTTTTGCTTGTGAGGATTAAGTTGTTGAGTGTAGGACACTAAGAAGCTATAATTTCTCAAAGCTTTGTATCTCAAATCTTCAATAGTGGAATCCTTCAAGTGGTTTGCTTGAAGGCGAGACGTACACCTGGGTGGTGGAACTCGTATATCGGAATCATCAACTTAACACTATTTCACCCATCAACAATTCTCAAATAATTCAACAACACCTCACAACCGATACAGTGTATGCTACCAATATAACCACACACATATATATATGTAAACATGCACTCAGATACTTATCATCCTAACATCATTCATTCACCAACACTTATTACTTGATGCAATTAATACCATACCCATATAAAGTATTTATATATATGTATACGTGTACTTGTCTACAATTCTGATAGGCATTACTCATAAATACATATGTTAATTTTCCTATTACATGAGAGCCAGCCAAGGCTACACTGACTAAACATAATAAATACAATATAAGCACTCAACAGTCGGAGTGCACCTCACTCGGACTTGAGGCCTTATCATCACTTCCGAGTCCGACCTGCACATACTGAAAAATGGTGTAGGGGTGAGCTTTTACATATAAAATGATAGTTATTGACTCGGATTATATCTCAATCCTCAATTATACAATTTACATGGCTCAATCCACAATAATATATATACACTGCCAATTAATATAAGAGTCATACAACATCATCCGATCGGACTTTGCACAATAACATACATTGTCAATCATAACATCACATTGCACTCGGCAACAACATCAATACATACATATTCATTCAGTCAGAATTCACTCATACGACATCATCTAGTCGAAATTTACTCAAATCATTCAAATCCATGCGAATCATGTTAGTCTCAATAACAATGCTCTTACACACATGCATGCGGATCTGACTTAAACAATGATTTCAGTTGCAGATTCCTTCCCGGCCCCTCGTCCACTAGCCCTTCCCGTGTGGTACCGGTCACCTCATGACGTCTCGAGACTCAGCTCTAGCTCTGTCAGCTACCACGGGTCCTCATGGATCTAGCCAGGAATCTGTGACTGAAAATCATCTTATATGGCTCCAGATTCCTTCCCAGACCCTCGTCCACTAGCCCTTTCCGTGTGGTACCGGTCACCTCGTGACGTCTCGAGACTTAGCTCTAGCTCCATCGGCTACCACGGGTCCTCATGGAACTAGCCAGGAATCTGGAAGTCATCTCATAGGGTCCCTGACCTTCCACAGGTCACCCTTTTCTCATGTATGCAATTCTCATGCAATTTCACAACAAGCATCCAAACTTACCAAGTGCGTCTCACGCAGCCATTAATAGGTCACAACCATTTCAACACGACATATAGATTCACTCGGAATTTCATAATTTCATTACAGCATCACATGCGTTTGTCATAGTAACTCACAACAAGCAAATCAGGGTAACAATACTACAGCATATCCACTCGACATTTTTAATGAAGTCAGCATGCATTTCAACACAACATTCTAAATGGAAATCAACATATCAACTCACATCTTATGCATTCAGAAATCATCATGGCATTCTCATTCATATACATTTAAACATGAAACTGCAAATAGAACTCAGCGAATCACCCCCTTTTTAACTCATGCACTCGGCAATAATGGTAACACTCTTATTTACAAGCATTCAGTCAGCATTCGCAGAAATATTAACATGCACTCATGGACGGAGTCACACAACACTAAACAGTTCACAGATACCATAAATCCGGGAGTTGCATGCACTATTACTTAATCACAGCACAACTATCAACACATTTCACACATAACACATCACATTTAAACAAACACCCGGAACCCGTCCACAAACCATGCATTTGACATGCAAAGCGCCCCCTACCTGGAATGAAGATTCCAAAGGCTCCAAGGGCTTGCAGCTCCAATCGGTTGCTCCGCTCAGCCCATTCACTCGTTCTCAATAGAACGACCCTGCATCAGTCATCCACCATTACACTTGGCTTTGGAGGAACTCCGAGCCACTCCCACTCTTAAACAGCTCTGCATGCAAGATCAGCGGGGAGACCCAAGCCCCCAGGGTACCACATTGACCTTCCACTTGGTCCAGTGGGGATTTCCAAGCTTCCGAGACACCCAGTTCTTTACTCGCTCTCCTGAGCAGCTCCATCACAATGCTGGTGAACGCTCCAACCGCCCAAAAGCACTTCGTAGTGCAGATCTCCACTGAGACTCAGGCAGCTTCGAGCAAAGGAGAGGGAGAAAGAGAGAAGTCGACGAAGGGAAATGAAAGAACAGGGAAGGAACAGAGTGTCGTCCCTGAGTCGTCGAAGGAGAAGCTTACAACTCAACTTCATCACTCTCATGCTCGACGAAGGAAGAAAAAGAAGAGACGAAGGAACAGAATAACGTTTTGTCTTCCACGAGGAGAACTTCCAACTCTCACTCTCTCAATCATTCCTAACATTTCATGCAAAATGAATGGGTAGAGGAAGCTGGACCTCTTTATACACCCGGGGCACATGCGTAAATTCAACCTGGCCACTAACATTAATTTTTCCATTAGTTCTTAATCTGTAATTAGCCCCTAATTTATTAACTAAACTCATCCGGTATTTAATTTAAGAAATGGGGATGTTACATATGTAACATATTTCACTACATATAAAACAATTCAATCACCATTTTTTACATCTACTATCAGTTAGTATCATTATACTTTCCTTTTTCACATATCAAATTGCAAAATGTCACAAGACTATGTCAAACCAAAAGCATTGTCGTCAATGGTTAATTGTCATTGGTTGGCCTATATATCATGAGTAAGAGTATCTCTTTAAGATCTTATTGTCATTCTTCCCAAAAGATATAATGTCTCCCTCAACCTTTTAAAGAAGATTCAATTTTATTTATTAAATCTAATCATTCATTCAAACTATGTCCTAAAATTTTATATGTACATTATAATAAATTAACCATTTTTACCTAAAATGAATAGATGAGTAATGTCATTGGCTCAAAATGGCAACGGATGGTGGAAAGTTGTCAAAAATTGTTATCAATCAAGTGCTACAAATAGAATTAAAAGTTAATTCTCTTATATGTTAACTCCAACAATGATCTTTTAAGTTTTCTCTAGAATAAATCAATCAAACGTAACAACAATATGATAATAAAAAAATTGTAAAATTACTTTTAAATTTAATTTTCAAACTTTTCAATTCGTTCAATTTTATTTTTACATATATGGTGGTATAAAAAGCAATATAACAAAAAAAATTATAAAATTTATTTAAAATAAATTAAAGAGACAAATATCTAAATAGTGATTTAAGTATTAAAATATTAAATCACCATACTACGGGAAATTATGAAACACAGGATGCACAATATAATTAAACTGTACACTCACATTGAATTTGTTAGAATATTATAAATATAGAAATATGTAATTAGAATTGATTAGGATTGATTGTATATGATTGTATTATGATCCTGTATTTAGTACATTGTTATTATATATATGTTGTGTATTCAAACATACAGAATTCATTCAATGTCTCTCAGTTTCCTTATTCTCAACATGGTATCTAGAGCCTAACGAGAGGCAACCCTAATTCGTGTTTACCCAATGGGCCTATTGCTCACTGGTGAAATTTATTTTTTCAAAACTTGTGCCTCTCTTCAGGTTTCCTCTATCTCCTCTCTCTTTTGGTTATGTTTCTCTCTCCGACCACCTTTTTTCCCTTTTCTGGTGTCTGATCCGCCTCTGCCCGCCGCCGCCATGACTTTTCAGTGACTTTCTGGCCAACCAACCCTGCGATCCGGAGTGTCTCCCCACGACCGGTCAAACCCTGAAGCTCCGCCCCAACGGCCATCGCACGTGCTCCCACGTGCCGCCACCTTGTTCGTCACTTTCTCTCTCCTAGCCGTACTGCCACCGACATGTGACGACGCGTGGAGGCTCTGACCAGGACCCGGCTTGGACCGTCGTGCTCGCCTCCTCGTCTACAATCAAATTTTGGTATTGGTTGTCTGTTTCGGACATCGTTTGATGCTGTTAGGGTTCATTTTTCTCCATTTCTTGTGATTTACTTTCTCCTCTAGGATGATGAATGTTGTGCAGCCAGCCATCTCCACCCTTGTATCTCAACCGCAGACTATGTCTACACCTACTTACGATGATTTTCTTCAGCGGTGTGAGGAATGCAAGATGGCTTTTACAGTGCAAACAGGTAATTCTTTTGCTAACATTTCCCACTCTCTTGGTCCTTGGGTCCTTGACTCTAGGGCCACCAATCATATTACCAGTAACAAATCCTTATTCTCTACCCTTTCTAGCTCTACTTCTTTAACTTCCATTACTATGGCCAGTGAATCCCAAACTCAATCTCAAGGACTTGGTATTGTTCACCCTCTTCCTTCTTTATCTGTTGACAATGTTCTTTATGTGCCTGGGTCTCCCTTTAATTTATTATCCATTAGTCATTTGACTCACTCTCTTGATTGCATTGTCTCATTTGCTAAAGACTCTATTTTCATCTAGGACCAGAGTTTGGGGCGGATGATTGCTACTGGATGTGAGTCACATGGGCTTTATTAACTTCAACCTTCTACAATATAGGGTCGGTGGTTGATTCCAGTCTCCTCCATGCTTGGTTGGGCCATCCAAGTCTTCACTAATTATAAATAACGGTGCCCACACTTCCCAAGTTGTCTACATTATCTTGTGAGTCATGTCAATTAGGTAAACTATTCATACTTCTTTTAATAATCAGGTCTCAGGTCGTGCTAAATCTCCATTTAGCTTAGTCCATTTCAATATTTGGGGTCCGTGTCGTACCATGTATAATTTAGGATATCAATATTTTGTTACCTTTATTGATGATTACTCTAGGTTTACTTGGTTATTTTTAATGAAGAATTGTTCTAAGTTATTTTTAATCTTTCAAAATTTTTGTAATGAAATTAAAACCTAGTTTGGTGTTCCCATACGTACCTTGCATAGTGATAATGCCTATGAGTATTTATCTAATTGATTTTAATCATTTATGGCTTCTCATGGGATTTTACATCAAACATCTTGTGCTCATACTCCTCTACAAATGAAATTGTAAAACAAAAAAATTGACATCTTGTCAAAACAACTTGGTCACTTCTTTTATATGGTAATATTCCTCATTGGTTTTGGGGGGATGTTGTCCTTACAACTTATTATTTAATTAATTGCATGTCTTCCCCTATTCTTGATAATTAGGTACCCCACTCCATCTTATTCCCTCACCAGTCTTTATATTCTTTACCACCTCGTGTTTTTGGTTCTACTTGTTTTGTCCGCAACCTTGGCATAGGCACCGATAAAATCTCTGCCCGGGTAACTAAAGTGTGTTTCTTTATTATACAAGGTCTCAAAAAGGTTATAAATATTACTCTCCTAGCCTTAATCGTTACTTTGTTTCCGCCAATATTACTTTTTTAAGTCTAGTCCATATTTTATAATTCCCACCGTGGAGAGCTTTGCGTCTAGTCATATTTCTTATCGTCCTATTTCTGTTTCTCTTATCCAGGTTATATATCAGTCTCCTATGGTCACCGATATCCCACTGATTCACTCATCCTCTTCAGGTATATCAACGTAGGCCCTTTCTTACTTTGGAGGTTCCACCTGATGAAGTCCCATTTGACTTACCTCTGGAGCCAACTCCTCTATCTCATCTGGCTCCATCCCTTGATCGTAGTTTTCCTATTACTACCCATAAAGGTATTTATTCCACTCGTAATCCTTTTCCTTATTATGTTACTTTGTCTTATCATCATCTGTTACCTTTCCATTGTATTGGTATATCTTCTTTGTCTTCTGTTGCCATTTCTAAAAATACAGGTGAAGCTTTATCTTATCCTGGATGGTGACAAGCTATGATTGAGGAAATGAGTGCACTATAAAGCAGTGGAACTTGGGATCTTGTTCCTCTTCCCTCTGGTAAGACAGTAGTCAGATGTAGGTGGCTGTACACAGTTAAAATTGGTTCAGATGGTTCCGTTGATCGCTTGAAAGCTCGCTTGGTAGCCAAAGTCTATACTTAAATTTTTGGCCTTGATTATGGTGATACTTTCTCCCGGTGGCTAACATGGCCTCTGTATGCCTATTTCTTTCTATTGCCGCCATTTGTCATTGGCCTCTTTTCTAGTTAGACATCAAAAATGCCTTCCTCCATGGTGATTTGACAGAAGAAATATATATGGAGCAACCACCTGGTTTTTTTGCTCAGGGGGAGTGTTCAGGACTGGTTTGTTGACTTCAGAAGTCCCTTTATGGTCTTAAACAATCCCCAAGAGCATGGTTTAGCAGATTCAGCACTGTCGTAAAAGAATTTGGCATGACTCAGTGACGCGGATCATTCTATTTTCTATTGTCATTCTACCTCTGGGTGTATTTACTTGGTTGTGTATGTTGATGACATTGTCATCACAGGTAGTGATCACACTAGCATTGTTTTTTAAAACAACACTTGCATCAACACCTCCAGACAAAGAATCTTGGAAGGCTTCGCTACTTCTTAGGAATAGAGGTGGCACAATCTAGATCAGGTGTTGTGATTTCTCAAAGAAAGTATATGATAAATATTTTGGAGGAGACTGGCTTAATAGGGACCAAACTGATAGATGCTCCCATGGATCCTAACACTAAGCTTATGTCTGAACAAGGGGAGCCTTTCTCAGATCCAGAGAAATATAGAAGACTAGTTGGAAAACTAAATTACCTTACTGTCACACGTCCTGACATTTCCTTTGCCGTCAGTATGGTAAGTCAATTTCTCAACTCCTCTTGTGAAGGTCATTGGGATGCAGTCATCCGCATCTTAAAATATATCAAAGGGGCACCGGGTAAAGGGCTCTTGTATGAAGACAAGTGACATACTTGAATAATTGGATACTTAGTTGTTGTTTGGGCAGGATCTTCTATTGATAGGAGGTCTACAATAAGGTATTGTGTCTTCCTTGGGGATAACCTGGTTTCTTGGAAGAGTAAAAAGCAAAGTGTTGTAGTTCGGTCAAGTGTAGAAGCAGAGTACTGAGCCATGGCTTTGGCTACATATGAGCTCATATGGCTTAAACACTTGCTTGAAGAACTAAAATTTAGGGAAACTACATCTATGACACTCATTTGTGAAAATCAAGCAGCATTGCATATTTCTTCTAATCTGGTGTTTCATGAAAGGACTAAACATATTGAAGTAGACTACAACTTCATAAGAGAGAAGATTGTATCAAGGGACATTGGTACAAAATTTGTAAATTCCAATGATCAATTAGCAGATGTTCTTATGAAGTTTCTTAGGGGTCGTCGTATTAAATACATGTGACAAGTTTGGTGTATATGATTTATATGCTACAGTTTGAGGGGGAGTGTTAGAATATTGTAAATATAGAAATATGTAATTAGAATTGATTAGGATTGATTATATATGATTGTATTATGGTCCTGTATTTATTACATTGCTATTATAAATATGCTATGTATTCAAACACACGGAATTCATCCAATATCTCTCGGTTTCCTTGTTCTCAACAAAATCTTTTATCAATCCATGATTTATGAAAAAAAAACATGAATTTTGTAGATTATTCGTTATTCGTATATTTTGTGTGAAAAACTCTTGCTATTTGCTAAACGTGAGATCTATTCTTATGAATTAAATATGTAAGGTTCATAATAACTCATAGCTTATTAACATTCGTACTTGTACTTTACATATATATAGGTTTGACTTGTAGATTGTGTAACACCTTATTATTTGCAACTAATAATTCCAAAAATATGAGAAAATTTTTCACAAAACAGTCACGTAACATTTGATATAGAAGGGAGCAGGCAAGGGGGGAAAACGAAGAGCATTCACACGCATTTAGCAACCTACAGAGAGCTAAAACTGGGGCCGGCTCAATGGGTTTATCGTAACACACCAGCACTAAGGCGGATTGCACAACACCGCTTATTCGCTTAGACGGGGTCTGACACCGTCCAGGCGGAGTACAGTAATGCAATAGCGGATAGGGAATTTCACAAGGAAGCTTTTTCACGAGTAACCTGGTCATTTAGTAGAAGGGAATAAGTAAGGGAAGAGAGGAGAGAGATATACATGTGCAGGAGTAATTTATGAAGGAAAGAGGAAGTGATTACACCGCCGTCCAGTTCGGCAAGGCACAACAACACCTGGACGGGCTACATCACAACATTCACTTACTCAGGTGATGTTCAATACCGCCCAGCGAGACGGAATAATGCGACAACGGAGAAAGAAGGTACATAGGCGGAATCTCGAGTTGATATCTACTTGCTTCAGCATAGTTCTACGCGTTTGGGCGAACTATCCTAGTTACTTGGGCGAGGTATGACACCGCCTAAACGAAATCTGCACAACGCCTCTTTAACACAACTACAAGGTAATTTTCTCCATCGGGTATGGACAAGGGTTCACCAGGTGAATCCTCACACTCGCACTTCACTCAGAAAAACGGGAAGTTACAGGGTACTAATGCGATAGTAAGTTGTGGAGAAAGGAGGAGTCTGAACCTATTCCGCCCAACTTAACTAATTATGACAACGCCTGGGCGGACTCAACCACAATGCCCAAATCAGGGGTCAACACCGGGGTCTCATTCTAACAACTATATCGCTCTAGCGCGGATCCTCACGCTTGGGCGAATCGCTCCCATACTTCGGGCGGGGTACGACTCCGCCCAACGTATCCGACATAAATTTTCCTAAGACAATTTCTCGATTCACTCAGACTTGGCTATAACCTGCTCAATCATACCGTCCCTGCGTTTCCATTAAAGCACAATTATGAAACAAGGTAGCACATAACATCACGCACACAAAACTATACATCCATATATATATATAGGAGAGTATATGTCAATATTTACAACACAAAAATTGAACTTCTCCTTGTCCATAAAGTTCTATTCATCCCCAAAACATTAACATCCGGTATGAACCAGTCAGGGCTAAATCTAACAACGCCTTAATTAAACCTTCCAAATGCATCAGCACTCCGCCCAGCATTCCAGCTCTGCTTCTGATCCTCCTCACGAGAGACATTCACTGAAAATGGCCACTGCAGGGGTGAGCTTTTACATGTAAAATGATACTCACAGACTCGGTATCAGCGTCAGTACACGCTCCTGCTATCATTCAACCTTTCTCAAGTAACCAAGTTCATACAGTTCAAACAACATTCATGACACACATAATATACAGAGTTTATTCCACATCCAAATATATATTCATGCATTCAAAATCATACACATATACATACATAGATTTATACACCACCACAATCAGCCTTATTTCTATATGCATGCCTGCGGATCCGACTCGGGTAAAGACTCTCAGTTACGGTCCCCTTTCCTTCTGGCCCCTCGTCCCTCAGCTCTTACCAGGTGGCACCGGCCTCCCCACGGCGTCTTGAGACTCTCTTCTCTAGCTCCAACGGCTACCACGAGCACTATTGGGATCTAGCCAGGGTTGGTAACTGGAAGTCGTTTCCCTTGGGGTTCTTGACCTTCTATGGGTCACCCCACTCTCACTCATGCAACTAACACATTCATTAATACACATCATCGCGCCACAAACACCTTCACCGTAGTCATTAAGCGAGAACGGATTTCCCACACTACTCGTAATCAATCAGTCAATCACACCAGCGCATGTTACAATCGGTCATCAAATTAACAACATTGAACAATCCAATTAAGAGCATGCACATACATATTTTTCATAGTGACAAGAAAATAGATCCATGCATATCATTCATCATTATCATCTACTAACAGGCTACACCATCGCCACGAAAATCACTATCAGAATCTTAAACCATGCATTAGTTTTAATAATTATGAATACATGCCCACATGCACAGCATCAGTTTTAATGATTACAAATACATGCACACACACCCACACTCAGCAGTACGTTCATCCGGTACCGTTCTTAGACCATGCATTCGACATACAAGCGCCCCCTACCTTTAGAAGAACCCTCAGAAACCTTTTCCGTTCTAGTTGTTGGGCCCGATGTCCTTCTCGTGGTTCGTTCGGCCTTCCTTGGCTTTGTCGTATCCTGCGCCTGATTCTGGGGTGAAGTGTGGTCCGTTCTCCAGTACTGGAATCAAGATCTCCAGGAGCGAAGAGTAAGATGGAAGAAGAAGAAAGATGGAGACGAAGAGAGGAAGTAGAGGATAAAGTGAAGGAGGAGGGAGTCTGAAGAAATGGTAAGTGCGTTCATCACCAAGGCTCACGTTTTATATATATATATATGTGCATGCGCACAGTAAGAGAAGAGTGGGATGGGAGAGTGCGTGCCCAGCAGTCACGTGCACTCCACCCCATCCCCTGCCCATCACCATTTCCATATTTTAATGGCTTAATCTACTTAGTTAAATGCAATTAACAGTTATTTCTAGTTGAAATCAAGTCCTAATGGTTTATTCTTCATTCAACATTTAATTTCAAAACTGGGATATTACAGTTCTTCCCCACTGAAAAAGAATTTCGTCCCCGAAATTCAGTCGGTACTTACCTAGGTAAACAACTCGGGGTACTGCTGTTGCATGGTGTCTTCGCGTTCCCACGTGGAGGAGGTGGTTTTGCCTTGCTGCCACTCCACCTTAACCAGCCTTACGTTCTTGTTTCTTAGGCGTTTTGCTGATCGGTCCACGATTCCAACCGGTGTAGTTACAGTGGTTAGGTCTTCCTTGATCTCTACCTCGTCGTCAGGCATCGTGTGGCTGGGGTCATGCAAATACTTCCTTAGTTGAGACACGTGAAATACGTTGTGCAATCGGGACAAGTGAGTTGGTAACGCGAGGCGGTATGCCACGGGGCCGATCTGTTCTAACACCTCGTAAGGTCCAATGTATCGAGGGCTTAACTTCCCACTTTTTAAGGCTCGTCCAACTCCTTTACTCGGAGAGGTTCTCAGAAACACTCGATCTCCGACTGAAAATTCCAATGGCTTGATGCGCTTGTCATGGTAGCTCTTCTGCCTGTCTTGTGATGCTTTCATCTTCTCCCTTATCACTCAGATCTGTTCTGTGGTTTGCTTCACGATGTCTGGTCCCAATAGTAGACTTTCACTCGCTTCCGACCAGCAGAGTGGGGTTCGGCATCTACGCCCATATAACGCCTCGTAAGGTGCCATGCCAATGCTGTGATGATGGCTGTTGTTGTACGTAAACTCGATCAAGGGAAGGTACTGCTCCCAGTCCCCACCGTACTCTAACACACACACTCTCAATAAGTCTTCTAGACTCTGAATTGTTCGCTCGGATTGTCCATCCGATTGGGGGTGGTAGGCAGAACTAAGCCAAAGCTTCGTCCCCAATTCTTGATGCATGCTGGTCTAAAATCTGGACGTAAATCTAGGGTCCCTATCTGATACGATGGAAGTAGGTATGCCATGCAGTCGGATAACTTCTTGAATATAGATTCGAGCCAACTTATGCAATGGGTATCTCATATTCACAGGTAAGAAGTGTGCACTCTTCGTCAATCGGTCAACAATGACCCAAATTGCATCATGGCCCGCTCGGTTTTTGGGTAATCCCATGATAAAATCCATCGCAATTGAGTCCCATTTCCACACGGGGATCTCTAGAGGCTGCATTGCACCGTACGGTTTTTGGTGCTCTACCTTCGATTTCTGACAAGTGATACACCGGGCTACGTACTCCGCCACATCCTTCTTTAGTCCGGGCCACTAAAACTGTCTCCTCAAGTCGTGGTACATTTTCGTGGTTCCTGGGTGAATGCTGAGTAGGCTTTTGTGGGCTTCATCAAGCACCATTCTTCTCAATCTTCCTCCACTTGGTATGTATATTCTGTTCCTCACCCGGAAGATCCCATCTGACCCCTCTGTCAAGGATAAATCCTTTCCTTTGGCTTGAATTTCTTTCATTTCAGCTAGATAAGAGTCCGCCTGTTGCTGTTCGTACACGGATTTTAAGAATTCATTGGCAATCCTCAACGTACCGATTGTCATCTTCTGAGAGGAAGGGGTGTCAACATGCAAGTTCATGTCTCTGAACCGCTCCAATAACTCAACTTCTTTTGCCATCATGGCTGCTATGTGGAGGGATTTCCGACTCAATGCGTCGGCCATGACATTTGCCTTACCTGGGTGGTATTTTAACTCGAAATCATAGTCTTTCAAAAACTCAATCCATCTTCTCTGCCTTATGTTCAGCTCCTTTTGGTCGAATAGGTATTTGAGGCTCTTGTGATCGCTGTACACTTCAAATTTGGACCCGTACAAGTAATGCCTCCAGGTTTTCAATGCAAAAACTACTGCTGCCAGCTCTAAGTCATGGGTCGGATAATGCTGCTCGTGGGGTCTCAATTGTCGAGAGGCATATGCTATCACTCGATCTTTCTACATAAGTACACACCCTAATCCGTGTCCGGACGCGTCACAATAGACCACGAAGCTTTCTCGCAACTCAGGTAATGCCAACACCGGAGCAGTTGTCAACTTATTCTTCAGCTCTTGGAAGCTGTTCTCACACTCCGGACTCCACACGAAAGGAACGTTCTTCCGAGTCAATTTAGTCAGGGGTAATGCCAACTTAGAAAAACCTTCGATGAACCTCCTATAATAACCTGCCAAGCCCATAAAACTTCTTATTTTCGAGACCGATCTGGGCTTCTCCCATGCATTACAGCAGCTACCTTCGCAGGATCCACCGAGACGCCTTGCTCGGAGATCACATGCCCGAGGAAGTGGATCTCATCCATCCAGAATTCGCACTTTGAAAGCTTTGCAAACAATTGCTTCTCCTTCAACACTTGGAGTACCGCTCTGAGATGTCCTTCATGCTCCTCAGACGTCTTAGAATAAACTAGGATGTCATCGATGAAGACAACAACAAACCGATCTAAAAAGGAGTGGAATATGATGTTCATGTAATTCATGAAAACAGCAGGGGCGTTTGTCACACCGAACGGCATCACTACATACTCGTAGTGACCATACCTAGTCCTAAAGGCAGTTTTAGGAATGTCCGAGTCCTTCACTCGGATTTGGTGATACCCCGATCGTAAGTCGATTTTCGAGAAGACTGAGGCTCCACGCAGCTGGTCAATTAAATCATCAATTCTAGGCAGTGGGTATCGATTCTTGATTGTGAGTTTATTAAGCTGTTGATAATCTATACAAAGTCTCATGCTGCCATCCTTCTTCTTAACAAGTAGCACAGGTGCGCCCCATGGTGACACGCTTGGTCTAATGAACTGCTTCTCAAGTAACTCATCCACTTGTTTCTTCAACTCTGCCAATTCAGTTGAGGACATTCTGTAGGGTGCACTGGAGACCGGTTCGGCTCCAGGGATCAAGTCTATAGAGAATTCAACTTCTCTATTGGGAGGCACACTCGGAACGTCTTCTGGGAACACTTCTGGGAATTCGCAGACAACCGGAATTTCATTCACTAGGGTCTCACTCTCATCTTTGGTTAGACAAAGCATCATAAATAGTTGGGTTATACCTAGTGCCGTGCCATCTTCAGTGGGTTGTTTTGGGAAAACTATCTCTCGGTTTCTACAATCTACTAATACCTTATTGGCTGAAAGCCAATCTATTCCAAGCACAATATCAAGACCCTTTAAGGGCATGCAAATCAGATCGAAGGTGAAACTCCGATCATACAACTCAAATGCTATATTTTTGCATATTGACGATGTGAACACACTAGGGCCAGTAGGGCAGGCCACTTCCAAAGTCCGGTTCATAGACACAGTTGGTAACTTCAACCGTTCCACGCACTCATCAGCTATAAAAGAATGGGTAGCTCCCGAATCGAAAACAACATTAAGCGTATTCATTCCAAGTGAGCACTTACATTGTACTAGATCGTTTGCTGGTGCAACATCCTCTGCATTGATGGTGTAGATCCTTCCTGCTGCTGGCGGACCGGTATTCCTCTCTCGGCTGTTCAGAGCACGCATCATATTTCCTCTGGTTCCGTTGCCTCTGCCACCAGGTCGTTGGTTATCACTCACTCGGGTTCTATCTTGAAATCCTCCTTGACGTACATTGGCGTTTGCCTGGCGGAGTTGGGGGCAGTCAGGACGAACGTGTCCCTTCTCTCCGCAGTGGCAGCATTTAACATTTGTATCATTGCAATCCTTAGCAAAGTGGTCACCGCCGCATTTAAAGCATCCGCCATACCTTGGTCGTTCACTCATTTGTCTCCCTCGGTCATTATGATTCTGATATCTGGTGAAGGGTTCATTCCTCCTCACGTTCCCTGGCCTCTTGAAACGTGATTGCTGAGGCCTCAGGTGCTGGTTAGCTCTGCTGCACTGGCCCGAATGGGCCCTGTCATCCTCTTCAAATATTCGACACTTGTTCACTAAGGCAGGGAAACTCCGGATTTCATGGTATCTGCAGGCCCTCTTGATATCCGATCTCAGTCCGTTCTCAAACTTAAGACACTTGGAGTTCTCCGTTCCTGGCTGCTGGAAGGGCGGATAGAATAGGCACAATTCCTCAAATCTGGTCGCGTATTCTTCCACAGTCATGGAGCCCTGTTTTAACTCCATAAACTCCAGCTCTTTGCGACTCCTCACTGTGTCGGGAAAGTATTTGTCTAAGAAGCAGGCCTTGAAATCGTTCCACGTCAGTTGATTATCATCTTCAGGAAATCGGCTTCTGGCTATTTTCCACCAATTCTCTGCTTCATCTCGCAGCATATACACTGCGCACTCCACCTTCTGGGCTTCGGTACAGCGAAGACCCCTAAAAATTCTCTCTAATTCCTGAGTCCACTTGAACGCCGCCTCAGGATTCCGTCCTCCTAAGAATTCACTCGGCTTCCTCTTCAGGAAGCGGTCCAGCACATGGCCATCCTCAGGTTGATTCTGGCCTTGCCTTTCAAATACATCCGCAAAGCGTTGGAATGCTGTGGCTATAGCCTCCATACTTTGACGATGCGCCATTCCTTATCCTGAAATTGCCATTTAAGGATAAGTATACGGAACCACTTACTACCGATCTAGTTATTAGTCCAACAATTAATAGCTTAGCACATTATATCATTCGCCTAGGTCATACACACAATCGGACCAGGGGAAAACAACCCCTTGTCCTCAAGTCAATCATCAATCAAGTTCAACTAGCATCAGAACAATTTCAACCATTCAATCAAAAGACACACACACCACCGCTTACACTTGGTAAGCATACTTTGGCCTTGGACTTTTCGGTCCGCTCTGATACCAAAATGTAACACCTTATTATTTACAACTAATAATTCCAAAAATATGCGAAAATTTTTCACAAAACAGTCACGTAACATTTGATATAGAAGGGAGCAGGCAAGGGGGGAAAACGAAGAGCATTCACACGCATTTAGCAACCTACAGAGAGCTAAAACTGGGGCCGGCTCAATGGGTTTATCGTAACACACCAGCACTAAGGCGGATTGCACAACACCGCTTATTCGCTTAGACGGGGTCTGACACCGTCCAGGCGGAGTACAGTAATGCAACAGCGGATAGGGAATTTCACAAGGAAGCTTTTTCACGAGTAACCCTGGTCATTTAGTAGAAGGGAATAAGTAAGGGAAGAGAGGAGAGAGATATACATGTGCAGGAGTAATTTATGAAGGAAAGAGGAAGTGATTACACCGCCGTCCAGTTCGGCAAGGCACAACAACACCTGGACGGGCTACATCACAATATTCACTTACTCAGGCGATGTTCAATACCGCCCAGCGAGACGGAATAATGCGACAACGGAGAAAGAAGGTACATAGGCGGAATCTCGAGTTGATATCTACTTGCTTCAGCATAGTTCTACGCGTTTGGGCGAACTATCCTAGTTACTTGGGCGAGGTATGACACCGCCTAAACGAAATCTGCACAACGCCTCTTTAACACAACTACAAGGTAATTTTCTCCATCGGGTATAGACAAGGGTTCACCAGGTGAATCCTCACACTCGCACTTCACTCAGAAAAACGGGAAGTTACAGGGTACTAATGCGATAGTAAGTTGTGGAGAAAGGAGGAGTCTGAACCTATTCCGCCCAACTTAACTAATTATGACAACGCCTGGGCGGACTCAACCACAATGCCCAAATCAGGGGTCAACACCGGGGTCTCATTCTAACAACTATATCACTCCAGCGCGGATCCTCACGCTTGGGCGAATCGCTCCCATACTTCGGGCGGGGTACGACTCCACCCAACGTATCCGACATAAATTTTCCTAAGACAATTTCTTGATTCACTCAGACTTGGCTATAACCTGCTCAATCATACCGTCCCTGCGTTTCCATTAAAGCACAATTATGAAACAAGGTAGCACATAACATCACGCACATAAAACTATACATCCATATATATATATAGGAGAGTATATGTCAATATTTACAACACAAAAATCGAACTTCTCCTTGTCCATAAAGTTCTATTCATCCCCAAAACATTAACATCCGGTATGAACCAGTCAGGGCTAAATCTAACAACGCCTTAATTAAACCTTCCAAATGCATCAGCACTCCGCCCAGCATTCCAGCTCTGCTTCTGATCCTCCTCACGAGAGACATTCACTGAAAATGGCCACTGCAGGGGTGAGCTTTTACATGTAAAATGATACTCACAGACTCGGTATCAGCGTCAGTACACGCTCCTGCTATCATTCAACCTTTCTCAAGTAACCAAGTTCATACAGTTCAAACAACATTCATGACACACATAATATACAGAGTTTATTCCACATCCAAATATATATTCATGCATTCAAAATCATACACATATACATACATAGATTTATACACCACCACAATCAGCCTTATTTCTGTATGCATGCCTGCGGATCCGACTCGGGTAAAGACTCTCAGTTACGGTCCCCTTTCCTTCTGGCCCCTCGTCCCTCAGCTCTTACCAGGTGGCACCGGCCTCCCCACGGCGTCTTGAGACTCTCTTCTCTAGCTCCAACGGCTACCACGAGCACTATTGGGATCTAGCCAGGGTTGGTAATTGGAAGTCGTTTCCCTTGGGGTTCTTGACCTTCTATGGGTCACCCCACTCTCACTCATGCAACTAACACATTCATTAATACACATCATCGCGCCACAAACACCTTCGCCATAGTCATTAAGCGAGAACGGATTTCCCACACTACTCGTAATCAATCAGTCAATCACACCAGCGCATGTTACAATCGGTCATCAAATTAACAACATTGAACAATCCAATTAAGAGCATGCACATACATATTTTTCATAGTGACAAGAAAATAGATCCATGCATATCATTCATCATTATCATCTACTAACAGGCTACACCATCGCCACGAAAATCACTATCAGAATCTTAAACCATGCATTAGTTTTAATAATTATGAATACATGCCCACATGCACAGCATCAGTTTTAATGATTACAAATACATGCACACACACCCACACTCAGCAGTACGTTCATCCCGTACCGTTCTTAGACCATGCATTCGACATGTAAGCGCCCCCTACCTTTAGAAGAACCCTCAGAAACCTTTTCCGTTCTAGTTGTTGGGCCCGATGTCCTTCTCGTGGTTCGTTCGGCCTTCCTTGGCTTTGTCGTATCCTGCGCCTGATTCTGGGGTGAAGTGTGGTCCGTTCTCCAGTACTGGAATCAAGATCTCCAGGAGCGAAAAGTAAGATGGAAGAAGAAGAAAGATGGAGACGAAGAGAGGAAGTAGAGGATGAAGTGAAGAAGGAGGGAGTCTGAAGAAATGGTAAGTGCGTTCATCACCAAGGCTCACGTTTTATATATATATATGTGCATGCGCACAGTAAGAGAAGAGTGGGATGGGAGAGTGCGTGCCCAGCAGTCACGTGCACTCCACCCCATCCCCTGCCCATCACCATTTCCATATTTTAATGGCTTAATCTACTTAGTTAAATGCAATTAACAGTTATTTCTAGTTGAAATCAAGTCCTAATGGTTTATTCTTCATTCAACATTTAATTTCAAAACTGGGATGTTACAGATTGTATATGTTAATCAAAATTTTAGCCCTTCACTAAACAAGGAAATTTTTAGCTCTTTGATAAATAAATAAAATTAGTCCTTGATTTGTTTTTGTGACCAATGAAGAAAGTTAGGAAAAATGTCATTTAAATAAACATTTTTTAGAACGAGGTAAATAAATTTGTGTTGAATTAAATTATTAGTTCTTAAAAATATTTTTTACTTTAATTTTTTTCATTGAAAAAATATTAGGATTTGATTCCTGACATTTTTGAAGTATAAAAAAATTATTTATACCTATTAAACTCTCTAACTCCATTTTCATATTTTGTACCAAACCATCATGTTAGTGATACAAATTATTTATTGAAACATTTGAAAAGTTAGAGACTAAATTATAATAATTTTTATATATCTAATAATATTTATAAGAACTAATTTAGGGCTGGAAAACATATATAGCACCTATCATTTACTTAAGCTTTATAATTATTATTTACAAGTGAGCAAGTGACTTGGTAAAATATGAATCCATTTGGTTATCCGTTGGGGTAACCTGATTGAGATAACTAGAGTTTTGTAAACAGAGTTTAGAAAACTGGGGTTTTGTAAATGGAGTTGTGTTTGGATGTTAACTTTTTAAAAGTGGGTTAGGAAGTAGTGATTTTGTTTGGTTGGAGAAAAAGTTATGTTGGGAAAATAATGGTTTGATGGAAAATTACCAAAAAAAGTATTAGTGAAAATATATTTAATATGTATATATATTAATAAATAATACAATATATATTTAATATATGTAATTTGTATATATTAATATTATATGTATAAATTAAAAGTTATATATATTAAATTTATTTATACATATTAAAAAATGAATTAATATATTAAAACTAATAAACTTATTTGATTCTTTTCTAAATTAAAACTTTTTTATTTTATTTTAATTCAATTTAAATACATATTGTCTAAGTTAAAATACCCTAGGCAACGTAATTTATACTATAACGTATATTATAACATACTAACGTAACTGATATTAAAACTATCACAAATCGCTCATTGTTATCGTTACATTCACCACAATTCCAACGCCTACTCAATATTATATATCATTTATATAACAATATTATAAATCATAATTTAAAAATTAAATAAATCAAAATTTAAAATACACATTACGATACACTTGCAAATACATATTACAATACACTTACAAAAACCTATAATTAAAATAAATCAAAATTTAAAATTAAAAAATTCCAAACAATCAAAAACCCCACCCATAGTCCTCTATCCAGCTACTACCGTTCGGCCTCCACCACCACACGATGCCACCACCATATCCCCATGCCATCACTGCTACCATGAAAACCCTCACGCCTCACCACCTAAACCCATCACCACCCTCACGACCTTACCACCACCCTACCACCAACCCACCACCACAATATCATAAACCACGAGCACACCACAACACATCACCACAACAACAACACACCCACCCAAACAGAAAACTAGATCACCCCGACCCCAACCCTACGAAACCAACAACCACAAACGGAAAACCAAATCACCGAAACCCAAAAATGAAATTTAGGAATCGAAGCTTACTTGGGTCATGAAAAGTTCTTCCTTTTCTACGAGATCCGACCTTTGAACTGTGTAAAGCTTTAAACTTTGGGGGTAGGTGTTAGGGAATCCCTAGTACATGAGCAGCGGAAATACAAGGATTCCTATAGGATTTGCAAAATGTCGTGTTTCAAAGCATAATACATGCACACACAACAAAAAAAATTGTTTTAGGATTACCTCTTGAAGAACACCGAAGCAGTCGTAGCCTCGTCCTTTAGGAGTCCACACGAGCACTCCTACCAGAATCGCAACACTTGCCAACTGCTAGTTTGACAGCGTGTAGCTCTTGTAACTTTTGCGAATTTGTGTCTCACTTTAGTGAACGGCCTATGAGCATCTTATGCTCTATTTATAAGCTTAGGTTTGACCTAATTTGTTCTCTCTAAAGAGTAGGCTCCTTACTCATTCTAAATGAGTTAGGCCCAATAGCTTTATTTTAGGCCAACTAAAATAAAACAAAATATTTTTTGATGGGCTTACTCTATATGTGTGACCCTATAGGTAAAATACCCGGTCATATTAATAATAAATTATTTTATTATTAATATAAAATAAGAGCGGCATCTAGTAATGCATCATTATGTCCGAATATTATTTAATATCAACATAACCTATAAGTGATCATTATTTAATATGTTTGTTCTTTTTGTCACAATATCCTAATTGGGTCCAAGGCATGGTCGTGTCATCCTTGTACGGCCCAATTTATTTTACTTGATACCGGAGTAGACTTGATCCGAATAAATATCTAATATTTATTCTTTCTAGCATGGCCATGCGTTTTCTTAGTCTTACTCCATCAAGACGTGCCTCACGCAGACAAAGGTTGGGGTCGTCAAACAGAGGTTGGGACAGAGGTTCCACCAACGGAACAGAGCCCTTAAGCTACCCAAACACCCCTCTATCATGGTAACAGAGGTTTTCACCGTCTCCAATAATGTAATGTCGTTGGGAAGTTGAACCAAACACACGAGTCACCTCATGTGCAATGTGCAATATGTCAATGCATTCATGTCTCTATCTTGGAAGGGGAGACCAACTTTTTTAAACAATGTACTATTATGCCTCAAGTTGTTAATTTAATCTGATGATATTTTTTAAAATGTTGAATATATTAAAACTATAACAACCCTCATTTTGTGTGTTGGGCCCTCGTGGCCAATTGTATTAATTTCATTAATTAGTAATATGTACTGCTGTCTGGGCTACGACCAATTAACTTGTGTATGATAGTTAAATTATGTTTTAAAAGATTTTATGAGTATGAGATGAACATCTCTATTATAATTATGTGAGAAAATAGAGATGATTGAAATAATAACAATAATATATGAGGCTCATAATAACAGAAATTATCAATAGAACGTTAGTAATCTAATAAAAATATTTAAGCATTTTGAGTTATTTAAACTGTATAACTCCCCCGGTTTTGATAAAGAAGTTGTTTGAGAAACTTGGGTCAATTATTTTTATCTCAAAACGTCTCTCACGTCATTCTTAACAACTTTAAGAAGATCCCAATGCCCATTTCCAACCACCCAAGCCTAAAAACGTTAATTTTAAGTTACCCGAGTAAGCCAAAACACATATCTATACGTATTTTGGACGTAATTTTCTCTCCCAATATTGGATTTGAGTTGTTCTTATCCCAAAATCTCCGTATCAAATTTATCTACAACTTTTATGTTGACCATAAAGACCAATTCTCATTCCATAAATCACAAAAATTAGAATACCAGATTAGTTCATGTTTTTCCCCCAACAGCTTGTACTAGGTGTAGTATTCTTCACATATCTCTCTCATCTGACCATGAAATTGAATGATTACTTCACTAAATATTTCTTAAATAAATTTTCCATAACTTTGATACAAAACATAAAGCCCAAATCCCTACCAATTTGCCCTAGAAAAATAATCTATGCAAGGGACAAAAATCCCGTCACAGCCCTGCCCCTTTTTGTATATGGGTCATACATCTCTCATTTATTAATGGATGTTTTTGTCCCATATATAAAATCAAAGATAACAACAAGTTATACAATTTTTGTGTTTAGCCCATTTTCAAAATCGGCCCAGAAAGCCCCTTAAACTCACGAGCAAGCTGCTTCCCCTACACTTGACACCTCAGCTTGCATGCACCATTAACCAATTAAATCATTCCACCACCTTGCCACTTGTTTCAGCCATGCAAAACCCTTCACCACCTCACCATCAACTACTTGTGACACCAAACACTTGCATGAAACAATTGTGACACTTGCCCCACTCACCTCTTGGTCGTGTGAACTCCTTGGGAAACAAGGAAGGCATGCAAAACTTGTCACTTTGGCAACCATGCTTGGCTCTCTTTGCTTTCCTTCCTTTTTCTAACTTGGAGAAAAAATCCAGCAGCTTTCTTGTTCATTTTTTATACACTTCATTCATCTAAACAACACCATCCACTCATCATCATCCATCCTAAAATCAACCACACCACTATTCATACAAGTTACCACCTTCCAAGATCAAATATTCTTCTTTTCCACCAAACAACATTTTTTCTTCACTATTCCACCACCAAATTCACGTTCAAACCACCACCCTCCTAGCCTTCATTTTCCTTCTTTTTGATGAAGCAATTCATGGTGATCTAGAAGCAAGTTTTGGAGATTTTGTCATCCTTCCTTGAGCACGAAAATTTGGTTGTAAGGGGGGAGTATATTGCTTACTTTAGATCCATAAAATAATACATGCATGGTGAGATATAAGTGTCCCTTAGCACTTATATCTTAATACTTTCTTAAAGATCTTGGTTCTAATAGTTTGAATCTTGAAAATATCTTGGAAAAAATGAGATTTTTAAGGGGTATTATGGCTGCACCATGGTTTTTGCTAAGTTCTCTAAATTTTAAAATTTTTATTATGAAGATTACTAACTTGTGAATTTTGTTACTGCAGAATTTTTTGTTGTGATTATATGCATGTGATGAACTTGTTTAATTATTTTGTGTTGTTGGTTTAATTGGTGGCTTGTGGTGTTGATAATATTTTTGGAGATCTAAGATATTTTAAAATAAGTTTTTATAACTAAAAATAGAATATTATTGCTGCTAGAAAAAAATTGGTTAGCTAAAAGATTTAACGTTAAATAGATCCTAACGTAGAAATTCACTTAAAATAAAAATTAGTACTTGGGATTTGGATGTATGGTTCAATCCTTGAAATTCTTGTGAAAAAAATGAATTTTTAGAAATTTATTAAATTCTGGAATTTTGTTTAAGAAGGAAAAATAAATTTCTTATATTTATGTTAATTAGACAACGCGCTTGAAATTCAAAAGGAAATCGATTTAACGTACGTTTGAAGTTTGTTCTTGGCAAAATTTTGTGATGATTGGAGCTGCTGCATTATAATATATTTTAGTATTATTTATGGTCATAAAGTTGTTATGAATATGATGATTAATAAAATAATAAAAAGGGACCCGAGTTTAGGCGCGAACGGTACGTTAGAAACGGTATAAAATGCATTTTTGTGGGTAAACAGAAGAAATTGGTAGAACTGTTTTGGGGGAGTATTTTGTGGCATAAGAGATGAATTTTGGGCACCCAAAGAAGAAATATTGGTTGGGAGAATTTTTGACACGTAATTTGTCCTTAAAACGCATTTTTACGAACGTTAGAACGACGAACTTTGGCACTAACTAAGCTTTCGTGTAGGGGCTGTTTCTGGACAGAATCTATTTTTAAATTTACTATATTTAATTATTATTTTCAAATTTAAACAATTTTAGCTTTAGAATTACCCAAATCGGAATTTTCCAGATAAAATACGACGAAAACAATGTTTTGACAAGGAAATGAAAAATTATTACTTTGTATCTTTTCTTTAGAAAACGAGGATTCTTCTATCTTCAATATATATTTAGGAGAATTACCTCATATTAATAAAATATTTTATTTAAGAATTTATGAAAAAATTTAGAAAGTAAAATCAATTTAATTCGTTCATTATAAGAAAATACGACGAAACGACCTCAGTAAGTGATTAAAACAAGAACAATATACTTGTTGTAACACCTTATTTCTTTGCAACTAATAAATTCCAGAAATATGAGAAAATTTTTCACAAAAACAGTCACGTATTATTCGATATAGAAGGAAGCAGGCAAGGGAAGAATGAAGAGCATTCACACGCATATGGCGACCTACAGAGAAGCTAAGACTGGGACCGGCTCATTGGGTTTATCGTAACACACCAACAATGGGCGGATTACACAACACTGTTTGCTCGCTCAGACGGGGTCTGACACCGTCCAGGCGGAGTATGGTAATGCAACAGCGGATAGAGGGGATTTCACAAGGAAGCTTTCCTTTGAGTAACACTGGTCACTCAATAGGAGGAAATAGCTAAGGGAAAGATGTTAATACATTCACACGCGTAGCACTTGGTGGAAGGGCGGAGTTCGAATCATCCTACCTGACTAGGCGGGGTATGTTTGTCCTGGGCGGACTCTATGGCGAAGGTGACCTGCTCAACCTTTGTCTCACACCGCCTAAATGACGTGTGGCAATGCAACATCAGACGTGAAACTCTTCAAGTAAACCTTACATTAGCATCTATTCGTTCCTACGGGCGGATCCTTTCTCAGAGAACGCTGGACGTTCAGCTTCAGAGGACAGGTGAGGGAAGAAAAAGGGAGATATACATATGCAGGAGTAATTTGTGAAGAAAAGAGGAAGTGATTACACCGCCGTCCAGTTCGGCAAGGCACAACAACACCTGGACGGACTACATCACAACATTCACTTACTCAGACGATGTCCAACACCGCCCTGCGAGGCAGAATAATACGACAACGAAGGAGGGAAGTACATAGGCGGAGTCTCACGTTGGTATCTGCTTGCTTCAGCATGGTTCTACGTGTTTGGGCGAACTGTCCTAGTTACTTGGGCGAGGTATGACACCGCCTAAACGAAATCTGCACCACGCCTCTTCAACACAAACACAAGGTAATTCCTCAATCGGGTATGGACAAGGGTTCACTAGGTAAATCCTCACGCTTGCACTTTACTCAGGAAAATGGGTAGTTACAGTGTACATATGTGGTAGTAGATTATGGAGGAAGGAGGGGCTTGAACCTATTCCGCCCAACTCAGCTAATTATGACAACGCCTGGGCGGACTCAACCTCAATGCCCAAATCAGGGGTCAACACCGGGGTCTGGATTGCATTAGCATCACAACGGATAGGAGGGATAATGGGCGGTATCTCACTCTGATAATTACTCGCTTCAGCGTGAGTCCTCACGCTTGGGCGAATTGCCCCCACACTTCGGGCGGGGTGCGACTCCGCCCAACGTATCCGACATAAGTCTTCCTAGAGACAATTCATAATTCACTCAGACTTGGCTGTAGCCTGCTAAATCATGCCATCCCTGCGTATTCAATAAAGCACAAGTATGAAACAAGGTAGCACATAGCATGTCATACACACGAAACCATACATCCAGATATGTATAATAAGAGCATATGTCAATATTTACAAACAAAATCGGATTTCTCCTTGTCCATAAGGTTCTATTCATCCAAAAACACTAACATCCGACATGAACCAGTCAGGGCTTAATCTAACATCGCATTAATTAAGCCTTCCAGATACATTAACACTTCGCTCATCGTTCCAGCTCTGCTTCTGGTCCTCATCTCGAGAGACATTCACTGAAAAATGGCCACTGCAGGGGTGAGCATCTTAAATTTCAAATGATAGATACCGACTCAGGTTATCTGCCAATTACACAACAATACATATACGTACAACACGGAATGGATTACTTGGCATACACGTTCAGTATACTCATACACGATATCAAATGCATAATAAATTTTCAGTCAATAACACATGCACAGAGCATCCACTTAGTCCTACGTATTTCACCCATTCACTTCCCACTCGGCATACTTAACCAATTCCAACAACATTAACAGTAGTAGTAATATTAACAATGATAAGCACAGAAGATTTCACTTGGTTCCGCATCGTGTGTATCGGTCCGACGTTGCAACGTAGGCATCACAACCTTTTTATACATAGCTCACAACTATCAGGTCAGCTCACAGCTGCTTGGCCGTTTTACAGGTACCCAACTGTTTGTCCACAGGTGACACCAACGCTCACAGCGCCAACGGCGGTGTTCACAGACAGCCCGAGTCCACTCAAGGGCTACCTTGAGTCATACTCAAGGATTTTACAGCGTCACACGCTGGATGACCGAAGGTAGTGTCACACACTACGTGCTCCCAGCACAACGCATCACATGCGCCACACGCGGATTCGACGCACAACATTTATTTCATGCATGCATTCTCGCATTCAAGCACACACACATACCATGCAATCCGTAGTACACATTATCCGGACTCAATATATATAGCTGCCATGCAATCAGTTATCATTCCATATCCAGATATCCACAACATTTCGTTCGATCAAGACATGCAATCAGTTTATAGCTTCATTCAACACATGCATCATTCTAAAAATCATAACCTATCATGCAATCGATGTAAGACAGTATCAGAATTCTTCTAAAGAAGGCATTTCCTACACGCAAACAATTTATTATAGCAGACGTATCAACATATGCATTTCTATAACCTGGGTAGCTTCAGTCAGACATTCATATCAACACAACTCAACATGCAAACTGAGATCCTGCAACACATACATCTGTGAGAAAGGTGCTAACATGCAATCACTCATTTCTCACTCGTCATGCAACCGAACTATACACACTCACATGCAATGCAATACACCATCAGAGCACGGATATAGCAAGCATCCGCACTCGAAACCTGTTCATAACCCATGCATTTAAGATACAAGATACTCCCCCTACCAATTACGAAACTCCGAGGGATTTCTTCCTGCTTGGGTAGTGGTTCTCCACTCTGCTACTTCACTCGGCGATCGTCTTTTCAAGTGTGGGGAGTTCCACTCCACTGTAGCACCGTCACTCTGGTTCTCAAAGCAGGGGATGGACTGGAGAGCGGAGAAGGCAAGAGAGAAAACAAGAGGAATGAAGAAGAGAGTTCGTGGAATTCTCTGTGTGAAGAGCATGGCCTCACCTGTATAAATACCCGCGTGGAGTGCAGTATGGTGGGATGGGGAAACGTGATAATCCTGCCCATGTCACCATGCTTCCACGTTAATCATCCTGTTACTCTTAGTTAATTAAATTAAGGGAGGTGTTGACTTGTTGACTTGTTATTTAACTCAGTTGCTTTAATTAAAATGGGGATGTTACAGTTCTCCCCCACTTGAAAAGAATTTCGTCCCCGAAATTCAGTTGGTAATTCATGTGAAGCTTTAGTTGGTAACTCACCTAAATGAACAACTCGGGGTACTGCTGTCTTATGGCATCTTCGCGTTCCCACGTGCAGGAGGTGGTCTTGCCTTGCTGCCACTCCACCTTAACCAGCCTTACGTTCTTGTTTCTTAAGCGTTTTACCGATCGGTCCACGATTCCAATCGGTGTAGTCACAGTGGTCAGGTCTTCTTTGATCTCTACTTCATTGTCAGGCATCGTGTGGCTGGGGTCATGTAAATACTTTCTTAGTTGAGACACGTGAAATACGTTGTGCAATCAGGACAAGTGAGTTGGTAATGCGAGGCGGTATGCCACGGGGCCGATCTGTTCTAACACCTCGTAAGGTCCAATGTATCGAGGGCTTAACTTCCCACTTTTTAAGGCTCGTCTAACTCCTTTACTCGGAGTGGTTCTCAGAAACACTCGATCTCCGACTGAAAATTCCAATGGCTTGATGCGCTTGTCATGGTAGCTCTTTTGCCTGTCTTGTGATGCTTTCATCTTCTCCCGTATCTCTCGGATCTGTTCTGTGGTTTGCTTCACGATGTCTGGTCCCAATAGTAGGCTTTCGCCTGTTTCTGACCAGCAGAGTGGGGTTCGGCATCTACGCCCATATAACGCCTCGTAGGGTGCCATGCCAATGCTGTGATGATGGCTGTTGTTGTACGTAAACTCGATCAAGGGAAGGTACTGCTCCCAGTCCCCACCATGCTCTAATACACACGCTCTCAATAAGTCTTCTAGACTCTGAATTGTTCGCTAGGATTGTCCATCCGATTGGGGGTGGTAGGCAGAACTAAGCCAAAGCTTCGTCCCCAATTCTTGATGCAGGCTGGTCCAAAACCTGGACGTAAACCTAGGGTCCCTATCTGATACGATGGAAGTAGGTATGCCATGCAGTCGGATAACTTCTTGAATGTAAATCCTAGCCAACTTATGCAATGGGTACTTCATATTTACAGGTAAGAAGTGTGCACTCTTCGTCAATCGGTCAACAATGACCCAAATTGCATCATGGCCCGCTCGGTTTTTGGGTAATCCCATGATGAAATCCATCGCAATTGAGTCCCATTTCCACACGGGGATCTCTAGAGGCTGCATTGCACCGTACGGTTTTTGGTGCTCTACCTTCGATTTCTGACAAGTGATACACCGGGCCACGTACTCCGCCATATCCTTCTTTAGTCCGGGCCACCAGAACTGTTTCCTCAAGTCGTGGTACATTTTCGTGGTTCCTGGGTGAATGCTGAGTAGACTTTTGTGGGCCTCATCAAGCACCATTCTTCTCAATCTTCCTTCACTTGGTATGTATATTCTGTCTCTCACCCAGAAGATCCCATCTGACCCCTCGGTCAAGGATAAATCCTTTCCTTTGGCCTGAATTTCCTTCATTTCAGCTAGGTAAGGGTCCGCCTGTTGCTGCTCATACACGGATTTTAAGAATTCATTGGCAATCCTCAACGTACCGATTGTCATTTTCTGAGAGGAAGAGGTGTTAACATGCAAGTTCATGTCTCGGAACCGCTCCAACAACTCAACTTCTTTTGCCATCATGGCTGCCATGTGGAGGGATTTTCGACTCAATGCGTCGGCCACGACGTTTGCCTTACCTGGGTGGTATTTTAACTCGAAATCATAGTCTTTTAAAAACTCAATCCATCTTCTTTGATCTCTACTTCATCGTCAGGCATCGTGTGGCTGGGGTCATGTAAATACTTTCTTAGTTGAGACACGTGAAATACGTTGTGCAATCGGGACAAGTGAGTTGGTAATGCGAGGCGGTATGGCACGGGGCCGATCCGTTCTAACACCTCGTAAGGTCCAATGTATCGAGGGCTTAACTTCCCACATTTTAAGGCTCGTCCAACTCCTTTACTCGGAGTGGTTCTCAGAAACACTCGATCTCCGACTGAAAATTCCAATGGCTTGATGCGCTTGTCATGGTAGCTCTTTTGCCTGTCTTGTGATGCTTTCATCTTCTCCCGTATCTCTCGGATCTGTTCTGTGGTTTGCTTCACGATGTCTGGTCCCAATAGTAGACTTTCGCCTGTTTCTGACCAGCAGAGTGGGGTTCGGCATCTACGCCCATATAACGCCTCGTAGGGTGCCATGCCAATGCTGTGATGATGGCTGTTGTTGTACGTAAACTCGATCAAGGGAAGGTACTGCTCCCAGTCCCCACCATGCTCTAATACACACGCTCTCAATAAGTCTTCTAGACTCTGAATTGTTCGCTCGGATTGTCCATCCGATATGGGGTGGTAGGCAGAACTAAGCCAAAGCTTCGTCCCCAATTCTTGATGCAGGCTAGTCCAAAACCTGGACGTAAACCTAGGGTCCCTATCTGATACGATGGAAGTAGGTATGCCATGCAGTCGGATAACTTCTTGAATGTAAATCCTAGCCAACTTATGCAATGGGTACTTCATATTTACAGGTAAGAAGTGTGCACTCTTCGTCAATCGGTCAACAATGACCCAAATTGCATCATGGCCCGCTCGGTTTTTGGGTAATCCCATGATGAAATCCATCGCAATTGAGTCCTATTTCCACACGGGGATCTCTAGAGGCTGCATTGCACCGTACGGTTTTTGGTGCTCTACCTTCGATTTCTGACAAGTGATACACCGGGCCACGTACTCCGCCATATCCTTCTTTAGTCCGGGCCACCAGAACTGTTTCCTCAAGTCATGGTACATTTTCGTGGTTCCTGGGTGAATGCTGAGTAGGCTTTTGTGGGCCTCATCAAGCACCATTCTTCTCAATCTTCCTTCACTTGGTATGTATATTCTGTCTCTCACCCAGAAGATCCCATCTGACCCCTCGGTCACGGATAAATCCTTTCCTTTGGCCTGAATTTCCTTCATTTCAGCTAGGTAAGGGTCCGCCTGTTGCTGCTCGTACACGGATTTTAAGAATTCATTGGCAATCCTCAACGTACCGATTGTCATTTTCTGAGAGGAAGAGGTGTTAACATGCAAGTTCATGTCTCGGAACCGCTCCAACAACTCAACTTCTTTTGCCATCATGGCTGCCATGTGGAGGGATTTTCGACTCAATGCGTCGGCCACGACGTTTGCCTTACCTGGGTGGTATTTTAACTCGAAATCATAGTCTTTTAAAAACTCAATCCATCTTCTTTGATCTCTACTTCATCGTCAGGCATCGTGTGGCTGGGGTCATGTAAATACTTTCTTAGTTGAGACACGTGAAATACGTTGTGCAATCGGGACAAGTGAGTTGGTAATGCGAGGCGGTATGGCACGGGGCCGATCCGTTCTAACACCTCGTAAGGTCCAATGTATCGAGGGCTTAACTTCCCACTTTTTAAGGCTCGTCCAACTCCTTTACTCGGAGTGGTTCTCAGAAACACTCGATCTCCGACTGAAAATTCCAATGGCTTGATGCGCTTGTCATGGTAGCTCTTTTGCCTGTCTTGTGATGCTTTCATCTTCTCCCGTATCTCTCGGATCTGTTCTGTGGTTTGCTTCACGATGTCTGGTCCTAATAGTAGACTTTCGCCTGTTTCTGACCAGCAGAGTGGGGTTCGGCATCTACGCCCATATAACGCCTTGTAGGGTGCCATGCCAATGCTGTGATGATGGCTGTTGTTGTACGTAAACTCGATCAAGGGAAGGTACTGCTCCCAGTCCCCACCATGCTCTAATACACACGCTCTCAATAAGTCTTCTAGACTCTGAATTGTTCGCTCGGATTGTCCATCCGATTGGGGGTGGTAGGCAGAACTAAGCCAAAGCTTCATCCCCAATTCTTGATGCAGGCTGGTCCAAAACCTGGACGTAAACCTAGGGTCCCTATCTGATACGATGGAAGTAGGTATGCCATGCAGTCGGATAACTTCTTGAATGTAAATCCTAGCCAACTTATGCAATGGGTACTTCATATTTACAGGTAAGAAGTATGCACTCTTCGTCAATCGGTCAACAATGACCCAAATTGCATCATGGCCCGCTCGGTTTTTGGGTAATCCCATGATGAAATCCATCGCAATTGAGTCCCATTTCCACACGGGGATCTCTAGAGGCTGCATTGCACCGTACGGTTTTTGGTGCTCTAACTTCGATTTCTGACAAGTGATACACCAGGCCACGTACTCCGCCACATCCTTCTTTAGTCCGGGCCACCAGAACTGTTTCCTCAAGTCGTGGTACATTTTCGTGGTTCCTAGGTGAATGCTGAGTAGGCTTTTGTGGGCCTCATCAAGCACCATTCTTCTCAATCTTCCTTTACTTGGTATGTATATTCTGTCTTTCACCCGGAAGATCCCATCTGACCCCTCGGTCAAGGATAAATCCTTTCCTTTGGCCTGAATTTCCTTCATTTCAGCTAGGTAAGAGTCCGCCTGTTGCTGCTCGTACACGGATTTTAAGAATTCATTGGCAATCCTCAACGTACCGATTGTCATTTTCTGAGAGGAAGAGGTGTTAACATGCAAGTTCATGTCTCGGAACCGCTCCAACAACTCAACTTCTTTTGCCATCATGGCTGCCATGTGGAGGGATTTTCGACTCAATGCGTCGGCCATGACGTTTGCCTTACCTGGGTGGTATTTTAACTCGAAATCATAGTCTTTTAAAAACTCAATCCATCTTCTCTGCCTCATGTTCAGCTTCTTTTGGTCGAATAGGTATTTAAGGCTCTTATGATTGCTGTACACTTCAAATTTGGATCCGTACAAGTAATGCCTCCAGATTTTCAATGCAAAAACTACTGCTGCCAGCTCCAAGTCATGGGTCGGATAATGTTGCTCGTGGGGTCTCAATTGTCGAGAGGCATATGCTATCACTCGATCTTTCTGCATGAGTACACATCCTAATCCGAGTCCTGACGCGTCACAATAGACCACGAAGCTTTCTCGTAACTCAGGTAATGCCAACACCAGAGCAGTCGTCAACTTATTCTTCAGCTCTTGGAAGCTGTTCTCACACTCGGGACTCCACACGAAAGGAACGTTTTTCCTAGTCAATTTAGTCAGGGGTAGTGCCAATTTAGAAAAACCTTCAATGAACCTCCTATAGTAACCTGCCAAGCCCATAAAACTTCTTATTTCCGAGACCGATCTGGGCCTCTCCCATGCTATTACAGCAGCTACCTTCGCAGGATCCACCGAGACGCCTCGCTCGGAAATCATATGCCCGAGGAAGTGGATCTCATCCATCCAGAATTCGCACTTCGAGAGCTTTGCAAACAATTGTTTCTCCTTCAACACTTGGAGTACCGCTCTGAGATGTCCTTCATGCTCCTTAGACGTCTTAGAGTAAATTAAAATGTCATCGATGAAGACAACAACAAACCGATCTAAGAAGGAGTGGAATATGCTGTTCATGTAATTCATGAAAACAGCAGGGGCGTTTGTCACACCGAACGGCATCACTACATACTCGTAGTGACCATACCGAGTCCTAAAGGCAGTTTTAGGAATATCCGAGTCCTTCACTCGGATTTGGTGATACCCCGATCGTAGATCAATCTTCGAGAAGACTGAGGCTCCACGCAGCTGGTCAATTAAATCATCAATTCTAGGCAGTGGGTATCGATTCTTGATTGTGAGTTTGTTTAGCTGTCGATAATCTATGCAAAGTCTCATGCTGCCATCCTTCTTCTTAACAAGTAGCACAGGTGCGCCCCATGGTGACACGCTTGGTCTAATGAACTGCTTCTCGAGTAACTCATCTACCTGTTTCTTCAACTCTGCCAATTCAGTTGAGGACATTCTATAGGGCGCGCTGGAGACCGGTTCGGCTCCAGGAATCAAGTCTATAGAGAATTCAACTTCTCTATTGGGAGGCAAACTCGGAACGTCTTCAGGGAACACTTCTGTGAATTCACAGACAATCGGAATTTCGTTCACTCGGGTTTCACTCTCATCCTTGGTTAGACAGAGCATCATAAATAGTTGGGTTATATCTGGTGCTGTGTCATTCTCAGTGGGCTGTTTCGGAAAAACTATCTCTCTGCTTCTACAATCTACTAACACCTTATTGGCTGAAAGCCAATCTATTCCGAGCACGATGTCAAGACCCTTTAAGGGCATGCAAATCAGATCAAAGGTGAAACTCCGATCATACAACTCAAATGCTACATTTTTGCATATTGACGATGTGAACACATTAGCGCCAGTGGGGCTGGCCACTTCCAAAGTCCGATTCATAGACACAGTTGGTAACTTCAACCGCTCCACGCACTCATCAGCTATAAAAGAATGGGTAGCTCCCGAATCGAAAACAACATTAAGCGTATTCATTCCAAGTGAGCACTTACATTGTACTAGGTCGTTTGCTGGTGCAACATCCTCTGTGTTGATGGTGTAGATCCTTCCTGTCGCTGTTGGGCCGGTATTCCTCCCTCGCATCCCGTCTCCTCTGGCTCCGTTGCCTCTGCCACCAGGACGTTGGTCATCGTTCACTCGGTTCCTTTCTTGAAATCTTCCTTGACGCATATTAACGTCTGCTTGGTGTAGTTGGGGGCAGTCGGGGCGGATGTGTCCCCTCTTATTGCAGTGAAAGCACACTACATCACTATCATCCTTGCAGTCTCTGGCAAAGTGATTTCCTCCATACTTGGAACACCTTCTGTCTCCTACCACTGGTCGTCTTCCAGGTTGATTCCGTCCTTCATATCTGGAAAAAGGCTTGTTCCTACCGGCATTGCTTGGCTTTTTGAAACGAGGTCGTTGGGGCCTCAGGGAATAGTGGTTTCTGCTGCTCTGGCTCGAATGGGCCTTGTCATCCTCCTCGAATATCCTACATTTGTTCACTAGTGCAGGGAAACTCCGTATCTCATGGTATCTGCAGGCCCTCTTAATATCCGATCTCAATCCGTTCTCAAACTTAAGGCACTTAGAGTTCTCTGTTCCTGGCTGCTGGAAGGGCGGATAGAATAGGCACAATTCCTCGAACCTTGTTGCGTATTCCTCCACAGTCATGGAGCCCTGTTTTAACTCCATAAACTCCAGCTCTTTCCGACTCCTCACTGTGTCGGGAAAGTATTTCTCTAAGAAGCAGGCCTTGAAATCGTTCCACGTCAGTTGATTATCATCTTTGGGGAATCGGCTTCTGGCTATTTTCCACCAGTTCTCCGCTTCGTCTCGCAGCATGTACACTGCACATTCTACCTTCTGGGCCTCGGTACAGCGAAGACCCCCAAAAATCCTTTCTAGTTCCTGAGTCCACTTAAACGCCGCCTCAGGGTTCCGTCCTCCTAAGAATTCACTCGGCTTCCTCTTTAAGAAGCGGTCCATTACTTGGCCCTCCTCAGCTCGAGGCTGGCCCTGCCTTTCAAACACATCCGCAAAGCGTTGGAATGCCGTGGCTATAGCCTCCATACTTTGACGATGCGCCATTCCTTATCCTGAAATTGACATTTAAGGATAAGTATACGGAGCCACTTACTACCGATTTGGTTATTAGTCTAACAATTAATAGCTTAGCACATTATGTCATTCGTCTAAGTTATACACAATCGGACCAGGGGAAAACAACCTCTTGTCCTCAAGTCAACATCAATCAAGTTCAACTAGCATCAGAACAATTTTCAACCATTCAATCACAATAACACACACAACCGCTTACACTCGGTAAGCATACCTTGGCCTTGGACCTTTCGGTCCGCTCTAATACCAAAATGTAACACCTTATTTCTTTGCAACTAATAAATTCCAGAAATATGAGAAAAATTTTCACAAAAACAGTCACGTATTATTCGATATAGAAGGAAGCAGGCAAGGGAAGAATGAAGAGCATTCACACGCATATGGCGACCTACAGAGAAGCTAAGACTGGGACCGACTCATTGGGTTTATCGTAACACACCAACAATGGGCGGATTACACAACACCGTTTGCTCGCTCAGACGGGGTCTGACACCGTCCAGGCGGAGTATGGTAATGCAACAGCGGATAGAGGGGATTTCACAAGGAAGCTTTCCTTCGAGTAACACTGGTCACTCAATAGGAGGAAATAGCTAAGGGAAAATGTTAATACATTCACACGCGTAGCACTTGGTGGAAGGGCGGAGTTCGAATCATCCTACCTGACTAGGCGGGGTATGTTTGTCCTGGGCGGACTCTATGGCGAAGGTGACCTGCTCAACCTTTGTCTCACACCGCCTAAATGACGTGTGCCAATGCAACATCAGACGTGAAACTCTTCAAGTAAACCTTACATTAGCGTCTATTCGTTCCTACGGGCGGATCCTTTCTCAGAGAACGCTGGACGTTCAGCTTCAGAGGACAGGTGAGGGAAGAAAAAGGGAGATATACATATGCAGGAGTAATTTGTGAAGAAAAGAGGAAGTGATTACACCGCCGTCCAGTTCGGCAAGGCACAACAACACCTGGACGGACTACATCACAACATTCACTTACTCAGACGATGTCCAACACCGCCCTGCGAGGCAGAATAATACGACAACGAAGGAGGGAAGTACATAGGCGGAGTCTCACGTTGGTATCTGCTTGCTTCAGCATGGTTCTACGCGTTTGGGCGAACTGTCCTAGTTACTTGGGCGAGGTATGACACCGCCTAAACGAAATCTGCACCACGCCTCTTCAACACAAACACAAGGTAATTCCTCAATCGGGTATGGACAAGGGTTCACTAGGTAAATCCTCACGCTTGCACTTTACTCAGGAAAACGGGTAGTTACAGTGTACATATGTGGTAGTAGATTGTGGAGGAAGGAGGGGCTTGAACCTATTCCGCCCAACTCAGCTAATTATGACAACGCCTGGGCGGACTCAACCTCAACGCCCAAATCAGGGGTCAACACCGGGGTCTGGATTGCATTAGCATCACAACGGATAGGAGGGATAATGGGCGGTATCTCACTCTGATAATTACTCGCTTCAGCTTGAGTCCTCACGCTTGGGCGAATTGCCCCCACACTTCGGGCGGGGTGCGACTCCGCCCAACGTATCCGACATAAATCTTCCTAGAGACAATTCATAATTCACTCAGACTTGGCTGTAGCCTGCTAAATCATGCCGTCCCTGCGTATTCAATAAAGCACAAGTATGAAACAAGGTAGCACATAGCATGTCATACACACGAAACCATACATCCACATATGTATAATAAGAGCATATGTCAATATTTACAAACAAAATCGGATTTCTCCTTGTCCATAAGGTTCTATTCATCCAAAAACACTAACATCCGACATGAACCAGTCAGGGCTTAATCTAACATCGCATTAATTAAGCCTTCCAGATACATTAACACTTCGCTCATCGTTCCAGCTCTGCTTCTGGTCCTCATCTCGAGAGACATTCACTGAAAAATGGCCACTGCAGGGGTGAGCATCTTAAATTTCAAATGATAGATACCGACTCAGGTTATCTTCCAATTACACAACAATACATATACGTACAACATAGAATGGATTACTTGGCATACACGTTCAGTATACTCATACACGATATCAAATGCATAATAAATTTTCAGTCAATAACACATGCACAGAGCATCCACTTAGTCCTACGCATTTCACCCACTCACTTCCCACTCGGCATACTTAACCAATTCCAACAACATTAACAGTAGTAGTAATATTAACAATGATAAGCACAGAAGATTTCACTTGGTTCCGCATCGTGTGTATCGGTCCGACGTTGCAACGTAGGCATCACAGCCTTTTTATACATAGCTCACAACTATCAGGTCAGCTCACAGCTGCTTGGCCGTTTTACAGGTACCTAACCGTTTGTCCACAGGTGACACCAACGCTCACAGCGCCAACAGCGGTGTTCACAGACAGCCCGAGTCCACTCAAGGGCTACCTTGAGTCACACTCAAGGATTTTACAGCGTCACACGCTGGATGACCGAAGGTAGTGTCACACACTACGTGCTCCCAGCACAACGCATCACATGCGCCACACGCGGATTCAACGCACAACATTTATTTCATGCATGCATTCTCGCATTCAAACACACACACATACCATGCAATCCATAGTACACATTATCCGGACTCAATATATATAGCTGCCATGCAATCAGTTATCATTCCATATCCAGATATCCATAACATTTCGTTCGATCAAGACATGCAATCAGTTTATAGCTTCATTCAACACATGCATCATTCTAAAAATCACAACCTATCATGCAATCGATGTAAGACAGTATCAGAATTCTTCTAAAGAAGGCATTTCCTACACGTAAACAATTTATTATAGCAGACGTATCAACATATGCATTTCTATAACCTGGGTAGCTTCAGTCAGACATTCATATCAACACAACTCAACATGCAAACTGAGATCCTGCAACACATACATCTGTGAGAAAGGTGCTAACATGCAATCACTTATTTCTCACTCGTCATGCAACCGAACTATACACACTCACATGCAACGTAATACACCATCAGAGCACGGATATAGCAAGCATCCGCACTCGAAACCTATTCATAACCCATGCATTTAAGATAGAAGATACTCCCCCTACCAATTACGAAACTCCGAGGGATTTCTTCCTGCTTGGGTAGTGGTTCTCCACTCTGCTGCTTCACTCGGCGATCGTCTTTTCAAGTGTGGGGAGTTCCACTCCACTGTAGCACCGTCACTCTGGTTCTCGAAGCAGGGGATGGACTGGAGAGCGGAGAAGGCAAGAGAGAAAACAAGAGGAATGAAGAAGAGAGTTCGTGGAATTCTCTGTGTGAAGAGCATGGCCTCACCTGTATAAATACCCGCGTGGAGTGCAGTATGGTGGGATGGGGAAACGTGATAATCCTACCCATGTCACCATGCTTCCACGTTAATCATCCTGTTACTCTTAGTTAATTAAATTAAGGGAGGTGTTGACTTGTTGACTTGTTATTTAACTCAGTTGCTTTAATTAAAATGGGGATGTTACACTTGTCCTTAATTTCCTCTTAGTAGAAAAACTTAAATTTTCTTAAGTTCATATTTTAAGAAACAAAAATTGAGATATGTTATTCTTTTTACTCAGATATCTATCATAGCTTACCAATACATTTAATATTTTATACTAGAGAATTTCCTATAAGATCCTTTAGGAAATGACCTTGATATTTCTAATGAAATAAATTTGCTAGTATTGAAATCTTAAACCATAGTGCCTATTATACGAAAAGTTTTATAACTTAGATACTGTACACGTTTTGAGGACAAATATGCTAAATGAGTAAAGTTCCATCTAGAACTCAGGCACCCTAGTAATAAGACAAACATATGGCATTTTGCATTCAGAGTTGAGGAGGGATGTTAAAATAATCCCCTAGAGCATACAGTGATGGGTACACTAAAGAATCTACCAGCACCTCGATACCCGAGGGCAGTCTAGGGAGTACAACCAGAGGCGGGAATTCCAAGTGGCATCGGATTCGCGCCCGTCGCCGGATAGCCCGTGGCAAACTCTGGTGTACTTCGATAAGAGGCAGGATTTTCTATGACCATGGAGTGCCTGTTCTGTTGAGTTGTGTATTTGGCCATTTTGATGATTGGACTGCGAGTCCTTACCCATTTACGAAACCCAGAATGAGGAGAGCTCCGGTCGCTCTAGTTAGGCAAGGGAGATAAGGGTGGTTGGCTGTGCACATGATTATTGGTATATGAGATTGATCAGTGGAAGTTGGGCCCCATTGTATATTGGTAATGAATTATGACTTACCGTAGTTAAATCTAACACATGCATAACATACCATCATTATATGACTACCCCTCTGATTGTCGTTGACATTTGTGTATGTGAAGTTTTATATGTCTATTATAAGGTATATTGTGTGTAATCTTTTCTATAGTTAAAAATATTAAGCCACCCTTATATGTATACTTTATGTATTGAGAGCTTTGTACTCACCCCTTCTATTGTTGTGTGCTGTTTTTCCTCTCCTGTGATCATCAGTTGAAGGTCAAGGTGAACGTGGGTAGGACTTGGACTACGTGCAGTAGAAGACACTAGTTTGGAAGCAACGACTATGTATATTTTCTGTTTGTGTCAAGATTGTTGTAGACTCAACGTTTCATTTCTATTGTTATTTTGCAATAGTTGTTGAGAGCCTATGAGCCTGTACTCTTTTAAGTATTCTCATGTTAAAAGAATCGATCTATGTAATATATTTATTTTGAATCGTGTGCTGATGATCACCAATAAAAAAACACTCCTATTTTAGTGACTCCTTAATTAAGTAGGACGTTCCAGTGTGGGAATTTGTCCTAGTTAATCGAGGGTGTCACATTGGTGGTATCAGAGCATGGTCGATTCTTTAAGCTTGGGGTGTGGACCGCTAAGGTTCCCTCGTACTCAAAAGAGTTGTTCATGAGGTGTTGATACTCGCTGAGTAGGATTTGATTGCTTGTCCGTATGCATGGAGCCTTCCGATAGGGGAAGACTCGTTAAATTTCTATTGAGCCTTGCTTTTCTTTCAGTCATCATAGCATACTAAAACAATATAACGTTGAGTACTCTGCTAGATAGGATGGTAGCACCTCTAGAACGCCAGGGGGCGAATGCTCCCCGAGCTCCACCAAGGCACAACCAAAGACTAGTCGACTTCTAGAAGAACCACCCTAGGCAATTCAAAAGAGGTTTTGACCCTGAAGGAGCTAGGTTATGGATTGAGCAGATGAAGAGGATCATCACAGCTATGCGATGTGGGGACAATGACAGAGTGGTCTATGCTACTTTCATGCTAGTTGGAGAAGCTGAGCACTGGTGGACTCATACGAGGGTGTGGATAACTACTGATGGAGCTGAGATTACTTGGGAACGGTTTAAGACCGAGTTCCTGGCTAAGTATTTTCTTGAAGACATCAGGAGGCAAAAGGAGCAAGAGTTCTTCAATCTGAGGTAAAGATTCATGTCGGTAAGGGAATATACAACAAAGTTTGATAAGTTGGCTAGGTGTTATCCTTACTTCACCCAGATGAGTAAGGCTTCTTGATGTGCTAAGATTGAAGGAGGACTACGTCAAGACATCCGTCAGGCAATCTGCTATCAGTAAATTACTCAGTTCACTACTCTGGTAGACAGGTGCCGTATCTATGAGTATATATTAGCATAGAAATTGAAGGGAACTTCCAGTTATGGGCTGAAGCGATGTGCCATTGATAAACAACCTCAGAAAGACTTCAGGTCTGGCCAGCCTTATCCCCGGCCAAATTTCAACAGACCTGGTGGATTCACAAGAACCCAGAGTGACAGGCCACCTATGAGATGCTATGAGTGTGGAGGACCCATCTCTTTAAGGATTACCATAAGAAGAACTTGACTTACTATAGCTGTGGAAAGACTGGGTATAAGAGTATCGTCTAAACCGAGAAGAACCAGGACTACCCAAAAAGGGAAGTTAGGGGTCAGATAGGACGTCCTATAAGCTGTGGTAATAAGGGACCAACTACTAGTGCATTAGTCAATAATCCTAGAGTGGCAAATCTAAACCGTCAAGGCAGTGATAATACACAACAAGGACCGAGGAATGTTGTAGTGGGCAGGGGTGGAGGCAATGCTAGAGTCTTCACCATGTATGAAGCAGAGATTGCACAAGAGAATGACCTGGTGCTGTAACATCCCAAAATTATTAATGATAAATGTAGAATAGAAATTTATAGGTATGAATGTGGGAACCAGCTGTATATGTTTTTTTTTATGTGTATGAAATGGGGGAGATATCTAAACTTGGCTTTTAATGAGGATTTCAGAGTAAGAACTCTTAGAATAAGCTTTATGTGTCTCAAAATGTCATATAAGATATGTCAGATATAATTTAATAGGCCTACAATGAGATACCATGTGAGGAGCTGTGACAATTTCATTTTTTGGTCATGTCATAGTATTCTCGCTCAAGCGAGAAAGGATCTCGCTCAGGCAAGAATCCTTTGCATTAGTATTTAAGTGTTTCGAACCAATCTCGCTTAAGCAAAGTGAGCTCTAGCTCAAGCGAGAAGCATATTAAGCAACCTGGGAAGTCACTGGACGAATTCCGTTCAAATAGGAACCTTAGAAAAATAATTTTGAGATATGGTGAGTGAAATTCCAAGTGAAATAGGAAAATTCCGAGTGATTGGAAGAAATTCCGAGTGAAACAGGTCAGAAATAAGGTTGCTCGAGTAAATAAAAGCTCTGTTCCGAGTGATTGGAAGAAATTTCGAGTGACTAAGAGAAATTTCGAGTGAAAAATGGTGATACCGAGTGAAGGTTGTGTTTTCCGAGTGGAACATGGCTGAGAGGGTTTATTCCGAGTAAAACACCTTCAAATGACTCATTTCCGAGTCAAATACCCCAGAAAGACTTAATTCCGAGTCAAATATTTTCCAATGACTCAATTCTGAGTCATACATTGTTAGGAATTTCCATCTATGAATAAAATTTTCCCTAGTATTATTATTATTTGACTGGCATATCCATCATATTATTATGATTTGTTGATTGTGTTTGTGCAATTTTATCTATTTTATTCTTATTTTATATTCTGTCTCACTCTTACATCAATTTTTACAGTGAATGTCACGCAGAATGAAGAGTGATGCCATGATTGATGACTATATGATATATTGCTTGGACTTGATTTCTACTTTATTTTAATGGGTTGTAATAAATATTACGTACTATGTACTGTTACTTCTAAATCGTTTCCGCTATGCAAATATTTCATGAATTTTATTAATCACGACTAGTATGCAATGACAATGTTCCGCGATTATCGAATTTTATGTGAACTCTGAATTAATTTACGAATTTTAAATTGATGTTTCTAAAAACGTGAAAAATTTATTCGGAAAATTACATGGGACGTCACATTGGTGGTATCAGAGCATTTTCAAAAATTCAGGACCAGTTACTATGACATGTATTGGTTCTTGATATACTATGTGAATTGTTTGATTATTTGTTTGAGAATATAACACATATGTACTATATGACTTGTGCCTGAGTGATAAACTGCAAAGTGATTTGTTTGATTACTAGCTTGATGATATGATAAATATGTGTTATATGACTTATTGCTTATCTGAAAAATTGTAGAATACTTATAGTTACGTTATAATATTATATATGTATATATATGATATATTTTCCCATAGGATTAGTATAAATCAAACCATGAATATAGGATGGCAAGGAACGATAACGACGCTATGGCAGCTGCTATCAACCGTCTGGCTGAAGCTATAGAAAGGCAAAATCAACTAAGAATTTTCGAAGAAAATCACCAAGACAGATTGGCACGAGAAGAGATCAACAGACAACTGAAACCTCAGTCAATTGCCTACAAAAGGAGAGGATCATTTTATCCAAATCGCTTCAAGGGAGGATCATCATCATCTTCTGAGAGATACAACAATCATATGGATATAAAGTGTTTTGAGTGCAAAGGTAATCACCATGTACGTGATTGCAATAGACGCTAGAAAATATCACTTGCTATCAATGCAATCAGAAGGGTCACATCAGCCCAAATTGTCCACTGAAATAGTGAATCAACAACAACAATAACACTATGAATAAACAAAGAGATTCGGGTTATCAAGAAGTCTGTAGAGGAAACACTCGCACTGTTCAACCTATAAGACAGTATAGGGAGTCAAAAGACGAAAGATCACATACAGGAAGAGTCTTTGACATTAGCAGCTCAGAGGCAGACCAAGCAGGCGACCTCATCCAAAGTAAGTGTGAGATCAATGATACCATTTTATCTGTGTTGTCTGATTCGGCTGCTACACAGAAGTAAGTTAGACATTTTCAATTACCCGTAAAGCCTATAATATATGACTTGATTATTTCCATTCCCAACGGTACACAACTTAGGATTACTAAGATGTGTAACGATTATTCTGAGCTCACAGAAGGTAGGAACTTTCTTGTCAATCTTGTTTATCTTTAAAGAATATGGAAGTAATTCTAGGAATGAATTAGTTATCGGTGAATCAAGTTTTAATAGACTGTCATAACGAGACCAAGATAGTCCAAATGTTGGAAACTCCTTATTCTCTCTTCATTTTCTTGGACATACTAAGGCTAGAGATAGCTTGGAGCTTAAGGTGAAATTCTTATACTCTTTTGTTGTTTTTGGTTTTAGGTTTTGGTTTCTATGGTGATAGAAGAATACTTTATGAATGAGTTTAAGAATAAAAATCATTTTTCATGTGAAACCCAAAGGAAGAATATGTCTTAAGTATCTTTGGATAAGTGTGAAATGGTATACGAAGATTTTAAGATTTGAGATGGAAGATAATGGCTGTTAAGGGTGACTGTTTAATTTTAGTGAAACCCTAACTCTAGGATTTGGGAAAAATGAATGATAATGTTATGAAGAGTGATTTTTGTGGAAGCCCATGATAATGTGTGTGTAGGTGTTATTAATAATGGAGATTAGTAGTTATTAGAAATGATTATTAAGTTTTGATGAAAAGTATAATGAGTTGAGGATTTTGGTTAAGTTGATGATTCTGATGACTTTTAATACTCTAGGATGATTATATATGAGGAATCGAATTATTAAAACATTGGTATTGATTATTGGGGATTAGGAGAAGAGTGTATATGAGTATGTGAGTGATTAGAGGACTTAAATTTAGATTGTTGATGTTTATGATGATGTTAATAATGGTTGCAAGCAATTGATAGTGAATTAAGGTAATAAATACTAGAGTCACTTTGAAGTAGTTGAAATAGTAATAGTTGAATGATTCATGTGATGATCTGGAAAGCTAAGAGCCATGGTAATGTTATTGATAGGAATAGTTAGCTCTTTAAGATTTAAGGAATTTAGGTCTTGGGAAAGGAATTCCCGAAGCCTAACATGGACGTGTAAATTGGATATAGACAAATTTAGGACTTGATAATGAGTTTTGGGGGATAATGTCTTATGACGGTATAATAATAGCATGAATATGTATAGTTGTGATAGGATTGTGTTTCGGATAATGGTGCGGAATGATTCCAGCTTTGAAATTTCGAGGACGAAATTTTTATTAGGGTGGGAGAATTGTAACATCCTAAAATTATTAATGATAAATGTAGAATAGAAATTTATAGGTATGAATGTGGGAACCAGCTGTATATGTTTTTTTTATGTGTATGAAATGGGGGAGATATCTAAACTTGGCTTTTAATGAGGATTTCAGAGTAAGAACTCTTAGAATAAGCTTTATGTGTCTCAAAATGTCATATAAGATATGTCAGATATAATTTAATAGGCCTACAATGAGATACCATGTGAGGAGCTGTGACAATTTCATTTTTTGGTCATGTCATAGTATTCTCGCTCAAGCGAGAAAGGATCTCGCTCAGGCAAGAATCCTTTGCATTAGTATTTAAGCGTTTGGGACCAATCTCGCTTAAGCAAAGTGAGCTCTAGCTCAAGCGAGAAGCATATTAAGCAACCTGGGAAGTCACTGGACGAATTCCGTTCAAATAGGAACCTTAGAAAAATAATTTTGAGATATGGTGAGTGAAATTCCAAGTGAAATAGGAAAATTCCGAGTGATTGGAAGAAATTCTGAGTGAAACAGGTCAGAAATAAGGTTGCTCGAGTAAATAAAAGCTCTGTTCTGAGTGATTGGAAGAAATTCTGAGTGACTAAGAGAAATTCCGAGTGAAAAATGGCGATACCGAGTGAAGGTTGTGTTTTCCGAGTGGAACATGGCTGAGAGGGTTTATTCCGAGTAAAACACCTTCAAATGACTCATTTCCGAGTCAAATACCCCAGAAAGACTTAATTCCGAATCAAATATTTTCCAATGACTCAATTCTGAGTCATACATTGTTAGGCATTTCCATCTATGAATAAAATTTTCCCGAGAGCTTCACTTCCGAGAGAAAAGACTTATATACTCCGAGTGGAGTAATCCTGAAAACCATTTCCGAGTGGAGTATTGTTGGAACAGTTCCGAGTGAGACTATAGCCATTGGGTCTGTTCCGAGTGATGGAGGTTCAACGGGATTCCGAGAAGAATTAGTGCAACTCTGATGAATGAAAGATTTCTGAGTGTGCATCTCCGAGTGATATGGTCCCGACTGGAGACACTTAGTGTATGGTTGACCGAAAGCACGCTGGAATAAGTCCGTGTGAATAAGAGAGAAAGGAGGTCAGTTTTGAGAATAAGATACCGAGTGAAAATGATGTGTGTAGGAATGGATTTGGATATTCCCGAGTGGAAATCCGAGGGAAGATTTGTTGTAATGGATTAGATTGGAAAATTTCTAAGTATATGATGATAATCTGAGTGGATTGGGTTAGAACAAGTCCGAGTTAGACTTAGCGTAATGGTTTCCCCGAGTGAATAAAATGAGGTATACCGAGTGGTATTTGATTAGTGATGAACCGAGTGAAGAAGTTTATGGATTCCGAGTAAGAAAACCCTTATTACCGAGTGGATCTTACGTGTGACTTTCCTGAGTGGAAGTATGGAACTGAGTAAACTTCCAAGGGGAGAAAAGTGTATTCTCCGAGTTAGAAATGGAAGTCTATGCCGAGTAATGAAAGTGAAGTACATTCCCGATTGTGTTGTATTTTGTGGATAAATGGTATTTCTGCTTAGAATTTGAATTTATGATCTTCATGAAAATTGTAGATATTTGTGTTAAGAGTAATTTAGAACTGGTTTCATGCAAAAAATCATTTTTGTAACTCCAGAAACACTGAAATTACTAACATATGTACGTTTTGAAAAACTCACCTTGAGGCAGTGTGGTATTTCGTGAATAAGTGATATTTCTGTTCAGAATTTGAAATTGTGTTCTTCATGAAAGTTGTAGAAAATTATGTTATTGAACTACAGAAAGTGGAATCACCTAAAAAGGAGTTGATTTTCTCATATTATGACTGTTTTACTAACGCATGTCGCTGTTTGGAAATGCTGAAATTTACTTATGATGGTTATTATGGATACAAATGATGTTTTCTCTATGAGTAATAATTTATTATTGAATTCTTGAGTGATTATGAATTATTATGAATGCTCTTGAGTATCATACAATTTGAATATTGTGGTAGTGAATAATTATGAATAACGAAATTAATTTATATGTACATGAATGCCTTTTGGTTATTGATATATGTGGTTGAAACAGTAAATCCATGATTCTGTGAATTATTATGTGTTGTGTCCCTTGAAGACTTGTATTCTCCAAGAGGTTTTGGAAATATGGATATCATGGTATGTTAAATGGTAATAAGAATTAAAGGCATTCATGCATCATAAGCATTTGGACGCACCATGAAATTTAGGGGTTCCATGATTGCCTACCCTGGTAGGGGGTTACTCTACGATGAGTTTAAGTCCTATTTTCACAAGAACCATGGAAGTGTAGGGATCCATGGTTGTGCAAATTCCTACTGGTATACTTATTTGTGCAGGAGCCATGAAGATGTAGGGATTCATGGTTATGCTAATTCCTATTTGTGTATTTGAAAGCGAGGGCCATGAAGATGTAGGGATTCATGGTTATGCTAATTCCTATTGGTGTATTTGAAAGCGAGGGCTATGAAGATGTAGGGATTCATGGTTATGCTAATTCCTATTTGTGTACTTGAAAGCGAGGGCCATGAAGGTGTAGGGATTCATGGTTATGCTAATTCCTACTGGTGACTCTATGAGACTTTTTACTGCAGTATTCCCACCAAACCAAATGGATCCAGCATGACATCATTTGACTAATTAAAGACTCATTATATATAAATGAACTCGTCTGGCATATCCATCATATTATTATGATTTGTTGATTATGTTTGTGCAATTTTATCTATTTTATACTTATTTTATATTCTGTCTCACTCTTACATCAATTTTTACAGTGAATGCCACGCAGAATGAAGAGTGATGCCATGATTGATGACTATATGATATATTGCTTGGACTTGATTTCTACTTTATTTTAATGGGTTGTAATAAATATTACGTACTATGTACTGTTACTTCTAAATCGTTTCCGCTATGCAAATATTTCATGAATTTTATTAATCACGACTAGTATGCAATGACAATATTCCGCGATTATCGAATTTTATGTGAACTCTGAATTAATTTACGAATTTTAAATTGATCTTTCTAAAAACGCGAAAAATTTATTCGGAAAATTACATGGGACATCACAGGTGCAAGGTACATGCTTTACAGGTGAAGTGCTTCTGAATGTGTTATATGATTCTGGAGCCACTCATTCATTCATATTGAAGATTGTGTGAAGCATTTGAATTTACTATTGACCCCCTTATTTGGTAAAATAATTGTTGTTACTGCTGCTAATAAACCCACAAGTTCTTCTATTGTGTGTATGAATTTCCCCATCACTATTAATGGAAGGTCTTATTAGGTAACCTGATCTGTTTGCCTCTGATTGACTTGGATATTGTTTTGGGAATGGATTGGCTTACTGCCAATCACATTCTAATTCATTGCCACAGTAAGTCTATATCCTATGGAGTCGTGACACCTGAGTCCTCTCAGTTCGGGAAGTCTGAGTCGGTTGTTGTTACTCAGGATGTAACTTCATTCCAATCAGGAACACGAGTGTTTATTGTCCTTGCTGGCACCAAGTGTGAGAAGAAGTTAGAGCCTGATTAGCTTCCAGTTGTTTGAGAATTCCTTGAAGTTTTTCCAGAGGATATACCTGGGATACCACCAGAAAGAGAAATCGAGTTCAACATCAATATTCTACCTGGTACTAGGCCAATCTCCATTGCTCCGTACCAAATGTCGCCAAAGGAATTAGAAGAACTTAAAAAGAAAATCAAAGAACTTCTGGAGAAAGGAATAATTTAACCCAGCGTTTCACCATGGGGAGCTCTGGTGTTGTTAGTAAAGAAGAACGGTAGTATGCGTTTGTGTGTGGACTACCGTCAGCTGAATAAGGTCACGATCAAGAATTGGTATCCCCTTTCACGTATTGATGATTTGATGGATCAGCTGCGAGGAGCAGTCATTTTCTCCAAGATTGATTTGAGATCCGGCTACCACCAAATTCGAGTAAAGAAGGAAGACGTTCCTAAAACTGCATTTCGGACTCGCTACGGTCACTACGAGTATCTTGTCATGCCTTTTGGAGTCATGAATGCATCTTCTATTTTCATGGATTATATGAATCGTACTTCCCCCTGTATCTCAATAAATTCATGGTCGTATTCATTGATAATATTTTGGTGTACTCCAAGAGTGATGAAGAGCATGAAAAGCACCTTAGGATTGTTCTGAATACTTTACGTGCAAGGAAGTTATACGCGAAGTTGTCCAAGTGTGAGTTCTGGCTGAGAGAGGTGCAGTTCTTGGGCCATGTTATCTCAACAGAAGGCATAGTAGTGAATCCCGCCAAAATTTAGGCAGTACTACAGTGGGAAAGGCCGAAGAGCGTAACAGAAATCTGTAGTTTCTTCGGTCTCACTGGCTATTATCATAGATTTATCGTGTATTTCTCTCGGATAGCTTCCCCTTTGACTAAGTTGACTTGTAAAGATCAACTCTTTGTGTGTAGCGAAAAATGTGAAAAAGTTTCCTGGAGCTTAGAAAGAAGCTGACCAGCCCACCAGTTTTGATTTTACTCGATCCTACTAAATCGTATGAAGTGTATTGTGATGAATTAGGGTAAGGATTGGGATATGTGCTAATACAAGAGAGAAAAGCAGTGGCTTACATATCTCGTCAGTTGACAACCCATAAAGTAAATTATCCGATGCACGATTTGGAGTTAGCCACGGTTGTTTTCACCTTAAAGATCTGGAGGCACTATCTGTATGGAACTAAGTTTGAGGTTTTCAACGATCATAAGAGTCTGAAATATCTCTTCAATCAGAAGGAGCTCAACATGAGGCAACGACGATGGATGGAGTTCATTAAAGATTATGACTTTTAGCTTCATTATCACCTAGGTAAAGCGAATATAGTAGCTGATGCGCTCAGCAGGAAAGCATTGCATTTGTCCTACATGATGGCTAAGGAGCTTGAGCTAGTGGAGCGATTCTGTGATTTGAATCTCGCTGTGTCATCTAAAACAGGAAGTCTGATGGTTGGGATGTTAAAAGTCTCTAATGAGTTTTTGGATCAGGTTAAGGAAGCCCAGTTAACTGATAAAACTCTTCTGAAGCAACTCGAGAAAGCAAAGCCTGGAGAATTTGTGAGAGATAGGCAGGGAGTAATCAGATATCATGAGAGGTTATATGTACCTGAAAATGCTGATTTGAGAAGATCCATCCATGAGGAGGCTTATAAAAGTAAGTATAGTGTGCACCCCGGAGCAACAAAGATGTATCAAGACTTGAGTAAAGTGTTATGGTGGCAGGGAATAAAGAGGGACATTGCTGACTATGTTAGTAAATGCTTGACTTGTCAGAAGATAAAGGTAGAGCAGCAGTGACTGCGTGGGACTCTTCTACCTTTGGAGATTCCTGAATGGAAGTGGGACGAGATTGCTATGGATTTCGTATCTGGATTTCCAAGAATTCCAACTGGATGTAATGCAATTTAGGTAGTTGTGGATCGACTTACGAAGACCGTGTACTTCATCCCAATTAACATGAAGTATTCTCTGGAGAAGCTCACGTAGATCTTCATCAAAGAAATAGTTAGACTACAAGGAGTACCGTCTGCCATCGTATCCGATCGAGATCCCCGCTTTACTTCACGTTTTTGGGAGAGTCTGTAACAAGCATTGAGGACCCTGTTGAAGCTAAGTTTAGCATATCACCCCCAGACTGATGGTCAGTCTAAGCGTACCATTAGGACTCTTGAGGATCTTCTAAGGATGTGTATGCTAGAACACAGTAGGAGTTGGCAGAAATATCTACCACTTGTGGAATTCACCTACAACAACAGTTATCACGCTAGCATCAGGATGGCACCATATGAAACTCTATATAGAAGAAAGTGTCGCATGCCCTTATATTGGTTTGAGATAGGAGAGAAGGCTATGATTAGACTAGAGGTCATCTAGAAGACCACAGAATAGATTAAGGAAATTCAAGCAGCAATGAAGACTTCTCAAGATCGTCAGAAGAGCTACTACAACAAGTGTCAAAAACCTCTCGAGTTTGAAGAAGGAGATCATACTTTTCAGCGAGTTACTCCTGTGATGAGAGTTAGAAGAACTCTGAAGAAGAAGAAATTAAGTCGCAAGTATGTAGGACCATACCAAATTCTTAAAAGAATTGGGCTGGGTGCTTATCGCATCGCCCTATCTCCTGAATTGCCCAACCTTCATAATGTTTTTCATGTTTCTTAACTCTGAAAATATATGCCATATTCTGATCATATCCTGAAACCTGACCAATTAAATCTAAAAGAGAACCTTACCTATAAGGCTGTACCAGTGAAGATCATAGACAGTCGTCTGTAGCAACTGAGGGGGAAGGATGTATCCTTGGTAAAGGTAGTCTGGAGCCAGTCCGACAAAGGATATGCTACGTGGGAGCTTGAGGAGAAGATGCGAACTCTTTATCCTCATTTGTTTGCTAGTACTAGGTGAAATTTTGGGATGAAATTTCTAAAAGGAAGGGAGAGTGTAACAACCCTTGTTTTGTGTGTTAGGCCCTCATGGCCAATTGTATTAATTTCATGAATTAGTAATATGTACTGCTGTCTGGGCTACGACCGATTAAATTATGTATGATAATTAAATTGTAATTTAGAAGATTTTATGAGTATGAGATGAACATATCTACTATAATTATATGAGAAAATGGAGATGATTGAAATAATAACAATAATATATGAGACTCATAATAACATAAATTATCAATAGGAACGTTAGTAATCTAATAAAAATATTTAAGCATTTTGAGTTATTTAAATTTTATAACTCCCCCGGTTTTGATAAAGAAGTTGTCTGAGAAACTTGGGTCAATTATTTTTATCTCAAAACGTCCCTCATGTCATTCTTAACAACTTTTATGAAGAGCCCAATGCCTATTTCCAAACACCCAAGCCTAAAAACGTTAATTTTAAGTTACCCGAGTAAGCCAAAATACGCATCTGTATGTATTTTGGATGTAATTTTCTCTACCAATATTGGATTTGAGTCGTTTATGTCCTAAAATCTCCGTATCAAATTTATCTACAACTTTTATGTTTACCACAAAGATCAATTCTCATCCCATAAATCTCAAAAATTAAAATACCATATTAATTCACGTTTACCCACCAACAGCTTGCACTAGGTGCAGTATTTTTCACATATCTCTCTCATATGATCATGAAATTGAATGATTCATTTACCAAAGTTTTAATCAATTTTCCATAACTTTGATAAAGAATACAAAGCCCAAATCCCTACCAATATGGACTAGAAAAATAATCTATGCAAGGGACAAAATTCCTGTCACAGCCCTACACCCCTTTTGTATTTGGGTCATAACTCTCTCATTTCTTAATGGATTTTTTATGTCATATATAAAATTAAAGATAACCAAAAGTCCTACAATTTTTATTTTTGGCCCATTTTCCAAATCGGCCCAGAAGGCCCCTTAAACCCATGAGCAAGCTGCTGCTCTTGCACTTGACACCTCAGCTTGCATGCACTATTAACCAATTAAATCACTCCACCACCTTGCCCCTTGTTTCAGCCATGCAAAACCCTTCACCACCTCACCATCAGCTGTATGTGACACCAAACACTTGCATGAAACAATTGTGATACTTGCCCCACTCACCTCTTGGCCTTGTGAACTCCTTGGGAAACAAGGAAGGCATGCAAAACTTGTCACTTTGGCAACCATGCTTGGTTCTCTTTGCTTTCCTTCTTTTTTCTAACTTAGAGAAAAAAATCTAGCAGCTTTCTTGTTCATTTTTCATACACTTCATTCATCTAAACAACACCATCCACTCATCATCATCCATCCTAAAATCAACCACACCACCATTCATACAAGTTACCACCTTCCAAGATCAAATCTTTTTCTTCTTCTCCACCAAAATAGTAACATTTTTTCTTCACTATTCCACCACCAAATTCACGTTCAAACCACCACCCTTCTACCCTTCATTTTCCTTCTTTTTGATGAAGCAATTCATGGTGATCTAGAAGCAAGTTTTGGAGATTTTGTCATCCTTCCTTGAGCACAAAAATTTGGTGGTAAGGGGGGAGTACATTGCTTACTTTAGATCCATAAAATACATGCATGGTGAGATATAAGTGTCCCTTAGCACTTATATCTTAATACTTTCTTAAAGATCTTAGTTCTAATAGTTTGAATCTTGAAAATCCCTTGGAAAAAAAATGAGATCTTTAAGGGGTATTATGGCTGCACCATGGTTTTTGCTAAGTTCTCTAAATTTTAAAATTTTAATTATGAAGATTACCAACTTATGAATTTTGTTGCTACTGAATTTTTAGTTGTGATTATATGCATGTGATGAACTTGTTTAATTATTTTGTGTTTTTGGTTTTATTGGTGGCTTGTGGTGTTCATAATTATTTTGTACTCACCCCTTCTGTTGTTGTGTGTTGTTTTCCCTCTCCTGTGATCATCAGTTGAAGGTCAAGGCGAACATGGGCAGGACTTGGACCATCTGCAGTAGAGAAGGCCAGTTTGGAAGCAGCGATTGTGTATATTTTTTGTTTGTGTCGAGATCTTTATAGACTCGACGTTTCATTTCTGTTGTTATTTTGTAGTAGCTGTTGGGAGCCCGTGAGCCCCGTACTCTTTTAAGTACTCTCATGTTAAAAGAATCAATATATATAATACATTTATTTTGAATCGTGTACAGATGATCACCAATCATAAAAAAAAATACTCCTAGTTTTAGTGACTCCTTAATTAAGTAGGACATTCCAGTGTGAGAATTTGTCCTAATTAATTAAGGGTGTCACAAAAACAATCGGTGATATCTATGTCTTACACATATTGTATTGATTTTTTTGGTTGGTTACAACATATTAAATATATTAAATATTATAAATGATCACAAAAAGGTGTTTAACCTAATTTTATTGAAATGAAAATTTAATAAGAAACATTTTTATATTAAAAATATTTTTATCACTATTATTGAATTAAATATCAAATAAATATTTAAAAATAAAAGCAATGAAATACAAAATGACATTTATATAAAAAATAGTAATAATAAAAAGTAACATACTAATATGTTTTAACTAAAACATAAAATCATAATATTAAATTAAATGAAAAATATAAGTAGTGATAATATTAAGAACAAAGGAAATAATAAAGTATAAAAATAAAAATTTTGCTAATACAAATTGATTTGGGTCGGATACCGGCCCAGAGAGCATGATATCAAAAAGGTGACTATGAGTATGAAGATTCTCTATTGAAACACATCATGATATCTACCGAATCCAGCAAAGTCTTGATCTCATGACCAAAGTCACTGTAGATCGGTGTCATGGCGAGCCTAGCAGATCTATTGGGGGATACCAATAACTAACTTGTAGAAAGTGCCAGGAATGTCTACGAAGATGTTAGCTTTTCCCATGATTTATGACTTTGTACTAACACAACATCATGTAGGACTCAACTACCACCGACCTCTATAAATACTCCTCATTTATGACCCATCAAGGTATGTTACGCTATCTAACTTACATCTGAGCTCCAATACTAAGTATTTAGATTGACTTGAGCATCAGAGCACCTTCTTTCACCAATCAAGACAATAAGATTGGTGTTATAACCAGAGATTAGACACTAAGGCTTCGGACTCTTTACTGGATTAGGAGGTATAATACTATATCCTTATTAGATTGGTGTAGTATATATGAGAGAGTAGAAATTGGTGACAGGGCTCCGCAAGTGCACGGGTTATGTCGAGTAATATAAAAGATTATCGTATCCACAGGGACTATTTTTAAAGTACCAGCATATTGAAATTTAATTATCCACACGATTGATTTTTAATGTTTTTGTAAAATAAAACACAAAACAAAGTTTACACTGAATAAAAATAAACACATAAACAAAAATTTTTAGACACTTAAAAATCAGAGTTGAGAGTATCTTGGGATTCCGGGGGATCAAAACATTATTTTATGCTAATAATTCTAACTTTTCATAAATAAGAATCAAATTAAGTTTTCCAAGGCACATTTTCCTTAAGTTGTATAATATGTTCCTTTCGGAATCCTATTATTATACCTAACGTATGGAGAACCACGTTTAATCCTTAAGAAAGGCTCATTATTGTTTTGTGAAAATGCATTATTTATTCCTCAAAAGATTTTTGATTACTTTCACGGTTTTACCGTGGTCATAAAAAGTATTTCAAAATCTTAGGCTTAGTTTAAAAGCTTTCTAGTAACAATAAATCTTTCAATTTTATTAATTACCCAAACTTATTAATATACCTGCAAGTATACAATTTTATCACTTAGGTTCTTGTTAGGAATTACTAAGAGCATGGAGCATAATTTGAACTAAACAGAAAATAGAAATTTATTTAATTCAAAGTCAAAATAATATTAACATAAAATATTGTCACACCCCCATCATCCCAAGATAATTAATTTAGTTACTCATGATGTGATTAAAATTCATATACATAATGGAAGGAAAATAAAACATACAACACATGGTAAAAATAAAGACTTACGGATTTCTCCAAAAAGCCAAATAATTTCACCACTGTAATTCCTTGTATTTGTAGAATCCTCCCACAATACACAAATTGAAACACTCAATTTCACCACTCCTTTTTTTTACAAAGTAATAACAAAGAAATAGAGAAATAAATTTTCTAGACCAACTAAAACTCTCTCTAATTTCTTCCTTATTTTCCTAGTGCCAATCACTCTAAATTTCCTAGCGCTGTCCGTCCAATGGCTCTCTGCTCTCTCCTATTTATACAGCCTGTTGCTCATCTCATCAAGAATTTTTTATTGATCCACTAAAATTATAATTTCCACTTAGCTGTGACATCCTTGAAACAAGGGAGAGTGGATTTAATTTTTAATGAGTGGAGTTTGCAAGCTTTGGTCGTGTAGAATTTTTTTTCCAAGTGGGAAGCCATGAGTTGATTAAATATTTAGGCACCGTTGCTTGTGCTGTAGCATGAATTGTCTTATTTAAGGGAGATGCTTTATTGCTTATAAAAAATTAGAAGCACATGAACCATTTCCCTTGGCATTTAACGTGAAACAAAGAGACCTGGAGATGTAATTTTGCTAGCTGAAGCGTGAAAATGGGAGAGAAAGTGATATGTTTTGTTGCCTTGATATATTAATCAAATCAAAGGAACCCCTTTTTGCATATCTTTCCAGCGTGAGATTTAGGAGAAGAGATAGAATCTTGTGATTTGAAATTCAACCATTTCAACGTGAATGCACTTGGAGAATGGTAGAAGCTTTTTGCATTAAAATAATTAGGAAGTGGAATGTTTGGTAGCCATAGGAATTATTGGAGGTGCAAAGTGGAACATGGCTTTTCATTAAATAAAAATTGATACATTGACCTTGTATTTGGAGAGTGCCTTCAACGTGAAATTCATGCTGCAGAAGAAATGAAATTTGATTAATTTAAGCTTTCCATGTTACCATTTAGCCTATGCATTTACGTTAAAGACATATCAAAAGTTGGAATTAATTCATTTATTGGAGGAAAAGTAAAACATGAAAAAGAAAGAGATAATGGATGTGTATCAATTTAATTTTGCATTTGGAGAAACAAAATACTTTAATTAATTTAAATAAAATATTTAAAAATATTTATTTTATAGAAATGGAATTATAATTTAATTTCTTTGACAATTTTGAAGTACTAAAATTTAGCACTAATCCATAATTATTCTAATTCTATAAGTAATATTTTTAAATATTCTATTTAAATAAATTCAGACAAAACACAACATAAAAAAATAGTGAAAAGAAAATAGAAACTATGAAATTTTTTTAGGAAATTGATACAATAAACTTTTAATTTTAAATAATTTAAACAGTAAAAAATAGTGTTCTAAAATATGACTCCAGCATCAAGTAATTTCAAAATTTCCTTTTTAACCACTTCTTGCATTTTTGGATTTAATCTCCTAAGTGGTTCTACTGTGGGCCTACTTTCATCTTCTACAGCAATCCTGTGCAGACAAAGAGAAGGGCTAATCCCTTTGATATCATCCATTGTATAACCTATTACCTTTCTATACAACCTAAGTTGTTTCAAAAGTTTTTTAGTTTCACATGGATTCAATTCAGCATTAACAATCATAGGATATGTGGAATTAGGACCAAGAAACTCATACCTCAATGAAGATGGTAAAGGCTTTAATTCCACATTGGGGCTTATCACTTTGTCACACATGACTTCAGTATCTTGTTTTAGTGGGGCCTCAGAGCAATCAGATGTTCCTACAGGCTCAATCATGAAAATAGTTTCAAGTGGGTCATTAGGAAGGGTTGCTTCCTTTACCACTTGTTCAACAAAATCCACACTACAACAAACATCATTATTAAAAGGTTTTTCTAAAGCATTTTTTAAGTTAAAATCAACCTTTTGGTCTCCAACAGTCAGAGACAACTTACCATTCTTGACATCAATTACAGCACCTGCAGTTGCTAAAAATGGTCGACCTAAAATAATAGGAATCAAAGAATCTTCGTCCATTTCTAGCACAACAAAGTCAGCAGGTATAAAAAATTTTCCTACCTTAATAGGAACATCTTCTAAAATTCCTACAGGATATTTGACAGATCTATCAGCCAACTGTAAAGACATTCTAGTAGGTTTTAGCTCATCCAATCCTTATTTTTTAGCAACAGATAATGGCATTAAACTCACACTTGCTCCTAAATCACACAATGCTTTATCTATATTCATGTCACCAATCATACAAGGAATAGAGAAACTACCTGGATCTTGGAGCTTGGGTGGAAGCTTCTTTTGAATTAGAGCACTGCATTCTTCAGTAAGTGCAACTGTACCATCTTCCTCTAGTCTTATTTTGTTGAACAAAATGTCCTTCAGGAACTTCGCATATGTGGGCATTTGCTGCAAAGCATCTGTGAAAGGAATATTGATATACAATTTCTTTAAAATATCAAGAAACTTACCAAATTGTTTGTCCAATTTTGCTTTCACTAAGCGCAGAGGAAATGGAATAGGAGGTTGATATGGCTTAACTTCCTCCTTCTTTTCTTGTGGTTTCTCTTCTTCAATCACTGGATGAGATGAAGATTCATCCACTTTCTTTTCATCCTTTGCAGTCTTACCAACTGGCCCATCATATTGAGTACCACTCCTAAGAGTGACAACCATGGTTTGGTTGGATGGTCCAACTTCAGGTTTTCCAGGAAATGTTCCTGCTGCTCTTGTAGAATAAAAAGCTTGTTGGGCAATCTGATTTTCCAATAGTTTATTATGGGTGGCAAGAGAATCCACTTTTGAAGCTAAGTTCTTTATTGCCTCAGAGAACTCATCATTTTGTTTAAGTAGAGTAGCTACAAATTTCTCCATCAAGGATTCTAGCTTTGATTTTTATGGAATGTAGGGTCCTTGTTGAGATTTGTAGTTACTTTGATTACCTTGGAATGGAGGTGGCCTGTTTTGAAAGCCAGGTGGACCTTGTGGAGGTCTGTAGTTACCTTGATAATTTCCACCATAGTTTCCAATAGCATCCACCTGATGCATTTCTTGTTCAGCATTTTGAGTTACTCCAGACTTACACCCTAAGATATTGTGACCTGAAATACCACACAACTCACAGACAATGTTAGTAGCACCTGCTCCTAACTTATTGAATTTAACAGATAATGCCTTAACCTTAGCGGTAAGTAAAGAAATAGCATCAACAGAATACTTACCGGGAGTTTTAGAAGGTAAACTCCTTTCAAAAGACCACTAGTAGGTATTTTGAGCAATTTCTTCGATCAGGTTAGTTGCTTCTTCCATATTCTTGCTCATGAAAGCTCCTCCAGCTGCAGCATCTAAAGAGATCTTTTGTGTGGAAGTTAGTCCATTATAGAAAATATGGAGTTTCAACCACCTCTTTATCCCATGGTGAGGACATTCTCTCAACATCTCTTTGTATCTCTCCCAGGCTTTATATAAGGATTCATCATCTTTTTATGAAAAATTTATGATTTGTTTTCTCAGCACATCGGTCTTGTTTCTTGGGTACCATTTGTTGATAAAAACACTGGACAATTGTTCCCAAGTCATGATGGATCCTTCAGGAAGAAAGTATAACCACGCCCTCGCTTTATCTCTTAAGGAGAAAGGGAAGAGTCTCAAGCGAATGGCATCATTGGTGGCTCCGTTCATTTTCAGGGTGTCACAGTATTCAAGAAAGATTTGAAGATGAAGATTTGGATCTTCAGAGGGTAATCCTCCGAATTGGTTCTACTAAACCATAGAGAGTAGTGAAGGCTTCAATTTTAAATTGTTAGCTTCCACTATGGGTCTAAGGATGCTAGACCCTCTTCCATTTGTACTTGGAGCAGCAAAATCTCTTAAGGCTATGTTTTGGTCCGCCATTTATTTTTCTTTTTCTTGTTTTTGTTGTTTTTGTTGTTTTCTTAAAGCTCTAAGGGTACGTTCTATCTCAGGGTCAAATCCTAAGTTTAGATCGACACTACGGCTTCGTCGCATAAAAAGAAAATAAATGACAAATAAAACAAACAATCACAAAAATAAAACAACAACAGATACATAGAATAAAGAACAAAATACAAAATAACAAACAGAGTAAAATAAGTAATAAAAATATAGAAAAAATATTAAAATAAATATACAGAAAAAGAAACAAAAAAAACAAATAAAATAAAACTAAATAAAAAGAATATTAAAAAGTATGATCTAATCGAATTTCAATATTGCCGATATTTGAGGGACAACAGTCCCCGACAACAGCACCAAAAACTTGACAGGGCTCCGCAAGTGCACGGGTTATGTCGAGTAATATAAAAGATTATCGTATCCACAGGGACTGTTTTCAACGTACCAACATATTGAAATTTAATTATCCACACAATTGATTTTTAATGTTTTTGTAAAATAAAACACAAAACAAAGTTTACACTGAATAAAAATAAATACAAAAACAAAATTTTCTAGACACTTAAAAATCAGAGTTGAGAGTATCTTGGGATTCCGGGGGATCAAAACATTATTTTATGCTAATAATTCTAACTTTTCATAAATAAGAATCAAATTAAGTTTTCCAAGGCAGATTTTCCTTAAGCTGATTAATATGTTTCTTTCGGAATCCTATTAATATACCTAACGTATGGAGAACCACGTTCAATCCTTAAGAAAGGCTCATTATTGTTTTGTGAAAATGCATTATTTATTCGCCAAAAGATTTTTGATTACTTTCACGGTTTTACCTTGGTCATAAAAAGTATTTCAAAATCTTAGGCTTAGTTCAAAAGCATTCTAGTAAAATAAATCTTTTAATTTTATTAATTACCCAAACTTACTAATATACCCGCAAGTATACAGTTTTATCACTTAGGTTCTTGTTAGGAATTACTAAGAGCATTGAGCATAATTTGAACTAAACGGAAAATAGAAATTTTTTTAATTCAAAGTCAAAACAATATTAATATGAAATATTGTCACACCCCATCATCCCAAGATAATTAATTTAGTTACTCATGATTTGATTAAAATTCATATACATAATGGAAGGAAAATAAAACATACAACACATGGTAAAAATAAAGACTTACGGGTTTCTCCAAAAAGCCAAATAATTTCACCACTGTAATTCCTTGTTATATTTGTAGAATCCTCCCACAATACACAAATTGAAACACTCAATTTCACCACTCCTTTTTTTTACAAAGTAATAACAAATAAATAGAGAAATAAATTTTCTAGACCAATTAAAACTCTCTCTAATTTCTTCCTTATTTTCCTAGTGCCAATCACTCTAAATTTCCTAGCTGCTGTCCGTCCAATGGCTCTCTGCTCTCTCCTATTTATACAGCCTGTTGCTCATCTCATCAAGAATTTTTTATTGATCCACTAAAATTATAATTTCCACTTAGCTGTGACATCCTTGAAACAAGGGAGAGTGGATTTAATTTTTAATGAGTGGAGTTTGCAAGCTTTGGCCGTGTAGAATTTTTTTGTCCAAGTGGGAAGCCATGAGTTAATTAAATATTTAGGCACCATTGCTTTTGCTGTAGCGTGAATTGTCTTATTTAAGGGAGATGCTTTATTGCTTATAAAAAATTAGAAGCACATGAACCATTTCCCTTGGCATTTAACATGAAACAAAGAGACTTGGAGATGTAATTTTGCTACTGAAGCGTGAAAATGGGAGAGAAAGTGATATGTTTTGTTGCCCTTGATATATTAATCAAATCAAAGGAACCCCTTTTTGCATATCTTTCCAGTGTGAGATTTAGGAGAAGAGATAGAATCTTGTGATTTGAAATTCAACCATTTCAACGTGAATGCACTTGGAGAATGGTAGAAGCTTTTTGCATTAAAATAATTAGGAAGTGGAATGTTTGGTAGCCATAGGATTTATTGGAGGTGCAAAGTGGAACATGGCTTTTCATTAAATAAAAATTGATACATTGACCTTGCATTTGGAGAGTGCCTTCAACGTGAAATTCATGCTGCAGAAGAAATGAAATTTGATTAATTTAAGCTTTCCATGTTACCATTCAGCCTATGCATTTACGTTAAAGACATATCAAAAGTAGGAATTAATTCATTTATTGGAGGAAAAGTAAAACATGAAAAAGAAAGAGATAATGGATGTGTATCAATTTAATTTTGCATTTGGAGAAACAAAATACTTTAATTAATTTAAATAAAATATTTAAAAATATTTATTTTATAGAAATGGAATTATAATTTAATTTCTTTGACAATTTTGAAGTACTAAATTTTAGCACTAATCCATAATTATTCCAATTCTATAAATAATATTTTTAAATATTCTATTTAAATAAATTCAGACAAAACACAACATAAAAAAAATAGTGAAAAGAAAAGAGAAACTATGAAAATTTTTTAGGAAATTGATACAATAAACTTTTAATTTTGAATAATTTAAATAGTAAAAAATAGTGTTCTAAAACACTTATCAATTGGTACTGACATTGGATATGTTATCCCCATACCAGATAGTTTATTGGCACGCCCGATGAGATCTATTAAAGGTATTCCCATGAGTTGGAAGCAAGTTTTTACCTTGGACGTAGGTGGTTAAGTCCTTGGAACCCCAGATGGCTATGTCGATGATATCTTGCATTTGGAGCCTAACATTTGGCCTATGATATCTATTTCACAAATACTCTAACATCTGCCAACTAGAGTGCAAAGCATGTAGTTGTTGTATCACCACCAGATCTCCATGACGAGGTTATCTGTTGGCTTAGGGAAGAGCCAACTAAATTAAGGAGAGAGAGTGCTCGGCCGGAGCAATGAACCATGACTTAGTACCAACCCCGTCTAGAGGCATCTCATCATGAGGTGTCTGTCACCTTATCCTATTCTAAGATTCCCATATACGATGATGGGCACCAATCCCACTGCAAGGATAACTGTCACCCCCTTCGATGAAGGAATCCACAGGCCCTTGATGTCTTGATAGGGTACAGGTTGAATGTACCATTCTCTAGAAAACTTATGGGGATTCCTATTCCCATACATCTACAAATTACCCAGCCATTGTCAATAGGATATTCTGACGTAACTGACCCGGGAAAGCACCTAGGTGCATATACATACATACATATATACATATATATATGAGGCCATGGTTCTGGGTGTTGAGTTCGATGTCATACGTCGGATGTTCTCTAGAACTCACACCGAAGAAGCTCTCAATTGGTTTAAAAAACTCCGTTTCGAGTCCATCGATTCATGAACCAATATAGCCAAAGCTTTTGGTGACCACTTTGTCATTTCTAGGGATATTTCTAAGACTTACCACACCTTGTCTCAAATTAAGCAGAGTGAGAGAGAATCCTTGAAGGATTTTTTGAAAATATTTTACAAAGAGGCTGTTATGGTCCCTGACATGACAGTAGTTATCCGGCTTAATATCGTCATTGAGGCACTCCAATTGAAGTCTGCATTTTCCCTTTCCTTGGCAAAGGAACACCCTCAGATGCTTGAAGAGTTTTAAAAGAAAGTCGCTGAGTATGTAGGCATAAAGATAAACTTGAAGGCCTTAACGGCTAAGCATTCCCTCGTGCGAATCCTAACCCCAATGAGAATAAGAAAGAGAGGTCAAAGTCTAAATAAATGCCTTAGAAGGAAAGAGGCAGGGTGAATCAACCTCGGTAGTAGGAGAATAAGGTGTTCAACTTCGATCACTATGATCCTCTAAATACCAGGTCAGCTTAAATACTGACGAGATCGACTGGCCATCTTTTTCCATTTACGGCGATAGGAAACCAATGCCTGTTAAGAGGCCTTGAAACATAAGGAAATATTATGATTTCCAAGAGCAAACCAATCATAGCACCAAGGAATGCAGGAAGCTAAAGGGCACAATCAAAATCCTTATCAAAAAGGGGAAATTGAAGTAGTACCTCCTAAAGAACAAGTCCCAAAATGAGTCAAATCAGTTTGAGAAAAGACGAAAGGACCGATCTCCTAATGGTGATGATGGATGAGGTCCAAAGAGTTTCATTACAACTAAGAAACAAAAATCTCAATTGGTGGAAGTGATACATAGATAATATCCCCTCTCCACCACTCAAAGCCAAACACGAAATGATTGATATGATAGTAAGAGGCTTTGTTAGAGGAAATATATCTAATACTGCCAGATAAAATCATTTCTAGATTATTATGTTGGTTCAAAATAAGAAGGTTAATTGATCCTTTAGTGATGATGTCAAGACACTTCTCATTTGTTTTTTTGATGATGGATTCGGTCCAACAATCTTAGGTGATGATGATGCTATAGTCATTGTGGCTATGATCATAAACATGAATGTTAAGTGAATTTTGGTAGATTAGGGAAGCTCCTATCATGTGATATTTTACAATTGCTTCAAGAAGATGAGACTGATTGATATGGACCTACAACCTTACACACAGGATCTAATGACATTTAACGGAGCAAAATAGCCTACCAAAGTTAGATACTTATATCATCTTAGATGGCAAGCTCGATACCAAAACAATAAAGACATGGATCCTTGCAATCAATGTCAAGTCACCTTACAATGGCATTCTTGGCTGACCCACCCTAAACGTTATGGAAGCTATAGTGGCCACCCCTTACCTCTTCATCAAATTCATTGATAAAGACAGCTCAATTTCCTCTATCCGAGTGATCAAGACATGACCCGGTGTTGCTATAATTTAAGTCCAAACATGGTGAAGGAAGAGGTGACCTTCAAGAAAAGAAAGTTGAGCGATGGAGGGACATCGACTAGATCTGTTAGACTCATTGACTTGGACCCTACAGAAGAGTTAAAGATTGATCATCTCAACCCTTCAAAGCCAATATGGGAAAGAGGTTCTAAACCCATCTTGCTTAGAAATGTTACTGATAAGGTGATATACATCAATGATAAGCTCGATACTGAATGGAGAAGAGGTTGGTAGAGCTTCTCAAAGAGTTTAAATAACTCTTTGCATGGACCGTCATCGATATGTCTGATACCAACCTTATTTTTTGTTGCCATAAGTTGGTAGTGTACCCTAAAATGAAGCTATTTACGCAAAAGAAAATATGCTTAGGACCTGAGAAGCAGATAGCTACTTGAGAGCATATTGAAGAGATCCTTAAAGCCAGTTTCATAAGGGAAATCTTGTACTCTTCTTGGTTATCAAATGTCGTCATGGTTCAGAAGTCCAATGGCAAGTGGAGGATGTGCATAGACTATGTCAATCAGAACCAATATTGCCCTAAAGACCCCTAGCCCCTCCCTAGCATTGATCATATGGTAGATGATTCATCAGGGTACCAGTACCTATCCTTCATGGATACTTACTCGGGTTATAATCAAATTTTGATATGGGAGTGTGATCAACAAAAGATTATGATTGCCAATGATAAGGGTGTTTTATGCTACACTGTCATGTCTTTTGGACTAAAGAACGCTAAGGATACCTACTAATGCATGATCAGTAAGGTCTTTGAAGGAATGCATACTAAGTTTGTAGAGGTATACGTGGATGACATTATAGCCAAGACCCCAAAAGGAGGAGACCATATAGTTGACCTTAGAAAGATATTCGAGTGGCTAAAGCACTATGACATGCACCTCAATCCTCTTAAGTGTACCTTTACCATACTAGGAGGTAGATTCTTAGGTTTTATGTTGACCCAAAAAGGAATAAAAGTCAATCCAGACAAGTGTAGGATGATTAAGGAGCTGTAAAGCCCTAAAAACCTAAGGGACATCCAATCTTTGAATGGAAAGATAGCTATCTTGGCCAGATTCATGCCGAAGATAACACACTAATCTCTCCCATTGTATAAAATTCTAAAGAAGAGCAAGAAGTATGAGTGGGAGAGGAGTAGGAAATGACATTCCAAAGTCTTAAGGACATCCCAGCCTGACCTTCAATCTTGGTAAAACCTAACCCTGATGAGCAACTAATAATTTATTTGTCTATTTCATATGAGGCCCTAGGAGTAGTCCTAGTAAAAGAAACTTTTGGGGGACAACATCCCATTTACTTCACCAATAAGATGCTCTAAGGTATAAAGCTTCAGTATTAGCATACCGGGAAGGAAGCATTGGCTGTAGTCTAGACATCCGAGAGCTGAGATTCATCCTCATCTGATAGTAGTTCAGACTAATCTATCATTGTGAGTGATATTGTTTAAACCTGACTTGGCTGGAAGGATGATCAAATGGGTCATCAAAGTATTTGAGTTCAACATCACCTACAAGCCTCAAAGTGTTATCAAAGCCCAAGTCTTAGCTGATTTCATCAAAGAGCTTATTGGTAAAAACCCTAAGGACAAGCTTTCCTGTTAGACGGTGTTTGCGGATGGGTCATCAAACAGTAAAGAATGTAAAGCCAATGTGGTGGTTGAAAGTGATCATAACGTCTACCTCAAAATTTCTTTAAGGTTTGACTTCAAAACCTCCAATAACCAAGCTAAATATGAGCCATGTCTAGTCAGATTACATGCAATAATGGACGTTAAAATGAAGGAGAGTCATCCTTCATAGCTACTCCTGACTTGTGATTTCCTAAGTTTCTGAAAAGTATCAAGCCAAGGAGCCACTATTGTAATAGTACTTGGCAATGGTAAATGACCTAAAGGAAAATTTTGGCAAATTGAGTTTAAGCATGTGTCACGTGAGAACAACATCCACGTCAATGTCTTGTCCTAGCTAGCTAGTATAAAGAAGGTCAGCTCTACCACAACTGTCATCCAAAACATTCTCACTACACCTAGTGTCTCAACCCTACCTCTGATTATGTCACACATGTTAGGGCATTTAATAAAGATTCATGGCTTGTCCCCTAGTCTGATACATAGTGAATAGCTAGTTGCCTATAGACCCTATGGAGAAGAAGAAATTGAAGAAAAAACTACCATATCTCATTATGGTAGATGGGGTTCTATTCTAAATACGTATATTTATTCCCTACCTTAAGTGCCTCAATAAGAATGAAACTAGGGGCGTGATGGAAAGGGTTCACGAAAGCTAGTGTAGCCATGATTTTAGAGGATGAAGTCTCATGAGGAAGATTCTATGGGCTGGTTATTGATGTCCCACTATGGAAAAGGACATGGAGGAATGATACCCTCGCAAGTGTACGAGTATATCATGTAATATAAAAGATTATCGTTTCCATAGGGACTGTGTGTTCAAGTAATATTGAAAGTGATTTTAACTATCTAGACAAATGAATCAAAGTGAGATTGTTTTAAAATTTAAATGTCGTAATTAAAAAGTATGAAGGAATAGGTTTTGAGAAAATCAATTATGAAAACCTTGAGGCTTTAAGGGAATGTAATTAATTTGTATTAAGAAATATAAATCACTCGTATTGATAAATCCTGTGATTTCAAGGTGAATTCTCCTAATTTAATTAGTTTCTTCCTTTTGGAACTCCACTAATGTACCTAATTTCCAAAGAACTATGTTCGATTTACGCCATTTAACGTTCGTTGAGAATTCAATATTTCTCAAAAAAGCTACGTTACCCTTGTAATCTTAGTCTTAGGTTCAATTCATGTAGTTTGAATTATTAAGTTCACCTTTCGATTCTTCCTTAATTATTTAATATCACTTAAGCCTATCTCTAGGTTGTAAAATGCATTAAGCATAACACAAATTGAATAAAATGTAAAATTAATAAAAAAGAATGAAATTACAAGTTCTAATACATCTTAATCCACCCCTTTAATCCCAAGAATGAAAGTTTAGCTACTCATGATTAGAGAAACTAAACTATACATATTGAGTTTCAAAACTTTACACAAGAAAATCATAAAAGACTTTAGACCAACCAATGGAAAATAAACGTTTTTGACGAATCCTCCCTTGACCCTTGTTCTCTTTGATTCCTTGCAAAAATCCCTCTCAAGATCGTCTTTCTTGCCTCTACAATGGTGCTTTTTCCTCTCAAATGTGTGCTCCCTTTGTTTTGGAATAGATTTGGCCTTACATAGTGATGTAGAATGCAAAAAAATGGGTTTCTAAGGCGGTCACGATCCACGGCTGGGGAACAAACTGGCATTGGGGCAACAATTCCTACTTAATAGAACCACGATCAGTGGTTGTCTTGACATGTTCCATGGTTTCCTTCTTCTTTAGGTCGATGTAGCATTTGTTCTGGGTCATGTCCTTCATGTTATTATACATTTGAAAGTCTTAAAACCTTATATTTTCTTACAAAATTAACAAACCCTCGGTAGCAATTGTGGGAAGAAACAAAATAACCATGGGATTTAAGAGAAAAGATGCATTAACACATAAAAGTTCCTAGAAAATAAGTCCTAAAATAATGTGTTTTAGAGACACATCAAAATACGCCAAACTAAAACATTGCTTGTCCTCAAGTTATTACTATATTCACCAATTAGACAATCATGAGCAAGAATGCTAGCATACTAGGGAACCCAAATAGAAATGTGATCTTCCAATTTCAAAATTAGGAATAAAAATATGAATGCCAAACATTTTCATGTGGTTATCTAACCATACTTTCAAAGATTCAACAAGATCATTCCCTCACTCATTCCCTCTTAGTGTTTGAAGGTATAAAATAAATGTTTCACTCAAATCACAACAATACAAACTTTACCATAGGCTTAGCAAGTGACTCTAATTTCACAGTACTAAGAAAACACACCCAAGTCGAAAGGTCTTTCTCAATGTTGTAATAGGGCCATGGGCTTTTATTTTAGGTATGGAAACCGAGGAAAAAGGGTATCACAAAAGGCTAGAACACAATGTATTGGAGGTTCTTAAAGTTTTATAGAAACTAAGAAAAGTGAAATTCCAAACTTCTAACAATTCTAAGGGATCTCCTTTTTTTCAACCTTTTCACTTTTCTTTTCCTTTTTGAGTTTGTCCTTTCTTTTTCCATTTTTCATTCCCATATTTTTTTCTTTCTAGGTCCCCTATTTTTCTGCTTAGTTGCTCTCTTAGTTCGTTGTTTATATACTTAACCTCAAAACACTTTAATGTAATATTTTTTTAACATTTAACTTCAAAGAAATTTATTTTAACATTTTGGCTCAAAGAGGGCAACTAATGGATATCATATATATTTTTTTCAATTTTAGGGGGCTTCAAGAAGGCCTAAATGCCTTTTTCATCTTAGGTTATGCAATCAAACACCATTTCATAAAGGTTACAAGCCAAGTTCTAGGATGCTCTATAAAGTGTGAATCACTCAATCAAGAAAGATAAGGGTTATGAATTTTCAGTATTAACACCCTTCCTAGGCTCAAAAGCTCACCATGCAATGTCAAATCAAAGAAAATATGGAAAAACATTTAGCATTTATTTGGCAAATACAAAGTTACCCTATACTTGTCTATATAAAGATCATTATTGAGAAAGAAGGGGTTCCTAAGATGCTCTATAATTCTATGTTGACGATCACCAACCAAGCAAACTTAAGTAATCACAAAAGACATTTAATGTTTATCCTATCACACAAACAAAACAAGAAAAAACAAATTTGTACACAAACTAAAATGTAAATCAAACAAATAAAGAAAAAGGGAGGGAAACCATCTATTCCTACCACTCATATGCTACCCTAGTAGGGATCAATTCATCCTTCTCATTCTTAACCACATTCAATCCTCTTTTCTTCAGTACTACTTGTACTGGACTCACCCATCTACTATTAGTGTTAACACCCTCAATTAACTATAGCTAGTTCCCAAACTGGAATGTCTTACTTAACTAAGGAGTCACTAATATTTGAGAAACATGGGAGTTTTTTTATTTGTGATCATCAGCACATAATTTTTAAATAAAGTTCATAACATAGATCAATTCTCCATAACAAGTGTACTTTAAAGAGTACGGGGCTCGCAGGCTCCAAATAACAGTTACTCCAAAACATCATAACATAAAATAAATGCCAGGACCTACAACAGTCTCGACACTAACAGTGAATATAGTAGTCGATGCCCACAGTCCATGTCCTCTACTACAGGTAATCCAAATTCTCCTCGTATTCACCCTGACCTTCAGCTGATGACCATAAGGAGAAAGTAGACATATAACACGAAAGGGGTAAGTATAAGCTTTGAACCCATATAATTCACATGCAAGAGCAGCTCTAAATATTTAACAGTCATATATGCATCAAACAATTAAAAATATTTTATAAAACATAACTCAGGACAACCGTACAGTATTAGGGAACATACAAAGAAAAAGTATATCAGCAGAGTTAGTCACATAGTCATGATATGCTATGCACATGTTAGGTTCATTTATTACTTGTCTTGATTTATTACTAGTATGCACTGGGGCCCAACTTCCATTTATCAATCTCATATACCAATATCCATGTACACAATAATCCCACCTTATCCTCCTTGCCCAACTAGAGCGACCGGAGCTCGCCTCGTTCCATTTTCAAAAAAAATGGTAAGGACTTATAGTCCCATTAATAACAAATCAATCACACATCTCATCAGAACGGGTACTACACCGTCATAGAAACCCTTGCTCTAAGTTTAAGTACACCAGAGTTTGCCATGGGCAGTTTGACATTGGGCGCGAATCCGAGCCATTGGAGGTCTGCCCTCGATGTTCTCCTAATATAGCCAACAGGGGATCGAGACGCTGATAAAAGTTTTGATTGTATTGAGTTTACTGAAAGAGAATCAAGTTTGTATAATATGAACTCAATGGATTGGATGTGCCAAGTTTAAACACAGAAGTTGTAATATAGTATAGTTGTCGTTCCACTGAGGAGGTGCTAGAATGAAGATCTTAGTTTGAATTGATTAGGCAGAAAGTTTCAGTTTTGATTTGTTGTGAATGTTGCTGAATGAAAAACAGTAAGTAACAAAATAACAGAGGATAGCACTTTGCCAAATATAACAGTAAATGATGTTGGAAAAATCAGTTTTGTAAAACAGGGATTGGCTTCATCACATCTTCACCTCTGTAAGCTGCATAAGTTTCCATATAAGTAAATTGAAAAGATAAGTTCTACGTCACAATCAAAGTCATTTGCATCGATCCCTCGACTACAAAATTCATAAGAATGATTTCCAAACCGCTGATCCCTCAGTCACTTTGGAAACCATTCCAGCATTATCGATCGATTGTTTTGACGTTTGTTGCGTTAGACGCCATCCCTGGCTACCTACTCACAACAAGCATTTCTTTCAGGGTCTGCTTTCAAAAGTCACTTCCCAGCATACTCAAGAAAACTTAGAACAAGAAAATAGTGATCAAGTACTTTCAGGCATTAAACGCAGAAGGAAATACAGAAACTTTATCAAATCTCATTACTCAATGAAAACTTACGACAGCATTACTTCAGTGTTGAATGGATTACAGCCAATCCCATAAGGGAAATTAGTTACTCATGCCTTGCATTTTCACCATCAAAGAAATGAATACAGAAAATGGAAAGTATGAAATGAAAAATACAGAGGATGAAATGATGTATGATGTGATAGGAGATTGATGATCCTGATGCCCTGTTTGCAGCTTGCTTTATAGGAGTTTTTGGCTCAGCTTCTCTTACCCACTTGCGTAGAACCCATGCGGCATCTCTCAGAGACTGGTGGAAACAGCAGAAAGTGGATGAGTTTGCATCGCATTACGGGTGAATAAAGAATTAAGAAACCCATGTTGTCTGAGTCACGCTTGAGCTTGATGGTCGCGCTTAAGCGTGAAGGGTTCTGATGCTTACTGATGGTCGCACGCTCAAGCTGAAATAACCACGCTCAAGCGAGACCTTAATATCCATTCCTCACGCTCAAGCGTGTAAAGCCTACGCTCAAGCGCCCTTCATGTGCCTAGTCACGCTCAAGCTTCCTTTAGTCACGCTCAAGCGTGCCTCATGCGCAGGGTCACGCTCACGCTCACGCTTGATCCCTTTCAGCCGCGCTCAAGCGCTCTTGTGTTCACGCTCGAGCGTCCCCTTCTCACGCTCAAGCGTGGGTAAGTCTGATGCTGCTTGTTGTCCTTCAATCCACGCTCAGGGTCACGCTTGCTCCTCGCTTGGGCGCTTTAGTCTCACGCTCAAGCGACGCGTTCTCCCGCTTGAGCGTGAGAGGGTCCTGAAGCTTCTCTGTTTTCTTTAGTCCTTCAACAAGGTTGCGTTCAAGCGTGCTCGAGGTTACTCTTAAGCGTGGGGTTCTGATGATGCTGAATCCTCTTGAATTTCTTTCAAGCTTTTGGAACCTGTCTTCAATATTTTTCAGAGCAAGCTTATTTACTTAACACATTATTATTTATAATAAAAATCATGCTCAATTTTATCAATCTAGTTAAGTATTTCAGGAAATGGATCCAATTGAGTCATGAATTTAATCACAAAATAAGCACTTATCAAACTCTCCCCAACCTAGATTTTTGCTTGCCCTCAAGTAAAAAGAAGTTTAGGAAAGGGAATCAAGCGTTCCAAAATCTAAGTTTCTGTTGCAGACAACAAGTTTAAAAGACAGTAATCTGAGTTAATGTCTAGGCAAATGATTTTCTTAATACCAATTCCTTGAAATGTAATGCACCATTACCTTGTTCATAAAGCATGTAACCCATTGCTGTAAGAATATAGAACTCTCATTATTTCTTACCATGTGTCTGTTTCACTCATCCATCATTAGAACTGCTCCGTTAACATTGGCCGTCATTTCTAGTAAAACCAAAATTCAAATGAATAGCAAGGATCAAAAGGTCTTTTAAGGATGTAATGAGGCTGGGCTAACAAGAATCTTTGGTTTTTCTTGGTTTCAAAACGCATGTTTAAAGAAGAGCATAAGTGTTTTTGGTTGATTTAGAAGGCTCCTTTTCTGCATTGAAACTTCAGAATTTTCTTTTGTTTTACTCCAGCTCTTTTATACAATCTTTAGAGAGCTTACTTATTCTTTCTGCATTTTCTTCTCCTGCCTCCATTTGTTTCATCTTCTTTTGAGAAAATTATTTTATGCTCTTTTTCAAGATGAACATGCAGGTAAGGTAGAATTTTTGCTTTTATGCTTAGCTCAGGGCAGAGAAAAATTTTCATGCTTTTATGGCTCAAAGATGGGCTGCCAAAAAAATCGGATATTTTTATCAGGGTAGCTTTTTGGCTTCTTGGCTAATTATTTTTCAAAATTGCCTTATCATTTCCTTGCTTGTTTCTTAAGAAAAAGGTTTAATTAGAAAATCAGTCAATGCTAATTTAACAAATTCAAATGAGGCTCTCAAGTGTTTAGATTTTTCTCACTTCTCATCAAGATATAAAGGTTACTTCCTTATTCTAACAGAAAAGGGTTCAAGTCATAAAAACAAGCAACAATACATGCATTCCAGTTCCTTGGTTCTTAATTAAGTCATTTTGCCTAAACAAAATCAGTGTTGTTGCCTAAAAACATTGTGCTGCTTAGAAACTTTTCTTTGTTCAAAAAGTGAAATCTTTGGTTGGGGTTTTCAGGGATGTTCAAAGTCTTTAATCATCAAAACAGGAATAATCAAAAACAAACAAGAATAATCACAGGCAGATAGGAATAATCACAGGCATATAATCTCAAACAATTTCTAAAGTGTGCTGTACTAAAGATAAAGTATGTACTAAAGGTAAAGTAAGGCTATAAATTGTCAAACTAAGTAGCAATTTTAATTGTCAAGAACTGAAAGCATTAAAAAGTTTCACTCTTCCTCGGATGAGTCCTCCTCTGTTCCCAATTCTCTTTCTGGAGGTCCCTGAGTTGAAGTTCCTGGCCTATCCTCCTGTGTAGCCTCACCTCCTCCCACAAACGGAGGCCTGTCCCCAGGCCAAGCAAGCAGGGCCTCAAACTGGGCAGGTGGCATCCATGGATTGTGTTGACCTGCAGGAATGCTATGATAAAGGCCATTGTGAACATGTAACAAACCTCTATGCTGAGCGTTCTGCTGGGCTAGGAGATGGCTGTTTAGAACTTTCAGGATGTGAATGCCTTGTAAAATCAGGTTGGCTTCAGTGCTGAGGGGGGGGGTGGGCAGGTGCAGTGCTGAATGTTTGCTGTGCTGCTTGTGGGGCATGTAGAGGAGGTGCATCAGTTGCAGGGAGTGCTGGATTGCTGCAGTAACGCTCAATGAAGCGTTTGTCTATTGAAGGCCTAATTGGTTTGAGGTCTTGTACCTCAACACCATGAGCTGCACAAAAATCAGTGATAAAGGCAGGAAAACCAAGACTCCCTTTTACCTTTTGACCTGCCTGGGAGTACTTCTGGTCAGAAATCACAAACTTGTGGATTTCATCCGATAGTACTTGGGCTAGATCAATAGAGATGTCCTCTCTCAGAATGCAGTATAGGAGATAACACCTACTAAAAATCAAATCAGAAACATGAGCGTTAGGTGCTATGTTAGCTAATAAGAAGGAAGTCCAAACTTGAGCAACAGTAGTCATGTCCCTTCTTAAAACTCTCAGTGGTGTCTCTCCTTGCCCCATTTGGAAGTGGTGTCCTGGAACACAGATAGCGGCTTCAAGGTCATGTGTGGCAATGAACTGGTTCCTTGCAACCATGGCAGCATATTCGCAGATTTCCCCTTCTCCTAAGGTCATGATGTTCCCCAGGTAGAAATTGATGGTGTCTCTGTCATATGAGAGCCATGTACCCCGCACATAGGTTTTTCGTTCCCCCCCTCCATCTCTTGTCCACGCGTTTGCATAGAATTCTCTTACCACTTCAGGGTCAAATTTCTCCCTTGGGTAACATACTTTTAGCCAATTTCTCCTTCTTATAATCTGCAGGAAGGCATCGCATTCTCCCAAGGCCAAGTCTACTTTCCTTTCTGGTATGAATGTCCAATTTGAGATGTCTTCATACCGCTTGTTGTTGCCTTGCTTCCTGAATCTTGGAGCATCATCTTGTTTATCTGTTCGTGGTCTTTTGCCCTTGTTCTTTCGGGAACTTCTTTTTGGGGAAGTGGTGGCAGGGGGATTTGGTGCAGTTTGCTTGGTTCTGGCCATCTGCAAGAAGGTTAAGAACCACTTTGCACTTAAAATACTTCCTTTTAGGACTTTTATCAAACATTCAGCATGCATTAAAAGAATGTGAAATAGAAAAGGGACATGCATTACAATGAAAGTGAAACACAAGAACCAAACCTTGAATGTCTTTCTCTAACAATTCAGGAACAACCAAGTATAGATCATAGCATTCATTAAACACAGAGAGAAATGACATCAACATGTGCAAAAAGAAAGGTATAAATCCTCCCTAACACATATGCTGTTAGTTCAAAAAGAGGATAGGGCAGTAGTTACCTGGAAGGATCCGAAAGTGCAAGAGAGAATGGCTTGCAAAATAAGAGTGCGACTTATGAAATGAGAGTGAAAAGACAATTATTGGAGAAGAGAGGCAGTTACAAAACTTAGAGAGTTAGAAGGTTAATGAACGGTTATGTAAGTGAGATAGTGGGCAGTTTCAAAATTCTGCATTTATTAGCATCAGGGGCTGTTTGCATTCTCACGCTTGAATTCCACGCTTGAGCGCAATACAACCACGCTTGAGCGTGATCGATCTGGATGCAAAGTTTGAGAATGGAAACTTCACGCTTGAGCACAATATAACCACGCTTGAGCGTGATCGGCCTGGATGCAAAGTTTGGGAATGAAAACTTCACGCTTGAGCGTGTTTTTGTCACGCTTGGGCGTAAGAGTTTCGCGCTTGAGCGCAGGTTTATCACGCTTGAGCGTGTGGGCATTGCTCCAAGGTATGCTTTCCTCGCTCAGGCTGGTTTTTATCTCGCTTGAGCGTACAACAAAGTTTTAATACCTGATGCTTTATTAATGTCTCGCTTGAGCGCATGTTTGAGCGCAGGTATGTTGCGCTTGAGCGCCAAAGTATCACGCTTGAGCGTGATCACCCATCTGATGCTTAGTTTAACTTCTCGCTTGGGCGCAGGGGTCTTGCTTTGAGCGTGTCAGCCTCTGATTGCTGTCCAGATCCTTTCGCTTAAGCGTAATAGGTCACGCTTAAGCGAGATCGGGTTTATTTTGTTGAAAATTTCTTTAGCAGAGGTGCCACGCTTAAGCTTGACTCTCACGCTTAAGCTTGATGAGGATGGTTTAGGACTTACCTTGGCTCGCTTAAGCTAGATTATCCACGCTTGAGCATGGTGATGTCTTCATGTCTCTCTGAACTCAGCCTCCAACTCCAGTTTTGTTTGCCTTTGTTTGAGACTCTTCTACAAGGTAAACAGAAACTTTTTTATTTTTTTATTTTTATTTTTATTTTTATTTTTGAAAAATTTTCAAAGAAATAAAACACAAAAGATTGGGTTGCCTCCCAATAAGCGCTTGTTTAACGTCATTAGCTCGACGCCTGAGTTTGATCATGGGTCTTTTAGCAGGATATCAGTGGCAACCTTCTCCACTTCTCCCCCTAAATAGGGCTTTATTCTCTGTCCGTTCACGACCCAAGTTCTTTCAGATTTTGGATCTTGCAATTCAATAGCTCCATAAGGTTTCACCTCCCTGACAATAAAGGGTCCTGACCATTTAGACTTGAGTTTTCCTGGGAATAATTTCATCCTTGAGTTGAAAAGAAGAACAGATTGTCCCTGGTGAAAACTTTTTTTCATGATGTGTCTATCATGGTAAACCTTCATTTTCTCTTTATAGATCCTGGATGAGTCATAGGCATTATTCCTCCATTCTTCCAACTTGTGCATCTGAATCTTCCTTTCTTCAGCTGATGCCTTTGGGTCATAGTTGAGGGTTTTCAGTGCCCAAAATGCTTTATGTTCAAGTTCCACTGGAAGATGGCAATTTTTACCATATACCAATTGATAAGGTGAAAATCCAGTTGGTGCCTTGTATGCTGTTCTATAGGCCCATAAAGCGTCATCTAACTTCAATGACCAGTCTTTTCTGCTTTGGCTGATTGTCTTCTCAAGTATCCTCTTAATTTCTCGGTTGGATACTTCCACTTGGCCATTGGCTTGAGGATGGTAAGGGGAAGTTACTTTGTGCTTGACTCCATAATGTTCAAGGCATCTTTGGAGTTGACTGTTGCAGAAATGAGAGCCTCCATCACTTATTAAAACTCTTGGGGTGCCAAACCTGCTGAAAATGTGTTTCTTAAGAAATTTGATGACAGTCTTGGCATCAGCTTTAGTACATGCCATGGCTTCCACCCACTTGGAGACATAGTCTACTGCCACAATTATGTACTCATTTGAGAATGACATTGGTAATGGCCCAGTAAAATCGATGCCCCAGCAATCAAAGACTTCTATTTCAAGGATGGCAGTCAAGGGCATCTCATGTCTTTTTGATATGTTTCCTGTCTTCTGACATGCTTCACAATGCTGCACAAAAACATTAGCATCTTTAAACAAAGAGGGCCAATAAAAACCTGATTGGAGGATCTTTGCTGCTGTCCTTTCCCCATTGAAATGTCCTCCATAGGGTGAGCTGTGACAGTGCCATAGGATGCTCTCAGCCTCCTCTTGGGACACACATCTCCTCAAGATGTGATCTGATCCAAGTTTGAATAGGTAGGGGTCATCCCATATGAATTGCTTTGCATCCCTTAGAAACTTCTTCTTCTGCTGCCATGAAAGGTCATCAGGCAGCATTCCAGCAGCTTTAAAGTTGGCCATGTCTGCAAACCATGGCTGTTCTTTCATCATCAGTAGCTTCTCATCAGGAAATTCTTCCTTCACTTCAGGTTGGAGCCGTGTGACTTCCTGATTGACAAGTCGGGACAAATGATCTGCAATGAAATTTTCGCTGCCCTTTTTGTCTTTGACTACTAGGTTGAATTCTTGCATTAGCAAGATCCATCTAATTAGTCTGGGCTTAGAATCAGGCTTATTCAACAGATATTTAATGGCAGCATGGTCAGTAAAAATAGTAATCTTGGAACCAATCAGATAAGGTCTAAATTTTTCCAGGCCAAACACTATTGCTAAGAGTTCTTTCTCTGTTGTTGCATAATTTGTTTGTGCAGGGTTTAAAACTTTACTAGCATAGTGTATAACATGAAAAATTTTAGCCTTTCTTTGTCCTAATACGGCCCCAACAGCATAATCACTGGCATCACACATTATTTCAAAATCTAGTCCCCAATCAGGGGCAACTATTACAGGTGCACATGTTAGTTTATGCTTTAGAGTTTCAAAGGCATGTAAACAAGAATCATCAAAAATAAAAGGAGTGTCTTTGTTTAAGAGATTACTCAAAGGCTTTGCAATTTTTGAGAAGTCCTTGATGAACCTTCTATAAAATCCTGCATGGCCCAAGAAGCTTCTGACTCCTTTTACATTTCCTGGTGGTGGCAATTTCTCGATTACTTCTACCTTTGCTTTGTCCACTTCAATACCTCTTTTGGAGATTTGATGTCCTAATACAATGCCTTCAGTCACCATGAAGTGACATTTTTCCCAATTCAAAACCAAATTAGTGTCTACACATCTTTTCAACACAATGGTCAAATTATTCAAACATTGATCAAATGATGAACCAAAAACAGAGAAATCATCCATGAAAACCTCTATGCATTTTTCCACCAAATCAGAGAAGATAGCAAGCATACATCTTTGAAATGTTGCAGGGGCATTGCACAATCCGAAGGGCATTTTTCTATATGCAAATACCCCAAAGGGACATGTGAATGCTGTTTTTTCTTGATCCTCAGGTGCAACTGCGATCTGGTTATACCCTGAGTATCCATCTAGGAAGCAGTAGTATGCTTGACCTGCAAGTCTTTCTAACATTTGATCCATGAAGGGTAGAGGGAAGTGATCTTTCCGGGTAGCAGTGTTTAGTTTCCTGTAATCGATACACATCCTCCATCCTGTGACTGTTCTTGTAGGGATCAATTCATGCTTCTCATTCTGTATGACAGTGATTCCTCCTTTCTTTGGAACAACCTGCACAGGACTTACCCAAGAGCTATCAGAAATAGGATAAATTATACCAGCTTCTAGTAATTTAGTTACCTCCCCTTTTACCACTTCCTTCATAGTTGGGTTCAAACGTCTCTGTGGCTGAGCAATTGGTTTGAATTCTTGTTCCATGTAAATGTGATGAGTGCAGTAAGCTGGGCTTATTCCCTTCAAATCTTCCAGCCTCCATCCAATCGCTGTTGAATGTTCCTTTAACACTTGAATCAACTGCTTCTCTTCTGTACCTGTCAATTCCCTATTAACAATAACAGGTTTTTGGTTATCATTATCAAGAAAGACATATTTCAAGTGTGGAGGTAAAGCTTTTAACTCCACTTTTGGTGGGACAACTTCTTTTGTTTCCTCAGACAGCCTTTCAAAGTGACTTTCTTTTTGAGTATCTTGCTTGTCCTTCTTGTCTTCCTCCATTGCTCCAATGTTCAGCTTCTCTAGTGGGTCTCTGTTGAACCATTCGTTGGTTTGTTCTCTGATGGTTTCTTCTTCAATGTCAATTTTGAAGCACTGTTGTTTGTCTTTTGGGTATTTCATTGCATCAAACATGTTGAAGTTTACTTCTTCATCTTGCACTCTTACTTTTAACTTCCCGTCATCCACATCAATGATTACTTTTGCAGTCTTCATGAAGGGTCTCCCCAAAATGAGAGGTACTTCTGCATCTTCTTCTATATCCATTATGACAAAATCTACAGGAAATACAAACTTGTCAACTCTTACCAGTACATCTTCAGCTATGCCATATGGAAATTTCATAGACCTATCCGCCAGCTGGAGGGTCATCCGGGTTGGCTTCACCTCAAGATCTCCAATTTTTTTCACCATTGAGAGAGGCATTAGATTAATGCTTGCTCCCAAATCCAAGAGTGCTTTTCCTACTGGTAGAGTACCAATAGTTACTGGGATTGTGAAACTTCCGGGGTCTTTTGTTTTTTGTGGCAGTGCCTTTTGAATGATGGCACTGCAGCCTGCTGCAAGCTCCACTGTTTCTTCAGAAAATCTCTTCTTCTTTGTTAACAGCTCCTTCATAAATTTAGCGTAAGTTGGCATTTGCTCCATGGCTTCCACAAAAGGTATGTTTATTTGTAACCTTTTGAAGATATCCATAAATCTTGCAAATTGCCTTTCCTTGTCCATTTTTGAAGGGTTCTTTGGATACGGCAAGCTCTTCAAGTGTGGTGTTGGGTCGTCCACCTTCTTCTTCCCCTCTTTTATTTCTTTCTTTTTTTCTTTTTCAACTTCCTCCTTCATATCATTATTCTTCTTTTCACTAACTTCCTCTTTTGTTTCTTTTTCTTTTTCTACTTTTTCTTCCACCTTGTCATTCTCTTTTTGTCCAATGACCTTTCCACTTCTTGTTGTGATTGCTTTGCATTGCTCCTTTGGATTTGGGTGTGTATTAGCTCCAAATTGAGAGTTGTGATGCTCTGCAATTTGGCGAGCCAATTGCCCCACTTGTGTCTCCAGGTTTCTTATCGAAGCATCAGTGTTCTTTTGGTTGGTGATTGAGACCTGCATGAATTTTTCTAGAGTGTCCTCTAGTTTTGATGTCCTTTCTGTCAATGAAGGACCTTGTTGATAAGGTTGCTGTCTGTTGGATGTGCTTGCTTCTTGCTTCCATCCACCATTTTGACTATTCCTCCATCCCTGTGAAAAATTATTGGGGTAAGTATTGTTATTGAAATTACTTTGCTTACCTTGGTTATTCATATAGAGGATGGATTGGTCTCCTTGTTCTCCTTGGCAGTGTCCATTCTGATGTTCTCCTCCACAAAAGTCACATCTCATTTGTGCTTGTTGGTTTCCTGTAGAGGACTGTACAGCATGCAGTTGTTGCGGGAGTTTTGCCATTTGCTGTGTGAGAACTTCAATTTGTTGTGTCAAAATCTTATTTTGAGCCAAAATGGCATCTGTTGTATTAAGTTCCAACACTCCCTTCTTTTGGATTTGTGTTCTGTCATGCTGAGCCTGGTAATCTGTGGATGATAATGCTTCAATGATCCTTGTAGCCTGTTCTGCATCCACTGTCATCATGGTTCCTCCAGCTGCTGCATCCAAAATCATTTTAGTATCACCCTTTAAACCACTGTAAAAGATATTCAATTGGGCAATATCTTCCAGTCCATGGTTTGGGCATCTTCTGAGGAGAGATTTGAAGCGTTCCCATGCTTCACAAAAGGGTTCATCATGGCTTTGTTTAAATGTTGTGATATCTGATTTAGCCTTGATGAATCTGGATGGTGGGAAGAATCTGTGTAGGAATTTTTCCTCCACTGTCTCCCAGCTGTTCAAGCTTTGATTTGGGTGTGACTGGAGCCATTCTTTGGCTTTTCCTGCAAGAGAAAAAGGAAACAATCTTAGGTATGCTGCCTCAATTACTTCCTGTTCAAATCCCATTGTTCCTACCAATTCATAGAATGTTGCCAAGTGAGTGTAAGGATCTTCACTGGACATTCCATGAAATTGATGGGAACTAATTAAACTAAGGAAAGCAGGTTTCATTTCTATAGCCCTGATTGTATTTGGTATAGCAATGCTTGAGTAGTGTCTAGGTCCTTGTTGCAATGTGTAATCTCCAAGTGTTCTCCTTGGTGGATTTTGATTGTTGCTGTTGTCCTCCATTGTAACAGAGGAAGTTTGTCCTTCTTGAAAGTTCTGCTTTGCTTTCTTGATTTTCTTGAGGAACCTGTCTATCTCAGGATCAAACGCAAATTGTTCTTTTATGCCTTGTCCTCTCAAGATCATAAATCAAGAACTCACAGTAGCAAGGTTAAAAAAAAAATAAAAAAATAAAAAACAAATTACAAACAAGTTTATTTACACTGTCTTGTCAATTCAATGCTAAAATATTCAAACTTAAATCACCTCCCCGGCAACGGCGCCAAAACTTGATAAAAGTTTTGATTGTATTGAGTTTACTGAAAGAGAATCAAGTTTGTATAATATGAACTCAATGGATTGGATGTGCCAAGTTTAAACACAGAAGTTGTAATATAGTATAGTTGTCGTTCCACTGAGGAGGTGCTAGAATGAAGATCTTAGTTTGAATTGATTAGGCAGAAAGTTTCAGTTTTGATTTGTTGTGAATGTTGCTGAATGAAAAACAGTAAGTAACAAAATAACAGAGGATAGCACTTTGCCAAATATAACAGTAAATGATGTTGGAAAAATCAGTTTTGTAAAACAGGGATTGGCTTCATCACATCTTCACCTCTGTAAGCTGCATAAGTTTCCATATAAGTAAATTGAAAAGATAAGTTCTACGTCACAATCAAAGTCATTTGCATCGATCCCTCGACTACAAAATTCATAAGAATGATTTCCAAACCGCTGATCCCTCAGTCACTTTGGAAACCATTCCAGCATTATCGATCGATTGTTTTGACGTTTGTTGCGTTAGACGCCATCCCTGGCTACCTACTCACAACAAGCATTTCTTTCAGGGTCTGCTTTCAAAAGTCACTTCCCAGCATACTCAAGAAAACTTAGAACAAGAAAATAGTGATCAAGTACTTTCAGGCATTAAACGCAGAAGGAAATACAGAAACTTTATCAAATCTCATTACTCAATGAAAACTTACGACAGCATTACTTCAGTGTTGAATGGATTACAGCCAATCCCATAAGGGAAATTAGTTACTCATGCCTTGCATTTTCACCATCAAAGAAATGAATACAGAAAATGGAAAGTATGAAATGAAAAATACAGAGGATGAAATGATGTATGATGTGATAGGAGATTGATGATCCTGATGCCCTGTTTGCAGCTTGCTTTATAGGAGTTTTTGGCTCAGCTTCTCTTACCCACTTGCGTAGAACCCATGCGGCATCTCTCAGAGACTGGTGGAAACAGCAGAAAGTGGATGAGTTTGCATCGCATTACGGGTGAATAAAGAATTAAGAAACCCATGTTGTCTGAGTCACGCTTGAGCTTGATGGTCGCGCTTAAGCGTGAAGGGTTCTGATGCTTACTGATGGTCGCACGCTCAAGCTGAAATAACCACGCTCAAGCGAGACCTTAATATCCATTCCTCACGCTCAAGCGTGTAAAGCCTACGCTCAAGCGCCCTTCATGTGCCTAGTCACGCTCAAGCTTCCTTTAGTCACGCTCAAGCGTGCCTCATGCGCAGGGTCACGCTCACGCTCACGCTTGATCCCTTTCAGCCGCGCTCAAGCGCTCTTGTGTTCACGCTCGAGCGTCCCCTTCTCACGCTCAAGCGTGGGTAAGTCTGATGCTGCTTGTTGTCCTTCAATCCACGCTCAGGGTCACGCTTGCTCCTCGCTTGGGCGCTTTAGTCTCACGCTCAAGCGACGCGTTCTCCCGCTTGAGCGTGAGAGGGTCCTGAAGCTTCTCTGTTTTCTTTAGTCCTTCAACAAGGTTGCGTTCAAGCGTGCTCGAGGTTACTCTTAAGCGTGGGGTTCTGATGATGCTGAATCCTCTTGAATTTCTTTCAAGCTTTTGGAACCTGTCTTCAATATTTTTCAGAGCAAGCTTATTTACTTAACACATTATTATTTATAATAAAAATCATGCTCAATTTTATCAATCTAGTTAAGTATTTCAGGAAATGGATCCAATTGAGTCATGAATTTAATCACAAAATAAGCACTTATCAGACGCCAGCTGTTTCTTCAGTGTACCCACCACTGTATGCTCTAGGGGATTACTCTAACATCCCTCCTCAACTCCAATGTAACATGCAATATGCTCGTTTTATCATTAGGGTGCCCGAGTACTAGACGGAGCCTTGCCCACTCGATGTATTTGCCCTTAAAACGTGTAAACTGTTCACTGTAAAATCTTTTCGTGTAGTGGACACTGGGGACCAAGGCCTAAGTGCTACCTAAATCATTTTTCCTGGAAGCACGTTGGTTTCTAAATAAGACTTATAATAAAATTTCTAGAACTAAAATATCTAATTCAGTTTTAAATCCCTTTTTTCTTAAAAGAATATTTCAATGTATATTTCTTAGTTAAACTTTTCGGGAGTAAAATTTTCTAACATATTTTATTTTTATTCTAAAAATATGATTTTATAATTAGATATTAGTTTAAGAAGAAGATAAGAACAAAGTGCATTTCTTACGATTTTTCGATTCTTTACCAATGTCGTTCTGTTGTATTGACTTACGACGAACGAATTAAATTGGTTTTGACTCTTTAAAATTTTCTAAGACTTTAAGTAAAACATTTTCTCATGATTTTTGTAATCCTTTCTAGTCCTATATTGGAAATAAAAAATCTCTTTAGTTAAACCAAAGACAGAAAATTGCTAGTTCTCGTTGTTTACTAAAAATTTTGTCTTTGTCAAATTTTATCTAGAAAATTCCGAATTGAGTAATTCCAAAGTCAAAAGTGTTTAACTTTTAAAATAATAATTAAATATATTAAATTTAAACACTAATTATATCCATAAACAGCCTCTACATGAAAAGGTATCAAGGTGCCAAAGTTTGTTGTTTTTGCTTTCGTAAAAACGTGTTTAAGGACAAATCGCAAGTTGGAAATTCTTCAAACCAATTTTACTCATTTAGGTATTTTTCTTATGTTTAAAATTCACCTCTCATACCATAAAATACACCTCCAAAACAGTGTTGCCAAATTCCTCCGTTTGCCCATGAAAACACATTTTATTTCGTTTCTTACTTGTCGTTCGCGTCTAAACTCAGGTCCTTTTTAAATCTTTCATTTAATATCACATTCACACAATTTTTTGTGATTAAACATAGTACTAAAACAGAAAAAATACAGCATCCCCATCATCTCATAATTTACCAAAAATTAAACTTTAAACGTTTTATAAATCATTTCCTTAAATTTCTAGCATATCACACAATTATCATATGTGTAAGCAGTTAATTTCTTAATTTAATAAAAATTTCCAGAATTAAATATTCATCTAAAAAAGTCCATTTTTATCCATGAAAATCCAAAGATCAAGCCATGCAAACAAATCTTAATCATTAGATCCCTTTAAGCGAGATTTTACGTTAAAATCCATGAACTTCAAGTTATTTAGCTTAGGGAAAATTTTCCCAACAGCGATATATATTGAGTTTAGGAATTCATACTCATTTATTAAACATACTAAATCTTTTAATAATCTAGTAACACCATAAGCAACCATTAATATTCAAAGAAACATAATATTTTAGCATTTTCGTCGACATGCATGCACTAAGAAATTTTTTTACAACAATATAATCAACAAGTTAGTGACTTTATAAATTAAACTTCATAAAATCAAAGATTTAATCTTGATCATGGTGCAACCATGATACCACCCAAAAGATCACACAAGTTTTTCTAAAATAATTTTCATGATTTAACCTATAAGATGAGGATCTTTAAACCAAGGTATAAATGTTAGGGACATTTATACCTCACCATGCATGTGAAAAATAGAGGTTTAAAATAAGCCAATACTCCCCCCTTAATTTCGGCCTCAAAGAAGAAACATCAAGAGCTCTAGGCTTTTCTCCAAGATCACCTTTTGTTGCTTCACCAAAAGAAAGGAGAAGGTGGATGGTTGGGGGATGGTAAGTGACGTGAAGATGATGATTAGAAGGAGTAGAAAATGTAGCTGTTTTTAGAAGGTTTCAAGAGAAGGTGAAGTGTTTAGGAGGCGTTATCTCTTGCATGGAGACTAGGGGAGGTAGTAGAGTGGTTTGGCGTTGAGGATGATGGGTGGATGATGACAATTTAGGTGAATGGAGTAGGAGAAAGGAGAAGAAAATCTTGCTAGAATTTTTACAATACTTAGAGAAAGGATACCAAGAGAGAAAAATTGTTGTTTTTATGAAAAGTGAAGATTTGCATGGATCTCCCTTAGTGGCTAAGGGATCCCATGGCCTTGAGTGAAGAGAAGAGAGGTGTCAAGTGCAATTCATGCAATGCTAGGTGTCAAAGGCAGCTGATGGAGTAGTGAGGAAGGAGTTTGCATGGGCTTGGCAAGTGTCCAAGGCTTGTAGCAATGTAATTGGTCCATTTGCATGCATGGATGATGTGTCAAGCAACAGGGGCAGCAACTTGTTTGAGTTTTTAAGGGATGTTGTGGGATGAATTTAGAAATATCCCAAACATGAAAGTTGTAGGTTTTTGTCTTATCTTTAAAATGGTATATGGTACAAAAATATTTATCAAGAAACGAGTGAGGTATGGCCCATTCACAAAAAAAGTGCACAACTATTGCGAAATTAATGTTTCTTACAAGAAATAATTTTCTGGGAAAAATTGGTGAGGCATTGGCCTTTGTGTATTACATCAAAGTTGTAGGGAATTGAGTTTAGAAAATTTTGGCGAAAGAATCGTTTGATTTCATAGTCATACGAGTGAGAAACACAAAAAATACTAAACATAGTGTAGGCTGCCACTAGAAAAATGTGAATCAGTGTGGTATTTTAAATTCTTGGATTTATTGAGCAAGAATTGGCTTTCATGATCAACATCAAAGTTATAGATAATTTTGATACAAAGACTTTGGGATATGAATGACGCGAATCCAATAACGGGAGAGGGAATTATGCTCAAAATACGTACAAGTGTGTAGTTTGGCCTATGCGGTTAACTTAAAAATGAAATCTTCGGGTTTGGGTGGCTTAAAACAGGCATCGAGCCATTTATGAAATTTACTAAACACAATGTGGGGATGTAATGAGGTAGAAATGACATGGCTCAACTACTTCGGGTAACCTCTTGACCAGAACCGGAGGAAATTGCATAATTTCACTAACTTAAAACAATAAGATTTAAATATTCCTATTAAACTACTAAACTCTCTTTAATTAATCAACCATTGTTATTATTATTATTATTATTATTACTATTATTATTATTATTATCATTATTCACATAATTAAAGTAAAGATACTTGCCTCTAAATCATCGAATCTTTCTAGAATATCAATTAGCTAACACGCAAGCAAGTTAGTTGTAGCCCAGCCATCGGTACACATAGAATTTATCACATAAACAAGACATCCGGTCTTAAGGACCAGCCATCGGTACACATAGAATTTATCACATAAACAAGACATCCGGTCTTAAGGACCCATCACACAAAATGAGGGTTGTTACATTAGCAATGGGGTAAATCACTCCAGCATCTAAAAGGTTAAGGACTTTTTTTCACAACCTCTTACATATTAGGATTAAGCCTCCTTTGGTGTTCCATTGAAGTCTTACTATTCTTATCAACAGTTATGTTATGCATGCAAAAGGATAGGCTAACCCCTTGAATGTCATCCATGGAATAACTTATGACTTTCCTATACAGCCTAAGCTATTCCAAAAGCTTTCTAGTTTCCTCATAATTCAGACTAGCATTAATTATCACAGGGTAAGTAGAGTTCGGTCTAAGAAATTCATACCTCAAAGTACTAGGGAAAGGCTTTAGCTCAACCTTATGTTTTATCACCTATTGGTCTAGCATTATCATCACCCTCTTGTGATGCCTTGTTGTCATCACCTCATGAAGTATTTGTAAAATTACTAGAAATGGACAAAGTAACATCTAGTGGATCATAAGGGAAGCTTTTTAGAGCTTCTTCCTTCACCACTAAGTCACAAATATCAATTTTATGACAATAACCCTCAATCAGTGATTTTTTCATTGCATCTTTAAGGTTAAACATTGTCTTTTGATCTCCTACACTAGGAGACAATTTCCTATTTTTGACATCAATAACCGCTCTTGTAGTAGTAAGGAACAACCTCTCTAAAATAATAGGGATAATGGAATCTACCTTTATCTTTAGAACCACAAAGTCGGCGGGTATGAAAAACTTACCCATCTTGATAGGGACATCCTTAAGGATACCCACTGGATATTTTACAAACCTATCAACTAACTGTATGGACATCCTAATGGGCTTCGATTTACCTAAATCTAGTTTCTCACAAAAAAATAAAGGCATCAGACTAACATTAGCCCCTAAATCACATAAGGCTCTATCAATGTTCATATTTTCTATCATACAGGGTATTAAGAAGCTATACGGATCTTGAAGCTTAGGGGGTAACTTCTTTTGAATTAAAATACTACACTCCTGAGTAAGTGCAACTATTCCATCTTCCTCAAGTTTTCTCTTATTGGACAAAATGTCCTTAAGGAACTTGACATAGGTTGGCATTTATTGTAACGCCTTAGTAAATGGCACATTAATATATAGTTTCTTAAGAACTTCAAGAAATTTACCGAATTACTTATCCAATTTAGCTTTGGCTAACCTTTGTGGGTAAAGAATTGAAGGTTGGTACGACTCTACTTTCTTCTTATTTTTCTCTACAGCTTCATGAAGATTGCATGTAATGACTACATCCAACTTGTCTAGATCACGTTCATCTTCTTTTTCCAGAGCTGAGTTTTCAACACTTTACCACTCCTTGGCATGACTACCTTGGTGTGGTTCTAACGCCCTTCTTCAGGTTTCCCGAGAAAAGTTCCCAAAGCTCTCTTGGAGTTTGAAGCTTGTTGGGCTATCTGGGTCTCCAACATCTTGTTGTGGACAACTATGGCATCCACCTTAGAGGACAAGCTTTTGATAGCATTAGTAAACTCCTTGTTTTTCATTATCTAATTTCCCATAAAAGTCTCCAATAATGATTCAAGTCTAGACTTTTATGTGGCATAAGACCCTTATAGGGATATATAGTTTCCTTGCCCTCCTTGGTTGAATGAAGCTTTGTTATGGAATCTAGGTGGACTCCTAAAACTGTTGCCATAGCTGCCACCTTGAAAACTCCCTATTGTATCCATTTGTTGCATCTCTGGCTCCTAGTTTTGGGGTAGTCCCAATTGACAAACACTAGCCATATGTCCCGTCTTACCACACAATTCACAAACCACATTAGAAGTACCTATTCTTAATTTGTTAAATTTTACTGACAACACTTCTACTTTTGTAGTAACTAAGGAAATGACATCAATAAAAAACTTACCTGGAGTTTTAGGAGGTAAATTCTTTCAGAATACCACCGATATGTATTCTAGGCCACCTTCTTGATGAGGTTATATCCTTCCTCCATGTTCTTACTCATGAGGCACCGTCAGCTATGACATCTAAAGTGATTCGATGGTTGGAAGTTAGCCCATTGTAGAAGATATATACTGTCTACCACCTTTGTATCCCATAATAAGGACACTTTCTAAACAGCTCTTTATACCTCTCCCAAGTATCATACAAAGATTTATCTTCCCTTTTCATGAAAAAGATGATTTGTTTCTTTAATTGATCAGTTTTGCTCCTTGGATAGTATTTATTGAGAAGATAGTTGATAATACAGTCTATGTGGAAATAGATCTTTCAGGTAGTGAATACAGCCATGCTCTCGCTTTATCCTTCAAAGTGAACAGGAAAAGCCTTAACGAATTGCATCATTAGATGCTCCGTTTACTTTTAGAGTGTCACAGTACTCTAAAAATACTTGAAGGTGAAGATTGAGATTCTCTAATGGTAATCCTCCAAACTAATTTTACTGCACCATGGAGAGAAGAAAGGGCTTTAGTTCAAAAATATTTTCCTTAATGATAGGCCTTGTGATGCTAGACCCTCTACACATTGCATTACGAAAAGCAAAATCTCTCAATGCCTAGCTATCCTGTTCAGCCATAGTTGTAGTTCATTCATGGGCAAGAAGTTGCCTCTGGTTACGCCTTTTAGCTAGGAGAGTGCGCTCGATTTTAAGATCAAAGTCTATATTGAGATAAACACTCCTCGTTCTTCACATAAAACACCTGTAAAACACAATAAAATAGACCAAGCATAGTATATATTTTTTAGGTTTTTCATGATAAATGAAGAAAAATAACTTAGAAAGAAAAATAAAAAATAAAAATAATAAAAATAAAGGCGTCTAGTCTAATCAAACCACAAACAATTAATATTAAGGGGAAACACAATCCCTAACAACGATGCCAAAAACTTGATACACTCACAAGTGTACGAGTATATCGCATAATATAAAAAGATTATCTTTTCCACACGGATTATGTACTCAAGTATTATTAAATACGATATTAACTATCTAGACAAATGAATCAAAGTGAGATTGCTTCAAAATTTAAATTGTCATAATTAAAAAGTGTGAAGGAATAGGTTTTGAGAAAATCAATTATGAAAACCTTAAAGAGTGTTAGAGGAGACTACCCGATGAAGGATTCCTCAAAAAGTTAAGGATTAGTAGTCTTTTTGAAAATTCGAAATTGAAAGGATTTGGTCTGATACATACGCGAGGAAGGTAATTAAAAAAGAAAGAAGAACTCCTCTTCTTTCTTTTATCACTTAGGAGCCGTGCGAGATGAAAGTCTCACAATCATTGAAGCAGGCCTGAGTACTGATGGGGTTATTGTAGCTAATTCAGATGACGTGTCTACGTGCCAGCCCCTAGAGTTGTCATTACCTTTTGACAAGGATTTTAAGGTGATAAAGAGTTCAGTTAGGCGTTACGGGGATTGTAACACCCTCAGTTAACTAGGACAATTCCTTCCACTAGATTATCCTGGTCAAGTGAGAGGTTATGAGTTTTAGAAAAATTTGGAAGTTTTTTTGTACAAGAAAAATTGGTGGAAGAGATACATCATATATACCACATGGTCATATACAACACATGGTTGCAATAGTAACTGTACATACTGAAAGTAAAGGGGCACGTAGGCTCCCATAAAAGAAAATAAAATTAACCTATCTTATTCATCCTTGGTCCAAGAAGAGTCTGGCTGATCCTCGATGTAAAGTCTGTGCCAATCTCCATGGTGTATGGTCCAATCCAAAGTCTGGAAAAATAGTGTAAGGGTGAGTATCTACTTCCACAATAATCGAAGAGTCGTCATCACTGACGTCCCTCCTACACAATCCAATTGGGTTTTCATACGATATTTCTTTCACCTTGGGAGTCCTACTCTGTCTTTTCCTTTAAGTCATCTATTCTAATTCAGTCTCATCAAATCACCCTTGAACATATTCCTCTCTGTTTTCCCCCTCACCACTAATTACTTTATACACAAGTATTAATTCAATCATAACAATCACAACAATCACAACTCATAATGCAATGCATGAATTCATTTCATTTATTCCAATCTTTTTCTTAACCATCATGATGCATATGGGCCTCTTTCTCATCATCACATCATATCAAAATCCATCCTGCCCAGGCTGCCCCTAGACACAACGTTTCCATACTAGCGTGACCAGAGCCCACCAAGTCCCCACATCACAATTCAGGGTATACATGGACTCACAGTCTCAATATCATGGATCTAAAACACATATCTTATCATAATAGGACTTGGCTCTCCATGGTCCTAGTGATACTGGTCTGAGTCGAGGTGCACTAGGATTGCATGGTTTCGCCCGGCATCGAGGCGCTACCTTCGAGCCATTGGGGGTCCCCTCCCGTTACACTCCCAAGATCTAACCTCAGGGATCAAACCCTCATATCCTTCAGCGTACCCCTCGCTGCCGGCTCTAGTCCACATTAATTTATATGAACATATGATGTATGTAAATACCTTCCTTACATTAATTCATTAGTCATTGGTAGGATCCTTTTAGGGACTCCATTTCATTCCTAACACTAGGTTGGTTTCATAAAATTCTTGATTAAACATTTTTCTTTAGTCATAACTCTTTTCGTATTTACTCAATGCACAAGACAGCTCATCCAATAGTTAGGAATGAAATAGGTCTGATTATCCACAAAACCTCAGGGTATATTGGCACTACAACGCCCACTGTCACATCAGATCCAGTTCGATCTCATCACATCATTTTCACAAATCAGTCACCTTAGGACCCTTTACAGAGACATATCTTTACTTATTCTTTTCTTATTTTTCTTTTAATGCATCATTCCAGTCTCATTTATTTACCAGACTATATTTTACACATAGTATATCATATCACAATTCTCACATACTTCATCATGCACATATATCATACGATCCAAATTCATACGTTCATATTCATTCAATTTATCATACACCCTCATCAAAGAACATATAGTTGACACACATTCATTTACATATGCAATCACATAATCATTATACATGTATCAAACAACAATCATCACACATCTTATCATACACATGGCGTTTACTATAGCAATAAGGTTTTATGAGTGCATATGTATTCGATTAGTTATATTGATTGCCTGCTTTAACTATTCTACCTCATTATTAGTCATATCCTTAGTATAGTTTTCCTTATCCATAGATTATCTCTAGTTACTAAGTGATCTTACTAAGCTTATAGCTATATGAATTTGAAAATATATTTTAACCACTCAAGTTTTAAATATTATTGTATAATTATACTTATTCCCAAGAGTACTAGTTTAATTCATTTAAGGCGCCGATAACTTTTCATTGTCATTTACTCACTATCACCGATTAATTATTCTTTTAATAGCTCATATACTATTTAAGTGGGTATTTATCCTTACTAGATCCTACCGATAAATTTTAATATAATTACCTTTCCCTTTCTTCTAAACTTTGATCCTTAGTAATCTTCTCATTTTAAGTCTTATTATGCTCATAATAGCTACCTTTACGTGTGACACTATCTCTTATTTCTCCTTAACTCTAGTATTTTGAATCATTTATGTTCTTTAATTTATAATCATTCTAGTTAACTATTACCCAAACCCCTCTTACAATTTTTCCAAAATATTATTCTTCTAACACTTCACTAAGACTTCCTAAAATTCATTAATTTTTCTTTTTATCCTTTAGTATGAAATGTTATCTTTTGCCAACTCTATTCAACAATCGATTGGAATATTTTTCTAAAAATACTTTAAACTCTCGTTTTAATTTCTATGACTGTATTCCTAATTTATTCATTTACTTATAAGAAAACCCCCTTTTTAATTTTATGAAAACTTTCTTAGTGTTTTTCTTGGAAGTATATACACATTATGAAAACCCCCTTTTCTGGCTTATTTAATGATTTCTCCTCTTTAATTAAGAGAACTTTATTTTAACTATGTTATCCTTCTTGTTTTCCCTACTTTATCATATCGTACTTCCTAAGTCTATTGAGTGGTGCGATCTTGCTACTAACTCTAATGATTCTTTATAATATTCTAATTCTTATTTCTTAGTCACTTGTTGTAGTTACTCCTAAATCTCTTTTTATTATCATTATTTTATTCTTATTATTGTTATTTTACTAGTTCAATGTTGTTTAAAGCCAAACTATTCCTTTTTTAGTCTTATTCAATTATTACTTCAAGACTAAGATTTATTAGTAACTTGTAGCGAGCCCAAAATCTTTATTAACTCCTTTTTATGCTAAGTCTAAATTTTAAAGTCCATTTAATAACTCCTTATAATAAAATCCTTTAAGTTCTAGAAAAATCTATTTTTTTTAGTTTCAACTTAGTATTACTTCATTTAATTCCTCATTATAAATTTTCAATTAATCCATAAAACTTATAGCTTCTTAAAATCTTATAGTTCTACAAAACTTCATGATTTTGTAAAATCTCAAAATTCTTCCAAAGACTTATTAAAATGAAGGAAAAGGGTCGTAATGTCGTAAATCGGCAAAATCTCTCAAATTACGTACTTTGTCTAGAATTTTCTCTGGGGTCTTCATCACTGAATCCTAACATAAATTTGCGGGGATTACTGGAAAATTATAAAAACACTCAAAAATTTATAATTGATCGTATCGCCTAATCGAATCACTAGCGCGCCCTTACTATGACCTTAACTTTTGTTAACTTTAATTTTTGATGAAATTTAGCGAGACGTGCTAAATTTGAGGTGTTCTTTGTGAAAATCACCGGTACGCATAAAAATATTCAAATAAAATTAAATCACTATCGATAACGAAAAATTGCATCACTTCTAATCTAACTGTCAGATCGTCGTGAAACTTATAGAGGTTATCCCCAGATACCAAGGAGACGATATCAAGCAATTTTTAAACAATCAATAACGAAGCGAGACCCCCTTACCTTAGGGATAGCTCATGGTTTTAGTAGAGAAAAAGGAACCGGACGCCGTAAAAATTTTCGATCGTAATTGAACTCGTCACGGTGGCTCTCAATTGCTTCCGAGTCACTCTAAAACTAACATGCAGGGATTTTCAAGGAATCACTAATCACAGACAGTAAAAAAAATTCAAGACAACCATGCACTTGATCAAAATTAAAGGTTATTTACCAAAAATTTGTTGTTTATTTTTGAACCCTTCGTCCATCGTCGCCGATCGTTCCCGAAGCTCAAGATAGCTAACATGCATGTGAAATCAAGAGAGGGGGTCACGGTTTTCAAGCCTCAAACAGTGAAGAAACAACCAAGACAACATGTAAAATTCTAGTCTTGACAAGAAAAATAAAAGGAATCAAGAACTAAAAATTAAAGGTCCAAGATTTCACCTTGCTTGCCTAAATAGGTCACGGTAAGACCAAGGAACCTAGCTACTGAAATGGTGGCCTCTAAAGGATGAATTTAAAGCAATTTGATGGCTAAAAATGGAAGGGTTACCCACAGGTTTAGTAAGGGAAAAGAAGAAAATTTGAAGTTTAAAGATAGTGGTGTTTAGAGGTAATGGTATCATGAAATGGAGGAGGGATTTGTCGTTGTTTTGAGCATGAATGGTAGCTATAGGAGATATGATTTGGTTGTTGGAAATGAAGGAAATAAAGAGAGATTAAGAGGATTGTGATGCTGCAAAGAGAAAGTGGTGGTGGGATTAAGTGGTTAGGAGTATTTTTAGAGATTTAGATGGAGTTTTAGAGGAGATAAATGGGCTGCTTGTTGGATAAAGAGTGAAATTGAAATTTCTTTTCTAATTGGCAAGGATGAACGTGAATAAGGAAAGCATGACAATTTCTCAGGATGTAGGGCATGACATGATGATGGCTATGTTATGGTAACATGAATTAATGATGACAACTTGTTAAACAAGTTGTTAGGTCCTTGCAAGAGAAAGAGTCATTCTGAGGTTGCCATGTAGAAGCTAGGTGGCGTGATGTAGAGAGTGAAGGGGATAGGTGTTGCGTGCTAACGGTGATGGGAAAATAATTTAGGGTAGCGAAAATTAGGTACCCGATGAGCAACTAGTGACCTATCCAGAACATATTTAAAATAAATATACAATAATTCATGGAATGGGAATTAGGAAAAACTTCTTACACTAAAGTTGTGGATCTATGTTTTCTCTTTAAAACGAGCTATGGTACACAAAAAGTCATCATCAGACGAGGGAGATATGCACAAAATACTAAAACTGCTCTAGGCTGTGATGAAAATGGATTTCTGAATAAAATAATTTTCCTGGGAAAAATGGGTAAGAAATTAGCTTTTGTTCCCTTCATAAAGTTTGTAGATATCTTTCATATGAAATCATAGCAAAGAGAAAGGAGTCATTTCAATATTGTATAAGGGAGATATGAATTTTTTCCTAAAACTATGCACTGTGGTCACGAAATCGTAACAGGTCTGCAAAGATTGTGAAAACTGTACCGATTGGGAAGGATTCAGCCTTCAAAGCCTTTATAGAAAATGTAGAGAATTTTGTTACAGAGATTTTGACACCAGGTTTTGCAAATCGAAGGTTGCATGAAAGAGTTATGAATTTTTGAGTGAACCATGCGCAGGATAAAATGTCCAAATACTGAAATTTTGAGGTAGACACGCTTAATTGTTAATTTTGGAGTGACAGAGTGGGAATCAGAGTTTAGGGCTAGAAACAGAGGTTATAGGTCTTTTCAAAATGAAGAGATTAAGACCAAAATCGTTTGATTCTAAGATCGTATGCAAAAGTTATGTCCAAAACACTTAAGGTGTTCGGGTTGAGTTTTAAGGCGATTTCTAAGGAAATCGATTTATGGAAAATCGGGGTTAATAGAATCCGAACTGGGCTTCAACCTCTACAAGAAAAGTTCCTAAAACATTGAAACGAATCACCAAGGATAGATCGTGCTGCCATCACACATCCGAAGTATTTGCACGATCAAACGTAGAAGGTACTTAAGGCACTGGTCGTGCCCGTTGAATCGAACCAGTTATCCTCAATTTGCTACGAAAGGGTTCTAACAGGACTAGCTTCCCTATTGGTCTACTAGTCTCGAGCTGAATTGTCGAGACCTGGTCGCTGGCTGAGTCCCATAATTTAATACTGAGGAACCCGACAATATTTTATTATTTAACATATTTATTTTTAAATAAATAATTTGAATATGATTAAAATTTTGAAATTAATTAAATAACCAAAAATAAAATATTATCATAAATATTTGTATATTTTGAAAAAATTAATAATATTAACATTAATTTAAATATAAATTATTAAGCATTAAATCATCGTTATATGTTAAACTAGATATCATTAGTAAGGAATATTTATTAATTAAATAATTATCAGCTAATTAATACTCAATTAAATAAAATAATCAACGATATATTATCTTTAAATATTATTTATTATTACTATTCTCTCATATCTGTTCCTTTTCGACTATCAACACGTGTTCTAATCTTTCTTCTGAGTCTTTGCACTTCTCTGAGCTAGTTTTCTTACTGTTTATACTCTCTCTCGATATTTCTTTACCTCATACTAAATTTCTCAATTAGATTCTTTTTTCACTGTTTTCTCATACTAAAACCTCTCAGGGATCCGGCCAAAGCCGTAAGCTTTCTATAAAAAGCTTAACAAGGCTTCCTCAAGGGTCTCTGAGGGTCTCAGTTCTCGTCCTAAAAATCAAGGCTATTATAGGGATTTGCCTTGCCAACTGAGCAAGGATGAGTAAGAGGAGATCGTAGGGAAAAGAACTACTCCAATATATGATACATTGAGCCCGCATCCATAGCCTAAGCCCCCGAGAGGTCAGTGATCGCCCTCCCCTGAGTATGTCTCCTTAACTCTAGAAGAATAGGTCCCAAAAGAAGAACCTGAAGAGGATCCTGAAGAGGAACCTGAGGAGAAGCTGGTAGACATTGTAGGATAGGATCCCAGGGCCACTTTAGACACGACGCCCACGACCATCCTAGCCAAGCCCATATAATTTCATGCTCCCATGATAGAGATCGAGGTGAAGGTTTGATAAATTGCGCTTTCCCCGATGACCAGATTCGTCGTCAGAGCCGAGTGGGACCATTCATAGAGTTTCCTCTGCCATGTTTATAGGAGCTTCACCTATATGGATACTAAGGACATTATAGAGATGTCTCTGACAACATGTGACCTACTTCGAGCTGCTTTTGACACATCATAGACGTCAATCTAGACTGCCAAGACCTACAGCTAGTGAGGACCCTTCTAGCCTAGTCCTTTCAAAGGATGATTAGTTTGATTGTTATGATGTATATATTGTTTTGAGTTATGTCATGGGAGCCTGTATGGCCCTAAGTTCTAAGCATGCATCCTATGAATAGACCATGGTCAAAACAAACTTATATATATATAGCATATTACTTTATGTTATACACTTCTTTTGTAAAAAAAAAATTCCTTCTCAAAACTTTAAAATAATTGTGACTCCTTAGTTAACTGAGACGTTTTAGTATAGAAATAGTGAACTTAGGATGTCACACTAGACACCTTCATCATTACACAATCCATAAGCAAAAGCATGATGTGGTTAATTGTCCAAGATGTTTTGCATGAGTCAGGTGTTTTATGATTATCTTATCATTAAGTATTTTATGAATGTGAATGAGGGCCCTTACAACATCTTTTCAATCACCTTACATCATTTTTATCAGAGTTGTCCTATCACAATATGAATAATGAACACAACGCTTTTGTACTGGAGCGGTCAAAAGCTTACAAAGTTCACCAAAATCATATGTAAGGTAAGGGATACACAGGTCCAAAAATTTATAATTGTGATCAAACTCCAAAGAGTAACAGGAACATGGTACTACACGGCCTAGTGACACTGTTTCTAGTCAAAGTATACTAGGTTGGCCTACAGACTTTCACAACTTTGGACGCGATCCAGGCCATTGGGTGCCCGATCGAGTTATACTCCCAATATCTCATTATATGGATTGAAAAGATCACGCCCTCCAACATACTCTTTGTTGTATGCTCTAGTATTGAGTCCTAAATCATAATCTCCTAATGTAGATGATACATGTATTTACTCCACTTTATTTCTTATCTCTTATTAATCAAGTGTCAAGTAGAATCCTTACGCCTGGTGCCCTTTGTCCTTAATACACTGGGTAAACCTCCTTAATACATAACATAAATTCAAATGGAAGAGATATGGGATCTTAAGTCTTTGTGTCTAAGTCTTAGTTACTTGCTAAATGTCTTTTAGGAGTCACTAGTGCAAAAAGTGGACATAACAACAAGATATAATCATGGATTAGAGTGGATCAGTGATTAAAGAATGCACAATGGTATTTTTAAAATTATAAGGTAACTATATAATCACGGGTGGTGAACAACTGTGATTGTAGGTTCGGGGGGGGGGGTAACTATATAATCATGGATAACATCATAATCGTGATTGTATCCTAGAATATATAATCATGGTTTTATTTCCAACCGTGGATATATAGTTTAGGGTTTAGGGTATGTTCGTTGGGGGATATATAACCACAGTTGACTCTACAACCATGATTATATATTGATTGATACAATCACGATTATGGTTGTAACTGTGGTTATAGGGTTAATATTTAACCAGGGGTATTGTTGTAACCGTGATTATATATGTTTTTAGAAACTTCAAAAGCCGCACCTGATAGCCCTTTTTCACTTTCTCCTTCTTCTCTCGTGCTCGTCATTACCTCTAGTTTGTGCTTTTTGGTTGTCGTCATCTACTTCATTCACTTTCTTCTTCCGTTTTCTTTGGTTGCGAGTCGTCATCTTCGTAACATTATCTGGTAAGTCCTCTCCATCTGCTTATACTATATTAGTATATTTTGAAGCTTGTCTGTGTGTGTTTTCACTTGCCTAGTTGAAAAGGGTTTTCACTTGCCTTAAAAAAAATTTACTGGTCTTTTCCTCTAGTTTGTCCTTTTTGGTTCTTGTCGTCTACTTCGTTCAGTTTCTCATTCCTTCTTCTTTGGTTGTGAGCATTGTCTAGTAAGTCCTCCCCATCTGCTTATGCTATATCAGTTCCACTTGCCTTAAAATATGCAATGCGCGCATATACTGTGTATCTCTATGTCTGTGTGTCGAAGCTTGTATGTGTGCTCTATTTATGTTTATTTTACTTTGTCTTTGATGCTTATGCTATATCAGGATATTTTTTTAAAAAAAGTTGTTGGTAATGCTAACTTCACCATAATGTTGTCCAAGAGTTCTCACAAACTGCACAAGAGAGTTTGGTGTTTGAATCAAATTAATTTCTCACAAAGCCAATATATATATATATATATATATGCATTGTTCTGAACTGAAAATTGGTGGCCTGTTCTGTGTATATTGTTTGTGTTTTAAAGAATTGGTTTTCATTTGAATTTTTGGTAAACCTTGAACTGCATTAATTTCATTAGTCAGAATTATATATAATTTAGAATTTTATTTTAGTTTTGACTCTTGTGAATTGTTACTGGTTTCTGATTTGGAAGTTTTCACTATTCGAATATGTTTAATGATAAGGTTTGGTCACTATAAAATTAGCTAATTTTAGTTTTGCTTATCATTTATTTTGCTTTTGCTTACTAATTTTTTTATTAATGCAAGATGTTTAAAAATAGTTCACGACATTAGAGTTTAGAGTGTTATTGTTGATTTTTATTTTGAAGGGGAAAATAAAAGATTATCAAACTTATAAAGATAAATATACATAGGATTGAAAAATTAAAAGACATAAGTAGATTCAAAAATAAAAAAATCAATCTAAAATATTGACCAAATTGAGGTAAAATACAAATAAGAAAGTAAATGTATAAATAAACTTTCAATAAATTGAAGTTGTTAATACTAACCTAGTTAATGAAAGTTCATGTGATCTTATAATCCATAATCCATAATCCATAATCAAACTTCAAAAGTCTCATAATCCATAATCCATCATCCAAAACCATTATTCTACTTCAAAATAACATAAATTAAAAACATCATACTAATTACTAAATAAAAGTCCAAACTTTAAAAGGCTTATAATCCAACACCATAATCCATAATCCATAATCCAACACTATACTTCTACTTCAAAATAACACAAATTAAAAACATCATACTAATTTAAGAGAAAAGTTAAGTAAATTATTACACATTTTTAAGTATTATTTTTAATCAAAACTTACATTTCACTGTACAGTATATAATGTTATTTCTGTTGCTATTTGTTGGTCTCATATAATGTTATTTTTGTTGCTGTTGTATGTGTGGTTGTGAATCTTGCAAACTCGTAGGTTCATACTAGTTAACTAGTATGAAAGTTGCTTTGCATGAGTGAACCATAGTTCCCCATTTGAGATTCGACACAAATAGTCATTAAATTAATTAATTTCATCATTTGTGTTTAATCTTGGATAGTTTGGGATGAACAATTATTTTTAGATGCCGTTGGTATGTACAAGTTCAGAGTTATTTTAAAATCTGATAAAGTTTCGGTAACTTGCATTTTGTGTTGTTCTTTGGGTACATATTTGGTTGTAGTTGAATTTGATTTGACCACTCTCATTTTGAGTACTTAGAGACCAATGTGAAATGCTGCCGAAATTTGATTAAATTTTAAAATAACTCCTAAGCTGTCAATGACGTATAAAAACAATTGTCTTAGCACCTTTATAAAAAAAGTGAGATTGATCTTAGCACCTTGTAAACAATTAGTATGGATCGGAATTGGATAACTGCATCACACATAAGTCTAGAGTACGAGATTGGAGTTGAATCATTTATAGAATTCATAGAGAGGAATGTTGAGGAGGTGAATGGAAGGTATTTTTGCCCTTGTGTTAAATGGTTGACCTTGCGTCAGCTAGACTTGGAAGAGGTGTGAGAACATCTACTGTGTGATGGTTTTCTTCATAGTTATACCTATTGGATATGGCACGGTGAAGATGTGGTGGTGCCAAGTACCAGCTCTCAAACTGAAAACTGAAGCTTGATGCATGACACCAATGTCGACATGGATGACCGACTTGAGGATATGATCCATGATATGGGGGTAAAAGGTTTTAAGAGAGCTCATGTATATACGACTCTGTGTGAGGATTCTGAGAAGCTGTTGTATCCAAACTGCGTCAATTTCATGAGGTTATCAGCAGTTTTACGATTGTTTAATTTGAAGGCCATAAACGGGTGGATGGATAAAAGTTTCACTGACTTACTGAATTTATTGAAAGAAATGCTCCCAGCTGGAAACTCCTTGCCGAATCGTAACTATAAGGCCAAAAAGGTGTTGTGTCCTATGGGTTTAGAGTATACAAAGATACATGTATGCCCAAATGATTATGTATTATTCTGGGGTCTGTATGAAATGTTGCATCAATGTCCTAGGTGAGGGGTGTCACGGTATAAGAAGAAAGAGGCTGATTTTGATGAAGTTTGTACTAAAGGGTCTCCTGCAAAGGTGTTGTGGTATCTGCCCATAGTTCCAAGATTAAAGCGTCTGTTTACCAATGCAGATGATGCAAAACTTATAAGATGACATGCTGATGAAAGGGTTGTTGATGGACTACTTAGGCATTTGGTAGATGGATCATAGTGGAAGAAAGTGGATATGATGTTTCCGGATTTTGCACATGAACCAAGAAATGTTATGCTTGCACTAGCCACAGACGGCATGAACCCGTATGGGAACCTAAGCACAAACCATAGTTCGTGGCCTATTTTATTGTTTGTTTATAACTTGCCACCATGGCTATGCATGAAGCGGAAATATGTTATGTTATCAATGATGATTTTTGGTCCATGACAACCGGGGAACGACATTGATGTATATTTAACTCCATTAGTTAAAGACCTCAAAATGTTATAGGAAGACGGGTTTGATGTGTTTGACTGGTTTGCAGGGTAATCATTTAAATTGCGTGCCATGCTATTGTGCACGACCAATGACTTTCCAACGTATGGTAACTTATCCAGGTACAACGTGAAGGGTCATAAAGCTTGTCCTGTATGTGAGGAGGGAACTAGTTCTGTGTGGCTGCACCATGGTAGGAAAAATGTTTATCTTTGACATCAAAGGTTTCTTAAAGCTAATCATCTATTTTGTAGGTTAAAGAAGTCGTTCAACGATGCGCAAGATTTTAAAATGCCTCATCCATCACTATCTGGTCGCCAGATATATGAAAAGGTGAAAGATATTAACATGGTGTTTGGTAAGTGTGAAAAACAACCCACCACACAAAACAAATCGAAGAAAAAGTCAACATTTTTTATCCTACCATATTGGAAGGAGGTTGATGTAAGACACTGCATTGATGTAATGCATATGGATAAAAATGTGTGCGATAGTTTGGTTGGAACACTCTTAAACATACTCGGGAAGACTAAGGATGGCCTAAATTCGTGTATGGACTTGGAGTTAATGGGTATACATCAGGATTTGCATCCACAATCAAGGGGCAAACAGACATATTTTCCCCCAGCATGTCATACGTTGTCCAGAAAAGAAAAGAAAAGTTTGTGTGAATTGTTGCGTAGTGTGAAAGTTCTGTCTGGTTATGGTTCAAACATCAACACTTGTGTTTCCATGAAAGATTTAAAGTTAGTTGGGTTGAAGTCTTACGATTGTCATATGTTGATGCAACAGTTTCTACCTATCGCCATTTGTGACATTCTTCCTAAAAATGTGAGAAATGTCATAACAAGACTGTGTTTGTTTTTCAATGCCATATATTGCAAAGTAATCATCCTCGACGAATTAGATGTGTTGGAACAGGAAGCATCACTTATACTATTCAACTTGAAATGCATTTCCCACCTTCTTTTTTTGACATAATGGTCCACTTAATCATCCATTTATTAAGAGAGGTCCGTTTGTGTGGTCCAGTATTCTTATAGTAGATGTATCCCGTTAAGCGATATATGAAGATATTAAAAGGGTATATGAAGAATCAATGTCGTCCTGAAGCTTCGATTGTGGAAAGGTATATTATAGAGGAAGCAATTGAGTTTTGCACTGATTATATGTCACATGTTGAAAGCATTGGTATTCCGAAGACTCGTCATGATGGGCGATTGGATGGGAAAGGTACGTTTGGTAAAAAAATGAAGAGCATGCCACGTGATGATGTCCTTCAAGCGCACTTGTATATTTTGAACAACACGAACGACGTGCAATTGTATCTAACCACTCACAAAGAGCTAGTCAAGAGAAACAAGCCTAGAATGACTAAAAAGCAGGTATTGAATGAACACAACAAGACATTCATGTAGTGGTTCCAAATGACCGTTCTGAAAGATACATCTGCTTCTTCGACATTACATCGACTAGCACAGGGCCCCAACTTCGATGTCTTCACCTTCTATGGGTATGACATAAATAACTATTCGTTCTATACAAGGACACAGGATGACAAGAGTATAACTCAAAATAATCAATCGATGGTTATCAACTATCATCATATACAATTTATTCATCACAATATAACTAATAGTCGTTGCTGGCCAAGGCTTTCCATGACTACTATTTACCTTCCTTGAAAGCTTTGGTTCAAGAAACGATCTCATCCCATGATAATCCTACATCATAATGCTAAAAAGGAGACAACATGGGAGAGTGAGTTATACATTCAAAATGACAAATATAAATACATTGTGATTATATGTACATGCATTCAACCAACATGTGTGATTTTCTATAAAACATCAATTCATTATTAAACCATCATCAAGATATTATCTTAGGTATATAAGCCTCATCATTCACAATTCATGTCAAGCACAAGCACATACACAATCACATAGCCCTAGATTATTATGGGCATTCACAGTCATCATCATTAAGTCATTAAAATCTTTAATCAATTAACACTCTCTCAAGAGGTTCTCATCTCATTTTGGTCATCTCCATCTCAAATGCCATGCAACTATGGCTAATGCATATGTCAACTGTTTAATGCATATACAATAGATCCATTTCATTCACCCATGCACACATGGTATCTCAAGTGATTGCAACCACTTATAATCATCATCATATTGGTTTCCCACCTAGCAAGGGGTACTCCCTCCTCGTGATCCCAACCACGGGACATCATAGGAACTCACAAGCCCTTTTAATTTCAAGTACCAAGTGATCACAACCACTGGCTTATCATCATACAATCCTGCAGGATGTCTCATTGTGATCGCAACCACATGTCAATCATTTCATAATGGTTTCCCGCCTCGCAAGGGGTACTCCCTCCTTGTGATCGCAACCATGGATATTCATCCACAATGGTCCCCGCAGGGCCTTTCATTTCAATAACCAGGTGATCACAACCACTAGCTCAATATCATATCATCATCACGTTGGTTTCCGCCTTACAAGGGGTACTCCCTTCATAGAATTCCGTAGAATCTTTCATCATTGTGATCACAACCACATATTCAATGTTATGCCATGCCATGAATACAAAATGCAATAATGCATATGCCCATCTACCTCACAAGGATATCTCACCCTCTCACATAGGGATATATTTTAATTTGACATTTTTAATTAATAACATACAATCATTTACAAAGCCCCTCAAGGCATATCATTCATATACTTGACATCTCAATGGACAAAATATCATTCTCACATTAATCCATGCATAGAAATCAACAAGGCATTTCAAAACATAAATTCAGCAATCATCATTGCATCTCATACATACACGTCAATACTTGTATTAATCATAATGGCACTATGTAACATCCCGATTTAAAAATTTACTACCGAATGAAATTAGTGAATGAGTTAAAATTAATTGTAGATTAGAGAGCTAATGGTTAATTAATTAAGTGAGGGGCTAGGTTGAATTTACGCATGTGCCCCGGGTGTATAAAGAGGTTTAGCCTCCTCTCTACCCATGCATTCGCGTAAAACGTGAGGAGTGATTGAGAGAGCAAGAGTTGGAAGTTCTCCTCGAGGAAGATGAAAGCGTTGTTCTGCTCCTCCGTCTCTTCTTCTCCTCTCCTCTTCCTCGTTCTTCGTCTTCTTCTTCTTCCTTCTTTGTCGAACATGGGAGTGAGGAAGTTGGGTTGAGAGCTTCTCCTTCGGCGACTCAGGGACGACACTCTGTTCCTTCCCTGCTCTTTTATTTCCCTTCGACGACTTCTCTTTTTCTCCCTCTCCTTTGCTCGAGGCTGCCTGAGTCTCAGTGGAGATCTACACTACGAAGTGTTCGGAGAGGTTGGAGCATTCACCAGCGTTGTGATGGAGCTGCTCAAGAGAGCGAGCAGGGAACTGGGTGTCTTAGAAGCTTGGAAATCCCCACTAGACCGAGTAGAAGGTCAAGATGGTGCCCTGAGGGCTTGGGCCTCCCCGCTGATCTTGCATGCAGAGCTGTTTAAGAGTAGGAGTGGCTCAGAGTTCCTCCAAAGCCGAGTGTAATGGTGGATGACTGACGCAGGGTCGCCCCATTATGAATCAGTGAATGGGCTGTGCAGAGCAACCGATTGGAGCTGTAAGCCCTTGGAGCCTCTGGAATCTTCATGCCAGGTAGAGGGCGCTTTACATGTCAAATGCATGGTTTATGGACGGGTTCCGGGTGTTTTTCTTTCATGTGTTGTGTTGTGTCTGAGTGTGTTGATTGAGGTATTGTATTCGAGTAGGAGTGCTTGACACGCCCGGGTCTAGGATGGTTGTGGTCTGTCTAGTGTTGTGGTGATTCCATCCTTGAGTGCTTGTTAATATTTTTGAGATGCATGCTGTTGAGTATGAGAGCGCAGAGTGAATACATGTGTGCGTTAACATTATTGCCTAGTGCATGAGTTGAAAAGGGGGTTACTTGCTGAGTTCTATTTGTAGTTTATGTCTAAATGTATGTGAATGAGAATGCCATGATAAATTCTGAATGCATGAGATATGAGTTGTTACGCTGAGTCCCCATTTAGAATATTGTGTTGACATGCATGCTGATTTTATTAGGAACGTCGAGTGGTGTACTGTAATGTTGTTACCCTGATTTACTTGTTATGAGTTACTATGATAAACACTTGTGATGCTGTGATGAAATTATGGAATTCCGAGTGAATCTGAATGCTGTGTGGGATTGCATGAAATTGCATATATGAGAAAAGGGTGACCCGTGGAAGGTCAGGAGCCCTATGAGATGACTTTCAATTACAGATTCCTGGCTAGATCCGTGAGGGCCCGTGGTAGCCGAGGGAGCTAGAGTTAAGTCTCGAGACGTCTTTGGAAGACCGGTACAACACGGGAAGGGCTAATGGACGAGAGGCAGGGAAGGAATCTGTAACTGAAACCACTGTTTAAGTCGGATCCGCATGCATGTATGTAGGAGCATTGTTATTGAGATTGACAAGGTTGGTATAGCTTGGATGGCTGAATGAATCCTGACTGAATGTGAATGCGCGTACTTATATTGTTGATGAACTCAATGTGATTGTGTGTATATATTTGTATGTGTAAATGCTGTTGTGAATAGCATGATTAATATGACCATGATTAAGTGGGGTGAATTCCGACTAGGGAATATATGTGTGTTGGTACTGTGGCCGAGCGTGAGGCGATGTTATGACTGTGAGCCTATGTTATTGTGAATGATGTGAATTACTTAATCCTGACTGAATTGCATGAATCCGAATGAGTGATGTTACTATATAACTGAGAATTGGGGATTAAATTCGAGTCAGTAACTGTCATTTTATATGTAAAAGCTTACCCCTACATCATTTTTCAGTATGTGCAGGTCGGTCGGGAAATGATGTGAAGGACTCAAGTCCGAGTGATGTGCACTCCGACTGTTGAGTGCATGCCTTGTATATTTATATTATATTTAGTCAGTGTTAAGCCTTGGCCGGCTCATATAACAACGTTGTATAATGAATGTGAGTATATATGGAATCCGAGTGCGTGTTTACATATATATATATATATATGGTTTATATTGATATCATGTACTTGTATCGGATAATGGGTGTTGGTGAATAAATAATGTTAAGATGCTAAGTATTCTGAGTGTATGAATATATATACATACGTATAAGTTGTTATATTGATTTGATGTGTCTTTCCGACTGGAACGCGTTGTTGAATTATTTGAGAAGTGTTGATGGATGAAATAGTGTTACGATTAATGATTCCGTGTGAGGCTATGATGTTTGGTTTTCCCTTTTCGAGTGAAGAATACTTAAAGGGATTCTGAGAGAAAATCCTTTAGATGAACCCATTCGGTGCAGGCCTGAGTGGGAGAATTCCCGAGTAATACTAGACTTGATTATTCCAAGTGAAAAATATGTGTAGATCCCGAGTGGGAAAGAGTTTGGGTATTTCCGAGTAGAAATCTGATTGAACCTCTTCCGAGGGAAGAGTCGTTGTAATGGTGGAGATTGGAATATAATCTAAGTATGTGATATAAGTATAATCCGAGTGAACGAGGTTCCATATCCCGAGTGGTGAGTCGTAGAGCAAGTCCGAATGGGACTTACTTAATGTTTCCCCGAGTGAGTAAGGTATCATATGCCGAGTGAATCTGGAATGAATATTCCGAGTGGAGTAGGATGGTGGAGACCCCTTCTAAGTGAAGGAAGGTCTGTGTGTTCTCTGAGTGAGAGATGTGAAAATATACCGACCGACGGGTGTACGGTACACTCCCGATTGTGTTGAAGTTAAATATCCCAAGTGATGTTTGTGTAGGAAATATTCCGAGTGAGAAAGAGTTCTGGACCCCGAGCGGTAGAATTGAGGGAGTTGTTCCTGAGTGGTTTATACTGGTGACCTATATGAATGAAATAAGGAGCAGTGTAAATTCTCGAGTGAAGTATGAGCGTGATGATTTACCGGGTGAACCTACGTCCCAAATCCGAGTGAGGAATTACCTTGTACCTGTGTTCGCTCCAGCGAATTAGACTTAGCCCCTGCGAGTGTGAGTGGATAGAAGGCCTTTATGCTAGTTTCGCTTAAGCGAAGGGCTGTCCGCCCGAGCAAGTTGGTTACCTCGCTCAAGCGTGTTGGATCCCGCTTGAGCGAGTAAGCGTGGTTTGAGGGATTCGCTTAGGCGCTGATGTGTTTTCGCTGGACTGAATGGATTGGTTAAGCCTTATCCCTTCCGCTGATTGCTGTATGTATGAATGGCTTTTATTTTCCCTTGCCTTCCTCTTCTTTCTTCTGTGCTGGTTGTCCATTGGTTTATTTTTGTGAAAAAAAAATTCCCCCTGTTTTGGTAATTATTATTTATTAAATTAGGGTATTACATTTTGGTATCAGAGCAGACCAAAAGGTCCATGGCCAAGGTATGCTTACTGAGTGTAAGCGGTTGTGTGCGATATGACCGGTTGTCATCATTGCTGGTGGTATCCTTTCGGATTTGATATACGTTGAATTATGAATGGTGTGATTATATGCCTATGTGATTGTTTGAGATTGGGAACAAGGGTACTGCCAGGGGTATGTTTCCTAGGGAATAGAGATTTGTGACGACCCTGGCTGATTGTTCACGAAATACTGAGAAGTATTTCTAAGCCTGGTCGGTAAAGAGGAAATAGGATGATAGATATGGAAACTTTCATGTGTATTGAAACTGAATTAGTTGGTTCAGCCTCTTATGTAGGCCATGCTAATGGCCCATAGCCGAGGCATGCTGTCGGACGGAGTCGATCTCACACGTCTGAATTGATTGAATGAATAATATTGATGGAACCCCTAGAATGGTGTATTCAATTTAACCAACGGGTTATGCCATCGTGAAGAATAAGTTTTATATCCCTGACACGAGGACCCTGTATGATGTATATGGAATGAGTGATTGTGTAGTCTCCTAGGATGAAGAATTTGAGTATGAGATGTATATGTTAAGGAATTTTTGCTGGTTACCGTGTGTGAATTATAGGAGTTGCGGGCTATTGTAAGTGTGAATGCTGATTGCATGTGGTAAAAGACTATCTCTTTGAGCCTTGATGGTGTTTAATGCTGACTATATATGATGTATGTATTGTTAAGGAAAAGGTTGAATATATGTGATAGGTACCTGCATGGTGATTTCCGTGTGTGATTTATAATATGATGCATGTGATGTCTAAATTAATAGTGTGGAAGTGGTTATGATCGAATGATAAAGTCCTGCATGAAGTGTGGGCCGGTTATATTAATTTCCATGTGGGATTTTATATTAAAAAGTATGTGATTGCCGAGCGCATGTATGGTGTTATTGCTATGATGACCACTGTTATGAATAATAATGATAAAATGCATTGGATGCATGTATTGATATTGAATGCCGAGTGCATTGACGTTGGACGCCGGGTGAATAAGACTATATTCATCTGATTCGCCACTGGAAATGCTTGGAGCATATAGCGTAGGTGCTTAATACCGATCGACAATCAGATGAATATGTGTTGAAAGTCCTCGGGTTGGACTTGAGGCAGTGCCAAGTGCACTATAAAAAGACCCTGAGTTGGACTTGGGGTAGTGCCGAGTGCACTAAGCGTTGGACGCTTGAGGACCTTGGGTTGGACTCAAGGCAAGCCTACCGGGTTGGACTCGGGGCTGCCCGTAACACTTCCGTTGTCGCTTGGAGTGACTGTGTTACATGTTAGGGCAAACGGTTTGGTACCTGTAAAACGGCCGAATCAGCTTGGAGCTGGGCAAAGGCTTGGAGCCTACGTTGCAACAATAAAAATGGGTAACCGGATCTGGGTGAAATGAATGTGTGCACGCTATGATTGTTGTTGAGCTCAATGTGAATTGCATGAATATGTGGAATGTTATTTAGAATAACATGATTGAGTGGAATCTGATTGGATGAATATATGTATATTAATGTTATGGCCGGGTGCAATATGATGTTGTGGTTGTAATACATGCTGTGGTGAATGATATGAATTATATGACTGAGTGTGAATTTAATATTCCAATTGGATGATTGAATATATATATGTGTTGATGTTGTCGCTAAGTGCAAGATGAGCCTATGGCTGTGATTATATGTGATTATAAATAATGTAAGTAATATAGCCGAGTGCTGGCTGGATAGATTCCGATTGAATGATGCTTGAATGTATTTTGATTGAATGATAGTGTGTATGTTATTGACTGTTGGTACATATGTGTATATATATATATATATGATATTGTATGGTTTTGAGGTGGATAGAATCTAAGGAAGAAATAATTACTCGGTAAGGGTCGGAAACCGACTGTTATTATACCATTTTAGGGTGATAGTAACTGCTACTTGACGATTTTCATCAGGAGAGTTGCGCTAGCATATGAGTAATGATGAGGTGTGTGATTCATGTGTGAGTTGGGAGCCTATAGTCGTTATACTATTTTACAGTAGCGGTAAATTATATTTCATGAGTGTTGTTGTGTGACGTGCCCTACGTGGTGCATCATGATAATGTTGATGTGAATATGTGCTTATATATGTATGTGAATTGCCATTAATTCTTGTGAGTTAGTATTAGTTGAGTGAGTTGGTCGGTGTGTGTGAGAAGAGTGTAATGTATGCCATCCCGAGACGACCCTTTATACCATAGGCACTGTGGCAGTGTGCACCCTTGCAGCGACTCTACGTAATTGTTGTAACCCTATAGGAATGAGACGTCATCCTATAAGTTGGATACAGCAATTCGTAAGTCAGGCAGGTGAGGCTGTAACTGTTTATAGTGATGGTGAGTCTATCGGGCTGTTTGAGTCAAGATGAGAGTAGTATCGAGTGAACAGTAAGAGGTTGGGTGTCAAAACGAGGATGGAAGGTTTGTTCAACCTTGATGTATTGCCTCAGAGTGGATTAGAGGTTATTATGTATGAATTGGCCATTAAAATGATGATTGGTTATTGAGATTGATGGGTGATCGAGTTTGTCACTGGGATTGGAGGTTTTAAGAGTTTAGCCGAGTGGTATTGTGGATTAGTGGGGAAACCATGACCTTAGGCGGAGGAAATCTGAAAGGTGAGGATTTGCTCGGGAAAGGTTAGTATATTCTGAGTGCGAGAAAGTGGAGACAGATCCGAGTAAAATCTTTCTGGGAGAGAGGATTCCTGAGTGAAGTTATGGTGACCCTAGTAAGATCTCATAAAGAGGATCATTACCAAGTTAAGGGAATTGTGTCCGAGCGTGACACTTCTGAGTAAGGTTAGATTCGGGTGATATGACTCGGAGCATGACATTTCTGAATGGAAGGTACCATCTAGATGGTTCCCATCGTGTGAAAATTCTAAGTCTGTAGGATGTGCCCCTGACGAATCTTTACCAAAAGAACTTCTGGTTGGAATATGGGGCTATGAATAGGTAAGTCTCTGATAAGTGTTGAATAAGCATTGATTTCATGACTCATTTGAACCAATTTTGTAAAGATTTTTAGCTAAATTAAGGAATTATTGAAGGAAGTAAGCATGAATCCTCTAAACATTGTATAAAAAGAAATGTTGTGGAAAGCTGCAGGAAAGACAAAGTAAGCAAGCTTGAGCATGAAAGTTGGGAAACATGAAGCACCTCTCACGCTTAACCGTGAAGATTAGACGCTTAAGCGAGGATTAAACATGACTTAAAGGGAAACAGAGGCATCAGGACCCCTCTCACGCTCAAGCCTGGGGATGAGACGCTTGAGCGTGAGCGTGAGCGTGACCCTGCGCATGAAGCACGCTTGAGCGTGAATAAATGGAGCTTGAGCGTCACCAGGTACATGAAAGGCGCTTGAGCGTAGGCCTTACACGCTTGAGCGTGAGGGATGGATAATAAGGCCACGCTTGAGCGCAGCTGAAGAGGAGTAAGCGTGAGCAATGGTTTGCACCAAAAGGAAGGCCACGCTTAAGCGTGGGGATGATTCAGCTTGAGCGTGAGACAACCAAAAAGCATCAGAGCCTTTCAAGCTTGAGCGTGACCATCAAGCTCAAGCGTGACTCATACAGCATGGGTCTCTTAATTCTTTATTCACCAATGATGCGATGCAAACTCATCCACTTTCTTTTGTTTCCACCAGTCTCTGAAAGATGCTGCATGGGTTCTACGCAAGTGGGCAAGAGAAGCTGAACCTAAACTCCTATAAATCAAGCTTCAAACAAATCACACGACATCACATCATACATCAGATTCATCCTCTGTATTTCATTCATACTTTCCATTATTTCCTGTATTCACTCTGTTGATAGTGAAAATGCAAGGCATGAGTAGCTAAATCTCCCTTATGGGATTGGCTGTAATCCATTCAACACTGAAGTAATGCTGTTGTAAGTTTTTATTGAGTAATGAGATTTGATAAGTTTCTGTATTTCCTTCTGCGTTTAATGCCTGAAAGTACTTGATCACTATTTTCTTGTTCTAAGTTTTCTCAAGTATGCTGGGAAGTGACTTTTGAAAGCAGAATCTGAAAGAAATACTTGTTGTGAGTAGGTAGCCAGGGATGGCGTCTAACGCAATAAACGTCAAAACAATCGATCGATAATGCTGGAATGATTTCCAAAGTGACTGAGGGATCAGCGGTTTGAAAATCATTTTTATGAATTTTGTAGTCGAGGGATCGATGCAAATGACTTTGATTGTGACGTAGAACTTATCTTTTCGATTTACTTATATGAAGACTTATGCAGCTTACAGAGGTGAAGATGTGATGAAGCCAATCCCTGTTTTACAAAACTGATTTTTTTTCCAACACCATTCACTGTTATCTTTTGCAACGTTTACTCTCTGTTATTTACTGTATTCTTGATCAACATCATTTATAACAAAACAAAAACCAAACCATTCTGCCAAATCAATTCAAGACTAAGATTTTCATTCTTACACCTCCTCAGTGGAACGATATCTATACTGTACTACAACCTCTGTGTTTAAACTTGGCACATTCGTTCCATTGAGTTCATATTATACAAACTTGATTCTCTTTCATTGAACTCTTCATCTCAATAACACATCATCACCTTACACATCACCAAGTTTTGGCGCCGCTGCCGGGGAGGTGATTTAAGTTTGAATATTTTTAGCATTGAATTGACAAGACAGTGTAAATAAACTTGTTTGTAATTTGTTTTTAATTTTTAGTAACCTTGCTACTTTGAGTTCTTGATTTATGATCTTGAGAGGACAGGGTACAAAAGAACAACTTGCATTTGATCCTGAGATAAACAGGTTCCTCAAGAAAATCAAGAAAGCCAAGCAGAACTTCCCCGTAGGACAAACTTCCTCTGTTACAATGGATGACAACAGCAATAATCAAAACCCACCAAGGAGAACACTTGGAGACTATGCTTTACAGCAAGGGCCAAGACATTTCTCAAGCATTGCAATTCCAAACACTGTCAGAGCACTAGAAATGAAACCAGCATTTTTGAGTTTGATTAGTTCACATCAATTCCATGGAATGTCCAGTGAAGATCCGTACACTCACTTGGCCACATTCTATGAATTGGTTGGAACCATGGGATTTGACCAAGATGTTATTGATGCTGCATATTTAAGACTATTTCCTTTCTCTTTAGCAGGAAAAGCAAAGGAGTGGTTACAATCTCATCCAAATCAAAGTTTAAATAGCTGGAACATAGTTGAAGAAAAATTTCTACAAAGGTTCTTTCCTCCATCTAGATTCATCAAGGCCAAATCAGATATTACAACATTTAGACAAGGCCAAGATGAACCTTTTTGTTGAGGCATGGGAACGCTTTAAATCACTGCTCAGAAAATGCCCAAACCATGGACTTAAAGATATTGCACAGCTTAATATTTTTTACAGTGGTTTAAGGGCTGACACTAAAATGATTTTAGATGCAGCAGCAGGAGGAACAATGATGACAGTGGATGCTGACCAAGCCACAAGGATAATAGAAGCTTTATCCTCAACAGACTACCAAGCTCAACATGATCGTCAGCAAGTTCAAAGGAAAGGAGTCCTTGACTTAAACACCACAGATGCCATTTTAGCACAGAACAAAATTCTGACCCAACAACTAGAAGCATTGACCAAAAAGATAGCCAATCTTCCACAACAATTACATGCTGTACAATCATCACAACCAGGGCAACAACAAATGCCTGCAACATGTAACTTTTGTGGAGGAGATCATCTCAATAAGAACTGTGGCTCACAAGAAGCAACTGTATACTTCATGAACAACCAAGGAAGGTCTGGTAATTTCAATTCAAATTTTTCTAACCAACCGTTTCAGGGATGGAGAAGTAACCAAAACCAAGGATGGAAGCAAGAGCCCAGCTCTTCAAATAAACCATATCAAAATAATGGTCCTTCTTTGGTGGAGAGAACTTCTAGATTAGAGGACACCTTGGAAAAATTTATGCAAACTTCTTTAGCAAGTCAAAAGAACAATGAGGCATCACTTAGGAACTTGGAAACACAATTGGGACAACTAGCCCAACAACTTGCTGAGAAACAGAAGCCTCAATATGGAGCAAACACTAAAACAAACCCAATAGAGCATTGCAAGGCTGTGACCACACTGACTGAGGAAATAACTGAGGAAGAAGATGGACATGATACTATCATCTCTGAAGCAGTACCTCATAACACCAAAGATCCAGGGAGTTTTTCTATTCCTGTTACTATTGGAAATCTTTCAAAAAGTAAAGCTTTATTAGATCTTGGTGCTAGTGTAAATTTGATGCCATTATCCACACTTAAAAGTATAGGGGATTTTCCAGTAAAGCCAACAACCATGACTTTAAAAATGGCAGATCAATCAATAAAAACCCCTTATGGTATTGCTGAAAATGTTAAGGTCAAAGTTGATCAATTTGAATTTCATGAGAATTTTGTTGTCATAGATATGGAGGAAGATCCTGAAGTTCCTCTAATACTGGGGAGACCATTCTTGAAAGCAGCCAAAGTCATCATAGATGTGGATGACAGAAAAGTAAAAATTCGAGTGCAAAAAGAACAAGCTGATTTTGCTATTGAAGGTGCACTTGAAAAACAGAATGGAAGAAAGCCAAGGCGTGACTTAGGCAAGGAGGTGGAAAAACTCAACACTCTAATCCACCAGCTCCATGACCCATATTGAAAAATCTATCAGGCGTCAAGCTAAAGACGATAAACAAGCGCTTATTGGGAGGCAACCCAATCTTTTATGCCTTTTTTCCATAAAAATTTTATTTCTTAAAGTTTCTATTTACCTTGTAGATTGCTCATCAAGAGTACCCCAAATAAAAGTCTAAAACAAAGGCAAACAAAACTGGAGCTGGAAGTTGAATTAAGAGAGACATGAGGACATCACCACGCTCAAGCGTGGATAACCTCGCTTAAGCGAGCCAAGGTAAGTCACACACCATCCATATCAAACTTAAGCGCAAGAATCCAAGCCTTGAGCGTGGCACCTCTACAAAAAGAAGTTTTCAAAATAAACCCGATCACGCTTAAGCGTGACCTCTTACGCTTAAGCGAAAGGACCTGGACAGTAATCAGAGGCTACCACGCTCAAAGCAAGACCCCTACGCTCAAGCGAGAAAGTGAATTAAGCATCAGGTATGAAAAATTTTGTTTCACGCTCAAGCGAGACAAACACAAGCCTGAGCGAGGAAAATATACTTTGTAGCAATGCCCACACGCTCAAGCGTGATAACCCGGCGCTCAAGCGCGAGACTATTGCGCCCAAAGCGTGACAAAAACACGCTCAAGCGTGAAGTTTCATTCTCAAACTCTGAATCCAGGCCGATCACGCTCAAGCGTGGTTATACTGCGCTCAAGCGTGTCACTCTTGCGCTCAAGCGTGACATTCCAGCGCTCAAGCGTGAAATGCAAAACGGCCCCCTGATGCTAATAAATTAAGAAATTTGAAACTGCCCACTCTCTCACTCACATAACCGCCCATCAATCTCCTGACTCTCTAAGTTTTGTAACTGCCATTTCTTCTCTAATAATTGTCTTTTCACTCTCATCTCATAAGTCACACTTCTCTTTTGCAAATCATTCTCTCTATCACTCTCGGATATTTCCAAGTAACTGCTACACTATCCTCTTTTAAAATTTCAAGCATAGGACTACTATGTAGGGAGAATTGATACATTTCTTTTGAGCATATATTGAAGTCTGTAAACACCTTCTCCCTGTTTTTAATGAATGCTATGATCTATGTTTGGTTGTTTCTGAATTGTTTAGAGAAAGACGTTCAATTTCTTGGGTTTCAATTTCTTTGTAATGCATGTCCCTTTTCTGTTTCACATTCTTTTAACGCATGCTGAATGTTTGATAAAAGTCCTGAAAGGAAGTATTTTGAGTGCAAAGTGGTTCTTAACTTTCTTGCAGATGGCCAGAACCAAGCAAACTGCACCAAACCCCCCTGTCACCACTTCCCCAGCAAGGAGTTCCCGAAGGAATAAAGGCAAAAGACCACGCACAGATGAATAAGATAATGCTCCAAGATTTAGGAAGAAAGGCAACAGCAAGCGTTATGAGGACATTTCAAATTGGATGTTTATACCAGAAAGAAAAGTAGACTTGGACCTGGGAGACTGTGATGCCTTCCTGCAGATCATAAGAAGGAGAAATTGGTTAAAGGTATGTTACCCAAGGGAGAAATACGACCCTGAAGTTGTAAGAGAATTCTATGCGAACGCCTGGACAAAAGATGGAGGGGGAGAACGAAAAACTTATGTGAGGGGAACCTGGCTCTCATATGACAGAGACACAATCAACTTTTACTTGGGGAACATCATGACCTTAGGAGAGGGGGAAATCTGCGAATATGCTGCCATGGTTGCAAGGAACCAGTTCATTGCCACAAATGACCTTGAAGCAGCTATATGTGTTCCAGGACACCACTTTCAAATGGGACAAGGAGAGACACCACTGAGAATTTTAAGAAAAGACATGACTACTATTTCTCAAGTTTGGACTTCTTTCTTATTAGCTAACATAGCACCTAACGCTCATGTCTCTGATTTGATTTTTAGTAGGTGTTATTTCCTATACTGCATTCTGAGAGAGGACATCTCTATTGATCTAGCCCAAGTACTATCGGATGAAATCCACAAGTTTGTGACTTCTGACCAGAAGTATTCCCAGGCAGGTCAAAAGGTAAAAGGGAGTCTCGGTTTTCCTGCCTTTATCACTGATTTTTGTGCAGCTCATGGTGTTGAGGTACAAGACCTCAAACCAATCAGGCCTTCCATAGACAAACGCTTCATTGAGCGTTACTGCAGTAATCCAGCACTTCCTGCAACTGATGTACCTCCTCCACCTACCTCACAAGCATTCAGCACTGCACCTGCCCATCCCCCCCTCAGCACAGAAGCCAATCTGATTTTACAAGGCATTCACATCCTGAAAATTCAAAACAGCCACCTCCTGGCCCAGCAGAACGCTCAGCATAGAGGTTTGTTACATGTTCACAATGGCCTTTATCACAGCATTCCTGCAGGTCAACACAATCCCTGGATGCCACCTGCCCAGTTTGAGGCCCTACTTGCTTGGCCTGGGGACAGGCCTCCTTTTGTGGGAGGAGGTGAGACTACACAGGAGGATAGGCAAGGAACTTCAACACAGGGACCTCCAGAAAGAGACCTGGGAACAGAAGAGGACTCATCTGAGGAAGAGTGAAAATTTTTTTCATTTCTTGAAGTTTAAATTGCTATTTAGTTTTATTTCCAATTGACAATTTACAGCTTTACTTTAGCTTTAATACAACATACTTTAGAATTGCTTGTGATTATTATTGATTGCTTGTGATTATCTGCTTGCGATTTTATTCTTGTTTGCTTTCCTGTTTTGATGATTAAGACTTTGAACATTTTTGAAAACCCCAACCAAAGATTTTACTTTTTGAACAAGAAAAGTTTCTAAGCAGCAGAATGTTTTTAGGCAACAACACTGATTTTTTTTCTTAGGCAAAATGACTTAATTAAGAACCAAGGAACTGGAATGCATGTACTTTTGCTTGTTTACATGACTTGAACCCTTTTCTGTTAGAATAAGGAAGTAAGCAGTGAGAAATCTAAACACCTGAGAGCCTCATTCGAATTTGTTAAATTAGCATTGACTGATTTTCTAATTAAAACCTTTTTCTTAAGAAATAAGCAAGGAAATGATAAGGCAATTTTGAAAACATAGTTAGCCAAGAGCCAAAAAGCTACCCTGATAAAAATATCCAATTTTTTTTTTTGGCAGCCCATCTTTTGAGCCATAAAAGCATGAAAATTTTTCTCTACCCTAAGCTAAGCATAAAAGCAAAAATCCTATCCTACCTGCATGTTCATCTTGAAAAAGAGCAAAAAATATTTTTTCTCAAAAAGAGATGAAACAAATGGAGGCAGTAGAAGAAAATGCAAAAAGAAGAATAGTAAGCTCTCCAAAAAGGTATAAAAGAGCTGGAGGAAAATAAAGGAAAGGTCTGAAGTTTCAATGCAAAGAAGAAGCCTTCTAAATTGTTAAATAAATTAACCAAAAGCACTTATGCTCTTCTTTGAACATGCGTTTTGAAACCAAGAAAAACCAAAGATTCTTGTCAACCCAGCCTCATTACATCCTTAAAAGACCTTTTGATCCTTGCTATTCATTTGAATTTTGGTTTTACTAGAAATGACGGCCAATGTTAACTGAGCAGTTCTAATGATGGATGAGCGAAACAGACACCTGGTAAGAAATAATGAGAGTTCTCTATTCTTACAGCAATGGGTTACATGCTTTATGAACAAGGTAATAGTGCATTACATTTTAAGGAATTGGTATTAAGAAAATCATTTGCCTAGACATCAACTCAGATTATTGTTTTCTAAACTTTTTGTCTGCAACAGAAACTCAGATTTTTGAACGCTTGAGTCCCTTTCCAAAACTTCTTTTTACTTGAGGACAAGCAAAAATCTAGGTTGGGGAGAGTTTGATAAGTGTTGAATAAGCATTGATTTCATGACTCATTTGAACCAGTTTTGTAAAGATTTTTAGCTAAATTAAGGAATTATTGAAGGAAGTAAGCATGAATCCTCTAAACATTGTATAAAAAGAAATGTTGTGGAAAGCTGCAGGAAAGACAAAGTAAGCAAGCTTGAGCATGAAAGTTGGGAAACATGAAGCACCTCTCACACTTAAGCGTGAAGATTAGATGCTTAAGCGAGGATTAAACATGACTTAAAGGGAAACAGAGGCATCAGGACCCCTCTCACGCTCAAGCCTGGGGATGAGACGCTTGAGCGTGAGCGTGAGCGTGACCCTGCGCATGAAGCACGCTTGAGCGTGAATAAATGGAGCTTGAGTGTCACCAGGTACATGAAAGGCGCTTGAGCGTAGGCCTTACACGCTTGAGCGTGAGGGATGGATAATAAGGCCACGCTTGAGCGCAGCTGAAGAGGAGTAAGCGTGAGCAATGGTTTGCACCAAAAGGAAGGCCACGCTTAAGCGTGGGGATGATTCAGCTTGAGCGTGAGACAACCAAAAAGCATCAGAGCCTTTCAAGCTTGAGCGTGACCATCAAGCTCAAGCGTGACTCATACAGCATGGGTCTCTTAATTCTTTATTCACCAATGATGCGATGCAAACTCATCCACTTTCTTTTGTTTCCACCAGTCTCTGAAAGATGCTGCATGGGTTCTACGCAAGTGGGCAAGAGAAGCTGAACCTAAACTCCTATAAATCAAGCTTCAAACAAATCACACGACATCACATCATACATCAGATTCATCCTCTGTATTTCATTCATACTTTCCATTATTTCCTGTATTCACTCTGTTGATAGTGAAAATGCAAGGCATGAGTAGCTAAATCTCCCTTATGGGATTGGCTGTAATCCATTCAACACTGAAGTAATGCTGTTGTAAGTTTTTATTGAGTAATAAGATTTGATAAGTTTCTGTATTTCCTTCTGCGTTTAATGCCTGAAAGTACTTGATCACTATTTTCTTGTTCTAAGTTTTCTCAAGTATGCTGGGAAGTGACTTTTGAAAGCAGAATCTGAAAGAAATACTTGTTGTGAGTAGGTAGCCAGGGATGGCGTCTAACGCAATAAACGTCAAAACAATCGATCGATAATGCTGGAATGATTTCCAAAGTGACTGAGGGATCAGCGGTTTGAAAATCATTCTTATGAATTTTGTAGTCGAGGGATCGATACAAATGACTTTGATTGTGACGTAGAACTTATCTTTTCGATTTACTTATATGAAGACTTATGCAGCTTACAGAGGTGAAGATGTGATGAAGCCAATCCCTGTTTTACAAAACTGATTTTTTTTTCAACACCGTTCACTGTTATCTTTTGCAACGTTTACTCTCTGTTATTTACTGTATTCTTGATCAACATCATTTATAACAAAACAAAAACCAAACCATTCTGCCAAATCAATTCAAGACTAAGATTTTCATTGTTACACCTCCTCAGTGGAACGATATCTATACTGTACTACAACCTCTATGTTTAAACTTGGCACATTCGTTCCATTGAGTTCATATTATACAAACTTGATTCTCTTTCATTGAACTCTTCATCTCAATAACACATCATCACCTTACACATCACCAGTCTCCGAGTGAATTACCCCGAGGAAGAGTAAATACCCGAGAGGTAAGTTTATTCATAGATGTGTTCGAGTGGATGTTAGAGCTGCTGAATTTGAACTCAGATTTGCTTTCGGAATAGACTCAGATTCCGAGTGAGTTTTTGGTAAGTAGAGAGATGTTCGGTGTAAAATGCCTTCAAACCCCGAATGATCCCTTTTGAATGAGAGTTCCGAGTGACCTTTTCAGGGTGTAGGCATGGAATTGGCCCAAGGAATGGTTAGGAATTTGAGATTTTAGAACCGAGTGTGATGCCTGTAAGGGGGGGAGGGGAAATCCAGGCAGTTTGTGCTAATTGGAGCACCTTGAATCTCTTTTGAGTGTTTGTCTCGGTATTGTCAAGATGTATCATGGCTCAGAGGAAAGATCTTATGGACGGATGCTGAATATTCGAGAGTCTTATCCGAGATAAATCGAACATAGGTGAGTATTTTGTAGAATCGGTAATGTTGTTTACCGACTAGATTCTTCCCAACCGGTTAATTTGCATCCATAATATGCCTTATATGACATAATTTTGAACTTATGTTGTGTGTGGGTACGTAAGTGTATTAAATGATTCCTTAAAATTGGAGAAGCTGACGGTGGATGGGCACCGATTGGCGTTGAGAGCATAAGGCCGAACGACCAAGGAATTAGGAAGTGCCAATGGCTATAGTGAACTGGCAGAGTTGAATGGGAGTAACCTTACGTGGAAAACTGAATTTCGAATATGTTGAAGACTATGAAGAGTTGTTTTATTTATGCCGATTGGAAATTGCGAGGAGTTGCAGTCGGTACATGTCAGCAATATTCCGAGCTGTTTGTTGGGATAAGTTTGCGTTGAATTTCGAGGACGAAATTCTTTGAAGTGGGGGAGAATTGTAACATCCCGATTTAAAAATTTACTACCGAATGAAATTAGTGAATGGGTTAAAATTAATTGTAGATTAGAGAGCTAATGGTTAATTAATTAAGTGGGGGGCTAGGTTGAATTTATGCATGTGCCCCCGGGTGTATAAAGAGGTTCAGCCTCCTCTCTACCCATGCATTCGCGTGAAACGTGAGGAGTGATTGAGAGAGCAAGAGTTGGAAGTTCTCCTCGAGGAAGACGAAAGCGTTGTTCTGCTCCTCCGTCTCTTTTTCTCCTCTCCTCTTCCTCGTTCTTCGTCTTCTTCTTCTTCCTTCTTTGTCGAACATGGGAGTGAGGAAGTTGGGTTAAGAGCTTCTCCTCCGGCGACTCAGGGACGACACTCTGTTCCTTCCCCGTTCTTTCATTTCCCTTCGATGACTTCTCTTTTTCTCCCTCTTCTTTGCTCGAGGCTGCCTGAGTCTCAGTGGAGATCTGCACTACGAAGTGTTCGGAGAGGTTGGAGCATTCACCAGCGTCGTGATGGAGCTGCTCAAGAGAGCGAGCAGGGAACTGGGTGTCTCGGAAGCTTGGAAATCCCCACTAGACCGAGTAGAAGGTCAAGATGGTGCCCTGAGGGCTTGGGCCTCCCCGCTGATCTTGCATGCAGAGCTGTTTAAGAGTAGGAGTGGCTCGGAGTTCCTCCAAAGCCGAGTGTAATGGTGGATGACTGACGCAGGGTCTCCCCATTGTGAATCAGTGAATGGGCTGTGCAGAGCAACCGATTGGAGCTGTAAGCCCTTGGAGCCTCTGGAATCTTCATGCCAGGTAGGGGGCGCTTTGCATGTCAAATGCATGGTTTATGGACGGGTTCCGGGTGTTTTGCTTTCATGTGTTGTGTTGTGTCTGAGTGTGTTGATTGAGGTGTTGTATTCGAGTAGGAGTGCTTACAACGCCCGGGTCTAGGATGGTTGTGGTCTATCTAGTGTTGTGGTGATTCCATCCTTGAGTGCTTGTTAATATTTTTGAGATGCATGTTGTTGAATATGAGAACGCAGAGTGAATACATGTGTGCGTTAACATTATTGCCTAGTGCATGAGTTAAAAAGGGGGTTACTTGCTGAGTTCTGTTTGTAGTTTATGCCTAAATGTATGTGAATGAGAATGCCATGACAAATTCTGAATGCATGAGATATGAGTTGTTACACTGAGTCCCCATTTGGAATGTTGTGTTGACATGCATGCTGATTTTATTAGGAACGTCGAGTGGTGTACTGTAATGTTGTTACCCTGATTTACTTGTTATGAGTTACTATGATAAACGCTTGTGATGCTGTGATGAAATTATGGAATTCTGAGTGAATCTGAATGCTGTGTGGGATTGCATGAAATTGCATATATGAGAAAAGGGTAACCCGTGCAAGGTCAGGAGCCCTATGAGATGACTTTCAATTACAGATTCCTGGCTAGATCCGTGAGGGCCCGTGGTAGCCGAGGGAGCTAGAGTTAAGTCTCGAGACGTCTTTGGAAGACCGGTACCATACGGGAAGGGCTAATGGACGAGAGGCAGGGAAGGAATCTGTAACTGAAATCACTGTTTAAGTCGGATCCGCATGCATGTATGTAGGAGCATTGTTATTGAGATTGACATGGTTGGTATAGCTTGGATGGCTGAGTGAATCCCGACTGAATGTGAATGCGCGTACTTATATTGTTGATGAACTCAATGTGATTGTGTGTATATATTTGTATGTGTAAATGCTATTGTGAATAGCATGATTAATATGACCATGATTAAGTGGGGTGAATTCCGACTAGGGAATATATGTGCGTTGGTACTGTGGCCGAGCGTGAGGCGATGTTATGACTGTGAGTCTATGTTATTGTGAATGATATAAATTACTTAATCCTGACTGAATTGCATGAATCTGAATGAGTGATGTTACTATATAACTGAGAATTGGGGATTAAATCCGAGTCTGTAACTGTCATTTTATATGTAAAAGCTCACCCCTACACCATTTTTCAGTATGTGCATGTCGGTCGGGAAATGATGTGAAGGACTCAAGTCATAGTGATATGCACTCCGACTGTTGAGTGCATGCCTTGTATATTTATATGATATTTAGTCAGTGTTAAGCCTTGGCCGGCTCATATAACAACGTTGTATAATGAATGCGAGTATATATGGAATCCGAGTGCGTGTTTACATATATATATATATATATGGTTTACATTGATATCATGTACTTGTATCGGATAATGGGTGTTGGTGAATGAATAATGTTAAGATGCTAAGTATTCCGAGTGTATGAATATATATACATACGTATAAGTTGTTATGTTGATTTGATGCGTCTTTCCGACTGGAACGTGTTGTTGAATTATTTGAGAAGTGTTGATGGATGAAATAGTGTTACGATTAATGATTCCGTGTGAGACTATGATGTTTGGTTTTCCCTTTTCGAGTGAAGAATACTTAAAGGGATTCTGAGAGAAAATCCTTTAGATGAACCCATTCGGTGCAGGCCTGAGTGGGAGAATTCCCGAGTAATACTAGACTTGATTATTCCGAGTGAAAAATATGTGTAGATCCCGAGTGGGAAAGAGTTTGGGTATTTCCGAGTAGAAATCCGATTGAACCTCTTCCGAGGGATGAGTCGTTGTAATGGTGGAGATTGGAATATAATCTAAGTATGTGATATAAGTATAATCCGAGTGAACGAGGTTCCATATCCCGAGTGGTGAGTCGTAGAGTAAGTCCGAATGGGACTTACTTAATGTTTCCCCGAGTGAGTAAGGTATCATATTCCGAGTGAATCTGGAATGAATATTCCGAGTGGAGTAGGATGGTGGAGACCCCTTCTAAGTGAAGGAAGGTCTGTGTGTTCTCTGAGTGAGAGATGTGAAAATGTACCGAGCGACGGGTGTACGGTACACTCCCGATTGTGTTGAAGTTAAATATCCCGAGTGATGTTTGTGTAGGAAATATTCCGAGTGAGAAAGAGTTCTGGACCCCGAGCGGTAGAATTGAGGGAGTCGTTCCTGAGTGGTTTATACTGGTGACCTATATGAATGAAATAAGGAGCTGTGTAAATTCCCGAGTGAAGTATGAGCGTGATGATTTACCGGGTGAACCTACGTCCCAAATCCGACTGAGGAATTACCTTGTACCTGTGTTCGCTCTAGCGAATTAGACTTAGCCCCTGCGAGTGTGAGTGGATGGAAGGCCTTTGTGCTGGTTTCGCTTAAGCGAAGGGCTATCCGCCCGAGCGAGTTGGTTACCTCGCTCAAGCGTGTTGGATCCCGCTTGAGCGAGTAAGCGTGGTTTGAGGGATTCGCTTAGGCGCTAATGTGTTTCCGCTGGACTGAATGGATTGGTTAAGCCTTGTCCCTTCCGCTGATTGTTGTATGTATGAATGGCTTTTATTTTCCCTTGCTTTCCTCTTCTTTCTTCTGTGCCGGTTGTCCATTGGTTTATTTTTGTGAAAAAAAAAAAATCCCCCTATTTTGGTAATTATTATTTATTAAATTAGGGTGTTACACACTACGCCCATCAATAATAATATTCTAGGGCATGTTCAACAATAACGTCCCTTTTCATTCAACATTGTCATTTATCATTCAATATATGTAGTATCATTCATTCTTATTCATCATTATCACTTTTTCAAAATTCATTGAGTTATAATAACTCATTGCCATTCAATTGTCCCCTTATTAGTTCCATCGCTAATCAAGGTGTGTCATACAATCATATCATTTACTTTTCATCAAGATTCATAATATATCAATAGAAGGGAAGTAAACATGTTTTCATAACATAGCATAGGCATATACATACCTTGACATGGCCTTAAGTCATTCCCCAATCGCCACTAAGACACACCAAACACATACCCCTAGTGAATTCACTCGTTTTTACATAATAAAGGGGTTTTGGGAAACAATGAGCCCATGTTACATTTTAACATTGGGACACGAGAAGGGTTCATTTTTAGTCTTAAAAATAGAGGGACATATCATAAATATCACCTATTAGTCCCAATTTGACCACCATAAAAAGTTGGGTTCAAATCCCTCTGAAACTTGTATTTTTCAATATAGTGGGTTCGACATTTTACGCCTAATGAGAGTTAGAAAACTCCAATTAAAGTAAGACTAATTCTCGCACCTTTATAACACAATTATCTACACCTTTCAGGAAGAAGTAGGAGGCCAAAAATGCCATTAAGATGTCCAAACGGGCGTACTCGATTACAGAGTAAAGGTTAATCGATTACAATGCCATAATCGATTACAGAGAAAAGCATAATCGATTACCAAGCTCCTGTAAGTGGTACCATGCATAAAGTATTTTACCTAATCAATTACGAGAACTAGACTAATCGATTACATGGTCTCTGTTTGGTTCATAATCGATTATAAAATTGTATGTAACCGATTATCTTGGTTCTGTTTAGCTTATAATTGATTACAACCTGAGTATAATCAATTATGGTGCTACAAATAAGAAGGTAATCAATTAAGATAATCCATTCCCTTAACAATAGAAGCCTTGTAATCGATTAGGCTGGGGAGCTAATGGATTACACCCTATCAGATTGCAGAAATTATGCAGATTTTCAAAGGGAAATAAACTTCCCACCCACCTAAATATATGCAAATGACATCGGAACTCTACCAAATTTTGACACGAGTTATAATATATCATTTGTGACGTGTGGCCACCAATTTCACTCAAAAATTCCCAAAAATGAGGGACTTATGCGTATAAATGTGTTTTGCCCACTTTGAGGCATTTTAGTGCAACTCAAGGGCCTATTCCCAATGGAATTGGCCCATTCTAATTCCTACAAGTCATAAACTACATATATGGGCTATTGAAACTATCACATGCCATCAAAACCACATAAAACTCAATTTGACTCTATGAGTTCCTCAATTATGCATTATCTTTCAACCTTATCACTAATGCCATCATAATGGCCACCTCATTCAATGCCAAACATCCACATATATTCTCAATTCACAAAACATATACTTTATCTCCTCAAGGATGGTTCATTAATATGTATATATTTCAACCCCTCATGGGTTACTCATCAACTTATATACACATATATTATCATCAATAACCAACAATTTGTCATTCATAACATTTCACTATAAACATGGCAAGGCAAGCATGAGTATCATGATATACATACATTACTAATTATTCTACTCATGCATTTGGAATGTAAACTCCTCTCCTACCTCGAGGGAAGAACCGTAATGATTTGCACACTTTGAATGCTCCGCTATATTGCCCAGAATGCCATCTCCTATTAACACACATGCAAACACATGTACTCAATTTATGAGCCAACACAAGACATTATCATAAGTTTAAATAATTGACTCATCTCTTAGAGTTCAATATCAAGTCCTAGGCTTGTCAAAACACCATCTCATATACTTGTGTTAGGCTTTGGGAATTCCTTTCCCAAAACCAAGACTCTCTAAGTCTCAAAGGGTTAAACAAATCCAACAACAACAACATCAAGGCCCTTATCCATAAGGCATCCAATATCTCATATGAATCACTCAACTATCATCACAATTTATTTAAATCTGTTATAAGCTTCTTGGCCCCATTCAAGACCATCATCAATCAACAAACTCTTGAGATATTTATCATGGCCTAACTATTCATCAATTCAAGTATCCCTTATCAATGGTTTTTAACTATTATTATCACAATAACAACATCTCATATTCACTCTCAACCCAACACCTCTAACTATCATTCCTACATACATGCATATACTATCTTACACAACCTCATGAACATAGTTTAAAATATCATCAACCTCATTAATCAATCCCAATAATCCAAAAGATTCATTCCCTTCATATAAATCATTCTAGAGTATTCAAAACCATCAAAATCATCAATTTAGCCAAAACCCCCAATTCACCACACTTAAGGATTTTCATCAAAACTCAATAACCATTCCTAATAACCATCAATCTCCATCAGTAACAACACCCACACATTATCATGGGTTTTCAGTAAAAATCATTTTTCATGGCATTATTACCCATTTCCCCCAATTCCTATAGTCAGGGTTCCATTAAAATCCAACAATCACTACTACCAATTATCATCTTTCACCTCTAACCATGAAATTTTCGTATTCCCCTTTATACCCATCCAAAAACACACATAAATCACACCCCACCTTTGGGTTTTTCATGAAAATGGCTCCCATTCCTAAACCCAATCATAAGGCACTCTCCTAACCAAATAGAAACCAAAACCTAGGGCCAAAAACATCAAAAGAGTGGAGAAATTTACCTCAAGCTCCAAGCTATCCCAAGCCCTAGCATGTACATGAAAATGGAAGGAGAAAAAAAGAGCTTCCAAGCAACAAAATCACCTCCAAAATGAAGAGAATAGGCATGGTTGGTTGGGTATGGAAGAAGACTCACAAAAATTACGAGCTTTATAGAAGAAGAAAAGAAAAGAGAGAGCTTGTGTAAGGGAAAAGAGAAATGATGAAAATGAGGGAGATGGGAGGAGAGGATGCACGTGAAAATGAAGGAGAGAAAGGAGGAATTAAGTTTTAACTTGGTCCTTCATTAAGACATTTCTCGTTTTATAACAAACAGGATCTCAGTTCGGCTCAATACTTAATCTAAAAATTATTTCGAATATAAATTCAGATTCCCAATAGCCCTGACCAACGGCATCTCAATCAGATATACTTGGTCCGACACCCATATTTTAACCGGGTATAATTTTAACTTCTTAAATCTCAATAAATTATAAATATCCATAATAAATCCCAATTTAATTATTTCCAAAATTTTGGGACACTTATTAACCCATTTATAATTATTTAATATTTATTCCTTCTATTTAATCATTTTTATAAAATTCAGGATGTTACATATACATACTTGAGGTTTTCAAGTAGGGGCTTTAACTCTAATTTGGGTGCCTGCAAAACAGATGGAACTAACAAAGCAGATTTGGATTCTGTTGTTTACACCTCAACAATTTTGTTAGAGTCTTCTTGAAATCCTGCACTCAGGTTAGTGTATTCTAGCTCCTTATGGTTAACAGACATATCAAAAGATTTTGAATCAGCATGTATGTATTTATAAATTTCAGCACAAATAGCCCAAGTTTCAGAATCATTGCATGTAAAACAATTGTATGAATCATCCATGCATTCCAAATCAACATTTTGAGAGATATCAGAAAGATATTCATAAATCAATTCATCCATAATGTCAATATGAAAAACAGAATAATTTTCAGACGGGTGTTTCATAGCATCAAGAATATTGAATTGAACTCTAGTGTCACCAAATTCCATAGAGAGAGTTCCAGAATAAACATATATTTTGGTTCGGGCTATTTTTAAAAATGGTCTTCCCAAAATTATAGGAATAGGAATGTCAGACACACCTTCTTCCATATCAAGTATGAAAAAGTCAACTGGAAAAACAAGTTGATCTACCTGAACCAAAGCATCCTCTATGACTCCAGCAGGGTAAGCAGTACTCCTATTTGCTAACTGAATCACTACAATAGTAGGTTGTAAAGTTCCAAGAGACAGAGATTTGAAAACAGACATAGGCATAACATTTATTGAAGCTCCTAAATCTAACATGGCATTTTCAAATTTGTTATTGCCTATGATGTAGGGTATAGAAAATGTACCTAGATCCTTATATTTCTCAGGAATATTGGAAACTTCCTTACCAAGCAGTGTTAAAACATTTCTTGCCATGCTTATCCTCTCATTGCCATTCAATCTTCTTTTATGAGTACACAGCTCCTTTAGAAATTTGGCATACATAGGGACTTGTTTGATTGCATCAAGAGGTATATTCACTTCCACTCTCCTAAAAGTATCCAAAATTTCTTTGTCCACTTCTTTCATCTTCTTGCTTAGAATTGCTTTTGGTTGGAATAGAAGAGGGATATGAGGTGGGATTTATGGTGATTTCATCTCAGACTTCCTTGTGCTTGAAGAGGGTACATCATTCTTAACTGTTATGGGCACATCTATTTATTTCTTAGGTTCCTTAGGTATAGGTACTTCAAGGTTCTTACTTGATCTTAACTGAATTGCACTCACATTTCTTGGATTTGCAGCTGGTTGAGATGGTAATTTATCAGAGTTCTGAGACTGTAATTGGTTCAATGATGAAGCAAATTGCCCACTTTGGTTGCTCAAGCTTTGGATGGTAGCATCATTCCTCTGTTGATACTCCAAGTTTTGTACAACCATTTGTTTCACCAGTTCTTCCAAAGAAAGGCCACTTATGGATGGTTGAGGTGTTGGCTTTTAGAAGGTTTGTGCATGGTTTTGAAATGAGGGTTGGGGATTTGGTTGTTGATTTCCCCATCTCAGATTTGGATGGTTCTTCCAACTTGGGTTGTATCTGTTGGTGGAAAGGTCATGGTTTTATTGTTGTTGTTATAGTGAAGGTCTATTATGGTATATATTGGCTACATAAGCTTGGGGATTATCATCACCCTTCTCTTGTAGAGAAGGACAACAATCAGTGGGATGCTCTTGTGAAGTGCAAATGCCACACACTTTGGCAGTCATGGATTTTTGATTAACTGCCAATTGTGTGACCAGAGTCGTGAGAGCGTCAAGTTCGCTCTCTAATTTAATTCCAGATGAACTAAAATTTGAATCATATGTACTTTTGAAAGCATCGTTTCTTACACTGAATTGTTGAGAGTTAGATTCCATCTTCTCAATCAAGTTCCTCGCTTCAGCAGCAGTCATGTCTCCCAAATCTCCTCCACTTGCCGCATCTAACATGTTGCGATCAACGTGGTGTAGACCTTCACAAAAGTATTGAAGAAGGAGTTCTTTAGAAATTTGATAGTGAGGGAAGCTTGCACAAAGTTTCTTGAATCTATCCCAATACTCATAAAGACTTTCTCCAGAGAGTTGCCTGATTCTAGATATGTCCTTTTGAATTACAGTAGTTCTAGAGGCAGGAAAGAATTTTTCTAAAAACATTTTCTTCATGTCATCCCAACTTGTGATTGATCTTGGAGCAAGGTAGTAGAGCCAATCCTTAGCAACACCCTTAAGAGAATGAGGAAACGCTTTAAGATACACATGATCTTCTTGAACGCTTTAAGGTTTCATTGTGGAACACACAATATGGAATTCTTTGAGATGTTTATACGGATCTTCACCAGCAAGGCCATAAAATTTGGGTAACAAGTGTATGAGGCCAGTTTTAAGAACAAAAGGGACATCCTCTTCAGGATATTGAATACATAAACTTTCGTATGTGAATTTGGGTACAACTAGTTCCCTAAGAGTTCTTTCACACGGTGCAGCCATATCAGAAAAACTAGCAGTTGTACTTTCAGCAGATTTAGATGAGATACTATCACTATCACTATCAACAAAGTTATTATTAAATCTAGCTTCTCTAACTAATCTATGAAAAGGTCTATCAATTTCATGATCAATTGAATGCAAATGCCTAGATGTTGTTGAAACATCCTTACTGAATAAAAAAATAAATCCAAAACAAGGGAAAATTTTTCTCAAAATAAACCAAGCAGTCGGATAATTTAAAAACAACACAAAGTCAAGGAAGCAAAACTGACAGCGGAATACAAGCTTCAGCGAGCCCTCACAAAACGTTCACTCGCTCAAGTGAGATCCAACTCTGCTTGAGCGAGACAGCCCAACACGCTTGGGCGAACACTCATTCGCTTAAGCGAAGCTAGCCTAAAAAGCCTTTCATCCACTCATACTCGCGGGAGCGAATCCTTATTCGCTAAGGCGAGAAGCCCCACTCGGAAATTCCCATTACTCGGAATCTGGGGTCCCATCCATTCGGGAAAACAACCCCCACCAACATGCCTCCCTCTGAAGCCCATATTTAATTCCTTATGTTTATCCACATAGGTCACACATATAAGATCCACTCGGAAAAGAATAATTATTCCATTCGGAATCCATAAACTTCCCTCACTCGGAATAACTCCCAATCAAATACCACTCGGTACATTTCAACCTTAACTCATTCAAAATGCATTTTACATTCGTCACTCGGCATATATTTACTTCTCTCACTTGGGGAACACATAGATCTTCCTTTACCCTGAAGGGGTCTCCACAATTATACTCCACTCGGAATATTCTTTAATGATATAACCTACTCAGACTTGATCCAATCTCTCACCACTCGGAAGGGGATTTGTGTCACACCTCACTTGGATTTACCTTAACTCCCTCCTTCACTCAGAATTACACAAGTTCTAGTTATTCGATAGAATATAAGGTACCTACTTGACATTCGCCTGCCACATTATTTACTGATCAGGATTAAACACATAACATCACATGTATATATATATATATATATATAAATTTGGTGCCGCTCTCAATACTAAGAGAGTTTAATTCTAACATATCCAGACAAAATATTATATACAATTAACAACACTAAGAGCCGGCCAAGGCTTAACAACACTTTTTACACAGTATGTACAATTATATACACGTCTGCTGCACAGTACGCCTTATAGAACAGGAGCTCTTCCATCATCCATCACTCCGAGTGACGTCCACTGAATTATAGCCACAGCACGGGTGAGCTTTTACATATAAAATGACAGTTATTGACTCGAAAATCCTCAGGTCTTCCATTATGCAACATCACATCTCAATCAATTATAATATGAACTGCCATTCAATATGTCTACACATAACAATAACATGCAATCGGAATTCATACATTTAACATACAACTATATAGAACATATTACTCCCAATACATACACATGCCACGCAATGAGTTCATCAAAAGTATAAGAGTATTCATATATAATTGTATACATATCCATTACAGTCGGATCTGACTTAAACAATGGTTTTTAGTTACAGGTTCCCTTACTGGCCTCTCGTCCATTAGCCCTTCCCGCGTGGTACCGGTCTCCCATTGACGTCTCGAGACTTAACTCTAGCTCCCTCGGCTACCACGGGCCCTCACAGGATCTAGCCAAGGGTCTGTAGCTGGAAATCATTCCTTTGGGGTTCTTGACCTTCCACGGGTCACCCCGTTCCTATACATGCAACTTATTTGTTTTATCAGCGAGCATCCTCGATTATCAAGCACATTCCACGTAACCATTAGAATCATAACCGATCCAACACAGTTCCTACACTCACTTGTCAATCGTACTAGCATACACAACAACCAAACAGTTCATGTTTATAACATTTCAGATGAAATCAACCAACAGCCACTCATACATATCCTCTCGGTATTAACAATAATAGGAACATGCATCACACGCGTTTATGTGTAAAATAACTATCAGAACTCAGCACAACAACCCTGAATACATGCATGTAAATGTGTAACTGCTAACAGGACTCTACTACCACACATATGGTATCCAAAGATTGACAATCACGCATTGCACACAGTCATCATAAACATAATCGCACACACGTAAGGCATTACGTTCACCCGGTACCGTCCATAAACCATGCATTTGACATGCAAACGCCCCCTACCTACTAAAGGGACTCGAGAAGCTCCTTTGTTTCTCGACGTTTGGTCCGATGCTCTGTTTGCTTCGTTCACCACTCTCACTCGTTCAGTCTCTGTCGAACACAGTCGTACCCCTTAATCAGCTTGGGAACGGGAAGCTATTCTTCTTCCACTTCGACGATCGTCCTTCACCAACTGAGGGAACTCTGAATCCCCTGCAACACCGCTGTCACGAGTTTACAGAATAGAGAACAGAGGAGAAGAAGAACAAAGAAGAAGAGAAGTAGAGGAAGAGGAAGTCTTGAGGAATTAGAGTGAATGGACAGTAGTGGGTTTCTGGACGCATGTACACCCGAAGAAATGAGGAAGTGGGATGGGAGAACGTGAAGCAGTAGCTCTTCACGTGTCACACACACAAATCACAATCAATCAACCATTAATTTCTTAAGTTAAAATTAATTAATAAATAATTCATGCTTGTGTAATTATTTTTTAGTTTAGTGGCTTAATCACATTCGGTAATTAATTTTTAAATCGGGATGTTATAATTCTCCCCCTCTCAAAGAATTTTATCCTCGAAATTCAATCGGTAACTTACCTTAAATAAACAACTCGAGGTACTGCTGCCTCATGGTATCCTCGTGTTCCCAGGTATAAGAAGTACACCCGTTCTGCTGCCACGCTACTTCAACCAGTTATACATCCTTGCTCCTTAAGCGTTTTACCGACCGGTCCACAATTCTAGTCGGTATAGCCACGGTGGTCAAATCCTCTTTGATCTCCACCTCATTATCCGGCATTTCGTGAGTGGAATCGGGTAGATACTTCCTTAGTTGAGACACATGAAACACATTATGCAATTGGGATAGGTGAGTCAGTAATGCTATCCGGTATGCCACAGAACCGACCTGTTCTAATATTTTATAGGGTCCAATGTATCGGGGGTTCAACTTCTTACTCTTCAAGGCTCGTCCGACTCCTTTACTCGGTGAAATCTTTAGGAACACCCTATCTCCGACTAAAAACTCAAGTGGTTTGGTTCGTTTGTCATGATAGCTTTTCTGCCTGTCCTGAGACACCTTCATCTTTTCCCTAATTACTTGGATCTGTTCTGAAGTTTGTTTCACAATTTCTGGCCCCAACAGCAAACTTTCACCAGTTTTCGACCAACAGAGTGGGGTTCGACATTTCCGACCATACAGTGCTTCATAGGGTGCCATGCCAATGCTGCTGTGGTGGCTGTTGTTATATGTGAATTTGACCAGAGGGAGGTATTGCTCCCAACTACCACCGTGCTCCAACACACACGCCCTCAGTAAGTCCTCCAAACTTTGTATCGTTCACTCAGATTACCTATCCAACTGGGGATGGTAGGCGGAACTCAACCAAAGCTTCGTGCCTAACTCCTGGTGTAGGTTTGTCCAAAACCGGGATGTGAATCTAGGGTCCCTGTCCGACACGATAGAAGTCGGCACAACATGCAGTCGGACAATTTCTCGGATATAGATCTGGGCTAATTTCTGTAACGGATATCTCATGCTCACAGGCAGAAAGTGTGCAGTTTTCGTCAATCGGTCAACAATGACCCAAATGGCATCATAACCCGCTCGGGTTTTAGGCAATCCCATTACAAAGTCCATAGCAATTGAGTCTCATTTCCATACGGGGATCTCAAGGGGTTGCAACGCACCATACGGCTTCTGGTGCTCGACCTTTGATTTTTGACAGACGATACACCGAGCCACATAATCCACTATATCTTTCTTCAATCCGGGCCACCAGAATTGCAGTTTTAAATCGTGGTACATCTTCGTAGTACCCGGGTGAATGCTTAACAGGCTCTTGTGGGCCTCATCGAGTACCATTCTCCTTAATTCTCCTTCACCTGGTACATATATTCTGCCCTTCACTCGAAAAATTCCATCCGATCCTTCGATTAGAGACAATTCTTTACCCTTAGCCTGAGTCTCCTTCATCTTAGCCAAGTAGGGATCTGACTCCTGCTGTTCAAATATCAATTTCAGAAACTCATTGGCAATCTTCAACGTACCGATCGTAATTTTCCGAGACGAGGAAACGTCAACATGGAAGTTCATGTCTCAGAATTGCTCCAATAACTCCACCTCCTTCACCATCATCACTGCCACATGGAGGGATTTTCGACTCAATGCGTCGGCTACAACGTTCGCTTTACCTGGATGATACTTCAGCTCGAAGTCATAATCTTTCAAAAACTCTATCCATCTCCTCTGCCTCATGTTCAGCTCTTTCTGGTCGAATAAATATTTGAGGCTCTTGTGGTCGCTATACACCTCAAATTTGGAATCGTATAGGTAATGCCTTCATATTTTCAATGCGAAAACTACAGCTGCCAATTCCAAGTCGTGAGTCGGATAATGCTGCTCATGTGGCCTCAATTGCCGAGAGGCATAAGCTACCACTCGGTCTTTCTGCATTAGTACGCACCCCAGACCGAGTCCTGACGCATCACAGTAGACCACGAAGTTCTCTTGCAGATTTGGCAATGCCAACACTGGGGCGGTTGTTAACCTAGTCTTTAACTCTTGAAAACTTCTCTCACACTCGGAACTCCACACGAATGGGACACCCTTCCGAGTCAATTTGGTCAGAGGTAAGGCAAGTTTAGAAAATCCCTCAATAAACTGTCTATAATAGCCAACTAGACCCATAAAGCTTCTTATTTCCGAGACCGACTTGGGTCTCTCCCATGCCATTACAGCCTCTACCTTGGAAGGATCCACTGAGACGCCTTCCTTAGAAATTACATGCCCGAGGAAGTGGATTCAATCCATCCAAAAGTCACACTTTGAAAGTTTTGCAAATAGTTGCTTCTCCTTCAATACTTGGAGTACCGCACGGAGATGCCCCTCATGCTCTTCAGGGGTCTTAGAATAGACCAAGATATCATCAATAAAAATGACTACGAATCGGTCTAAGTACGGGTGGAAGATGATGTTCATGTAATTCATGAACACAGCAGGGGCGTTCATCACACCAAACGGCATTATCACATACTCATAGTGGCCATACCGAGTCCTGAAGGCAGTCTTGGGGATATCCGAGTCCTTCACCCAGATTTGGTGGTATCCCGATCGTAAATCGATCTTTGAGAAGACTGTAGCACCACGCAGCTGGTCAATTAGGTCGTCTATCCTGGGCAATGGGTACCGATTCTTAATCGTAAGCTTATTTAGCTGTCGGTAGTCTATACATAACCTCATGCTGCCATCCTTCTTCTTAACAAGTAACACCGGTGCGCCCCATGGTGATACACTCGGTCGAATGAACTGTTTACCGAGTAACTCATCCACTTGCTTTTTCAACTCAGCCAATTCTATTGGGGACATCCTATAGGGTGCACTGGAGACCGGCTCGGCTCCAGGGACTAAGTCTATAGAGAATTCAACTTCTCTATTTGGAGGGACACCCGGCACATCCTCCGGAAACACCTCGGGGAATTCACAAACAGTCGGAATATCACTCACTCGGGCTCTAACCTCTCCCTCAGTTAAACAAAGCATCATAAATAACTGAGCTATACCTTGTACCATGTAGTCATCACTGGTCTGCCTCGGGAAAATTACTCTTCTGTTTCGACAGTCCACCAATACCTTGTTGGCTGAAAGCCAATCCATGCCAAGTACAATGTCGAGATCTTTCAGAGGCACACATACTAAATCGAAGGTGAAACTCCGATCGTCCAACGTAAATGTTACATCCTTACACATCATTGACGTCAACACTTTTACGCTGGTCGGATTGGCTACCTCCAAAGTCTGATTCATATACACAGTCGGCAACTTTAAATGTCTCACACAATCGTCAGCTCTAAAGGAGTGGATAGCTCCAGAATCAAAAACTACATTAAGTGTATATCTACCGAGCGAGCACTTACTTTGCACCAAGTCATTCCCTTGTGCAGCTTCCTCGGTGTTGATGGCGTAAACTCTCCCAGTAGCCGGTTGGTCGACATTTCTTCTCCTATCGTTTGGGGCAAACATCATGTTTCCTCGAGTTCCATTGCCTCTGCCCCCAGTTCCACGGCCACCATTTCCACGGCCTCTCCCTTGGAAGCCTCCATAATGCACATTGAAGTTTGCTTGATGTAATTGAGGGCAGTCGGGGCGAATGTGCCCCTTCTCATTGCAGTGAAAACATACAACATCTCCTCCACCATCACAATTCTGAGCAAAGTGGTCGCCACCACATTTGAAACACTTGCCATATTTTGGACGACAACCAGTCCAACCCCTTTGGTTACCCCGACCTTTATATCTAGCGGAGGGTCCACTTCTTCCAATGTTACCTGGTCTCTTAAAGCGTGGCTGTTGAGGCCTCAAGGATGGGTCTGCCTTGCTGCTCTGGCCCGAGTGGGCCTTGTCATCTTCTTCAAAAATTCTGCATTTATTCATCAGCACCGGAAAGCTTCAAATTTCCTGGTGTCTGAAAGTTCTTTTAATATCTGATCTCAGTCCGTTCTCAAATTTAAGGCATTTAGAACTCTCAGTCCCGGGTTGTTGGAAGGGCGGATAAAACAGGCACAACTCTTCAAATCTGGCTGCGTATTCTTCTACAGACATGGAACCTTGTTTCAGTTCCATAAATTCCAGTTCCTTCCGACTCCTTATTGTGTCGGGGAAATATTTCTCTAGGAAGCACGTTTTAAAATTTTCCCAGGTCAACTGGGTGTCAGCATCAGTCAATCGGTTTTTGGTGATCTTCCACTAATTTTCCGCTTCGTCCTGCAGCATGTACACTACACACTCGACTTTCTGGGCCTCAGTACAGTGAAGGCCCCCAAAAATTCTCTCCAAATCTTGAGTCCACTTATAAGCTGCTTCGGGATTAAATCCCCCTTGAAACTCACTCGGCTTCCTCTTCCGGAAGCGATCCAGTACTTGGCCATCTTCGGCTCGAGGCTGGCTCTGCCTCTCGAATACATCAGCAAAACGCTGGAATACCGTGGCTATGGCTTCCATGCTATGACGATTTGCCATGACTTATCATGAAATCAACACCCCTTTCAAGGATAAGTTTACAGAATCACTCGCTACCGATCAGATTTTAACCCAACATTCAACAACTATAACACATTATCATACAATTCTTAAGTATCATATAATTAATCAGACCAGGATTGGAACAACCTTCTACCCCCAAAACAACATCTCATAAACACATGGTCACACAAATTATACTTAATTAGACATCAAAGTCCTCAGACATCACAAGCAATTTATAACGACCGGTCATAATGTACATTACCGCTTACTAGTAGTAAGCATGCCTTGGCCTTGGACCTTTTTAAGTCCGCTCTGATACCAAAATGAAACATCCTTACTGAATAAAAAAATAAATCCAAAACAAGGGAAAATTTTTCTCAAAATAAACCAAGCAGTCGGATAATTTAAAAATAACACAAAGGCAAGGAAGCAAAATCGACAGCGGAATACAAGCTTCAGCGAGCCCTCACAAAACGTTTACTAGCTCAAGCGAGATCCAACTCTGCTTTAGTGAGACAGCCCAACACGCTTGGGCAAACACTCATTCGCTTAAGCGAAGCTAGCCCAAAAAGCCTTCCATCCACTCATACTCGCGGGAGCGAATCCTTATTCGCTGAGGCGAGAAGCCCTACTTGGAAATTCCCATTACTCGGAATCTGGGGTCCCATCCATTCGGGAAAACAACCCCCAGCAACATGCCTCCCTCTGAAGCCCATATTTAATTCCTCATGTTTATCCACATAAGTCACACACATAAGATCCACTCGGAAAAGAATAATTATTCCATTCGAAATCCATAAACTTCCCTCACTCGGAATAACTCCCAATCAACTACCACTTGGTACATTTCAACCTTAACTCATTCGGAATGCATTTCATATTCGTCACTCGGCATATATTTACTTCTCTCACTCGGGGAACACATAGATCTTCCTTCACCCTGAAGAGGTCTCCACAATTATACTCCACTCGGAATATTCTTTAATGATATAACCTACTCAGACTTCATCCAATCTCTCACCACTCGGAAAGGGATTCGTGTCACACCTCACTCGGATTTACCTTAACTCCCTCCTTCACTCAGAATTACGCAAGTTCCAGTTATTCGATAGAATGTAAGGTACCTACTTGACATTCGCCTGCCATATTATTTACTGATCAAGATTAAACACATAATATCACATGTATATATATATATGTATATATAAATTTGGTGCCGTTCTCAATACTAAGAGAGTTCAATTCTAACATATCCAGACAAAATATTATATTAAGAGCCGGCCAAGGCTTAACAACACTTTTTACACAGTATATACAATTATATACACGTCTGCTGCACAGTACGCCTCATAGAACAGGAGCTCTTCCATCATCCATCACTCCGAGTGACGTCCACTGAAATATAGCCACAGCACGGGTGAGCTTTTACATATAAAATGACAGTTAATGACTCAGAAATCCTCAGGTCTTCCATTATGCAGCATCATATCTCAATCAATTATAATATGAACTGCCATTCAATATGTCTACACACAACAATAACATGCAATCGGAATTCATACATTTAACATACAACTATATAGAACATATTACTCCCAATACATACACATGCCACGCAATGAGTTCATCAAAAGTATAAGAGTATTCATATATAATTGTATACATATCCATTACAGTCGGATCTAACTTAAACAATGGTTTTTAGTTATAGGTTCCCTTACTGGCCTCTCGTCCATTAGCCCTTCCCGCGTGGTACCGGTCTCCCATTGACGTCTCGAGACTTAACCCTAGCTCCCTCGGCTACCACGGGCCCTCACAGGATCTAGCCAAGGGTCTGTAGCTTGAAATCATTCCTTTGGGGTTCTTGACCTTCCACGGGTCACCCTGTTCCTGTACATGCAACTTATGTGTTTTATCGGCGAGCATCCTCGATTATCAAGCACATTCCACGTAACCATTAGAAGCATAACCGATCCAACACAGTTCCTACACTCACTTGTCAATCGTACCAGCATACACAACAACCAAACAGTTCATGTTTATAACATTCCAGATGAAATCAACCAACAGCCACACATACATATCCTCTTGGTATTAACAATAATAGGAACATGCATCACACGTGTTTATGTGTAAAATAACTATCAGAACTCAGCACAACAACCCTGAATACATGCATGTAAATGTGTAACTGCTAACAGGACTCTACTACCACACATATGGTATCCAAAGATTGACAATCACGCATAGCACACAGTCATCATAAACATAATCTCACACACGTAAGGCATTACGTTCACCCGGTACCGTCCATAAACCATGCATTTGACATGCAAGCGCCCCCTACCTACTGAAGGGACTCGAGAAGCTCCTCTGTTTCCCGACGTTTGGTCCGATGCTCTGTTTGCTTCGTTCACCACTCTCACTCATTCAGTCTCCGTCGAACACAGTCGTACCCTTTAATCAGCTTGGGAACGGGAAGCTATTCTTCTTCCACTTCGACGATCGTCCTTCACCAACCGAGGGAACTCCGAATCCCCTGCAACACCGCTGTCGCGAGTTTACAGAACAAAGAACAGAGGAGAAGAAGAATGAAAAAGAAGAGGAGTAGAGAAAAGGAAGTCTTGAGGAATTAGAGTGAATGGATAGTAGTGGGTTTCTGGACATATGTACACCCGAAGAAATGAGGAAGTGGGATGGGAGAACGTGAAGCAGCAGCTCTTCATGTGTCACGCACACAAATCACAATCAATCAACCATTAATTTCTTAAGTTACAATTAATTAATAAATAATTCATGCTTGTGCAATTATTTTTTAGTTTAGTGGCTTAATCACATTCGGTAATTAATTTTTAAATTGGGATGTTACAGTTGTTCTAGTCATACATATTGTACAACAATTAAATCAAGAGCAGTGCATCAACAAAATCCAAATTATGAAAATAAATAAATCAAAACAAACAAACAAATTATATGTATATATATATATTTATTTCCTAAAGATCGTTGATCCCCGGCTACGGTGCCATAATTTGACACGGGCTGTCGCGGTCGGTCAAATTGAACATTAAAAATAATGTAGTACTAGGGTGTGAACCAAGGTCGTTCTCTCGAAGATCAACACAAAAATTTAAGAAAATCAAGTTTTAAAATAATTTTAACAAACAGAAATTCAACAAACATACAAATACATTTTAGGGGGTCTGGTTTGGTTGTCAAAATAAAATTTAAAACAGAATAGATGTAAAACTTAGAACAAAGAAATAACAAGCGATTGATTTTCTTGAGTATTGTAATTAGATTTATTCTTGGTTCACAAAAGATGGTTTGTACACTTTTATTACTATTGATTTCTTAGCACAATTTGAATTAATCAACTAAGCATCTTTTTCAATTCACAATTCCTTTACTTTCATTTAAAATGAACATTTTAATCAAGCATCCTAATTAAGCAAAAGAAGTCAAGATTGTAAATCTAGGAATCATTGAGCATATGTAAGAACATCACCTACATACATAATCTATTCTCAAATTATGGAATTAAGCAAACCATAATAATTAAAAGTGATTATGAAAATATTCATTAAGCATGCATACTTCCTTAATCCATTTTAATGAAAATCTTCTTTTATTCCATTTGTATAATTAAACTGATTAAGCATATAAATTTAATTAAACAATGGAATTAAACAAGCAGAGTAAGATTATGAAGGAATTAATAATAATAAAAGCATACTATATTAAAAATATGAACCTCAAAATCATATTACAATAATTCTCCAAAAAAATCAATCTAAGGGTTTTAGCCTTTCATAATTAAAACAAACTAAAAATAAGAAAGACCGAACCCGTAATACAATGGAGGAGGGGGAAGAAAATCCTCCATAGGCTTTACGCCTCTGATGCTCCTAAATAAAGAAGAAAGAAAGAAAGAGAAGTGTAAAGGGATGTAAGGTGTGTCCAACAGCTTTATTTCTTCTCGTATTTATAGCAACTCATCGTATGGGACGTTGCATTTAAAAATTCCAATTTGCCTTAATGGAGCTAATCACTTTCTGTTGAGTGGAGCATGAATTATTGCAATAATGCAATCTTGATTTCCTGGTGCGATGCAAGGCTGTCTCCACTTCTCAGAATTCAATTTTTAACTTCATGAATCTATTCATTTTTACCATGAATTTATTCATTTAATGTATTTTGTGCATTCCAATTGAAATGAATAGATTCAAGGAGCAAATGAATGGATTCAAGCTAATTTTTACATGATTTTTGAGTGAATTAGATGTATGAATCGATTCAGGGTGATGATGAATCGATTCATAGCTTAATTTTTGCAATCCTGGGCCTTTTTATTCGTGTGAATCGATTCATACCAGGGGGAATCGATTCATGCACTGATTTTTACAATTCCTGGGGCATTTTCACGCATGAATAGATTTATGCTTCTCCTGAATCGATTCATTGACCTGTTATAGTGTATTTTCATGATTTTTGGATAATTTCTTGATATGTAATCACTCATGGCTTCTTCCTCTTGATCCTTGGTCGTAAATCTTCAATTTACAAGCTTAATTATTCCATACAAAATAAGATAAACAAGGATTTCATTATTTCCATTAAAAATCAATCCTTAATTCATTTTAAAATTAAATATTAAATGAAGTTCAAATTATGAAAATATGCTAAAATGCAATATATTACACAATAAGTGAATACAAATTATACACATTTAATCTAAGAAATTAAGGATAAATCATGCATTATCAGTAACAATCATGCTTGTTGTTAGCCCTAAAATTTACTGTTATTTTCTTAATAAAAAGTGTGTTAAAAATAATAAAAATTAGTTTAAATGTTAATAAATTTAGGTTTTATTTGAAATAAATGGAAATTACTAAAACTCAACTGCTATGACCCATTTTTTATATTCTTGTAGTGAAAAGAGGAAGAATTAAAGTAAAAATTTATACAAAGTTGAAAGGCTAACGCCTAGCATCAACCCCATGCATAGCATCAAGATTTTGGCACTGACGCTACGCGTTAGACCCCCGTGTAGCATCAAAAGCTACATGGACTCCACTTCCAGGTGGCTTTGCACTCAACCAAGTGGCCAAATAATGGCCAATCTAGTTCCAGCATTTGCCAAAACGCAATGGGGGACAAATGGAGAACATGTCTGTAAAAATTGCTAATCATGGCCTGAATTATGCAAATTAATGGAGGTTGAGTCAGAGACCTGACGCGTAGTGCCAGCCTTACGCGTAGCGTCAAGACCTCTGCTCAGCCCTATAAATAGGGCCATTCTCCATCCATTTTTGGCATCTTTTTCTTCATTCTTCTCTTCATTCACTCGAATTCAGAGTGTCTTTTCTAAGTTAGTATTCTAGAATAGTTTCCATATACTTGAGAGTGTTGTGTTGTATTGTGTTCTTTCCGTATCATGAAGTGTGATCAAGTGTTCGTGATGTCATCAACTGTAACTTATGTTTTTACTTTCACCATGTGTAACTAATCTATTTATGTTAGAATTGGTGAACCAATCTATAAATATGATGTTGTGATTATGATCTCTGCATATTTATGATTCAAGTACCATGTTAGTAATTTCAATCTTTTATTAGTATGAACTTGAAACGAGAGAATGATTTTCATGTATGTTAAACCACTTTAATGAAAGTAAAAGTTAAAATACCCTTAATATACCAATTACTAAGGATAGAGTTGGTAATTATTGTTGTGTTAAGGCCAAGACTTAAAGCAAGTTTTTACTGAGAAAGCATCTGAGGGGTCAGACTTTACGGTAACTATTTAGAATTTATATCACGAGGAATCGGGTATAATGATTTTAAGCTGCAATACCATGAACTTGATGATTAAATATTCATGTTTATGATTATTTCATTATGTTTTAGTGCGAGGATCCTAATTCCAACATAGTTTGTTAATCTGTATTTTCAATCTCAAGTATTGGATTTGTTTTGAAGTACTGCTCAAAGTTATTTCTAGTAAATTTAGAATTTACAATCTTTCACCCAATGTATAAATCAATCTCTAAATTTGTGAATATTGTATAAATTGTGTATACATCATTCTTTTGTTAATAAGTTTTGATAATTTACCATAGTAAATAAGAATTACTGTTTCACACTGAAAACATTCAATCCTTGTGGGAACGATATCTATTTCGAAAATTGCAATGATAAATTGGTGCATTTGCCAATAAAGAAGCCTTACACAATTTATGAGACTAACAAGTTTTCTGACGTCGTCACCGGGGATTGAATTGATTCAGTAAAATAGTAAATTTTTAATTACCGTGGTAACAAAAATTTCTTACTTTTTACCTTAGGTAAATTTTCAATTTTACTTTTTACTTATACATTCATTTATTTACTTTTTCTTCAATTATTATTGTTACACTAACTTTTTCTGCATAGCTTGTTTATGTAAACTCGATCTTCTGCAGGGAGACTGTTATTTGATCTTGAGATCAAAAAATTTGTAAAAAGACTCAAAGCTTTACAATCTAAAAAAAAACTTCTACTTCTTCAATTTCATCTTCTTTTCAAAATTCTGAAAATTCTAATATGGCCTAACAAAGAAGAACATTGGGATAGTTTGTTGCTATCAATGGACTACCCTGTGTATCAGGGATGTTCCAAGGACCTGTCGCTGTGGTGGAAATAAACCTGCCACACTAAATATAATTCAAAACAATCAATTTGTTGGCCTAAATCATGAAGAACCATATGAACACTTAACTGTTTTTATGAATTATGCAGCACAATTGGTTTTGAACCCAATCAAGAAGAATCTGTTTACATGAGATTATTTCTTTTTTCTTTGATTAGGCAAGCAAAAGAATGGTTTAAATCTTGTCTACCCGGTAGTTTTGCAAATTGGTCCGATGTAGAGAGAAAATTTTTAGAAAGATTTTATTCTCCCTCTACATATTTTGAAGCCATTACAACCATTCATTCTTTTTCATAAAATCACGATGAATCACTTGGGGAAGCATGGGAACAATTCAAAGCGCTTCTTAGAAAATGTCCAAACCAAAACTTGGATGATGTTGGAAAGGTAAGAATCATTTATCATGGTTTATTGCCTCAGTTCAAGATGATGTTAGATGCATGTACAGGTGGTTTATTAATGAACAAAACTGTTGAAGAGGCAATTGCCATAATGGAATCCATGTCCACAAGTGATCGACAAGCGAAGCATGAAAGAGGTAACATAACAAGGAAGCCATGTATGCTTAAATTGGGGGTAAATGATGCAGTTTTAGCTCAGCAAAAATTACTGACACAACAAATAGAAGCAATGAGCAAACAACTGGAGAAATTACAAATTATTCAAGTTTTATCACCACCCTCTGCTCAATTAAAACAATGTGTACATTACATAGGTGAACAACCATATCGTTACTGTGCACCTGATGGAAATGAACAAGAGCAAGCCAATTTTCTGCTCCACCAAAGAATACCTATAGGTAATTTACCTTTTAATCTTGGTAATATTTTGTCTAACAATTACCCATAGGGATGGCAGAATCAGAACTTTGGCTGGAGACAAGATGTTGGACCTTCCAACAAACCTCCTAACAACCAATTCAAACAACAACCATAATCTGATCAGGCATCAAGGTTGACAAGGATAGGGGAATATATCCAACAATTACTACAATACGTGTAAACTAATAAAGCCGCACGTAAAACGTCAGATGTGCAATTGGGATAGTTAGCAAGGGAAGTAGCCGACATGAAAAATTTTGGTTTTTCTACAAACACTCAGAACCCAAGAGAACAATCTAAGGCTATTTTCACAAGAAGTGGTAAAGTTGTAGAAAATGATTGTAATGAAAGTGAAAAATAAAGTGAAAAAGAAGAGAAAAAGAAAAAATGACAAAGAAGAAGAAGAAAAGAAAGAGAATAAGAGTGAAAAAGAGAACAATGAAATAAAAGAAAAAGATGATGAAAAATAAAAAATAAAAAACAAAAAAATCAGTATTTGGGTCAGACTCCTCATGTCAAGGATCTGCCTTATCCTCATGCACCATCAAGAAAGGATAAGGATAAAGAGTATAATTCCTTGAAATTTTTAAGCAGTTACACATATACATTCCATTTTCTGAAGCATTGGAACAAATGCCAACTTATGCTAAGTTTATGAAAGAACCGCTCACTAAGAAAATGAGGTACAATGAAGAGATAGTTGAACTTGAAGCAGGCTGCAGTGCTATTTTGCAATACAACATGCCGGAAAATTTGAAAGACCCCAAAAGTTCCACCATTACCGTCTCAAATGGAGGTGTAAATATTGGGAAGGTTTTATTAGATTTGGGGGCAAGCATCAATTTAATGCCCCTAAGTATAATGAAGCGCATTACTGATCTAGATCCTCAAAGAACAAAAATGACTCTGTAATTGGTTGATAGATCAATCAAGAGACCCTATGGAATTGGTACTTGTGACAGTTGACAAGTTCTACTTCCTAGTAGATTTTGTGGTTTTAGCCATAGAGGAGGATATTGAAGTTCCCTTGATTCTTCGAAGACCATTCATGAAGACTACTAGAGTATTTATCGATGTAGACAATAGTAAGCTCGTAGTCAGAGTGCATGATGAAGAGGTAAATTTTGACATTTTCAAATCTATGAAACATCCCAACTCAAAACAAGATTGTTTTAAAATGGATGTCCTTGATGAAGTTTGCCTCTCTGTTTCCAAAGGTATGTCTATTTCTTACCCTCTAAATAAGTTATTGATTGACTCTATTGAATGTTTGAATGGGGAAGAGGAGAAGCAGATAGATAGGTTTTTAGAAGAACTTGAATGAGGGAAAGAAACTCCTCTTGAATCAAGAAAAATTGAAGAAATCCATGAAGCACCTATTGAAGAAATCCAGAGGCCGGAATTGAAAGTGCTACCTTCCAATCTAAATTACATCTTTTTGAAGGAAGGTAATCTTAAACCAGTTATCATTAGTAATTTGTTAAATGAAATATAAGAAGAAAAACTGGTAGAAGTGCTGAAGAGAAATAAAGAAGTAATAGGATGGACACTTGAAGATTTGAAAGGAATAAGTCCATTATACTGCATGCATAAGATTTTATTGGAAGATGATTTTAAGCATGTAGCTTAACCTCAAAGGCGCCTCAATCCAACTATGAAAGAGGTAACCAAAAAGGAGGTTCTAAAATTATTGAAAGCAGGTATCATCTATCCTATTTCTGATAGCTGTTCCAAAAAAGGGAGGAATGATAGTAATTGTGAATGATAAAATGAATTAATCCCAACATAAACTGTCACAAGTTGGAGAATGTGTATTGATTATAGAAAACTTAATCAAGCAATAAGAAAAGACCATTTTCCTCTCCCCTTTATGGATCAAATGCTTGAAAGACTATCTGGACAAGCTTATTATTGTTTTCTTGATGGATATGTTGGATATAATCATATTGCTGTTGACCCTCTTGACCAAGAAAAGACTATTTTTACATGTCCTTTTGGCATTTTTGCTTATAGAAAGATGTCATTCGGATTGTGTAATGCACCTACTACTTTTCAAAGATGCATGTTTACTATTTTTGCAGATCTAATTGAGAAGAACATTGAGATTTTCATGAATGACTTCTCAGTTTTTAGGAATTCATTTGACTCATGTCTATCCAACCTGGACACCGTACTGAAACGGTGTATTGAAACAAATTTCTGTAAAGGGTCACAAAATTTCTGGTTAAAGAAGGTATTGTACTTGGTCACAAAATTTCTGCAAAGGGTATTGAGGTTGACCAAGCAAAAGTTGAGGTGATCTCTAAACTCCCACCCCTTGTAAAAGTAAAAAGTATTAGAAGTTTCTTAGAACATGTTGGATTCTATAGAAGGTTTATTCAAGACTTTTCAAAAATTGCTAAACCTTTGACAAACCTTCTAAACAAAGATGTTAATTCAAATTTGATGAAGCATGTCTTAAAGCTTTTAATTCCTTAAAAGAAAAATTGGTTTCTGCCCGTGATTGTTGCTCATAACTGGAACTTACCCTTTCAACTTATGTGCGATGCGAGTGATTTTGCTGTTGGAGCTGTGTTAGGGCAAAAGTTGTAACATCCCAAAATTTTAAAATAGAAAATTAATTAAGGGAATAAATATTAAATAATTGAATGTGAATTATTTAATGTCCTAAAATATTGGAATTAATTAAATTAGGATATTTGGGGACTGTTAGTAATTTATTGGGACCAAATAAGCTGAAAACTGACCTAATTAAAATATGGGTGTCGGACCAAGTATATCTGATTGGGATGATATTGGTCAAGGCTGTTGAGGATAATATTGGGAGTCTGAATATGTATTCGGAATAATTTTTAGTTGAAGTATTGAGCCCAAACAGAGATCCTGTTTATCATAAAACGGTAATGAAAGAGTCAAAATAAAAACAAAAGCCCATGTTTTCCCTTCCTAATTCTCGTTGGCTTCTTGTCTCCCTTGGCAAACACGTTGGTTTCTTCTTCTTCTCTATTTCTCTACTCCATCGTCTCTTCTTCCCTTCCAAAAACCCTGACAAAGTCGTGACTCTTTCTTCCTCCCCTCATTTTTATTCTTGTGAGGAGCTTGAAAGGAGATCATTAGAGCTTGTAACTTTTTCCCTCTCCTCTCCAAATTTCATGTGGACCTCCCCCTCTTGGAACCCATTTTTTTTTGGGTGAGGTAAGCTTCTCTCACCATTTTTGGATGGGTTAATGCATTGGTTATGAGTTATTATGGCTTAGGGGAGTAATGTAGATGAAAAGGGTGTTTAATGAGAGCATTTAATGTATGAACCCTAAGATGGGTTGTCATAAATGCAAACTTAAGGGGATAATGAATAAGGAAGATGCATTTATGGTTGGAAAGAGATGAGAGTTATAATGCATTTATGAATGTGGTTAGGTTTTGTTGAAAACCCTAACTTTTAAGATTTGGGGGAAATGGTGTATATTGGTTAAACAATATATTTGAGAGGGAATACATAATATTAAAGGTATGAGTGTTGGTGAATGAAGCATTCTTATGGATGTAGGGCTATGGTTATTTTGTACCCTTTGAATCTAATGAATGAGGCTTGATGGGAAGGAATTCCCGAAGCCTAATATGGGAAGGAAAATAATGTCTATAACATGTCTTAAACATGTTATGAAATTGTAGATATGATTATGATTGAATAGAGTTGAATTTGTGTCTTGAATAGTTGAATGATTAGGATTTTATATGTATATTAATGTAGGACCCATTCCGAACGACGAGGCGGGTGTGTCGTATCAATCGAAATTCTTCTCTTGAGGTAGGAGAGGAGTCTTTATATTCTAATTGCATGAATTGAATAGTATTTGATTGTCATATGTGACAATTTGTATGTTTTCTGATAAGTCTTGAAAAGACTTAATTATTTCATCTTTTATTTAACTTAATCCGTTAAATATTGTTTAGTTTGGCACTATTATTTAATAAATTGTCAATAATTCTTATTTTATTTATTTATTTCAAAAATGTTTAATTTATGCAAGAAAATGATTAAAAATAATAATTAGTTAAGGAAATTTGTTTCTTTATAAATTCACTAACCCAGCGTACATATGCTAGGCATTTATTTATTTGCATATGCAGTTCACGCTCAAGCTTGAAAGCTTCACGCTTAAGCTTGAAATCCAAGCAATCTACGTAAAAAGAGAGAAAAGAAAACATAATCACGCTCAAGCGATCATCACTCACACTCAAGCGTGACTTCACCACAACACCCACGCCCAAGCGTCCCACATTCACGCTCAAGCGTGAAGACACAATGCAGTAATAATCTTGAGCGCGCTTAAGAGCAAGCCCTTCACGCTCAAGCATGAAAGTGGTTACTTAACTTGTTGTTGTTCCCTCTAAACAAAATGTTATGCTGTTTCTGTTTTCCATTTGCTGTTGTACATTAGTAATTTAAGTATTGAGTGTAATTAATTATTTACTTGTAATTATGTATTTAGATTAGTCAGTTTAATTGTTAATTAAGTTTCCTTTGTAATTAATTAAGTTAGTTAGTTAGTTAGATGCCTATATATATATTTGTACATACTCTATAAGGAGGGGAGAAAACACACAGAAACAATAATACGATTCATTTTCTTATTTCCAATCTCTCTCTAATTCTTTTCTCTCTCTAAATTCTCTCGTCCATGTCTTTCCACATTCCTTTGATAGAATCCATTCCCATGGGTTTCTAAACCCCTAGGGTTGGGATTGCTGAAGCTTCCAATGAATTCTTGAAGCTGCATTAAGGAAATTATCTTATGAAGTAAGAGGAGAACAAGTTGAGAAGTGGATCTACTCTGCTGACTTGACAAATTCAGATCCAAATGAAGAAACTCACCAGTGAGGAATCATGGTTGAGGCTTAGGTAACTTCTAGCTTTCTAACTAATTCAGGCCTAGTAATTAGGTGAATAGTTAGGGTTCAACCCCCAATTTCATATTAGATTTCTCTATAATTGAACACCTAAGGGATTAGGGTTTAATGCTTAGGAATTAGTGTCATTCACCTAAGGAATTAGGGAGTAACCAACTGTGAATTCTCCTCTTGCATCTGAAGCTTAATTGAACCTCGATTGCATGTTCCTTGATGAAGTTGTAAGCTGAAGTAATCCTAACCTATCTTCCATTAATCACATTTCATCTCCTATATTGCTGCTGAAAATACAAAAACATAGAAAATATAAAACAACAGAAAAACAAAATGCATTGCATCTGCTTGCGTTGGTTCAGCTTGTACTAGTCTAAGATTGCGGTAATTACCACAATCCCTATGGGAACGATCAAATATATTACAAATTAATGATTGGTGCGCTTGCCAAAAGAAAATAAATCCTCTGAGAGTCACACAATAAGTCGATAATAATTTAGGATTTTCACACCAAGTTAATGGCTCTGGATTTGTTACCAATCATGTTAATGGCGCCGTTGCCGGGGATTGTTGAGTAATATCAACAATCCTTGGATCGGTACTAGACTGAACCGTTTAATTTTGTTTTTGCATTTGTAGTAGTTTAATTCTCGTTTGTAGTATAGCAGTAGTTTGTGTGTAGCAGTAGCTTTGAATTGTTCGTGTTTAATAGTTGGTGTATGCAGTCAAGGAACAGAGGAAAGCCTTTCTTCTTTGATCCTGATATTGATTTGTTAGAGCGTAAGCTTAGAAAAGAGAAAAAGAAAAAAGAACAACAAGAAATGGAACAGAGGAGAGTTACACTAGGTGATTACTCTAGGCCTACTGAAGAAGGATCGCAATCTAGCATCCTTAGGCCTCTAATTGTAGCTAATAACTTTGAACTCAAACCGGCTTTGTCGTAGTTGGTTAGAAATGATCAATTCGGAGGAAGTGAGGTTGAGGATCCAAATTTGCATCTAGCAACCTTCCTCAAAATCTGTGATACTGTAAAAATGAATGGAGTCCCTGAAGAGGCAATAAGACTGAGATTATTTCCTTTTTCTTTAAGGGACAGGGCTAAGGCTTGGTTGCAAAGCCAACCAAGAGGTAGTATCTCTACTTGGGACGATTTACAAAGAAAATTTCTGATTGAATATTTTCCTCCTTCCAAGTATGACAAGTTGCGCACTGAAATCACTTGTTTCCAGCAGAGAGAGGGTGAATCTCTAATGGAAGAGAGTTTAAGGAAATGTCCTCACCATAGGATTCCTGATGTACAGCAAGTTACCATATTCTATAATGGTGTAAGACCAGCACTAGGATCTTGATTGATGCCTCAGCTGGAGGTTCATTGACAACCAAAACAGTTGAAGAGGCTATAGAATTGATTGATGTAATGGCTTCTAATGAATGTTTAGTTAGTGAAAGGAGCCAAATCCCTTAGAGAGGGATATTAGAATTAGAAGCACAGGATGTTTATTTGGCTCAAAGTAAGTTGATGACTCAGGCTTTGGAGAAATTAAGTGTACAGATTTCAGAACTTCAAAAGCCTAGTCAAGTTTGTATGATGAGTTGTGCTTTTTATGGTGGAGATCATGAAAATGGCATGTGTGATCCAAATATGCCTACTGAGCAAGTGAATTACATGGGGCAGCAACAATTTCAAAGGAGTTATCCCTCTAATTCCTTTAATCCTAACTATAGGAATCACCCTAATTTTTCATGGCAGAAAGGTCCACATTTGAATCAAAACATCCCACAAAATCAAACCACAAATAGACCACAACAACCTTCTCCCCCTCCTTCTAAAGAAAAGTCTGAACTTGAGAATGTTCTATCTCAGTTCATTTAGGTCACTCAGGCCAGCTTTAAAAATCAAGAAGCGTCCATTCGAAATTTAGAAAATCAGGTTAGATAGCTGTCAAAACAATTAGCTGAGAGACAATCAGGCAATTTTCCTGGAGATACTGAAGTAAATCCTAGGGAACATTGCAAAGCGATAACTACTAGGAGTGGGAAAACTCTTCTCCCACCTCCAAGTCATGAAGTGAATTTAGAAAAAGAAACAACTAAAGAAATAGAGCAGGAAAGTGAGCAAGATGTTGATAAAACTGAAAACAAAATAGAATCATAGAAAGAAAAAGAAAATCAAGTCTATCAAAAGAAAAAGAAAAAGATTGATTTGATCTTGGAGGAAGCTGTCAAGCTAACTCCAGAAATTAAAGAATGCTCCATTTCCACATAGATTTCAGAAACAAATAGAGGAGCAAAAGTTTGTTAAGTTCTTGGATGTGTTTAAAAAGCTTCACATAAATATTCCCTTTACTGAGGCATTGCAAGAGATGCCTTCATATGCTAAATTCTTGAAAGAACTTCTGTCTAAGAAGAGAAAGCTTAAGGGAGATGAGATGATTGCTCTCACTCAAGAGTGCAGTGCAATTATTCAAAAGAAACTTCCTCAAAAGCTAGAAGATCCTAGATCTTTTATAATACCTTGCACAATAGGGGATGTTCATGTAGGAAGTGTCTTATGTGATCTAGGGGCTAGCATAAACCTCATGCCTTTGTCCTTAATAAGGAAATTAGGAATTAATGACCTGCAACCAACTCACATGTCTTTGCAGTTAGCTGATAGGTCTATCAAATATCCTCATGGGATGCTGGAAGATTTTTTAGTTAAGGTAGATAAGTTTATCTTTCTAGCAGATTTTGTAGTGTTAGATATGGAAGCTGATAGAGAAATTCTTTTGATTTTAGGAAGACCCTTCTTAGCTACAAGAAGAGCTTTAATTGATATAGAGAAGGGAGAACTCATGCTGAGAGTTCAAGAAGAGCAGGTAACTTTTAATGTTTTCAATGCTATGAAACATCCAGCTGAGAAGATGGATTGTTTCATGATTGAAGAAATTAAAAGTTATAAGACTCCTATGCTGTTGAGAATTGAAGAAGAGGTTTTACAATTCTTTCTTGAGGATGATTTTAATTCTGAGACTGAGGAGTTAAATGACTCACATAATGAGTTGCTGAACCTACTAGAAGCATGTAAAGTAGGTGAATTAGAAAATGAAAAGAAAGGAAATTTGAATAATACTAAACTTGAGAAAGGTAAGGAAGTGTTTAAAGAAAAACTTGATTTAAAACCTTTGCCTTCTCATTTGAAATATATTTTCTTAGGAGATAATGAATCACATCCTGTAATCATTAATGCTGAATTAAATGATGAGGATATAGAAAAGTTGATAGGGGTTTTAAGAAAACATGAGTCTGCTATTGGTTGGAACATTTCTGATTTAAAAGGAATTTGTCCATCATTCTCTATACATAAAATTTTGATGGAGGATGACTATTTCCCTATTGTTCATCCATAAAGAAGATTAAACCCCATAATGAAAGAAGCTGTAAGGAAAGAGGTAGTTAAACTTCTTGATGTTGGGATAATCTATCCTATCTCGGACAGCGCTTGGGTTAGTCCAGTCCAAGTGGTGCCTAAGAAAGGAGGGATGGCCATTGTTAAGAATGAAAAAGGTGAAGTCATTGCCACTAGACCAACTACAGGTTGGAGAATATGCATAGATTATAGAAGGCTTAATGACTCCACTAGAAAAGACCATTTTCCTTTGCCATTTGTAGACCAAATGCTGGAGAGACTGTCAGGTCATGAGTATTACTGCTTCCTTGATGGATATTCTAGTTACAACCAAATTGTGGTTGATACAAAAGATCAAGAGAAGACAGCCTTCACCTATCCCTATGGAATCTTTGCATATAGGCGCATGCCATTTGGTTTGTGCATTGCACCAGTAACTTTCCAAAGGTGTATGCTGGCAATTTTTGGGGACATGGTAGAGAAGTTCATTGAGGTGTTTATGGATGACTTCTCTGTGTTTGGAACTAGTTTTGATATATGCCTCAGCAACCTATCTAAGGTGCTGGTAAGATGTCAGGAGACTAATCTTGTCCTTAACTGGGAAAAGTGTCATTTTATGGTTAAAGGAGGGATAGTCCTTAGCCATAAAATCTTTGTTAAGGGCATCCAGGTAGATAGAGCCAAGATTGATATCATTGAAAAACTTCCTCCTCCAATCAATGTGAAAGGAGTGAGGAGTTTCTTAGGATGTGTTGGCTTCTATAGGAGATTTATAAAAGATTTTTCAAAAATAGCTAAGCCTTTGAGTGATTTACTTGTGAAAGATCATGCTTTTATTTTTGATGAAAATTATGTCAAGGCTTTTGAAAATTTGAAACAAAGATTAATTTCAGCTTCGATCCTTGTAGCACCTGATTGGTCTTTACCATTTGAACTAATGTGTGATGTAAGTGACTTTGCTAAAGGAGCTGTGCTAGGACAAAAGAAAGAAAAATTAATGTAACACCTTAATTTTCAATTAAAGGATAAAACGGGACCATGAGGGAAATTTTTTTTTTTTTGAAATTAGGGTGGATTCAAAGGCAATATTCAGTTGAGAATTAAGGAGGGTAGGATTAGGAAAGAAGGAGAGAAGAAATGCAACCATCCACGAGGCAAACAGCGGAAGATGTAGGACGTGAGTATACCCGACAGCGCCTACTCGCTTAGGCGAGGTCCAATATCGCTCGAGCGCGACAACCCCACTCGCTTAGGCGAAGTTCGCATGGCTTAAGCGCGACCCGCCAGAGACCTTTCCCTCGCTCACACTCGCTGGAGCGAGCACTTAGCCGCTAAGGCGAATAACTCTACTCGATATTCCTATCACTCGGATTTTCGGAATCTATGTTCACTCGGAAAGTCCTTGCTCTCGCTCTTCAGTCCATTTTATCACTCGGGTATTTCACTCGCTTTGCACTCGGCACACTTGATACTACTTACCCAGGTTCCCTTACTAAATCAAGTCTCACCCATGGATTCTCTAGCTCCCGATATGTTTACTATAATGGGTTTCACTCAGAATCTTATAGGTCACTCCTCAGTCGGAAACACTCACTCGGAAGACTCTCACTCGGAATCATGTTACTATTCTTCACTCGAGGAAGTCCTAACAGTTTATTACTCTGAGGGGTTTCGGGTCAATCCCACTCGGAATTGTACGACCCCAATCACTCGTTATATCTAAACCTTTCTTCACTCGGGTAAAATCACTGCCTCGCCTCCCCACGACAATAACTTAACCTCATTTTTACTGGAAGTCATACCAACCTCACACACTCGGAAAACATGAATATATATATATATATATTACTCGGACAACATGCATGGCACAGAGTAAACATACAGTTTGATATAGATATATATATATATTTATAGAAGTGTATATAAATAATTACAAGCATGTTGTCATACTTTCAACCCGAGAGTGATCAAATTCTAATTTAAAGAGACTAAGACCAAACACGAGCCGGCCAAGGCTTAACCAAAACCTTATACACAGTATCTACATATACACAGGTATTTCCATAGTGCATAAGTATTCCACTCGGCATGCAGCACCACCTTCACTCGTTGCTCCGAGAGACATTCACTGAAAAATATCGCCACAGTAGGGGTGAGTATCTTAGATATTAAATGATAGATACTGACTCGGATTATCCCTCAGTTATGCATCAGTATCACATACTCATATATATATAGCAATAATCAATAACATAATAAAGTCAATCATTCAGATACACACAATGCACCTACCGATCCGATTCCCTCAACTATCACTCGGTTATATGACCTACCATTTCATTATCATTAACGCATGCGTAATCGACCTCCAATCAACATCAGCAATACATGTATACAGATTATTTCACCCGGTTCCGCATTTGTGTGTTATCAATTTTCATTCGTTGCAACGTAGGCTCCCAGCCTTTTATTCAGCTCCCAGCTGACTTGGCCATTTTACAGGTACCAAACCGTTTGCCCACAAGGTGACACCAACGTTCTCAGCGCGAACGGCGGTGTTCACAGGCAGCCCTGAGTCCTACTCAATAGGCCACCTTGAGTCCCACTCAAGGATTTAACAGCGTCCCACGCTTTAATAACCGAGGGTAGTGTCCCACACTACATGCTCCCAGCATTAACACATCCCATGCGCCACACGCGGATTCATCACACGACACAGAGTGCATATACACAATCTTTCACTTAGCAATACATGGATCACATGCAATCGGTTTCATAACTCAATATATTAATACAATAACACATGAATCAGTGTGATGTATTACCAGATTCACTAAGTCAACATTTTATCACATGCAGTCAGCATTTTAAACTCATAACAACTTGCATGCCACATAAATCACATGGTAATCATCATCAGTACTTCAGCACATCCTTTTTATACAATCATTCAACATTCTTGAGGCTATCAACACGTATTTCATGGACGGAACTAAACATGCAACACTCAACTCTCACTCATCATGCACCCGGGTATCACACACTCCTCATACAAGCACAACACACAATCAGAATATAGAAACAGCAAGCGTTAACACCCGGGACCCGTCCATAACCCATGCATTTAAGATGTAAGATACCCCCTACCAACGAGGTACTCCGAGAGGTTCCTTAGTTTCTAACGTTGATCTTCTACTTTGTTCGCCTCGTCCCCGCTCCCACTCGCTTGGTTTTCCTTGAGCGCAGTCGTACCCGGGAACAGAAAGCTGTTCGTCGTCCCTTCGATGATCGTTCCTCGCCAGCCGAAGAAAACTCTGACCTTCTGCGGCACCGTCACCGTGGGTTCCTAGAAACAGAGAATAAGGAACAGGAAGAAGAAGGAGAAGACGAAGAACGAAGAAGGCGAAGAGAGGATGAGGAGAAGAGAAGAGAAAGCGAAGCAGCAGAGTAAAAATGAATAACCATAGTGGCACAGGCATATGTATATGCGTATGAAGAGAAGGAGAGTGGGGTGGGAAAACATGAATCATAGCCCCACTCACTTGACTCGTCAATCATAAGCAGCCACCATTACCAACTAAGCATAATTAATTTGCCATTATTTCTTAAGTTAGATTAATTAAGTTGATTATAATTAACAAATAATTTCCTACTTTGAAATTATAATTTTAATGGTTCAATTTCATTCGGTATTTCAAAATTGGGATGTTACAATTCTCCCCCTCTTAGAAGAATTTCGTCCCCGAAATTCACTCGGTAACTCACCTTGATTGAACAAGTCGGGGTACTGATGCCTCATAGCATCCTCGCGTTCCCAGGTATAAGAGGTATACCCGTCTTGTTGCCACTCTACTTCCACCAGTTGTACATCCTTGCTCCTCAAACACTTTACCGATCGGTCCGTGATTCTAATCGGTACAGTTACAGTGGTCAGGTCCCCTTTAATCTCCACTTCATTATCCGGCATTGTGTGAGAGGGATCATGTAAATATTTCCTTAGTTGGGATACGTGAAACACGTTATGTAATCAGGATAAGTGAGTCGGTAATGCTATTCGGTATGCCATGGAACCGACTCGTTCCAATATCTCATAAGGCCCAATGTATCGGGGGTTCAACTTTCTACTTTTCAAGGCTCGCCCGACTCCTTTGCTCGGTGAAATCTTTAGAAACACTCTATCTCCGACTGAAAATTCCAGTGGTTTGGTCCATGTGTCATAGTATCTTTTCTGTCTGTCCTGAGACGCCTTCATCTTATCCCTAATTATCTGGATCTGTTCTGAGGTTTGCTTCACAATTTCCGACCCCAGTAGTAAACTTTCACCCGTTTCTAACCAACATAGTGGGGTTCGGCATTTTTGGCCATACAGGGCTTCATAGGGTGCCATACCAATACTGCTGTTGTGGCTATTGTTGTATGTAAATTCGATCAAGGGAAGGTACTGTTCCCAACATCCACCATGCTCCAACACACATGCTCTCAGTAAGTACTCTAGACTTTGTATCGTCCGCTCGGATTGTCCATCCGATTGGGGGTGGTAGGCGGAGCTTAACCAAAGTTTCGTGCCCAACTCCTGGTGCAAGCTGGTCCAAAACCGGGATGTAAATCTATGATCCCTATCCGATACGATAGAAGCTGGCACTCCATGCAGTCGGACAACTTCGCGAATATAAATCTGAGCCAACTTATGTAACGGGTACCTCATGTTCACAGGCAGGAAGTGTGCACTTTTCGTCAATCGGTCAACAATGACCCAAATCACATCATGACCCGCTCGGGTTTTTGGCAACCCCATGACAAAGTCCATGGCAATTGAGTCCCACTTCCACACGGGAATCTCCAGGGGTTGCAATGCACCATACGGCTTCTGGTGCTTGATTTTCGATTTCTGACAGGTGATACACCGAGCCACATATTCTGCTACATTTCTCTTTAATCCGGGCCACCAGAATTGCCGTTTTAAATCGTGGTACATTTTCGTGGCACCCGGGTGAATACTTAGCAGACTCTTGTGGGCTTCATCAAGCACCATCCTTCTCAATTCACCCTCACCCGGTACATATATCCGACTCTTCACTCAGAAAATTCCGTCCGGTCCCTCGGTCAAAAACAAATCTTTACCCTTGGCCTGAGTCCCTTTCAATTCAGCCAAGTAGGGGTCTGGTCTCTGTTGCTCAATTACCAGTTTCAAAAATTCATTGGCAATCTTCAACGTATCGAGGGTTATTTTCTGAGACGAAGGGACGTCAACATGCAAATTCATGTCTCGGAATTGCTCCAATAACTCCACCTCCTTCACCATCATTACTGCCATATGGAGGGATTTCCGGCTCAACGCGTCGGCAACAACGTTTGCCTTACCCGGATGATACTTCAGCTCGAAGTCATAATCCTTTAAAAATTCCATCCATCTCCTCTGCCTCATGTTCAGCTCCTTTTGGTCGAATAAATATTTGAGGCTTTTGTGGTCGCTGTATATTTCGAACTTAGAACCGTACAAGTAATGCCTCCATATCTTCAACACGAAAACTACGGCTGCCAATTCCAAATCATGGGTCGGATAATGCTGTTCATGAGGTCTTAATTACCGAGAGGCATAAGCTATCACTCGGTCTATCTACATCAGCACACACCCCAGGCCGAGTCCCGACACATCGCAGTAGACTACGAAGTTCTCTTGCAAGTTTGGTAATGCCAACACTAGAGCAGTCGTCAACTTATTCTTCAACTCTCGGAAACTACTCTCGCACTCGGAACTCCAAGCGAAAGGGACGTTTTTCCGAGTCAATCTAGTCAGTGGTAAAGCCAACTTAGAAAAACCTTCAATAAACCTTCTATAATAGCCAGCTAGGCCCATAAAGCTTCTTATCTCCGAGACCGACTTGGGTCTCTCCCATGCCATTATAGCTGCCACCTTTGATGGGTCTACCGAGACACCTTCCATAGAAATTACATGTCCGAGAAAGTGGATTTTATCCATCCAGAAATCGCACTTCGAAAGCTTTGCAAACAATTGCTTCTCCTTCAATACTTGAAGTACCGCTCGGAGGTGTTCTTCATGCTCCTCAGGGGTCTTAGAATAGATTAGGATATCATCAATGAAAACTACCATGAATCGGTCTTGATATGGGTGGAATATGCTGTTCATGTAATTCATGAATACAGCAGGGGCGTTTGTCACACCAAACGGCATCACTACATATTCGTAGTGGCCGTACCGAGTCCTAAAGGAAGTCTTTGGAATATCCGAGTCCTTCACCCGGATTTGGTGGTATCCCGATCATAAATCGATCTTTGAGAAGACCGAAGCACCACGCAGTTGGTCAATCAAATCGTCGATTCTGGGCAATGGGTATCGGTTTTTAATCGTGAGCTTGTTTAGCTGTCGGTAATCTATGCATAATCTCATGCTGCCATCCTTCTTTTTGACAAGTAGTACAGGTGCGCCCCATGGTGATACACTCGGTCTAATGAATTGTTTCCTGAGTAACTCATCCAATTGCTTTTTTAATTCAGCCAATTCTGATGGGGACATTCTATAAGGTGCACTGGAGACTGGCTCGGCTCCTGGAATCAAATCTATAGAGAATTCGACTTCTCTAGCTGAAGGGACTCCCGGCACATCCTCCGGAAACACCTCGGGGAATTCACGAACAGTCGGAATATCATTCACTTGGGCTCTATTCTCTTCCTTAGTCAAACAAAGCATCACAAATAACTGGGTTATACCTTGTACCGTGCAATCTTCATCATTCTGCCTCTGAAAAATTACTCTTCGGTTTCGACAGTCCACCAATACCTTATTGGCTGAAAGCCAATCTATGCCAAGTACAATGTCGAGGTCCTTTAGAGGTACGCACACCAAATCGAAGGTGAAACTCTGATCTCCCAACACAAAAGTTACATCCTTGCACATTGATGATGTCAACACCTTAGTGCCAGTCGGATTGGCTACTTCCAAGGTCCGATCCATATACACAGTCGGCAACTTTAAACGTCGCACACACTCATCGGCTATAAAAGAATGGGTTGCTCCAGAATCAAAAACTACATTAAGTGTATATCTACCGAGTAAGCACTTACTTTGCACCAAGTAATTCGCTTGTGCAGCTTCTTCAGCGCTGACGGTGTAGACTCTCCCAGCAGCCGGTTGGTCGGTATTTCTCCTTCGGTTGTTTGGAGCAAACATCATGTTTTCTCTGGCTCCATTGCCTCCGCCCCCCGATCTTTGACTATCGTTTCCACGGCTCCTCCCTTGGAAACCTCCCTGGCGCACATTGGCATTTGCTTGACGTAGCTGGGGACAGTCAGGGCGAATGTGCCCCCTCTCATTACAATAGAAGCACACCATCCCACCATCGCTGTTGCAGTCTCGAGCATAATGATTTCCTCCATACTTAAAACATTTTCCGTCTCCCGTAGCTGGTCGTCTTTCTTGCTGGCTCTGACCCCAAATCTGGAAAAGGGTCTGTTCCTACCAGCGTTGTTCGGCCTCTTGAAGCGGGATTGCTGGGGCTTCAAGTAATGATCTGCTTTGCCACTTTGGCCCGAGTGGGCCTTGTCATCCTCTTCAAAAATTCTGCACTTATTCACCAATACAGAAAAACTCCTAATTTCTTGGTACCTGCAGGCTCTTTTAATGTCTGATCTCAATCCGTTCTCAAATTTAAGGCATTTGGAATTCTCCGTTCCGGGTTGTTGAAAGGGCGGGTAGAATAGGCACAATTCTTCAAATCTAGCTGCGTACTCTTCCACAGATATGGAAGCCTGTTTCAGTTCCATGAATTCCAGTTCCTTCCGACTCCTTATTGTATCGGGGAAATATTTCTCTAGGAAGCATGTTTTTAAATTTTCCCAGGTCAGTTGGGTATCAGCATCAGTCAGTCGGTTTCTGGCGATCTTCCACTAGTTCTCTGCTTCATCCCACAGCATGTACACTGCGCACTCCACCTTCTGGGCCTCGGTACAGTGAAGGCCCCCAAAAATCCTCTCTAACTCTTGAGTCCATTTGTAAGCTGTCTCAGGGTTGAGTCCTCCATGGAACTCACTCGGTTTCCTTTTCAGAAAGCGATCCAATACTTGGCCATCTTCAGTTCGAGGCTGGCCCAGCCTCTCAAACACATCAGCAAAATGTTGGAATGTCGCGGCTATGGCTTCCATGCTTTGACGATTCGCCATGACTTCTCCTGAAATTAACACCCTTTCAAGGATAAGTTTACAAGGTTACGCTCTACCGATCGGATCTCATCCCATCATCCAACTATAGCACACTATCACAAAATCTTTTAACATCACATAATTAATCGGACCAGGAGGGAAATAATCTCCTATCCTCAGATCAACATCTCATCATCAACCACATTCAACAGATTATCACAACAATGATGACCACTCAGTCATAATGCACACAACCGCTTACACTCGGTAAGCCTACCTTGGCCTTGGACCTTTTAGGTCTGCTCTGATACCAAAATATAACACCTTAATTTTCAATTAAAGGATAAAACGGGACCATGAGGGAAAATTTTATTTTATTTTTTTTTTGAAATTAGGGTGGATTCAAAGGCAATGTTCAGTTGAGAATTAAGGAGGGTAGGATTAGGAAAGGAGGAGGGAAGAAATGCAACCATCCACGAGGCAAACAGCGGAAGATGTAGGATGTGAGTATACCCGACAGCGCCTACTCGCTTAGGCGAGGTCCAATATCGCTCGAGCGCGACAACCCCACTCACTTAGGCGAAGTTCGCATAGCTTAAGCGCGACCCGCCAGAGACCTTTCCCTCGCTCACACTCGATGGAGCGAGCACTTAGCCGCTGAGGCGAATAACTCCACTTGGTATTCCTATCACTCAGATTTTCAGAATCTATGTTCACTCGGAAAGTCCTTGCTCTCGCTCCTCAGTCCATTTTATCACTCGGGTATTTCACTCGCTTTGCACTCGGCACACTTGATACTACTTACCCAGGTTCCCTTACTAAATCAAGTCTCACCCATGGATTCTCTAGCTCCCGATAATTCTACTATAATGGGTTTCACTCAGAATCTTATAGGTCACTCCTCAGTCGGAAACACTCACTCGGAAGACTCTCACTCGGAATCGTGTTACTATTCTTCACTCGAGGAAGTCCTAACAGTTTATTACTCTGAGGGGTTTCGGGTCAATCCCACTCAGAATTGTACGACCCCAATCACTCGGTATATCTAAACCTTTCTTCACTCGGGTAAAATCACTGCCTCGCCTCCCCACGACAATAACTTAACCTCATTTTTACTGGAAGTCATACCAACCTCACACACTCGAAAAACATGAATATATATATGTATATATCACTCGGAAAACATGCACGGCACAGAGTAAACATATAGTTTGATATAGATATATATATATATTTATAGAAGTGTATATAAATAATTGCAAGCATGTTGTCATACTTTCAACCCGAGAGTGATCAAATTCTAATTTAAAGAGACTAAGACCAAACACGAGCCGGCCAAGGCTTAACCAAAACCTTATACACAATATCTACATATACACAGGTATTTCCACAGTGCATAAGTATTCCACTCGGCATGCAGCACCACCTTCACTCGTTGCTCCGAGAGACATTCACTGAAAAATATTGCCACAATAGGGGTGAGTATCTTAGATATTAAATGATAGATACTGACTCGGATTATCCCTCAGTTATGCATCAGTATCACATACTCATATATATATAGCAATAATCAATAACATAATAAAGTCAATCATTCAGATACACACAATGCACCTACCGATCCGATTCCCTCAACTATCACTCGGTTATATGCACCTACCATTTCATTATCATTAATGCATGCGTAATCGACCTCCAATCAACATCAGCAATACATGTATACAGATTATTTCACCCGGTTCCGCATTTGTGTGTTATTGGTTTTCATTCGTTGCAACGTAGGCTCCCAGCCTTTTATTCAGCTCCCAGCTGACTTGGCCATTTTACAGGTACCAAACCGTTTGCCCACAAGGTGACACCAACGCTCTCAACGCCAACGGCGGTGTTCACAGGCAGCCCTGAGTCCCACTCAATAGGCCACCTTGAGTCCCACTCAAGGATTTAACAGTGTCCCACACTTTAATAACCGAGGGTAGTGTCCCACACTACATGCTCCCAGCATTAACGCATCCCATGCGCCACACGCGGCTTCATCACACGACACAGAGTGCATATACACAATCTTTCACTCAGTAATACATGCATCACATGCAATCGGTGTCATAACTCAATATATTAATACAATAACACATGCATCAGTGTGATGTATTACCAAATTCACTAAGTCAACATTTTATCACATGCAGTCAGCATTTTAAACTCATAACAACTTGCATGCCACATAAATCACACGGTAATCATCATCAGTACTTCAGTACATCCTTTTTATACAATTATTCAACATTCTTGAGGCTATCAACACACATTTCATGGACGGAACTAAACATGCAACACTCAACTCTCACTCATCATGCACCCGGGTATCACACACTCCTCATACAAGCACAACACACAATCAGAATATAGAAACAGCAAGCGTTAACACCCAGGACCCGTCCATAACCCATGCATTTAAGATGTAAGATACCCCCTACCAACGAGGTACTCCGAGAGGTTCCTTAGTTTCTGACGTTGATCTTCTACTCTGTTCGCCTCGTCCCCGCTCCCACTCGCTTGGTTTCCCTTGAGCGCAGTCGTACCCGGGAACAGAAAGTTATTCGTCGTCCCTTCGATGATCGTTCCTTGCCAGCCGAAGGAAACTCTGACCTTCTGCGGCACCATCGCCGTGGGTTCCCAGAAACAGAGAATAAGGAACAGGAAGAAGAAGGAGAAGACGAAGAACGAAGAAGGCGAAGAGAGGATGAGGAGAAGAGAAGAGAAAGTGAAGCAGTAGAGTAAAAATGAATAACCATAGTGGCACAGGCATATGTATATGCGTACGAAGAGAAGGAGAGTGGGGTGGGAAAACGTGAATCACAGCCCCACTCACGTGACTCGCCAATCATAAGCAGCCAACATTACCAACTAAGCATAATTAATTTGCCATTATTTCTTAAATTAGATTAATTAAGTTGATTATAATTAACAAATAATTTCCTACTTTGAAATTATAATTTTAATGGTTCAATTTTATTCGGTATTTAATTTCAAAATTGGGATGTTACAATTAACACATGTTATTTATTATGCTAGCAAAGTATTGAATGAGAATCAAATAAATTACACCACCACTGAAAAAGAAATGCTTGCTGTGGTGTATGCATTTGATAAATTCAGAGCTTACTTGATTGGTGCTAAGGTCATTGTGTATACAGATCATTCAGCAATCAAGTATTTGCTAGCTAAAAAGAATCAAAACCAAGATTGATCATGTGGTTTCTTTTACTCCAAGAGTTTGATTTGGAAATAAGAGATAAAAAGGGAGTGGGGAACTCAGTGGCTGATCAACTCTCTCATCTGGAGGATGAATCTGATTCTATCTTGATTAAAGAGGAATTCCTAGATGAGAGGCTGATGGCAATTATCACAAGGCCACGGTATACTGATATGGCTAACTTTAAAAGTGCCTCTGTGGTACCTGACGGGTGGACAGCCCAAATGAAGAAAAAATTCTTTCATGAGAGTAAAACTTTTCTATGGGATGATCCATTTCTTTATAAGATAGGAGTAGATGGAATTATCAGGAGATGTGTGCCTGAATCAGAGCAAGAAAGACTCTTATGGCACTGCCATGACTCCTATTATAGAGGACACCATGGTGCCTCTGGAACTGTAGCAAAAGTGTTATAATGTGGCTTTTATTGGCCAACAATTTTTCAGGATGTTAGAGTATATGTGCAAAGGTGTGATAAGTGTCAAAGAAGTAGAATTCTTTCTGCTAAAGCTGGCATGCCTTTGACAAATATTTTAGTTGTGGAGTTATTTGATGTTTGGGGCATCGACTTCATAGGACCATTCCCAAAGTCATTCTCTAATGAATATATCCTTGTTGGTGTGGATTATGTCTCCAAGTGGGTAGAGGCTGTTGGTGTATGCACTATGAGCTTTTATGCTTCTTTATTTGTATCATTTTTCTACTTATCAATAGAATAAATATTTCAGTTTAAAATTGTTTTAAAACATATTTATCCTTGGAGTAATAGGTCATATAAAAATTATTCCTAAAATGTCCCTAGTCAAGTATTTACATGGGGACATGTAAATACACTGAGACTAGTGTGTGAGTGTACTAATGACCTGATCTCACAGATCATAGATATAGAAGATATCGAGTCTTCACACAGGTACACATTAAGAGTAATCATGTACTGGACAGACCCACCATGAGAACGTTGTATGGATCATTACATGATTGTCATAAACGATTCTCAATGTGATAATGGATATGTAGTCCTTCGACCTGAAGTCACTATGATTCCTACATGAGGAGTTTATTGTTTTAATACATATAAACGTCTTCTGTAACAAGAGGACTATAAAGGTTGTGATTAGGCAATGAACAAATTATGCAGAGGGATGTGAGTGATGTAGATGGGATTTGTCTCTCCTATGTGACAGGAGTGATATCCATAGGCCACTTGATGGAGTAAGACTAAGAAAACGCATGGCCATGCTAGAAAGAATAAATATTAGATATTTATTCGGATCCAGTCTACTCCGGTATCAAGTAAAATAAATTGGGCCGTACAAGGATGACGCGACCATGCCTTGGGCCCAATTAGGATATCGTGACAAAAGGAATAAACATATTAAATAATTATCACTTATAGGTTATGTTGATAATATTCGGACATAATGATGCATTGCTAGATGCCGCTCTTATTTTATATTAATAATAAAATAGTTTATTATTAATATGACCGGGTATTTTACCTATAGGGTCACACACATAGAGTAAGCCCATCAGAAAATGTTGTCTTATTTTAGTTGGACTAAAATAAAGCTATTGGGCCTAACTCATTTGGAATGAGTAAGGAGCCCACTTTTAGAGAGAACAAATTAGGTCAAACCTAAGCCTATAAATAGAGCATAAGATGCTCATAGGCCGTTCACTCAAGTGAGACACAAATTCGCAAAAGTTGCAAGAGCTACACGCCGTCAAACTAGCAGTTGGCAAGTGTTGCGATTCTGGTGGGAGTGCTCGTGTGGACTCCTAAAGGACGAGGCTACGACTGCTTCGGAGTTCTTCAAGAGGTAATCCAAAATGAATTTCGAAATTATTTTTGTGCTTTGAAACACGGAACCTTGCAAATCCTATGGAATCCCTTTTATTTTTCCGCTGCTCATGCTTAGGGATTTCCTAACAGAGGCAATCCCTACCAGAACCAATGATGCACATGTGGTGCTTAGGTTTATAAAGAAGAACCTTTTCTCTAGATTTGGAGTCCCTAGAGTCCTCATTAGTGATGGAGGGTCACATTTCTGCAATAAAATTATGGAAAAAGCACTAAGACACTATGAGGTACTGCATAAGGTATCCAATCCATATCATCCACAAACTTGTGGACAAGTTGAGCTGTCTAATAGAGAAATTAAGAGAATATTAGAGAAAATGGTAAGGAAGTCTAGGAAGGATTGGTATGTGAGATTGAATGATGCATTATGGGCCTATAGGACAGCATTTAAAACTCTAATTGGTATGTCTCCTTATCAGCTGGTATATGGTAAGGCTTGTCATCTTCTTGTGGAGTTAGAACATAAGGCATGGTGGGCCACAAAGCTGTTAAACATGGATTTTAACCAATCTCAAGAGGAAAGAGTTCTAAAACTCCATGAACTTGAGGAGTTCAGACTCAATGCTTATCAGAGTGCCTCAATCTATAAGGAGAAAACTAAGATGTGGCATGATAAGTGGATAAATAGAAAAGAGTTTCAAAAAGATGATAAGGTGTTGTTGTTTAATTCTAGGCTGAGACTCTTTCCAGGAAAACTAAGATCAAAGTGGTCTAGACCTTTTATTGTGAATGAGGTTTTTCCTCATGGTGCAATTGAGTTAAAAGAACCAGCCACTGATAGGACTTTTAAAGTGAATGGCCAGAGACTCAAACTCTACTTTGGAGGAGAGTTTGATAGGCAGAAAACCTCCATGATGTTGCAGGCATCTTCTTAGATGTCAGAAGGTCAAGCTAGTGACCTTAAAGAAGCGCTTTAGGGAGGCAACCTACATTTTGTTTGTTGCATTTTGTGTTTTGTGTTGGAAACAATAAAAGAAAACTAAAATTTTTTTATCAAGGGGTGAATAAACTGGTAAATTTTTGAATAAGGTTTGAGTGTTCATACGCTCAATTCCCAGTGTACATACTTGCAAATCCATTAGCTAGAATTAGAATCAGGTACCCTTGGCGCTTGAGCGAACTTGATTGCGCTTGAGCGAATTACTGTGGCATTTGAGCATGACTTAATTACGCTTGAAGCGTGATTTTTCCTCCTGTAAGTGTGCCTGACGCTTTAAGTGTGACAATTCACGCCTTAGTGTGACCTTGCATAAGCTTCGCGCTTGAGCGAGCTCAGGTCCACGCTTGAGCGTGACCCTTCGAACTGATCCCTGCGCTTGAGCGTCCTTCATTCACGCTTGAAGCGTGATACATAGTAACTGCCACGCTTGGGCTAGGAACATCACGCTTAAGCATGATCGTGAGCGTGATTATGGAATTTACCTTTGCACTTGAGCATGCCTTTGTGTCGCTTGAGCAACTTATCTTACCTTCCCCTTTTCCACGTCGCGCTTAAGCATATGTTTTCACGCTTGAGCGTGATCGTCACGGGTGCCTGATATGAAACCCACGCTTGGGCTTAGAATTTCACACTTTGAGCGTGACTTGTGTATTACTGCCACGCTTAAGCACCTCAAGCTCACGCTTGAGCGTGATCGGGCTGAGGCAGTTGGAAAACTTCTATTCTAAATTTTTCGCTTAAGCGTGATGCTATAAGCTTAAGCGTGAGTGCCACACTGAAGCAATCTGATACCTGTTAGTTCGTCGCTTCAGTGTAGTTTCTCATGCTTGAGCGTGACATTCCCTTGCATATAATTCGCTTAAGCGAATAATGGGTTGCTTGAGCGTGATTCATACCTGATGCTACTTGTGTGTTTTAATTTGGGCATTTATACGCCAAGATTTCAGCATAGTTACGCATACCTCAGGTATTGGGCTCAACAGTATAAAACCCTCTCAGTGTACAAACCCTAACTCTTTACGTTGGAACCTTGGGTTTTGAAGAGGAAAAGGCACAGTCTCTGATTTCTTTGAAAGGTACCATCTTTTCAGTTCTTACTTTCACTTTATAGTTAGAATTATTGTAGTTCACTGTTTCAATTTCAAATTTCTTTTATCCATTATATCTTTTCATCTTACATTTTCATTTTGTTGTGGTTATGCTGTTTGTATATTTATATCCATTTAGGCATTATAAATACCATCATTAACACTCACCATGATCAGAAGATCACAAAGACTTTGTAGAAAACCTGAAAAAAGTGTTGAAATAGAAAATGTGAAAGAAGCCCGAAAAGAGAAAGGAAAAGGGGTGGCTACTATCAGTATCCCTGATTCTCCATCAACTGAAAAGAGTAAACGCCTTGAGGGAGAAAAGAAGTCTCAGACAATTGAGGGTTTTGATGGGTTTAGGTTTAGAGATTCTAAGGCCGCCCAAGGTTATGAGAATAAGTTCAAACATAGGGGAGTAATAAGAGATAGAGCTCTGGTCCTTGATGAAGAATTTGTTCTGATTTTAATGTAAAAGCTACTATGATTGAAAGGGGATGGCGGTTCTTTAATGAGAATTTAAGCAATGGTTACCAGGAACTCACTAGAGAATTCTATGCCAATCTAAGGACTCATTTTATGGAAGATAAGTTTCCTTTTTCTTCCTTCTTGAGAGGAGTCACCATTCCTCTAACTGGTCACATATTGAATAAGCTATTGAAAGTACCTATATTGGATGAGGAAGGATGTCACTACACATGGAAAGTAGATATCTTTCATAGGGCTGAAAATGAAAATCTTAGGAAAGAAATTTTAGAGGAGTGCTATGAACAAGGAGCTGTATATATAACAAAAGCAAATGGTGCACCAAAAAGTGTCATGAAGAGTTGTTTGAATCATCTCCCCCTCTTATGGTGTCACTACGTCCTTTCATCCCTGTAACCTGTGGCTCATGCTACTGAGATTACCATTAAAAGGTTGGTGTTGATTTACTATTTAATGAGAGGCCTGTATGTTAATCTGGGTGAGTTAATACTGGAATAGATGATGAAAAACCTTGAAAAGAATCTCCAACTGCCATATTGCGCTGTTATCACTTTGTTGGCCCAAAAGAATCAGGTTAGGTTCAATTATGAAGAACTGACAAAGGTAAAGCCTAAAAGGATTATGGACAAGCAATGGGTGATGAACCACATTGACAATTTTATGCCTCAAGAGTCAAAGCGTCCCAGACAACCTAAACCAACATCTTTTGCACCACCACCTCCAACAGGAGTAGGTACTTCTTCTGATATTTCCATGGTAACGCAAGAACTTCAGGTTATGAAGAAAATGCAGCTAGGAACCTATAATCTGGTCCTAAACCATGATCTCATGCTGAGGAAGATTGTCACTGCAATGAATGTGGATCACACTGAAGAAATAGGAGTTCCACCTGACGGAGACCTATGGTTGGCTTCCATTGGATTCACCATTCCCCCTGATGACACACCTTTAGCAACTGACTTTCCACCCCATCCTGAGCAAGACAATGATGAGCCTATGGATAAAGAAAATGAAGAAGAGGATGACTGATCTTTTACTTTGTTTATAGTTCTGTTAAGTTAATTTTAGGTTGTAATAACTTTCTTTTAATGTTTTCTTTTCCTAAACAATGTATTTCCTTTTCAGTTGTAATGAACTTATATTTCCCTGTTTAGTTGTTTGTTGTTATTTCTCATCTGAATTGTATTATTCCTGCATCCATCACTCACCAATCGCTGCCATATAGGTAAAAAGGGAAGTAATCTATCCTTTTATCTCATTAATTTGGTGAAATATGTTAACTATGTTTAATTTAGAATCCGTCTCAATAATTTAAATTTTGCTGATTCTTAGGCATCAATTGGATAAATTAATTGATTTGCATTTCTTGATTCATGATCCTTGTCCATAAATATTTTTATCCTTAATTATTTATATATTCACCATGCTAGTTAGCAATCTGAATTTATGATCTCGCATTAAGTTTGGGGACATGACTGGCTGATTACCTGTTATATTATTAGCTTTTGAGCCTTTATTAACTTTTTTTTTGAGTGTGCCTGCATTCTTGTTTAGTGAGATAGAATTTGCTTCAGTGCTTTCTAAATGATTATATGTTTTCCAATTGGAAATGATAAAGGCCTTCTTTGGAAATTAGCCAAAGCCAAATTTAGCCATCCATATTATTAATTATCCTTTGACCTAACAATTATATTTTGAGCCTGAGACCCTTTCATTCTAATTATGTACCTAATTTTACAAGCCTATTTATCCGAGAAAAACTAAGTGAATTATCCCTGGATGTTCCATTGATGAACTGCTGAGTCTTATCTTATTGCTAGTGACTAGAAAGTTCTAAGTTTAGGGATAAAGAGTGTGCCTAACAGCAAAGCAAAAGACACACTCTGACCTTAATTATAGATGAGGATTTTGAGATATGAAAGGAAGAACAGCAAAAGCAAAAGAAAAGTGAAAAATCAGCAAAGCAAAGGTGCAAAGCACCATAAGAAAAAAATGGTATTGAAAAAAAATTGAAAAAGATGGAAGAAAAGAAAGAAAGAAAGAGTCCAAAGGACTGAAAGAGAAGAAGGTGCAAAGCAACCCTTCATCTGAAAATAATGAAAGCAAGAGAGCTAGTTAGTAAAGGCATTTAAGTTAAGATTGAGGCAAGGCATCAATGGGCACATCTTTTAACCCAACATTGACTAGAAAAACAAAAATAGAGCCTGTAGCCTGTTGCAAGCCTATGTTGATCTGACAATTATGCAGGTGATGAGTGCATGCTATTGAACCTATACACTGAGAGAAAAGTGAAACACTAATCTAGTGAGGAAAGCATCACCAGCTTGTTCCCAAAAGAGGTGTGAGTTATTATATTTTCAGAATTTACGGAAAGAAAGCATGAAGGATATTCAATAATTATTGTATGATTTAAGTTAAGGAAAGGTTAATTGTTTTGAGTAAGTGCTGTTGATTAATTAATTTGAGTATTTACTTAAGGACAAGAAAGTTTTAAGTTTGGGGATGTGATAAGTCTTGAAAAGACTTAATTATTTTATCTTTTATTTAACTTAATCCGTTAAATATTGTTTAGTTTGGCACTATTATTTAATAAATTATCAATAATTCTTATTTTATTTATTTATTTCAAAAGTGTTTAATTTATGCAAGAAAATGATTAAAAATAATAATTAGTTAAGGAAATTTGTTTCTTTATAAATTCACTAACCCAGCGTACATACGTTGGACAGCCAGCGTACATACGCTAGGCATTTATTTGTTTGCATGTGCAGGTGTAGTTCACGCTTAAGCTTGAAAGCTTCATGCTTAAGCTTGAAATCCATGCAATCTACGTAAAAAGAGAGAAAAGAAAAAGAAAACACGATCACGCTCAAGCGAGCATCACTCACACTCAAGCGTGACTTCACCACAACACCCACGCCCAAGCGTCCCATATTCATGCTCAAGCGTGAAGACACAATGCAGTAATAATCTCGAGCGCGCTTAAGAGCAAGCCCTTCACACTCAAGCGTGAAAGTGGTTACTTAACTTGCTGTTGTTCCCTCTAAACAAAATGTTATGCTGTTTCTGTTTTCCATTTGCTGTTGTACATTAGTAATTTAAGTATTGAGTGTAATTAATTATTTACTTGTAATTATGTATTTAGATTAGTCAGTTTAATTGTTAATTAAGTTTCCTTTGTAATTAATTAAGTTAGTTAGTTAGTTAGATGCCTATATATATATATATATTTATACATACTCTGTAAGGAGGGGAGAGAACACACAGAAACAATAATACGATTTCATTTTCTCATTTCCAATCTCTCTCTAATTCTTTTCTCTCTCTAAATTCTCTCGTCCATGTCTTTCCACATTCCTTCGACAGAATCCATTCCCATGGGTTTCTAAACCCCTAGGGTTGGGATTGTTGAAGCTTCCAATGAATTCTTAAAGCTGCATTGAGGAAATTATCTTCTGAAGTAAGAGGAGAACAAGCTGAGAAGTGGATCTACTCTGCTGAATTGACAAATTCATATCCAAATAAAGAAACTCACCAGTGAGGAATCATGGTTGAGGCTTAGGTAACTTCTAGCTTCCTAACTAATTCAGGACTAGTAATTAGGTGAATAGTTAGGGTTCAACCCCAAATTTCACATTAGATTTCTCTGTAATTGAACACCTAAGGGATTAGGGTTTAATGCTTAGGAATTAGTGTCATTCACCTAAAGAATTAGGGAGTAACCAATTGTGAATTGTCCTCTTGCATCTGAAGCTTAATTGAACCTCGATTGCATGTTCCTTGATGAAGTTGTAAGCTGAAGTAATCCTAACCTATCTTCCATTAATCACATTTCATCTCCTGTATTGCTGCTGAAAATACAAAAACATAGAAAATATAAAGCAATAGAAAAACAGAATGCATTGTATCTGCTTGTGTTGGTTCAACTTGTACTAGTCTAAGATTGCAGTAATTACCATAATCCATGTGGGAACGATCAAATATATTACAAATTTAACGATTGGTGCGTTTTCCAAAAGAAAATAAATCATTTGAGAGTCACATGATAAGTCGATAATAATTTAGGATTTTCACACCAAGTTAATGGTTCCGGATTTGTTACCAATCATTTTCCTTACTTTTGATGTTATGGAAATTTGTGTTGTGTATATGATGTTGGTGATAATGTTTGGCAACATGCTTTGTGTAATTAGAATGGATATGGGGTGCTATATGGTGGTGTGAATTATTTGGCAAGTGTAAGCCTTGAATATGATGATTGTACATCCACCTTAAATATGAAATAAATGTAATTAATACTTGGTTGAGATTGAGTATGAATGAATAGCATGCCATGATTGATAATGAAAAGTTGATGATTGAAATTGATGAGGAGTGCCATTGTAAATGGTAAGAGAATTATTAAAATTCCACATTTAAAACTTGAGAACAAAAACTACAACCAACAATAATAAATCCACTAAGAATGGTGAAGTGGTGTTGGTGATGATGATGGTGATGATGTTTGATAAGTGGCATGTATAGGATGCATAGAGTGAGAAATGCATATGATTGGCATTTGCATCCATGGCATACTGCATAGCCACCGATGTTAGAACATTAGGGGAGTTCCCTCAGCCAACCCAGTGGGAGGGTGGCTCGGTGCACAAGCAAATTTTTATTTTCCCCTATGACTCGGTGTGTAAGTCACAAGTCGCCCATGTATTGCTACGGGGAGCTACATGTGGTCGACCTTTGTGGGGGGTGGCTCTTAATGAGCAGGTGACCTCAGTGGTCCTTCGGAACACAGCCGCCATGAAATGAGTCATGGCCAGCCCGCAACACCATATATTGATGTGTTACCGCGGTCATGGTGAAAATGACCAGGTGTTGCAAGATGGGCGATACGGTTTGGTACCAGTAAAAGATTGGTGAAAATGCATGCAATTTGAGTATAAGTGTACACATTTTACTACTGCAGTAGGGGTATGGTTAGATGATCATACTTGAATCCCATATTTGGTGTTTACATTCCCATAGTCAGATCTGCAATTGTTGAAATATTCTGTTGTGCATATGCATTAACTTAAGAGCATTTGCATATAGCAAGGAAGTATACCAAAGGTGATGAGATACGATGATGGTTGTGTTGAGGATGAGATAATGTATTAAGACAATATAAAAGATATGAATACCAAATAATAATTTGAGTAAAGTGATGAGTGGTGTAATAGTCCAATTGTTGAAGGACTTGATTATGTATATGCTTGTATACTTTATCTAAATTATAATGTCGTTTGTGATATACGTATAATGGTATTATGATTATGAATAAGATTGTGAATGATATGTGTATGCAAAGTATACATGTTTTGATGCATATGTACATAATCACATGGTATTCATATTCATTCTTTTGGAATGTATGACTTACTCTCCCATGTTGTCCACTTTTACACTTGTGATGCAGGGCACTCATGGGTGGAGTGAAACTCTTTTGAAGTATATTTTTTGGAAGGAGGTAAATAGGTGTAGAGGAAGTGCCTTGGCTGGTAAATCTAGATTTTTGTATAGTATATAGTGTATATGTATGCTTATTTTGTCATCTAGATTGTAGTTGATGATTTTTAAGGGTCATGTAGGAAAATTGGACCTTGGTGTGTATGGCGAATTTTCATTAATGACCCAAATGATGTAAGATGATGATTTACGATGTTTATTGATTGTTAAATTTTATGAATGAATGATGTATTTCATAATTAGTAGCATTCCATGAAGTTTATGTAAAAATGGTTTGAATCCTATGCATTAAATGATTAAGAATTGATCTTGATGTGTAAAAACCAATGGATGAACTTTTAAATGCATGATGGAGTGTATCTAATGCATTAGGATAGGTTAGAATGGTAGGAAACCAAATTTGATATGTTAAGTTATGTGAAATTCACGTTTCTGCATATGTTCTGTAGAACTCGCTCAAGCGAGTGGAAATCTCGCTCAAGCGAGATCCCCCTGTAACAGTGCGGTGACCTCTGGCCCAAATTCGCTCAGGCGAGTAATGATCTTGCTCAAGTGAGATCTACTTGGAATCAGAGGTTTAGCTACTAGAGTTATTTCGCTCAGGTGGGTGAGGCTTCGCCCGAGTGAGATCGATTGGGAGAGCTACTGGACCATTTTTGCTCCAGCGAAATGGTCAGTGCTCGAAGGTTCGCTCAAGCGAGCAAGGGAAAAATGGATACTGGATGATTTTTGCCCAGGCGAGCCTAGCCTCGCTTGAGCGAAAATCAGATAGTAAGGTACCTGATGCTACGAAAGGGAAACCATTTGGATACTGGAGTAATTTCGCTCAAGCGAGCATGCCTCGCTCAAGCGAGATTGACCCCTGATACTGATTTTCCTTTACGCTCAAGAGTGTGGTACTCGCTTGAGCGAGTAGTACCTGTTTGCTCCCAATGTTCTTGCTTTAATGATTTTAATTTTCCTTTGCATCAAATCTTCTTCTTGCATCATCATACAAGTACATTTAACATATTATGAACCTTTAAATCTCTAGAAATCCATCCCCTTTAAATCCAATCATACAAAGGCAATTTAATTGATTCTTCCCACTGTTTTTAATTGAAAATTTTCTCATGAATCATTTTTAATTCACCCTCTCATATCTCCATATATGAGAGAGGTTTTTCATAGATTCGGGGTGTTAAATTAAAGCTTCACCACTTTATTTCTTTGTCTAATAATGATTTATAAAACGTGAAAAATTTACCTGTATTTTTCCAGGTCCTACAAAGGTATAAAAGGGTTTTTAGGGTTATACACTATGCTAGTAAAGTGTTGAATGAAAATTAAATAAATTATGCAACTACTGAAAAAGAGTTACTAGCCATAGTGTATGCCCTAGAAAAATTTAGATCATATTTGATAGGCTTAAAAATAATTGTTTTTACTAATCATACAGTCATCAAATATCTTTTGACCAAAATTGATTCTAAACCTCAATTAATCTGATGGATTTTGCTCCTACAGGAATATGATCTTAAAATCAAAGATACGAAGGGTAGTGAAAATGTGGCCCCTGACCATCTTCCTAGATTCATGAATGATGAGGTCATTGGGAATAAATATTAAATAATTATATATGAGTTAATTAATGTCCTAAAATGTTAAAATAATTAAATAAGATTTTTGGGGATTATTCATAATTTATTGGGGCTTTATGAGTTAAAATTAGACCCGAGTAAAATATGGATGTCGGACCATGTATCTCTGATTGAGGTACTGTTGGTCAGGGCTGTTAAGAATATTATTTGGGAATCCGAATATAACTTTGGAATAATTTTTAGATAAAGTATTGAGCCCAAACGGAGATCCTGCTTGATTTAAAATGGAGAACTTTAAGTAATGGGTCCAATTAAAATACTAAAACCATTTCTCTCTTCTCCTTATTCATGTTAGTTTCTTTTCCCAAGGCAAACTCCCTCTCTCTTCTCCTTCCACTCATCATCTTCTTCTTCTCTACAAACCCATCAAGTGGTGTGTGCCATTTGCTTCTTACATCTTCATCAAGCAAGAAGAAGCTTATAGTTTGGGAGCTTTCTTTCTCCTTCTCCCTCTCCAATTTCGTCACTCCCTCTCTCTCTAATAGAGCTCACTCACTTTTTGCTTGAGGTAAGGTTTCCTCTCCATTTTCTTGAGCTCTAGCCCTAGGTTTTGGGTTATTATGGTTTTTGAGAGGGAAATGTATGTGGGTTGCTTTGGGGAGGCATTTATGATGAGAAACCCTAAGGTGGGGTGTTTTAATGTGAGTTTTATGAGGAAATATATGGGTACACAAAAATGGCATAGAAGATGATGGAAAATGATGAACATTTATTATGGTTGTTAGGTTTTTAATGAAACCCTAAGCCTATAATTTGGGGGAAATAAAAAATGTGGGTGGATGCATATTTATTATTGATGGGAAATGTTATTTATGGTCGGTAATAACCATTAATGATGGTGAATGTTGATAATGGTTGTTGGGAACCATTAATGTAGGAACCCATTGTTGGGTATGGCATTGAAGAGGCATAAATGAAAACACCTAACCCGTGGTAGTTGTGGTGGGTTAAATGAAATAAATGAGGTTGAGAATTGAAATGGTATAAAACACCGAGAAATAAATGTGAGTACTTGAATCTTGGTAGTTGAAATAAAAATTAATTGTGTGGTGTATGGCATAATGTAGGAAACGACCTCATCGATAAGGCGGGACCATCAGACCGTATTGATCTCTACTTCTCTGAGGTAGGAGGGGGTAACATTTCTAAATGCTTGATTTCATCCATTAGTGATTGTGTATGTTAATTTGGCTTGGATGAATGATTTGATGATTACTTGAATAAAATGCATTTAGAGTGAATGGTGTTATGTGGCCTATATTTGTGGGATGATGATTATGTTGTTGAATTGACTCATGATTAATGAGAATTGTTGTTAATGGTTCAGAACCGTGATTGTATTAATTTCAGTGTCATTGAACATCCCAGGATATGTGAATTGATGAGTTGTGATTGCCACTAACTAGTATGTATATGAAATCCAATGAATATTGGTGATGGTTGAGAATGATGAGAGCCTAAAGTTCCACTAAAGTGTTAAGGATGGATTATTTATAATGGAGTGACATTTAGGATTCATAGTGTGAGAATGCATTTGATTTGCATTACATTGCATCCATGGCATATTATTCGCTGCTTATATGGAATGTTAGAGGTTCCAATACACAGGCCCAGTGGGAGGGCGACCCAGTGCACGGGTAAATCGTTGTTGTTCCCTAGTGATTCTAGGAATCATGAAGCTGTCCTTAGATTGGAGGCGAGGTGTTGGAAATATGAACTAAAAGCCTATATAGGACGCATCATTTTGAATAAGTCATTTTTTGTTAAATAGTTTAACAAGCTTTATTTATCCTTGGAGTAATAGGTCATATGAGAGTTATTCCTAAAATATCCCTAGTCAAGTATTTATGTGGGGACATGTAAATACATTAAGACTAGTGTGTGAGTAGACTGATGATCTGATCTCACAAATCATGGATATAAATGATATCAAGTCTTCACACGGGTACACATTCAGAGTAATGATGTACTGGACAGACCCACCATGAGAACGTTGCATGGATCGTTATATGAATATCATAAACGATTCTCAATGTGATAATGGTATATGTAGTCCTTTGACCTGAAGTCACTATGATTCCTACATAAGGAGTTTGTTGTTTTAATACAATTTAACGTCTTCTGTAACAAGAGCACTATAAAGGTTGTGGTTAGAAATTGAATAAATTATGCAGAGGGATATGAGTGATGTAGATGGGATTTGTCTCTCCTATGTGACAGGAGTGATATCTATAGGCCACTTGATGGAGACTAAGGAAATGCATGGCCATGCTAGAAAGAATAAATATTGGATATTTATTTGGATAAAGTCTACTCCGGTATCAAGTAAAATAAATTGGACCGTACAAGGATGACGCGACCATGCCTTGGGCACAATTAGGATATCGTGACAAAAGGAACAAACATATAAAATAATTATCACTTATAGGTTATGTTGATAATAAATAATATTCAGACATAATGATGCATTGGTAGATGTTGCTCTTATTTTATATTAATAATAAAATAGTTTATTATTAATATAACCGAGTATTTTACCTATAGGGTCACACACATAGAGTAAGCCCATTAGAAAATAGCTTTTTATTTTAGTTGGACTAAAATAAAACTATTGGGCCTAACTCATTTAGAATGAGTAAGGAGCCCACTCTTTAGAGAGCAAATTAGGTCAAACCTAAGCCTATAAATAGAGCATAAGATGCTCATAGGTGGCTAACCAAAAAGAGACACAAAATACGCAAAGGTTGCGAAAGCTACACGCCGTTAAACTAGCATTTGGAAGGTGTAGCATTTCTGGTGGGAGTACTCGTGTGGACTCCTAAAGGACGAGGCTATGACTGCTTTGATTCGATTTTCTTCAAGGGGTTATCCTAAAATGCAATATTTTTTTTGTGTTTGTCTTATGCTTTGAAACACGGCGCTTTGCAAATCCTGTTAGGGAATCCTTAGGGATTCCCTAACAGTGGTATCAAAGCTTGGTTCCAAAACCGTGTTTTGGGCAAATATTTGTTTTAAAAAACATGTGAAAAAAATTCTTTTATGAAAAGAATTGTAAAGGTTGAATCTTTTTCCAAAGGTTGCCTCTTTTCTTAGATATGATTCAAAGGTTACATTTTTATTAAAATATTATGTAAAGGTTACATTTTTTTTACGGGATATGTTGTAAAGGTTGCACCTTTTTGAAAGTTAGTATCAATTTAATCTTGTTTTGTGTATATTGATCATTTTTCTCAATATTTTAATTAAAGAACATATTTTTTAGGATGTGCTTTATTATATAAACATGTTGTATGTTGCAATGGTGATTGTTTTATATATGTTCTAATTATAAGGCATGTTAATTTTATGTTCATTTAATTAAATTGAAATCAAGGGTTGTATGCAATGTATGTCTATATGCTTTCTCTTTCTAATATGAATTGTTCATACGAGATTGTGTTTAGAAAGTTTAAGAGTTAAAACCTAGCCGTAATGAAAATTAGGATTCAAAAGTTGAAACCTAGCCATCGTGGTATTTTATTTATTTGTAAATATTACAAATAAAATATTTCATTTTAATATTATATTTTTGATTTGTAAAAGTTGCAAATCAAATTTTAAATGTTTGTTAAATTTAAAGTTTGTAAGAGTTACAAATTTAAATAATTTATTCTTATTAATTTTAATAGGATTTGCATTGTATGTGATCTTTTCAAAATTAATGTGATTTGTAGGAGTTACAAATTGATTTATATTTATTAAATTTAATATGATTTGTAATTGTTACAAATAGAAGATAAGATCTTTATTAAATTTAATAATTTTAAAATCAAATATTTAATCCTTAATAAAATTGATAGGATTTGCAAAAGTTGCAAATTAAAGATAAGATCTTTATCAAATTTAATAGGATTCAAAATAAAATATCTTGAACTCTAGAGATAAGGTTTAAAATTTAAACCTTGATCGTTCCTAAAAATAAGATGATTGTTGATACTCTAGAGATAAGGTTTAAAAGTTAAACCTTGACTATTCTTATTTTAGGATAGTTGTTAGGGTCAAAAGATAAGGTTTAAAAGTTAAACCTTAGCCGTTCAAAAATTTATGATTCAAGAGTTGAAACTTAAAATTGGGATTTCAAATTGTTTGAAATCATATCTAAATATTTTGAGCTATTAATGGTTAGTGGGACATTCTGGCTAGGAAAGACTTGGTACTTAAGCGGTCACACCGGACCCACCTCTCTTTCCTGAGAACTAATCTGATTACAGTACTAAATTTTTGGGATGGAACGCTACTCAGCACCCTATAAAGGGTAGCCTCCCCTTGACCCTATCCGTTGAACAGTCAATGGAACCGCCAAACTTTTTTACGTAGTTTTCCTTTAATGACCCCGCGTGTTTAATTATGTGTTTTAAAATTTATTTTATTTTAAATACAATTAATCACTTTATTAATTGATTAATTAACACGTCCAGTGGTGAATGGTTATGGTCTTAGAATTTTTTATTTTAAATATAGCCTGCGTGTTGTGTCTTTCTCTATTCTTGAATTTCTTCTCCCAACCTTTTGCTCGTATGTAAAACGAGTTTATTTATTACATTGTAATCTGGAAGAAGCCAACAAGGTGGAGACCTAGAAGAAACCTAGCATGGTGACTCTTGATGGGTATGACCTTGAAAGGAACAAAGGAGTGGTGACTCCAAGAGGATGGTGGTTTTAAGAAGTAGGACTTTATGAAGTTAAGGCACCATAGTTCCCTTAGGTTTATTTTATTTTATTTTATTTTCTAGGAAGACCATAACCATCTTACATTTTTGATTGCATGTTTTGGGGTTTGATTTTACGTTAAATCGTTTAATGAAAGTCGGTAATAAATAATAAGAAAATTGAAATCCCTCAAGCCTGACAATCATACCATCTAATAAGTAATAACGTCTAACTTGATATAGATAAAGTGCAGGTCACATCATAGTTGGGTGCCTTTATTTATGTTTAGTGGGACATGATTGGATAATTGGATTATCCAAGTATAACTTATTAAGTTTTATTCAAATAGACATTTTTCAATTGGATTGGAAAAGCCTAAAGGTATGAATAGTCTAAAACGCATTCTAATAAACAACAGTCATCAATGCTACTTTCAAAAAAGTGTAGGTTCTGCCAAAGCAGGGTGCTTTTATTGATATTAGTAAAGGATGATGGATAATTGGATTATCCAACCATTTGTTATTGGACTTATCTAGGTAACTTTAATCAGATTGAAGAACCTAGAAACGTTAATATTAAGTTTAAACACCTTCTAATAAGTAACACTCGTTAAGACTAATGTCAATAAATAGTGGGTCTGCCAAAGCAGGGTGTAGTAAGGCGCGATGGGATAATTGCAATATCCAAATTGTTTTTATTAGGCCTAAACTTAACTAAGATTTTCAATTGGATTAAAAATAACTTAGAGGCGTAAGGATTGAGCTTAAATTCATAAGATGAATAAGGGTAAAGAGTTACCCACTCAATCATTCAAGAGTTGCATGAGATGCAATTGGAAATGTGTTTCCTACCTAAATAACCAAGGGTTGGGCGATCATCCGAAGCTGACTCAACACTAGGCCAAATATGGATCTTGGCCCACTAGAAAAATCTTCCAACGGGATTTTTTATGATTCAATAAGGGTATTTGTTTTGAATTAAAATAGTGGGAGACAACATATTTATTTAATGACCAAAATTTAAATATGTTTTGAATAGAAGTGATAGATTTGCATGTAATTTGTTTTAGAATAACCATGATAAACCAACTATTATTTTGTTGCAATCTGTCCTTTGGAAGGACACTTTATCTAGAAAAATGCATAGATAGGTATTGATACTTGAGAATTATCTTCATTAAAGATGAAGTGACAGTATGTCATGTTTGGCTTATATATCATCTATGGTTGGGTCTTGAATACCCTATGGAGTCTGCATAAACTCTGAGCTATAAAAGGCAATATGAATATATGGGAGATATACGATATGATCGTATACAGACTCTATTAAGGCTGAGTTGGTCTGGAAGTCTAAAAGGTGATCAAGAAAGGAAATTGTTTCCAGTTTTAGCCAAATAAGACATTGAAATAATTTGTCTAAAGAACTTAAAGGAGTTCAAAAGAAAGGGAAGTAAGACTTCCACTATAGGTCATGTTATAGAAGTCAAGTTATTTTACTTCACTAACATTAGTATCAGATACTAGTAGTAGATCTCAAAATTTGAAAGATCAAGGAAGTAGATCACTTGTTAAGGGTGGAGAAATCTGTGTAAAATTGAGCAAAAGTTGCTACAATAAAGATAAGATCTTTACCTATTGGGCTAGTTAGTGAACTAGACATTGTGCATATTGTTTCTTGTTGGACAAGAAATGTTTTTCTTATTATAAAATAACTTTATTTCTTCAAATAGATGTTGATGCACAATTGAGTAATGGATTCCACATCCTAAATCTCAAAACACCCATCTATAACAATTGTCAAAGTAGGTTAAAATAAGTGATTTTGAACTTTACTTACATGGTATTGTCTCCTAAGGCAAATGGATAAGAAACATATTTCTAAATATCATTAATGTGGTTATATAGACTCTTTTAATTTTGGAATCAATAGAGACATGTAAATCTTATTTATTGGAGAGATAAATGAGACCTCATTCATTGAAAAGATGAGTAATCTATTATTTAATACATGACGATGTATGTGGGCCTATTGGAACAATAACTATATATGTTTTTCAATACTTCAACATACTAATTGAAAAGTCAATGAGTATGGATTTATGTAACGTAAGTTAGAAAGTCTTTGAAAAGTTCAAAGAATTCATAATGAAGTGAAAAACCAAATTGGCAAGACAATTAAAGCTCTTGATTAGATCAAGATAGCAAATAATTTGAGCTACAAGTTTGATAACTATTTAATAGAGTGAGAGATTACCTTTTAACTCATTCATCATGGAATGCCATAATAGCATCTCTACAGGGAAAAGTCAAACCTTGTTGGACATAGTTTGATTATTGATTATTATCAAACATCTCTAACTCCTTCAACGTTCCTTTATTAACAAAATTTCCACACTTAACCATGTTCCATCTTAGACTTTATTAAAGAAACCATGTATGATATGGACTAGGAAGAAACCTAGTATGTCTTTACTAATAATTTGGAACTATGATGCTTCTATAAAGTATCCAACTCTGACAAGGTCAGATCCAAATTGGATAAATGTCTTCTGTGAGATACCCAAAGAAAGCTAAGGGTTATCATTTCTACAATCCATCTGAGAACAAAAGGCTTGTTGCTTAGAATGTTTTATTCTTGAATAAGAGTATATCTCTTAAAGAATCAGTGGGAGGATAGTAGAACTTGAAGAAATTCAAGTATCACAAAGCATTCAAAAGTCAAGGATGGACTTGGAGCAGAAATCACAAAATGTTATGACATCATTAGCTCCGGTAGCACAAGACTTGCGTAAGATCAAATAGGATATGTAACCAAATCTGAAATATATGGATATCTTATAAATCAGGAAGGAGGCATATTGCTAATTGATCAAGTTTCTTATGAAGAGGCCAATGCAAGTTTAGATTCTAAGACATGGCATAAGACCATGGGATTTGAAATAGGCTCCATGTATATTAACAAGGTACGAATCTTGGTTGACACACCTAAAGGGTAAAACCTATAGGATACAAGTGGGTTTTCAAAAGGAAAACTAAACATGGATGGTAATAAAAGTACCTTTAAAAGCAAGATTGACAAAATTCAATTAGCTTAAAAACCATTTAGATCCTGCTTGTTGTAGCAGTATACCACTATTATAAGATATGGTAGATAGATGTCAAGATGAAAATCATCTTGAGAATGTAAATATGACACAACCTAAAGGCCTTTTATGCCTGAAACATCTAAGAAGGTATGTGAACTGCAAATGTTCTATTTATGGACTAAAGCAAGCTTTTAGAAGCTAGAATCTTCATTAAAGAATAAAGATAAATCTTGTGACTATAAAAAGGTTAGTAACTGCACAATTATAGTTCTAGTATTACATGTAGAAGACATGCTTCATCTAGAACTAATAATATTCTCATTCTATAGTCAAGAGTATCCTTAAACACTTAAGAAAGACTAAGGATTTGATCTTGATAAATGGAAGATGAGCTCGTTGTAAAGGTTACATCGATGCCAATCTTTTGATTAATTTGAAAGACTTAAGATTGCAATAAAAATATATGTGTTGTCAAGATGGTTGCGATGTATGCTTGAAAGGTTCAAAGCAACAAACAATCGTTGGTTCTACTAACAAATCTAAGTATTTTGCTATGTTAAATTACAAAAGAAGTCAATTTACATTTAATCATTCCAAATGTTTTGTACCCTATGAGTTTCCACTGTGAAGACAATGGAACCATAGAACAATATAAGGAAGTGGATTAATCCAAGCATATACTTAAATAGTTCCATCTTTGGAAGATGTGAAAATATGCAATGTGCATAACAACAAAATTGTTGGGAACCCACTAGTAAAACCGCTTACGTAGTAAAAGCATGAGGGCACTGTAGACGTCATTGGGCATTAACCTTATCGGCTCTAAGTGCAAGTGGGAGATTGTGGGAAATATGCACTAAAAGCCTATATAGGACGCATCATTCTGAATCAGTCATTTTTTATTAAATAGTTTAACAACCTTTATTTATCCTTGGAGTAATAGGTAATATGAGAGTTATTCCTAAAATATCCCTAGTCAAGTATTTACTTGGGGACATGTAAATACATTAAGACTAGTGTGTGAGTATACTGATGATCTGATCTCATAGATCATGGATATAAATGATATCAAGTCTTCACACAGGTACACATTAAGAGTAATGATGTACTGGACAGACCCACCAAGAGAACGTTGCATGGATCGTTACATGAATGTCATAAACAATTCTCAATGTGATAATGGTATATGTAGTCCTTTGACCTGAAGTCACTACGATTCCTACATAAGGAGTTTATTGTTTTAATACAATCAAACATCTTCTGTAACAAGAGGACTATAAAGGTTGTGGTTAGTGATAGCCTTTCGCAAGCGTACGTGATATCGCAGTAATAAAATTATCATCCCACAGGGATTGTTCCCAATTAACGGTTTATAGCATTTTGATTATCTAGACAATTCATTCGTTGGCTTAGAAATTTATAACACAAAGAACTAAATGACATGAACAGAGAACACTAAGCAACAACAATAAAAGGATTGATTTGGAGACGATGGAGATTAATTTCTTGGGAAGTAAAGATTCACATAAATGTGGGTGCCAATATTTAATGCAGTTTGATTTCTAGATCATTAAATCATGTTTCTTAAGGCGAGTTTTCCTAAATTGATCAGTGACTTTCTCTCAAAACCTCACTAACGTACCTAATTATTGAAGACCCGCGTTCAATTCACTAATTAGGTCCTTTAAGCTCTATGAAAACTCGGATATCCCTCAAAGAGTTTCGTTCACTTTCGTAACCCAAATCCCTAGGTTCAATTTTGTGCAATTCAAACTATACGCCAATATTTCGATTACCCATATCGTTTACAAACATCCATAGTTATCTCTAAGCTTAATGGAAGCATTAAGAACTCACAAACTTGAATAAGAACATAATTTAACAACCAAGAACGAAGAACATTACATATGGGTTCACATAAATGCTACACCTTAATTCCTAAGAGAAATGTTTAATGTGCCATGGAAACAACTATGATAATACCACAATACAAGGAATTCAAACCAAACATAGAAGGAAAATCAAAAGATGAAAAGGGATTCAAAAAATACAAGAGGAAGTTCTCACTAAATCTCCTAAAATCCTTCTCCCAATTCTGCAGAATTTGATCTCCTTTGACGTTTTAGCCTTGATCCCTTTCGAAAATCCTTGGCAAAGCTTTCCCTTTTTCTCCCAAAAAGTGTCCATCAATGTCTCTGCGTGATTTCCCTCTTAAAAACCACCCCTTTATTTAGAAAACTTCTCCAAAAATTGAGCCCTGTGTAGAACGTTCAAAAACCCACTAGCAGTGGGAAAAACCCACTGGTAGTGGGAAAAACCCACTGGCAGTGGGTTTCTCTAGAATCCAAAAAACCAATTTTTCCTCCTCTGGGCAGTAGGATCCACGGCCAGTGGGAAAAACCCACTGGCAGTGGGTTTTTTTATGCACAATATCACCCACTCCAGAGGGGTCCACAGCCAGTGGGAAAAACCCACTGGCAGTGGGTTTCTCTAAACTTCATAAAATGCCTTTTCTTTTATTGTTTTAAGTCCCCAAAGTGTTTCTTTGGTTTTTCCTTCTTTTATGCCACTTCCAAGAGCGAATCCTTCCTTCTTTTTGAGCTTCCAAATGGTTGGACTATCTTGCATCCATCACATGCTTCGTCAAATGCCATACTTTTCAAGTTTATAGACCTAAAACATATTTATTCCTGCAAAACAAAGACACCCAAGTAACATGTGTGGAACAAAAGAAAACAGTTGGAATTAAGGGGAAAACTAGCATGAACAACCTGAAAACTTAAACAAAAATGACTCTAAAACTAATGCAAACTAGACTCTTATCAATACCCCAAACTAGAACATTGCTTGTCCTCAAGCAATTACAATCATCGCGAGCATGAACAATAAAAATTTAAGAATTCAACCAACTCAGAGATCCAAATCTAGATCGTTATTGACAACTAATTGCAAAATTATAGAGACAGAAACCACATCATCATTCATACCCTGCTTGCTAGGACCAGACTATAGATACACATCCTCCCATTTCTCTCTAAGTGTTTTAGGCTTGTGTATAGGCATCACTCAAAATCATAACATTCCAGAACAAAACCATAGGCTTGGCAAGTGACCCTAATCTCCACAGTTATCTAGAAAACATGCTATGGTCTAAAGGTCTTTTAATTGGTTGTAATGGGGCCAAGGGTTCACAAAACAAGGCTGGATAACAAGAAACAAAAAGGAAATTCAAAAGGGTTTCAACAATGAGATTCTGAGTTTCAAGAAGCAGACCAGAAAACACCTTTTCTTGCTTATTCAAAACCTTCTCAGGAGTCCTATTCATTTTCATTTTTAATATAACTCCTTGTTATATTCTCACAATCATCCTTTTCTTCCTTTCTTATATAATATTTGTACCCATATTCTATAATTCTACTATTTTCATTTCCCAAACCAAACCAATTTCTTTTTGCTTTTTCATCTAGTTGACTTCCTTAGATTTTCTCAGAAATTTAGAAAACTGTATATCAATGGCTTTCAAGAAGATAAACCTTAAGCTCAATAAGGGCCAACTAATGGTAATTGAAGCATTCAAACTCTGAGGTTAAAGAACAAAGCCTATATTGCCTTTTTCATTTCATAACATGTTGTCACAAACCGTTTTGAATCGGTCGCAAGCCAAGTTCTAGAATGCCTAGAATGCATGATTCACTCAAACAGAAAAGAAATAAGGGTCTTTGTTTTTTAAAATATTTTACCCTTTGGGCCCAAAAGCTCTATTCATAATGGTAATTAGTCAATGTCTAAGCAAACAAGGAATCATCATGAGTGGTCCATCCAAACAAGCAATCATAAAGCTTATTTTTATTTTTTTTTTAGGATCTAAGAGGGCTAAAGTTCTATCCTTTAAATTGACACACACTTGCAAGACAATTATCACAAGAAGACAAGCGATGTTATCCTAAGCAGAAACATGCAGACAAAATACAAAGAAAATGCAAACAAGATGCAAACAGAATGCAACCACAAAAAATAAAAGCACAAAGATTCAGAATAAGTTTCCGTTACCACTACCCCAAACTAAGGATGGACAGTGTCCTCAGTGTTCAGTAAGAGAAAAACCAGGGTAAACGGATACTTATTCGAATAAGAGCACCTGTCATGGAGAAAGTGGGAAATGCCCCTGTTGGGAGTGCCAATCATACATAGCATCCACTCGCTGGGCTATGTCATCGATCCTACTCCCTTACCGAAGTTGCTCAATAGACAAGGACTCTAGACGGGTATTCATTCCTTACATCAAGGAATACATCCGTTCCATAGAAAAACCGGTGTCGGAAGTGGATCGGGACGGGCCAGCTGAGTGGTCATGAGGAAGGGGCATCTCGGTGTCCAAGGGGGTATCCTCTTCAGTACCTGAAAACAAGAAAGAAGTCTTGCCCTCCAGGCTTTGGTCTTTCTCTTTTTGCAAACATTTTTAGTTCTTCCGGAAGACATGTTCTTAGTACCTAAAATCCAAATTTAAATTCATCCACCAAATATGTCAATATTGTTAACAAAATTGAAGTACCATGATGGATAAGCATATGAAGGCCCAAAGAGGATAAAACAACCTATAAGTATGTACAAGGAAGAACAAAGAGTTGTTTTTGGCATTTTGTCAAACACTTGGTGGGCATAAAAATATGAACTAAGAAATCCATGAAACATGCATTACCAAGTCTCCCAATTTCACATATCATACTTCACACATGAATAATAATGCAACAAATGTCCATTATGTGTCATGGGGTGTCAATCATGAAGAAAAAAATGCATGTGGGTTTCTATGCATAATGATGAACATGATGAACAAGAGAAACCCAAACAAGAGTTTGATAGAGTACCCACATGAAATTTTCATCAAAATAAACACATATGAACATATATAAACATGTTTCCATGATCAATTTCATCAAAAACCACTCAAGGTAGCAAGTAAAAGAATAACCCCAAACTAAAAGAAAGAACCCCAAGATGTGAATGGAGAGTGAAACTTACTTTGATGAAAAAAATAGAGAGGGGTGATGAAGATTTGGTGATTAGTGAAAGAAATTGGTAGAAAAATGAGTGGGGTTCAAGCAATTTCTCAAGTTAGGAGAGGTAGTATGAAGAAATGAGAGAGTGTGCAAGAGTGGAAGGGGTATCCACGGTCAGTGTGTGTATTTAAAAGGAAAAACTGCAGCTGTATGAGAACCCACGGCTAGTGGGAAAAACACACGGCCAGTGGGTCTCGCTGCCCTGGGTTTTAAAAATTGCATGTTGGACCTATTTGAAACCCACGGCCAGTAGGAAAAACACACGGCCAGTGGGTTTCGCTGTCCTGGATTTAAAATTTTTTGCCACCTTGAACCTGTGTGAAACCCACGGCCAGTGGGAAATTCCCACGGCCAGTGGGTTTCTCTGTTTTTTGCCCAGAAAAATCATTCCTTTTTACATTTGACCCTGGTAAAAATCCCACTGGCAGTGGGAAAAACCCACTGGCAGTGGACTTCACTGTTTTGCCCCAAAAAATATTTTTTTGCACTTTAAGTCAGAGGAGTCCACTGCCAGTGGGAAAACCCCACTGCCAGTGGACTTCACTGTTTTCAAACATTAAACTCCCTCTTTTACACCTAAACTTGGTTGCATTTGTTTGCATTTGTCCTAGGAATCACATGCATGCATTCAAAATAGAAAAAAAATACAAGAGAAACATGCAACAAAGACAATCAATCATGCAACTGAGATAGGATTACACATCATTGTTCATCAAAGATAAATCAATATGTAATAACCCCAAAACGAATCACAGAAGGAAACCAAGAAATAATAAAGAGATTTTTTTCTTAATTTTTTTTTAAAACAAAACACATAAATTCAAATAAGAAAAAGAAATTTAAGATTACCATGGAACCATGGGGTTACCTCCCCATAAGTGCTAAGTTTAACGTCTTCAGCCGGACACTATACCTAAATTACAACCAAAAACCTATTAGAACCATGAAATTCATACCTCTGTGTAGAATTTAAAGGCTTAAGTTCCACATTTGGGTTCACCACTTTGTCACACATGACTTCAGTATCATTGTTCAATGGTGCATAACCCTTACTGCATTTGGATGTTCCTGCAGGCTCATTCAGAAAAACAAAATCAAGTGGATCCTTAGGAAGAATCTCTTCCTTCACCACTTGGTCAACTAATTCAATGTTACAGCAAACATTATCATGAAAAGGTTTTTTCAAAGCATTTATCAATTTAAATTCAACCTTTTGGTCCCCTACAGTCAGAGATAACTTACCATTTTTAACATCAATCACGGCACCTGCAATTGCTAAAAATGGCCTGCCTAATATAATGGGGATCATAGAATCCTCATCCATTTCTAGCACAACAAAGTCAGTAGGGATAAAAAAATTTTCTACCCTAATAGGAACATCCTCTAAAATACCTACAGGATACTTAATAGATCTATCAGCCAATTGTAAGGTCATCCTAGTAGGTTTCAATTCATTTAATCCCAGTTTCTTAGAAATAGACAGAGGCATCAGGCTAACACTAGCTCCTAAATCACATAAAGCTCTATCTATTGGCATATCACCAATCATGCATGGGATGGAAAAACTACCTGGATCCTGAAGCTTGGGTGGTAGATTTCTTTGGATCAGTGCACTACACTCTCCAGTAAGTGCTACAATACCCTCCTCTTCCAACCTTCTTTTATTGGACAAGATATCCTTCAGAAACCTTGCGTATGTAGGCATTTGCTGCAAAGCATCTGTGAAAGGAATATTAATGTATAGTTTTTTCAAAACTTCTAAAAACTTACCAAACTATTTGTCCAACTTGGCCTTGGCCAAGCGCTGAGGAAATGGAATTAGAGGTTGATATGGCTTAACCTCCCCCTTCTTCTCTTGTTTCTCTTTTTCCATAGCAGGTGGAGGTTGTAACATCCCAATTTTAATAAAAGTAACTGCGTAAAATAAAAAGCCATTTAAAATGACAAGTAAGATCTGTCCACTAATTACACTTAACAAAATTAACTAAAAAGAGTGAAGTGATTAGCGTTAGTGGGTACTGATGGGATTGGGTGACGTGAGCAGACTGCTCCTCACGTTTTCCCACCCCACCATTCCTTCCTTCATGCATGCGTTATAAGTGGACGATGGTTCTCCTTGCCATTCGTTCTTCAGAGTTCCCTGCGAATTCCTTCTTCTTCTCTTCTCCTTCTCTGCTCTCTATTTCATCCCCTGTTTCCAAAGACGAGTGACGGTGTTGCAGAGGAGTCAGAGCTCCCTCACACGAGTAGAAGAAGAGCGTCGAAGCAGAAACAGCCCTGCACCATTCGTGGCTAGCATTCCAGTAAAGGCTAAGCGAGCAGGAGCACTGAGTGAAGCAGCGAAGAAAAGAACCAACACCCAAGCAGAAAAGCCTCTCGGAGTCTCGTAGTTGGTAGGGGGAGTACCTTACATGTTAAATGCATGGATTATAATTTGGGTTTCGAGTATTGAAGCGATAGCTCTGCATCCTGTTGTATGATAATGCTTGCATGTGAAGTAACCGAGTGTGAGATAAGTAAGAATGAGTGTTACATGCTAGTATCGTCCTTGATATTTGCATGTTATGTTGTGATTATTGGGAATGCGTTGTTGAATCTGTTCATATTCATATGATGCATGCGTTGATTAAGTTCTAACACTGTGGTATATTGATCGCATGTTAACTTGAGTTGATGAAAACGCCCATAGGAACTTAATATTAAATGACACCGACTGCATTAGATTGATATGCTGCTATAATGATAATTGCATGGAAGTTTGTATGTGCTAAATTAACATGCAGAGTCCTGAGAATGTGTGTTACCGACTGCATGTGAAATCTGTGTGATTGAATAAGAGGATGTATGCAAAAGAATTCAATGCTGTGTGTTGAACCCGCGTGTGGCGCATGGGATGCGTTGTGCTAAGAGCACGTAGTGTGGGACACTACCATCGGTCATAAAGCGTGGGACGCTATGAAATCCTTGAGTGGGACTCAAGGTAGCCCTGAGTGGGACTCGGGCTGCCTGTGAACACCTCCGTTGGCGCTGAGAGCGTTGGTGTCACCTGTGGGCAAACGGTTGGGTACCTGTAAAATGGCCAAGCAGCTGGGAGCTGAAATGATAGCTGAGAACTATGTACAAAAGGCTGAGAGCCTACGTTGCAACGTCAGGACCGATTACACACAAACGCGGAACCGAGTGAATGATTTGTGTATATTAACTGTTGATATCACTGGAATTGATTATGCATGAGATGAGGAATGTATATATATATATATATATATCCGTGTGCATGTGTTATTGATGCTAAGTAAAACCTGCCTTATGAATGTATGTTATATTCTCGGAGAGTTATGTATATATATATATATGGCCGAGTGAGAATCAGGGATCCTGACTGTTAAATATTCCAGAGATTCATTCTGATTCACGGACCTTAGTATCATGCCACTGTTTGTTGTATGTTAATATTATTGAGTTGGTATGTGTAAGGGGCCGAGTGACAATTGGAGGTTCCTAATCGGTAAGGATCTTGTGCGTGCGTTCTGGTTGATCAGTTATACTCTGACCTTAATTACTGCTACGTGTGACTGTGTGTACATATATATATAGTTGTATAAATATGAAACAACCTGAGTAAGTATCTATCATTTAAAATTTAAGATGCTCACCCCTGCCGTGGCAATTTCCTTTCAGTGAACATCTCTCGTAATGAGGATTGGAAGAGGAGCAGAAATGCCGGGTGAAGTGTTGAAGCACTATGGAAATTTTATGACTGTACATATGCTGTATATAGTGTTCTAGGTTAAGCCTTGGCCGGCTCGTGTTTTGCTGTTAGTCTCTTATACAGAGTTGATTCCCTTAGAATGGGAACATGACAATGTGGTCATAGATCCGTGATATGCACTCCTATATATATATGCCTATGTTATGCCATGCTGCATGTCTGTTTTATGCTGTGAAATGCCTGGGTAACCTTTATATATACGTGTTCACATTCCCGAATGTGTAAGAAATAACATAATTTAACGTGTAGGAAGCCAATTTAGGGTCTAGAGGGTGAGTTTGTGACGCTGTCACCGAGTGGGGAAAGTTCAGACGTTTTGAGTGAGTGAAATCAGATAGCTTCGAGTGAGAGTTGACATAGAAGACTACCCTAACAACGAGTTATTAGGGTCAAGGTTGAGAGTCTAAATACACGTTCCGAGTGGTTAATACAAGGATTTCCCCGAGCGTAGGATAATCAACGAACCCCGAGTGAGAATTTGCTGAGTGATGATTCTTCCGACTAGAGAGTGACCTCTTAGACTCTTGGGGACCCCCGCTGTAGTAAGTTGTTAATGACAAAAGGATCCGAGTGAGTCTTAGCCTAGTAGAATGTTTAGAGTCGGAAGGATATGGTCACCGACTGAAAATTAAGTAAAAATACCCCGAGTGACAAAAGGACGTAAAGATTACTCTGAGTGAGGAGCCCCATAGATCCTGAATGAGTGTTAGTGGGGGCCATGTCAGTATTATCCGTGTATGTGTTCTGATTGATGAAATCGTAGAATGAGTTACATTTTCCTAATGGGACTAGTAGGTGTAAGGGCCAAGTCCGAGTGAATCAGGTGATGAAATCCGAGTGCGGAATTACCGAGTGAAGCTTTCGCTTGAGCGCGTGCGCGTTGCTATATGACCGCCTATGTGATTTCCCTTCTTCCGCTGTTAGTTCCTTGTAATTCTTTTGTACTCTCGTTCTTCTTCCCCTCTCATTCCTTACGGTGGCATTCTAGTTTAATTGTGGAAAAATTTTCCTCTGTTTTTCTCGTATATGATTTGTTTAAATTAGGGTGTTACATTTTGGTATCAGAGCAGACCGAAAGGTCCAAGGCCAAGGTATGCTTACCGAGTGTAAGCGGTTGTATGCTTCTGACCGAGTGGTCATCCTGATTGTAATGTTAGTTGAACCTGATTGATATTGACTTGTGGATAGGGGGTTGTTCCCTCCTGGGCCGATTGATCGTATAACATATGGGAATGGAATGATGAGTTAAGATACTAAAACATTAGGCTGAAATCCTATTGGTATTGAGTGGCTCAGTGTACTTATCCTTGGATGTTAATTTCAGGATAAGGGATGGCAAATCGACAAAGCATGGAGGCTATAGCCACAGCATTCCAACGCTTTACGGATGTGTTTGAAAGGCAAGGCCAGCCTTGAGTTGAGGAGGGCCAAGTACTGGACCGCTTCCTGAAGAGGAAGCCGAGTGAATTTCTAGGAGGAAGGAATCCTGAGGCAGCGTTTAAGTGGACTCAGGAGCTGGAAAGGATTTTTGGGGGTCTTCGCTGTACCGAGGCCCAGAAGGTGGAGTGTGCAGTGTACATGCTACGAGATGAGGCGGAAAACTGGTGGAAGATAGCCAGAAACCGATTCCCTGATGATGATGCTCAGCTGACATGGAACAATTTCAAAACATGCTTCTTGGAGAAGTACTTTCCCGATACAGTAAAGAGTCGGAAGAAGTTAGAGTTTATGGAGTTAAAACAAGGCTCCATGACTGTGGAAGAGTATGCGACCAGATTCGAGGAGTTGTGCCTATTCTACCCACCTTTCCAACAGCCTGGGACGGAAAGTTCCAAGTGCCTTAAGTTTGAGAATGGGCTAAGATCCGATATTAAGAGGGCTTGTAGATACTAAGAGATACAGAGTTTTCCTGCATTAGTAAACAAGTGTAGGATATTTGAGGAAGATGACAAGGCCCATTCGGGCCAGAGCAGCAGAGCTAACTATTCTTTGAGGCCCCAGCAATCCCGCTTCAAAAGGGCAAGCAACGTTGGTAGAAACAAGTCTTTTTCCAGATATGGAGGGCGGAATCAGTCTGAAAGACGACCAGTGGTGGGAGACGGTAAATGTTTCAAGTGTGGAGGAAGCCACTATGCTCGAGACTGCAACAGCAGTGGTGAAATGGTGTGCTTCCATTGTAATAAAAGAGGACATATTCGCCCCAATTGCCCCCAACTCCGTCAAGCAAGCCCCAGCGTACGTCCGGGAGGTTCCCAAGGGAGAGGCCGAGTGCATGATAACCAACAACCGGGTGGCAGAGGCAACAGAGCTAAGGGGAACATAATACTTGCTTCAAGTAACCATGCAGACTAACCAGCAGTGGGGAGGGTCTATGCCATCAACGCAGAGGGTGCTACACAAGCAAATGACCTGGTACAATGTAAGTGCTCACTCGGTAGACATACACTTAATGTTGTTTTCGATTCGGGAGCCACCCATTCTTTTATAGCTGATGAGTGTGTAAAGCGTTTAAAGTTACCGACTGTATTTATGGATCGGACTTTGGAAGTAGCCAATCCGACTGGCCCTTCAGTGTTGACATCGTCAGTATGTAAGGATGTGACATTTGTGTTGTGTGATCGGAGTTTCACTTTCGATTTGGTGTGCATACCTTTAAAGGACCTCGATATTGTGCTTGGAATAGATTGGCTTTCAGCCAACGAGGTGTTAGTGGATTGCAGAAGCCGAAGGATAATCTTCCCGAGGCAGCATAATGAGGACGACCCAGCACAAGGTATAACCCGATTGTTTATGATGCTTTGTCTAACCCAGGGTGAGAGTAAAACCCGAGTGAATGAAATCCCAACTGTCTGTGAATTCCCTGAGGTATTTCCTGATGACGTACCGAGTGCCCCTCCCAATACAGAAGTCGAATTCTCTATAGACCTGATCCCTGGAGCCGAACCAGTCTCCAGTGCACCCTATAGGATGTCCCCAACTGAACTGGCTGAGCTTAAGAAGCAAGTGGACGAATTACTCGGAAAACAATTCATTAGGCCGAGTGTATCGCCTTGGGGCGCACCTGTACTGCTCGTTAAGAAGAAGGATGGAAGCATGAGGCTTTGTATAGACTACCGACAGCTAAATAAACTCACGATTAAGAATCGGTACCCGCTGCCCAGAATTGATAACCTCATTGACCAACTACGTGGAGCCTCAATTTTCTCAAAAATCGACCTGTGATCGGGATACCACCAAATCCGAGTGAAGGAGTCGGACATTCCAAAGACTGCCTTCAGGACTCGGTATGGTCACTACGAGTATGTAGTGATGCCGTTCGGTGTGACAAATGCCCCTGTTGTCTTCATGAATTACATGAACAGCATATTCCACTCCTACTTAGACCGGTTTGTAGTTGTTTTCATTGATGATATTCTAGTCTATTCTAAGAATTCCGAGGAGCATGAAGGACATCTCCGAGCGGTACTTCAAGTGTTGAGGGAGAAGCAGTTATTTGCAAAGCTTTCGAAATGCGACTTCTGGATGGATGAAATCCATTTCCTCGGACATGTGATTTCCGAGGAAGGTGTCTCGGTGGACCCTTCAAAGGTGGCAGCCGTAATGGCATGGGAGAGACCCAGGTCGGTCTCAGAGATAAGGAGCTTTATGGGCTTGGCCGGATACTACAGGAGGTTCATTGAAGGTTTTTCTAAGTTGGCTTCACCACTAACTAAATTGACTCAGAAAAACATTCCCTTCGTATGGAGTCTTGAGTGCGAGAGCAGCTTTCGAGAGCTGAAGAACAAGTTAACGACTGGACCAGTGTTGGCATTACCTGACTTGCAACAGAGTTTCGTGGTTTACTGTGATGCATCAGGACTCGGATTAGGATGTGTACTCATGCAGGGGGACCGAGTGATAGCGTATGCCTCTCGGCAACTGAGACCTCACGAGCAGCATTACCCTACCCATGACTTGGAGCTGGTAGCAGTGGTTTTCGCATTGAAAATCTGGAGACATTACTTGTACGGGTCCAGATTCGAAGTATACAGTGATCACAAGAGCCTCAAATACCTATTCGACCAAAAGGAGCTGAATATGAGGCAGAGGAGATGGATGGAATTTTTAAAGGACTACGATTTCGAGCTAAAGTACCATCCGGGTAAGGCAAACATTGTTGCCGACGCGTTGAGTCAGAAATCCCTTCATGCAGCGGTGATGATGGTGAAGGAGGTGGATTTATTAGAACAGTTTAGAGACATGAACTTACATGTTGTCACCCCCTCTTCTCGGAAGATGATGATCGGCACGCTGAAGATTTCCAACGAATTCCTAAAATCTGTATACGAGCAGCAGCAGTCAGACTCCTACTTGGCTGAGATGAAGGAAACTCAGGCTAGAGGAAAGAACTTGCCCTTAGCCGAGGGATCAGACGGGATTTTCCGAGTGAAAAATAGGATATACATTCCGAGTGGAGGAGAGTTAAGGAGAATGGTGCTAGATGAAGCCCACAAAAGCCTACTCAGTATCCACCCGGGTACCACGAAGATGTACCACGACCTGAGGAAATAGTTCTGGTGGCCCGGACTAAAGAGGGATGTGGCAGAATACGTGGCTCGGTGTATTACTTGTCAGAAATCAAAAGTGGAGCACCAAAAGCCGTACGGTGCAATGCAGCCCCTGGAGATTCCCGTGTGGAAATGGGAATCAATTGCCATGGATTTTGTCATGGGATTACCAAGGAACCGAGCGGGACATGACGCCATTTGGGTCATTATTGACCGACTGACGAAGAGTGCACACTTTCTACCTATAAACATGAAGTACCCGTTGCATAAGTTGGCTCGGATTTACATTCAAGAGATTGTCTGACTACATGGTATACCCTCTTCTATCGTGTCAAATAGGGATCCTAGATTCACGTCTCGGCTTTGGAACAACCTACACCAGGAAATGGGCATGAAGCTTTGGCTTAGTTCTGCCTACCACCCCCAATCGGATGGACAAACCGAGCGGACGATTCAAAGTTTAGAAGATTTACTAAGAGCATGTGTGTTAGAGCACGGTAGAGATTGGGAGCAGTACCTCCCCTTGATCGAGTTTACGTACAATAACAGCCATCACAGCAGCATTGGCATGGCACCCTACGAAGCACTGTATGGACGGAGATGCCGAACCCCACTTTGCTGGTCGGAAACGGGTGAAAGTCTGCTATTGGGACCAGACATTGTGAAGCAAACCACAGAGCAGATCCGAGTAATACAGGAAAGGATGAAGGCATCTCAAGACAGGCAAAAGAGCTACCATGACAAATGCACCAAACCATTGGAATTTTCAATCGGAGACAGAGTGTTTTTAAGGACTACTCCGAGTAAAGGAGTCGGACGAGCCTTGAAAGGTGTAAAGTTAAGCCCTCGATACATTGGACCTTATGAAGTGTTGGAACGAGTCGGCACCATGGCATACCGAATAGCACTACCAACCCACTTATCCCGATTACACAATGTATTTCACGTATCTCAACTAAGGAAGTATCTACATGACCCTAGCCACACAATGCCGGATGATGAAGTAGAAATCAAAGAAGACCTTACCACTGTGACTACACCGATTGGAATCATGGACCGATCGGTAAAGCGCCTGAGGAACAAAAGCGTAAGGCTGGTTAAAGTGGAGTGGCAGCAAGGCAAGACTACCTCTTGTACCTGGGAACGCAAGGACGCCATGAGACAGCAGTACCCCGAGTTGTTTATTTAGGTGAGTAACCGACTGAATTTCGCATGAATTACCAACTGAATTTCGGGGACGAAATTCTTTTCGAGTGGGGGAGAACTGTAACATCCCAATTTTAATAAAAGTAACCGCGCAAAATAAAAAGCCATTTAAAATGACAAGTAAGATCTGTCCACTAATTACACTTAACAAAATTAACTAAAAAGAGTGAAGTGATTAGCGTTAGTAGGTACTGATGGGATTGGGTGACGTGAGCAGACTGCTCCTCATGTTTTCCCACCCCACCATTCCTTCCTTCATGCATGCGTTATAAGTGGATGATGGTTCTCCTTGCCATTCGTTCTTCAGAGTTCCCTGCGAATTCCTTCTTCTTCTCTTCTCCTTCTCTGCTCTCTATTTCATCCCCTGTTTCTGAAGACGAGTGACGGTGTTGCAGAGGAGTCAGAGCTCCCTCACACGAGTAGAAGAAGAGCGTCGAAGCAGAAACAGCCCTGCACCATTCGTGGCTAGCATTCCAGTAAAGGCTAAGCGAGCGGGAGCACTGAGTGAAGCAGCGAAGAAAGGAACCAACACCCAAGCATAAAAGCCTCTCGGAGTCTCTTAGTTGGTAGGGGGAGTACCTTATATGTTAAATGCATGGATTATAATTTGGGTTTCGAGTATTGAAGCGATAGCTCTGCATCCTGTTGTATGATAATGCTTGTATGTGAAGTAACCGAGTGTGAGATAAGTAAGAATGAGTGTTACATGCTAGTATCGTCCTTGATGTTTGCATGTTATGTTGTGATTATTGGGAATGCGTTGTTGAATCTGTTCATATTCATATGATGCATGCGTTGATTAAGTTCTAACACTGTGGTATATTGATCGCATGTTAACTTGAGTTGATGAAAACGCCTATAGGAACTTGATATTAAATGACACCGACTGCATTAGATTGATATGCTGCTATAATGATAATTGCATGGAAGTTTGTATGTGCTAAATTATCATGTAGAGTCCAGAGAATGTGTGTTACCGACTGCATGTGAAATCTGTGTGATTGAATAAGAGGATGTGTGCAAAAGAATTCAATGTTGTGTGTTGAACCAGCGTGTGGCGCATGGGATGCGTTGTGCTAAGAGCACGTAGTGTGGGACACTACTATCGGTCATAAAGCGTGGGACGCTATGAAATCCTTGAGTGGGACTCAAGGTAGCCCTGAGTGGGACTCGGGCTGCCTGTGAACACCTCCGTTGGCGCTGAGAGCGTTGGTGTCACCTGTGGGCAAACGGTTGGGTACCTGTAAAATGGCCAAGCAGCTGGGAGCTGAAATGATAGCTGAGAACTATGTACAAAAGGCTGAGAGCCTACGTTGCAACGTCAGGACCGATTACACACGAACACGGAACCGAGTGAATGATTTGTGTATATTAACTGTTGATATCGCTGGAATTGATTATGCATGAGATGAGGAATGTATATATATATATATCCGTGTGCATGTGTTATTGATGCTAAGTAAAACTTGCCTTATGAATGTATGTTATATTCTCGGAGAGTTATGTATATATATATATATGGCCGAGTGAGAATCAGGGATCCTGACTGTTAAATATTCCAGAGATTCATTCTGATTCACGGACCTTAGTATCATGCCACTGTTTGTTGTATGTTAATATTATTGAGTTGGTATGTGTAAGGGGCCGAGTGACAATTGGAGGTTCCTAATCGGTAAGGATCTTGTGCGTGCGTTCTGGTTGATCAGTTATACTCTGACCTTAATTACTGCTACGTGTGACTGTGTGTACATATATATATAGTTGTATAAATGTGAAACAACCTGAGTAAGTATCTATCATTTAAAATTTAAGATGCTCACCCCTGCCGTGGCAATTTCCTTTCAGTGAACATCTCTCGTAATGAGGATTGGAAGAGGAGCGGAAATGTCGGGTGAAGTGTTGAAGCACTATGGAAATTTTTTGACTGTACATATGCTGTATATAGTGTTCTGGGTTAAGCCTTATCCGGCTCGTGTTTTGCTGTTAGTCTCTTATACAGAGTTGATTCCCTTAGAATGGGAACATGACAATGTGGTCGTAGATCCGTGATATGCACTCCTATATATATATGCCTATGTTATGCCATGTTGCATGTCTGTTTTATGCTGTGAAATGCCTGGGTAACCTTTATATATACGTGTTCACATTCCTGAATGTGTAAGAAATAACATAATTTAACGTGTAGGAAGCCAATTTAGGGTCTAGAGGGTGAGTTTGTGACGCTGTCACCGAGTGGGGAAAGTTCAGACGTTTTGAGTGAGTGAAATCAGATAGCTTCGAGTGAGAGTTGACATAGAAGACTACCCTAACAATGAGTTATTAGGGTCAAGGTTGAAAGTCTAAATACACGTTCCGAGTGGTTAATACAAGGATTTCCCCGAGCGTAGGATAATCAACGAACCCCGAGTGAGAATTTGCTGAGTGATGATTCTTCCGACTAGAGAGTGACCTCTTAGACTCTTGGGGACCCCCGCTGTAGTAAGCTGTTAGTGACAAAAGGATCCGAGTGAGTCTTAGCCTAGTAGAATGTTTAGAGTCGGAAGGATATAGTCACCGAGTGAAAATTAAGTAAAAATACCCCGAGTGACAAAAGGACATAAAGATTACTCTGAGTGAGGAGCCCCATAGATCCTGAATGAGTGTTAGTGGGGGCCATGTCAGTATTATCCGTGTATGTGTTCTGATTGATGAAATCGTAGAATGAGTTACATTTTCCTAATGGGACTAGTAGGTGTAAGGGCCAAGTCCGAGTGAATCAGGTGATGAAATCCGAGTACGGAATTACCGAGTGAAGCTTTCGCTTGAGCGCGTGCGCGTTGCTATATGACCGCCTATGCGATTTCCCTTCTTCCGCTGTTAGTTCCTTGTAATTCTTTTGTACTCTCGTTCTTCTTCCCCTCTCATTCCTTACGGTGGCATTCTAGTTTAATTGTGGAAAAATTTTCCTCTGTTTTTCTCGTCTATGATTTGTTTAAATTAGGGTGTTACAGAGGTGATACGGTCTTATCCTTCTTTGGGTCATTCTCAACTTGTTTTTCCTTTGGTGGAATTGGACCTTCACATTGTGTACCACTCCTAAGCATTACAGCCATGGCGTGGTTGGATGGACCTGCTTCTGGTTTTCCTGGAAATGTCCAATTCTAGTAGTACTAGAAGCTTTTTGAGCAATCTGAGTTTCCAATATCCTGTTGTGAGTAGCAAGAGAGTCCACCTTTGCAGCTAGGTTCTTGATGGCATTGGAGAACTCATCATTATGCTTTAGTTGAGTAGCTACAAACGTCTCCATCAAGGACTCTAATTTTGATTTTTGAGGAATGAAGGGTCCTTGTGGTTGTCTGTAGTTATTCTGGTTGCCTTGGAACGGAGATGGTCTATTTTGGAAACCAGGTGGGCCTTGTTGTCTGTAGTTGTTCCCAAATTTTCCATCATAACTCCCAATAGCATCCACTTGTTGCATTTCGGCTTTGGGGCCTTAGGATACACCAAGCTGACAACCTGTTGTGCTATGACCTGTAACTCCACATAATTCATAAACCACATTAGAAGCACCTGTTCCTAACTTATCAAATTTAACAGACAGAGCTTCTACCTTAGCAGTTAGAAGGGAAATTGCATCTAAAGAATACTTACCTAGAGTGTTTGATGGTAAACTCATTTCAGATGACCACTGGTAGGTGTTTTGTGCCACCTCTTCTATAAGATTATACCCCTCTTCCATATTCTTGCTCATAAAAGCGTCGCCAGTTGCAGCATCTAATGTAACCCTTTGGTTCGGGGTCAAACCATTGTAGAAGATATGGACCGTCAACCATCTTTCCACTCCATGGTGTGGGCATTCTCGAAGCAACTCTTTATACCTTTCCCATGCATCATATAGTGTCTCATCATCTTTCTGGGTGAAAGTGATGATCTGCTTCCTCAGTTGGTCGGTTTTGCTCCGTGGATAGTGTTTGTTTAGGAAGGCATGAGATAGCTGCTCCCAAGTAGTGATCGATCCCTCCGGAAGTGAATACAACCATGCTCTAGCCTTATCCCTCAAAGAGAATGGGAAAAGCCGGAGCCGGATTGCATCACTTGAGACGCCATTCACCTTGAGTGTATCACAATACTCAAGAAAGATTTGGAGGTGTAGATTCGGATCTTCAGATGGTAAACCTCCAAATTGGTTTTGTTGGACCATTGAGAGCAAGGATGGCTTCAATTCAAAGTTGTTAGCCTCAATGGTTGGCCTTGTGATGCTAGGCCTCCTACCCATTGCATTGGGTACTGCAAAATCACGAAGTGCTCAGTTGTTGGGATTGTCCATTTGCTCTTCGGTGTTTGAACTCAAACCTTATTGCTTGTTTTGTTCAAGCTGTTTCCAAAGTGCTCTGATTTTCCTTAGTGTGCGTTCGATTTCAGGGTCGAAGATGTGTTCAAAGCTAGAACACTTTCGCATAACGGAACCTGCACAATCCACAAACACACAAATACCCAAGCGTAATTCTACAGAAAAATTAAAACAAAAACCAGAAAAAATAAAATAATGCAGAAAAATTATACAGAAAAAAAAATAAAATAAAAGAATCTAGTCTAATCAAAACACCGTTTAGCCAATATTGGGGGATAATCCCCGGCAACGGCGCCAAAAACTGGATATCCTTCCGCAAGCGTACGCGATATCGCAGTAATAAAATTATCGTCCCACAGGGATTCTTCCCAATTACCGGTTTATAGCATTTTGATTATCTAGACAATTCATTTGTTGGTTTAGAAATTTATAACGCAAAGAACTAAATGACATGAACAGAGAACACTAAGCAACAACAATAAAAGGATTGATTTGGAGACGATGGAGATTAATTTCTTGGGAAGTAAAGATTCACATAAATGTGGGTGCCAATATTTAATGCAGTTCAATTTCTAGATCATTAAATCATGTTTCTTAAGGCGATTTTTCCTAAATTGATCAGTGACTTTCTCTCGAAACCTCACTAACATACCTAATTATTGAAGAACCGCGTTCAATTCACTAATTCGGTCCTTTAAGCTCTATGAAAACTCGGATATCCCTCAAAGAGTTTTGTTCACTTTCGTAACCGAATCCCTAGGTTCAATTTTGTGCAATTCAATCTATACGCCAATCTTTCGATTATCCATACCATTTACAAACATCCATACTTATCTCTAAGCTTAATGGAAGCATTAAGAACTCACAAACTTGAATAAGAACATAATTTAACAACCAAGAACGAAGAACATTACATATAGGTTCACATAAATGCTACACCTTAATTCCTAAGAGAAATGTTTAATGTGCCATGGAAACAACTATGATAATACCACAATACAAGGAATTCAAACCAAACATAGAAGGAAAATCAAAAGATGAAAAGGGATTCAGAAAATACAAGAGGAAGTTCTCACTAAATCTCCTAAAATCCTTCTCCCAATTCTGCAGAATTTGATCTCCTTTGACGTTTTAGCCTTGATCCCTTTCGAAAATCCTTGGCAAAGCTTTCCCTTTTTCTCCCAAAAAGTGTCCATCAATGTCTCTGCGTGGTTTCCCTCTTAAAAACCACCCCTTTTATTTAGAAAACTTCTCCAAAAATTGAGCCCTGTGTAGAACGTGCAAAAACCCACTGGCAGTGGGTTTCTCTGGAATCCAAAAAACCAATTTTTCCTCCTCCGGGCAGCAGGATCCACGGCCGGTGGGAAAAACCCACTGGCAGTGGGTTTCCAACAGCAAGACCCACGGCCAGTGGGAAAAACCCACTGGCAGTGGGTTTTTTTTATGGACAATATCACCCACTCCAGAGGGGTCCACGGCCAGTTGGAAAAACCCACTGGCAATGGGTTTCTCTAAACTTCACAAAATGCCTTTTCTTTTACTGTTTTAAGGCCCCGAAGTGTTTCTTTGGTTTTTCCTTCTTTTATGCCACTTCCAAGAGCGAATCCTTTCTTCGTTTTGAGCTTCCAAATGGTTGGACTATCTTGCATCCATCACATGCTTCGTCAAATGCCATATTTTTCAAGTTTATAGACCTGAAACATATTTATTCCTACAAAACAAAGACACCCAAGTAACATGTGTGGAACAAAAGAAAACAATTGGAATTAAGGGGAAAACTAGCATGAACAACCTGAAAACTTCAACAAAAATGACTCTAAAACTAATGCAAACTAGACTCTTATCAGTTAGGCAATGAACAAATTATGCAGAGGGATGTGAGTGATGTAGATGGGATTTGTCTCTCCTATATGACAGGAGTGATATCTATAGGCCACTTGATAGAGTGAGACTAAGTAAATGCATGGCCATGCTAGAAAGAATAAATATTGGATATTTATTCGGATAAAGTCTACTCCAGTATCAAGTAAAATAAATTGGACCGTACAAGGATGATGCGACCTCGCCTTGGGCACAATTAGGATATCGTGACAAAAGGAATAAACATATAAAATAATTATCACTTATAGGTTATGTTGATAATAAATAATATTCAGACATAATGATGCATTGCTAGATGCCGCTCTTATTTTATATTAATAATAAAATAGTTTATTATTAATATAACCGAGTATTTTACCTATAGGGTCACACACATAGAGTAAGCCCATCAGAAAATAGCTTTTTATTTTAGTTGGACTAATATAAAACTATTGGGCCTAACTCATTTAGAATGAGTAAGGAGCCCACTCTTTAGAGAGAAAATTAGGTCAAACCTAAGCCTATAAATAGAGCACAAGATGCTCATAGGTAGCTAACCAAAAAGAGACACAAAATACGCAAAGGTTGCAAAAGCTACACACCGTCAAACTAGCATTTGGAAGGTGTAGCATTTCTGGTGGGAGTACTCGTGTGGACTCCTAAAGGATGAGGCTATGACTGCTTCAATTTGATTTTCTTCAAGAGGTAATCCTAAAACGCAATATTTTTTTTATGTTTGTCTTATGCTTTGAAACACAGCGCTTTGCAAATCCTATGGGAATCCTTGTATTTCCGCAGCTCATGCACTAGGGATTCCCTAACACGAGGCACCCTATGTGGCAAGCCCAATGGGTGGGCGGCTCTGTGTTGAGCATGTTACCTCGGTGTCTAACGCGGCATGGCTCTCTCAATATGTATTTGGGAGAGGCCCGTAGCACTTGTGGCAAGTGAGACCATGTAAGTAATCCGCAAGTCACGAGGTGACTAATGCTATAAATGGGCGATAGTGGTTGAGTACCAGTAAAATATGATGTTAAGCATACATGATTTAAGATATAAGTGTACACTTTTACTACTCCAATAGGGGTATAGTAGCACACATGCTTGACCCACACTTGATATAATGATATTTCCCACAGTCGGATTTATAATTGTTATTGATCCTTTGTGCATATACATTAGCCATAAGAGCATTTGCATATAGCCAGAGATATGCCTAGTTGGTAGCCCGTGGTGGCGATGGATGATTGTTAAATAAAGATGAAGGAAGTTGTGGTACTAACATTGAGTGTATGATAACCTTTATTGAGAATGCCATGATTTTGATGTGTGAGTTGTGAATATAATGATCTGGATATGTATGATGTTAAAATAGAATGAGATGATGTGTGAATAAAGCTTATAATGCTTCTTGAGAAATATATGTTATGCACACATGTATATGTTTCATCATAATGTATGATTTTGAATCATTTGGTATATGTTACTCACCTCCTAGTTGCCATTTTAAAGTTTGATGTAGGTATGATGAAAATCCTACTCTTTCAGAGGGTGAGCAATGACGGAGGTAAATATGGAAAGAAAGTGTGAGCCTTGGCCGGCATCTTTTGTAAATCATTTGATAAGTGTAGCTTTTTATTTTGTATATGATAAACGGTTAGTCATGAATATTGATTTGTGGGTCATGCGTAAAAAAATTAGACCTATGTGCTTTGAATGGCTAATTTCTAGTAATGACCCTAAAAATGGATGTTGATACCATGAGGTTTATGTTTATTAACAATGCATATGAGTCTTGTGTATGAATGAGAATGTGAGTAGGGTATTAGAATGTTGAATGACTAAATTTGGCATGAGTCATATGATGAATTTTCATGGTTTTATGCATACTTGAGGAACCAATAGGGTCAAACTGAGTTTTAAGGGATTTTGATAGTATTTAACGATTCCAATAGCTTAAATTTATGATTTGTGACTTGTAGAAATTGGATTGGGCCAATTCCATAGAGAATAGGTCCTTGAGTTGCATAAAAATGCCTTAAAATGAGTGAAACGCATTTATGCGCATAACTCTCTCGTTTTTTGGAATTTTTTAGTGTGGCTGGTGGCCACACATCAAAAATGATGTATATAAGTTGGTGTCAAAATTTGGTAGGCATTGGAATTTGTGTGAGAAAGTTAGGGGGTTAAAAGTCCAAAAATATGACTTTTTTGCATAAAATAGCCTATGTGCTGTCATGAATCGATTCATAACAGTGCATGAATCAATTCAAGACACACTATTTTTACTATTCCTCAATTTTGAGCAATTTGAATCGATTCAAGCCCCCGCATGAATCGATTCAAAGCACACTGGAATCACTGTTCATGAGGTCCAGGAACGTTTGAATCGATTCATGTGAGCTTGAATCGATTCAAAAGGCCCTGTTTTCACCGTTTGGACTCCAGAAGCGTCCGAATCGATTCATGGGGTTCTTAAATCGATTCATGGCCCTGTTTTTACACATTTTCCTCTGTTTTGGGGTATGATTGGTATTGTTTGGTCACGATATGATTATACAACAACATATGCACACAATTAACATATTTTAACAACTAAATGGGATGCTCTTGAACCTTCCCTTATTTCTATTCACCCTTCATGAATTAATTGTGCACTTCTGCTATTCCTTGTTGACGATCATGAGATTGAGTATCCAAGGTCCACTCTTGATTTAATCTATCCACCTTCTCAAATTTTCATATATGAGATAGTTGTTTGACACAGCCTTTAGAGGGGCAGCAGATAGGGACTACCCGCATGGATGAGTTATCAAATTATTCACCCGAATCCCCGCATTCAAGTCAGCCAGGTCGGGGTCATTTCCTACCTAGCCGAGTCAGGGAAAGGGCAATCCGTCACCCAATGATCTGGGGTTACTTATTAAATATCTACCTCGTGGTTTCTTCTATTCTTTGATTACTTGAAAATCGTGAAAAATTTACCCTCATTTTATTATTTTGATATTTTCACTAAGGCCCTATAATTGGGGCGTCTCAGGATCCACCGGCCAAGTCGAAACTGGAATTTCGGACTTCCCCTATAATTGACAATAATAGGAAGACACATAAATATATACATGTAAAAATAAATAAATAAATAAATATATGATTTTTTAACATACTTGATCAACAACGACCTTCAACAAAGATGTGGGCCATATGAGGAACTGGTGAATCGCTTGTGAAATGTAAAATACCTTATATGTGGGTATTGGAACTACCATGTCAGGGTCAGGCATGATAACCTGCACCACGGATACCCTTGATATGCCATCCAGCAAGGGTTGCCTGTGAACCAACGACCCTATACTGAACATCATCCCAATGGAAACCGGGTCAGGTACTCCATCTAGGATCAGTTGTAATCTCCTCCCAAGGTCGGTACCAGTGTTGTGACCATCGAGATCTACTCCAACACACAAACCCTTGGTGCTAATAGGCACCGACGAAGGTATAATTACAGGTACAGGAGGGCTAGCTACAGGCTATGACAAGGGATCTACCTGTAACTTCTCGATCAACCCCGCAATCTACTCGGCCTGCATATCCATGCCTGTAACTTCTCAGTTTTCACAACTTAACCATTATAGGATTCTTATCTTTTGTAGTGGAGAAATGCATCGACTGACCCATTACCATAACATTACTATTCTGCATTGTGCTCTTGTCGTCTTATTCCTTTGTATAAAATGAGTACTTGTTTATGTCATACCTACTAAAAGTGAAGACATCAAAGTTGGGTCCTTGAGCTAGACGTTGTAGGGTTACAGATGTCGATGAATCTTTCATGATAATCATTTTGAACCACTTCATGAAAGTTTTGTTATGTTCGTTCAACACCCATCTCTCAAACATTCTTAGATTGTTTCTCTTCACTACGTAACTGGGTTTATCTAAATAAGACAAGACTTTATCTGTGTTGTTCAATATCTACAAATGTGCCTGAAGCACTTTATCTCATGACTTGTTCTTCAATTTAAGCCTAATTGTACCTTTACCGGTAATTCTTCCCTTATGGCATGTTCTGGGAATCCCGATACTATCAGCTTAGGACATGTATTCCTTACAAAACTCAATTGCCTTCACTGCCACATATCGTTTTACGATCGATGCTTCTGGATGGTGTTGGTTTTTGGCATACCCTTTCAATATCTTTATGTATCACTCAACGGGATACATCCACCTCAAAAAAACAAGACCACATAACCTCACCTCTCTGACTAAGTGAACGATTACATGCACCATGATGTCAAAAAAGAAAGGAGGGAAATGTATCTCTAATTGACAAGCATAATAATTGTTTCCTCTTCCAACGATGGTAACATGTTGGGGTCAATAACTTTACAAGAGATAGCATTAAAAAAAATACACAGCCTTGTTATCACATTCCTCATATTTTAAGGGAGAATGTCACAAATGGCGACAGGAAGAAATTATTGTATCAGCATGTGACAATCATGAGACTTTAAACTGACTAACTTCAAATCCTTAAGGGAAACAAGACTTCTCAGGTTAGAACTATAACCGTGTGGAAGTTTCACACTTCGTAAACACTCAAAGAAACTTTCCTTCTCCCTTTTTGACAATGTATGACAGGCTGGGGGCAAATAGGTGTGTTTGCCCTTTGACTGTACATACAATTCCGGTCGTATACCCATACGTTCTAAATCAAGATGAGAATTCAAGCCATCCTTTATCTTACCCTGTATATTCAAAAATGTCCTAACAACATTGTCACACACATTTTTGTCCACATGCATCACATCAATACAGTGTCTCACATCAAGCTCCTTCCAATACGGTAAATCAAAGAATATCAACTTTTTCTTCCATATCCTTTGCGTACTGTGTCTCTTTTCAAACTTCCCAAGGGTCACATTTAAGAATTTAACCCATTCAAAAACTTCTTTACTAGTTAACGTTGGAAGAGCAATGTCAAACTCTTTGCATCATCTTTATTGGCAAATAAATGCTTCAATCTAGGAAAAATATTAAATACCATAACACCTTTGCAGGAGGCCCTCTATTGTATACCTCCTTACCAGAATCATTGTCTTTCTGCTTATACCGTGACAACCCATATAATCACCTTCGTATAACACAATTATTTGGACATACGTGTATCTTCTTGTACTCCAGCCCCATATGACACAAAATCTTTTTAGCCTCATAGTTACAACTTGGCAAGGTATTACCAGCTGGAAGCATGTCTTTCAATAGTTCCAGCAATTCAGTGAAAATTTTATCCATCCACCATTTCTCACCTTTAAGTTAAACAATCGTAAAACCGCCGATAACTATATAAAACTTAGTGCAATTTGGATACAACGGTTTCTCTGAATCCTCACGGAGAGTTTTATACCCACGTGCTCTTTGGAAATTTTTTCACCCTCCATCACAAATCATTTCTTCAAGTCGATCATCCATATCGTAATTAACATCATGTGCAGAACCTACATTTTGACTTACATTCGTCACACTCAACGTGACAACATGTTCACCATGCTATATCCAACATGTATAGTTCTTGAGAAAACCATCACATAACAGATGTTCCCTAATCATTTCCAGGCCTAGTAGACGCGTGTTCCTACATTTAACACAAGGGCAAAAGTATCTTCCATCCTTGTCTTTAACATTTCAAAATACAAACTCTATGAACATTTCAACTCCACTCTCATACTCATCAGTTAATTGTGATGCATTCATCCAACTTTTATCCATGAATTTGGCCCCAGATACAACACTTATAATGTGACACTGTTTAACACAGAGTACACTTGGTGAATTAGAATTAAGAAAATCATTCTAAAGTTATGATTCTTAACTCATGAAATAGACGTAACGTACTACATTAAAAATTGTTTGATTCAATGTAGTAGAACACATCTATGGAAAAACAATAATTATACTAGGCTAGTCACACCATACATTACACTTAAGAGAGTAAAAAGAGAAAATTAGGCTAGGCACATCATACATTAGGGTTTAAGATTTAGGGTTTATGGTAATTGAAAGAGAAAGAACTAAAATTTTTAAAGGAAAAAAAGCAAATTATATATATATATATATACGTATGTATAGTCTACTCACAAATGTACAAAAACTATTCAGTTGTTTAAAACAATAAGTTAGCTCGTAACTAATTTTCCCTCAAAGACGATATATTTGATATGTAAACATTTAATGACATTAGAAAAATATCATTTTACCTATATTTAGGACAAAAATTTCACTAAAATTTACTTATATTTAGAATAAGAGGTAGTATGAAAAGAATACCCTAAATCATTAGTCATATCATTAATTAATTGAAATTATCTTAACCAACTAAATAAATTAAAAATTAATATTAAAATACTAATTTAATTGTTATCTAATATGGGGCACCTATCTCCTGAAACAATGACTAACTCATCCTTAAAGTTTTAGTATGAAATGATGCTAAGTTTCCATTATCTATATGCTCCTAGAAAAAGTTAGTATCACTAGAACAATTCCATTTGAGGATTACAACCCTAGCAAATATATTATGAAAAGTAAAAAGTGGTAAAATAACTTTATGTTGATTGTTTTCTATATTCAAGTTTTCTTCTTCTGCATATACAAAAGGAATAATGGGAAACATAACGCAACAGGAAAATAACGCAAGACAATGGCACAACAGTAACAAGACAATAGTATATGCATAAACATAACGCAAGTTTTCTTCCTATACAATGGAAAACATAACGTAGCAGGAACAACAAGAAGAACAAGACAGTGGCACTACATTAACAAGACAACAGTATACGTGCAATAGAAACAGGAACAAGAAAATGGCACACATTCACACAACAACAATACCAAGAATAATGGGAAAAACCTTAATAATGATCAACATACATTGGCAACATACAATGCAGTAACAGTCAACAATGGCAATGGCAATGGCAACATTCATACATGAAGAACAAAACATAGTACAGTACCAATAAAATAGTACTAGCAAAAATAGAACTAACCTTTATAAAGAAGCAATGGAGAAAGACAATGAGCAATAGAGGAAGAAAAGGCCACCCGTGCAATGGAAGAAGGAAAGTGAAAGACAATGAGCAAGTAAGGTAAGAGTTTGAAAGGGAGAAACAAGGGGAAAACGTTCAAAACAATGTTCAGGTTGTGAAAGGGTTTGGGGTTTAAGTGTAAGTTTTTTAAGCTACGAACTCGGTTCAGGACATAACCGAGTATTTAGATACAAAAAATTTGACCTATGAACTCGGTTCTTCCATAAATTAAGTTCATTGGTCTCCTAAAAAAATTAGAAATATAAAAGGTCACCCCAAGAACTTAGTTCTCGTGCAACCGAGTTCTTAGTTTTGTTAAAAAAATTTAAAATAAAAAACCAAAACCCTAAGAACTCAGTTTAATGAGAACTGAGTTCTTAGTTCTTTTTAAAAAATTTGAAATAAAAAATCCAAGACCTAAGAACTCAATTGAACAAGAACCGAGTTCTTAGTTCTTTTTAAAAAAATTAAAATAAAAACCCAAGACCTAAGAACTCAATTGCATGTTAACCGAGTTCTTAGGGCTATGTTTAGTTACAAAAAATTATTCTAGTTTTTTGGGAAAAGTTTTCTGCTTGTTTTTCAAAATTTTCATTTCTTGGAATAACTAGAAAAATTTAAAAAACTTGTTTAGATGATATGAAAGTTTTTCAATTTGGAAAATCAAAAAACTGAAAAAGTTGTTTAAGTGTACTCAATTTTTCAAATTTTTTCAAACATTGTTTAATTCAAATTAATTTCAATATGAATCACATTTGTGACACCTCAAAGAGTTCCTAACCCAAAAATGGAACCAGCAGCTGGTATACTAAATACAAGGAACAATACCTGCATGTAATTTTTAAGGAGCTATGTCGCAAGGTTCTATATCATTGTAACAAACATCCCACACAGATTCCATAAAGCCCTTGGCCTTACCAAAGAAATAAGGATTCATAGACAACGATTTCAAAACTCTTCTTCTGATACATTCCTTTAAGTTGCATTACATACGTTCAGTTTTGAACAAGATTCAGAAACAACGTATCTAGACTCAAAAATAAACCAAAACAAAGACAAAATAGAATTCCATCTCAGGTATGCTGAATAGAAAAAAATGAAATTCATCAATAGAAGTGAAAAACTAAAGCAGACTTCAGACCCTAGACAGATTTTATATTTTTTACTCCTAACAAATTAATGTTGTAAAGATGAAAGATTTTATCACCAAGAGAAAAAGAGAGCCTAGTGTTGACCTATTCCTTATATTTAGGATGAACAAGGTAAAACTATTAGTAGAAGGCCCCAAAGGCCATCAAGCAGTTTATGTCATGTTTCCACTCAATGTTTCCAAATTAAACTCTAATTAGAGTTACAAACAAATCCTAGCCATGATTTGTAGATCTATGACTATGGTCTTAAACAATATGTCTCAAATAGTCAGTTTGTTATAGTATTAACATTAAACAAAAAAAAGTATTTACAACAATGTCACAATCTTCATAGAAAAGTAGATGCCAGAGAAAAACTTTGATCAATCATTCACCCCAGTTTTCCCACACAAATGAAAATCATGAAGAAAAAAGAAGTCCTCTATCCTCTTATATGTGTCATAATATATGAAAAATCATTTCAATATATTTCACAATATATGAAACAGCCTCTAGTTCTTAGGTGCACCAAGTTATATTGCCACTATAGCTACCATAGCTTGTCATGCTCTATCATTTTGTCTTCCAATAGGTGAAGGCACATCCAACCATAATTGTGGTTGTTGTTGGCATAATTTAACTCACCTCAGTGCCTAATTTAACTCACCTTAGTTCCCGTTTGAAATGACGATCACCACTTAGATGACTAACTATTTCACATAATCGTAATGTTATAAAGAGAAGACACAAGCAAAACCTGCATCAAATTTAACATTAATTAATAAGGAGCACTGAACTGGTCTTCCGGGGTCAAGGATCCCGAGTGGGGACTAGCCACAAAAGTCAATGATAAAAGTGTTTATACACCGATACAATAGGTATCCGGTATTATAGTCTGAACTCTCAGTGGAAGAATCTGGTCTTGTTGTCTTGGAGATCCTTCACACCAAGCTTTCACGTTGAAGGGGATGAAAGGTGGTGTCACCTGTGAAGATTCTCCGATGCTCAAGTCAGTCACTAGAATGAGAATTCAGGTTAAGAGAACTCAAGCAATAAAACAGTATATTAAGGGTCAGAACAACGTAACCTTTTATGAGTGTGAGAATCGATTATTTAGAGATAAGCATGGAGAATGAATCGTTAGGCACAGGTGGGCCAGGGGACAAATAGTACACTGCTCAGTGTATGATTCTGACACGCGACACGAGGGAGCCGTATTTCTCGCGTATCATCCTTGTGGTTGTACCCTGTACCTTCTGTCGGGTGACATGGATACTTTCCGGTATATAGGCCAAGAACCTTGGTATTCCAGTATGGAGAACGTCTCATACGGAGTCATAGTCTAAAAGTATACCTATGAGGCCGGTAGCATAGTGAGAACGGATGCAATTACCTATCTGTCCCCAGGTACCGGTATCGAGACCGGATCAAGCACATTATAGTCAAATAAGAACCTCACTATAAGCATGATGAACACACTGTGTCCAATCCAAGTTTGTAGAACAACAATTATCATATGCATGAATTAGCATGCTTTAATGCCTAGTTAACATCATCTTGACTTTCTAACTCTTTGCAACACACAACTATCTAATGCAAACAGACAAAACCACACCAATGAAAGGAAGCATCAAACATAAAATCATTATTTATTTAACAACTATGTAATATAGCTTTGGAAACGATCTGATAATCAAGAACAAAGATTGGGAAAGATGTCATAATCAAGAATAAAGATGTGAATTCCTTAATCGTGATGCATGAAAATTGTCTGGGATACAAAATACAGCATAAAAACATTGAGTATGACATAATATTTTGGGTCGCGAGAGGCTCGAGGAAATTTTGGAAAAACTGGTGCATCAGTCCTCTGGAGAAAAAGATGAATGGAGAAAAAGATGAATGGAGAAAAGAAGCTCTTAAAATCAAGAAAGAAGACACATGGGGCCCAAGGAAGAAGACGCGTGAGAGGCCGTAGGAAATTTTGAAAAACCACATTTTCTATTTTTTCTATTTTCTTAGAAAACCTTTTAGAAGAGTTTTTTGATTTTCTTAAAAAATAGAAAATTAGGTTTTCTATCTTTCTATAAAAAATTTTAAAATATTTAATAAATAAACAGCTTTTTATTTTTTTTTATTTTTTTATTTTTTCTAAGAATAATTTTCTATTTTTCCTGAAAAACTTATGAACTAAACGCAGCCTAGATCTGGTTAATTTTTTTAAAAAATAACTACCTAAGAATTCAGTTGCGCGTGAACCATGTTCCTAGGTTTCTTTAAAAAAACTTTAAATAAAATGTGAATCCTAAAAACTCGATTCCATGTGGAACTGAGTTTCTATATTGTTCTCATAATTTTAAAATTACCACTACTTTTTTTTCAAACAAGTTTTCCATTAAATTGAGTTCATACCCCTGTGTTCGTAGCCCCTTTTTGCATTAGTGATGGTCCCAATTTTGTTTTTCCCTTTTATTTTTCTAGCTGACTATGGCAACCATTGAAGGGGCTATATAAAGCTTGAAGTTGAGTCACGTTTTGAACTCACAAGGTAAGTTTCTAAGCTTGTGGGTACCTCCATTTTCCTTTTCTTTGAGCAATTTTCAAGGATGTGTATGCTGGCTAGTATTGTAGGACATGGTTAATATTGGTCGATCATGATGGCCTTAGACCATTGGTGATTAGTTGAGGAATACATTCATAATGTTGGACTTGAGAGTATGTCATTTTTGTGAAGAAGTATAGGTTGGGGTTCTCAGATGGTAGACCCCCAAACTAATTCTGCTACACCATAAAGAGGAGGGATGACTTCAATTTAAAATTGTTGGCCTCAATAACAGGTTGTGTGATACTTGGCCCTCTACCCATGGCATTGGGAGTAGCAAAATCTCTCAAGGCTCAGTTGTCTTCATCCATGTTTACAGGTTCTCCTTTAGCAAAAAGTTGCCTTTGGGTTCTCCTTCTAGCTAGGAGGGTGCGCTCAATCTCCGGATCGAAGATAAATTCAGGATTGACACTCCTGGTCCTTTGCATAAAAGTTCCTACAAAAACAAACAAAAATAGACCAAGCATAATATTTATCTTTTAAAACTTAATAAAAATAAAAAAGAATAGGCACAAATAAGCAAATAAACAAGAATCAAACAAGCAAGATAAAATTAAATAGAACTCAAAGCAAAGATAAAAATAAAACTAAAATAATAATCTAGAAGCTATAAATAATCAAATTAAAATAAAACAAAAATTAAGCAAAAATCAAGAAAAGCAGAACAAGAATGTTTAGTCTAAACAGATCAAAATCGCTAAGTATTGAGGGAAACATAGTCTTCGACAAGGGCGCCAAAAACTTGACAGCGCCCGTAAGTGCACAAGTTTGTCACGTAATATAAGGAATTATCATCTCCTCAGGGACCATGTTCTCAAGACTCAGAATTATGATCCTACTTATCTAAACAAGCAAGAATAAAGATTTTTGTGCAAAGAAATCAAAAACAGAGTAATTAAAAATCATAAATCAGAGAATCTTTAGGAATGAAATCAATTAAACGTATCTTAGGATTTTCAGGGGATAGAATGCTTTACGTTGATGTTTAAGGATTTTACGTTATCTTTTACTATTATGTTAATCAGGACAATTTTCCTAAGGTTCTAGCTTTCCCTTCTCAAAGCTCCACTAGAGTGTTCATAATTCAAACAAACCGTTATTTAATTTGAAAGAGAGTTTTATGTTCATGAAAATTTAAGTTCCCATAATCATAAAAAAGGTTCACTTCTCAGTCCCTCCCAGATTCAATTTTTATGAAAAACTTAGGTCCTTAAAAGATTAAAAATAGTTCACTTCTCAGTCCCTCCTAGATTTAATCTTATATTCAAATTCTTAAATTAGATTAATAAGGTTTACTTCGAAGTCCTTCCATAAATTAATTAAAAACAACCTAAAGCCTATCTCTAGATCAATGAGCGAATAAGGCAATCAAGAATTGAATGAAAACATAAATTCATTAATAACATAGAGTAAAGATTACATCAAACATATCACAAATTACCCCTAAATCCCAAGAATAAGAATTATAGCCACTCATGGTGTATAAGAAATCAAAGTATTTCATTGAATCCATACAACTCAAAAATAAGGATTATAAAGATTCAAACAAAAGGGAAAATAAGGAATCCTAAAAACCAACCACAAGAAGTATAGATCCTTTGAATTCTATGTAACCCTTGCATTTTCGTCCTTGAAAAACCTTGAGAGAGCCTTCCTGAATCACCCTTTATGCTTGTACAACATACCTCTAGACCCTAAAATACATAACCCTTAAAATGGTGCCTCTCTTCCCCTTTTTATAGAGCCAAAAACATAACTCCCTTCTGTTAAAGACGAACCACGGGGGTGGTGAGCTCCACAGCCTGGCTGTGGTTCGCTCTGCCTCCACCAGCATGAATTTTTGGCATCCCACTCCATGGCCATGGTTCAAACCAGAGCCTAGCCATGGAGTGCATTGTCCCAGGCACCCTTTTCCTTTGTTTTTCATTTCTTTTAGCACGTGGTTGCTTCGTTATGCATTGATTTCCATACTTGACCCATAAAAGAGTTTTTAAACCTATAAATTCCTGCAAAACTAGCAAACCAAGTAGTAAATGAGGGAAAGAACAAAATTCACAAGGGATTTAAGGGAGTTTTATTCAATTTATCCTAATTATGCCTAGAAAATGCAACCTAAAATAATGTGTTTTAGAGAGACATCAATAACTATCCCAAACTATTCATTACATTACTCAATGTCCATACACTACACATCATAACAGTCAGAATGAGGTTAGTCATTTAGTAAGCTATGCATGAGTTAGGTGGCTTATAATTACCTTGTTATTCAATATCTCATGATACAAATAAGGGCCCATAGAACATCAGTCCCTGTCATAATCATCTTGCCATAGTACGTCTACTAGGCATCACAAATCACATCACTAGAGCGACTGGAGCTTACCAAGTTCCCACCACATACCTCAGGGTACGAGCACACAGCCCAAAATATCACATGGATCCATGACCATCACACACAATTTGTGATCACATTTATAACTGGAACTTGGTTCTCCACGGCCTTAGAAACACTCGTTTGGGTCGAAGTACAATAGGCTTGCCACGGCTTGCCCGACATTGGGTGCTACACTGAGCCCTCTGGAGGACCGACCCATTCGTACTCCCAAGATCCCAACTCATGGATCGAACGCTATAGTTTCTTCAATGTACCTATCATTGTAGCTCTAGTCTCAAATCACAAATCACAATTTCAATGCATATGATGCTGTAAAATGTACGACTTATTTTCTTTAATCTTTATTAGTCCATAACCTCGTCACAGGGTAGGGTCTATCCTTGAGAAGCCCTTTGTCCTTCATGCCAAATGGGAAAACTCAAAGTGAGAGAATCCTTATTACCTTATCTGTTCGTACCCAAGGTCAAATATATACATATATATATACCTTAGGTTAAACATAGGAAATAGGTTTAAGAAAATCAAGATCTTTCAAAGGTAATTTACTATATAGGGAGAAAATAGCTCTTGATATATTAGCACTTTCTATGTAGTAAAAAATTCAGACTACATAAGTGGTTTTATATATATATATATATATATACATATATATAATACTCTTCCTCAAACTCCTTAACTCCATTAAAATACTTGTTCTTGAACAATCTAGAAGGTAGGGGCTTAGGATTCAAAAGTATAAGAAATTTTGTCATTTTGATCTTTGGACCACGTCGTCCCATTGCATATTTCACTACGAAGCTTTGTCCTTCGGCCTTAAGACTATAATTTATTTTGATAAAATAATTTAAGTACATAAATATATTTTTTTTAAATCCTGTGGCAGTATTTGCCCAAAACTCCTTTCAAGTGATTTGTCGGTTTTGTCAAAAACTTAGAAATCATCGTACTCTTACTAGAAAACTTCGATTAGGTTGATTCAAAAGCCTAACTTGAATAATTTTCAAGGATCTATCCTTTTAACATAAAATAATTTATAATTATGACCTTCAAAATAGTTTGCTATAAATTTCTTATCTTGTCCATTTTTACCCTTTTTACCCCCTAATTCCTCTTTATCGACGATTAAGGACAAAGTCTTTTTGGTTTGTTCTGTTCTTTTTCATCTTTTTCAAATCAATATCTCATCTATAATTTACACATATTCTGGCATGAATTGTAACATCCTGATTATTTAATTAATGGCAAGATTAATATTAAATGCTAATTGAGAATTAATTTAAAATAAAAGAAAACTTGATGCTGATGGAAGTGATTGGATATGACACATGATTGGATGGTGGCCCTATTTGCACGTTTCCCACCCGCTCACTCTCTGCCTTTTTCTCTTGGCCCATGTGCTGAAGATAAACCACCCCTTCATTCTCTCAAAATCCCCTCGAGACTCTTCCTCTTCCTCTACAATTCTTCTTCTCCTTCTTCTTCGTTCTTCTTCTTTTTTGTCAGTTTACGACTGTGGTGTTGTGGAGGACTCAAAGTTCCCCACTGTTGGCAAGGAGCAAACGTTCAGAGGAGGAGCAGCTCCCAGTTTCTCCAAGCTGTGTGTGGTGTTCGTCTGGATCTGAAAGTTATTGAACGAGAGAGACTGAGGGAACGAGCAGAGCACGAGTCAACACTAAAAATCGAGGAGCTTCTTGCATCTTTCCAGTAGGTAGGGGGCGCTTTACATCTCAAATGCATAGTTATGGACGGATCCCGGGTAAAAGTACTGCATTTTGTGTTTATGGTTGTGAATATGTTGATTGTGTGAATCATATGATGATAACTTTCGAATATCGGGTGTGTGTGCGTTAGCTAAGTCACGTAAGGTTATATCCTTCTCCGTCCATGAGATGTGTGTTAGTAAACATGTCAATGTATGAAAATGTACTGGATCTGTGTTGGCCGAGTGCATGCGTTAAGAGTTTGTTATGCTGAGTCCCGTGTGTAGTTTAATACTTAACAACATGTGGTATATGTTATTGATATTGTTAATACCGAGTATATATTGTGGGACTGTTGGTCGATTCCTATGTAGATTTTTATATTAGAAAGCATGAAACCGTGTTGTTGCGAATAATGGTATGATTACCGAGTACTTATACTGAGAAGCCGAGGGTAAATCCCTGATTGATATCTTATGATTATATGCATGTAAATGCTGGGATGAATCTGATGGGATTTCATAATGAATACATGAGATGCATGTGTTATGTGGTTTTACCGAGTGAAATGCCTCTGTTGTGCTAATGAATATGTATAAAAGACCTTGGGTTGGACTCAAGGCAATACCGAGTGAAACACTCGTGTACTAGCGTTGGACGCTTGGTGAAAGTCCTTGCGTTGGACTCAAGGCAAGCTTATCGAGTTGGACTCGGGGCTGCCCATAACACTCCCGTTGTCGCTTGGAGCGATTGTGTTACGCGTGAGGGCAAAGGGTTTAGTACCAGTAAAATGGCCGGATCAGCTTGGAGCTGAGAAAAAGGCTTGGAGCCTATGTTGCAACATAAAAATTAATAAAAACTGATTGGATCCGATTGAAATTAATGTGTGCACACTTATACTGTTGATGAGCTCAATGTGGTTATATGCGTATGTATGGAGAATATCAATATGAGCAATATGGCTGTGTATTACTGATTAGTATGGCTGTGTGTTATTTGAATAAATTCCGATTGAATGATACTGTGTGTGGATATATCAAATGACAGTGCATGTGATAGATTGATTGAGAAATAATGTTGTGTAGTGGAAATCTAGAGGATTTTTCGAGTCATTACTGTCATTTTATATATAAAAGCTCACCCCTATTGTGGCCATATTTCAGTGGATGTTGCTTGGAATGAGGAATGATGGGAGAGCACCAATTGCTGGGAAGTGCATTGTACAGTGGAAGTGTACATGTATATATATATTGTATAGATGGTTTCTGTATAGCCTTGGCCGGCTCTTAGTTTAACGTTCTGTTTTTAATGTGTAGGATTTGAACTCTCTCGGTATAGAGAGTAAAACTAAAAATATTTCAATATGTATATAATGCTGTGTGTTTTATCTTGTTCAGTGGGTAATGATGTGGGTGAATGTCTAAGTTGTGTACATTTATTTTCTACTAAATGAATAATGCTTGCGTGATTCCGAGTAAGGGAGAGCTAAGGTAAATCTGAGTGAGGTGAGATAAGAGACCCTCTTCTGAATGAAGAAGGGTTGGGCTAATTCCGAGTGAGTTATGTTCATTAAAGGACTATTTCCCTAGGAGGATCAATCAAAGGGTGTTATGTGAGAAATCCCTTTAATAAGCCTATTCCGTGTGGATAAGGCCATGATATCCCGAGTGAGTGAAGTCATGTAATTCCGAGTGGGAATTGACTTAAAAACTTCCTGAGTAAGAACTTATTAGAATTTCCCCAGTGAAGAGAAACTAGAGTATTCTGAGTGAACGAAGCTATGAAATCCTTAAGCGAGACTTGACCTTGTAGAGTTCTCAAGGTAAGAGAGATCAAATATGCCGAGTGAAAAATATGTGAAACATTTCCGAGTGGTACGAGACTGTGGAAAATATTCTGAGCGAGGAAAACTTATAGATTCCGAGTGTAATGGCCGAGGGAATAATTCCTGAGTGAACTTAGGTTCAGATTCCGAGTGATAAGGTTACCGAGTGAACTTAGGCTCCGATTCCGAGTGATGAGGATACCGAGTGGACTTGAGTTTAGATTTCGAGTGGTCGAATTATCCGAGTGCCTTGTTCGCTTGGGCGAGTAAGGTTTCGCTCCAGCGATCATTGTTCGCTTAGGCGCTTTCTTCCGCTGGCTATTATTTAATCGATATTGGGCTTTGCCAACGTGGGGGGCATCCTGACCCAGTTTTTCCTTTCTTTGGTCGGATTCCTGTTCCGATTTCCCCTGTTATAAGTTAGAAATTTTTGGGAAAATTTTTTCCTTGTCTCGGATTTTATTTAATTTAGTTAGGATGTTTCATTTTGGTATCAGAGCGGACTTAAAAGGTCCAAGGCCAAGGTATGCTTACTCTTAGTAAGCGGTTGTGTGCATTATGACTGAGTGTCGTAATTATTTACAGCATCTGATGGATTTGATCCATGTTTAAGCACAATTTGAGTGGCCATGTGCCTATGAGGTGTTATTTTGGGGGTAGAAGATTGTTCCTACCCTGGTTCGATTAATTATATGATACTTAAGGATTGTATAATAATGTGTTATAATTGTTGAATGTTGGGTTGAAGTCCGATAGGTATTGAGTAATTCTGTAAACTTATCCTTGAAAGGGGTGTTAATGTCAGGATAAGTCATGGCAAATCGTCACAGCATGGAAGCCATAGCCACGGCATTCCAGCGTTTCATTGACATATTCGAGAGGTAGAGCCAGCCTCGAACTGATGATGACCAAGGGTTGGACCGCTTCCTGAAGAGGAAGCTGAGTGAGTTTGAAGGAGGATTCAATCCCGAATCGGCTTATTCATGGATTCAGGATTTAGAAAGGAGCTTTGGTGGCCTTCAATGTACCGAGGCCCAGAAAGTGGACTATGCTGTATATATGCTGCAAGCTGAAGCCGAGTGTTGGTGGAAGATCACCAAGGCCCGATTGACTGATGCAGGTACCCAGTTAATCTGGGAGAATTTTAAAGCATTTTTTCTAGAGAAATACTTTCCTGACACGGTGAGGAGTCAGAAAGAGTTGGAATTCATGGAACTAAAGCAAGGTTCTATGACTGTTGAGGAATACGCTGCTAAATTCGAAGCACTGTGCCTGTTCTATCCTCCATTTCAGCAACCCAGAACCGAGGGTTCCAAGTGCATTAAGTTCGAAAGCGGATTGAGGCCCAAGATTAAGAGAGCCTTCAGACACCAGGAGATTCGAAATTTTCCAGTATTGGTGAACAAATGTAGAATTTTTGAAGAAGACGATAATGTCCACCCGGGTCAGAGCAGCAGGACCGACACGTCCTTGAAGCCACAACAGCCTCGCTTCAAGAAGCCGAGCAATGTTGGAAGAGGCGGATCCTCCTCTAAATATCGAGGATGGGGAAATCGTGGTGGTCGTTTTGGAGGTCGTCCTGGGAATGGTAAGTGCTTTAGATGTGGTGGGGACCACTTTGCCCGAGAGTGTGATGTTGGAAGAGATGTTGTATGCTTCCATTGTAATGAAAAAGGGCACGTACGCCCCAACTGCCCTCAGCTGCAGCAAGCCAATGCAAACGTATAGTGTGGAGGTTTCCGAGGAAGAGGTCGCGGAAACGGCGGCCGAGGGAATGGTGGCAGAGGCAATGGAGCTCGGGGTAATATGATGTTTGCCCCAAATAACCAAGAGAGAAATGCTGAGCAACCAGCTGCTAGATGGGTTTATGCAATCAATGCCGAGGAAGCTGCACAAGCTAACGACTTAGTGCAAAGTAAGTGCTCACTCAGTAGTCATACTCTTGATGTAGTTTTTGATTCTGGAGCTACCCATTCCGTTATAGCTGACGATTGTGTGAGACGTTTGAGGTTGCCAACTGTGTATATGGATCGGACTTTGGAGGTAGCCAATCCGACCGATGTTAAAGTGTTGAGATCGATGATGTGCAAAGATGTAACCTTTACGTTGGGCGATCGGAGTTTACCTTCGATTTAGTATGTGTGCCTCTGAAAGACCTCGACATCGTACTTGGAATGGATTGGCTTTCAGCCAACAAGGTGCTGGTGGATTGCCAAAACCGAAGGGTGATTTTTCCAAGGCAGAACGATAATGATTACACAGTGCAACGTATAGCCCAGTTATTTGTGATGCTTTGTTTGACCGAGGGTAAGAGTAGAATCTGAGTGCATGATATTCTGATTGTTTGTGATTTTCTTGAGGTGTTTCTGGATGATGTGTCAGGTGTCCCTCCAAATAGAGAAGTTGAATTCTCTATTGACTTAATCCCTGGAGTCGAGCCAGTCTCCAGTGCTCCTTATAGGATGTCTTCAACTGAATTAGCTGAGTTGAAGAAGCAAGTTGACGAGTTGCTCGGTAAACAGTTCATTCGACCGAGTGTATCACCGTGGGGTGCACCAGTGTTACTCGTCAAAAAAAAGACGGCAGCATGAGACTATGTATAGATTACCGACAGCTAAACAAGCTTACAATCAAGAACCGGTACCCATTACCTAAGATTGATGATTTGATTGATCAGCTACGGGGTGCTTCAGTCTTCTCAAAAATCGATTTACGGTCGGGATACCACCAGATCCGGGTGAAGGACTCAGATATTCCCAAGACCGCATTTAGGACTCGGTATGGTCATTACGAGTATGTAGTAATGCCATTCGGCGTGACAAATTCCCCTGCTGTATTCATGAATTACATGAACAACATTTTCCACCTATACTTAGACCGATTCGTGGTCATTTTTATCAATAATATCTTGGTTTATTCTAAAACCCCTGAGGAGCATGAGGAACATCTCCGATCGGTACTCCAAATATTGAAAGAGAAACAACTGTTTGCGAAACTTTCGAAGTGTGACTTCTGGATGGATAGGATCCATTTTCTTCGGCATGTAATTTCCAAGGAAGGTGTCTCGGTAGATCCTTCCAAGATAGAAATTGTAATGGCGTGGGAGAGGCCTAAGTCGGTCTTAGAGATTAGAAGCTTCATGGGTCTGGCCGGTTATTATAGAAGGTTTATTGAGGGGTTCTTTAAGCTTGCTCTGCCCCTGACCAAGTTGACTCGGAAGAATGTTCCTTTCGTGTGGAGTTCTGAGTGTGAGAAAAGTTTCCGAGAGCTAAAGACTAAATTGACAACGGCTCCAGTGTTGGCATTGCCAAATTTGCAAGAAAGCTTTGTAGTTTACTGTGATGCATCCGGATTCGGTCTCGGATGTGTGCTGATACAGAAGAACCGAGTGATAGCTTATGCCTCTCGTCAATTGAGGCCACACGAGCAGCACTATCCGACTCACGACTTGGAGTTGGCAGCTATTGTCTTCGCATTAAAAATATCGAGACATTACTTGTATGGCTCCAAATTTGAGGTTTACAGTGACCACAAAAGCCTCAAATATTTATTCGATCAGAAAGAGCTGAACATGAGGCAAAGAAGGTGGACGGAATTCTTAAAAGATTACGACTTCGAGTTGAAGTATCATCCGGGTAAGGCGAACGTTGTGGCCGACGCCTTGAGTCGGAAGTCGATTCATGTGGCAACAATGATGTTGAAAGAAGTGGAATTAATTGAACAATTCCGAGACATGAATTTACACATGGATATCTCTTCGTCTCGAAAGGTAACGCTCGAAATGTTGAAGATAGCTAGTGAGTTTCTGAAGCTAGTGTATGAGAAGCAAAGGTCAGATTCCTACTTAGCTGAGATGAAAGAGACTCAGGCTAAGGGCAAGGACCTGTCCTTAACCGAGGGCTCGGATGGAATTTTCTGGGTGAAGGATAGGATATATGTGCCGGGTGCTGGCGAATTGAGGAAGATGGTGCTCGATGAAGCCCACAAGAGCCTGTTAAGCATCCACCCGGGCACTACAAAGATGTACCATGACTTGAGGATGCACTTCTGGTGGCCCAGATTGAAAAGAGACGTCGTCGACTATATGGCTCGGTGTATCATTTGCCAGAAATCAAAAGTTGAGCACCAGAAACCGTATGGTGGATTGTAAACTCTTGAAATCCCCGTGTGGAAATGGGACTCAATTTCCATGGACTTTGTAATGGGATTGCCTAGAACCCGAGCAGGTTATGATGCCATTTGGGTCATTGTGGACTGATTAACGAAATCAGCACATTTCTTACCCATGAACATGAGGTATTCCTTACAGAAGTTAGCCCAGATTTATATCCGAGAAATTGTCCGACTGCATGATGTGCCGACTTCTATCGTGTCGGACAGGGATCCTAGATTCACGTCCTGGTTTTGGACAAGCTTACACCAGGAATTAGGCACTAAACTCCGATTGAGCTCAGCCTACCATCCCTAGTCGGATGGGTAATCCGAGCGGATAATACAAAGTTTGGAGGACTTGCTGAGGTCGTGTGTGTTGGAGCACGGTGGTAGTTGGGATCAGTACCTCCCTCTGATCGAATTTACGTATAATAACAGCCACCATAGCAGCATTGGCATGGCACCATATGAAGCATTGTATGGTCGGAAATGTCGAATCCCACTCTGTTGCTCGGAAACCGGTGAAAGCCTATTGTTGGGACCGAAAATTGTAAAGCAGACTTCTGAACAGATTCAAGTAATTAGGGAAAAGATGAAGGCATCTCAAGACCGACAGAAAAGCTACCATGATAAGCGGACCAAGCCGCTTGAATTTTCAGTCGACGATAAAGTGTTCTTGAAGGTTTCACCGAATAAAGGGGTCGGACGAGCCTTGAAGAGTGGGAAATTAAGCCCCCGGTACATTGGACCCTATGAGATATTGGAAAGGGTCGGTCCTGTGGCATACCGATTAGCATTGCCGACTCATCTATCAAACTTGCATAATGTGTTTCACATGTCTCAATTGAGGAAGTGTTTACCCGATTGTACACACGAGATGCCGGATGATGAAGTCAAAATCAGAGAGAATTTGACGACTATTGCTGTACCGACTAAAATTATGGATCGGTCGGTAAAATGCTTGAGGAGCAAGGATGTGCAACTAGTCGAAGTAGCGTGGCAACAAAATGGATGTACTTCTTATACTTGGGAATGTGAGGATGCCATGAGGCAGCAGTATCCCGAGCTATTTTATTGAGGTAAGCTTGTGTTTGAATTTCAAGGATGTTGCTCGGAATGAGGAATGAGGAATGATGGGAGAGCACCAATTGCTGGGAAGTGCATTGTACAGTGGAAGTGTACATGTATATATATATTGTATAGATGGTTTCTGTATAGCCTTGGCCGGCTCTTAGTTTAACGTTCTATTTTTAATGTGTAGGATTTGAACTCTCTCGGTATAGAGAGTAAAACTAAACATATTTCAATATGTATATAATGCTATGTGTTTTATCTTGTTCAGTGGGTAATGATGTGGGTGAATGTCTAAGTTGTGTACATTTATTTTCTACTAAATGAATAATGCTTGTGTGATTTCGAGTAAGGGAGAGCTAAGGTAAATCCGAGTGAGGTGAGATAAGAGACCCTCTTCCGAATAAAGAAGGGTTAGGCTAATTCCGAGTGAGTTATGTTCATTAATTTCCCTAGGAGGATCAATCGAAGGGTGTTATGTAAGAAATCCCTTTAATAAGCCTATTCCGTGTGGATAAGGCCATGATATCCCGAGTGAGTGAAGTCATGTAATTCTGAGTGGGAATTGACTTAAAAACTTCCTGAGTAAGAACTTATTAGAATTTCCCGAGTGAAGAGAAACTAGAGTATTCTGAGTGAACGAAGCTGTGAAATCCTTAAGCGAGACTTGACCTTGTAGAGTTCTCAAGGTAAAAGAGATGAAATATGCTGAGTGAAAAATATGTGAAACATTTCCGAGTGGTACGAGACTGTGGAAAATATTCCGAGCGAGGAAAACTTATAGATTTTGAGTGTAATGGCCGAGGGAATAATTCCTGAGTGAACTTAGGTTCAGATTCCGAGTGATAAGGTTACCGAGTGAACTTAGGCTCCGATTTCGAGTAATGAGGATACCGAGTGGACTTGAGTTTAGATTCCGAGTGGTCGAATTATCCGAGTGCCTTGTTCGCTTGGGCGAGTAAGGTTTTGCTCCAGCGATCATTGTTCACTTAGGCGCTTTCTTCCGCTGGCTATTATTTAATCGATATTGGGCCTTGCCAACGTGGGGGGCATCCTGACCCGGTTTTTCCTTTCTTTGGTCGAATTCCTGTTCCGATTTCCCCTGTTAGCCGTTCGGAATTTTTGGGAAAATTTTTTCCTTGTCTCAGATTTTATTTAATTTAGTTAGGATGTTTCATGAATCATAAAACCTCAACTCCCACAAGAGTTCTTAACATACTTCACCCTCGTAACTCCTGTTAACGCTCATTTTTCGATGATTTGTCCACCAAAGACCCTATCAGGAATTAACCCATTTTTGCATCCATTTAGGCATGCAAGACTTTTTTCACATATAATCACATCACACAAATTCAGAATGGCACTCAGCCTTTATACATAACACAAAATGTACATTAAGTCACCATTATCATTTAGCAACCACTTCTAAAAACTCCAACATTATTAAAAAAAATTCCAACATTCAAACTCATTCACAATCATAGGAAATTAAGATGCAAACACTCAAAATTGCCATGCAAGTCAAGGATCATCCATGCATTGCTAAAAATCACATTTTTAACATATATATCTCACATGCATGGTGATCAAACATGGATTTCTTCCATCCCAGCCCTAGTCACAGATTTTCCAACTATTAAACCATGTTCCTTTTGCCTGCTAAAACCATCTAAAATGCAAGAGATCACATGAAAGACCAAGGCCAAGATCAAGGGAAAAAAATACCATTTTTCCTTAAGAAATCTAGTGAAAACTTAACAATCTATTTGCTAGAAAATTTTTTCTCAAAACTGAACTAAATCAAAAATTTCTCACATATAAAGCTATTTTCACCCTTGATTTGGTGATGGAAACCCAAGAGAGGTTTCCATCCCCTTACATGCATGAAAAACTAACAAGATCAAGGAGAAGTCCCTTTCTACCTCAAGGTTTTGCACGCTGGAAAATGAAGAAGGAATGTTGGACTTCTTGCCTCACTTTTCCTTACTCCATGATATGCCTTGAGATGGCTGAAAAATGGGCTAAGTTGGTGGAGGTTTTGGAAGGGAAAAAAGGGAGCTTTTTGGGTGAATGGTGGTCACAACCAAGGTAGTTGTTTGGCTTCTTTTCTTATCAAATCTTACATACATGTGTTAATCAAGATGCATGCATGTGTGTATGGTGGAAGATGGAGTGGAAGAGAGAAAGAAGGTGGAAAGGGAATGGTGATGCTCACAACCTTGAGAGAGAAAAGCTGAAGGCTTGGTTTCTTTGCTTCCAAGCTTTTGCATGCAAGAGTTTTAGGCTCAAGGTTGGACATGCATGAAGAGGAAGAGTGGCGTAAGGATGATGGTGAAGTATGAAGGAGGAAAAGGTGGAGGTGGTAGTTCAGCCAAGGAGAAAAAGAAAGGAGAAAAAGGCTTTGCTTTCTCTTGTTTTAAGAGAGAAAGAATGAATAAAGTGCTAAATTTTCAGTATGTAATACACTTATATATAGGTGAGAGAATGAGTGGGAGGGTGGTGGTAATGTGTTCGTAAATTGTGGAGGGTAGTGAAGAGAAATGACATGACGCGAGACAAAGCGATACGATGTGTTCGAATGATACACGACCAATTAAATTGCATGCAACTTTAATAATAAATTATGTAAAATAATGGTGATTTGATGGGTCTCTAGCCATGATTCTCTAGGGAAAGGAGAAGGTGCTTCCGGTTTGATTTAAATGTAAAAAGCTATCGAGGTTTTGAACACCGAAACTTAGAGTTTTTCTGACAGCGAATCGTTAAAAAATTGATTAATTTTTTGGATAATTAATTAAGTAAAAACAATAATTCATCTATATAGTTTCATAAAAAATATTCAGTCTTAGAATTAGCTTAAAGCCCTCAACACTCGGTCCTAGACTCAAGATACAAGGCATCGGTTCGATACAATAGCGATTGGGTGTTCGGTATGGGATATCAATGAAAAACCCTTTTCATTCAACCTCCTAATAACATTTTTATAATTATTCCCCATTTTTTAGTCAATATACCTTTTTTGTAGGGTTACCAATAATCCATAGGAGTCTCAACTCATTACAATCAATCACACACAATAGGGCACAACATCGGCCAAAACCTAATTTTCATAAAAAATCACACACCACAAGCTTGACCCTACAAGTCCAATGTCTTAGGGGTTTATCCTAAAAACTAAGGGTATTACACTCCCCCTTCTTTTATAAATTTCATCTTTAAAATTCCCTACATTTACAGCTAACAATAAAGATTAAACCTTCATATTCTTTTTTAGGCTCCTCAACTACATTCTCTTTCACTTTAGATGCTTTTCACCACTCTAGATTGTTCCACATGCATCAAGCATCGCTTCTCCTACTAGTGAAGTATATATGGTGTGGTTCAGATTTTGATTGGATTATTTTTCCTGCTACTAGTGTTGTCGAAGGGTTGTTTTGTATGTGTGTGGGATAAGGCGTTATTTCAACTAACTTAGGTGTTTAAGGGTATTAGTTATTTTGGGGTTTTGGGTTATTAAAGGGATGGACAATAACCTTGTGTTATTATAAATGTATATTCTCCCTTTTTGTTGATAGAGAAGAAAAAGGTGTGGGAAGAGTTGTTGAGGCTAAAATATGGTAATATGGAGTGTTCTCAATGGTGTGTGTTTGGTGATTTTAATGTTGTTAGGTGTAGTAATGAGTGAAGAGGGGTCATTGATGATGAGGTATCATGGAGCAATGAAATGAATTTAATAAATGATTTTATATCAAGAATGGAATTAGTAGACCTCCCTCTGGTAGTTGTTATATGTGGTATAGGCTAAATGGGACTATAAGAAGTAGATTGGATAAATTTCTTTGCTCTTGATAGTGGTTGTAAAGATTCCCAAATTATGTTTAACTGGCCTTGAATAGAACTTTTTCCGACCACTACCTATTGTTACTAAAAGTAGTGGAAGTGGATTGGGAGGCTGAGGCCTTTTAAGGTCTTAGATTGTTGGTTGTAGCTGCTAGGTTTCAAAGTTTTCATGGAAGAGGCATGAAAAAATATGAATATTGAAGGGTGGGGTGCCTTTGTGTTGAAGGAAAAAGTTAAACTATTGAAACAGTTACTGAAGGTGTGGAATAAAGAAGAATTTGGTATGTTGAGGAGGGTGAAGGTTGTGGAGGGTAGAATTAAAGATTTTGATTTGGAGGAGGAAAAAAACTATATTTGTTGAGGGTGTGTTGCTTCAAAAGGAATTAATGGCTAAATTGTGGGAGCTATCTAGTCTGTAGAACTCGATTATGTTCCAAAAGTCTAAAGTATGTTGACTAGTGGAAAGAGACTCTAACACAAAGTTCTTTCATGCAGTTACTAATAAAAGGCATTGGGGGAATGTAAATCATGGACTATGTTGAATGGGTCTTGGGAGAAAGAACCAATTAGGGTAAAGGAAGGTGTACAATCTTTTTCAAAAAATTTTAGGGGAAGGTTGGAATAAACCTTTGTTGGATGGTGTTGCTTTCTTTGTGTTGGGTGAGAAAGATAATCGTAAAATTAATGAGATGTTTACAGAAGATGAGATTCGATCTACTATTTAGGGGTATGAAGGTTTGAAAAGTCGTGGGCCTAATGGGTATAATTTTAACTTTATTAACTCATTTTAGAGTGTGTTGAAGAATGATGTGTGTAAAATGATGGGGTGTTACCTAAGGACAAAAATTCTTTTTTTTAGCATTAATTCCAAAAGGTGTACCCTAGGAAGGTTTATGTGACTACAAACTTATATCCTTGGTCAGTTGCATCTATAAAATTATTACAAAAGTTGGTCAGACGATTATAGGGTGTTATTGGTGGGTTAATCTATGAAAATCAACCGGCCTTTATGGGTGGGAGAAATATGTTGAATGATGTGGTCGTTGCAAATGAACTAATTGATAATATGAAAATGAGGTAGAAATCGTGCTTAATCTTTAAGGTGAACTTTGAGAAGGCGTATGATTTAGTATGTTCTGAGTTTTAAAGTTGTATGATGAGATGTGTGGGGTTTATAGTTAGATGGTTAAGGTTGATCAAGTGTTATTTGATGTCCTCCAATATGTCTTGTGAGTGAGAGCCCAACTTCAGACCTTATGATATGGAGAGGTATCTGACAAAGTGATCCTATCACACTTTCTTATTTTTAATCATTGTAGAAGCAATTAGTGGGTTGATAAGGGAGGCAAAGAAAGCGAGCCTATTTAAAGGTATACCTGTTGGGAATAGTCAAAGTTGTATTTCTCATTTACAGCTCGTAGATGATACGTTATTCTTTGGTGAGGTGTCATTAAAAAATGTTCTTACACTATTAAAAAATGTTCTTACACTGAAAAGTATTATGAAAATGTTTTTGAGTTAGTATGTGATTTGAAGGTTAACTTCTTTAAAAGTAATTTGGAAGCTGTTAATGGTTGTAAGGAGGATATGGCTCATTTTGCATCTTTGTTGAATTGCAAAATCATGAGGTTGTCTTTCCTGTACCTTGAAATCCCTTTGGGAGTAAATCTAAGGAGAATTAGCACTTAGGATGATGTTGTTTCTAAATTTCAGAAGAAATTGTCTCCTTGGAACCATCGTTATCTTTTATTTGGTGGTCATCTTTGTCTCGTAAAATCAGTACCATCCTCGCTTCATCTTCTTTCTTTTCAATTTTTAGAGAACTTGTTTCTGTTATTAAAAGGCTAACATCTATACAAAGGTCTTTTGTGGGGTGGTAGTGAGGAGGGGGGAAGTATCTTGGGTAAAATGGGAACAAGTGTGTCGTAGTAAAGAGGCAGGTGGGTTGGTTGTGAGGGATTTGGGAAATTCAATTATGATTTGTTAGGGATGTAGGTGTATAGATTGTTAATTGAAAAGGATAACTTGTGGTGTAGGGTGTTAGAGTCTGAATATGGGAATGATGTTTAGAATGATGAGTGGGGGATATTTAAAAAAGAATCAAGATGGTATAGGGATTTAGAGATTGTTCTATAATTTTCAAATGAGGGTGGGTGGTTTAGAGATAGTTTGAGGAGGGCTGTTGGTAATAAGACAAATACAAGGTTTTCTTTGGACCATTGGGTGGGGGATCAAATGTTAAAATCAAGTTATCGGAGACTTTTTCAATTTCAACACAATAGAATGCATCAGTGGCTGAAATGGGTGTATGGGAGAGGAATGTGTGGTATAGAAAGTCTAGGATGAAAGGGTTTTGTAGATGTTATATTGAATGGTATAGAAAGTCTCTTTTATGCATATCAATGATATAATCTAGTAAAGTTGTATATGAATTAAGATACCCCATATACCTTTTTTATTTAATGTTATTGTTTTTACCGATTAAAAAAACAATAAACCCTTTTATGCATTTGATAAGATCTCAAACCTTAAAATTAATGTTGAACTTTAGTTAATACTATTATAAAGTGAGTTAAGTACTCAGAGTTAAGTAAATTCATTTAAAAGAATAAATATCTTTTATTATTCATTTTATTTATTTATACGATTTAAATATAAAATCTTTATATAATTAAGGAAATCACCATTGTAATCATTCGAATAACTTATTATATTTGATATATATATTGTTAAAATAATTAAAGGTTAATTGACATAATTGATTAATGATTTGTTAATGAAAAATTATATTTTTTTTATTTAGTTGAATCAATGTTAATAAAATAAAAATTTAAATTAAAAATTATAATATATTTGAAATGATATTGATAAAATAATAATTTTATAGTAAAACTTATATCTTATATGAAATGGTATTAATAAAAAAATACAATATAGTTGCTTCATAAGACTAAAAGTTAAATTTAATATACTATTTATAAGTTTTTAACATTCAAAACTACACAAAAACCTAAAATATTATCCAAACACAACAAAAGACCCAAAATACTACCCAAACACAATAAAAAAAAACTCAAAAAATATTTTTTATTGAACCACATAAAACCGTTGGTTCATTGGTTTGACTAGTTGTTGGTCCTTTAACAAGCATAGCAAATTGACTATAGTTTTGGTAAGTTTAAAGGGTTGTCAATTGCTACTTTTAGTTCACTACAATTATGTACACAAAATACCAAATTGATTGTTCATTCAACTTGTTAATTGCAATTTAATTGTTTCAAGTAAGAATAGCTAAATGGAGTAAAGGATTATAAAAAGGCATTGAGATCAAACTTCACCAATTTATTCATGCTCTTACAATTATAGTTAGTTCAATTACACAATTAATCAAGTTACCATGACCTATTTTTAACCAAGAATGATCACCTAGAGCAAGAATTCTAAATCATATCCTTAAATAAAGACCCATCTAACATTTAGTGTTTTGCTTTAAGAACTAACCTTAATGACCATTATACTTAACTTTATTCCTAGAAGCAAAATATAATGGGTATTTCAATTATAATCTCGTTTGAAAAAACTTTAAAATATACATGATCATTCTTTCATTTAAAATTTACATTAAGAGAAATTGAAATACTAACATCAATTAATTACATAAAAAACAAAATATTTGGCACAAGATCATAAACCTAATTAGGGTTTGCTCAATCCCATCTAAAAAAAGACTCTAGCCACACAAAATCATGTTGACCAACTGATAAAAACCAAAAGCATTAAACAAGATCCCTTAAAGATTCAAATCTCAAGGTTGAAACCTGAAGAATTCCTCCTCCACAACCTTGTTCTTGTGTTCCTTGTGCAAAAAATTAACTTAAAACACAAGTTTGGGTGTGTAATGTGTTGTTTTACACAGTGGCGACTTGAGCCATAGGTAGGTTCACTACTCGAGCGGTTGGTAAAAAATTAAGGCAACGGTTCGGGCTGTAGATTAACGGCTCGAGCAGTTGACCTTGCAATTTATCCATTTTCTTTATTTCAAGCTTCTTTTCTTAGACTTAATCCTACAAGAACACGCCCAAACTCTTAGAAGCACTTAAATTTAACCACTAACTAATATTAACAACAAAAGGACAATTTAGCTACTAATAGGGAACCAATAGTTTAAAGCTAAAATCATATGGAAAATACTATAAAATATGCGCCTAGCACCGATTAGTTTAAGAATTATATACTGATTTATTGGTTTAAATTGGTGACAGATTGAGTGGGCCGATCTAGTCTATTTACACTGTTATAAACACAAATTTGTTTAAGTGCTAGAAATCATTTGTTTTTTGCCTTTTCAACAAAATTTCCACCCACCCAAAAGCCATGCTTAATAGTCGAGATTGGATATTTGCTTGCAATTCAAAGTCTACCTAATAATCCCCTAGGTTAAGTTTATGACCTCCTTAGCATGTCAATGGTAGCCTATCAGGGTAAGATTAGAACGTTATAACTTTGAGACATGCTCTGAATTTAGTTAATTCCTAAAATTCAACTCATCTATCCTTTGTTAATAAAATAACTAAATAATGGCCAACAAATAATTAAAGAATAAAAACCCGAGGGAATATAACACTTTTATTAAAAAAAACCTTTAATCTTATAAAAAAAATACAAATATTTTTTTGAATGGAAAAGGGTGGTATCGACCGGTTTCGGACCACAAATTACAATTCTGATCAAACCAACGGAGGTGAAAAATAGACCCAATATTGTTATAACAATTGAGCGGGCTATGTAGGTTTTGGCACGAGTGGCGGCTTTAGCAGACTGTGAAAATTGGTTCATGTAAAATAAAACAAAATTAAAATTTACGAATGCTTTTTCAGAGAGGGGAAACCATAGATCTACAATGAAAATAACAGGTTTATAAATTTTCAAAGGAGAAATCACAAATCCAAAACAAATATTATAAATCTACAAAGATTACGTGTTCTTCCATCGCTTCTCGTCATGTATTTGTCTTCCTCGCTAGTAAAGTCATCATCTTCATCAACATCGATACTCCCAGTGGCCACATAACCCAATCCCACAGTCATCTTTGATGCCTTCATTAGAGGTATCATAATCTACACACTAGTGCAAAAATTGGATATAACAACGGGATATATTCACGGGTTGTAGTGGATCAGTGATAAAAACATGCGCGGTGGTATTTTTGAAATTATAAGGTGAACGTTATAATCAGAGAAAACTATATATCAACGGTTAACATCATAACCGTCATCGTACACGTCAATATATATTCACGGTTGAGAAGTCAACCGTGGATATATAGTACCTGAAATATATATCCACGGATGTGTTCACAACCGTGGATATATATTCATGGGTATGTTCAGGGTTATGATATTAACCGTGGATATATATTGATGTCTATAATGACGGTTGTATTTCCAACCGTGGATATATAGTTCAGGTCTTAGGTTTAATCACTGGGTACTGTATGTCCACGGTTGTTTCTACAACTGTGATTATAGATTTAATATTTATCCACGGTTGTGGTCGTAACCGTGGATAAATAGTTAACATTTATCCATAGTTTTTTGTTTAACCGTGAATATATGTGTAATATATTCACGGTTTCAAGGGGAACCGTGAATATACATCCTTTCTAAAACTTCAAAAGCCACGCCTCTCAGGCTTTTTTCACTTTCTCTTCTTCTTTCGCGCTGGTTGTCGTCTTCTTCCTCGTTCTCCTCTTTTGCTCGAGTTTGTTCTTTGCTGGTCGTGGGCTTCTACGTTCACTTGCTTCTTCCTTCTTCCTTTCGTGCTGTTGTCATCTTCACACCATTTTCTTGTAAGTGCCTCATTACCTTTCTTCTTCATTCACTGCTGGGCTACTTCGCTGTTATGGTCTATCATTGTTTGTGGAATATATTGTGTGTGTTTTCACTTGCGTATAGTCGAACCTGAATGAATGTGTTGTCTCTGTGTGTGTGGGTATTATTTCATTGTTCAAGGTGAACGAAGCTTGTCTCTGTCTCTGTGTTATTATTAAGTTTGGTTAAGCTTGTCTCTGTCTCTGTCTCTGTCATTATTTGACATTGCCTGTGTGTTATTAAGTTTGGTTAATTCTGCCTCTGTGTTGTTAACCATTTGTAATAAGCGGCTAAAAATTTGTTTCTAAAAGAAATAATGTTGTTGTTAATAATGTTGTTGTTAATAACTATTTGTTTCTAAAAGAAATAATGTTATTGTGAATAAATTTGTTTCTAAAAGAAATTTTACTATCCAATGACAAATCCCTTATAAGATAGAATGTTTATTTCACAAATTCTAAGCTTGGACTGAACAATATAATCAGTAGTTATACATGCTAGAGAGCTTGTGAAGGAAATTTTTATTTTATTGTGATTTATGAATAGTTGACATTAAGTAGTAAGTGTTCACTCCTTTGGTTGGAATAATAAAAAACAATATTGGAAGGAGAATGGTGTGTAAGTGTATAAGGATGAAAGATGAATTAATTAAAGGGCATGAATCTTCTGGGAAGATGTAGCTCCAATGGTGACATACCACGATAGAATCTTTGTTCTGAATTTCTATTCATGATAGGATATTATACCTAAGAGAGATAAGTACAGAATATTGAGTAGGTTGAACGTTAAATACACTCACTTGCATTAGGATCAAATGAAATTAGGATCAAATGTACTAAATCATTTTCTTTAAAGCCCAAATGCACTTAAGTGAACAAGTGAGTTTCATCAAGTGTTTCTTTAAAAGTCTTATAAACCAACATCATAATCCATAATCAATAATACATACTCCAACACCATACTTGTACTTCAAAATAACACAAATTAGAAACATCATACTAATTTAGGTAAAAAGTTAACTAAATTATTATCCATTTTATTTCTGTTGTTGTTGGTTGCTCTTATATAATGTTATTTCTATTGTTGTTGTATGTGGATGGTTGTTAATCTTGCAAACTCGTAGGCTCATAGTATAAAAGTTACTGTGCATGAGTGAACCGTAGTTCCCCGTTTGAGATTCGACACAAATGGTCATTAAATTAATTAATGTCATCGTTTGTGTTGAATCTTGAATTGTCCGTTTGGATAGTTTGGGATGAACAATTATTTTTTATACGTCATTGTTAGTATGTACAAGTTAGGAGTTATTTTAAAATTTGATAAACTTTCGGTAACTTGCATTTTGTGTTGTTCTCTGGGTGCATATTTGGTTGTGGTTGAATTTGATTTGACCACTCTCATTTTGTGTACTTAGATGCGAAATGCTGCCGAAATTTCATCAAATTTTAGAATAACTCATAACCTGTATATATGAATGACGTATAAAAACAATTGTCATCCTGAATGGGTATAGGACCACCACCTTTGAAGAAAAAGTGAGGTTGATCATAGCACCTTGTAAACAGTTGGCATGGATCGGAGTTGGATAACTGCATCACGCCTAAGTCTAGAGTACGAGGGGGGAGTTGAATCATTTATAGAATTCGTAGCGAGGAATGCAGTGGAGGTGAATGGAAAGTATTTTTGCCCTTGTGTGAGATGCTTGAACCTGCGTCGGGTAGACTTGGAAGAGGTGCGAGAGCATCTACTGTGTGATATTCTATTCCATAATTATTGTCATTAATTTTTGCATTTTGAAGTCTCACTTATCACTGGTAACTGCAGCGCTCACTGGACGCTAGTGGTGATCTGTCCCCGGGCTTATCTTGCTCTGTACTTTGATACTACGCACCGGGTAGTTCCACAAGACATTAAAACTGTAGTAGACGGGTAAGTTAATCCCTAAACAATAAGTACAAATTCGATTACATCATTTTTGGACCTATACGATTCTAACTTATCTTGTGTTTTATTTGATGTAGGGCGGTGATTGGATACAATAGACTGGTTGGAGTTAAGTCCAGCGGAAGAAAAGTTGTGTGGGTGCACCCAAAGGTAAGTCTATCGTATTCATTCAAATCTTCAATATATATTTTTTAAGTTGCGAATTCACTTATTCTATATTTTATGTCCATTGTAGTCTTACAGGCAGGAGGGTTCCTTCGAGTGTGGCTATTTCGTCATGCACACTATGCTGACCATTGTCCAACAATATTTAATAGAGGGATGGACAGATATAAGTCTCATCATTTGGACTACTTTTCTAACAATTTCATCAATTTCATGTAATAAATATAGCTTTTGTTCTAATTGTTTTATGCATTCTTTGCAGTACTTCCAGGACCGGTCATACTTCTCTAAGACACTTGTAGATAACATTAGAAGGCAATGGGCCTCATACTTCATTGAACTCAGGAAAAGAACTTAGCTAGATATAGGAACTTTATTATCTTAAATATGTATCTAGTGTAGGATTTAGGGTTTACATTTTATTAGGTTACATTCATTTGAATTGTATATAGTTTCATTTTTAACGTTGTTATGAATTCATATCCAATTAATTGTTATCTATATACCATTCTTTTTATATATTGTTTGTTGCTGGATATGCTGGGATACTGTATATTGTGCTGGTTGTCTAAATGCAGATTTGGGAAACAATAAAACAGAAACTATATTAAAAAAAACCTCAGTGTTTATTCACGGTTATGTCAACAATCGTCATTATAGACACTATTTATCCACGGTTATTACCATAACCGTGAATATAGACAGTATTTATCCACGGTTACTACTATAACCGTCATTATACATACTAAGTGAATTTTTTATATTACTTATATTCACAGTTATTCTAAAAAACCGTGAATATAGAGGTTCTTTATCCACGGTTCCTACTATGACCGTGAATATACATGGTCTGTAAGTTAATTTTTTTCTACTTATATTCACGGTTACGCTAAACAACAGTGAATATAGCTGTTCTTTGTCCACGGGTTTTACTATAACTGTGAATATACATTGTCTGTTATATTCACGGTTATGCTCGACAACCGTGGTTAGATCTTATTTATTACCACGGTTGTTAACCGTGGTTAAAGACCCTCATCTACTACCATGGCTGCAACAACCACGGTTCTTTAATCGTGAATAAAGGCCATTTTTAACCGTGATTATATCCATTTTTCCACTAGTGACATCTGCAGTGTCATCTTCTTTGCACCGTGCCATCACAATGACACAACCTTCTTCATCTTCTTCGTGGTTGGAAAGAGAAAGGTTGAAAAGAGAATAGAGAGAAAGCTACAAGTGAGGGAGAGGAATCTTAGTGAAGGAAAAAGGAAGTTTAGGGACAGGAGTTTGGGGTAGAAAAGAAGTTGATGAAACCCTAACAGAGAAGAAGAAGGCATCGCATATACTAGAAGGGTTTTTTACCAGTTTAGGGTAGCTTTTAAAATTAATTATAAATATGGGCGATTTTGAAACAATTTAAATATCTGGGGTAGAAAATGTCATTTCAACAATTGCATTACGTACCCCCATTAAACGGAATACGCATTACGTATTTCCCTAGGCGTAATGCAGGGATAGATGCCACTTGGTAGAGCATGGTGTATTACATAGCATGAGATAACGTAATGCATGGTGCATTACGTAAGTCAATCATACATAATGTGTTACGTATTTCCCTCATACGTAATGGTATTTACGTATTCCTAAAAAGTGTAACGAGTGCATGCTGGACCAATGAGACAATGCCACATGGCATTACGTGATATGGAAATATGAAATGTTGATTATATAACTCCTCCTCCAGCCCATTTCTCCTCTAGAATTCGTGAGTATTGCAATCAGAAGTAACATTTAGCTTCTGAATACACAATTATCTTCAAAGATGGCATCCGAAATCATGATGGTTCTTTATACAAATGGGCAAAAATATGAAGGGCCAGAAGGTTATACCTTTGAAGGAAACACAAAGTTGATTCAAATTAGGCATGATATTACTTTTGAGGAGCTGAAAGAGAAAATCTCAGGTAAGTTAAAACTGAAAGGTAATATTTCAATACTCAGCTAACCAGCAGGGTAGTTATTGGTAAGAAAAAAATAAATTTTCTAGTTTTCTAATAACTGATGATGAGGAGTTTAAGCTGGTGTTGCACCTTTTTGAAAAACAATCTGACATGGCTATAGTTGAGGTTTTGTTGATGTTGGGAGGTGTGAGTTGCATGGGACAAGGTAAACAATCTAATATGTTAAGTTTAGGGTTTTATTTGTTGTTAGTTTCCAAATAGATATAATAAAAGTTGTGTTATTTTTGTTGAGCTACAGATAAAAGAAATGATGATTTAATTGTTGATGATAACCTGGATTTGAATGTTGAACTTGAGTTTGAAAGTGATGATAAAGAATTTGATGAAGGTAGCATTTCGATTGATAGTGATGCGGACGCTGATGTTGAAGGTGACTTTGAGTCAATATCGGGAACCCTAAACTTAGGAAATACATGTAGCGTTGGTCCGTCTGTAACTGGTTAGTATGTATTACTCACAACCTATATTTTAACTATAAAATACTCTTAACACCTTCAACTGATTATTTGAACTATAGGGTTGAGCGGTCCAGCATTTTAGAGTTCTTCACCATTTTACAGTAATGTAAATTTGGATCACCCAGATACAGAGAATGATATGGCAGGGTATGATGACCATCTTGAATGGCGTGTTGGGATGAACTGTATGTTGGGTTAAAATTTAGCTCAAAAAATATGGTACAAATTACGTTGAAACAATACTCGATAAGGGGCCATTAAACATACACGCTCGTTGAATCAAAGCCAACACATTTTACTGTTTGGTGTCTGAATCATTTCGATGGTTGCCCATGAAGGATGAGGGTAATGTTGTCGAAAAAGACAAATTCATGGTTGGTTAGTAAGTGGGGAAGGTCTCATACTTGTATAAATGTAAGACTTTCTTAAGATCATGCCAAGTTGGACTCAAAGTTTATATCTTCATGCATAATAGGTTGGTATTCATAGTGTGATGATCATAATGAATTAAGTGGTTTTCTCGTTCACACTTATCTAATTTTGCTTGGTAATGTTTTATGCAGGAATGGTTAACCAAGATCTGTCAATCTCTATTACGTTGATACAAGAACAGATAAGCAGCTAGGTTGGATATAAATGCTCATATAGTAAGGCATGGAAGGCCAAGCAAAAGGCAATTATTAAGGTGTTTGGAGACTGGGATGAATCATATCGTTTATTGCCACATTGGCTTAACCATATACGCAATGTAGTTCATGGTTCTGCATTTGAAATGGTCACGACTGAATCTTTTACTAGCACTGAGGTCGATGCACGGTTTCGTACATTTAAGCGGGTGTTTTGGACATTTAAACCATGTGTTGATGCACTAGCCTTTTGCAAACCCATGCTTCAGGTTGATGACACTTTTTATATAGAAAGTATCGATACACTTTATTGATAGCTATAACACAGGATGGAAATAACTCGATTACTTTGGTTGCGTTCGCTATAATTGAAGGTGAACCCTGCAGGCATGGAGTTGGTTTTTGGTGCAAATTAGATGTCATGTGACATAAAGGACTGGTTTGTGTCTTATATCAGACCGCCACCAAAGCATTAAGTCAGCTGTTGGAAATCCACAGACAGGATGGCAACCACCAAACGCCCACCATGTTTTCTACATTCGACACATAGTTAGTAATTTCAACCACAAGTTTAAGAACTTTGTGCTTAAGAAAGACTTGTTGAAAATGGGTTAGTGTTTAAACTGTTTCCATATTATACAATTTTCATCCAACCGTGATTAATATACGTTGTTGTAGGATATACGCCATAAAGTGGTATTTGACAGAAGATTGTAAAAATTTTGTGAGGTCAAACTAGAAATCACTGTTGGATCAACGAAATCCCTAAAGAGCAGTGGAGCATGGCATATGATGCGAAGGGGCGTAGGTTTGGGCACATGACAACCAACTTGGCTAAATGCATCAAAAAAGTCTTTAGAGGGGCTCAAAACATGCCGATCACAATGTTGGTTAAATGTACGTATTCACAGTTGGTTGAGTACTTTGTTCAGCAGGGAGCTCATGCCAGAGTAGAGTTCAGGGAAGGTATGAGGTACACCAAGAGGTTGATTGATACCCAAACAAAAAACTAGGCTAGCGCTAGCACTCACTCAGTTCATTGATATGATGTTTATGATACTCGGTTTGAAGTGGAAGAAGGGTTTGACCCTGTGGAGCAAAGGGGTGGAAGAAAATATACAGTCATATTGTCTGACAAACCGAGCTGTGAGTGTGGGAGGTTTCAGGCATATCATTATTCGTGCTCGCATGTGATTATGGTATGCCAAGTTGTGAGCATCGACTACTTTCAATTCATCCATCCTGTATATACCATTGATTACGTTATAAATACATACTCACCGTGATGGTACCCTCTTGGTAATGATGATGATATGCCTTTCAGCGATCACGGATGGGTCCTAACTCCCGACTATGGCCATTTACGCCCCAAAGGTCATCCAAAATCATCCCGTATTAGAAATAAAATAGACTTAGTCGAATCACAATCAACACAAGGCAGGTGTACACAATGTAGGAAGGAAGGTCATAACTTGTCAGTTTCCAACAAACACTAGTGGTTGTAGTTCACAACGTTAGGGATTGTTAACAATCATTGTGTGATAATGTTCGTTCATGCAATATAATGTAATGGTCATGCTCGTATAATATAATGTTTGTTCGTATAATATAATGTTTGTTCACATAATATAATGTTCGTTCATATAATATAATGTTCGATCACATAATATAATGTTCGTTTGTATAGTATAATGTTTGGTCGTATAGTATAATGTTCGTTCGCATAATATAATGTTTCGTTTGCATAATATAATGTTTGTTCGCATAATGGAGAAAACATAATTAGATGAAAGATCACATGACTTACATAAAACAAAAGATGGCATAATATATTGTTCATTCACCTAATATAACAACCAACATAGAAAACAAAACAAACACATCAAACCACCTATGACGACGGTCTGGGGGTTGTTAGTCTGGGGAAAATATGCATGGTCGTCTCTGAGCCCTGGCATCTTAAGCTGGATTCCTTCTTGGTGACAATTCCTGTACACCCTCGTCTATCGAAAAATCGATGTCATCGGCTGTGGCAGACAAATATAGATTAAGGTCTATACCTTGGCCAACATACATGAAGACCCTTCTCCCCTATGCGTCACAAGTGGAGTCTCACGTGTCATCAACTCTCAAAGAAAGGTAGTTGGTAATTGTGTTAATGATGGAACATATCCACTGCCTTCGTAGAAGTTATCAGTTTAAGGAGTGTAATAGAATTACTCATTCCCACCATACTCTACCTGAGAAGGAAACTGATACGTTGACCACAGATTATCAGGGACAGACTGTGATGGAACAAAGTAAGTTCCATGTTGACGAGGGGGCATCTCAGGGAGAGTGAAAGTAATTCTTTCGTCATGTGTACGACCCCTGGTGATGCCTTGACGTTCGTTGCGTGTCTTAGGCATGTTAATGTCAAATTCGACTATAAGTGCCTCCTGAAGTGGAGCCGATGTAAACTGTCTTGATTCCAAGACCTTGTACTCCTACCTCCTTGGATGCCACATAGTGGATATTCTTGACAACGTCAACCTGAAATTAAGATATATAATGTAGTTTATTAGGGGTTACTAAACGCATGACTTATATAACATGTTTCGTAGTATTGTAATTTAACCATACCGAGTGCTCCGATACAACATGTTTCCGTGTTATCCACCACCGAGTGTTCACATTATACCACCGCAAGTAGTCTGAGTTTTTAGCCAGTAAACCCTCTTTTAGTGGGTTTGTGTATACAAAATCGGTTCGACATTGCCAAATGTTGATCAGTGGTTGATAACCTGGTTCTAATTTTCCCCAACCTTCCCCTTCTGTGTAATGTCGTGCAAATAATTAGGTTGCTGAGGAGGAGAAGGAATGTGTTGCTGCATCTCAAATTGTCACATCACCCAATCTAGTTGATGCCACTCCAGTATGTTTGTACAAAGTAGTGGAACTACAACTCTCTAACACTCTGCTCCTTGCAAACACATTGTAGGCAATGTTTGCATGACCTCATTCGTGTAAAGAGTCCACATAATCTGGACAACAAAAACAAGAAAGTTAGTAAAACAAATATTATTAAAGTGTCTCACAATGGAGAAGACCTTGGCCTAACATATATCAGAATGTTTCATCTAGTCAAAGGCAGGATGGTAAAAATCAATGTCTTACCTAACCGCCTTGAAAGTTTCCCTACCCAACCACCTACATTGGAAGTTATTATAACAAGTTAAACACGGTTCACTGTGGACGAATAACATAACACAAAAATATTACAACTATCAAACACACGAAACCTTGTGGCATACGCCGTCCCTGTAGGTCTACCTTGTATCATCATGTTTGGAGCAATGGCTGGAAATCTGTCCCAAGCCCAGACTTGTAACAATAGGTAAAGCCCGTAAATAGATGTATGCTTATACTTAGTTAATAAACACAACTCACGATACAAATAGCATAAGGCTGTAGATCCCCAGCTATATTGGCCATACAAATCTAAGTCTTTCAACAGAGGTAGGTATTTTAACGAAACCCAACTGCTTGAATGATCGGGAAATATTACACCCCTAATTAACCATACAATGTACGCTCTTGTATACCTCAATAATTATAGTTCACTGCCTATATGATATGCAATGTTTGAAAAGTTGTCTGATAGCCACTTCATTTTTAAACAACCAACCTGAAACACATCTTCTAGTGGGTGTATACCAAACAGATTAGCCATCACCGCACTCTAGTCACGAGCATGTGTGTCCACTATCAAAGGTAAACCATCTACATATAAACCGACCTGGATGGCCATATCTTGTAATGTAATGGTGCACTCTCCCGGTGGCATATGGAATGTATGTGTTTCAGGCCTCCATCTCTCAACAAGTGCTGATAGTAACATGGGCTCTATCTGAAAGAAATGAAGTTGGGCAATACTAAGAAGTCCTACCCTCTGTAAAAGTGGCATAATCACCTATGGCACACCTTGTGTACCACTATGGAGAGCCAATGCACAATCTGGTTTTCCATTCCAAACCGATTCTGACACGTGCACATATTGACACCTCAATAACGACGGATCTTCTGGACCCAGATTCACTTCACGGGACTGCGACGATGAGGCCATACGGCAATAAAACTTAATTTATAACTAAAAAAAACAACAACTAAAGAAACAATAAATAAATTTTAATTATAATATTTTACACAAAAAACTTTTGGATCCATCTTAACAAAAAAATTTCTTTAATAACACAAAAAACTTTTGGATCTATCTTAACAATCTTTTACACAATATATTCTTAACATAATTTAATTAAAAACAAACAACAAATAATAATTAGATTTTGTGAACATACTTTACAAAAAATATTTACAACATACATTTTAAATAACATAATACTAAAAAATTAAATAATTTAAACTTAAAAATTAATACTGCATCCCTCTGTTAGGGAATCCCTAGTGTATGAGCAGCGGAAATACAAGGATTCCCATAGGATTTGCAAAGCGCCGTGTTTCAAAGCATAAGACAAACACAAAAAAATTACGTTTTAGGATTACCTCTTGAAGAATATCGGAGCAATCGTAGCCTCGTCCTTTAGGAGTCCACACGAGTACTCCCACCAGAAATGCTACACCTTCCAAATGCTAGTTTGACAGCGTGTAGCTTTTGCAACTTTTGCGTATTTTATGTCTCTTTTTGGGTAGCCACCTATGAGTATCTTATACTCTATTTATAGGCTTAGGTTTGACCTAATTTACTCTCTAAAGAGTGGGCTCCTTACTCATTCTAAATGAGTTAGGCCCAATAGTCTTATTTTAGTCCAACTAAAATAAAAAGCTATTTTATGATGGGCTTACTCTATGTGTGTGACCCTATAGGTAAAATACTCGGTTATATTAATAATAAACTATTTTATTATTAATATAAAATAAGAGCGGCATCTAGCAATGCATCATTATGTCTGAATATTATTTATTATCAACATAACCTATTTTATATGTTTGTTCCTTTTGTCACGATATCCTAATTGGGCCCAAGGCATGGTCGCGTCATCCTTGTACGGTCCAATTTATTTTACTTGATACCGGAGTAGACTTTATCCGAATAAATATCCAATATTTATTCTTTCTAGCATGGCCATGCATTTCTTTAGTCTCACTCCATCAAGTGGCCTATAGATATCACTCATGTCACATAGGAGAGACAAATCTCATCTACATCACTCACATCCCTCTGCATAATTTGTTCATTGCCTAACCACAACCTTTATAGTCCTCTTATTACATAAGACATTTAATTGTATTAAAACAATAAACTCCTTATGTAGGAATCGTAGTGACTTCAGGTCAAAGGACTACATATACCATTATCACATTGAGAATCGTTTATGACATTCATGTAACGATCCATGCAACGTTCTCATGGTGGGTCTGTCCAGTACATCATTACTCTTAATGTGTACCCGTGTGAAGACTTGATATCATTTATATCCATGATCTGTGAGATCAGATCATCAGTACACTTACACACTAGTCTTAATGTATTTACATGTCCCTACGTAAATACTTGACTAGGGATATTTTAGGAATAACTCTCATATGACCTATTACTCCAAGGATAAATAAAGGTTGTTAAACTATTTAACAAAAAATGACTTATTCAAAATGATGCGTCCTATATAGGCTTTTAGTGCATATTTCCAACAATCTCCCACTTGCACTTAGAGCCGATAAGGTTAATGCCCAATGAAGTCTACAGTGCCCTCATGCTTTTACTACGTAAGCGGTTTTACTAGTGGGTTCCCAACAATTTTGTTGGTATACACATTGCATATTTTCACATCTTCCAAAGATGGAACTATTTAAGTATATGCTTGGATTAATCTACTTCTTTATATTGTTCTATGGTTCCATTGTCTTCACAGTAGAAACTCATAGGGTACAAAACATTTGGAATGATTAAATATAAATTGACTTCTTTTGTAATTTAACATAGCAAAATACTTAGATTTGTTAGTAGAACCAACGATTGTTTCTTGCTTTGAACCTTTCAAGCATACATCGCAACCATCTTGACAACACATATATTTTTATTGCAATCTTAAGTCTTTCAAATTAATCAAAAGATTGGCATCGATGTAACCTTTACAACGAGCTCATCTTCCATTTATCAAGATCAAATCCTTGGTCTTTCTTAAGTGTTTAAGGATACTCTTGACTATAGAATTAGAATATTATTAGTTCTAGATGAAGCATGTCTTCTACATGTAATACTAGAACTATAATTGTGCAGTTACTAACCTTTTTATAGTCACAAGATTTATCTTCATTCTTTAATGAAGATTCTAGCTTCTAAAAGCTTGCTTTAGTCCATAAATAGAACATTTGCAGTTCACATACCTTTTTAGATGTTTCAGGCATAAAAGGCCTTTAGGTTGTGTCACATTTACATTCTCAAGATGATTTTCATCTTGACATCTATCTACCATATCTCATAATGGTGGTATACTACTACAACAAGCAGGATCTAAATGGTTTTTAAGCTAATTGAATTTCGTCAATCTTGCTTTTAAAGGTACTCTTATTATCATCCATGTTTAGTTTTCCTTATGAAAACCCACTTGCATCCTATAGGTTTTACCCTTTAGGTGCGTCAACCAAGGTTCATACCTTGTTAATATACATGGAACCCATTTCAAATCCCATGGTCTTATGCCATGTCTTAGAATCTAAACTTGCATTGGCCTCTTCATAAGTAGCTTGGTCATTTAGCAATATGCCTCCTTCCTGATTTATAAGATATCCATATTTTTCAGGTTTGGTGACATATCCTATTTGATCTTACGCAAGTCTTGTGCTACCGGAGCTAAGGATGTCACAACACTTTGTGATTTCTGCTCCAAGTCCATCCTTGACTTTTAAATTCTTTGTGATACTTGAATTTCTTCAAGTTCTACCATCCTCCCACTGATTCTTTAAGGGATGTACTCTTATTCAAGAATACAATATTCTAAGCAACAAGCCATTTATTCTCAGATGGATTGTAGAACTGATAACCCTTAGCTTTCTTTGGGTATCTCATAGAAGACATTTATCTAATTTGGATCTGACCTTGTCAGAGTTGGATGCTCTATATAAGCATCATAGTTCCAAACTATTAGTAAAAACATACTAGGTTTATTCCTAGTCCATATCATATATGGTTTCTTTAAGAAAGTCTAAGATGGAACATGGTTAAGTGTGGAAATTTTGTTAATAAAGAAACGTTGAAGGAGTTAGAAATGTTTGATAATAATCAATAATCAAACTATGTCCAACAAGGTTTGAATTTTCCCCGTAAAGATGCTATTAAGGCATTCGATGAGGAATAAGTTAAGAGGTAATCTCTCACTCTATTAGATAGTTATCAAACTTGTAGCTCAAATTATTTTCTATCTTGATCTAATCAAGAGCTTTAATTGTCTTGCCAATTTGGTTTTTCACTTCATTATGAATTCTTTAAACTTTTCAAAGACTTTCTAACTTATGTTACATAAATCCATACTCATTGACTTTTCAATTAGTATGTTGAAGTATTGAAAAACATATCTAGTTATTGTTCCAATAGGCCCACATACATCGTCATGTATTAGATAATAGATTACTCATCTTTTTAATGAATGAGGTCTCAATTATCTCTCCAATAAATAAGATTTACATGTCTCCATTGATTCCAAAATCAAAAGAGTCCATATAACCACATTAATGGTATTTAGAAATGTGTTTCTTATCCATTTGCCTTAGGAGACAATACCATGTAAGTAAGGTTCAAAATCACTTATTTTAACCTACTTTAACAGTTGTTATAGATGGGAGTTTTGAGATTTAGGATGTGGAATCCATTAATTAATTGTGCATCAACATCTATTTGAAGAAATAAAGTTATTTTATAATAAGAAAAACATTTCTTGTCTAATAAGAAACAATATGCACAATGTCTAGTTCATTAACTAGCCCAATAGGTAAAAGATCTTATCTTTATTGTAGCAACTTTTGCTTAATTTTACACAGATTTCTCCACCCTTAACAAGTGATCTACTTCCTTGATCTTTCAAAATTTAAGATCTACTACTAGTATCTGATACTAATGTTAGTGAAGTAAAATAACTTGACTTCTATAACATGACCTGTAGTGGAAGTCTTACTTCCCTATCTTTTGAACTCCTTCAAGTTTTTTAGATAAATTATTTCAATGTCTTATTTTGGCTAAAACTGGAAACAATTTCCTTTCTTGATCACCTTTTAGACTTCCAGACCAACTTGGCCTTAATAAAGTTTGTATACGATCATATCGTATATCTCCCATATATTCATATTGCCTTTTACAGCTCAGAGTTTATGCAGACTCCATAGGGTATTCAAGACCTAACCATAGATGATATATAAGCCAAACATGACACACTGTCGCTTCATCTTTAATGAAGATAATTCTCAAGTCTCAATACCTATCTAGGCATTTTTCTAGATAAAGTGTCCTTCCAAAGGACAGATTGCAACAAAACAATATTTGGTATATCATGGTTATTCTAAAACAAATTACATGCAAATCTATCACTTCTATTTAAAACATATTTAAATTTTGGTCATTAAATAAATATGTTGTCTCCCACTATTTTGATTCAAAACAAATACCCTCACTGAATCAAAAAAAATCCCATTGGAAGATTTTTCTAGTGGGCCAAGATCCATATTTGGCCTAGTGTTGAGTCAGCTTTGGCTGATCGCCCAACCCTTGGTTATTTAGGTAGGAAACACATTTCCAATTGCATCTCATGCAACTCTTGGATGATTGAGTGGGTAACTCTTTACCCTTATTCATCTTATGAATTTAAGCTCAATCCTTACGCCTCTAAGTTATTTTTAATCCAATTGAAAAACTTAGTTAAGTTTAGGCCTAATAAAAACAATTTGGATATTACAATTATCCCACCGCGCCTTACTAATATAAATGATAGCACCCTGCTTTGGCAGGCCCACTATTTATTGACATTAGTCTCGATGAGTCTTACTTATTAGAAGGCGTTTAAACTTAATATTAACGCTTCTAGGTTCTTCAATCTGATTAAAGTTACCTAGATAAGTCCAATAACAAATGGTTGGATAATCCAATCATCCATCATCCTTTACTAATATCAATAAAAGTACCCTACTTTGGCAGAACCTATACTTTATTGAAACTAGCATTGATGACTGTTGTTTATTAGAACGCGTTTTAGATTGTTCATACCTTTAGGCTTTTCCAATCCAATTGAAAAATATCTATTTGAATAAAACTTAATAATACTTAGATAATCCAATTATCCAATCATGTCCTACTAAACACAAATAAAGGCACCCAACTATGACGTGACCTGCACTTTATTTATATCAAGTTAGACGTTATTACTTATTGGAAGATATGATTGTCGGGCTTGAGGGATTTCAATTTTCTTATTGTTCATTACCGACTTTCATTAAACGCTTTAACATAAAATAAAACCCCAAAACATGCAATCAAAATTGTGAGATGGTTATGGTCTTCCTAGAAAATAAAATAAACCTAAAGGAACTATGGTGTCTTGACTTTATGAAGTCCTACTTCTTAAAACCACCATCCTCCTAGAGTCACCACTCCTTTGTTCCTTTCAAGGTCATATCCATTAAGAATCACCACTCTAGGTTTCTTTTAGGTCTCCATCTTGTTGGCTTTTCCAAGATTACAATGTAATAAAGAAAACTCATTTTACATACGAGTGAAGGGTTGAGAGAAGAAATTTAAGAATAGAGAAAGGCACAGCACGCAGGCTGTATTTAAAATTAAATAAAAAAATCTAAGACCATAACCATTCACCGCTGGACGTGTTAATTAATCAATTAATAGAGTAATCAATTGTATTAAAATAAAATAAATATTAAAACACATAATTAAACGCATGGGGTCATAAAAGTAAAACTACGCAAAGAAGTTTGGCGGCTCCGTTGACCGTTCAACAGACAGGGTCAAGGGGTGTTCCAACCTAAAAATTTAGTACTGTAATCAGGTTAGTTCCCAGGAAAGAGAGGTGGGCCCGGAGTGACCGCTTAAGTACCAAGTCTTTCCTAGCCAGAACGTCCCACTGACCATTAACAGCTCAAAATATTCGGTTATGATTTCAAACAATTTGAAATCTTAAATTTTGAAACAGCCAAGGTTTAACTTTTAAACCATATCTTTTGACCCTTAAAATTATCCTAAAATAGGAATAGTCAAGGTTTAACTTTTAAACCTTATCTCTAGAGTCTCAATAATCATCCTATTTTTTAGGAATGATCAAGGTTTAAATTTTAAACCTTATCTCTAGAATTCAAGATATTTTATTTCGAATCCTATTAAATTTGATAAAGATCTTATCTTTAATTTGTAACTTTTACAAATCCTATCAAATTTATTAAGGATTAAATATTTGATTTTAAAATTATTAAATTTAATAAAGATCTTATCTTCTATTTGTAACAATTACAAACCATATTAAATTTAATAAATATGAATCAATTTGTAACTCCTACAAATCACATTAATTTTAAAAAGATCACATATGATGCAAATCCTATTAAAATTAATAAGAATAAATTATTTAAATCTGTAACTCTTACAAATCACATTAATTTTAAAAGGATCACAAATAATGCAAATCTTATTAAAATTAATAAGAATAAATTATTTAAATTTGTAACTCTTACAAACTTTAATTTTAACAAATAATTAAAAATTTGATTTATAACTTTTACAAATCGAATTTAAAATATAATATTAAAATCAAATATTTTATTTGTAACATTTACAAATAAATAAAATACCATTACGGCTAGGTTTCAACTTTTGAATCTTAGTTTTCATTACGGCTAGGGTTTAACTCTTAAACTTTCTAAACACAATCTCACATGAACAATTCATATTAGAAAAGAGAAAGCATATAGACATCATTGCATACAACCCTTGATTTCAATTTAATTAAATAAACATAAAACATGCCTTATAATTAGAACACATATAAAACAATCACCATTGCAACATACAACATGTTCATATAATAAAGCACATCCTAAAAACATGTTCTTTAATCAAAATATTGAGAAAAGAAATCAATATACATCAAGCAAAAAAATATTGGTATTAGCTTTCAAAAGGTGCAACCTTTGCAACATATCTCATAAAAATACAACCTTTACATAATATCTCATTAAAAATGCAACCTTTGCAACATATCTAATAAAAGATGCAACCTTTGCAAAAAGATTCAACCTTTACAATTCTTTTCATAAAAGAAATTTTATTTTTATTTTTACATGTTCTTTAAACAAATGTTTGCCTAAAACACGGTTTTGCAACCTGGCTCTAATACCACTGTTAGGGAATCCCTAGGGTATGAGCAGCGGAAATACAAGGATTCCCATAGGATTTGCAAAGCGCCGTGTTTTAAAGCATAAGACAAACACAAAAACAAAATTACATTTTAGGATTACCTTTTGAAGAATATCGAAGCAATCGTAGCCTCGTCCTTTAGGAGTCCACACGAGTACTCCCACCAGAAATGCTACACCTTCCAAATGCTAGTTTGACAGCGTGTAGCTTTTGCAACTTTTGCGTATTTTATGTCTCTTTTTGGGTAGCCACCTATGAGCATCTTATGCTCTATTTATAGGCTTAGGTTTGACCTAATTTACTCTCTAAAGAGTGGGCTCCTTACTCATTCTAAATGAGTTAGGCCCAATAGTCTTATTTTAGTCCAACTAAAATAAAAAGCTATTTTCTGATGGGCTTACTCTATGTGTGTGACCCTATAGGTAAAATACTCGATTATATTAATAATAAACTATTTTATTATTAATATAAAATAAGAGCGGCATCTAGCAATGCATCATTATGTCTGAATATTATTTATTATCAACATAACCTATTTTATATGTTTGTTCCTTTTGTCATGATATCATAATTGGGCCCAAGGCATGGTCGCGTCATCCTTGTATGGTCCAATTTATTTTACGTGATACCGGAGTAGACTTTATCTGAATAAATATCCAATATTTATTCTTTCTAGCATGGCCATGCATTTCTTTAGTCTCACTCCATCAAGTGGCCTATAGATATCACTCCTGTCACATAGGAGAGACAAATCACATCTACATCACTCACATCCCTCTGCATAATTTGTTCATTGCCTAACCACAACCTTTATAGTCCTCTTATTACAGAAGAAATTTGATTGTATTAAAACAATAAACTCCTTATGTAGGAATCGTAGTGACTTCGGGTCAAAGGACTACATATACCATTATCACATTGAGAATCGTTTATGACATTCATGTAACGATCCATGCAACGTTCTCATGGTGGGTCTGTCCAGTACATCATTACTCTTAATGTGTACCCGTGTGAAGACTTGATATCATTTATATCCATGATCTGTGAGATCAGATCATCAATACACTCACACACTAGTCTTAATGTATTTATATGTCCCCACGTAAATACTTGACTAGGGACATTTTAGGAATAACTCTCATATGACCTATTACTCCAAGGATAAATAAAGGTTGTTAAACTATTTAACAAAAAATGACTTATTCAAAATGATGCATCCTATATAGGCTTTTAGTAACATCCTCATACCTGTTAAAATCTTAAAAGGGGATGTTGAAAACTTCAAGAGGATACCAAATTTTATGCAAAAGGAGCAAGGCAAACTGCAGAGAGTATTTGGAACAGTAAAAATGGGGAAGGTGAATATGAGATGTTGAAATGGTGAGGACCACACACGCTTATAAAGGGGCCTTCGACGATACGTGGCAGCTCCCCATGGGTTACGTCTCCCCGCCATGCGTTTTACTAGTCAACGTTGCACCCTCTGCAGCCTGTGACACCCTCGATTAACTAGGATAAATTCCCACACTGGAACGTCCTACTTAATTAGGGAATCACTACTATTTGTAAAAAGATAGGAGTTTTTTTATTGGTGATCATCAGCTCATGATTTAAAATAAGTTCATTACATAGTTTGATTCTTTTAACATAAGTGTACTTGAAAGAGTACGGGGCTCGTAGGCTCCCAATAACAACTACTACAAGAAAATAACATAAAAGTGTTGAGGTCTATAACCATCTTGACACAAGCAAGAATATATACACAGTTGACATTTTCGATCTGATGTCTTCTACTGTGGGTAGTCCAAGCCCTACTCACGCTCGCTGTGACCCTCAGTTGATAATCACAGGAAAGGAAATCAACATACAATACGAAAGGGGTGAGTAAAAAGCTCTCAACCCATAATATCCACATGCAATGGCAACTTTAATTATTTAACAAACATACAGATACTAAGCAAGGAAGAAGAGCGTACACAACATACCTTAAAATAATCATACAACACTCTGGATACACAAGGAACAAGGAATACAAATAGGGTTAGTTAACATTTATGGTATACTATACTTGTGTTAGGTTCAACTATTTCTCATCTTAATTTAATACCAATATGCAATGGGGCCCAACTTCCACTTATCAATCTCATATATCAATAGTCATGTGCACAACAATCCCGTCTTATCCTCCCTGCCTAACTAGAGTGACCAGAGCTCTCCTCGTTCTGGTTTTCACAAATGGGTGAGGACCTGTAGTCTAATCATCATAATTGCCAATCATACATCTCATCGAAACGGGTACTCAATGGCCATAGAAACCCCTGCCTCTCTAGAAGTATGTTAGATTTTGCCACGGTCGTCCTACATCGGGTGCGAATTTGAGCCATTGGAGGGCCGAATCCAACATACTCCCAAGACTACCCTCGGGGGTCGAGGCGCAGCTGTTTCTTCACTGTACCCATCACTATCGGCTCTAGGGGAATATTCTAAGATCCCTCCTTAACTCCAAACGCAATATGCCTTGAGTTTATTTTGTCATTAGGGTGCCCGAGTACTAGAAGGAACTTTACTTGCTCGACGTATTTGTCCTTAAAGCGAGGAAAATGTACATGGTAAAATCTTTTCGTGTAGTAGGCACCATGAACCAAGATCTAAGTATTACCCAAATGATTTTGTTTCAAGATGTTGAGATCATTTGTAAAACAAGTCTAAAAATCTTCTAGGATTAAAATATCCAATTTATTTTTCAAATCTAGAAGTATAATTCCTTTATTAAATTTTTAGAGAGTAAGATTCTTAACTTATTTTGTTCTTGTATTTAAAAGTATGATCTTAAAGTTAGATATCACTTCTAAGAGAAAATAAGAACAAAATATATTTCTTACAATTTTTCAATTTTTTACCAACATCGTTTCGTCGTATTGACTTACGATGAACGAATTAAATTATTTTCAACTTAAAGTTTTGTTATAAAACCTTAGGGAAAATACTTTATTATTATAAAATATTTCTCCTAGTCCTATATTGAGAATAAAAGAAATACTCTTTCCTAAATTAAGGATATAAAGCGGTTAGTTTTCGCTGTTTGTCAAAACTTTATTTTTGTCGTATTTTACCTAGAAAATTCTAAATTAGATGATTCCAAAGCCAAAAGTATTTAATTTTCAAAATAGTAATTAAATATAGTATATTTAAATATAAATTCTTCCCAGAAATAGCCCCCACGTGAAAAAGGTTGCAAAGTGTCAAAATTCATCGTTCCAACATTCGTAAAAGCGCGTTTAGGATAAATTGCGCGTTACAAACTATCCCCATCAATTTTACTCATTTGGGTATTTTTCTTATGATAAAAATCCATCTCTCACATCACAAAATACTCCTCCAAAACAGTTTTGCCAAACTCCTCCATTTACCCTCGAAACACGTTTTTCACCATTTCTAATCCACTGTTCGCATCTAAACTCAGGTCCTTTTTTTATTCTTTCATTAATCATCACATTTATCACAAATTTTATCATAAAAAATAGCACTAAATATTCACAACACAGCAGCTCCCATGTCAAAAAAAATTGTCAAGAATAAACTTTAAACACTCCTACAATATCCTTTTTTTGGAGTTTAAAACACATCGCATAATTACTATAAACATAGACCAATTATTTCCTTCTTTTTAATCAAATTCCAGAATTTAATAGATGTCTAAAAACTCATTTTTAACATAAGAAATTTAAGGATTGAATCATGCAAACACATCTCAAGCGTTAATTCACTTTAAGCAAGTTCCTACGTTGGAATTTATTTGACACTTAACCTTTTAGCTAACTATAATTAATTTCCAGCAGCAACAATCTTTTATTTTTTTAGATACCAAAACTCATTTTAAAACACTTTTGATTTCCAAGATAATACCAACACCACAAGCCGCCATTCAAATTAAGAACACACATTATTTAACAACTATATCATATGCATGCATTTCTCAATAAAAATTCTGTAGCAACCAAAATTCATAAGTTAGTAACTTCATTATTAAAAAATTTTAATTCAAAGGATTTAATAAAATCATGGTGCAGCCATGATACCACCCAAAGATCTCACTTTTTCCAAAGGAATTTTCAAGATTTAAACCATGAAAACAAAGATCTTTAAGGAGGTGCCAAGGTATAAATGTTAAGGGACATTTATACCTCACTATGCATGTGTCATTTTATGAATTTAAATAAGATAATTACTCCTTCTTACCATAAAATTTTTCCCTTCAAGAAAAGATGGCAAGGATTCCAAGACTTGCTCCTAGATCTTTATTATATGCTTCATCAAGGAGAAGAAAAATGGAGGCTTGGATGGTGATGGATCAATGTGAGTATGATGGTGGAAAGAGGAAGAAAACGTTGTTGTTTAGAGAGAATTTAAGAAGAAGGCTTGATGATTGGAAGGTGGTAGCTTGAGTTTGGATGTTAGGAATGATGGTGGAGTGGTTTAGGCTTGATGAGGGAGGATGGATGATGACGTTAGATATGAGTGGAAGAGGTGAAATGATGAAGAATGTTGCTGGAAAATTCCTTTCTAAGTTAGAGAAAAATGGAGAAGTAAGAAGAACAAGCAATGTTTTGTTGAAAGGTTAAAATTTGCATGAATTTTTGTTACTCACCAAGGAGCTCCACGGCCAAAGAGAGAGTGTGATAGGTGTCAACATGTTTTCATGCACAAGATAGGTGTCACATGCAGCTAGTGGAGTGATGGAGAAGGACCTTGCATGGCCTTGGCAAGTGGCATGTGGCAAGGTGGTGGTGCAACATGATTGGTTAATTTCCATGCAAAGCTGATGTGTCAAGTGTAGGTGCAGAAACTTGCTCATGGATTTAAGGTCCTTTGTGTGCTAAATTTGAAAATGGTCCAAACATAAAAGTTTTAGATCTTTTTGTTATCTTTAATTTGGTATATGGAACAAAAATTTTCATTAAGAAATGAGGGATTTATGGCCCAAATATCAAAGTAGTGTAAGGCTGTGACGGGATTATTATTTCTTGCAAAGATTAATTATTTGTGGGGATTTGGACTTCATGTTCTTCATCAAAGTTTTAAGGAATTGAGTTAAGAAAATTTTGGCAAAAGTATCATTCAATTTCATGGTCATACGAGGGAGAAACGCGAAAAATACTAAACATAGTGCAAGTTGCCACTAGAAAAACGTGAATCAGTATGGTGTTTTCAATTCTGGGATTTATGGGGTAAGAATTGGCCTTCATGGTCAACATCAAAGTTGTAGATAAATTTGATATAAAGATTTTAGGACAAGAACGACTTCAATCCAATAACGGGAGAGGAAATTACATCCAAAATACATACAGGAGAGGAAATTACATCCAAAGTTTTTAGGCTCTGGTGGTTGGAAATGGGCATCGAGCCCTTCATAAAAATCATTAGGGATGATGTGAGGGATGTTTTGGGATAAAAATAATTGACTCGAGTCCCTCATAATTTTTTGGCCAAAACCGGGGGAGTTACACAGTTTAAATGTCTTAAACAAAAATACTTAAATAAATTTATTAAATCACTAATACTCTAATTAATTAATCCTTGTTATTATGAGTATTACTAAACACATTTATTGTTTTTATCCAAATCATTATCATTATTCACACAATTTAGTAAAAATGCCCTTCGTTGGCTCATAAAACCTTTCTAACACACTAATCAGTTAGCACGCGACAAGTCGACCGTAGCCTAGTCATCAGTACACACAAAATTATCATGCAATCAAGACAATTAACCTCGAAAATCTAACACATGAAACGAGGGCTGTTACAGAGCCTGTGTTACGTAGCATGGCCATACAAAATGCAGCTGACATTTTGTCATTTAGAGCGATGTAATGCACATGTTTTATGTTAGATGACCCTACGTAATGTAGCATGGCTTGCCACTTGCAGCCATGCAGTGTTTACGTATCATAAGGGTACGTAATACATATTACGTTTTCCAGGGATACGTAACGCAATACTTGAAATGATGTTTTCTACCTCAGATATTTAAATTATTTCAAAACCGCCCCATACTTAAAATTAATTTTAAAAACTACCCTAAAGTGGCAAAAAACCCTATACTAGAGAGAAAGAAAGGCTGCACTTTAAGGTTAGAAGGGTAAAATGTCTTACTCCTATTTATGAATTTAAAAATTTATATTGATAGTTGTAAAACTACTTTTTTCACTTCCCCAACCTCACATTGAGAAAAAGTACAAACTAAACATCTTCTAAATGTCTATCGGGATTTCCTTTTTCTTAATTTTGTGTAAAAGGAATAAGAAGTGTTTTTACCCAAATAAGTGTTATATAGCAAGGGTTGGTTAAGTGTGGGCTCTGTTGATTTTAAGTTTTCCTTCCACATCCATCTGTTGATACCTGATATAAACCGTGATTTGATTATTTCATAATTTGAGGCCGGTCCATAATTTAATTTGCATGGCTTTTTATTCTTCAAATTATCAATTAAAGATGGATAATACAGAAGTTGCCCACCCCTAATTAATCATATAGAAATAGCACATGTCATAATTTAGAGAAAAAAACTTAAAGTAGATGTTTTATAAGAAATTAAAAAATTCAAGGACAACATTAAAAAAACTTAAAGTAGATGTAAATACTAGACTTGATTATTGATTTATTAATTGAACCATTAAATCTTAAATTAATGTTTCAAATGACTGATCTGATTTTAAAAATTATATTTATAACTACCAAAGTAATTTTTTTCCTTTTATGTACTTTGGTCTTAAAAACCTTATTTAAATAATAATAATAAAACATTTATCATTTGAATCAATCCTTATAACATCCCATGTATATTTAGAAGAATAAATAAATATGTAATTAGACTTAAAACTATAATAATTAGAAATATGGGGTGAATAATATGGTTTAAAAGTGAATTTTAATGGAAATGAAGGATTCTACCTGATGTGTAACGTAGGAATGGGGTCAAGTTGAAAATTTTGACCTGATGCATAGCACCATTGTAGCGCGTCGGTCAGGGTGAAATTTTAATCCTGACGCCTTGCGCCATTGTGATGCGTAGCGTGGGCGTCGCGGATCAGAATTAAAAAAACTAGTGGAACAAAGATAGAAACACATGAAAAATAGGACCTTAGGCCATTTGCTTTCTCCTTCCCTTTCTCTTGCATCTTGGGACAAAAACTTAGTAGATTTGTGGTGGAAACTTGTAATCCTTTGCATTTTGGACTTTGGGAACCAAGGTAGGCTATGGAAGGACCCTCAATTTCAAGTTTCTTTCCCGCCCTTTTCACTTTCTCTCTCTAATCGAATTGCATGTGGTAATGGAGGCTGGGATTTTGCATTTTATGGCCATGGGAAGCTTGGGTCTTGATCCTAGCATGGTAAGGATAACAATGTACTAATAGGTTCGGTGACCGTAGGTACCGGAACGAGCGCCAAAGGATCAATCGGCGAAACGGGCGTTGAGTTTAGAAGCCAGGAAGCGAATTAAGTGATCATAGGACGCAACGGACACCAAGAGCAAATTATCAAAGCTTGGAATCTAGGTAAGGGGGTGTTCGAGTCGTAATTAATTAGTCTATATGTATATTAGCTTCGAGGAGAGTGGGAATTAATAATAGAATGTCAAAAAATATGGAAATGGGGTTGGATGTTAATTGTATATGTTTATATGTCTGTAGGGGTAATTTAGATAAATATATGGTATGAATATGTAATGAACCGGTTAATTAATTGATAAGAATTAGACAAAATAAATTATGGAAATTATGAATATATGTGGTATGTTATGTTGTGAATTGTAAATTAAAATGAGTATTGATGATGTTTCATATTGTGTATGTCATTGTAAGAATGGATAACTTGTTGGGATTGATGAAGTGATAATAAATGAGATGTTATAATATGGTGTTTAAGGGTCAAGTCTGTGTGGCCGCCCTGTGTGATTATTATATGTCAGTTTCTGATAATTATAGATGAGTTTGATGATGTTAAGCCATGCATGATATGTCTATGCATGTGATTATGTGGTGTAGGACCACCGACGGTATGAGTTACCCCTTGTTTTTGACTCCCGTGGTCCTTTGAGGCCCAGTTGAGCTACCCAATGGTCAAGTAAGACCCAGTGGTTGAGGTGGAGAGCCAAGCAGGGCTCGGTAAGCCAAGTAGGGTCCACGGGGTATCAAGTAGGACCCCCAACTAAAGGTCAATCCTTTAGTATGCGGATACTAGGAGTCAGATATGTATGTGAGTCAGTCGTGATATATGTGAATTAATATTAATGATGTTTTATGGTGAAAGTGATGATTAATGGCAACTATGATATGATATGATGACATTGATGATGATGGATGCAATGTACATAATTATGTTGTTTCTTGACAATGTAATGAGGATTAGACTAGTATGGGTTATTATGAAATAAGAGATATAATTATATGATAATAATAATATTGGTAAGTTATGAAATTAATAGGCATTTACTGAATTGATGACTTTACTTATTTACTGTTCTATATTAATTATGATATTCCAAACACTCATCCTTACTGTGTGTAGCATCCCAAATTTTAAAGAAAATAAATTTATTGGATAATGATGATTGATTATTTATGGTCAAATAACTATGGGAGATTTTATTAGACATTATAGGTGAATTATCAATAAATTAAGATTTATCGGAATCAGGTGAATTAACGGATGATGTGGGACCCATTTAGTCAAATTAAATATTTGATGGGTTTAGACTATTGGGAAAATTATTGTTTATGGTGGTATAGCCGAGATAATTTTTAGTGCTAAGGAAATAATTAATTGGACACGACGTATGATATTAACCAAGGACAATACGAACCAAATGGAATTAAAAGAAAACCTAAAATCCCATTTCCCCCTTTATTTCCACCGTCCACTTTCCCACTCTACTCTACTCTCTTCTATCCATTGGGTAATAGGATTTTTGGACCATTGGAAAATGCAAGTTGGTGCACTCCTTTACCCATTGGGCAATGACCAATTTTGGTCATCTTTTCCCCTCTTTCTTCTCACAATTGTGTTTCACTCCTCTTCTCCCCTCCATCTCTAATTTTTCTTCTTCTCTTCCATGCTTCCCCACCAAAACCGAACCCCACCTCCTTCTCCTCCCATTTTCTTGCCAAAATTAAGGATAAATCTTGGATTCATGGAGCATGAAGGTGACATTGGAGCAAATATTTGATGGTCTTCCCTCCACACCTTTCCATTTTCGTGTTTGACATTGGGCTAGAAGATGAGGTAAGGTTTCTTGCCTCTATGATATTTCATTGATGGTTGTTATGTTATTTGAGTTAAAAAGGTGGTTGTAGAAACTAAGGATGTTGGTGGAAATGGAAACCCTAGGTTTGAATGCTTGGAAATGAAACCCTTGATTTATGACTTTATGATTATGTGAGATTGAGAGGTTAATGAGGTTATTATGATAAAATAAAATGGATTGAAGATTGATAAAGATTGTTAGTTATTGTTGAAAGATTTTAGAGGAAACCCTAAGTGTTAATGATTTTGGGGGTTTTAGTTTAGAACGATGGGTATTGATGATATTGCACTCTAGAATGAGTTTTGTTATATTGAAGTTGGTTTTGATGAATGACAATATTAATCTTATAATAATGTTAGTAAATCATTGGTGTTCCTTAAGATGATGATCATAATGGATGATGACTATGAGTGATAGACCAATGGAGTAGAAATTGATACAATGAGGTTTAGGACCATGGTGACTTAAGTTGAAATTGGATGCATTGTGGATAAGGGATATGATCTTTTGGTTGTTGGGTTTGGTTAGCCCTTTTGAGACCTAGTGATAAGGACATAGTCTGTAAATAATTTCAATTGTACTCAAAATAGTTTAGGTTTATTGTTGGGTAATTTTTGGACCTTGTACATCATTTTGGGCCTTGTAGTTGGCCACATTTCCTAGTTTAGTTGATTTTGGGCCTAAGGAAGAATGGGAAGCCCAAGTTTCCTAGCTTGGCCACCACTCCACCTTGCCTATATAAAGCTTACCTCTCCATGTATTCCAGAACCATTAGTTTTGAATGAAATTTACACTTTGTGAGATTTGAGTGCAAACTCTCTCCTTTAGGTTAGAGAATGTCTAACCCCTTTCAAGCTCTTATCACTAGGTGACCATCCCTAGAGTGGCGAGTAGAGACTTATCCAAGTCATTGGTGGCGTCTCCTTTATCATCTTCCATCCCTTCCATCAACCTTCCATCCATCTTCCATTCTTCCATAGAAACCATCAATGAAGAACAAGATTAAGTGAAAAGAACCTAGATCCATCCAGTTTAGAAGGCAATCCTTCATCAAGTGGTATCAGTTAGCCTTGGAGGTTCTTATTCTACCTTGTTTCTTCTCTAAAAATTCAAAAAAAAATTTCTTTTGATTTTTCTTTGATTTTTTTGTGCATATTGTGTTGAGTTCTTTAAATTTTTAGAATTTGATTTATCATCTTCTTTAGTTTCTTAGTCTTGCACCATTAAAAATCAAAATTCAGCTTTAGCCTTGTTAAATACATGATTCTAGAGCCAAAATTAGGGTGTTTAGTGCACATTGGAGCTTCATCTTTGTTTTAGGTATTTTCTAAAATTTTGCTTGTAGAAGTGCTAATTCTATACCATTTAAAATCATCTTTTAATTGGTATTGAAGCTCCAATTTTCATAGTTACATTGCCTCATTTTAAGGTGATGATAAGTGCTCAATTTTTAGGTTTGTAGAATTCACTCAATAGATTTTTTTTCTTCTAGGAATTTTTTTTCCGTTGTATAGCACGTTAGGAATATTAGAATTCTATATCATCTTGAATTTTATTTTGTCAATTTTTTTCACGTTGCTGTACTTGCCTTTCCCAATCATCCTTTCATTACATATTATTCTTGGAATTAAATTTTGTGCCTTCCGTTCCTGTGACTTACGCGGAAGTGTATACTTTCTTGGCAAAACGAATTGGTCATTTGCAATTCTGTAAGCATTGTTCTTGAAATTTTTTAGCATTCATCTTTAAGCTAGCAATTGTTTTACTTAGTCATTCCAATTCCAAGAAAGGTACGTACATATTCTGTTACTTTCCCATTCATCTTGCCTATTTTCTTGCATTGACAAATTATTACAAACACTGTGTCAATTTTTTTGTCTTTTGTTCTTGGCATTCTGGGCATAATTGGATTGTTCAATTACTATACAGTACAATCAAATTTCTTGCGTACTTGCTAATCCAATGTCTGTGCCTTTCAATTCTAAATCTTTTTGGTCAATTGGTCAATTTCTGTGCAATTCCTTTTCGATTTGGGCAATTTCCTTTATTCACGTTTAAGCATTACATTGTACTTGGTCAATTTCTGATTGGTTTGTCAAGTTGGTTAATTGATAAATTCCATTTACGTGCCATACAAATTATTACAAGAATTCTGGGTCATTCAAAAATTCTTTATTCAATCACTGTGCATTTCTTTGATCAATTCACGTAAGGTACTGTGCAATTCATTCATTAGAAATCTGAATCAAATTAGGAAATTGCAAATTTTCATTCGGCCATTATCAAATTTGTTGTACGTGAATTCTGGTGCAATTAACAATTCTGGTCTTTGCCAATTTGAAATCTTGGTCAAAATTGATATTACACTGATTTGGGAATTAGACAATTGAATTTTTGTCTCATTGAGAAATCTTGGTCAATTAACGTGAATTCCTTATTCAATTGAAGTTTCATTCATTCGTATATTTGGCAATTTTCTTTGCCCATTCAATTACAAACATCATATGGTGCATAATTTCTTGGCCAATCACTATGTAAATTCGTGTCATTCTTGGCATTTAGCATTGGTCAAATTTAGCTATTGTAAAATTTCTTGGTCAATTGATGTCATTTCATCTAAAGGTGCACAATGTTTCTATTCGATCTTAACATTGAAAAGTATATATGTTAAATTGAAATTCTATGAGCATCCCAATTTGTCCAAGGTCAGCACGTGGTTAAGTGAAAATTATATGTGCTTAATTTCATCTATCTGAGTTGGGAAATTGATCATTCTGATTGGATTGGCAAATGCAAAAGTGATTTTTGAGCCCAGTTCAAAAAAAAAGTTTGGGTCTGTTTAAAAAAAAGGAGCCCAGTTCAAAAAAAAAGCCCAGTTTAAAAAAAGAGCCCAGTTCAAAAAGAAAAATCAGATCTCTTTTCTTTTTTTCTTTTCTAGAAATTCTAGGTATTGTTGTGCTTGCATTTTCTTGTTGCATTTAATTTTTTTAGTTTGTCTAGTTTTGTTATTTTTTTTCTTCTATTGTATGTCTTGGAATTAATTCATAGTATAGAGAGCCATCTTCATTCACTTGAACATTTGTTGATTTTTAGGTTAATTCTTGTCAAGTTTTAAAATCTTTTTGAGTAACCAATTCTTTTAAATTAAATTTTTTTTGCTTGCCTTCTTCTCTTCTAGTTTTGTCTTTGAGTTTCCATTTCCTTTGAAATTCTCTTGGATTTTTCTCTTCCCCCATCTCAAAGGGTAGCATTCTTTGGGAACTGGTAGATAAGAGTGAAAATTGAAGGAGGTGAAAACAATTGAAGACCTAAAGGAGAAGTTGAGTAAAACAGAATTGTGAGAGGAGTGGTTGGATTTTGGGATTTAATTTTTGCCAACAATTCTTTAAGTTTGTTCATTGTGTAGCAAAATTGGTGGAGAAAGGACTTGAAGTACAAGCTTGAAGACCTTTGTAAAAGGAAGCAAAACCTTGTACACTTTAGCAAATATTAGGAAGTTTTTAAATTTTTAGGGCTTGTAGTAGCAAAATTTGGTCCTTGTATTTGTGGACATTTGGGCTTTGGACATTGGACTTGAATTTTAGCTCTAAATTTCGTCTAGTATAGTGTATGTGAATTTGTTTGTTTTAACTAATTGTTGTTAGTTAGTTTAATTAGTTAAGTAGTTGTAACTAAAAGTGGTTAGGTTGTTAGTGGTCTTAACAAGAAGTTGTTAGGTGGTTAGTTGTTATAACTAAGTTTGTTGTTAGTTAAGTATAGTTAGAACAAACTCCTAGTTAGTTGTAACCATCTCATAACCAAATTAGTCTTAAGTAGTTAGGGTTGTTATAACAAGTTAGGGTAGTTGCACCAATAATAACCACATAACAAATTTAGTTAGGGGTTGTTAGGGTTGTTAAACCTAAGTTTGTTAGCCTAACTTTTAAAACCGAATTTGGTTAGCTTTTCTAGGGTTTGTTACTTGTCTTGTTACAACCTTAATTCTCATAACTAATCATAGTAAGACAACCTAGGATTCTACCTAGTACAAAACATCTTAGGTGTTGTGTTCCTTAGGTAGAAAACCTAGAATTTTATTTTTTAGGATTATTGTTTGATTTCTTGTTTTTTGGTCTTGCATACATTCTTGACTCGTATCTCTTGATTGTTTTCTTGTATACTTTTGTGAATAGAGATAACATGTCCTCGCTTAGGTTAATCATGGAAAATTTAGATAAAATCAACTCTAGGTTAGATAATCTATAAAATAAAGATGAACCTAGGTCAAGGAAACATCACAAAAGGGAAGATAGGAAAGATAGAACACCTAATAAATATGAGATTTTAATTGAACAACTAGGTGTCTTTCATTCTAAAATAGATTCTTATGAGTCTAAGCATGTGATAGATGTCCAATTTATATATATTTTGCATGGATAATGAAGCATAAATTAGATATAATGTGCAATGTTTGTCAATTTTGTAAGCTATATAGAACATAAATTGTGATATGAACATTGTACAGGTTGATTGGTTAATTTTGTTGCAATTCCAGGAAAAAGTGAAGAAGAAAGAAGAAAAGAAAAGAAGAAAATTCACCAAGTTTTGAGCAAACAAGTGATATTCGCTCAAGCGGAGGCTATCTCGCTTGAGCGAATCAAGGTCGCTGAGGCTAGACTGAAGAGCTTGCTTGGGCGAGCAAGGAATTTAACAAATACAAGTATTAGGTTAAGACTCGCTTGAGCGAGGAATCATTCGCCCAGGAAAAATCAAGCCAGTAGAGAATGATGAAGCATTCGCCCGAGCGAACCTAGTTCGCTTAAGCGACATTGGTACAGAATGGAATAACATAAGCATCGCTCAAGCGTTTGAATTGAAACACCAGGCGAAATTCCTCCAGTGAGTCACAATGTAAAACTCGCTTGGGCGACATAATTTTGCTCAAGCGAAATTAGTCCAGAGACTAACTTCAAAGGATTCGCTGCAGTGGATAAAGGAATAGCTTAAGCGAAAAGGAATAAAGGATCAGATATAAAGATTCGCTCAAGCAAACTTGATACCGCTTGAGCGAATAAACATGCAGGTGAAGCAGGACCAAAAGCTTTCTTCACGTTGAAGTAGTCTAGTCGCTTGAGCGAAACTTAAACTCGCTTGAGCGAGTATTCCTTTATATAAGCATACAAGAGGGTTACTTAGGCGCGGCTGGGTAGTGAGAAGAAAAACTTTGTACTCTTTTTTCTTCATCTTTCTAAGTTTGTAATGACCACCATGAGTGGCTAAACATCTCATTTGGGATTGGAGGTAACCAATCAAACTTGATGTACACTTGGATAATGTTTATGTGATTCATGTGTTGTTTTATGATTCTTTGTATTCCATTTTATGTTCATTGCCTGAATCTACTTGATCACTAGTTTCTTGATTCAAGTTTACGGTTGTTGTTGGAAAATAACTTTCGAAAACGGATCTAAATGGAACACTCATTGTGAGTAGATAACCAGGGATGGTATCTAACGCAATGGACGTCTAAACAATCGTTCTTAATGCTGGAATAGATTTAAAACGATCAAGGGATTGACGTTATTAAACTTATTCTTATGAATTTCATAGTCAAGGAATTGATATGAATGACTGTGATTGTGACGTAAAGAATCATATTGCAAACATTGATTATGTGAATATTAACGGTGTATCGGAAAGTGAGAAAGGTGAATCCAATTCCCAAACTCTATACTCTATTATTTTACTCATATTTCTTATATTGCTTTCATAGACTTTTAGATTTATGAAAATTTGTTTACTTCATTATCATGAAAACTACAAGTTACTTCTGCCGTAATAGTTTGAAATCGATTTAATCCAATCCGTAGTGGGAACGACAATTGTTCTTCGGAACATATACTACAACTGACAGTGGTGCACTTGCCACAAGTCAATTTAAAACTGACAACTGAGTGTCTTGTGAATATATCATACCCAGACAACCAGCAAGTTTTTGGCGCCGTCCGCCGCAGATTAAGTTTAAATCAATTTCAATTATTTCGGTTCGTGAATATAGTTGTATAGCAATTTTATGCTTGTATATCTTTTTCTTTTCTAACCTCTTTGTTGGAAGCTTTGTTTATGATACTAAGAAGTCAGGGATTCAAAGAACAGGCTGAAATAGATCCTGAAATTGAGAAGACTTTGAAGAAAATCAAAGCCAAAGCTAAAGCACAACAAGAGGACGGACAATCTTCTTCTCCAACTTCACCACCATCATCAACTCCAAAATTTGAAAACATGGAAAGACAACACCAACAACCAAGGCGTACTTTGGGAGATTATGCAAATCAACAAGGACCACGATACTTTTCAAGTATTGTAATGCCACAAACAAGAGCCTTGGAGATGAAGCCAGCCTTTCTCAGTTTGATTAATGCTCATCAATTTACTGGAATGTCCAATGAGGATCCTTACACTCATTTGGAAACTTTCTATGAATTGGTTGGTACAATGGGTTTTGGTCAAGAAGATATGGAAACCGCATACCTTCGTTTGTTCCCATTTTCATTGGCTGGAAGAGCTAAGGAGTGGTTGCAATCACATCCTAATCAAAGCTTAACTAGTTGGTCAGATGTAGAAGAAAAATTTCTACACCGTTTCTTTCCTCCATCAAGATTCATTAAAGCTAAATCTGATATTTCAACATTCCGTCAAGGGGTTGAAGAACCATTTTGTGAAGCATGGGACCGTTTCAAATCATTACTTCGCAAGTGTCCTAATCATGGTTTTGAAGACATTGCTCAATTGAACATCTTTTACAATGGACTTCGACCAGATACAAAGATGATTTTGGATGCTGCAGCTGGAGGCACAATGATGACAGTTGACGCTGATCAAGCTACAACAATTATAGAAGCTTTATCCTCAACGGATTATCAAGCTCAGCACGATCGTCAACAAATTCAGAGGAAGGGAGTTCTAGATTTGAATACATCAGATGCTATTTTGGCCCAAAACAAAATCTTAACTCAACAGATTGAAGCCTTGACTCAACAAATGGCCAAACTCCCACAACAATTGCATTCAGTGCAATCTTTACAACCAATGCAACAACAAAGTGCAAGATGTGATTTCTGTGGAGGTGAACATCCAAATGGTTATTGTGGAGTACAAGAGGAGATAGTTCACTACATGAATAACCAAGGTAAACCAAATAATTTCAATTCCAATTATCCTAACCAACAATTTCAGGGGTGGAGGAGTAATCAACATCAAGGACAAGGATGGAAACAGGAACCAAGTTCTTCAAATAGACCTTATCAAAGCAACTATCCTTCGCTGATGGAGAAAACTTCAAGATTGGAAGATACCTTGGAGAAATTCATGCAAGCTTCTTTGACAAATCAGAAAAATACTGAGGCATCAATAAAGAATTTGGAGACTCAGGTAGGACAATTGGCTCGATAAATTGTTAAAAATCAACGACCTCAGTATGGAGCTAACACAGAGCCAAATCTAAAGGAGCATTGCAAGGCTGTCATAACTAGAAGTGGAAGACAAATTGGAGTTGAGTTGGAAGAGAAAGAAAAAGAAGAGGAAGAGATTTTAAGAGCAAAACAAGAAAAAGAGAGAGAGAGTGAAAAAGAAAAAGAAAAAGAGAGAGAGTGAAAAAGAAAAAGAAAAAGATATGAAAGAGTGTGAAAAAGAAATAAAAGAGAATGTAAATACAGAAAATGAAAAAGAAAAAAACAAAAAGAGTGAGTTTGACAAGGGCAAAGGCAAGGTAGATGAAGAGTTGCCTCAATTAAAAAGCATGCCTTACCCAAAGAATCCTTCAAAAAGGGACAAAGAAAGACAATTTGCAAGGTTTATGGACATTTTTAAAAAGCTTCAAATTAATGTCCCATTCATGGAAGCTATGGAGCAAATGCCTACCTATGCAAAATTTATGAAGGATCTTTTAACAAAGAAGAGAAGATTTTCGGAAGAAACAGTTGAATTGGAAGCTGGATGTAGTGCCATTATCCAAAAGGCATTACCACCTAAAACCAAAGATCCAGGAAGTTTTACAATTCCTGTTACTATTGGTCATATGTCGGTAGGGAAAGCATTACTGGATTTGGGAGCAAGCATAAACCTAATGCCACTCTCAATGCTTAAAAGGATTGGAGATCTTGAGATAAGGCCAACAAAGATGACATTGCAATTGGCTGACAGATCAATGAAATTTCCTTATGGTGTGGCAGAAGATGTATTGGTAAAGGTGGAAAAATTTGTATTTCTGGTAGACTTTGTGATAATGGACATGGAAGAGGACACTGAAGTACCATTGATCTTAGGAAGACCGTTTATGAAAACTGCTAAAGTAATCATAGATGTTGATGATGGCAAACTGAAGGTACGAGTTCAAGATGAAGAGGTGAACTTTAATGTCTTTGAAGCCATGAAATATCCAACAGATAAACAAAGTTGTTTCAAGATTGATGTTGAAGAGGAGGTCATTGAAGGACAGCTTAATGAAATGCAAAATCCAAGTCTTCTTGAAAAGGCTTTGATAGGAGCTGTTGAGAATCTTAATGAATTGGAAGCTGAAGAAGTCAGGTAGATTTTGCAAAGATTAGATGCAGGCAAGGAGAATAATAGCAAGCAAGAGGTAGTGGAGACTCTTCCTCAAAAATCAAGTTTCTAAAGTTCAAAAGTTAGAACTAAAAGAGTTGCTTTCACATTTAAAGTATGTCTTTTTAGATGTTGAAGGACAAAAACCACTTATCATTAGCAAAAACTTGTCAAAAGAGGAAGAAGAAAAATTAATTGAGATCCTAAAGAAGAATGAAAAGGCAATTGGGTGGAAGCTGAGCGACTTAAAAGGAATTAGCCCTTCATATTGTATGCACCACATCTTCATGGAACAAGAGTATAAGCCTGTAGCACAACCTCAAAGAAGATTAAATCCAACCATGAAAGAAATTGTTAAAAAGGAGGTCATCAAATTGTTGGAAGCTGGGATGATCTATCCAATTTCTAATAGTGCTTGGGTGAGTCCAGTACAGGTTGTACCAAAAAAAGGAGGTATGACAGTGGTAAAAAATGACAACAATGAGATCATTCCTACTTGCACAGTAACTGGTTGGAGAATGTGTATAGACTACAGGAAACTCAATCAAGCTACAAGAAAGGATCATTTTCCATTACCCTTCATGGACCAAATGTTGGAGAGATTGGCTGGACAAGCATACTACTATTTTTTGGATGGTTATTCAGGGTACAATCAAATTGTAGTAGCATCAGAAGACCAAGAAAAAATAGCATTTACTTGTCCTTATGGTGTTTTCGCTAATAGAAAAATGCCTTTTGGACTTTGTAATGCTCCGGTCACTTTTCAAAGGTGCATGCTCTCTATCTTTGCTGATCTTGTTGAGAATTATATAGAAATTTTCATGGATGATTTTTCAGTTTTTGGTAAATCATTTGAGTTATGCTTAGAAAATCTTGACACTATGCTTAAAAGATGTGTGGAGACTAACTTAGTGCTAAATTGGGAAAAATTCCATTTTATGGTATCCAAAGGCATTGTGTTAGGTCACATAATTTCAAATAAAGGCATTGAAGTGGATCGTGCTAAAGTGGAAGTTATTGAAAAATTACCTCCACCAATCAATGTCAAAGGTGTTAGGAGTTTTCTTGGGCATGCTGGTTTTTACCAAAGGTTTATTAAGGATTTTTCAAAAATTACAAAACCTTTGAGTAATTTGTTACAAAAAGACATTTCTTTTCATTTTGATGAAGCTTGTTTATCAGCTTTTCAACTGTTAAAGCAAAAATTGATCACTACTTCTGTCCTAATTGCTCCAGACTGGTCACTTGATTTTGAATTGATGTGTGATGCAAGTGACTATGCTATTGGTGCAGTACTTGGACAGAGGAAATCTAAATTATTCCATCCTATATATTATGCTAGTAAAGTTTTAAATGAGGCACAAATAAATTATGCCACAACTGAGAAAGAATTACTAGCTGTAGTATATGGATTGGAAAAATTTAGATCATATTTAATTGGTTCCAAGGTTGTTTGTTTTACAGATCATGCTGCAATAAAGTATCTGTTAAACAAACAAGATTCCAAACCCAGATTGATCAGACGGATCCTGCTATTACAAGAATTTGATTTGACTATTCATGATAAGAAAGACAGTGAAAATCATATAGCAGATCATTTATCCAGGCTGATCAACAACGAAGTTACCACCCTACAGCCTGAAGTCCAAGAAGAGTTCCCAGATGAGAAGTTGTTACTGATTCAGGAGAGGCCATGGTTTGCTGACATGGCTAATTTTAAAGCTACAGGGATACTTCCAGAAGATTTCACCTGGCAACAAAAGAAGAAGTTTTTGAAGGATGCACAACAATATGTGTGGGATGACCCATACCTGTTTAAGCTTGGCTCTAATCATATATTGAGAAGATGTGTATCTCAATTGGAAGCCAGGAGTATTTTGTGGCAATGTCACAGCTCAGCATATGGAGGCCACTTTAATGGAGAAAGGACAGCAACAAAAGTCCTACAATCAGGTTTTTTCTGGCCTACTTTATTTAAAGATGCTAATTTATTTGTGCAGAATTGTGATGTATGCCAAAGAACAGGAAGTATGACAAGAAGAGATGAAATGCCACTAACAGCCATTTTAGAAGTTGAAGTCTTTGACTATTGGGGCATAGACTTTGTTGGACCCTTACCAACCTCACTCTCTAATGAGTATATTTTAGTTGCTGTGGACTATGTGTCCAAGTGGGTTGAGGCAACAGCTTGTGCCAAGGCAGATGCCAAAGCTGTGATAAAATTCTTGAAGAAAAATATTTTTAGTAGATTTGGCACTCCTAGGGTACTAATCAGTGATGGAGGATCCCACTTTTGCATTACACAACTTCAAAAATGTTTAGAGCATTATGGTGTCAGGCATAAGGTGACTTCTCCATACCATCCACAAGCTAATGGGCAAGTGGAAGTGTCCAATAGAGAAATTAAAAGAATTCTGGAGAAGACAGTCTCTCGGAGTAGAAAAGATTGGTCTTTGAAGTTAGATGATGCTTTATGGGCTTATAGGACTGCTTTTAAAGCCCCAACAGGATTTTCACCTTATCAGCTGGTTTATGGCAAGAGTTGTCATTTACCAGTAGAGTTGGAGCACAAAGCGTTTTGGGCAATGAAGTTGCTCAATTTTGATCAAGAAGCATCAGCCAAGGAAAGAAAGGTTCAGCTGGAGAAACTTGGAGAATGGAGGTTAGAAGCATACGAATCTTCAAAAATTTACAAAGATCGAATGAAGGCATATCATGACAAGAAGATTATGAAAAAGAGCTTCTATCCAGGTCAGTCTGTGCTTTTGTTTAACTCCAAATTAAAACTCTTTCCAGGAAAACTGCGCTCAAAATGGTCAGGACCTTTTCAAGTCAAAGAAGTGAAGCCATATGGTGCATTAGAACTTCAAGATCCAATATCTGATCGAACTTGGACTGTAAATGGACAAAGGCTAAAACCCTACATGGGTGGAGGAGTGGAAAAGCTGGAAATGCTAATCCACTTTCAGAATCCAAAATGAAAAGAATCAGGCGTCGAGCTAATGACGTTAAACAAGCGCTAACTGGGAGGCAACCCAGTGTATTTGAATTGTAGTTTGTTTTGTTTTGTTATAACTTGTAGTTGTGTGAATTCTTTTGTATAATGGGTTTTAAAAGTGAGTGAGAAGATCAAAGAAACCAAATGATGGAAAAATGAGATGAGTTTTTAAAGAAAACATAAGGGGAAGATTAAAAATTTTCAAGTATAAGCAAATTCACTCAAGCGAATGCTACTTCACTCAAGCGAATAAGCCATATGACCACTTTCGCTCAAAGTCGCTTAAGCGAACAACTATAATTTTGATACTGGACAAAATTCGCCTAAGCGACTCACTTTTGGCTTAAGCGAATGTCACTTTCGCTTGAAAAATATTACTTTTCGCTCAGGCTAAGACCAAAGGAATAGCCACTGGACAATATTCGCTTAAGTAGATTGTATCCCGCTCAAGCGAATGTTGCAGAATTTTCACAACTTTGAAAAATTTTCATTTTCTGCAATTTTCACTCAGGCGAAGTAAGATCCGCTCAAGCGAGATATCTTCAATAAAACACTGGAACAAAATAGCTCAAGCGATTATCACGCGCTCAAGCGATTTTTGTCCAGAAAGGATACCTTAAAGACTCGCTTAAGCGCACATTATTTCGCCTTAGCGAAATTTGTCCAGTGTCTAATATATACATATTCGCCTAAGCGAAAAATTATTTTCTGGGAGTGAGAGAATTTCAAAGTATCAGGTACCCTTACACCTCAATTTCGCTACAGCGAATCATCATCGCTTGAGCGATATTGGAGATTGAATCTTAAAATTCACTGCAGCGATTGAATCTCGCTTGAGCGAATTTAAGCGGTTGAGTTTTTTTAAAAGCAAATTAATACTCATTCTTCAGTTACAAAACATCTTGTTTTTTTTAAAACCTCTCCGCCCACGAACTCCTCTCATTTTCGTCTTCGATTTCGAAGGGTTTCCACCGGTTTCTCCCTCATTAGTTTTCATCAAGTTTTCGTTTTTCTTTCATTTCCACAATTCTCAGGTAAGTTTTCTCACTTCTCATTCATTCTTTCATCTTCCCCAACTTTCTCATGTTATTCATGTTCTTAAACCTTGAATGTTGCTTAGGATGAGGATTTTATGTTATTTAGGTTTTGATTTTCACCTTTGTAATTTGTTTTTCATAATGTGAGTTGTAAGTAAATCATGTCCTAGGTTAAAGTAGTAAGACCATTGGCAAGAAGCATGCTCTGTTTTTCTAGTGTTGTTCGAATATAATGCATGCAACTATGTGAAGTTTGTGATCATGTTCTATTTTGGCAAGAACAAATGACCATGTTCTGTTTTTGATTAATAGCACCAATAGAACAGTGTTTTTAGTAACTGTTGAAACTTTTCGTCATGCTCTGTTTTTGGTTATGCTATGTTCTATTGTTATGATTGGTGCATGTCAGCTCATTAGCTATAAAATACAGTTGCAACTAGTGTTAAATCTTTGCTCATCCATAATGCACATGTTGCATACTAATCAAATGATGTGTTTAATTTTAGGCAATGGCAAGAACCAAAAACGCACAGGAAATACAAAGAGGGCAGGAACAGGCCGCTACGCACAGGGAAAAAGGCAAACGAAAGCGCACCTCTAACTCTTCTCCTCCCTTGAATCAGAAGTTCAGGACTAAAGAAACCCAAAAACGGTTCCAAGATATTCACCACTGGACCATACTTCCAGAGCGCCGAGTTGACTTAAGAGAAGGTGAATGTGATGCTTTTATGAATATGCTCAGGGAACGGAAGTGGTTACGAGTTGCAAACCCTCGGGCTAAATATGACCCGGAACTGGTGAAGGAATTTTATGCTAACGCTTGATGGACCGAAGGTGCCATGGACCGATGAGCTTGGGTTAGGGGTCACTGGATTTCCTACGATAGGAACACTATCAACGAGCACCTGGGAGATGTACTGCATTTGGAGGAAGATGAACTGTGCACATACGGAAGATTGAAGAAGGAACGTTATGTATATTCTGTTCTCGAGTTGGAATAAGTTCTCTGCCTCCCTGACCACCATTTTCAAAGGGGAGCCAACCAACATCCTACCCGACTCTTGAGGAAGGATATGGAGATGTTTACAAGGGTGTGGACTGTATTTCTCTTAGCAAACGTGGTTCCAAATGCCCATGTTTCTGACCTCCCATTACCTAAATGTGAACTTCTTCTCTGTATCTTGGATTCAAGCATCACTGTAGACATTGCTCAGATTATATCAGATGAGATTTTCCTTTTTGCTCAGCAAAACCCAAAGACTATGATCGCAGATGCAAAACCAAAAGGTACTCTGGGTTTTCCTGCTTTTATTATAGGTCTTTGTGTATCTTAGGGAGTTCATGTTGATCCGACCATCCCGATTCGACCTTCCATCGACAGAAAGTTTATTGATCAGAACTGTCGAATTGAGACACAATCTTCAACAGGACCTTCATCATCCACATAGCCAGTTATACCACAGAAACAACCATCCCCACCACCACCTACATGTGATCCTATCCTCCTCGCTCATCTTATCCATATAGAGAGACAGCAGGCCGCTCTTCACAGAGGTATGCTATACCATTACAGAGCCAGTTATTGGAGTCATCCTGCAGGCCCTTTCATGCATCCAGACCAGTTTGTGGAACGTGTCGCTTGGCCTGGGGACAGTCCCACTTTGCCAGAGGAGGAGAGGCCAGCAGCTGAAGTTGAGCCAGTGGCACCACCACCACCACCCACATCATCAGGACCAGCAGATGTACCTGTCAGAGCATCTTCTTCAGCACCAGAGTCACAGGCAGTTGCGGCACATGCCGAGGAGCAACAGGATGCTGAGGATAGGGAATTTGAGGAGCAGCTCGATCGCGTAGTCACCGACATCGTGATGTCACGTGATTGATCAGCCTCAGCGGTTCATTTTGTCCATTTTGTTCATTTTGTTCAGTTCATTTACATTTATGTTAATTTAAATTCAGCAGTGTTTCAGTACTTTTACATGTTTCAGTACCTTTGCTTTATGGTAATTTCACATGATTTACAATTACATTTTCATGTTTATGCCTAAATGACTTTTGTTGCATACGTTAGTTATAATGTTTAGGCGTGGATATTTTGTTTTAATGACATGGAAAAGTGAAGAAAGATGTGAATTAATCTTAGGATTGCATAAAAGGAAGGATAACTAGTTTTGGAAAAATCTGATAACGCTTATGAATGTTGAATGAATCTTTCTAATTCTTGAGTTAGGAATTAGTTCACAATGCTTGAACCCTTTTCTGTGAAAATAAAGAAATCAAGACAATTAACCCAGTGAGATAGTGCAACCTTAAACACCGAGAGTTCATTGATCTTTGTGTAATTTTTCATTGCATGAATTTCTGGCAAGGATTATTGCATAGTCAAACATGGACAGGATAGAGGCAAACTTTGTGTAGAATAGGTTTAAACAAGAGCCAAAAAGCCAACCTTCAATAGTAATCAATCCAATTTTTGTGTTAACCCCATTGAACCAAAAAGTTTCTTTTCTTAACCTTAGAATATGCTTGTAAAAAGAAATCCAACCCTAATGCATGCTAAGGACAAGAGCAATCTTTCAAGAAGGGTATGTGAAGAGTTTGGTTGTAACTATCAAAAGGAAAGGGTATGTAAACCCTAAACAAAATAAAATCCTCCTAGAAATGTCAAAGAACAAACAAAAGTCAGGAGGAATATAAAGAACAGTTTAATGGCTTAAATGAAGAAAAAAATGACAAGACAAAAGCCAAGGCCAAGAAATCTAAGTGTCCTTAGTATGTCTTTGCATTCCAAAGAAAAACCAATAAATTTCTTGTAAGCCTGGCCAAGTTACAACCTATTAAAGACCTCTTGATCCATGTTTGTTTGAGTGATTATCTTATGCAGTGAAATTAAATGCAATGATTGAATAACACTTGACCAATGATAACGAGAGCAAACACTCACCTGGAAGGTATAAACAGAGAGGATTTCTTGTTTTTACAGTAGAGTGGTTACTTACAATTGTGTATCATATTTTCAAACTTAGAATTTGGTTAGATGAATTGAAGCATGATTAAGGATTTATCATTTGTAAATAGTGAAAAGCTATCCTTCATTTTATTTGCAGTTGTGATTAATGAGGATCTTTGTTTCACTAAACTTTCTCTTGACCATTTGCTTGAGGACAAGCAAAGTTCTAGGTTGGGGAGAGTTGATAGATGTCCAATTTATATATATTTTGCATGGATAATAAAGCATAAATTGGATATAATGTGCAATGTTTGTCAATTTTGTAAGCTATATAGAACATAAATTGTGATATGAACATTGTACAGGTTGATTGGTTAATTTTGTTGCAATTCCAGGAAAAAGTGAAGAAGAAAGAAGAAAAGAAAAGAAAAGAAGAAAATTCACCATGTTTTGAGCAAACAAGTGATATTCGCTCAAGCGGAGGCTATCTCGCTTGAGCGAATCAAGGTCGCTGAGGCTAGACTGAAGAGCTCGCTTGGGCGAGCAAGGAATTTAACAAATACAAGTATCAGGTTAAGACTCGCTTGAGCGAGGAATCATTCGCCCAGGCGAAATCAAGCCAGTAGAGAATGATGAAGCATTCGCCCGAGCGAACCTAGTTCGCTTAAGCGACATTGGTACAGAATGGAATAACATAAGCATCGCTCAAGCGTTTGAATTAAAACACCAGGCGAAATTCCTCCAGTGAGTCACAATGTAAAACTCGCTTGGGCGATATAATTTCGCTCAAGCGAAATTAGTCCAGAGACTAACTTCAAAGGATTCGCTGCAGTGGATAAAGGAATAGCTTAAGCGAAAAGGAATAAAGGATCAGATATGAAGATTCGCTCAAGCGAACTTGATACCGCTTGAGCGAATAAACATGCAGGTGAAGCAGGACCAAAAGCTTTCTTCACGTTAAAGTAGTCTAGTCGCTTGAGCGAAACTTAAACTCGCTTGAGCGAGTATTCCTTTATATAAGCATACAAGAGGGTTACTTAGGCGCGGCTGGGTAGTGAGAAGAAAAACTTTGAACTCTTTTTTCTTCATCTTTCTAAGTTTGTAATGACCACCATGAGTGGCTAAACATCTCATTTGGGATTGGAGGTAACCAATCAAACTTGATGTACACTTGGATAATGTTTATGTGATTCATGTGTTGTTTTATGATTCTTTGTATTCCATTTTATGTTCACTGCCTGAATCTACTTGATCAGTAGTTTCTTGATTCAAGTTTACGGTTGTTGTTGGAAAATGACTTTCGAAAACGGATATAAATGGAACACTCATTGTGAGTAGATAACCAGGGATGGTATCTAACGCAATGGACGTCTAAACAATCGTTCTTAATGCTGGAATAGATTTAAAACGATCAAGGGATTGACGTTATTAAACTTATTCTTATGAATTTTATAGTCAAGGAATTGATATGAATGACTATGATTGTGACGTAAAGAATCATATTGCAAACATTGATTATGTGAATATTAGCGGTGTATCGGAAAGTGAGAAAGGTGAATCCAATTCCCAAACTCTATACTCTGTTATTTTACTCATATTTCTTATATTGCTTTCGTAGACTTTTAGATTTATGAAAAGTTGTTTACTTCATTATCATGAAAACTACAAGTTACTTCTGCCGTAATAGTTTGAAATCGATTTAATCCAATCCGTAGTGGGAACGACAATTGTTCTTTGGAACATATACTATAACTGACAGTGGTGCACTTGCCACAAGTCAATTTAAAACTGACAACTGAGTGTCTTATAAATATATCATACCCAGACAACCAGCAGCATGATTCTTCCATAGAAAAAAATAAAAAGATAAAAAAGGTTCTTGAGGAAATCCATAGGAAAATAAAAGAACTTTGGGATCATATTTTAGAATATGATACCATTAGAACTTTAGGAATTAGTTTGTGTAACAATGAAAAGGAAATAGAAAAATTAAGACACAAACATAATACACTAAGAATGAAAAAGTGAAACTTTATTGGAATGAATATGATAGGTATAAGAAAATGAAAAAAGTCATCAAAGGTGAAAATAAAAATAGAGAACATAAGGTAAAGAATAATAGCTTATCCTTAAGCAACCTTAGTGTTTCAATAGAGAACCACCTTGATCATAGTTTACCTACTTCTATGTCCAATAACAGTTTATCCATTCCAATCATTAGAAGTATAGAAGAATCATACCCATTTTCTCTTATCCCTAGTCAAGAGAATTGGTCAATCATTGTTCATAATTGTCTTAGAATTAGTTCTAGCATGTATACAATCATTATAGGATTAGCATATGTCTTTACTCTTTTGAATTGTCTTTTCCAAGAGTCATTTCATATGTTATCATGTTGCATAGTAGAAATTTTATAGGATTAACATTTTGTCCATCAATTAACATGTCAATTTCATTGCATTTTTCATATCTTATCCATAATCATGTTGATATGATTTATTTTAGAAAATTTTTGGCAACATTGCATGACATGCATACTTTAGTACCAACTTTAGATGCCATTACTCATTATAATCCCTTTAGGAAAATCCATCTATTTTAGGATAAGTCAATATTTTGTAATATCTCACATGATCATATAACTATATCTACTCATATTTTCATTTTATTTCATTTAGATAATAGCATGATTAACTGTCATAGAGGTATCCATAGTTTCACATGTGCATTCTTATAGGAACTTTTGATTGTGTTCTTTGCTAATATTTTTTATATCATCATTTCAAAAATAAAAAGCTTAGTGTTTGATCCTGGTGGTCAATACCCTACCTTGTTTCTTGTACATTTTGGTTTCCTTTAATTTTCAATTTTGAGTTCATTACTCTCTTTTCTTTTTATAGGATTTGAGGACGAATCTTTTTTTAAGAGGGGGAGTATAATGAGGACATAGTCTGTAAATAATTTTAGTTGTACTCAAAATAGTTTAGGTTTATTGTTGGGTCACTTTTAGACCTTGTACATTATTTTGGGCCTTGTAGTTGGCGACATGTCCTAGTTTAGTTGATTTTGGGCCTAAGGAAGAATGGGAAGCCCAAGTTTCCTAGCTTGGTCACCACTCCACCTTGCCTATATAAGGCTTACTCTCCATGTATTCCAGAACCATTAGTTTTGAATGAAATTTACACTTTATGAGATTTGAGTGCAAACTCTCTCCTTTAGGTTAGAGAAAGTCTAACCCCTTTCAAGCTCTTATCACTAGGTGACCATCCCTAGAGTGGCGAGTAAAGACTTATCCAAGTCATTGGTGGTGTCTCCTTCATCATCTTCCATCTCTTCTATTAACCTTCCATCCATCTTCCATTCTTCCATAGAAACCATCAATGGAGAACAAGATTAACTAAAAAAACCTAGATCCATCCAGTTTAGAAGGCAAGCCTTCATCACCTAGAGAGTCTTAGTTTTGGGAAAGGAATTCCCGAAGCCTAACATAAGCGTATGAATTGGAGTTTAGACAAGTCTAGGACTTGATAATGAGTTTAGACAAGTCTAGGACTTGTTGAATTAGGAATAGAAGATGTGATTTAATGTGTGTATAGTATTGAATTGGGCTAATTTTGCATGAGATGGATAGTGGTATGCAATGGAGAATGAAAAACTTAAGTTTTGGACGTATGATGGTAATCTCGCTCAGGCGAGATAGATTCTCGCACAAGCGAGAGTCCCCTGCATCAGAGGGGTGGCCTCTGGCCCAATTTCGCTTAGGCGAGTAGGAGTCTCTCTCAGGCGAGGCGTGTGTGGAATAAGTGAATGAGCTACTAGACGAATCTCGCTCAAGCGGGTATGGCCACGCTTAAGCGAGCTAGATGGAAAGTGGTTTTGGACAGATCTCGCTTAAGCGAGTGATGAGGCATATTGAGTCTCACTCAAGTGAGTGAGCATGAAATTGATACTGTAGTATGTTCACCTGAGCGAGTAGCTGGCCTTGGGAAGCCTCGCTCGAGCGAGCAAGCTTGAAATAAGACACTAAAGGAATCTCGCTCAAGCGAGAGTGGCCCGTTCAACCGAGATCGGGACCTGACACACAAAAACCGCTCAAAGGAAATTGGGGGCGCTCAAGTGAGTAGCGATGATCTCGCTCAAGCGAGTAAGGCCTCGCTCAAGTGAGTTGCCCAGTGTGAGATTTTATGTTATATTTTTGTCTTGGCTAATGTTAAACCCTATTTCTTTACATTGTGAGATAAATGAGGAAATATACATAGGGTATTTAATGATGGTATGGCATGGTGGTGATTGAAATTGATTGATACATTTGGGATGAAATTACTTATGATATATTCACCACCTAGAATAGAAATATGAAAAAATGATAATGAGGATTTGATGATGGGGTTATGAGATACAACCTAGAGTGATTATGAAACCAATGAGAGAATAGTTGAATGATGTAGTATTTGTTATAAACCGATGAATCGGAGATGATAATTGTAATGTGTAATGATGAATGATGTTGTGGATCATTTCCTTGAGTAAAGGATGATCGTTATTATTATTATATTGTCGTATACCATTGTGTATGATACAAATATGATCTTGCAAGTATGGCTTGAATTATATTAATGAAATGTTATGAATACCACACCAATATATATAGATAAAACAATGGTGATGAATAATGAAATGAAAATCCACTAAATGATTATGTGGTGGTATTGATGAAAGATTAATGAATGTTAATGATGATTTGTGATGTTTGTGATACCATTCTAGTTGATTTCAAGTGTTGAATTGCAAGCATAATGTATGATATATTGAGATGAAAATGCCACATATAAAACTTTAAAATAATGGCTAAAACCAACAATGATAAAATCCACTAAGGTGTGTATGGTGGTATTGGTGATTATGATGATGATGATTGATGAGTGGCATTTAGGATGCATAGTGTGAGAAATGCATTTAATTTGCATTGCATTGCATCCATGGCATATCATACGCTGCCGGTAAGGAATATTAGGGGGTTCCCCCGGTTGGCCCAGTGGGAGGGCGGCTCAGTGCACGAGTATTCTTGTTGTTTCCCCTGTGACTCGGTGTGTGAGTCACGAAGCTGCCCTTAGTTTGGTGACGAGGCACCCTATGTGGCAGGCCCAGTGGGCGGGTGGCTCTGTGATGAGCAAGTACCTCAGTGTCTGACGGGACACAGCTCTCTCGATGTGTGTTCGGGAGAGGCCTGTAGCACTTTTGACAAGTGAGGCCATGTTGTTGATCCGCAAGTGACGGGGTGACTAGTGCTACATATGGGCGATAACAGTTTGGTACCAGTAAAATTAGTGATTATGCATATATGCTTTGAGATATGTGTACACATTATTCTACTGCAGTAGGGGGCATAGTAGCACACCTATGCTCGTCCTACAATTTGGTGTTTATTCCCACAGTCGGATCCGTATTTGTTGTCTATTCCATTGTGCATATGCATTAGCCATAAGAGCATTTGCATATAGCATGGAGATATGCTAGAAGTTGATGATGATTGATGATGATTAAGGTTATGGTATGGTGTTGGTAAGATGGGTAATTGAGTACCTAAAAGACCATATAAATTGATAAAAGACATGAATACAACAAAACAATATTGAATATGACGATGTGTATGGCCCAGTATAATAAGGGGCATAATTATTTATGATTGATGATAATGATGTTAGCCACGGTGGCTTGAGAGAAGACCGGAATGGTCAATGATGATGATGTTGGCCCATTGTGGCATTGTGAATAGATGTGTATATGCTTGCTTTGCTATGACTTGATTAATGAATATGAAATATGAATATATTATTGAAGTAATAATTTATGATGATCATTGATGTGTTTAGCAAAGCATACATGATGTTGATATACATATGCACATAATTTCAATTGTATTCATATCGTCATTTGAAATGTATAACTCACTCTCCCATGTGGTCTAATTTTTAGTATTGATGCAGGAATGTCATGGGAAGAGGATATTTTAAAGTAAAGCTTTTGTGAAGGTAAAATAGTGGTAATGGAATGCCTTGGCTGGCAGCGTTTGTAAATTATGGAGTTGTGTATAAAATGGATATTATGATGTTGTTAATCACTGATGTTGATGGATGAACTGTGAATATGTATTGGAGGCATTGGATTTATACCCATTTGGGTATAATAGGATGTTGATTTGTTAATCCTCTAAGTATGTACAAGTATTGGAAATACATAAATCGAGGGTTGAAATGATATGGTCAATGATAGATTATGAATATTGAAGATGTATGATGCATGACCTTATAGATAAATATGTGTATATATCTTAGGCATTGTATGTTCATGAAATTATGTGAAAAGATGATGGTTGTCTATTAAGCTTATGGTACGCCTTTCATGCCTTGCTGAGCCTTTTCTCATATCCTTATATATAGGACTAGGCGTATGCCCGATATACACATTCTTCTTCCACTTTAAACTCTACTATTTTGTATACTGTTATGGGTAAACTATTTAGGATCCCGTTATAGATTATTTAATCTCACTCTTCAGTCTTCCATGGTTCGAGTCTTGGTGTAATGTTGGGATGTTTAGAAACTATTTCGAATGACAAAAAATTTATTCGTATTTTTATTATTTGATTATTTAGATTACATCGGGATACGAGTCCGGAAAATCAGGGTGTGACAACCTGGTATCAGAGCATGGTTGCTCTGTGATGAATTAGTATTATGGATGATTAGAGCACGATTGCTTAATAGTGAGACATTTATGGTGATCTTTGGAGTGGGATGCTCATTGTTGGAATGTGGTTGTTTGCATAGACTAAAGAGTGGTAGTTATCTAGAGGATGACAATATGTTAAAGTATTGATTGCCCTATATGGATTATGAATGACTAGTTGTCTAAGAGTTGTGAATTAACTATCAGGGCATTGTTTTCTCAATGGTGACTCCTTATGAACTATTGGTATTAGATTGTGAATATATCCCATTGAGGATTCTTGTGAATTATTATTCATGAGTTATAATTGCTAGTTATGGAAGTATGATCATTGTCATTGAGGTTATATGATGCATAAATGGAGTATAGTTGCTCATTGTTGATTATGGTTAATTCATGGGGATTAAATGTATATGAATAAATTCCTCAATGTGATCGATATGGTTGTTTGTGTAAGTCCGGCCAAGTTCCTTACATTATTGCCTTCGAATGACAAATACATTGATATTATGCATTTGAATATTGATATATTGACTATGACCTTAATTAGTGGTGAATTTATACCATGTGTGATCAAGGATATAATATATTGAATATGAATTGATTTGATGATGAACCTATGTCGTGTGTTGACCACGGATAGGAGGTATTAAATATGAATTGATATGGTGGTAAACCGTAAAATGTTGAGACCTTAATATATATGTATAACGAAATTGAATTATTTGCTTAGGTCTCTTGTATAAATTATGAGGTGACTTATAGTCATGGTATGCCCATTGAATGTGAAATTGTGTGCATATGATCAGGGTTATGACTCAGTTTTACGTTTGTGAACCGAGTGAATGGTTAATTTGGTTATGACCCACTAACTGTGGTGACCCCAGATAACTGAATATGATCTTGAAAGATCGGATCTTGTGGAATTAGACTCTATGGTAGTCTAGGCTCTACGATGCTTCTATGAGCCATGTTTAATGATTTCATGTGTTGTGGGAGTATTCCACGATGGGTGCTAGGTAACCCTTGAACTTCCTAAGCCTAATGATGGATTGAATCTTATGAATAGTAGAACCATGATGAAATTGGTTGTGAGATAAATTATTGAGGCTAGAACCGATGTGTGAGGCAATGCAAATAATAGATGTAAACCACTAAGTATTTGGTGAATAATGATGTTGAATTCAAGGTACGACTTAGCATTGGCTATCATGAAAAATTTTATGATATGACTTTGGGCTAAATTGTGTGCCCTTGACGTTATGATTATTAGATCAATTGTGGATTATGATGTGACGTAGAGGTAATATATGTAAACATGAGTTGGTGAATAGAGTTTAATCCTGTAGATACCTCCCTTTTGTTTTGAAAAGAAATTATATTGGTGATAGAAACCATATACCGATGTGACACAATGTGAATCGTATGTCCAGTATATGGACTTTGGCTATGATAAAAAAGGAAATCCACTAGTGTGGAAGATTATTATATGATTGTGGATCTTATTTTAACCTTGGTAGTGTATACTTGACGTGAGTTTGGTGAATCAATTAGGCTTGAACCGAATTATAGCCGACGATGTTTGAATTAGACAAATGATTTCTAAGTTATTTTACTATGACTTCGGGATGGATGAAGTCCAATGGTGGGGTGATTACCCTATGATGATTAAAAATCTATAGTTGATATGTCAATATATGGTTATGATGGCTGATGATTGATTAATTATATGGCATGATTTACATCGGATCATGATTAAATGATAATATGATGTGAGTGTATTGGTTATGGACTTGTGCAAACTTGTCACAAAGCCTCATGCGAAATGGTATTATTTGAATTGGTATGAATAATGTGAGCAATAAGACATGAAGGTACTTATCCAGATATGTCTCTACATGCCATAGGCATTGTGGCAACGTGTACTTATGCGCCAATCTCATGTGTTTGTGGTAACCACTACGGGATTGGGATGCCTTCCTGTATGTCGAATGCAGCAACACATAGATCGGGCAAGTGTAATGTTGTAATAGCTTACGGAGAATGTATTGAACCTATCTGGTGGTACTGGATAAGAATGTAAGAGTTGTGATGAATGAACTAAGAATTGATGAGTGGTGACTCACTTTGGATATATGAGGCATTATGCTTGGACAAAGGAATGATAATAAGCATGCCCTGCTTGACTTTGGAAGTCCGATATTACTTCATGATGTCATTGGACCCTATTGGTGCGTGGCCGAAGTGTGGCCTTACGCTATATGCCGATGTTAAACTTCGAGGACGAAGTTTCTTTTTGGTGGGGTGGATTGTAGCATCCCAAATTTTAAAGAAAATAAATTTATTGGATAATGATGATTGATTATTTATGGTCAAACAACTATGGGAGATTTTATTAGACATTAGAAGTGAATTATTGGTAAATTAAGATTTACCATAATAGGGTGAATTAATAGATGATGTAGGACCCACTTGGTCAAATTAAATATTTGATGGGTCTAGAATGTTGGGAAAATTATTGTGGTTATGGTGGTATAGCAGAGATAATTTTTAGTGCTAAGGAAATAATTAATTTGACACGACGTATGATATTAACCAAGGAAAATACAAACCAAATGGAATTAAAAGAAAACCTAAAATCCTATTTCCGCCTTTATTTCCACCGTCCACTTTCCCACTCTACTCTACTCTCTTCTATCCATTGGGTAATAGGATTTTTGGACCATTGGAAAAAGCAAGTTGGTGGACTCCTTTACCCATTGGGTAATGACCAATTTTGGTCATCTTTTCCCCTCTCTCTTCTCACAACCGTGTTTCACTCCTCTTCTCCCCTCCATCTCTAATTTTTCTTCTTCTCTTCCATGCTTCCCCACCAAAACCGAACCCCACCTCCTTCTCCTCCCATTTTCTTGCCAAAATTAATGATAAATCTTGGATTCATGGAGCATGAAGGTGACATTGGAGCAAATATTTGATGGTCTTCCCTCCTCACCTTTCCATTTTCGTGTTTGACATTGGGCTAAGAGATGAGGTAAGGTTTCTTGCCTCTATGATATTTCATTGATGGTTGTTATGTTATTTGAGTTAAAAAGGTAGTTGTAGAAACTAAGGATGTTGGTGGAAATGGAAACCCTAGGTTTGAATGCTTGGAAATGAAACCCTTGATTTATGACTTTGTGATTATGTGAGATTGAAAGGTTAATGAGGTTATTATGATAAAATAAAATGGATTGAAGATTGATAAAGATTGTTAGTTATTGTTGGAAGATTTTAGAGGAAACCCTATATGTTAATGATTTTGGGGGTTTTAGTTTAGAATGATGGGGTATTGATGATATTGCACTCTAAAATGAGTTTTGTGGTATATTGAAGTTGGTTTTGATGAATGACAATATTAATCTTGTAATAATGTTAGTAAATCATTGGTGTTCCTTAAGATGATGATCATAATGGATGATGACTATGAGTGATAGACCAATGGAGTGGAAATTGATATAATGAGGTTTAGGACCATAATATATGTCACTTGGGGCTTATTAATTGATGATGGCTTAAAAGAGTCCATAGTGACTTAAGTTGAAATTGGATGCATTGTGGATAAGGGATATGATCTTTTATTTGTTGGGTTTGGTTAGCCCTTTTGAGACCTAGAGAGTCTTGGTTTTGGGAAAGGAATTCCCGAAGCCTAACATAAGCATATGAATTGGAGTTTAGACAAGTCTAGGACTTGATAATGAGTTTTAAAGAGATGATGCCTTATGATGGCTTGTTAATGGCATATATATGTGTTTGTTGATAGGATTATATTCCGGATGATGATGCAAAATAATTGAGGCAATCGGAGTGTTTGGATTGCGGTTCTTCTCTCGAAGTAGGAGAGGAGTTTACATTTCAAATTTGCATGAGTGAATAATTGTTAATTATGTATATGTATAAACTCATGCATTACCTTGCCATGAATATGTTAAATGTCGAATTGATGATGTGATGAATGATGGCTTGGCCTTGTTGAATGTCAAGGGAATGCATGTATATATATATATATATATATATATATAGACAAGAGATGATGATAAGTGTTGAATTATCCCTTTGTTGGACATGGATCATTGTTAATGAAAACCTATGAATAGATAAATTACTTGAATTGTGAAGCGATGTTATGATAATTAGACGCAATGACATATGTGATTGTAAGACAATTTGTGTTGAAACCTCCCTCATATGGTTGATAAATTGGAATAAGAATGGAGAGATATAACTTGTTGAATTAGGAATAAAAGATGTGATTTAATGTGTGTATAGTATTGAATTGGGCTAATTTTGCATGAGATGGATAGTGGTATGTAATGGAGAATGAAAAACTTAAGTTTTGGACGTATGATGGTAATCTCGCTCAAGCGAGAGTCCCCTGCATCAAAGGGGTAGCCTCTGGCCTAATTTCGCTTAGGCGAGTAGGAGTCTCACTCAGGCGAGGCGTGTGTGGAATAGGTGAATGAGCTACTGGACGAATCTCGCTCAAGCGGGTATGGCCGCGCTTGAGCGAGCTAGATGGAAAATGGTTCTGGACGGATCTCGCTTAAGCGAGTGGTGAGGCATGTTAGGTCTCGCTCAAGCGAGCGAGCATGAAATTGATACTGGAGTATTTTTGCCCGAGTGAGTAGCTGGCCTTGGGAAGCCTCGCACGAGTGAGCGAGCCTAAAATAAGACACTAGAGGAATCTCACTGAAGCGAGAGTAGCCCGCTCAAGCGAGATCGGGGCCTGACACACAAAAACTCCTTCGCTCAAAGGAAGTTAGGGCCACTCAAGCGAGTAAGGCCTCGCTCAAGCGAGTTACCCAGTGTGAGATTTTATGTTATATTTTTGTCTTGGCTGATGTTAAACCCTATTTCTTTACATGTGAGATAAATGAGGAAATGTGCACGGGGTATTTAATGATGGTATGGCATGATGGTGATTGAAATTGATTGATACATCTGGGATGAAATTACTTATGATATATTCATCACCTAGAATGGAAATATGAAAGAATGATAATGAGGATTTGATGATGGGGTTATGAGATACAACCTAGAGTGATTATGAAACCAATGAGAGAATAGTTGAATGACGTAGTATTTGTTATAAACCGATGAATCGGAGATGATATTTGTAATGTGTAATGATGAATGATGTTGTGGATCATTTCCTTGAGTAAAGGATGGTCGTTATTATTATTAAATATTCGTATACCATTGTGTGTGATACAAATATCATCTTGCAAGTATGGCTTGAATTATATTAATGAAATGTTGTGAATGTTACACCAATATATATAAATGAAACAATGGTGATGAATAATGAAATGAAAATTCACTAAATGATTATGTGGTGGTATTGATGAAAGATTAATGAATATTAATGATGATTTGTGATGTTTGTGATACCATTATGGTTGATTGCAAGTGTTGACTTTCAAGCATAATGTATGATATATTGAGATGAAAATGCCACATATAAAACTTGAAAATAATGGCTAAAACCAACAATGATAAAATCTACTAAGGTGTGTATGGTGGTGTTGGTGATTATGATGATGATGTGTGATGAGTGGCATTTAGGATGCACAGTGTGAGAAATGCATTTGATTTGCATTGCATTGCATCCATGGCATATCATACGCTGCCGGTAAGGAATATTAGGGGGTTCCCCCGGTTGGCCCAGTGGGAGGGCGGCTCAGTGCACGAGCGTTCTTGTTGTTTCCCCTGTGACTCGGTGTGTGAGTCATGAAGCTGCCCATAGTTTGGTGACGAGGCACCCTATGTGGTTGGCCCAATGGGCGGGTGGCTCTATGATGAGCAAGTACCTCGGTGTCCGACGGGGCACGGCTCTCTCGATGTGTGTTCAGGAGGGGCCCGTAGCACTTTTGGCAGTTGAGGCCTTGTTGTTGATCCGTAAGTCACGGGGTGACTAGTGCTACAGATGGGTGATAGCGGTTTGGTACCAGTAAAAGATATTGTTGATATGCATGCATGCTTTGAGATATGTGTACACATTTTTCTACTACAGTAAGGGCATAGTAGCACACTTATGCTCGACCTACACTTGGTGTTTATTCCCACAGTCGAATCCACATTTATTGTCTATTCCATTGTGCATATGCATTAGCCATAAGAGCATCTGTGTATAGCATGGAGATATGCCAGAAGTTGATGATGATTGAGATTGTGGTATAGTGTTGATGAGATGGGCAATTGAATACCTAAAAGACCACATAAAACTTTATAAATGATATGAGTATAATAAAAAGAACTCGAATATGACGATATGTGTGTTATGGGGCATGATAATGTAAGACATATTTGTTTATGATTGATGATAATGATGATAGCCTATGGTGGCTGTGAGAAAAAACCTGAATGATCAATGTTGATGATGTTGGCCCATTGTGGCATTTTGATAGATGTGTATATGCCTGCTTTGCTATTACCTGGTTAATGAATATGAAATATGTATATGATGTTGAATTAAAAATTTATGATGATCATTGATGTGTTTAGCAAAGCATACATGATGTTGATATGCATATGCACATAATTTTAATTGTATTCATATCGTCATTTGAAATGTATAACTCACTCTCCCATGTGATCTACTTTTTAGTATTGATGTAGGGATGTCATGAGAAGAGAACATTGTTAAAGTAAAGCTTTGGTGAAGGTAAAATAGTCGTAATGGAATGCCTTGACCGACAACATTGTGAATTATTACATTATGAATAAATGTATATAAGATTGTTAAGAACTATTGATATTGATGGATGTATTGTGAATAATGTTGTGAGTGGTTAATATATTGACCATAAGAGTATTGGGATTCATACCTATTTGATGAATATAATGGTGTCGGTTATGTAGCCACTTTGGGAATGTATATGAGTTGAAGATATATGACTTTGAGGATGAATTGAATATGGTCGACTATGAATATTGGAGATGTAAGATGCATAACTATATAGATATGTATATACATATACCACAGGCATTGCATGTTCATGAGATTATGTGAAAAGATGATGGTTGTCTATTAGGCTTATGATATGCCGTTGTATGCCTTACTGAGCCTTTTTCCATATCTTCATATATGGGACTAGGCGTATGCCCGGTATACACATTTTTCTTCTGTTGTAAACTCTGTTATTTTGTGTACCGTTATGGGCAAACTATTTAACGATCCAGTTATAGATTATCAAATCTCACCCTTTGGTTTTTTGTGGTTCGAGTCTTGATATAGTCGTGGCGGTGTTTTGAAGTTATTTCGAACGCGAAAAATATATTCGTATTTTTATTGTTTAATTATTTAGATTACATCGGGATTCGAATCCAGAAAATCGGGGTGTTACACTACGTTTCTAGCCTCACATATCAGGCCCTGTTTTGCATAACTTTTGTTTCTGCATTATAAATGGTTTTTAGGCTTTAAAAATGTAATGTGGGAATGATTTTGAAGCTGTTTATAAAAAGTAAATACTTTGAATTGAAATGGATTTTTAATTAACTATTTTGCAAATTTTTTTTTAAAATTTTAATTATATAATTAAAAATAAATGTATAATCCTCTTTAAAAGTCAATAATGATAATCAATAGAAGTAAATCAACTGAAGATTAATATATATAATTTTTGATTTAAATATATAATTTCTCATTCAAATATATGATTTCTCTTAAAATTTAAGTAAACAAAGCTTTCCAATTACATTTTACAATAACAATACCCAAAAAAAAAGAGAGAGAAAACAACATTTTCTTAAATTTTTTTAAAAAGAAATGAGATTTCCCTCCATACATTCCATAAAAAGATGGCGGGAATTCAATTATTTCCCTAATCGCGCCAATCGTTCCAGAACCTTCCCCTATAAATGCCCTTTCCCTCTCCTCTTTAATTTCCTCGGTTCAATTTTCCCACAATTTCTCGAGAAATTTGAAACCCTTTAAAACCCTAATCCTCGCACGCCACCGTCAAACCCTCTCGACCAAGATGTTAGAACTTCGTTTGGTTCAAGGTTCCCTTCTGAAAAAGGTTCTGGAAGCCATCAAGGAACTCGTAACAGACGCGAACTTCGATTGCTCCTCAACCGGGTTCTCCCTCCAAGCCATGGATTCCAGCCATGTGGCACTCGTGGCTCTGCTCCTCCGATCGGAGGGTTTCGAACACTATCGCTGCGACCGCAACATTTCCATGGGCATGAACCTCAACAACATGGCTAAAATGCTAAAATGTGCTGGAAACGATGACATTATCACCATTAAAGCTGATGATGGAAGCGACACTGTCACTTTCATGTTTGAAAGCCCTAGTATGTTTCTTGCGCCCCCCAATAGTTCTTTTTTTCTTGATTTTTAATTATTGTCTATTTTTAACTTTTAGGGTTTTTGATTCAGTGTCCACATCTTCACTTTTTCAATAATTTCTGCCACATTCATATCTATGTCCAGTGTCTCTGTGCGTCTCCTTAGAATTGTTAATTTTACTTAGCTTTTGGAAGATATTTCACCGAAATTGGTAGTTGTTCTTACTAAATTCTCTTTACCTATGTATCGTTTGTAGATTACCTAATTGGTTTATGCTTCTCTTTCTCAGTTTTGTAGTGTTTTAGGGTTTGATGTTGTTTTATTCATGTAATTTGAATTGTAGCTCTGGTGGTTTGACTTGATGATTTGATATGTAGAGTTCATGTTGAAGTTTTGTGAAGTTGTGATGCTTATATTGTTTTTGGTTTGACATGTATTTTTTGGGGTTGTGTCTTAAAGCACAAGACAAGATATCTGATTTTGAGATGAAGCTCATGGATATTGATAGTGAGCACCTTGGGATTCCTGAGGCAGAGTACCATGCTATTGTTAGGATGCCCTCAACAGAGTTTGCTAGGATCTGCAAAGATCTCAGTAGTATTGGTGACACTGGTAATAATTTGCTAATCTGTTTAATTTGTTTTTTAATGATTGTTTCTTTATTTAAAAGTTGTGCTTGGAAATGCTGGAATTTTTTTTTGATGATTTTTGTAGTTGTCATTTCGGTGACTAAGGAGGGTGTAAAGTTTTCCACTAAAGGAGATATTGGAGCTGCAAACATAGTTTGTAGGCAGAATACGTCTGTGGATAAGGTGAGATGTGATTTAATTCTTATCCTGTTTCCAACCATTGACTTTTTTTGGTTTTTTTGATAAACTGTATCTTATATGTATGTTTTAACATAGTTGTATCTGTGGATTGTTATTTCAGCCTGAAGAAGCCACTGTTATAGAGATGAATGACCCTGTGTCCTTATCATTTGCATTGAGGTACATGAACTCATTCACAAAGGCAACGCCATTGTCCAGCACTGTCACCATTAGTCTCTCAAATGAGCTGCCAGTTGTGGTTGAATACAAGATTGCTGAGATGGGCTATGTCCGTTTCTATCTGGCTCCCAAGATAGAAGAGGAAGAGGAGGAGTCAAAGCCTCAAGCTTAATTTTTCTAGTAGATGTTGGGTTGGCATATTAGAATTTTAATTTGGTTTTACTTGCGTTCTATGTTTATACATCTATCAAGGATACCTTGACTAATTGGCAAACTATGGGTTTCATTAAGGTCTAATTGTTCGCTACCAACTTCTTTCCTTGAATATATTGTTTAGAGTGTGAAACAATGTTGAATTTTCCTTTGTTATTTTTTTAACTGAAGCATATTATTGATGTAGTATTGCATCTAAGCAGAAATCCAACAAAAGCTAGAATTGTGTTTTGTCGGCTCTTGTAAATTACCAAGTTATTTCCTTACTTTGTAGATGTTTGTTAAATGTTAAGCATACGAATTGTGATAGGATAGGTGTTAGAGTTCATCTAAATATAACCAATACTCCCAAATAGAGTCACCTGCCATGAATTCACCAAAGTTGCTTTGGCTTTTGTTAGATTTATAGGTCAAAATATCATACAAGCTAGAGTAAAAGGAATGATGAAATGTACGTTATAGATACAGTTCATTAAATTTCAAATAAATGCTATGCCCCTATATTTGCTCAGCAATTTGAGCTGATTCTCTTCACTTCTGATGATTGCTAAGGCAAATTAGAGAGTTTTTCATTGTTTGGTTAAACTGTCTAAATATGATCAACTTCTTGTCGTGGGTGAAACTTTTGATGAATTAAATGTTGAACTAGAAAGATGTAACAGAATATTTGCAAAATTCTAATTGTTGCATCAACTGGTTTGAAAGTGGATAAGAGGCAATGCGGATTTAATGTTGCAAAATTTCGTTAATGATTCCTAAGTATTTTAGTTACTCCGTTCCTTGGCTTCACTATATAGGATAACTCCAATAACTGTGAGAGAGTATCCTAACATCCCAGTGATTGATACAGGATTTCGAAATATCAAAACGGAGATAACAACCGCCACAGCTCCTTTTGCATTTCCTAGGACCTGGCATAATAATTAAGGTTCTAAGTTAACGATGCAAAGTATTTTAAAAAATAAAAAGCATTACCGAGTATCAGTAAATTATGTCATTATTAGACGAAAGAAATCAGTCACTATGTTTTATCCGCCTAAGCTAGAACTTGTTTGAAGTTGAAAATGCTAGGAATTTGGGATGATTCATCATGCAGATGGCTTACATAATTACATACATGGTCAATACTCCAAAAGAAAAAAGAAGTCTAAAACTACAAGGGGACTATTAAGATGAAAATCATACCTTAAGGAGTTTTCTTAATGTGCTCAAATTCCTAGTAGCATTGATGCAACATGAGTTTAGGCAGGAAGACCAAACAACATAAGATTGTAGTTGTCAATGTGAACAAATGATACTAACAAAAAGCTATGCGGTTCAAGATACTCCACACTAATATGTCATGGGAAGGCATTGAGTAAGGGTTTGGGTAGGAGATCTAGCCTCTTGAAAGAGCTTGTCCTCTGAATTTACTTTGTTTTCCTCTTTATTTTAAGAGTCTAAACACCATACTTTTCATCTGAAAACTAATTCTCAATGATAACAGCAGTTTGTGTTCAATTTCAACGTAACTGTTAGATTTCCTGCAACCTATCAGAGATTTTCAATAAGATCGTCATCAATTATCTCATGCTGTATAAACCGTGCAAGACTTTCGAGTTAATGGAACAAAAACAAATAGAGTACAGAGAGATAATCAGATATCATGTGAGCTCACTCTATGTTTATGCATCTTAATTAACATCAACAAACAGTTTTACAAGGCCTGTCTACAGTAGATTTATCTATTGTTCTCTTCAATCACAACATAATAAAAAACAATGAATAAAGTACCCAACATTTTGAAGAAACAATAGTTCCATCTACGACCATTCTTTGTATAGATAGGTGGTGTGGTTAATTCCTATGATTTCAACGAGGGGGAGAAATAGGGATGATTACCTGAAGTGTCAATGCACTGGTGTGCTTTGTGACTAAGAAATTGGTCAAATTGACAAAATACGCCATCGTTGAATTGAAGATAAGTAACCACAAAATATTTGAATCATCTCTAGCTAGTGCAATTGTAATTCCAATTACATCCTTCTCCATTACAATTGAAGCTGGAAGAAGGAATGCAACAGCCACTGGTGCCATGGACATAAGAAGGTTCATAGAATTGAGCTTTTCCCTGAGAAATCAAAGAAACCATTTCAGTACCAACCTGGCCAAAAATCTTAATACTATATTATGGATGGCATTCATTCAATCAGTAGTGTTCAAATACATTGGCAGGAAAGTTTTAGCAAATTACACGTCAGAAGACAACAAGACCCCCTGAAGCACTGTTTTCAGTGCCCTGGCTGCTGTAGCACCAACGCACATTATGAATCCAAATAGATGAAAACTTGGTTCTCCTTTCATCCATACAAGAGAAAAAGATAATTTGAAAATCAGTAGCAATAGCTTGTAACTCCAAACATAACCCCATTTTCATCTACATTAATGACATTCAGACCTAGCAAATCTAACATTTGAAAAAATCATCTCAAGTCTAGAGGCGATTTCATAAATTAGCAAGATAAAACTAATTCAGATAACATATCCATAAAGAAGATTCAAAGAAACAAAAAGGTCTCATCTAGTATCGAAGCAATAGAAAATACAGTGCTTGTTGGAGAATCAATTAAGTACAGTAATACATTGAAAATCAACTGTAGAAATTATCATAAAATATATGAAATTATAAAATAAATTATTAAGTTGTAAAATTCCTACTATTGAGTTGGACAATTGTACTTTACGAGGGAAAAATCCAAAAGAAAGAACTAGAATTGCATGCACAAGTATCCAATTCAAATGCTTCACAATTCCTTAACCATAGACAACAACACATACATCCAATTCAATGGTTTCCCACATGCACATTATTAATATCCACACAATTTGATTTGCAACCAATTTCAACACAATTTCTAATAAGAAATTTTTATTTTTAATTCCTTAAACCAATACACCAGTTATTAATAGTTAAAAATACAATTTTATACTCTAAAATGCATCCCAAATGGTTGACAAGACAAATTCAAAGTGATAAGATAGAGAAGTGATACCCCATTAGCAATAATAACACCGGTAACAACAGGGATTAGAGCGATGTAGGTGAGCCAACCCTCCCTCTTGTGGGTCATCAAATAGGCAAAAACCGCCGTGAAAAAAGGCCTGGTGGCGCCGATGGCCTGGTTGAACGACACGAGCAGGTAACGTAGGGAAATGTTGCCTCCCACCACCGACAAGCAGAATATGAGTCCCAATGATGATATCTTCACAAACTGCACCCTTGACCGCACTGTTTGCATTTTCACCACTTTGAGCCATGATATGGCAATGTAGCTAAGGATAGAACATGCTATCATGTGGCACAATGTAAGGAATATTGGGTACCTGAACCCATAGTTACCCAGAAGGAACTTGTTCAACAACAACACTCCTATGTTGGAAGCATACCAGAAACTTATCAAGCCCACTGTGTAGAGTTTTCCAGAAGCCTTCATTGTAATGTATTGAGTCAATGGTGGTCTGGGTTTTGTTAGAGAATGGTAATGGTGTGGAAAATATGAGAGGAAAAAAATTGAATTTTGGTGAGTTTGATGGATATAGAGAGGATTTTGACAATGTGGGAGGAATGGTCAGTGGATTTAGGAGGTGGGTTTTGGATTTTGGGGGAGAAGGAGAAGGATTGAGAGAGGGAGAAAGAAAGAAAATGGATGATACAGAGTGAGAAGCTCTGTGGAGATGAAGTGTTTGGTTGGAGAATGTTGTTACGTGAGTTCTAAAACATGAGGGGATATTATCAGTATACTATTATTAAATTTATTAAATAATTATAATATTTTTTGATTAATATATAGTTATAATACTGAATACGAAAATATAAAGAATATTATCTTTTGGAAGAATTTAAGAAATACAAACAAAGATAAGCCTTTTTTTGTTGTTTTAGCGGTTAAATTTGTTTATATCTACTAGTGTGGTGATATGAAACTGGCATGACATGATCTGCTTGCTTAATTACAATTTCTTTTGGCACATTGTTGAATTACAAATTTAAAGGAATGACAACACAACAATTTAGGGATTTAATTAGGGTAGGTGCGGGTAATATATTACCTGAACCCATATTTATCTTTATTAAATTTCGTGGGCATCTGAAATGTTTGGTATGCAGGGGGTAGTGTGACTACTTACTCAACCAGTGTTATATCTTTCATTCGGATATTACGCTGGTCCAATGGGGAATCAGGTATTACAAAACACTGACTCAATAGGAGTGCAATGTCTTTAACTTCGGTGTCTGGAATTCTCTTTGCTCTTGTTCTGGAACGGGTGGTGGTGGTATCTGCAAAGACTCTTTGAAACTTAAGTTAGTACAATTAACAATGCCAGAGCATTTAAAGTAATAAATGACTTACCTTGATCATCATAAATAATGGTATTTATAGCCTTTGTAGAGGTCTAACTCATTATTTGATGTGTGTCAGATGATCAAGCTAATTATATAGTCAAGTTGCAGCCTATGTGTAAAGGCTCTGACTTGCTTGTAGGCTTTTGACCAGTATCTATACAATCCATCTTAATCATATCGATCATGTTGAAAACCGGTTTAGGTATTGGACTTGTTGGATCTATGTCTTTTATTTTTACCTTTAACATGTTTATTATTTCTTGGTTTGATGACCGATATTGATGCCAGGCATTTACCCTCTAGCTTGTTCGAGTGATGATGTTGCTGTAATAAGTTATGTCCAATGTCAACTTATGCGTTTTAAGTCTATTATGTGGCTTTTTTGGTTGAGGTAGCAGTTTATGGCAACCTTTTCTAGAAATAATTCAAAAATAAAAGAATAAAAAATTTTAAATGTAAAAGAGAAGACACGTGGCATCCTTTCATAGGCGCGACGTTTGATCTCCTGAGATTCCTGAGCGCTTGAGTCATTTTACAACTCAACAACACGTCCTTTTGAATGTTATGGGCCGCGTTGCTTCATCTTCCATTGCGTCTCTTATATCCGTTTGGGTCGTGTTGTTCACCTTCCGGCCCGCTACCCCCAAAGCCTCTATAAATAGAGGACGATGGCCAAAATATCAACACTTGCTTTCGATGCTCTAGAGAAATTTTGCTCCTCTGGTGTACACTGTCTCTCATCTCGGCAATACCCTGGCCTGTACTAGAAAAACAACATGTGTAATCCTTGAATGTAGTCTATCAATCCAGGTCTTTTTTACTTTTCTTTTTAATTTATAGAAAATGACAAATCGGGATTTAGTGTGGAGATCCTCTCCAAGCCATCATTGTGACTGTCTGTGGAACCCAGTGCAAGCCACATGTTACACAAGCGGATATACGCACGTGGGATAGGAAAGGTCTAATGGAACCGACCTTGGCTACGCTTTGATCGGCTAATCTTAAGACCTTAGTGTCTTCAAGAGATGCGTTTTCTACGTCTTGTGAGTCAACCACGATTCGTTCTCCGTCACCGGGGTCATCTTCTCTGTATGAGATGGATTCAAGTGTAGTTCATTACTACGTCAATAATGTATATTTTTACTGGAGCTTTCATTTTTTGCAACATATAGTTCAAGAAATGGCCATAAAAGATGTGGTGCCCTAATTTCCCGAAACCTGAATCCTGATGCAATCCCAAATAATTAATGAAAATACGACTAAATGTTTCACAGTTAAAATCCCCATAAGTCAATCCCTTGCACCAAGATCCGAATTGAGGAAAACCAGAGGCCACAATTAAAAGAAAAGACAAAGAAATGGACCAGAAATCAAAAGCCCACAATGTATACACAACAATGTGCAAAATAGTAGAAAAAAGATATGTTTATACCAAACATCCATCCTTTCCTATATATGAAGATATAAGAAAAAATCCAAAGAGAACACAAGGAGCATGCCAAAGTTTGGTGAAAACATGTGCATTAGTTTAAGCAACTAAGTCGTAAAGCAAAGAGGTGTAATACGTTACCAAGAGGGATGCAAATGATTAAGAAACAACGCGAAAACAAAATTTTTGGGCAATTGGCAGTGTGATCCACGACCAGGCCATGGTTCTCACTACCTGCCAGGCCATAAAAACACATCCTATGGAAGAAGGTTCCACGGCCAGGTGGTCATTCTCACTAGGGCCATGGTTCTTTCTGCCAGAACCCAATTTTGGCATCATTTTTCCATGCTTTTGGGATCCCTACCTAATACACTTTTTAGGACCTTTTTGGCACACAAAAACCTACCAATACAAGGCATAAAAACATGGAAACAATCATAATCTCAAAGACTTTTATACCTCAAATCATTCATCATTTTAATCATCAAAATCATACTTAATTCATGCATTAACCATGAGTCACAAACCTAACAATCCAAGTCTCATCAAATCATGAGTTTTCCATCAAAATGGATATTCTTGCCATCTTATTGGCTATAAAATTCATATTGTTTAAATGTAATCATGGTCATATACAAAAGAATTGGCCATTGTACACACATGTATACTCAAAAGATTAGAGGTTCATGCACAAAATGAAATTAGGTCACTATCATCATTAATATCAACATCACCAAAATAATATACATTGTCATCCAAGGTATTCCATTACATCTATTTTACCTTTCGACCAAAATAACGATTTCCAAAGTGAAGTTCATCTTACCCATGCAACTCCTACATCACAATACTAAAAAGAGACAACATGGGAGAATGAGTATTACATTCGAAATGACGAATTTGAATACTTGTGATCATGTGTACACACATATAAATCACTTATGGCTTTGCAACATATGTATCAAGTCATATATTTTTCCATCAAGGATGATGGTCCAAAGTCAAACTTAGAAGGAGGGGTTGAATAAGTTTTAGACTCTTTTTGCAGAATTTGAAACTTTAAAGCACAAGCAATCAAAATTTTGATGCAGGTTTGTTAGAAGCAAGGAAAAGAGAGAATGAACACAAGAAATTTATACTAGTCCACTTCTAATGCAGAAGCTACGTCCAGTCCTTTCAAACTTGAAGGATTTCCACTATTTTAAAAACTCCTTTTACAATTTCAGCACCAGACCGTGTCATAAGTATTCTTGACTTTAGCCACTCCTTGCTTAAAACCGAAAGCATTCTTTCAAAAGCCTCTTCAGGCCAAAATTGTTTCCCATAGAAACTAAAGACTAGCAACACATATGACTTTTACATAAATACAGATTTGAAAGATAGATTGTGTTTATGAGAACTTAGTGTATGAGATGATATAAGTATGAGCAGATACACTAAGTAAGAAAGAAAAAGACCAAGGTCTATTAGATGTAGAACAACAAAGAAGGTCTTTACTTAAAGCTAAGAATGAAGAGAGTTTTGTAAACTGATTGCAAGATTTTCTTTGACTGACTCAGAAGTTCTCTACTTCAATTTTTAAATTTCTTCATAGTTATAAATCATTCAAAATGACCATTTGATAATCTGATGAATAATCATAGCCATTATAGATCCGTTAGTGAAGCTTTAGTTGTTGTAAGCATCGGACCTTAAGAATGTGATGAGAGAGCAAAAGGTTTGGTTTGAAGGTATCATCAAAGCTTGCACAAATATGGAGTTCCTTGAGATTTTAAGAGTAAAAGTCCTTCTGTTGGCTTTCTTCTTTCAATTAGAGCATGTAAAATATATACGATTGACCTTCTACAAGTATTCTAACACAAGAGTTGATTGTTATTAGCTTTTTTGAGTTGCATAGAGTAGCTACATTGGTTTCTTCATAAAGGAGCTTTAGCTACTTCACTGTTTTATCTTCTTTTCTTTTATGATGATAAGTGTAGTTTTTCTTTGATACGTACACAACTTAGAGAATCATCAAAATAAATTTTGACCGTTGGTTATTGTAAGCTTGAAGTAAAGTTCCTGTTACTTCAAACGTCTGAGGTTTAATTTGTACTACAAAGATCTGACCGTACTTCAATCAGATTCTTTTTAAGCAAAACTTAGAATTAGACTTTCCTTGAAATTTCTTGTATGTTATAAGTCAGACCTTTGTTTTTATGGACTCCCCTTTTTTATTTGTGATGGTTCAGAGTCTGACTTAGAAGGGGGTTGAATAAGTCACGAACTCTTTTCGTAGAATGAACCAAATTAAACACAGATAATTAGACTTATAAAAGCAGGAATGAGAGAGCAACACACGAGGTTTATACTAGTTCACTTCTAACACAAGCTACGTCCAGTCCCTTCAAACTTAAAGGATTTCCACTATTGTAAAAATCTCTTTTACAATAACAACTCTAGCCCAGTGCACCAAGTATTCTTGGCTCCAGCCACTTCTGGCTTAACCCCTACATTCTTTCAACAAGCCACTCTTGGCTCAACAATCCAAGTATTCTTACAAAAGCCTTTTCAGGCTAACAGTGTTTCCTACATAAAAGACTAAGACTAGTAACCCACCAGACTTTACAAAGTGAGTGAAAATAGGAGCATCTCACAGAAATTAGTGTTTCAGGATAAACAATGAAGAGTTGTATACTAAGTTGAAGGCACAAGATCAATGTCTGCTAGAGGCAGAACATATAAAGAAGATCTTTATCTTTTGAGAGACTTAAAGACTGATTGCAAAGAAAAGAAAGAAATGATCTTTTTACAAATGACTCTTGTAATTTTACTGCACTTTACATCAATCTTTTGAAGAGTATTTATAGGAAGCAAAATGGTAATTGTTGCTGCCTTTTGAATGGAGATATATCCGTTGGAAATCCTATGAAAGAGTTTTGCTTTGAGCTTTGAGAGGTATCAAACTTTTGTTGTTCCAGCAAGGTGTTTGAAGAGTCTGATACCTGGGTTCTTCTGTTCTTTCATGAAAATAGTTCCTTATGTAGTGTCGACAAATAAAGTTATTTACTTTGTGTTATTTGATTGGAACATAGAGAAAAATAGAGTCGTAATCCTCTGAAACTGAGCTGACACACATGCTAACTTATTCTAACTTTTTGTATATGCACAGAGGATTGTGTTGGGATCTTTGAGTACTTAGTTGGCCGCTCTGCTGTTTTTGTTTCTTGTTCTTTTTGGTGATAAGCACATTTGTCTTGATAAGTTCATGAGTTTCAAGGTATCTCTTGAATAGATTTAAGAATGTTGAGGTTTGGTCTTTGGTGTAACGTTCTTCTCTTGTTTATTTAAGGATGCCCAAAAGTATGATTCCTTATATTCATCAGAATAAGGGACTGAGCGCATTTGTATCAGACTTTTTAAGGTCTATGATAGTGTTGTTTGTTAGATCAGACTTTTGTTGATAATAACCCCCCTATGTTTTGCAACCTTGTGGTTCCTAAAAAACTTAGACAAATAGGATAAATTATGTGGCGTCCCTCAGTCTTATATAAGTAATTATAATAGATGTGACATAATAATTATGAGGATAAATTTTTCATGTTTTAAAGTTCATCACCTTGCCTAAGAGACATCACGAATTTAAAGAAAATCATTTAACATCGTGCTCTAGACCTTTAATTAGTCACATTTCCCATATATGAAGATATGAGAAGCGACATGAGAAAAGTTCATTTTTAGTCTTAGAAATAGTGAGACATGTCATAAATATCACCTATTAGTCCCAAATTAAAAACCATAAAAAGTTGGGTTCAAATCCCTCTAAAATTTGAGTTTTTTCACAGTAGTGGGTTTGATATTTTACATCTAATGAGTGCTAGAAAACTTCAGTTAGGATAAGACCAATTTCTACAGATCCCTAACACAATCATCTACAACTTTCATGAAGAAGTCAAAGGCTGAAAATGTTATTAAGATACCCAAAAGAGCCAAAAACAACAAGGGAAAAAAGCAACAGTTAAAAAATTCTGACAGTGGCCATTCCACTGGCCGTGGGAAATTCCCACTGGCCGTGGAATCCACTGTCTGGACCACCAAAATTCCCATTTTTTCCATGTTTTGAGGCAGAATGATCCACTAGCCGTGGATCTCACCGTTGTAGGCACCATTCTGCAACTTTTTGACCCTTAAGTTTTTGCCAACTTTGGGATCCCTTTTCACTAGGCTATTCAACTCCAATTTGCATGAAATTTTATAGACAACTTACCTACCCTAATATCAATTATATGGTAAAGTTTCAAGCCCAATTTCCATCCCAATCAAAATCTAAGCTATAAGGTAGTTTTATGCATATTTTGGACCTTTTACATGACATACCAAAATGCATCTGGCTAAGTTTTGGTCTAAGCTCTCTATGGACCTATACTCACATATATAAATGTGACTTGCTCTAACAAGTCTCATCCAATAACTCATTTTATATATCAAGATATGCTCTTGTGGCAATTCATGCCCCTTCTTGGCTAAACCAAGCATGCCAAATTGCAAAGTAAGCCTCTTTGGCCACAACCAACGATACACATAAGTCATAAACATACAATGAGTTATGAGTGACCCCTATTTAAGGTCCTAGACATTCCATAGGAATATGGCCTATCCACTTCTTAATATTGATACACATTGGCATTTCAAACAACATAATTACTCCCACATGCCTCATAAGAGGTTGTAATTCATGAATAACATCATCCATCCATCATATTGGCATTTGTCAAGTATTACAATTGTCAATGCATGTTGTTAAGGTCACAATCGAAAATTAGCCATACAACACAAGGGTCTAATTTTCACAAATGACCTACAAAATGAATATCCACCATCCAAATACATGAAGAGCATATATCAACACCATATGCTATACAAAATTAATGGTTGCCGGCCAAGGCACTTCCTATCCAACTAATTTACCTTCATCATCAAAACATATACACTTCCAAAACAGGTATGTCTCACCCTATGCATACCCTGCATCATAAGGCTAAAAATATACAACATGGGAGAGTGAGTTATAGATTCCAAAGGACGAATATGAATACATTTATGATTATGTGCATATGCATTCAATGACATGTATACTTTCCATCAACATATCAATCATCATCATAGTCACATCATCTCATCAACATACGTATGCCTTAATCATCTTTGTGATTCATAGCAAAGTATGTGAGCATACATACATCCATGCCCCTCATCATATTGGGCTATCACACATATCATCACCATACATAAAGTTATTTCTTTGTATTCATACTCTATATGTTGTCTTTAGGTATTCTTTCACCCAATCTTAACCATCATCATATCTCACCACCTTTGGCATATCTCCTTGCTATATGCAAATGCTCTTAGGCTAATGCACATGCACAACAGAGTTAATATCAATTGCAAATTTGATTGTAGGAAAATAAACACCAATTTATGGGTTCAAGCATGGATTCATAACCATACCCTTATTGCAGTAGTAAAATATATACACTTATCATCAATTTACATGCATATCACTATATTTTACTGGTACCAAACCACATCGCCCATCTTGCAACACCTGGCCATTTTCACCATGACCGTAGTAAATACCATAATCAACATAAAGGTGTTGCGGGCTAACCATGATTCATACCATGGCAGCTATGATCCAAAGGACCACCGGGGACCCTTGCTCCTCAAAGAGCCACCCCCACAGGGTCAACTACATGCAGCTCCCCATAGCTATACATGGGCAGCTTTGTGACTTACACACTGAGTCACTAGGAAAACAACAATATCGCTCGTGTATAGAGCTGCCCTTCCACTGGGCCAACTGGAGAAACCCCTAACATTCCATCAGCGGCAGCTATGCAATATGCCGTGGATATAATGCAAATGCAAATTATACGCATTCTCGCAACTATACATCCTATCATGCCGCTCATCAATCATCACCATCACCAATATCACCACACAATTCTTAGTGGATTTTATTATCATTGGTTATTGCCATTGTTTCAAGTTTTAAATGTGGCATTCACAATATTTCTCATCAACACAATCTCATACATACAAGTCAATACTTGCATTAATCACAATGGTATCACAATCATCAACTACATTCATCAATTGTTCATCAACACTGAAGGTATGCTAATCATCCATATTCATTCTCATTCATCATCAATAATGGTCATTCCACATTCATGGTGAATATAACACAACCACATCACATCAAGGCAAAACACTTGCCAAGCAAATAACATCACCATATAGCATACCATAAATTCCAAATGCACAACACACATTGCCAAGCACAATTAACATCATCAAGTTCAACATCTTAATTTATCATCACAACATATGCAAGGCAAACATGTATATTGTCACATATGATAATCAACCAATACTCAATTCATGCATTTAGAGTATAAAACTTTTATCCTACCTCAAGAGAAGAATTCCAAGCGATACGACATTCCCGCCTCGTCGTTCGGAAAAGGTCCTACATTTCATAAAGTACCACATTAATATTTTCTACTCAAGATCACCAAGATTTACATATTCTAATTTAATACTTGGTGCATTCAACATTTTCATTATCAAACCATTTTCCATTTCCTTAATTTCACCACAACTACCATGGGTTTGGTGTTCATGTTTATTATCATGCATTTATGACTCTACCCATCAAAGGGTTCATACACCAATGGCAATCAATCACCATTAATGGCCATCCACCCTTATCAATGCTATCCACCATCATCAATAACTATTCTCCTAACACATTTACTCATACCCATCATTCGAATATCATACATTTCCTCTCAAAATATATTCTCCAATCAACATTCATCATTTTCCCCAATTTTCTAAAGTTAGGGTTTCACCATAAACCCAACAACATTATTAATACACATCAATATCCATCATCTTCCAACATAAATTTCATGCACCCCATTAAAGGCTCATAAAAGCTTGCATTTAAGCCACCCACCTTAGGGTTTCCATATTAATTGATTCTCCCAACAACCCACATGCATTAAATACTCACCCAATCACCAAAAATCCACAACCTAGGGTACAAACTCTTGAAAGTGATGAGGAACTTACCTTAAGTCAAGAGAAGAGTGAATTTCCAAGAGAGTGGAAGAGGGTGACAAAATTGAGGGAAAAAGAGGAGAGGGCTTCAAGCTTCAAGCTCTTCCTTTTTGCCAATAAAAAATGAAAATGGGAGAGGTAGATGGGCACATCACTTTGCTTAGGTTTAGAGGGGAAGAAGATGAAGAGTGAATGAGAAAGTTAGAAGAAAATAGTGTTTTCCCTTTAGAAAGCAAAAGCTAATCTGAGAGTGAAGAGAAGAGAGTGGTTTTGTGTTTTATTTTTAATCCTTTCATTAAACTCTACCATTTTATAACATACAGAGTCTTTGTTTGGGCTCAATACTTTGTCCAAAAATTATTCCGAATCTAGATTCGGATTCACAATAATATTCTTAACAGTCCCGACCAACAGTACCTTAATCGGAGATACTTGGTCTGATACCCATATTTTATTCGGGTATAATTTCAGCTCTTAAAGCCACAATAAATTATGAATAATCCTCATAAATCCCAATTTATTTATTTCAACATTTTTTGGACATTTATTAACCCACATGTAATTATTTAATATTTATTCCCCTCACTTAATCATTTATATAAAATTTGGGATGTTACAAATTACTTGAGAGTAGGCTTTATTTGACGAACCATTGATGTTTGTTATCAACAAATACCGGGTTTGAAGATAGCATGTAATTTTGAGGTTTGATCAAGTAATGACTTATTGTTTCTTTTCAAATTATACTTTTCTTCAATAATCTTCCCCTATTTGTTGATTGCAAACATCAAGTATTTTTCATATATGAAGTCTATTAACAAATCAGTAATGGTTATGTAAAACATTAGAGCAAATATATTTTGGATGTTCTTTAAATTTTTAGACAGTTAAAATTTTTCAATATGTTAAACAAAACTTGCAATTTTTACAACAAAGATCAGAGCTTAAAAGCCATTTACTGATTAACTTAAATTAAGATATATTAGCAATCATATATATTAGAGCAGATAAAATAGAACAAAGCATTCTTCATTGAAAAAATATACAAGAAACTTATCAACACCCAACTCAAACAAAAGACTTCAAGCATATCTCCCCCTTTTGATATCAACAAAAGAGGGGCATCATTGAGAACTTAATAATAAGTCTCGGGTGAGAGAAGAGCTGAAAAGAGGAAATGCTGCAGATGAGATAAAAATAAAATAACGAGTTTGAATGACGAAAATAAAAGGGGAATTAAAACAAATGACAGAAGGACGATAGAGAAAAAGAGGGTTTTTAGGAAAGAAGTTAAAAGAGAAAGATCCTTCTTCTTGAAAGGTCCATAGGTAATGGGAGTAAAGAAGATGTTGTGAAGGTTAGCTGCAGGGAGCTGTCGAGGTCTGAGAGGACCCTTGTAGTAAGGCTTATACTTAGGAGGCATGGGCCTTTTCAATCTTCTCGTGTTTATCCATGTCTCCTAAAACTATTGTCTATCTAGACAAATCAAGATCTTTTTCCATGGAGTTGTAATGGGTTTGTTCTTTAGGGGAGCAGAGTCAAGAGTAACAACTCCAAATCTTAAATCTCTAGCAACAGAGACCTATTCAGCATCAGAACCTAATGTATGGCAATGTCATCTAGTGATAGGAGTTTAGGGTGGGATAATAATCTTTCTATGGGCAAAGAAAGGATAAATCTAGGTGCAATGGGTAAGATACAGAGTCTGTAGCTATCAAAATTTGGATCACTAACAATGGCTAGGTTATGGGTTTCTGTAGCTGGGGTATGATGGGTCAAGGATGGGTTTGTAAAAAGTAAAGGTGGGTAAACCAGGTTGGGCAATGACTAGAGGGGGTTGTTGACAGGGAAGGCCAACAGTGGGGGGTTAAGGAAGGGGAACAATAACAAGACAAGGGTTAGGTAAGGTCTAGTTCAGAGATAGGGGAGGGATAACAAATATGGGAATAGGTTGTGGAATCTGTGAAGAGATAGAGATCGCAGGAGAGATAGGGTAAAAGTTGCTTACTAAATCAGACCTTTCCTTTTTAGAAGATAACCTAGAGATAGCTGATGGGTCTAAACACTTCCTTTTAAGAGAGGCTCTGAAGCTGGCTTCATCACTCTAGTACTGTCTAACCAGTTCATAGAAGTGATTCATCCAATCTATATGATTCCACTTCTTCATATCATATGTAGGGAATTTCTTTAGATACCCAGAAATGAAGGATACATAGTTAGTGAAGCTTGGATATCCTTCACACTTCATGAGTTCATCATGATGTGTCTTCATCAAGGTCTGATAGTTAGTCTTCATTTCATTGACCTTCCTCATCCATTTGGTTCCAAACCTTCCATGCACAGATACCTCATGATACAGGTTGGTGTAGATATTGATGAATTTCTGACATATGCTAGTTGAGGTTTGTTGCTGTTGTGGTGTTTTCTTTTGCATCTGTGAGGTCTGTTGTGACGAGGATACTTTTTGAGGGGTTACCTAAAGACCTTGCAGAACTTGTCACTGAGGGGTTGTCTGAGGGGTCTACTGAGGTTGAGGTTGTTGAACTTGAGAAACATGTTTCTTCTTCTTCTGAAGTTGATTTAAGGTCAAATCATTATCAGAGTCTAAAGACTACGCTTATTCCTTGGGATCAGACTTCTTTGCTGGTGGAGATGAATTAGGGATGACTCTGAAAGGCTTTACTTCAAGAGCTGAATCTGAACTCTCATCAGAGAAGTCCAGAACCATATCTCTAGCTTTCTTGGCAGCATATTTCATTCTTCCGCTTTTCTTCTTCTTCTTCTTCTTCTTCTTCTTCTTCTTCTTCTTCTTCTTCTTCTTCTTCTTCTTCTTCTTCTTCTTCTTGGGGTTTGCTTTAACAAGGGAGCTTTCAGTCTTTTGCTTTCTCACTTCAGCAAGAGCAGACTTTTTCTTCTTAACAAGTGAAGGAGAAGTATTTTCCACCAATTGATCAAATAATGGTGAGAAGGCTGGCAGCTTGCTCACCAGGGAGAATGGCTCTACCACGTCTGGCATTGTTTGAGTTTACAGATTATCTAGGGCAAAGACCTTCATCAGCACTCCTGGATAAGGTATTTTGTTCTGATTCTTTCTAACTGATAAGATTAGATACGTCATAATGATGTTTGGGAGGTTGAGCTTCTTCTTCAGCAGCATGAGATACATGTAGAATCTATTCAGCTTTGTGATAGTGTCCTTAGCACTCTTACAAGGGCAGAACACCTGCTTCATCACCAGCTAAAGCATCTTCACTTTTGGAAGGAGATTTCTTGAAACAACTTTGGCTAGGTGAGCAAACCCGTAGAGTGCCTTGTTTATCTCTAGACCTGATAGACATTCATATTCAAAATTTTTTGTACACACTTCTCCTATTGTTGGATATCCAGTCATAGTAGCCACAACATCTTTAGAAATTTCAACCGTCTTCCTTTTCAGTTTTCCCAGCACAATGCATTTTGATTTGTCTATAGTAACAGTCTTCCAAAATTCTAGAATCAAGGAAAGAGAGTATGGTTCTCTATCCGTACAGAAATTGGTCTAACCAACTCCGTTAAGCTCCTCAGTGATGTCCCTTCCTTCTATTTTATGTTGCTCAAGGTGGAAATAGGAGGACTCTAGAATGTGTGACACGTTGAATGCCATTACAGATGCTCGAGAGAGAAGAAGGGTTTTAGGTTTTTTTAAAAAGAGGTTTTTCAAGAGAGAAAGATGAAAAGGTTTTAGAAAAAGGTGGAAATGTAAATGAAAGGTCAAATATTTAAAAAGTAAAAACTGACCACTAATGAGGAGAGAGAACTCACATTTAGATGGCAGTTACACAAAAGGCAATAACTGCTGCCATGTTGTACGTTTTAAAATAAAAGGCAATAAAAATATGAAATGTTTTGATAGTTAACACGAATCCCAAAAGACTTAGTCATTTTTTCTCAAAAATACGTAAAAGTGAGTGTGGGTTCAGACATGTGACACCCCAAAAATAGAGGTAAATTTTTCACGATTTTATTATTATTAATCTATGAAACATGTGAGTGGTGAAGCCATTTATCAATTACCCTGGATCTATCAGAGACCTATCTCATATATGAAGATATGAGAAGGTAAGTTAAAGAAATTAACTCTTAAGAAATCCATAATTAATAATAGCGGAAGTATCTTTAGTAAAATAATATTATGGAGTTAAATTCTTAAGAGATCACTCATTTGAAATTAAGAAGCCAAGGTTATCCCAAAGTGTTCATAAAGTAGGATGGAATCATGGATTAATATGAAGAAAAAGGAAATAACATGTTTAAAGCATTTTGGGAGAATCAGGTCCCCCTCGCTCAAGCGAAATCCCAATTCGCTTGAGCGAGCTTCGTATAGCACGCTTAGGCGAATCATAAAATGCTGAGCGAAAGAAGAAAATGAAGATTCAGGGGTCACTTCGCTCAAGCGAACCCCAACTCGCTTGAGCGAGTATTGCTATACTCGCTTGGGCGAAGCCAGCGAGCGTAAGGCGAAAAACGCCCAGAACCCACTCCACGCTCACTTGCTCGGGCGAAACCATCCCCGCCTAAGTGAGATTACTCCCGAGAGCAAAACCTGAGACCAAAACCCTCTCGCTTGGGCGAATCCCCAGCTCGCCTGAGCGAACACCAACCAAAATCCAAACTCTGATTCTAATGTAATTTCGCTTGGGTGACTTGCACATCCGCTTGAGCGAAAATGGAATAATGGCCCAACACTGATGCTGGGACGATCTCGCTTGAGCGAGTCCCATTCTCGCCTAAGCGAGAATCATCCAGAATCTGAAAATTGATACAGGGGCATTCTCGCTTGAGCGAGAAGCCCTCTCGCCTGAGCGAGTTTGACAGAAAAACAGGGGAAATGCAGAAATCACCCAACTCTCTACACCAAAACTCATTCTAATCAATTTTACTCAATTTCAACACTTCATACTTATTATATTACATGTTTAAAACTTGTTTAAATTGATCTTACCTGTAAATTTTCCATTACCACTCATTTAAGGTATAAAGATCAACTTAATCATCCTTATGTTTCACACAGTTTATATTCCAAATATAACTTCATTTATTCATCAAGTTTTCAGAGAGTTTTATCAGTCAATCATTCTTAAGGTCATGATTGAAAATGAGTCATAGACAAGGATCTCATTTTCTTCCATGACCTACCAACAACATCATTGTAAATATATAAGTAGATCCATCATTCATACAATTATCCCTTCTAAATCCAAACTACACCAACCGTATATTGTACTATATACATTATATCCATCCCACACATCTAGGTAAACCAAAATATTGCCGGCCAAGGCATTCTTTACCAAAAAGGGGCCTCCTTCACACTCCTCCTCCACAACAGCTCCAAAGCAATACCTACAACACAGGAGCTAAAAAGATATACCACAGGGAGAGTGAGTATACTTTCTCAATGATGAAAATCCAATAAATAGAATAATATATGCATGAATGCAATACAACTATCTCCTTTCCAAGAGGAGTTTATTTAATGTCAATCAATCAATCAACAATTTTTCATTCCAATACAATTATTCCCTGATTCTCTCAGAATTATATCAATCAATTCACCATCACAATTTAGTAATTAAAAAGGGAGTTTCCATTCATATCTCATCATCAAGGTATCACACTATACCATGCTTTCAAACTGATGCACATGCTAATGTCATGAAAATGCATATGCACGGATCCGATTTCATTTCCTCGGGTGATCGCAACCACCATATCATATACTCATTCTCAATGGTTTCCCGCCTCGCAAGGGGTACTCCCTCTGGCAACCTCGCAAGGTGCTTCTCGTGATCGCAACCACGTTCAATATTTCATATAGGTTTCCCTCCTCGCAAGGGGTACTCCCGCCTCATGATCGCAACCATGGGCATTCAATCTCATTGGTCCCACAGGGCCTTTCATTTCAATACCAGGTGATCGCAACCACCGGTCTAATAATCATAGGAACTCGCAAGCCCTTTTTCATTTCCATCATCAAGTGATCGCAACCACTTATCAACATCATCATGATATGCATGTCATGCCATGTATACAAAAATGCTCATACATGTCTCAAGCTCATTTAGATTATCTTACCCTCTCATCTGGGGTATATTCATTTTCAACCACACAATTTCCCACCAATTCATACACAAGTGTCAATTCTCGTATCCAAGAAACATTCCAACCAAAGATTTTAGGCACTTATCATGTCTTATATGAAATCAATAATACATCAACGCATAATAAGCCATTCATAGCCTCTTTTAGGCTTCATCATATAAACACTTATTTTAAACACCATACACAATTCTCATCATCATACACAATTCATTTCATTTACATATAATATCACCTTTATTTAAGAAAACATGTCATACTACATTAATACATACATTATCATCCCAATTTTCATGCATTTAGAAAATACACCCCTCTCCTACCTCAAGAGAAGTAGACCTCTGGGGTTGATGTTCCTGCTTCACCAATATTACCAAGCCCTACACCAATCATTTATAGGGCCACATCAATTATTTATTCAAACACCAATTCAATATATATATATATATATACATAGGTGTACACATGATTCTTATCATGTGAAAACTATTTACCAATTTCATTCGTTTGCCTACTTAGGCTTCGGGAATTCCTTTCCTTAAATTACAATCCCTTAGTATTAAAGGCTACAACCTAATTATTAGGTTATTCTATCTAGTAAGATCTCCACCAACACCTTGGTGAGTTTCCCACCTATTATGACTTCAAATCAACTGTATCATCATTTAATGTATCCACCACATCACTTATAATATTCTTCCCATCAACAAATGTTAACTTTTTCAATAAATGTTATCCTTTTCAATATTTTACTTTTCCTCCTAAAATTCAAGTTTAAGGTTTTCACCAACCCACCAACCTTCATAAATGCTCATATACCTCCTTCTTTTACCACCATAGTTATAACTACCTCATTAATCACTCATAAGCTTGTATTTATGTCAACTTATCTTTAGATTTCCACTTTTGAACTTTCCTCAACATTTCTCATACATTTATTGTGTTCTAACACCAAAACTTCAACTAATCTTTAACTTTATACTTATATACATGGAAAATGGTCATAATCTTACCTCAAGAGAAGAAAAGAGTGAGTTTGCAAAAGATAAAGAGGTTCACACGAATTTGAGGAGGAAGGAGGAGGAAATACTTTAGTTTCCAAGCTTTCTTGAAGTCTCTAAAGGTTATTAATGGAGAAAGAAGAGATATCTCCTTTTAATTTAGAATTCAAAAGCAAGAGGAAGGTGAATTATGAAGAAGAAAAAGAGATATGAAGAAGAAGATAAGAAGAAGAGTGTCTACGTGAGGGAGAAAGAGTGAAACCGCCTTTTGAATGGGAAAAATGGGAATTTAATATTTAAATTATTAATCCTTCATTAACTCTTCCATTTTTAAACAAACAGGTTCACCGTTCAGGCCCAAAACATATTCTAAAAATTATTCCGAATATAAATTCAGAATCCCAATAACATTATCTACGGCCCTGACCAACGGCATCTCAATTGGAGATACTTGGTCCGACACCTATATTTTATCTGGGTCAGTTTTCAGCTCATCTGACCACCATAATTCACCAGCAGTTTCAAAAGGCCTTGTTTAAGTCATTTCAAGAATTTTAGAATATTTATTAGCCCAAAGTTAATTATCCAACATTTATTTTCCTATATCTTCCCATTTTAAAAAATTTAGGGTGTTACAAGACACATCAAGCATCAAACATTAAATGCATCAGACTTTTCATGCTTTAGACATATCATGCATCAGACTTTTCATGCTTCAGACATATCATGCATCAGACTTTCATGCTTTAGACATATCACACATCAGACTTTTCATGTTATATTTCTTAAGTTTAGATTATGCTTAATAAAAGCAAACCTCGCCTTAGCTAGAGGCTTTGTAAAGATGTCTTCCCATTGATGATTTATATCCACAAACTTCATGTCCAGAATTCCTTTTTACACATAATCTATGATAAAGTGGTATTTAACTTCTTTGTGTTTAGCTTTGGAATGTTGTATGGGGTTCTTTGAAAGATTTATTGCATTTGTATTATCATAGTATACAGGAATCTCTCCTTCTTTGGTTGAGTAATCTTTAAGCTGATATTTTATCCAAAGAAGTTGAGAACAATAGCCTACTGTAGACATGTACTTAGCTTCTGTTGTTAAGAGTGCAATAGAATTATGCTTTTTGCTTCCCCATGATATCATACATTTCCCTAAAAAGTGGCATCCTTCACTTGTACTTTTTCTATCTACTCTATCACCTGTAAAATCTGCATCACAGAATCCAGATAGGGAAAATGAGTCTATTCTTTTGTAGAATAACCCAAAATTAGTTGCACCTATAAGATATCTTAGAATCCTCTTCACAGCAGATAAGTGTGATTCTTTAGGTTCTGACTGATATCTTGCACATATGTAAACACTGAACATTATATTTGGCCTTCTAGATGTTAGATACAGAAGTGAACCTAACATTCCTCTATATAAGGTCTGATCCACTGATGTACCAGAATCATCTTTATTAATTATGTAGTTAGGATGCATAAGAGTGCTCATGGGCTTGGCATCAACCAACTTTTTAAGCAACTCCTTAGTATACTTCTGCTGATGGATAAAAATACCATCATTGGTCTGTTTAATTTGCAAGCCTAGGAAAAATTTAAGTTCTCCCATTATACTCATTTCAAATTCTGCTTGCATCATTTCAAAAAATTCTTTACATAGACCACCATCAGTAGCACCAAAAATAATGTCATCCATATAGATCTACATAATAATAAAGTTCTTTCTAGAGCTTTTTCTAAATAGGGTTGTATCAACTTTTCCTCTAGTAAAGCCTTTTCAAATTAAAAAGGTACTGAGTCTGTCGTACCAAGCTCTTGAAGCTTGTTTCAGACCATACAATGCTTTACTAAGTTTGAAAACATGATTTAGAAAAGATACATCCTTAAAACCAGGAGGTTGTTTTACATAAAATTCTTCTTCAATAAACCCATATAGAAAAGCATTCTTAACATCCATCTGATATAATGTGATGCCTTTAAATGCTGTAAATGCAAGAAGTATCTTGATAGCCTCTAGTTTGGCTACAGAGGTAAAGGTTTCAGTGAAGTTTATACCTTCTTGCTTATTATAGCCTTGCGCCACAAGTCTGGCTTTATTTTTAATTACCTTCCCATCTTCATTAAGATTGTTCTTGTAGACCTATTTGGTGCCTATGATGCTTTTGTTTTTGGGTCTTGGATTCAAACTAGTTGAGTTCTTCTTGCATAGCAATGATCTACTCAGTGTCTTCTAGAGCTTCTACAACAGAATTGGGTTCCAATTTTAAAAGTAGTGTAATAGAGGACTAGTTTAGAAGCTTGGATCTGGTTTTAATCCCAACAGCTTGATCTCCAATAATGAGGTCTGAAGGATGGTAAGCCTTAAACTTCCAATCTCTTCTCTTTCTGGTTCTATTTTTGACTGATTTTGATCAAGCTCTTTCTCTTTATTTTCATTAGATTCAGATTGAGCAGGGTCTTTTCTTGCTTTTCTGGTTTATCCTTCTATGGTAGTGTACCTGCATCATCAGCATCTAGATCTGCCAGTCTCTTGTTAGTCTTTTATAGATCATCAAACCTTATATGCATTGATTCCTCAATAGTCTGAATTCTAGAGTTAATAACTCTGTAAGATTTTGATGAGATTGAATATCCCATGAATATTCCTTTATCACTTTTGGAATCAAATTTTCCAAGATGATCCCTATTGTTAAGTATATAACAGATACAACCGAAAGGGTGAAAATATAAGATATTAGATTTCCCCCTTTCCACAATTCATAAGGAGTCTTATTAGGTCTGATAAGAATTCTGTTTTGGATATAACAAGAAGTACTCACAGCTTTTGCCCATAAATATTTTGGAAGATTATTTTCATAAAGCATTGTTTTGGCCATTTCCTATAGAGATCTATTTCTCCTTTCCATAACACCATTTTGTTGAGGTATTCTTGGAGAAGAAAAACTAAGTAATACTTGACTCATTGCGGAATTTTGCAAAAATATTGTTTTCAAATTCTCTGCCATGATCACTTCTTATTGTACCAATACATAATTCTTTCTCATTCTGGATTTTCTTCCAGAAAATCTTGAATACTTTTACAAACTCATCCTTGTGAGTTAGGAAGTATACCCATGTCATTCTTATGTAATCATCGACAATGACAAATCTATATTTCTTTCCTGCTAGACTTTGCACCTGAGATAGACCAAATAGATCTAAATGTAACAGTTCTAAAGGTCTGACAGTGGAAACAACATTCTTGTTTTCAAAAGATGTTTTATACTATTTCCCTTTCTGGCAGGCTTCACAAGGCAAGGAATTGTTGAAAGAAATCTTTGGTGGCCCCTTAAAAAGATCTTTTTTGTGAAGTTTTAAAATATTTTTAGACTTGCATGTCTAAGCTTTTTATGCCAGATCCATCTTTCTCTAGAGTTTGAAAATAGACATGTTACATTCTGATCATTTAGATCATTCAAGTCAACCTTGTGTAGGTTGTGATGTCTGTTTGCATTGAAGAGTATGGTTCTATTATGGTTAATGATGGTACATTTATCTTTATCAAAAAAAACTTTGTACCCACTGTCATAAAATTGATTAATGCTCAGTGGGTTATGTATCAGTCCTTCAACTAAAAACACATTTTTAATAATAGGTGAAGGAATTTTACTAACTCTTCCAGACCCTATGATTCTTTTAGTCTGGTTGCCTCCAAAGGTAATAGTTCCATCTTTAAACTGTTCTAGGTCTAGGAACATAGACCTTCTTTCTGTCATGTGATATGAGCATCCACTGTCCAGATACTAGTGTAGAGGCTTTGTCTTTGTTTTTAAGCACATCTACAATTGGAATGATTAATGTCTTTGGTACCCATATCTTTTTGGGTCCGGCATTGTTAGCTATTCTCTTATTTCTTCTTTTTCTTTTTCTACAATCATTGATTAAGTGACCATGCTTCTTGTAATAAATACATTTGACATGTTTTTGATTCTTTGAAGTGAATGGAGGAGATGAAACTTGCTTGAAATCATTATCCTCTACATATCCTAGACCTGGCCTTTTAAGATTGCCATGGGAATTTCCTAATAGCATGTTTAAATTTTCAGTACTATTGACAAACTTGCTCAGGTATGAGCTAAGAGAGCTAACTTGCTTTTGTAGATTAATGATTTCTTCACTTTGAGATACAACAGACCTTAGATTTTTCAAAATCTGTTTTCAAAATAGCATTTTCTTTTTTGAGTCTGCTTAACTCTTCTAAGTGTATCCTTTCATTTTCTTCCATTTCTTTCAAAGTATTTTGTTAAAATTTTCTTCTTTTAGTTTTGAAATTTGATTTTCAAAATCAATAATCATGTCAACATGCTTTAATTTCAGCTTTTTGAAGTTTTTCAAAAGCTTAGAGAAATCATTAAACAATAAATCATAATTTTGTTTGAGTTCAAAATAACTTACATCTTTAGAGTTAGATTTCTCATTTGCCATTAGACAGATATGAGATAATTCTGTTTCCTCATTAGACTCCTCTAAACTGGATGACCTTTTATCATCCCATGTGATCAAACTTTTCTGCCTTTTAGGAAATCTTTTCTTATCTCTTTTATCCTTTTTGTCTTTGTTTAAAAGTGGACATTCTACTTTCATATGCCCTGGTTTCCTACAGTTAAAACATTATACAACAGATTTGTCAGACTTAAACCTGAATTGATTTTTACCTTTGTAATCCTTCTTTTGAAATTTGTCAAGTCTGAATTTCTTCTTCTTTAACAACCCATGAAATCTCTTAGTTACGAGAGCTGATTCCTTATCTGTATCAGCTTTTGAATTATCAGAGTTTGGATCAGAACTTGTGGATTCTTATGCTTTTAGCGCTTTGGATTTCCTTCCTGACTCATCAAACTTCAATGTAGTGCTTTTGGAAGAGGAGGGTTTGCTGACTTGCTTCTGCTTTACCTTCAGTTTATGCACTCTAAGTACTCCAAGTAATTCATCTAAGGAGAAGGTAATCAAATCCTTAGCTTCTTCTAGAGTTGAGCATTTGGCATTAAACCTTTTTGGTAAGCTTCCAAGGAGCTTTACATTGATATCTTCTATAGAGGGTGTGGTTCCAAGAGCTTTGAGCTTATTTAGTAGAGTCTGAAATCTTCCAAACATTTGATCCACGGTCTCATGTTCATCTATCATGAAAGTATCATACTATTTAGTTAACAATATTTTCTTGGATCTTTTAACATTGAAGGTGCCTTCATAATTGTGTTGAAGGGCATCCCAGACTTCTTTAGCTGATTTACAACTAAATATTTGTTGTATTGTGACTTACTGAGAGCACAAGTAAGTAAGAATTTGGCGTTAGTGTTCAACTCAATCTTTTTGATTTCCCTAAAAGTCCACTCATCTTTAGATTTTGGCTCCCCATCTTCATCAACAAGAGCATCATAATCACAATTTATGATGATTGTCTATAGACTATATTGGGTGGATTTTAGGAACATTTCCATTCTGTCCTTCTAGTATGGATAGTCTTCTCCAAAGAAGGCTGGAGGTTTGTTGATTTAAGATCCTTCTACAATAAGCTGATTTCCTTGACCAATTTCCATAGATCTTTATCCTTTTCACTCAAGGGAGTGATCAACCCAAAGGATAAGCTTTGATACCAATTAATGGTTCAGAGTCTGACTTAGAAGGGGTTGAATAAGTCACAGACTCTTTTCTCGAAATAAACCAAATTAAACATAAATAATTAGAATTATAAAATAGGAAGGAGAGAGCAACACACGAGGTTTATATTGGTTCACTTCTAACACAGATGCTATGTCCAGTCCCTTCAAACTTGAAGGATTTCCACTATTGTAAAAATCTCCTTTACAATAATAGCACTAGCCTAGTGCACCAAGTATTCTTGACTCGAGCCACTTCTAGCTTAACCTAAGTATTCTTTCAACAAGCCACTCCTGGATCAACAACCCAAGTATTCTTACAAAAGCCTCTTCAGGCTAACAATGTTTCCCACACAAAAGACTAAGACTAGTAACACACTAGACTTTACAAAGTAAGTGAAAAAAGATTATCTCACAGAACTTAGTGTTTCAGGATATACAATGAAGAGTGTGTACACTAAGTTAAAGACACAAGATCAAGGTCTGCTAAAGGTAGAACACATAAAGAAAATCTTTGTCTTTTGACAGACTTAAAGACTAATTACAAAGAAAGAGAAAACAATGATCTTTTTATAAATGACTCTTGTCATTTCATTGCACTTTGCATCAATCTTTTGAAGAGTATTTATAGGAAGCAAAATGGTGATCGTTGTTTCCTTTTGACAGGAGATATATCTGTTGGAAATCCTCTGAAAGAGTTTTGCTTTGAGCTTTGAGAGATATCAGACTTTTGTTGTTCCAACAAGGTGTTTGAAGAGTTCGATACCTGGGTTCTTCTATTCTTGCATGAAAATAGTTCCATATGCAGCGTTGACAAATAAAGTTATTTTCTTTGCTTTATTTGATTGGAACAAAGATAAAAATAGAGTTGTAATCCTTTGAAACTAAGTTGACACACATGCTGACTTGTTCTAACTTTTTGTATCTGCACAGAGGATTGTGTTGGGATCTTCGAGTACTCAGTTAGCTACTTTGCTATTTTTGTTTCTGGTTCTTTTTGGTGATAAATATATTTGTCTTGATAAGTTCATGAGGTTTGGTCTTTGGTGTAATGTTCTTCTCTTGTTTGATTAAGGATGCCCTAGAGTCTAATTCCTTATATTCATCAAAACAAGGGACTGAGCGCATTTGTATCAGACTTTTTAAGGTATAACATAGTGGTGTTTGTTAGATAAGATTTTTGATGATAATAACTCCCTCTATGTTTTGCAACCTGTATGGTTCCTGAAAAACTTAGACAAACAAGATAGATTACACAAGAGCAAACTTTATTTGACCAACCATTGATGTTTGCTATCAACAAATCCAAGTTCTGCATATAGCACGTAATTTTGAGGTTTGATTAAATTAGATTTTTCTTTTCAAATAAAATTTTTCTTCAACAATTTGTAACATGTGTGCTTAATATTTATATCCTGAAACAGTTAATTAAACAGGTTGGATAACACATGGGTAGACTTCATTTTACTTTGAATGCCTTTATATGTGTTATTAACAAATCTTGGGGTCTGGTTAATTAATAGTTTTCTTTTATAAATCTGACCTGGTTCCAACAATCTCCCCTATTTAATGTAGCAAACATCAAGTCTTTTATTCAAATGAAGTCTATGATAATCAGATCATATTGAGGATTAAGATATCAAATTTCATCAGAGTAAAGATTATGTTGAAACAATGTTCAATTTTGAGTCAAAGCATTAGATATTATAAGCATATCAGAGAGAGAGTATTAGAGCACTTAGGCTTTCATATAGCATCAGAACATATCAAAACATCAAAATTTCATAAAGCATCAGAGCTCTTATTCAAAAGAAATTAAATTTTAATCAGGAATCAGATCATTGATACTTATAATCAGACTAGATTTTGATTTATCAGAGAAAATTAGACTAGAGCCTAAAGAAATGCAAATCAGACTTTTGATACTAGAACATGTTTATCTAAAAATATATGAGAGTATACTAAACATATCATAGCATGGTTCAAAGCAAACATATCATAGCAAAAATAAATTTGTATTAATTCCAAAAAGGTTCAAAGATCATTACAAAAGATATTACAAAATATTACTCATACTTGACTACTAATGAAACTCCCCCTAAGACTAAACCCATAAAAGACTGAGCTCCACTCCCCTTTTTGATATCAACAAAAAAAGAGGGACATCACAGAGGTGGCAATGTCAGACCACGGGCTGCGCTACTGATGATGAGGGAAGAGGCAGTAGTGGAAACAACGAGTAGGTAACAGGTTTTGATGATAAAAGATCTATGAGGAAAAAATAAAAATGGCAGATGGTTGATAAAGAAAGATAGGCTGGTTGGCAGAGCAGACACTGTGCTTGAAAATTGTACCATGATGTTCCCAAAAGATCTGAGCATGAAAAGGTTCTTCATTCCTGGGAGGGGTGTGAGAGTAAGATCCCTGTTTTTCTAGCTTCCACAAATAATGATTCCAAATAGCACTGGCATGACCCTTCATAGTGTGAGGAGAAGAGAGAATACTCTTCAAAAATCTTCAAAGAGCTCCTGAGGTCTAGGATCATCCCAGGCAGCCTTGTAATAATCTCCCTTCGGAGGAAGGGGCTTCTTCAATATGCCTTTCTCTATAGTCACATCTTGGAGATTCAAACGGTTTGGTGTAAGCAATAGTTTTTTCCTAAGGGAGACAACACAATGAAGCTTATAAAATTGCTTGCTTTGGCGCATGTTAAATAGAACCCTTGATTGTTCAGATTTTAGTGCATGAAACGTAGCAAAATCTGATGTTGAGGTAAGTATAGTGTTAAACATGATTTGTTCAAAGGGTATGGTCGAGGGAAAGCGATGAGCAGTAGGAAGAATTTGAATTTTTCTAGGTTAAAGTTAGGTGATTTAATAATGGAGAGGTTGTTGGGGTGATAGTATCCTAGGTTATCTTTGTCTAGGGATGGTTTAGTAATTTTGAAAAGTGGGAGGTCAGTAGTGACTAAGATGAGTGGGTAGATGTTGGTATGTTGATTGGGATGAGGTCTAGGGAGAAAGGTACGTAGGTATCTAGGAGGGGCTGCTGTTTGAGTTGTGGTAGCAAGGATGAGTTCTTGTGAAGTGGGCTGGGGTAAGGTTGGGTTAGGTTGAGAGGTCTGATCAGGAGGTGTTGTTAAGGTGGTTTCAGGTTGAAGGGGTAGGAGAACCTACAGCATCAGACTTCACCTTTTTCTGAATTGACTCCTCCTATATTTCCATCATTTTTCTCTTCCTTCTTTCTTCCACCTTCTTCCTGAAAGGCTCTTCATCCATCTGAAACTTTGTATAAACTTCAAAGAACCAGTTGACCCGGTCTATATTGGTCTAACCTTTGGTTTCAATGCCAGGGTAGTGTTTAAAATGACCTTTAATGAACCTAATGATCTTAATATAGGTAGAGCAGTCACCTGACTTTTCCAAAACATCTCTCTGTACCTTCATATCATTAGTATAGAAAGCATTCATTTCCTTGTACTTTGTTAACCAGTCCAATATAGTCCAACTATTTATAGAAATAGAAGGATTCAAAATAAAAGATTTTCTTCTAAAGTTAATGTAGATTTCTTCTAGTGTTGAGGATGAGGGGGAGGAGACATATTCAAGTCACATTTCTTAAATTTAAATTATACTTGATAAATGAAAACTTGGCATCAGCTAATGGCTTTGTAAAAATGTCTGCCTACTAGTGATCTGTGTCCAATAATTTCATGTCCAGAATTCCTTTTTGTATATAGTCTCTGATGAAGTGGTACTTCACCTCTATGTGTTTGGCTTTGAAGTGTTGGATGAGATTCTTGGATAGACTTATTGCATTTGTGTTGTCACGGAACACAGGGATCTCTTCCTCTTTAATTAAGTAATTCTCAAGTTAATATTTCATCTAAAGAAGTTGAGAACAACAACTTACTGCAGACATGTACTCTACCTCAGCTACTGAAAGTGCAATTGAGTTTTGTTTCTTGCTTCCCCAAGAAATCAGACTCTTCCCCAAAAAGTGACATTCCCCACGATGTTTTTTCTGTCAACTCTATCACCTATAAAATCTGTATCACAGAATCCAAATAAAGAGAGTTCTTTTGTAGAACAACCTAAAGTTAATGGTACATACAAGATACCTTAGAATCCTCTTCATTGTAGACAAGTGTGATTCTTTGGGGTCTGATTGGTATCTTGCATATAAGTGCTCATTTGGCTTAGCATAAGCCATTTTAAACTTTTTAAGCAATTCCTTGGTGTACTTCTGCTGATGGATAAAAATACCATGATTAGTTTGTTTGATCTGCAAGTCTAGGAAGAATTTGAGTTTACCCATCATTCTCATTTCAAACTCAACTTGCTTCATTCCAAAAAATTCTTTGCATAGACTTACATCAATAGCACCAAAAACAATATCATCTATATAGATTTGCATAATTATAAAGTTTTGTGAGAGCTTTTTCTAAATAAGTTTGTATTTACTTTTCCTTTAGTAAAGCCTTTTGAAATTAAAAAGGAACTGAGTCTGTCATTCAAGCTTTAGGGGCTTGTTTCAAATCATACAATGCTTTACTAAGTTTAAAACATGCTTTGGAAAAGAAATATCTTTAAAACCAATGGGTTGTTTCATAAAATCTTCTCCTTTAATAAACCCATTCAGAAATGCACTCTTAATATCCATTTGATATAATTGAATTCCTTTATAAGTAGCAAATGCAAGAAGTATCCTAATAGCCTTAAGTCTGGCTACAGGTGCAAAGGTTTCATTGAAATCATACCTTCTTGCTTGTTGTAGCCTTGTGCTATAAGTCTGACTTTGTTTCTAACAACCTTTCCATCCTTATCAAGCTTATTTTTGTAGACCTACTTGGTTCCAATAATGCCTTTGTTCTTGGGTCTTGGGACAAGGGTCCATGCCTTATTTCTCTCAAACTGGTTCAGCTCTTCTTGCAAAGCTATAACCAAATTGGCATCTTCCAAAGCTTCTACAATAGATTTTGGTTCCAATTTTGACACAAGAGCAATGGATGACTGATTGAAAAGATTTGATCTAGTTCTGACTCTAGTTGCTTGATCTCCAATGATGAAGTCTGAAGGGTGATAAGCCTTGAACTTCAAGTCTCTAGGTTTCTCAGGTTTAGACACTGATGGTAGTTGTTCAGATTCTTTATTTCCATTTTCTGCTGGTGTTGATTGAGTAGGGTGAGATTCTAGTTGATCTTGTTCAAATTCCCGCTGTTGTACACCTATATCATTAAGTTCTAGATCTGCCAGTTTCTTGTCAGTCTCTCAAAGATCATCAAACCTTACATGCATTGATTCCTCAATGTTCTGAATTCTTATATTGAAAACTCTGTAAGATTTTGATGTGGTTTCACACTTAGAATCAAATTTTCCAAGATGATCCTTTGTATTAAGAATATAACAATTGCACCCAAAAGGATGAAAATATGATATGTTAGGTCTTCTTCCCTTCCATATTTCATAAGAAGTCTTGTTCAGTATTGGTCTGATAAGAAATCTATTTTGAATATAACAAGAAGTGCTCACAGCCTCTGCCCAAAAATATTTTGGAAGATCATTTTCACAAAGCATTATTCTAGCCCTTTCTTGCTAAGATCTTCTTTTCCTTTTCACAACATCATTTTGTTGAGGTGTTCTTGGAGAAGAAAAATTGTAAGTTATGCCAAACTCATTGTAGAATTTTTCAAAAACTTCATTTTTAAATTCTTTGTCATGATCACTTCTTATTGTACCAATACATAATCCTTTTTCATTCTGGATTTTCTTACAGAAAATCTTGAATACTTTCATAGACTCATCCTTGTGGGCTAGGAAGTATACCTATATTATTCTTGTGTAATCATTAACAATGACAAATCCATACTTCTTTTCTGCCAAACTCTATACTTGAGATGGACCAAACAAATCTAAATGTAACAATTTTAATGGTCTGACACTAGAAACAATATTTTTGTTTTCAAAAGAGGTTTTATGTTATTTCCCTCTTTGGCATGCTTCATAAGGCAGGGAGCTGTTAAAGGAAATTTTTAGCAGTCCTTTAACTAGGCTTTTTCTGTGAAGTTTTGAAATATGTTTTAAACTTACATGCCTAAGCTTTTTGTACCAGATCCATTTCTCCTTAGAGTTTAAAAACAAACTTGTTACATTTTGATTACTTAGTTCATTCAAGTCAACCTTGTATAGGTTGTGATGTCTGTTTATAGAGAAGAGTATGGTTCCATCATGGTTGATGGCAATACACTTTTCTTTGTCAAAAGAGACCTTATACCCAATGTCACAAAATTGACTAATGCTTAGTAGGTTATGTCTCAGACCTTCAACCAAATACACATTTTCAATAACAGGTGAAGGAATCTTACCAACTTCACCTGACCCTATGATCTTTCTAATTTAATTGCCTCCAAAGGTAACTGCTCCACCTTTAAATGGCTTCAGGTCTAGGAACATAGACTTTTTTCCTATCATGTGATACGAGCATCCACTATCCATATACCAACGTAAAGGCTTTGTCTTTGTCTTTAAGCACATCTACAATAGGAATTATCAATGATTTTGGTACCCAAATCTTCTTGGGTGCTGCATAGTTAGAAATCTTTTCATTCCTTTCCTTTCTTTTCTCATAATCATTTATTATATGACCATGTCTCTTACAATAGTTACACTTTACATGTTTCTTTCTTTTTGAAACAAATAGAGGAGATGAAGATTTTTTGAAATCATTTTTCTCTACATAACCCAGACCTGGTCTGTTATGACCACCAAGAGATTTACACAAAATCTTTTTCAAGTTTTTAATGCCATTTAGAAACCTGCCTAGGTCTGAAGTAAGTGAATTGACTTGCTTCTGCAGTTTGATGATTTCATCAGCCTGAGAGTTATAACATACTTTAGTATTTTCCAAATTGGTTTTCAAAACAAGATTTTCTTGTCTAAGTTTGTGTAACTCTTCAAGGTGCATTCTTTCATTTCTTGTATTTTTTGAATACTTTTGTCAAAACCTTTTTGTTTCAGTTTTGAAATTTGGTGTTCATAATTAGTGGTCATGTCAACATGTTTCACTTTCAATTTCTTAAAATTTTTCAACAGCTTGGAAAAGTCATTAAACAAGAAATGATAATTATGTTTGAATTTAGAATAGCTTACTTCTTCTGAATTTGAGTCACTAGAGATGACTTCTGATTCTGGTTCAACATCAGCCATAAGACAGATTTGGGCAGATTCTGTGTCTTCATCAGACTCTCCAGAGATGGATGAATCTTTATCATCCCATGTGATTAATCCCTTTTGCTTCTTTGGGAATCTTTTATTTTCTTTTTCCTTCTTCTTGTCCTTGTTCAAGAGAGGATATTTTGCCTTCATATGTCCTGGTTTCCTATAGTTGAAACATTCCAAGGTAGATTTATCAGATTTAAACTTAAATTGAGATTTACCTTTGTGATCCTTCCTCTGGAATCTTTCAGGTCTGAATTTCCTTTTCCTCAATAGCCTGTAAAATCTTTTTGTTACAAGCGCCAACTCTTCATTTGTATCTTCTCTTGACTCATCAGAGTCTGGTTCTAAACTAATGGATTCCTTACCTTTGAGAGCTTTGGACTTCTTGTCTGATTCTTTAGACTTTAAGGAAATGCTTTTAGAGAAGGAAGGCTTAGTGACTTCATTCTGCTTCAACTTTATTTCATGTACTCTAAGAACCCCAAGGAGTTCATCCAGAGTGAAGGTACTTAGATCTTTAGCCTCTTCAAGAGTTGAGCACTTAGCATCAAATCTTTCTAGTAGACTTTCAAGAATCTTGACATTTATATCCTCTGTAGATGGTGTTCCTAGAGCTTTAAGCTCATTCAGCAACGTTTAGAATCTTCCAAACATCTGGTCCACGGTTTCATGATCCTCCATTTTGAATGTATCATATTGTTTTGTCAACAATATCTTTTTAGATCTCTTTACATTAGAGGTGCCATCATAATTACGTTGAAGAGAGTCCCCGACTTCTTTTGCTGATTTATAGCTAAATACCTTATTGTACTCTGATTTGCTTAGAGCATAAGTAATGAGGAATCTGGCTTTGGCATTGATCTTTATTTTCTTTATTTCAAGCATAGTACATTTATCTTCTAATTTGGGCTTTCCATCTTCATGAACAGGAACTGGATGATCACCATTGATGATGACTACCCATATGCCATACTAAGTGGATTTGATGAACATTTCCATTCTGTTCTTCCAATATGGGTAATCTTCACCAAAGAAAGCTGGTGGTCTATTGATGGAAGAACCTTTTGCTATAAGCTGATTATTTTGAGAAGTTGCAATGGATCTTGTTCCTTTTTACTCATTGGAGTGAACAACCCAAAAGGATAAGCTCTGATACCAATTGATGGTTTAGAGTCAGACTTAGAAGGGGGTTGAATAAGCCTTAGACTCTTTTTACGGAATTTGAACTTTAAAACACAAGCAATCAAACTTTTTATTGCAGGTTTGTTAGAAATAAGGAAAATAGAGCAAAAAGAGCACTTTGTACAGAATCTACGTCCAATCCCTTCAAACTTGAAGGATTTCCACTATTGTAAAAACTCCTTTTACAATTTCAGCACCGGACTGTGCCATAAGTATTCTTGACTCTAGTCACTTTTGGCTTAAAACCTAAGTATTCTTTCAACAAGCCACTCTTGGCTCACACCCAAGTATTCTTTCAAAAGCCTCTTCAGGCCAAAACTATTTCCTACAAAAACTAAAGACTGGCAACGCACCTGCCATTTACACAAATACAAATTTGAAAGATAGATCGTGTTTAGTGTTTATGAGAACTTAGTGTATGACAATGTACAAGTAATGAGCAGATACACTAAGTAAAAAAGCAAAAGACCAAGGTCTTCTAGATGCAGAACAAAAAATAAGGTCTTTGCTTAAAGCTAAGAATGAAAAGAGCTTTGTAAACTGATTGCAAAATTTTCTTTGAATGACTCAAGTTCTCTACTTCAATTTTTGAATTTTTTCATATTTATAGATCATTCAAAATGACTGTTTGATAATCTGATGAAGAATCATAACCGTTGTAAATTCGTTGGTGAAGCTTCAACTATTGTAAGCATCAGACTTTAAGAATATGATAAGAGAGCAAAAGGTCTGGTGTGAAGGTATCATCAAAGTTTGCACAAATATGGAGTTCCTTGAGATTTTCAGAGCAAAAGTCCTTTTGTTGGCTTTCTTCTTTTTATCAGAGCATGTAAAGCATATACGGTTGACCTTCTGCAAGTATTCTGACACAAGAGCTAATATTTATCAACTTTTTTGAGTTGCATAGAGTAGCTACATTGGTTTCTTCATAAAAGAGATTTGGCTGCTTCACTGTTTTGTCTTCTTTCCTTTTTTGATGATAAATCTAGTTTTTCTTTGATACATATACAACTCAGAGTATCATCAAAATAAATTTTGATTGTTGTTTGTTGTAAGCTTGAAGTGAAGTTCTTGTTGCTTGAAAAGTCTGAGGTTTGATTTGTAGTACAAAGGTCTGATCATACTTCAATCAGATTCTTTTTTAGCAACGCTTGAAATCAGACTTTCCTTGAAATTTCTTGTATGTTAAGTCATACTTTTGTTTTGATGGAGTCCCTTTTTTATTTGTAACCTGTGTGCTTAATATTTATATCCTCAAACACTTAATTAAATAGGTTAGATAACACATGGGAAGACTTCATTTTACTTTGAATGCCTTGATGTGTGTTATTAACAAATCTTAGAGGTCTAGTTAATTAATAATTTTCTTTCATAAATCAGACTTGGTTCCAACAAAGGACATACAAAATAATTATCAACAAAGCTCATAATAAGCATATAGACATTCACACATCAATGCCCTCCTTCATAATGGGTCATCACAAGCATTATAAAAAATTTAACATATTGATAACCACAGGTGTTTTACTTTATCAATCTTTGGGTTTTCAACCACTCAATTCATTCATCACCCTTCAAAATCTCAATCTTATTTTGGCATATCACTAGGCTATATGCAAATGCTCTCAGGCTAATGCATATGCACAAGAAATCATACTCAACCATTTACGGATCCGACTATGGGAAATAAACCATCAATGTGGGTTTATAATGCAGTATCAACAACAATGTGTACACACACAGATATATATATATATATATATATATATATATATATATATCATCAATATTTTTACTGGTACCAAATCGCATTGCCCAAAATGTAACACTGGTTATATCATAATAACTGTGACAAATGATATCCAACAACACATTAAGAAATGGTGTTACAGGCTAACCATGATTTCTCACCATGGCAACTATGATCCAATAAGACCACCAGGGAAAACCATGCTTCTCAAAGAGCCACCCTTATTGGGTTAACCACATGCAATCCCTTGTGGTTAAGCATGGGCAGCTTCGTGATTCAACCACCGAATCACCAGGGTAACAAATACGCTCGTGCACTAAGCCGCTCTCCTACTAGGCCAACCTGTGGAACCCTTAACATTCTAAATTGGGCAGCTAAATAGATATGTCATGGATGCAATGTAGATGCAAATCATATGCAATCTTAACGACGCCTGTAAGTGTATCGGTGTATCGCATAATATAAAAGATTTATTGTTCTCCACAGGGACTGCAAAAGATGTTAGTCCGAAGAAAGTCTGCAATAACTTTAGAATTATTAGTCTTGGTGGCCTTTGCCTGCACCCATCTAGAGACATAATCAACAACAAGTAAAATATAAACATATCCAGTAGAAATAGGAAAAGGACCCATAAAATCTATACCCCAAACATAAAAAAATTCATAAAATATGTTAGGCTGCTGAGACATCTCATTCCTCCTAGTGATGGTCCTTCCTACCTTTTGACATGTCTCACAACTATGGGTAAAAGTGGCCGTATCCCTAAAGAGGGTAGGCTAATAAAATCCACTATCTAGTACTCTCCTAACGATTCTCTATGGTCTAAAGTGACCTCCTACAGATGTGTTATGGAAAAAATACAAAATATTCTGAAACTCATGGTCAGGGACACATCTACGAATAACCTGGTCATTATAAAATTTCCACAAATAGGGATTACCCCACACCTAATATTTAGCATCACTCCTAAGTTTATCAATTTATGCTCTAGATGCATTAAGAGGTATAACAAAAGTAATCAGATAATTCATTATATCAATAAACCAAGGGGAAGAATCAATAAAAGAAAGAGGCATCAAACAATTATCAAGAAAACTATCATGAATAGGTAAGGGATTAAGGGTCCCCTTTATACTACTAAGGTGATCAACAACCTGATTCAACACACAACTCATGTATACTATATCAATATCAAACTCTTATAGAAGAAGCATTCATCTAATAAACCTAGGTTTAGCATTAGGTTTCTTTAACAAGAATTTCAATGCAGCATGATCAGTAAGGATAGTTATTTTAGAACCAAGCAGGTAGGAACGAAACTTATCCAAAGAAAACACGATAACTAAAAGTTCCTCTTTAGTGGTAGTGTAATTTTCCTGAGTTGCATCAAGTGTCCTAGAGGCGTAAGCTATTACATGTGGAAACTTACTTACTCTCAGTGATAAAACAACTCCAAGTGCATAGTCTAATGCATCACACATGAGCTCAAAGGGAAGCTCCCAATCTGGAGGCTTAATGATAGGTTAATTGGTGAGTCTCCTCTCAAGCTCCTCGAAAGCCTCCTTACATGCATCAGTGAATACAAAGGTTGCATCCTTTTACAAGAGACTAGATAATGGTAATGTAATTTTGCTGAAATGCTGGATGAATATCCTATAGAAACCTTCATGTCCAAGAAAAGAGCGCACTTCCCGCACATATATAGGGTAAGATGAGGAGGTAATAACATCTATTTTGTTCTTATCAACCTGAATTTCTCTCTTAGAAACAAGATATCCTAAAACTACACCCTTGATTACCATGAAATGATATTTTTCATAATTTAACACAAGGTTAGTCTCAATGCATTTATCCAAAACCTTGGTTAAACTATACAAACAAGAATCAAATAAAGAACCATAAACTATAAAATCATTCATAAACACCTTCATGTAGTTTTCAACTAAATTAGAGAAAATACTCAACATACAATGCTGAAAGGTATTAGGTTAATTGCATAGGCCAAACAGCATCCTTCTATAGGCAAAAGTGCCAAAAGGATAGGTGAATGTAGTTTTGTATTGGTCCTCAGGGGCAATATAAATTTGCATGTAACAAAAAAACTATAAAAAAATAGTAGTAAGACTTACCTACCAACCTCTTTATGACTTGACCAATGAAGGGGAAAGGGAAGTAGTCCTTCCTAGTATCCTGGTTAAGTCGCCTATAGTCAATACAGACTCTCCACTTATTGGTAACTCTGGTGGAGACCAGCTTATCCTCTCGATTCTTCACAACAGTGATCCTAGATTTCTTAGGAACCACTTGGATAGAGGAGACTCAGGTGATATATAAAATGGGATAGATGATTCCAACCATCAAGAGCTTGGTCACCTCCTTCTTCATTGCATCAAGGATGGTAGGATTGAGTCTTCTTTGGGGATGTCTCACTGGTCTCATCCTCTAATAGAATCTTATGCATGCTTAGGGCTGGACTAATTCCAGGAATGTCATTCAGTGTCCACTCAACTGCTTTTTTATGCTCCCTCAGGACTTGTATCAACTGTTCTTCTTGATCCTCAAGAAGAGTGCTGGAAATGATCACTGGCTGCCTCTGCTCCGTGTCTAGGTAAGCATACTTCAGGTGGCATAATAGAGGGTTCAGCTCCAATGAAAGTGGATGCTGCGGAGATGGTGAGAGGGGCTGTGCAGTTTCAACAGCAATGGATGTATTTGTACCTGTAACTAAAGGTGAAACAGAAGATAGGGCATGATTAATCTTAGCACAAATAGTACACATGCCATTGTCACCGTCACAAATAGGTAAAGTATCAATATCATCAATGTCTAAATCTGAAAACTGAGAAGAATCAAAGTCTAAATCAAAATCTAAATTTAAATATACACTATCAATATCAAATTTTCTATTTCCTAAAACATCAAGAAGAAAAATAGAATGCTCAGAAAGTAAGGAATGCCCCTCAATGGGGTGTTTCATGGCCTAAAAGATAATGAAATAAACTATGTCATCTCCAAACTTCATGGAAAGTGTTCGAGTGTGTATATCAATCTTGGTCCTGGCGGTCATCAGGAATGGTCTCCCTAGAATCAATGTAGAGCTATCATCCTGCATATCAAGAATGTAAAAGTTAGTAGGAAAAATAAGTTGGTTAACTTTTACTAAAACATCCTCAAGCACTCCCAAAGGCTGGGTTGTACTACGTTGGCTAGCTGGATGATCACATTGGTAGGTTTCAAGTCTCCCAAATACAACATCTTATAGATAGTTGACAACATCATATTTATGGAAGCACCCAACTTTAGCAAGGAATTGGAGAATGTAGATTCTCTAATGGTGCAAGGAATAGAGAGTGTGCCTGACCCTCACACTTCTGTGGAAGGCTAGACTATGACAAAGATGAGACGGTCTAGATTTTCCTCTTGTTCAAATTCCTCTTGAAGGTGCATAATTCCTTTAGAAACTTTGCATACTTGGGAATCTGTTGATGACGTCAAGCAAGGGAATGTTAATCTTCACCTTCGTGAAGGTGTCAAGCAATTCTTGGTCAAACTCAACCCTTCTTGCTATAGAATCTCTAGAAGGAAAAGGAAGAGGGATTTATTGCTGTTGTTGCCGCTGCATAGGCTTTTCTGGAACTATCTTTTTATCTGTATTAGAGTGAACTAGTATGGGCTGTGGCTGAGATGTGTACTTCTTTTCCATTCCTCAGGGTGATAACACTCAAATTGCCCTTTGGATTTAGTACTGGTTGAGAAGGTAGTGAGCTAGAGCCTTGCTACTGCATATTATTAAGTGAAGTGGCAAGCTGTCCAATCTAAGTCTGTAGGTCCTGAATAGTGGCAGATACATTTTGATGAAACTATAAACTTTGTGTGGCCATTGGGTCATTAACTTCTCTAAAAAAGATACATTAATGGACTGTACAAAGGGCTGCTGTGGAGCCTATTGTTGTGATTGAACAGGAGCTTGTTGCTATCTAAAGAGGGGAGGAATATACTTTTGTTGCTGCTATGATGCCTAACGGTGAGGCTATTGGTATGGATACCTATGCTACTGGGAATGTTGTTGTTGTGGTGTATGACCTGGGCCATACCTCAGATTAAGATAATTTCTCCACTCGGATTATAAGTGAAGGAAAACAGGTTGTACTGCAGCCAATGAGGATGTATGCCAGCAATAACCTGAGATAATGAGGTATCTATTTCTTGTAACTAAAGGCAAGCCTCTGTGGAGTGGTTTCCTGTACATATGGCACATGTTTGAGGAAGCTGTGGTTGCTATTTCACTGCCTAACCCATAGCTAGTTGCCTTACTAAGGAAGTCAACTCAGTCATCTTGTTTTCAAGCCTCTGGTTATCTGCTGCAGCAATTGTGTTAGTTGTGGCTTCATGCACAGATCTAGTCACATTCCTTAAGCTAAACTGCTGGGAATTCTCTGCCATAAAGAGATCAACTATCTTGCAGTTGTTGGTGTCTTGTCCATCAAAGCTCCTCCACTAGTTGCATCAATCATACTCCTTTCTGTGGGAAACAGTCCTTTATAAAAGTATTGAATCAATAATTGCTGAATTATCTGGTGGTTTGGGCAGGTGGCATACAACTTCTTGAATCTTTCCCGGTACTCATATAAAGTCTCTCCTTGCAATTGCCTAATACCACTAATATCCTTTCTAATTGCACTTGTCCTGGATGTTAGGAAAAATTTCTCTAAAAACCTCATCTTTATATCATTCTAAGTGGTTATAGAAGTTGGTTAAAAGTAGAGCTAGCCTTTGACCATGTCACAAAGGGAAAGTAGAAAGGCCTTCATTTTCACAATGTCTTCTGGTACATCAATTAGCCGTATAGTAGAGCAAACCCACATGGAAATCCATTAAATGCTTATGCGGATCATCTCCTAACAGGCCATGGAATTTAGGCAGTAAATGTATTAATCCAAACTTATATTCGTAGGCAAATGCTCCTTCCTCTAGTTTCAGAACTTGAATACACAGTGGTTGGTAGCCAATATCAGGGGCTGCCAACTCCTTCAAAGTTCTCTCAAGCTGATTATTGGTCATATTACTTTCAATGGTGTGATGTTCTCTTGATCTTTGTTTAAGCCTTCTTAATATCAAGATCTAAAGGATATATAACACCTGGATTATACTTGGTCATACACAAACCAAAACCACCAAGAACAGTGTGCACTCAAAGAACGCCACAGGGTTAGTTAACAAAGCAGGTACTATGAAAATAAGAGATATAAAGGATGTTAAGGCTTGATAAATCCTATTTCAGAATGAGAAAGCTTCACAAAAAGTTTTATATTTTTTTGGAATTTATTTGATAAGGAAACTAGAAGCCTAAAAACTAAAAAACTAAATAAATAGGTAAAAATATTTCATTTTATTTTATTCATTTTTTTAAAAAAATTTATAACATTAATAACTAAACTAAAGATAAGATAAGATAAGAAAAACAAAAAAAAGATAAGATAAGATAAGAAAAGATAAGAAAAACAAGATAAGAAAAAATAAAAAAAATCAAGTGAATAGTGTGTGAATAGTGTCAATCACGCAAATATGCAAAATTAGAATTTCCAACCCTACTACTACCCTGTTTTTGCTCTGTTTTTCACTCTGTTTTGGGCCACAATCATGCAAGCATATATAGGTGCACAAATTTACTAATTACACATAACCAATCACTCAAGCATTCAATCAAACAGTTAACCTACATGATGAAAACTAATTCAAAATGACTTGCCTCCCTGACAATGGCGCCATTTTGATAACCACTGCTGCAATGGTATCAAACAAAGTTAACTTGCTCAAACTCTTTTTTAAAAAGAATATAGTGTAGGGAGTCAATCCAAGTCGTCTCACAAGGAAGCAAATCAGTTTGGGTCAATTTCAATCACACAATAGAGCAATATCAATTTCAATTAAATTAGGGGTTTTCTTTTAAAATGACATAAGGACAGAATTGAAACTAGAATCGAAATTCAAATTACAACTCCTAAACGCAAAGAAAAATTTAATATTCTGAATTACTCTAAATCACGAATATAGGAAAGCTCAATCAAAATCCTAATATAACATTCAATCGAATACTAAGCCTTACTATAATCACTAATTAGTAATTACGGAAAAATTTGAAATTTAAGAATTAACTTGAGTTCTCTATCGAGCTTATAAACTGTCGTTACAAATAGGAGATATGGGAATATGTGACACCCTTGATTAACTAGGATAAATTCTCACACTGGAACGTCCTACTTAATTAAGGAGTCATTAGTTATTTAGAAAAGTAGGAGATTTTTTTTGTATGGTGATCATCAACACATAGTTTGAAATAACATAACCATAATATAGATCAATTCTTCATAACAGTAGTGTACTTAAAAGATACGGGGCTCACAGGCTCCCAATAAAACAACCATAATATAAGCTATATAACATAACACTACATATCAAGACCTACAACGGTCTCAACGTTGAAAGGGAAATACTAGTACTCTACTTCCACAGCTCGATGTCCACTACTGCAGATAGTCCAAGTCCTACCCACGTCCGTCTTGACCTTTGGCTGATGATCACAATAAAAGAAAATAATACACAACACAAGAAGGGGTGAGTATAAGCTCTTAACCCATAAGATTTACATGCAAGGGTAGCCATAATTATTATGCAACGTACATATATTAAACAGAGATCAAGAGTTCATACAACACATACCAACACAACCATACAGTAATTAGGGACGTACACAAAGGTAATACAAATGAATGGAGTTAGTCACATAACTATGCCATGCTATGCATGTGTTAGATTCATTATAATTCATCTTAATTAAATACTAGTATGCAATGGGGCCCAACTCCTGCCCATCAATCTCACATATATAAATATCCATTATGCACATCAATCCCACCTTATCCCCCTGCCCAACTAGAATGACCAGAGTTCGTCTTGTTTTAGTTTTCACAAATGGGTAAGGACACACGACTCTATTATTAACAATGGCCAATCACATCTCAATAGAACGGGCACTCCACAGTCCCAATAACACTTGCTCAAAGTTGAAGTATACTAGAGCTGCCACGGGACATCCGGTCTCGGGCGCAACTCTGAACCATTGGACGTTTGCTCCGGTATACTCCCAAGACCTCCCGTAGGGTCGAAACGTCGTTGTTCCCTAGTGTACCCATCACTATATGCTCTAGAGGATCACTCTATCATCCCTTCTCATACTCCACATGCAAATATGCAATCTATTCGTCTTACTATAAGAATGCCCGAGTGTTAGACGGAACCTTACTTATCTGATATACTAGTCCTTAAAGCGTTCAAAACCAATCATTATGAATCCTTTTAACAAGTAAACTTTACGTGCTAGATCCTAGGTGCCACCTAATAATTTCTCTTAGGAGCACTGAAGCTAGGTCTTTAAATAAGCCTCTATACGAAAATTTTCCAAGACCTTAATCATCCAACGATTTCTAAATCCTTTCAAGGAAATATTGTAAAAATATTCATTTAATAATGTTATGAAATACATCTATCACTTCATTTTAATTTTACTTCTAAAAATAAGTTTTTGCATAAAAATATTAAACTTTCTTTAAAGAAACTGTACATAAAATATCTAGTGTTCCTTACGATATCTTGGGCCATTTAACGGTATCGTCCCATCGTATTAATTTACAATGAAACTTAATATATTGGCCTTTAATTTTAGAATTACTAAAAATTCTAATAAAAATGTTTTGTTTTATCTAATAAAATCCCTTCTAAACTTATCAAAGAACAAAATTTTCTTCAAGCCAATAGAAGTCATAAAATTCTTATTTGCTGTCATTTTATCGAAAACTTTGCTTTTGTTGTATTTTATATAAAAAACTCCAAATTGAGTGATTCCAAAGTCAAAATTGATTAAAATTTTTAAATACTAACTAAATAAAATAAAATTTAGTGTCAATTCTACCCAGAAAATGGTTTTACACGAAAATGCACCAAAAGCTATATTTTGTCATTTTATCATTCGTAAAAATCACGTTTAAGGACAAGTATCGTGTGGTAATATTTCCAACCAAATTTTCATTCAACTTGGTACTTCCAATACTCATAAAATTCACATTATTCATTAAAATTTTCATGCCCAAAACAGATTGCACAATTTCTCCTTTTTCGTCCACGTAAATACGTTTTAACCGTTTTTAACCACTGTTCGCGCCTACACTCGGGACTTCTTCTTAATCCTCTTTCAGAACAACATCTTATACATTTTTATCATCACTTCCACAATTATAAACATGCACCAAACAACAACTACATCATGTTACTCTAAAAGCCATATTTAACACGTATTTATACTTCATTTTCACTAAATTAAGCATATAAGATAATTACCATAGAAAATGACATTCCATTCTTTTTAATTCCCAAAATTCCAGAATTTTTATTTATGTTTAAAATTTCATATTATCACAAAAAAGTTAAGAATTCACCATGGACATCATCCATACTCATTAAGTTGCCAAATATAAAGACTTCTAAGTAATATATTGAATTTATAACTATTATATCAAAAGAATAAATTTCTAACAGCAACATTACCTATCACAACACATCTAAAAATCAGATTTTTAACCATATTATTTTACAAAATTCTAAGGAAAAATTGAGGCACATTTTATGGCTACTAAGTTAAAGAGTAAAAATCCAATTTCTTTAACTTTTTTCACAACATGCATGTAATATTTTATAAAATATTAATTCTGTCCAGATTTTAAAATTATTATTCATCAAAACTTATATTTTAAATGTTCAAATATCGCATGAAAATGAAGAAGCAAGTCACATTAATTTTGGCCATAAGGAAATATAAATTTTTCCAAGTATTTGCAAGTGGATTCATGGTGCATGCAACCTTCAAGGACAACTCCTTTTTCTGCAGGAACAAACGTTAGGAAGACAACACTTTCATGACTTAAAATTTTAATAACTTCAAGAGCAAACATAACATAAGTTTCAGCCATGGTGGTTCCCAAAATAAAAATTTACTCAACAAGTTTATGGCAATTTAAAGAGTACCAAGGTATGAATCTTAGGGTGATTCAAACTAAACCATGCATGTAAGAAAATCAAGGAGAAAAAGAGAGCACTCCCCCTACATTGATGAGGTTTTCGGCCAAAAGAGAAGAAAGTAAGGGTCCAACTTCTTGCTTCAAGACAACAAATGTAGCACCAAGAGAAGGAAAAATGGAGGCTTTTTGGTGAGCTAATAATGTGATTATGGAGAGGAGAAAAGAGGGGTGAAGATGTTGTTTCTATTTTTCTTTTCTTTGTAAGGTTTAGGAAATTTTTTATGAAGTGTGTAAGAGGAGAAGGTGAAGGACAAGAGAGCAAGCACATGCATAGCTTACTTTAGAGGGAATTAACATGAGATGGTGGAGAAGAAAGGGAGGGTTGATTTTGTTTTTTGGATAACTAGGAGGATTTATAAAGTGTTTTTGTGTTAATAGAAATTTTTACATGACACCTTAGGAGCCAAGGTGACTCATAGTTGTATAGAGAAGGAGGATGGGAAATCAAAGCTTAGGCATGCTCTCCAAGTGTCTACTTTAGCACTTAGAGTGTAGGAGAAGAAGTTTGAGGGAGAGGAACAAGTGTCCCATGACTGGTACAATGTGATTGGACCTTTTTGCATGAAGGGTTGATGTGGCACAACCAGGGGCAACGACTTGTCTCACTCTTTTGAAAGGGTTACGGTGCAAATTCAGAAAAAACACAAAACATATAAGTTGTAGATCTATGTCTCCTCTTTAAAATGAGGTATGGTACATGAAAATCCAACATTAGACGAGGGAGATATGCCCTAAATATGAAAACTATTCTAGGCTGTGATAGGAAATAAATTTGTGATAAGTAATAATTTTCTGGAACAAATAGGTAGGGGATTTGTTTTCGTGCCCTTCATCAAAGTATTACAGAAATCAGTCTAGAAAATTTTGGCAAAAGAATCATCCAATGTCATGGTCATACAAGTGAGAAAAGTGGAAATTACTGAACATAGTGTAAGTTGTAACAGTGAACACATGGAACAATGTAGTATTTTCAAATCTAGGATTGAATGGGCAAGAATGGGATTTTGTGGTCAACATCAAAGTTGTAGGAAATTTTGATACAGAAATTTTAAGACAAGAACAACTCAATTCCATTAGCGGGAAAGAGAGTTATTCTTAAAATACGAACAGGTGTGTAGAATGGCTTTTATGATTAAATGATTTTTATCGAAATAAACTCTCAGAGGGTCAAGCGATAGGAAATGGGCCTCAGGCCCTTCATAAAAATCATAGCGTACGATATTATGAATACTCTAGGATAAGAATGGCTCAACTAAGACACTCCGGGTATTCACTTAGCCAGAACCGGTAAAGTACATGTAAGTTAATAATTAAAATAACATAGTTTAAATATTTTTATTCAAATACTAAGTTTTCCTTAACTAGTTAATAAGTCTCCTTACTCAATTAAATCATAAACAATTAGTTTAATCCTTTAAAAACATCAACACAAACATATAGATCAAGCTAGCCTCAGCGTAAACATCATTGCATATAAAATCAACACAAAATAATACACTTTAGTCCAGGGACCAATCACACAAAAATGACGGATGTTACAAAATATGAAATTGAAAACGCAAAATGTAGAAACGCCACTTCAGAAAACATAGAGAACGTAGAAGTAAAAATGTAGAACGAAATGTGTAATTCAAAATATCATAAAAAGTTCTTAAGTAATCAGAGTAATCCTTGTTTTCAATAAATATGTAATGAATGTAGAGTGTCTGTGGAAGAAAGAGTATCTTTTTCTATATATAGCTTCTATTATCTATCTTTTATTCTCTATCTTATAAAATATGGGCTCAACATGGGCCCAATAAAGCAAATTACTAAAATGAGTCAAAAATTACTTATGATCTAAACTTCTAAAAATTATAAAAATAATTCCAAGCCTCTAAAAATATGGTCCATATATCCAAATTGAAGCCCAAGAAGTTAGCATCCAATGCGACAAAAAAAATCATCCCGAAAAAGATACCTGTAGAAAAAGTCATGGCCAAAATATTAGATGAAGGTCAAAGCTGGAAAATAAGAAAATATGATGAAAAGGTACTAAAAACAAGTAATTGCTAAAACTTTTACTTAGAAAACAATGCAAATAAAGGCTAAATGTAACATCCCAAATTTTGGAAAATAAAATTATTAGATAATGATAATTAATTATTTATGGTTTAATAATTATGGGGAAATTAATTTGACATTAGAGATGGGTAAATCAAGATCTTCTAGAACCAGATGATTTAACAGATGGTGTGGGACTTACTTGGTCAAATTGGATATTTGATGGATCAAGAATACTTAGAATATTATTGTAGTTATGGTGGTATATTTAAAATAATTTTTAGTGTTAAGGGGATAATTATTCAGACACGACATGTATTATTAAAGGGGAAAATACGAGCCAAATGGAATTAAAAGAAAATGATAAATCACATCTTTCCCTCTCATTCCACCGTAGCCCCTCTTCTCCCTCTCCTTTTCACTCTTTTACCCAATGGACAAAAGGGCAAAAAGGCATGGGTTTATCCAATGGCTAATGACCAATTTTTGGTCATCTTTTCCCTTTTCTTTCTCCAAAAACTGTATGGCTCTCTTCTTTCTTAATTTTTCTTCTTCTTCCTCTACACTCCTCCACCAAAACTGTTCACCCTCCCCTTCACCTTCCATAATCATTTTTCACCTAAAAGCATGGGTTTTCATGGATTCATGGAGCTTGGAAGGCACTTTGGGGTCAATAATGGGTCATCTTCTCCATCCTCTTCACCATTTTTGTTTGGGCATTGGAATGGATGTGAGGTAAGGTTTCTTACCTCTTTGATGTTCCATTTATGGTTTGGAAGTTGTTGGGCTTGAAATTGTGATATTAAGCACTTTGGGTGTTGGTGAGAATGGTGAAACCCTAGGTTAAATGGCTTGAAATTATGATTCTTGATTATGGTGTGGTGTTACATATGGATTTTAGAAATGGGTTGAAGTTGTGGTTGGGTAACTTGGATGAAAAACCCTAAGTGTTGGAAATTTGGGGGTTTTGGCCAAATTGATGATTTTGATGATTTTGGATGTTTTAGAATGATTTATATGAGAAGAATGAAATTTTAGAAGTATTGAAATTTAATGTTGATGTTGATGAAAAATGTGAACTAAGTTCATGAAGTTATGTATGATGATTTATGCATGTGAAACCTAAACCATAGGGTAGATGACCATTGAGACAATTGATTACTGTTTACAAATGATTGGCACTTTGATGATGATATTATGTTTATGGTGATGTATGAGAATTGACGAAATTGATGATTGTCAATTTGTGAGGAATCCTTAAGAGTTGATAATTTTGGGGCTTTTGGCCTAGATGAGGAGATTGATGATTTTGTTGTCATGAGAATGATTTTGATATATAGGAGAGATGATTAGAATGCTTGGTCATGATTATTAGAGTTATTGGATTTGATGAGGATTTGATGAGGACTTAGGCCATGATGTTGCCATGTGAAATTGTTAATTGTTAATGGCCTTAGATGAAGCTAGGAGGGCTTATAATGAATTTGAGTGACAATGAGGGAAAATGGATGATTTATATAATGATTGGATGTATTATGGATAAGGGATGTGATATTGTTATTGTTGGGTTTGGTTGACCCTTTGAGATTTGGAAAATCTTAGTTTTGGGAAAGAAATTCCCGAAACCTAACATGAGGGTATGAATTGGTGTTTTAACAAGTTTAGAACTTGATACTAAGCTTGATGATATGTGAGTAATTGTTTAGAATTGTGATAATGCCTTATGATGGCTTATTGATTGTATGAATGCATGTGTGTGATATGTAGATTGTAATTCGAATGATGTGGTGAAATAATTGGAGCAATTGGATTGCGGTTCTTCTCTCGAGGTAGGAGAGGAGTTTACATTTCAATTGTATAAGTTGAATGGTTGATGATGAATGTATATGATTTATACTCATGTTTGCCTTGCCATGATTGTGTAAATATGATAACTTGAGTGATGATTGTTGAATGATAAGATTGGCAATTTATTGGCCTTTAAAATGATATGAATATGTATGTGTGATGGCCTTAAGAGTTTTGAATCTCTTTAAAGGAAATGATGTAACTCTTGGTGAATGATCAATGATGAGATGGAATATGTATATGGGTATATAGATACATGATCTATTGAGTTAAAATCCCATGTGAGGGTGTGCTTAAGCATAATGGATGTTGGATTTGATGAATGGGGTCATAGGATGGTGTTTCTTAGAGTAAAAAGGTTGCTGGGAACGCATGAATCAATTTATGTCAGGGCTTGAATCAATTCAATGCATTCTGTTTCCAAAAATAAGGACTTCCAAAGCTTTGAATCGGTTCATGCGAAGCCTTGAATCGATTCAAGACTCACTGGAATTACTGTTCATTAATTTCACCATGCTTGAATCGATTCATACGAGGTTTGAATCGATTCAAGGACCCCTATTTTGTTGATTGGTGCTCCAGAATCGCATGAATCGATTCAAGGATCTTCCTGAATCGATTCATGGTATGTTTTTGGCTCATTTGCACCTTATTTTGATGTTGTTTGATATGGTTGAGCCATGACATGTTTATGCATTTGATTATACACATTTCAATACGTTTTAGTAATTGAAACATGATGGCTTTGTCATGTCCCTCACATACCTTGGTATTGAAAATGGATTGAACTTGTTATTATCCTAATTTTGTTTCATCATGCAATGACATATGAATGTGTTAGAGGTATATGATATGGTGGGTCTTGATGGTGTTTGATATTGATTAAGACATTGGAAAATATATATGTACCTATGATATGTTATGAAAACATGAATGTACACCACTAATGATATGTTATGACTTTGATAATGAGAAGCTAAAATAATGTGGTTGTATGACACACCCTTGTATGATGATGAAACTAATAAGGGGATGATTGCATGACAATGTATTTATTATAAATTGATGAATCGAAGATAATATCGATAATGGATAATGATGGATGATGTTGTTGATCATTTCCTTGAATAAAAGATGATTGTTACTATTGGTGATTTGTTGAATACCATTGTGTTAGATACAAGTGTGACCTTGTATGTGTGGTTTAAAATTATATTGATGAGTTGTTATGATGCCATACTAATATATGAAACAATGGTAATAATCATTAAGATGAAAATCCATTAAAAGATTATGTGGTGATATTGATGAACAATTGATGAATGTTATTGATGTTTGTGATGCCATTGTGAATGTTGAAAGTATATACTCACATGTATGATATAAGTATGTTGAAATAAAATGCCACAGTTAAAACTTGAAAACAATGGCTAAAACCAACAATGATAAAATCCACTAAAGATTGTATGGTGGTGTTGGTGTTGATGATGATGATTGATGAGTGGCATGATAGGATGCATAGTGTGAGAATGCATTGATTGGCATTTGCATCCATGGCATATTGTAACATCCCAAATTTTAAAATAGAGAATTAAATCAAGGAAATTAAATATTGACAAATTGAAAGTAAATTATTTAATGTCCCAATATATTGAAATTAATTAAATTAAGAATTTTGGGAATTGTTGGTGATTTATAGAGACCGGTTAAGCTGAAAATGAGCCCGATTGAGATATGGGTGTCGGACCAAGTATCTCGGAATGAGATGATATTGGTCAGGGCTGTTAAGGATAATATAGGGAATCCGAATTGTGTTCGGTGTAATTTTTAGATAAAGTATTGAGCTCGAACAGAGAACCTATTTGTAGAAAAACGATGAATTTTAATGAGGAGTTAAAAATTAAAAGGCAAAAGCCTATTCTCCCTTCTCATTTTCGTGAAGTTGCTGAGGCTTTTGGGGAAAACACACTTACTTCTCCTTTCTTTCTAATTCCTCTTCATTTTCACTTCTACTTCATTTCCTCCTCCTTCTCAAACCCTACCCAAGTGGTGACTCTTCTCCCTCTCCCTCTATTTTCGTTGAGGAAGCTTAGAAGCTTGGAGTTCTTTCTCTCATTTTCGTGTACCTCTTCCTCTTCCTTGAAAACCCACTTTATTTTGGGTGTGAGGTAAGTTACACTTACTCATTTAGTAAGTTTGGCCATGGATGTGTGTATTTATACCTTGTGGAAGTAATGTGCGTGGAGAGTGGTTGTAGAGAGAATTTAATGCTTATGCCCTAGAATGGGTTATCATAAATGTAAGTATTTATGAGAGGATAATGGTGGTTGGTGCATTTATGATGGAAAGGAGATGAAGGATAGATGTATTAATGAATGTGGTTGGGTTTTAGAGAAAACCCTAACCTTGAGGCTTGGGGGGAAAATGGTTAATGTTGATTTAAGATTAGGTGTTATGAAGAAATATACGATATTGAAAGATATGAATGTTGGTAGAAGGAGTTTTGTGAAGCTTGAGGCTAGGGGTGTCTTGTAACCCTTGAATTTAATGGTGGTGGTTTAATGGGAAGGAATTCCCGAAGCCTAATAAAGAATAAAAATGATATCTACAACATGTCTAGCACATGTTGTGAAATTATAGATATGAATATGACTAAATAGAATTGAATTGATGCTTGAGTAGTTGATTAATTGAGGTTTTACATGAATGTGAATGTAGGACCGATGCCGAACGACGAGGCGGGAGCGTCTTATCAATCAGAATTCTTCTCTTAAGGTAGGACAGGAGTCTTATGTTCTAAATGCATGAATTTGAATGTTATTTGATTGTGGTATGTATTGCCATGCATGTTAGCCTTGCTTGAATGTCGTGAGAGATGATGATGTGGTGTATGATGTAGATAATATGTTTGGCAACATGCTTTGAATGCATTTAGAAGAAATTTTGATGTGTGGTGTGGTGGCATGAATTGTTTGATGAATATGTGGTTAGATAAATATAAGTCCACCAAGAAAGCATAACGAATGCTAATGATTTTGATAGAGAATGAATTGTATTCTTGTATGGTATTAAAGTTGAATGATGTAATTGATAACTATTGAGAACGCCACACAAAGATTCAAATTAATGAGAATGACCAACACGATTGAATCCATTAAAAACCTTGTGGTGATGTTGGTGACGATGATGATGTATGTTGAGTGCCATATCTAGGATGCATAGAGTGAGAAATGCATATGACCTGCATTTGCATCCATGGCATACTGCATAGCCGCCGTTGTTGGAACATTAGGGGAGTTCCCTCGGCCGACCCAGTGGGAGGATGGCTCGGTGCACGAGCAAGCTGTATTTTCCCCTGTGACTTGGTGTGAAGTCATGAAGCCGCCCATGTATTGCTTCGGGGAGCTACATGTGGCCGACCCTTGTGGGGGGTGGCTCTTTATGAGCGGGTGACCCCGCTGGTCCTCGAGATCACAGCCGCCATGATTCAATATCTGGCCGGCCCGCAACACCATATGTTGAATATGTTGTATACCGCGGTCATGGTGAAAATGACCAGGTGTTGCAAGATGGGCGATACGGTTTGGTACCAGTAAAATGATTGGTGAATGCATGCAATTTAAAGAATAAGTGTACACATTTTACTACTACAGTAGGGGTATGGTTAGATGACCATGCTTGAATCCCACATTCGGTGTTATAATCCTACAGTCAGATTTGCAATTGTTGAAATACTCCTTTGTGCATATGCATTAGCTTAAGAGCATTTGCATATAGAAGGAGGTATGCCAAAGTGGTGAGATATGATGATGGTTGTGATGAGGTTGTAAAAATATATTTTAAGATAACATAAAAGATATGAATACCAAATAATGGTTGTGCGATAGTTTAATTGTTGAGAGACGTGATTATGTATGTGCTTATGTACTTTGTTTGGAATTGTGTTGTTATTTATGATAAATGTGTGATGGAATTATGATGGAATATGGCATGGTGAATGTTATGGATGTGCAAAGTATACATGTGTAGATGCATATATACATAATCACATGGTATTCATATTCATACCTTTAGAATGTGGACTCACTCTCCTATGTTGTCTATTTTTAGAGTTGTGATGCAGGGTACTCATAGGAAGGGGTTGACATTTTGAAGTACATTTTGCTTGAGGAGGTAAATAGTGGTGTAGGAAGTGCCTTGGCCGGCGAGGTCTAGATTTTGTAGAGTATGTTTGTATATTGATGTTTATTTTGGTATCTAGAATGGTGATAGATGATTTTGGTGGTCATAAAGGAAAATTGGATCTTGGTGTATGACCAATTTTCATTTATGACCCAATGATGTAATTTGATGAATGATGATGCTTGTTGATATTTAATGTTAGGAATGAATGAACATCTATGTGAAAAATTTATGTTTTGGTGACCACCTATAATGGTGTTTGATTTATTATCATTTCATGAATTAGAATGGACTTTAATGGATAATGATGAATGAGGCAAGTTATAAATGTGTCATATAATGAGTAAACCATGTTGAATTTAAATGAATTGTAGTAGAATAAGTTTTGGCATGGTGTGTTGCATGTAAAGTGTACAATTTCACGTTTTCTGCATAAATTCTGCAGAACTCGCTCAAGCGAGTGAGAATCTCGCTCGAGCAAGATTGAGATGAAATAGGGCTTTGGCCTCTGGCCTGATTTCGCCCGAGCGGGTGTTTATCTCGCCCAAGCGAGGTTGTCATGGAATCAGAGGTTAGCCTCTGGACTATTTTCGCTCAGGCGGAACGGTGGTCGCTCAAGCGAGGAAGGAGGGAAATTGATACTGGATGATTTTCGCCCAGATGAGAGATGCCTCGCCCAAGCAAAAATCGACCAAAGAGTTACCAATGTTTCTGGAGCAATCTCGCTTAAGCGAGTCATGATCCGTTCAAGCGAGATTGGTACCTGATGCTTACCTCCTCTCTTCGCTCAAGCGTCTCACTGGCTCGCTTAGGGATTCCCTTTGCATCTCGCTTAAGCGAGACAGGGCTCGCTCAAGCGAGCTGAGCCCTGATGCTTGCCCCTTTTATTCACTCAGCTTTTCTTCATTTCACCCAAGCGTGCCTACGCTTGCTCGCTCAAGCGAATGTAATTCCCGCTTGAGCAAGTTACACCCTGATACTCATTTGTTTGTTTTCAAATAAACCTTTGTTTTTCATGCATTAAATTCTTATTATGCATCACTTCAGGGGTGTCATTGGGTACGTCATGAATCATGGAACTCTATGAAAATACTTCTCTCAATTTCAATCATACAATCATCAATTTAAATTAATTATTCCGCTGTTTTTAATTGCACAGTTATTATTAAATCATATTTTTAATCACCCTCTCATATCTTCATATATGGGAGAGGTCTGTCATAGATCCAGGTGTTCTTTTATATGTTCCACCACTCATTTTCTCATGATCGAATAACAATCTTAAATCGTGAAAAATTTACCCCTCTCTCTGGGGCGTCTCACATATCATATACTGTCTATGTGGAATGTTAGGGGTTCCAATAGGCGGGCCTAGTGGGAGGGCGACCTAGTGTACAGGTAAATTGTTGTTGTTCCCCAGTGATTCTGGGAATCACAAAGCTATCTATAGTTTAGTGATGAGGCACCTTATGAGGCAGGCCCAGTGGGCGGGCGGCTCTGTGATGAGCAGGTTAGCTCGATGTCCGACGGGGCACGGCTCTCTCGATGTGTGTTCGGGAGGGGCCCGTAGCACTTTTGGCAAGTGAGGCCATGTTGTTGATCCGCAAGTCATGGGGTGACTAGTGCTACATATAGACGATGCGGTTTGGTACCAGTAAAATTGGTGATTATACACACATTATGAGATATGTATACACATTATACTACTACAGTAGGGGCATAGTAGCACACCTATGCTTGACCCATATTTGATATAATTATTTTCCACAGTCGGATCCGCATTTGTTGTTGTTTATTCCATTGTGCATATGCATTAGCCTAAGAGCATTTGCATATAGCATGAAGATATGCCAAAAGGTGATAATGATTGATGATGATTTATGAGAATTGAGATTGAGATATGATGATGATGAGATCGGTAAATAAATACCTAAAAGACAACATGTAAAATATGAATACATCAAAAAGATATTGAATACGATAATGTTGTATGTGATGGCCTAATGTGATGAAGGGCTTGTTTGTCTATGATTGATGACAATGATGTTGGCCCATTGTGGCATTGAGAAATGATGTGTATATGTGTTTTCTTTGATATGAATTGATGGATGAATACATTATATTTATATTGTTAAAATGAGGAATTATGATGATTATTGAAGATTTTAGCAAAGCATACATGATGTTAATATGTATATGCACATAATCTCAATTGTATTCATATTCATTTGTCCATTTTTAGCATTGATGTAGGAATATCATGGGATGAGGATATTTTAAAGTAGAGCTTTTAGGAAGGTAAATAGTGGTAAAGGAATGCCTTGGTCGGCATCGATAGTAATTTATTGTATTGTGAATAAAGTGTACATGATAGTGTTAATAATCATTAATGTTGGTGGATGCATTGTAAATGATAATATAAATGGATGATGTATTGATATTTTGGGCATTGGAATTTATACCCATTTGATGAATGAAATGTGTTGGTCATGTAGCCCATTTTGGGAATGTATAGGTGTTGATGATATATGACTTTGAGGTTGAACCGAATATGGTTAATTATGGAATATGGATATTGGAGATGGATGTTGCATGACCATATAGATGTACATATATAAATATATTTTAGGCAATGCGTGATTATGATTTATGTGTGAAAATAATCGTGGCCTAATAGGCTGGTGTTATGTAATTGCATGCTTTGTCAAGCCTTTTCTCATATCTTCATATATGGGACTAGGCGTGTGCCCTGTATACATATTCTTCTTCTGCTATAAACTATATTATTTTGTATACAATTATGGGCGATTTATTTTACGATCCAATTATAAATTATCAAATCTCACTCTTCAGTTTTCTGTGGTTCGGGTCTTGATGTAATCGTTGAAGTGTTTTGAAATTATTTTAAACGTAAAAAATTTATTCGTGTTTTTATTAATTATTTATTTTGATTATATTGGGATTCGGGTTCGGGAAACCGTCGTGGTGTGACACTAAATGCATGAAATAAGATGAGGAAAGTGTGTTAGAAGGTTTAACATGCCTAAAGATGTGGTTACAAAATATGAGTTATTAGTAATCTATTAGCGTAATCGACTAGGACCATTCTAGATGAGTGGTAATCGATTAGGGTCATTCTAGATGGTGGTAATTGTTTAGCTGGTTAGCATAACAAATTATCTAATCGATTAGGTGTAACAGATTAGCTAATCGATTAGCACCCTGGTAACAGATTAGCTAATCGATTAGGGCAATTCTGGAACTATGTTTTCACTAATCTTGGGAACTTACCTTGTGCTTTTCTTTTAATCTCTTCTCATATCTTTATACATGGGATGAGATGGATGCCCATATACACTAAACTCTTTTCTGTTGTTTTAATAATCGTGGTGTATACATGTTGGGCTTATGCTTTACGATCCACTTCTTTCATACTTCTTTAAATTGTGGCTTTTGGTTTTCGTGGTTTGAATCTTGATGTAAATAGGGTATTATGGAACTTTAAACCATGAAAATTTTATTCGTGTTTTCATAGATTAAATGTGCTTATATCAGGATTTAGATCCAGGGAATCAAGGCACCATAAAAAGGGAAGAAGTGTGGTATTGCTCGTTGCAAAAGGAAGCAGAAAAATGGAGGGTGGTGGTTGGTGGAAGTCGTTCCGTGATGGTGGTGTGTAACGTCTAAGGGAAAGGGGAAAGAGCAAGGATGGACTTTAGACCACAAGGAGAGTAAGAAGGGATTCTGAAAATAAAGAGAGGAAGAAAACAAATACATAGGGGAGGGAGAGAGAGTTGTACCGAGTGAAAAAGAGGAAAATTAGCACATGAAAATGTTATCAAGTCGTGGGTTTATGATTTAGAAGGAAAATGATTTGAATGAAAGAATATGCAACCAATGAAATAAATTTGTTTGCATAGGAATTTTAATTTCAGATGACAAGACATATAGGATTTTTAAAAGATTTAGAAGGAAATTTTCAAGGCATTTGGTTAACCATCATATCAAAAGGGTGACAAGACTATTTAAATAAATAAAGGTAAAGTTGATGGAATTTTAAAGAAATGTCACGGAATTTATAATTAATTTTAAGAAAGGAATCTAAGAAATTTCCTAACATCACAAACAAAGAAACTGTGACCAAAACATTGACAAATACGTAGATAAATTAGGAAATTAATTAGGCACAAGCTTATTTTAAATCTGGGCCTAATGCACAGGGAACTGGGTTTTAGGCTCAACATAATCATTATAGAGGGTTTCAATATGAAAATTTAGAAACTAGAACCATGGCATTTCGACATTGGGAGAATGAGTTACGTCGAAAACAAGTTAACATACACAAACTCTCAGGCAAAAATAAATAAGTCTGGACTCAAACCAACTTCCAGGAAATTCATCAATGCTTGTCAAAGGTATATCAAATTGATCATAAAAGAATTAAGATGTCCCTTTCACCTCAAGGTTCCTAGTGCTTTTTGTAACTCTATCTGGTCCCCGATTTCGTCTCTAGTGTGATTTCTGGTGAATACTTCCTTCAGGGTATATTTTAGAATCTTTATCACCATTATAAAAATAATATTACCATGCCATGTCACTAATTGACATCACATCAGATCATTTTTCATTTCTCATCACCCTCATAAATCTCATTTCTTTTAATAAATTACCCAATTAATTACCTATTTGTTATCTTTCCTCATATTTTACCTTCCTCAAAATCATTAAACCATTAATTATTCATCCCAATAACTATAACATGCACATTATCCTAAATCACTACCATCATAGACTCATCAAATTATCACACCTTAACATAAAATTGAGCCTTACTGCCCTCATAACATCATAGATAAATTGGCCGAAGCCCACAAAATCATTAAATATCAGGCAAGATATCACTAGCTACAGCGACAAACATAAACAATCATTCTTAAATATTAACAAAACACAACCAATGGCCCCACTGGCCTTTCCTGAAAAGAACGAGATGTTACAAACTTAAAATACAAGTCTAGGCTTTATTTAGTTTTAGTTTATTTTCTTGTTTTGGTCCGTCCATGCTTTATTTTCATGTTTTACAGGTAAATAAGTAATAAAGGCCAATTTTTGGGTCCAAACAAGAATGCAAGGATGAAGTAAAGGCGAACAAAGTCTAACAAGAGTTAGAGTTAGGCCAATTAGGCCCAATGAGGCCAAAGAAGGCCTCCACAGCCACTGAGTGGACTTTATAGCCAGGTCGTGGGTGCACCACCTTGGTTGTGGAGTTGCTCCAACCTTACATTTATTTTCACTACTAAAAAAACCCTGACAACTACTCTAAAACAGTGACCAACAATATTCATCGCTAATTAGCGACCACAAGGCAAAAAAGGACCTTGAGAAGGAAATTAGCTACCAAATCAGCGACGACACAGAACTCCATCACTAAGATAATAAACATTCTATCACTGGTTTTTTCGCTAAACATTATTCGTCACTACAACCACTGCTAAGTTTCCCTCTATCCAATTTTTTGGCTTCCCTCCAAATTTGTTTGTTAGTGCCCATAGTAGCAACAACACACCTCCGTCGCTAAAATCAAGATGAAGATACGCCCGTCGCTGATTCAGTCCTTGGTCCTGTTGATGAGCGATGATGTTTCGTCGTTGCTAAGCTATTAAAGGTAGTGAGGGACGCTCATCGTTGTTAGTATGAACATGTCACGTTTTAGCGATCCTGTTAGCGACCAGAAGGCAAAGAAGGACCTTAAGAAGGAAATTAGGTACCAAATCAGTGACGACCCAGAACCTCGTTGCTAAGATATGGAAAATTTCATTGCTGAATCCGTCGCTGAGTTCCCTCTATCTAATTTTTTTGGTTTCCCTCCAAATTTTTTTGTTGGTGTCCATAATAGTGACAGTTTATCTTCGTCGCTAAAATGAAAATGAAGAGACGTCATCGTTGTTTTGGTCGTTGGTCTCTGTCTATGAGTGACGGCGTTTCCCCGTTGCTAAGTTATTTAAAGGTAGCGACGGATGCTCGTCGTCACTAGTTTGGACACGTGTCCATGTTTTTTAATCTAGCCACGGACTAACGATGGGTTTTTGTCGTCACTAATTTGAATAACTTATTCGAGCCTTCTCTTTCTCCCATTAGTTTTAGACTTGACCTAACCTCTTTCTTTCACTAATCCCAGTTCCTCCCCCCTAAAACCTCTTCCCCTTTTTCACTCTAAAATCTCTTCCCCTCTCTCATTGGCCTTCTCACTTACCCTCACGCTCACCTCATCGACAAACCCCTCACACTCACGCTCACCTTACCTCATCAGCGATACTCTCCATCAACACTCTTACAGGTATCAATATTCAACCTTTTTTTTAACTGTCTTTCTCTTTCCTCCCATAACATCACGATAGAAAGCAAGTATATTTGTTGGTTTAGTATAACTAGGTTAGTATTTCTACTGAACAACGTGGTGGTGGTGTTTTCCACAACTATATCTCTGTTTGATGATTCATTTTGTGTTGTTTGTTTATGGTAGATGATATTTGTCAAGTGCTGAATATAGAGGTTACTGATAATCTTGGTTGCATTTATTATGTCTTTTATCCATTTCTAAATTGTGCATATACTTACAGTTTTTGGAATCTATTGACACCCTTTCCTTTGTAAAAACAACCCTAAGGAGTGAATCATAGATTTAAGATTTGAGAGTCAGTGGTCTTTATCTTTATTTGGAAGACCAATGGGGCAAGAAAGCAATTATAGTTATAATAATTATTCAAGTTTTAGGCATATACCCATGTGCTTTTCAAATTACACTTATGGTTTATAAATTGTTTGGTTAGTAACCATGCCTCTATTAATTGCAATTGCAATAGTATGGCAATAAAACACTTGCTCTTTGTTTTTATTTGAACTTGAAGATCCTGTTTAATCAAAACATTATTAGTCACTTTGCATATTTCCCTTTTTGTTTGACAGGCTAATGTCATAGTTTAAAATTTCTTTAATTCATTACATTGAAGAACCACACATATCATTGGGAGTAATGAATTATTTGTAATTTAAAGTGAAAAATATGAGATTTTTAAAATTTGATCTATGGTCCATTAATTTTAACTAAGAGAAAATTATCTTTAATCTTTCTTTGAAATTCTGAATGTTGAAGTTGTACTTCAGTTGCTGTTGTTTGGAATTTCTTAGTTGTTTTATTTTTTAAAAATAAATTTAATTTCTTAGTTAAAGTTGTTTGATTGTTTCAAATAACTTAGTCAGTATAGTTTCAGATTTTTTAGGAAGTTGTTAAACATAGAATCTTATCCCATGTGTAGTTCCTATTTTCTTGCTTTTTTGTTTGAATTTCAGCTCTATTTAAAGTCCTCATCAGTCCAATAATAAGTGTGACTTTACAAAGCAATTTCTTTGTTATTCACTTCTTAATTACTTCTTACATGGTTTATTTTAATCTTCCATTTCTTTTAAAACTCCAACAAATGGTATCAAGAGCCTTCTTCTTAGGAGGACCTATGAGTGAACCCAGTAAAACCCACCATAAAATTCTATACACCATGCTTTAGTCCATCAAAGATGAATTCTAAAACTCCTTTCACAGCACTAGCACCGCCTATGTTTGATGGTGATAATTATCATATCTGGGTAGCAAAATGACATAAAGTCTTAGGTTTATAAAGTGCAAATTGATTTTAACACAGTAACCACTCTTTATTTTTATTTATGCTATGAACAAGTTCCTTAGCAATTAAGACATTTTCTTGAATGTTTCTTCCAAGTATGAACCTAGTTTGTATAAAGCAGACTAATCCAGGCATGAAAGGTTTAAGCCTTTAGTTAATATTTTATACAAGGCATTGCATAAGGAAATATGCCGCCTTAATTATGAAAGTGTCTCCGCTTTATCAACTTTAGGTATCAAGCATATGTTAGTTTGATTAATTGAGCTAATTTGATAGGGATTTTTCCATAGGTTTTTTTTATGAAAGAACATATATAAAATGACCTATTTCATCCCAGGATTTTTGATAGAAATCAATCAGAAATCCATTAGGGCATAAGGTTTTTCAAGGCTCCATAAGGAACAGAGCTCTTTCGATTTCATCATCATGGATTTGAGTAATCAACAGTTGTTGATCTTTCATGCTTAGAGGATTAAAACTAAGAGAAGATATTAAATAAGGAGTAATGTAAGATCTAGCTGAGTATAGGTTCAAATAAAATTCCTTAACCATAGAAAGAATTTCATTTTCCTTTTCAATCCACAAAACTTGATCATTTTTAATTTCACTAATCCTATTTCTTCTTCATCTTCTAGTTACAACCTATTAATGGTAGAATCTAGTCTTCTTATCCCTATCATTGATACATTCAAATATGGATTTCTGATGCTAAAATAGTAAGTCTTGATATGGGACTTTGGCATATTCAACTTGTAGTTTTTTTCCAGCCTATCTAGAAAAGGATTAAATCTATTTTGGGATTCTAAAACTCTACTAAATGCCATTGATTCTAGCCTATAGAGACCTTCTTTTTTTCTTATTTAATCAAAGGTATGATTATGCCAATATTGTAAGGCATGTTGAGTGATACTCAGGTTATCTTTCATATAATTTGTGTCAGATATAGTTATTCTTAATAACCTTAGGGTCGGCAGTATTAGATGTAACACCCTAATTTTTAATAAATATTAATTCCAAAAATAGGGAGAAATTTTTCACAAAAAACCAACCACTGGCCAATCGGCATAGAAAAGAAAGAAGAAGGCAAGGGAAATAAAAGAATATTTGTGCGTATGGTAATCAGCGGAGGAAACAAGGTTGGGACCGACCCGTTCGGTCCAGCGAAACACAACAACGCCTGGGCGAAGACTAAGATAACTGGCTCGCTCAGACGAGGTCCGACGCCGCCTGAGCGAAGCATAACAGTGCAACCACGGAAGGAGGAAGTGATTACACCGCCCGTCCAGTTCAGCAAGGCACAACAACGCCTGGACGGATTACATCACAATGTCCACTCGCTCAGGCGATGTCCAACACCGCCCAGCGAGACATGATAATGCGACAACGGAAGAGGGAGGTACATAGGCGGAGTTTCACGTTGATATCTGCTCGCTTCAGCACGGTTCCACGCGCTTGGGCGGACCGCCCTAGTCGCTTGGGCGAGGTATGACACCGCCTAAGCGAGGTCAACCCAAAGCCCCTCCAACACAGACATAAGGTAATTTCTCAATCGGATATGGACAAGGTTCACTCGGCGAATCCTCACGCTCGCACTTCACTCGGGAAATTGGGAAGTCAAGTCCCACTCGGACTTATTCAAACCCAACCACTCGGGACACCAATCCTCACTCACTCGGACTTAACAACTTTCACTCGGATTATCAATACCTTTCACTTAGGATCCAATCCACCCTAAACCACTAATTAAACTCCTCTCTCAGCAGGGAATCACTCGAGGTTTCCACTCGGGAGGCACAACTCTGCCTCACTCGGGATTTATTTATGATTTCGCTCGGAAAATACGAACTCTTCCTCACTCGGTTTTTGCTTACATTTTCACTCGGTAAGGGCCGCCCTCGTTTTCACCCGGGAATCCTCTCATCAGGTCTTACACAGTACAGGTTCATCCAAGGTATTTTACTCAGAGTTCATCGAAGTATTATCGTTCGAACAAGAAGGCATAGCCATTTGCAGTTCCACTCGGAGTTGGCTCCCCAACTACGTCCACTCGGAAATCATTAATTGAGCAGTATTCTAACCATCAGCGTCCCTCGGTCTACCCAAACACGACCACTCGAATACAACATAGTGTAAGTACATAATCATGCACTCGGAATGCCCATTACCTTAACGTCATTTATTCCTCAGCACCTGTTATCAACGTGATACATATATATAGGTACAAAAACATGCACTCGGGTCACAATAACTCAATTACCTATACGTATATATATATATATATATATATATATATATATATTCATGTTCAATACACCACGGTTATTACGAGCCGGCCAAGGCTACAACTGACGAAACATGACACATACAAAATATACACTTGCGGTCGGAGTACCCCTCACTCGGACCTGAGACCTGATCATCACTTCAGAGTCTAACCTGCATACATACTGAAAAATGGTGCAGGGGTGAGCATCTTAAATTTTAAATGACAGATACCGACTCAGGTTGCCTCACAATTATACAGCAATATATATATATACACACAATTATACATGGCAACGGTTATAGTCAGAGTAGCATCAATCAACCAGGACACACAAAAGACTCTTACCGATCGGAGTCCACCAATTGTCACTCGGCCTTATGCACGCATCCATTCAACAACATTAACATACGACAATCAGTGACTTAATAGCAATACCCATGAATCAGAATGCACATATTGAATATTTCTCAATCAGAATTCAACAATTCTCACTTGGCTACACACATAATATTTCAGTAACACTGATACATATATATATATTCATGAAACAGGTTTCACTTAGCATCCAAGGCAGGTGCACACGGAATAATTCACTCGGGCATACACATTCATCATCTTCATAAACATTATCAAATGCACAACCGATTCCAACATTATCAACAGTTAATAAACACATATTATCTCACTCGGTTCCGCATTCGTGTGTATCGGCTTAGACGTTGCAACGTAGGCTCCAAGCCTTTTTTACACATGGCTCCAAGCCATCAATTCAGCTCCCAGCTGCTTGGCTGTTTTACAGGTACCCAACCGTTTGCCCACAGGTGACACCAACGCTCTCAGCGCCAACGGAGGTGTTCACAGGCTGCCCGAGTCCCACTCAAGGGCTACCTTGACTCCCACTCAAGGATTTCATAGCGTCCCACACTTTAAAAATCGATGGTAGTGTCCCACACTACGTGCTCTCAGCACAAACGCATCCCATGCGCCACACGCGGATTCATCACACACACAGAGAGTTCATATACACGGCCATACATGCATCTCATGCAATCGGCATCATACATCATCAGCATTCAAACGGCACATGCATCTCATGCAATCAATGCTGGACATTAACAGTACTCAACAACACATGCATCTCATGCAGTCGGTGTTACACTTTCTCAGAACTTAATAGCATATGCATCTCATGTAATCATTGCTAGGCATTAACAGCGTTCCATAACACATGCATCTCATGCAGTCGGCATTATACATCATCAGTATTCAACAATACACGCATCTAACACATCAACAGGACTCAAACAACATACATGTAATCGGCATTAAGCAATGTCAGGACTCAGACAACACATGCAATCGGTATGGTACATTATCAGATTCACTGAGTCATATTCTATCTCATGCAGTCAGCATTCTAAGCTTATAGCAACTTGCAGGTCATGTAAAATACACGGTAATTGTAAACATCACTACAACACCACATGCAATCGGGTTCCATGGTAACAAGACTCCACAACGCATGCATTTCTAAGGAAAATGCTAACCTGCAACACTCATCTTTCACTCGTCATGCAACTACGCTGTACACACTCGCATGCAACACAACACACAATCAGAGCACGGATATAGCAAGCATCAGCACTCGGAACCTGTTCATAACCCATGCATTTAAGATAGAAGATACTCCCCCTACCTGGACTGGAGTTTTCAGTCGGCCAAGACGACACCCAGTTTCAGAGGGACGCTGAGTCACACTCAGCACATCTGCATGCAAGAGCAGGGGGACCATTCGGGTTCCTGAGATGCCCAGCTCTCTGTTTATTCCCTGGAGGAGCTCCATCTCAACGCTGTGAATACTCCTACCATCTTGAAGTTCCTCGCAGATCTCCACTGAGGCTTGGCAGCTTCGAGCAAGAAGAGGAAGTCGTCGAAGGAACAAGGAGGGAGACAGGTTGCTTGCAGGAGGAAGGCACACCTGCACTCTCTCTGGCTCGTCGAGTGAAGAAGGAGGACCCTGATCCCCAGCCACCATTGTTGCGAGCTTGCAGGAATAGTGAGTAGAGAAAGAAGAAGAGGAGATGGAGAGTGAAGAGCGAAGAAGAGAAGAAGAGGAATCTGAAGGAGATGCATAGCTTCCATGACCCAGGGCACATATATGTATAAGCATGCGCGTGCACGAGGAAGAGGAGAGTGGGGTAGGAAATCGTGGATTGCAGTCCCACTCACGGACTCACCAATCGCAAACAGCCACCCCTTACCAGTTAAGCTTATTTAATTTGTCACCATTCCTCAAGTTAAATCGAATATAATTAACAATTAATTTTTTCTACTTCTGGAATTACTATTTTAGCAATTTATATTCATTCGGCAAATAATTATTAAATCGGGATGTTACAGTTCTCCCCCTCTCAAAAGAATTTCGTCCTCGAAATTCAATCGGTAACTTACCTTAAATAATTAACTCAGAAAATTGCTGTCTCAATCACCCACATGACTGCGCTTTCCACAAGCATTCACCGATCGGATCGCAATTTCACTCGGCAAGGATTCACTACTCAAGCGGTTTACCGACCGCACCGCAATCTCAGTCAGCAAAACATAAAAAGTCAGGCCTTACCTGATTACAACCTCATTACAGAATTTAATGTATTCGGGAATTCAATTCCTAAAATGTACTATTTACCCCATCTTAACTTAGCCAATTCATCATAAGCAGGGGCACTTCCTAATTTCTTGGCCGCTCGGCCCCGTGCTCTCAACACCGACTGGTGTATTTACACCCTCGGTGTCCCTGACTCAAATGAGTCACTCGGTACAACTACAACTCATACAGGGTACAAACCCAAAATTGTATCACATGGACACGTGATGGGGGGTTAATCATCTAGTCGGGAGTAATCTAATAGGTAAACAACATCACCGACCCCCAAAAATACCCACTCCTGACCAATTCCTCTCAGTTTAAACACTCGGGTTTTCAAAATTTGACCATAAGATTTCTTCCTTACTCCAGAATGAACGCTCAAAAGGGCTTCCATGTGCTCCAGTCAGTACCATTTGCTAGGGTTTAATTCGCACAGGCACCACGCTCGGCGTGGAAATCTTAGGTTCCTACCCATGCTTTTGGCTAAACTCACTCACTCAGAGTCTCATTTTTGTCCAGAAGGACTTTTCTCCGGGAAGATCACTCGGTTGGACATCACAAGGGCATTAAGAATTCTACACTCGGCATCTTTCTTCGTAGAGTCGTCCAACATGGTTCCATTCTACACGGAAGTGATACACTCTGAGACACACCACTCGTATCCCACCTAACTCAGAATGTTTCGCTCGGATACTATCCTCTTAACTTAGTAATGGTACTCTCTATGAGGTTCTACTCGGAACACTCTAACTCCCACTCAGCAGTTCTTCCTTATAAGACTTCACTCGGAATTGTCCCCACTTTTACACACTCGGGATACACTAATTCCCTCACCAAGCAAATCCTCACTTTGCAATGTAGTTTGGTTTTAAAAAAAAAATCTGTTCTCCTCTTTAGGCTTACAATACCACTCGGTTAATCTTATAAAACTTACAACTTCAGTGACAGATTGACCGCCCTTCTCATCCCAGTAATTAACCAACTTTTTAGTAGCTAATCCGTACCTGACGACCTCTAATCCTCTCGAAAACAGACACGCCAAGGTCAAATAAACCCTCTTCCCTCATTTTGATAATCAATCGCATAACACTCATTCGATATAACTCCCATTATCACTCGGAACGTCTGAAGGACTCACCATCACCATAAGTAGTTACAGCTTCACCTGCCTGACTCATGAATTGCTACATCCAACTTATAGGATGACGTCTCATTCCTATAGGGTTACAACAATTACATGGTCACTGCAACGTGTACGCTACCACATTACCTATGGCAGGAAGAGTCATCTCAGAGCAGCATACCTCACACGAACCAGACTTCACCCGACTAATACAAATTCACACGGTAGTTAATGGCAGTTCACACATATAAGTAATACACCCACTTTAACATCACGCATCACATAGGGTACATCACGTATCAATAATCATGAAAATTATTCATGGTTATATCATGGTTTACTACAACATATATCATAATCATAACACACATTGCACTTGACCTATACATACGCCCATCCAATCAGATTTACCCAAATCAATTCCAACTACATTAAGAGTTTCATTCACAATATCATATTCACACATTCACATAGTTCACACTGAGCTCATTTATTCTCATAAGTGTACGCACAGTCATTCAATCAGAAATTGCACTATAACATACATTCTCAATTATAACATTGCATTACACTTGGCAACAGCATCAATACATGTACATTCATTCAGTCAGACTTCATTCATACAACATCATCAGGTCGGAAACTACTCAATCATTCAAATCCATGCAAATCATGTCACCATCAATAATAATACTCTTATACACATGTAGTCATGCAGTCGGTGAATCAGATGCATACGATTATTCACCAGGAGTCCCACTCTAATGCACTCGGCATTTGCCTTGAGTCCAACCCAAGGACTTTCATTAAGCATCCAATGCTCATGCTCCAAGCATGGCCTCGAGTCCAACTCAGAGGTCTTTTAGGATTAATCTCAGAATCCTCAATACCCCTCGCATTCATCTGATTGCCCACTCTGAAAGACGTTCAATGCTTGCTGCATTTCATTATAGATCACACACAGCTCTTATTTGCCGACTCACAGCATAAGCCACTCGACATTCTCATTAGCATATATATATATATATACATATCTTTCAGACGGGGTATCATCACAACGATTCACAATTAATATCTATCATACTATCCGGGTGTTGCATGCATCACTAAGCAATCACACACAGATCACATATTTCAATCATCAAACAACTGTTATATTTCGAGTATAGAGCAATACATAGGGGCAGTTCACCCTTAATCACCTACATCAGGTATACATATATATATATATATATCTATTACGCGGGGTTCGTATGCTAGGTTACAAAACACCCGTCACAATAGCTCTCGCCAGTAATGGTAACACTCCTATTTTACAAGTATTCAGTCAGTATTCATAGAATTATTAGCATGCATTCGTGGACGGAGTCGTATAATCACTAAACAGTTTATAGTACCACAATCCAGGAGTCGCATGCATCATTACGCAATCATAGTGCAGCTACCAACACATCTTACACACAACACATCACATGATAATCATTCAAGCCTCAATGAGCTACTACGCGATTGTTCTACTCGGCTCAACAACTCGCAAGGTTAATAAACTATCAGATTTAGAATCCCTAAGGGGTCATTATTTATCCAGTATTCCACGATGGGTACCTTACAATATTCAAATATCGTTATAAGGTCTAGTACCATTCACTCGGTTTTTCACACACCAAACCAAGATAGCATCCAGGTCATACAGATGTTCTTTTTCACATTCATTCGTTCATGGTCATGCCTCATCAACTAGGTCACTATTCCTATCGGTCCAGCATCTAGCCATCACTCGCTTGGTTTCCTCAATCGCCACCGAGACGCAGGTCCAAATTTAACATACATCCGTCCTCACCTTCACTCGCTTAATACATACCCAGATTTTCAACCTGGAACTACAACCCATCCCTTATACTGCAAATCACATACATCATGCACCATTCATCGTTCACACATTCAAATTCCTCAACAAGACACAGGCATACAACCACATCATTCATAGTCCTCATATACCAATCCAATAGAAGTTCATAAGAACATATCATCACACAAGTCATGATTAAACATATATTAACGTTTAATGAAATACCACAAGTAGTTTTGATAAGCTGGCATAATGCACTTAACCGCCCACTAACAGTAGGCAAACCTTGGCCATGGACCTTTTGGTCTGCTCTGATACCAAAATGTAACACCCTAATTTTTAATAAATATTAATTCCAAAAACAGGGAGAAATTTTTCACAAAAAACCAACCACTGGCCAATCGGCATAGAAAAGAAAGAAGAAGGCAAGGGAAATAAAAGAATATTTGTGCGTATGGTAATCAGCGGAGGAAACAAGGTTGGGACCGACCCGTTCGGTCCAGCGAAACACAACAACGCCTGGGCGAAGACTAAGATAACTGGCTCGCTCAGACGAGGTCCGACGCCGCCTGAGTGAAGCATAACAGTGCAACCACGGAAGGAGGAAGTGATTATACCGCCCGTCCAGTTCAGCAAGGCACAACAACGCCTGGACGGATTACATCACAATGTCCACTCGCTCAGGCGATGTCCAACACCGCCCAACGAGACATGATAATGCGACAACGGAAGAGGGAGGTACATAGGCGGAGTTTCACGTTGATATCTGCTCGCTTCAGCATGGTTCCACGCGCTTGGGCGGACCGCCCTAGTCGCTTGGGCGAGGTATGACACCACCTAAGCGAGGTCAACCCAAAGCCCCTCTAACACAGACATAAGGTAATTTCTCAATCGGATATGGACAAGGTTCACTCGGCGAATCCTCACGCTCGCACTTCACTCGGGAAATCGGGAAGTCAAGTCCCACTCGGACTTATTCAAACCCAACCACTCGGGACACCAATCCTCACTCACTCGGACTTAACAACTTTCACTCGGATTATCAATACCTTTCACTTAGGATCCAATCCACCCTAAACCACTAATTAAACTCCTCTCTCAGCAGGGAATCACTCGAGGTTTCCACTCGGGAGGCACAACTCTGCCTCACTCGGGATTTACTTATGATTTCGCTCGGAAAATACGAACTCTTCCTCACTCGGTTTTTGCTTACATTTTCACTCGGTAAGGGCCGCCCTCGTTTTCACCCGGGAATCCTCTCATCAGGTCTTACACAGTACAGGTTCATCCAAGGTATTTTACTCAGAGTTCATCGAAGTATTATCGTTCGAACAAGAAGGCATATCCATTTGCAGTTCCACTCGGAGTTGGCTCCCCAACTACGTCCACTCGGAGATCATTAATTGAGCAGTATTCTAACCATCAGCGTCCCTCGGTCTACCCAAACACGACCACTCGAATACAACATAGTGTAAGTACATAATCATGCACTCGGAATGCCCATTACCTTAACGTCATTTATTCCTCAGCACCTGTTATCAACGTGATACATATATATAGGTACAAAAACATGCACTCGGGTCACAATAACTCAATTACCTATACGTATATATATATATTCATGTTCAATACACCACACGGTTATTACGAGCCGGCCAAGGCTACAACTGACGAAACATGACACATACAAAATATACACTTGCGGTCGGAGTACCCCTCACTCGGACCTGAGACCTGATCATCACTTCAGAGTCCAACCTGCATACATACTGAAAAATGGTGCAGGGGTGAGCATCTTAAATTTTAAATGACAGATACCGACTCAGGTTGCCTCACAATTATACAGCAATATATATATATATACACACAATTATACATGGCAACGGTTATAGTCAGAGTAGCATCAATCAACCAGGACACACAAAAGACTCTTACCGATCGGAGTCCACCAATTGTCACTCGGCCTTATGCACGCATCCATTCAACAACATTAACATACGACAATCAGTGACTTAATAGCAATACCCATGAATCAGAATGCACATATTGAATATTTCTCAATCAGAATTCAACAATTCTCACTCGGCTACACACATAATATTTCAGTAACACTGATACACATATATATATTCATGAAACAGGTTTCACTTAGCATCCAAGGCAGGTGCACACGGAATAATTCACTCGGGCATACACATTCATCATCTTCATAAACATTATCAAATGCACAACCGATTCCAACATTATCAACAGTTAATAAACACATATTATCTCACTCGGTTCCGCATTCGTGTGTATCAGTTTAGACGTTGCAACGTAGGCTCCAAGCCTTTTTTACACATGGCTCCAAGCCATCAATTCAGCTCCCAGCTGCTTGGCCGTTTTACAGGTACCCAACCGTTTGCCCACAGGTGACACCAACGCTCTCAGCGCCAACGGAGGTGTTCACAGGCTGCCCGAGTCCCACTCAAGGGCTACCTTGAGTCCCACTCAAGGATTTCATAGTGTCCCACGCTTTAAAAATCGATGGTAGTGTCCCACACTACGTGCTCTCAGCACAAACGCATCCCATACGCCACACGCGGATTCATCACACACACAGAGAGTTCATATACACGGCCATACATGCATCTCATGCAATCGGCATCATACATCATCAGCATTCAAACGGCACATGCATCTCATGCAATCAATGCTGGACATTAACAGTACTCAACAACACATGCATCTCATACAGTCGGTGTTACACTTTCTCAGAACTTAATAGCATATGCATCTCATGTAATCATTGCTAGGCATTAACAGCGTTCCATAACACATGCATCTCATGCAGTCGGCATTATACATCATCAGTATTCAACAATACACGCATCTAACACATCAACAGGACTCAAACAACATACATGTAATCGACATTAAGCAATGTCAGTGTGAACACCTCTTTTTGTCCGGCCAATTGGTACAGTTCTATCTTTTGAGCACTCTTTCATGCGCATGGTTCATTTGAAAATTCATAACTCCTTCATACGATCTTTGATTTGTGCAAACCCGGTCTCTAAATTTTCGTAACAAAATTGTCTACGACTTTTGTGAAGACCTTGAAGGCTGAATCCTTACCAATTGGTACAGTTTTAATAATCTTCCTAGACTTGCTCCAGTTTCATGACTGCTCTGCACATCTTTAAGAAAAAATTCATATCTCCCTCATATGATACTGAAATGACCCCATTCTTTTTTCTATGGCTCCAAATCAAAGAGATATACAAACTTCATGAAGGCCACAAAAGCTAATTCTCCACCCATTTTGCCCAGTGAATTTATTTTTCTTGCAAATGTATTTCCGTCACACTCTAGAGCAGTTTTCGTAGATGGGCCATATCTCCCTCGTTTCTTGATGGAAATTTTTGTGCCATATATCAAATTAAAGCTAAGAGAAAGATCTACAACTTTCATGTTGGACTCTTTTTCAAATTTGGCACGCATCAGCCCTCAAATACGCGAACAAGTTTGTAATGCGTAAAAAGGAGAATGAAAAAGCACCAAACAGCATCATGAATCGATTCAACACATGCATGAATCGATTCATGCGTGAAACAGCCCCAAAAAATCAATTTCAAGTGGTTTGAATCGATTCTTAGCCCTCTTGAATCGATTCACACGAATTAAAAGCACCCAGGATGTGAATTTTTGAGGTTTGAATCGATTCATCAGCCTTTGAATCGATTCATCAGCATTTGAATCGATTCTTTCGGGTTTCAAAGGGGTTGAATCGATTCTTCCACCAATTGAATCGATTCACACGTTTAATTTTAGCCCAGAATTGCATTCGGAACGCATGAATCGATTCATTTCACCATTGAATCGATTCATGAGTGAATTATTGGCCCAGAAACACGTTTTCAAGCTTCTGGATGGTGGGCAATGCACTAAGGATCATAATGGAGCACTCAAAACTGATAATGGAGCACCATGATTTGTTAATTGATGAGTGCACCCTCCAATTCCAATTGTTTATGGCAATGGCTTTGCCTTTGGACTCCTATAAATAGGAAGCAAAAGGAAGGCTTCAGGGACAATTTTCTTCGTTCACAGAAATTCCTCCCTCATTTGTTCTTCCTCTTCTCTTCTCTGTTGGAGTCTTTCCAGCAAGTTCTTCAATTCCGGGCAATCAATCCCTTGAAGAAACCATTCATTCTTCCTCTTCCTCTTCTCTGTTGGCAATTTCTTCTTCCAGTAAGCTTTTCATTTCCAGCAAGTTTTTTTCATTTTCCAGCAAAGTTTTTTTTCATTTCCAGGTTAGTTTCTTTTCTTTATAGTTGTTATTATGGAGGACTAAAACCCCTAGATGGATTTTCTTAGAGAATATTGTAATGTAATTTTGAGGTCATTATTTTTTATAGTATGCTTTTATAAAATAAATAAAAAAATAATAAAAATAATAAAATAATGATAAAAAATGAGTAATAAGTTTTGCACATGTTTTGTTTTCTAGCCTAAAGATTTCCATTTTTTTAATCAGTGTCGTACGGAAAATACTTCCGTCTACACAGTTTTTATAAGATCCATGCACGTGCGAAGCACTTCGCCTTGTATGGATTCTTCACTAAAATAATAACTATCAATATCTTCCTAATCTTTTTCCTAAAAAAAACATTTTAAAGAACTACGTGACCCTGATTTCTCGAAAGCTCGAGAATACGTAGGAGCGGGAAACAGTTCCTGTCGGGCCCACCTTTCTTTATTTAATTTTTAGAGTTTCCTTTTGTCTTGCTATCAAAAGGAGGAGCGAGATTAATTTGGACGAGACGTCCTGTTAATCTCATATTTTTAATATTTCTTTAAAAAAGGGAGGAGCGAGGTCAATTTGGACGAGACGTCCTGTTAATCTCATTTTTTTAAATATTTCTTTAAAAAGGAGGAGCGAGATTAATTTGGACGAGACGTCCTGTTAATCTCATATTTTTAATATTTCTTTAAAAAAAAGGAGGAGCGAGGTTAATTTGGACGAGACGTCCTGTTAATCTCATTTTTTTAAATATCTCTTTAAAAAGGAGGAGCGAGGTTAATTTGGACGAGACGTCCTGTTAATCTCATTTTTTTTATCTCTTTAAAAAGGCGGAGCGAGATTAATTTGGACGAGACGTCCTGTTAATCTCATGTAAATATTTTGTGTTGATCTTTGTTTATTGATCTTTGTTTATTTTGTCATTCCGTACATTTTTCTTTTTTATGAAGAAATTAAAATAATTAATGGGTTAATTATAATGCGCGCTATCAAATTGAGGTAACCGTTTTTTATAACGGACAGTTGTGAGGTGCTAATACCTTCCTCACCTGTAATCAGACTCCCGAATCATGGAATCTCATTTTTATAACCAGTGCTTTAACAAAAGGTTTTTCCACTATTTTATCCTAAAAAAAATATTGGTGGCGACTCCCTGTTTATCATTTTAAAACCGTTTCGAGGGTCGGCCGCGCCGCCGCGATCCCGGTCGCGACAGATGGCGACTCCACTGGGGACTTAGAGAGTCAAGCCAGTCAATTTGATAGCGCATGTTTTAATTTGCATATTAATTATTTAACTTCTTCCTTTATTTTATTCCCTTGTCAATGTTTAGTTTCTGTTTTGTTTGTATTCAATTATTTATGTTCTGTAAATATCTGTGTGATTATTGAACCCTAGGGTAGTCGACTTTATTTTGTTGCTCTGTGTTCGTTCTATGTGCAGGGTGAGTAAGGTACGGGTATTGAATGCCTCTTTCACACACTACACTCACAATTTGCACACACTTTTGAGTGGGACCCTATACCCGGGCCCAAATAAAACTTAAGATTAGGGGAGGTTGATAGCGGAGCCATTTGGGATGTACTTCCTGTCTGGTTACCGTGAGAATCTCAGCTAGAGTTCGACTTATTCATGGTGCTCACACTTAGTATACTTCTTACTATTTGTGATCAACATCATGAATAGGATCTTGGCTCTAGTGACCTTTAGAAGTTTTAGAACAAGCCACCTAATGCGAGGTATCACTGATAGATGAACCTTAGAACCATTAGGAGACCTCCAGAAAAACCCACCTTAAGGCACAAAGGGGCAAACTTTACTTCTACCTTTTCTCATTCTCACTTTTCCTTCTAATCCAAAATAGAGGATTACTTGCCCGTTTAGTGAATTACTTTTTTTCAAAAAAATGACATACTTTTAACTAGTGATTCTTTAAGGGGCAAATAGTTCTTTCTCTTTGTGCACAAGTCTTTGGGATTTGAGTTACGGATGTTTTGAATCAAAAAAAAAAGGGTAAAAAAAAAAGGTCAAAAAAAAAAAATCAAATTTTTTATTGACAATGATCAGAAAATCCGTAGCTCACATGACCTTTGATTTGTCATAAGTTTTGTCAAATCGAAACTTCCCTGAATACAAAAATATTTTCAAAGTTACTAGGGGAGTATCGATTTGCACAACATGTCAGTACTAGTGACTGATTTTCTCATTTTCATGTTCTCGCAGGAAGCTATCAAGAGCTTAGCCAGCACCTCTGAGTGAAAGTATGGAAATTAACATGAGATCGGATAGTTGTGGTACAAATATACCTGAGTTGAAGAAATTACTGCATGTCAAGGCTAGGAAGGTCGATACAACCAGTCTGCAAGCATTAGGCAAGAAATTGGATATGAATCAGAAAATGTTTTTTTCAAGGAGATATGGAAGGATCCTAAAGTTGCTAGAAGTGGAAGTACAAGTCGAAGCAATTACTGCTTTGATTCAGTTTTATGACTCACCTCTTCGTTGTTTCACTTTCCAAGACTTTCAATTAGCTCCGTCTGTTGAGGAGTTCGAACAGATTCTGGGTATGCCACTAGAGGGACAAATGCCTTACCGCCACCTTGGACGCCATGCGAATGTTCTTACCATTGCTGATATCCTAAGGATTAATCCAGAAGTCTTGAGAAGTAAGCAGCTAAATAGAAATCAAGTCCTGGGGTTTGATCGGGAATATTTTGAGAGGCACATGCACTTGCTGGCTGAGAAGGGAGATTGGGAAGCCTTCATGGATACTTTGGCTTTAACCATTTATGGTGTTATCTTGTTCCCCAACATTGACAATTACATAGATTATGATGCCATTGGCATTTTCCTTGCCCGTAAATTCAAGTCTGAAAATCCCGTCACTGCTATCTTGGCAAATATATATTACACCATGGACTTCTGTTCTACACAAGGTGGAAAAAGAATCATTTGTTGTCTACCAGCTTTGTATGTGTGGCTCACGTCACATGTTTTCCACCAAGTCGGCAAAGTTGAATGTCCTATTTCTGATTTGAAATTATGCCAGTTAGTAACAAAAAACGGGCGTGAATGGGCCAATCACTTGACGGGGCTCACAGCTGACAAAGTAAGGTGGTATCCACAATGGTTGAAGGTTGACACCATTATTCATCATTGTGGAAGCTACCCGAATGTTCCTCTTATGGGCACACAAGGATGCATTAACTACAACCCTGTCATAGCCAAACGGCAGTTAGCTTATCCATTGCTTGGGCCACCTGATGAAGAATCACTCATTCCTTTTGTCCTTCGCTACTCAAAAGGAGATTGTACCTCTGCTATTCGGGATGTAGCAAATGCATGGAAGATGGTCCATAGGCAAGGAAAGGAACTAGGAGCTCGAAGCCATGCCGTGAAGGACGAATACTACCGATGGATCCTGAATAGAGTTTCCATTGTTAAGCTGCCTTTCAAAAGTCCCTCCCATCTCCCGACAAGAATACCTGTTCCCTCACCTACTCTTGAAGAGGAAGCCTTGAAAGCCAAGATAGAAGAGTTAATTGTAAAAAATAAGAAGCTGGAGGAAGACTTGCTAAAATCTCAACAAGAATGTGCCCTTCAAAAAAGGGAGAACTCAGAAAGTAAGCGAATCATCAAAGAGATTGGAAAGAAGCGGAAAGTTGAAAGAGATTACTTGAGGAAGCAAAGTCAATGCCTCCGAACAGCTAATACTCAACTGAGGATGAAGAGCAAGCAAAGGGATACTATGTTGGCTGACAAGCAACTCTTGAGGGATATGTTGGAAAAAGCCAAAGAGAATGAGCAAATTGCCTTGGTACAAAAAGAGCTCCTACAATTGCAAGTTGGTCAATTAGAGCATCAGCTTAATGAGGTGGTAGAAGCTTGCCAGCGAGAGATAAACGGCGAGCGACAGCACGCGATGGATACTGAGCAAGAATGTCATGAAGCTATCCGTGTTTTGAAAGCTGAAATAACACAACAAGATGAAGTTATTCATTCATGGATGAATCGCTTCGCCCACTTAGCACATTTGGCTAATGGAGTCCTCGAAGACCTCCCACTCCTACTTAAGCAAGCTGAGGGGATGGTTAACCCTCTTAGTACCCCAAAAGAAATTGTAAACTTCCTTGATTACTGTAAGGAAAGGATTTGTAAAATGAGGGACATGATTGCCCGAGCTAGGAATGGCTGATTTACTTTTCTTGCATAAAAATTGGCAGCAGTAATGTACTTTGAAATTCAGAAAGAAGGATTCTTTTGTCTCCACAACCATCTCATGTTAATTTCCATTTATCACATACTTATTACTCTTGAATGTGACGTTCTGAGGAATGGTTGGAGGTTACTGGCCGAGTTCCGTGATAACTTTGTGCACCATACTGTTTATTTTTCGTTTACCATTTTTATTTAATGCTTTCTTTTTTAACAATTTCGTGTTTTCACTTACAATAGACATTACGGGTAAACATCCTTATTCGACTCGACTCCAAACGAGACTCATGGCCGAAGCAGAAATCAGGGATGAAGATTTCAGAAACGAGTTCAATCAGCTGAAAGAACAAGTAGCCGAATTGACCAAGCTTCTGGAAAAGAGAATCACAGAAGGGGTTTCCTCTGCAGGTATTGAGAACAACCAACAGCAGCCTGCCACTGTACCACTCCCCCTTGGTTCCGACCCAGCAAGAACCCAAGTACCAAACACAATGACACCCCCTGTCACTATTCATGTTGGAAGATCTAACCCTGTCATTGAGACCCAATCACCTTACGGCCAGTCTTATGCACAGCATACATTTGTCGGCCCTGACGGCAACCCAGTACCTTTTCCACTTTATGGCCTTCCACCAGGATACTATCCCCCGCTCGCTAACCAAGACGCCCATGACCAGCAAGCCATGAATCCTCACACTTCATACCCTACCCAGCCAAATATACCATCACTCCACCAAACCCAAAACACACAAGCCCCTGACCCACAAATTTACCAAGCCCAAAACACGCAAGCCCATGACCCACAAATTCACCAAACTCAGAATATACAAGCCCCGATGACCCAGCTGACCTACAACACACAAGCCCAAAATACACGAGCCCAGGTGACTCAACCGAGTTATGTTGCACAGACTATGGCCCAACCCCAAGGCCCTTCACCAAATACAAGCCTAACAAACCAGTCCCATGCTTTGCCTCAGTTCAACCAGCCACTCGGTTATCCGTATGGATACGGAACCCCCTATGGGACCAATTTCCAAGATGCAACCCGTATGGTCGCAGCTCCTCGAAAGGAAAAGATAGAAATCTTAGAAGAGCGTTTGAGGATGATGGAAGGCTCTGGAGGTTTTGGACTAATAGATGCTTCGGAGCTATGTTTAGTCACAAATGTTGTCCTCCCACCCAAATTCAAGATGCCAGACTTTGATAAGTATCGGGGAATGACTTGTCCAAAGAACCATCTCACGATGTACTGTCGAAAGATGGCGTCTTACTCTTCTAATGACCAACTCTTGATCCATTGCTTCCAGGATAGTCTAGTAGGGGCCGCTCTTACATGGTATGCTCACCTTGATCGGAACCATATCCGTTGTTGGAAGGACCTGGCAGATGCCTTCCTTAGACAATACAAGTATAACATGGATATGGCACCCAACAGGGTTCATTTACAAAACATGATGAAAAAGGATAGTGAAACATTCAAGGAATATGCCCAACGATGGAGAGAGACAGCGGCACAAGTGGATCCCCCATTGTCGGAAAAAGAAATAGTCGCGATGTTTATTGATACGCTCCCATCACCTTTCTACGGCAAGATGATTGGTAGTGTTTCATCCAACTTCTCCGACATTGTGACTATCGGGGAAAGAGTGGAAAGCGGAATACGAACAGGAAAGATCATTCAGGGCTCATCTGGGGCAGGCATGACAAGAAGGCCGGTGCCTGGGAAAAGGGATGGAGAAACTAATTCCATCTCTTCCAATCAAAAGACACCTTCGCCAAGACCATTCTTTCCTACTATGATTCAAGCTCCCAATCCTTATGTGGCCGCTACCACTCAGAGCCCGACAGCTTATACTCCCCACTTCCGTCCACCCATGGTAAGAGCGCCAGTACCACAACCCGTGCCATACCATCACCCACAACAAATGACTCGACCACCCAATCATAATCCAAACACAAGAAATTCTAACAATGAACGCTCCCCTGTGCAGTTCGATCCAATTCCTATAACATACACCGAACTTTTTCCAATCCTTGTTCAGAAAGGTCTGGTAGCTCCATCCCCTATGAGGCCGTTGCAACCTCCTTACCCAAGGGGATATGACCCAAACGCTCATTGTGATTACCATGCTGGGGCACCAGGGCATTCCACAGAAAATTGCCTGGCTTTGAAGTATAAAGTAAGGGATTTGATCAAAGCCGACTGGATTAACTTTAAGGAAGGTAGCCCAAATGTTGCCACAAATCCCCTGCCCAACCATGGAAATTCAGAGGTCAACGCTTTAGAAAATCATGAGGAGTGCGTTAAGAATGTTGCTGACATAAGAATGCCATTGAGGGTAGTTCATTCCCTTTTGCTTGAAAAGGGGTTAATTGAAGGAACTTGGAGTGAGAAACATGATTGCGAACAGACTGCCGAACATCAAGGTTTCTGTGAGATCCTTCAAAGCCTTATGGACAGCTATATTGTGCAGGTCTGTAAACGCCATGGAGATGAGGTCAACATGATCGAGGAACAAACAGGGGCACGGATCCCTAAGCCCTTGACAATTTTTTACACCAGAAATCCCCAAGTAGCTCCTGTTTCTGTACAACCAACCATCACTATTCAAGCACCCACCCCGTTTGCATTCAAAGATTCTCGGGCTGTCCCTTGGAAGTACAACGCAGATGTGATCGTTGCAAGCCCGGCAACAGGTGACCCGTCTCCTTCGTCCGTCACAAATATTGTAGGGGTAGGAGGTATAACCCGAAGTGGAAGAGTATACACCCCTCCAGAGCTGAAGAGGGATCAGGTTACCAGAAATGCCAAGGTGGACAAAGAAGGGGCCAATGGCGAGATCAAAAGGGCCGTGACTGATGAAGAAGCCCATGAATTCTTAAGGTTTATTCGCCAGAGCGAATATCAAGTGCTTGACCAACTGACCCATACTCCTGCAAAAATTTCTTTGTTATCATTGCTGATGAACTCTGAGCCACATAGGAAGATGTTGATGAAGGTCCTGAATGAGGCTCATGTCAGTCATGACATTCCCGTTGATAAGTTTCAAGGAATAGTAGGGCACATTGTTGCAGATAACTATTTGACCTTCACTGATGACGAAATACCAACAGAGGGGATTGGGCATAACAAGGCTCTCCATATCTCCGTAAAATGCCGAGATTACATCTTAGCAAAAGTACTTATTGACAATGGGTCGTCCCTCAATGTCATGCCAAAGTCTACATTGGCCAAATTACCATTTGATGGGACTTTTATGAAGCCAAGTGCCACGATAGTACGAGCTTTTGATGGAACTCGGAGGGAGGTTATGGGTGAGATTGAGCTGCCCATACAGGTTGGGCCGTGCACGTTCCAGGTCCTTTTTCAAGTCATGGATATCTCGCCTGCCTATAGTTGTTTGTTAGGCAGGCCGTGGATCCATTCTGCTGGAGTGGTGCCTTCTACCCTGCACCAAAAATTAAAATTCATAGTTGACAACAAACTGATAATTGTTTCTGGTGAGGAAGACCTTCTAGTCAGCAAACCTCTGTCAACCCCTTACATCGAGGCAGCAGAAGAGGCCCTTGAAACTTCTTTCCAAGCATTAGAGATAGTAAACGCTACCTATGTGGGGGAAGGAGCCACAATAGCAAAAGCTTGCATGCCAAGTGCATCTTTAATGATGGCAAAGATTATGCTACGTGGAGGGTATGAACCTGGAAGAGGGCTAGGACGTGCTTTGAATGGAGAAATAGAACCAATACGCCTGCTTGGTAACAGAAATGGTTTTGGGTTAGGATACCGGCCCACGGCTGCCGATAGAAAAAGGGTAGAAGAAGCGAAGAGGGAAAAAAGGGCTGCTCGTCTTACCGGCAGAGATCCTCATACCGCAAGAGTCCCCATCTGTGATCTCTACCAGAGCTTTCGGAGTGCCGGACTAATGCCTCTAGACCAAGTCGCTGTCATTGAAGAAAACCCTTGTGATAGCGTTGATTTTGTGATTGCTTGTCCACCAGGCCAAGAGCTTGATAACTGGGAGGCCATCGAGTTCCCCACGACTTTGAATGTTTTGCCAAAGTAATTTGTTTATGCTTTAAGTACTTATTCGTCCCTCTGCTCTGCCTAAAGCTTTGGGACCCTTCCATGTAATAAAGGCGAAAGAAACTTGTTTTTATCATTTTCATCAATAAACGCGTATCGTAATTCAAAAAAAAACTCTTTGTGTACCCCTTATCCTTGTTTTAAGCCCTTCTTTTTACTCGCTTGTTCTTTCTTTTTATTTGCCATATCACACTAAATTGCAGATCCGAAAGTGACTCCCTTGAGGAAAGTGAGGTCGCAACCCCGTTTCCCGACTTCGATCACCCAGTTGATTACGCTGATGAGGAAGGTGAGGAAGATTGTGAACCACCGCCTGAAATGACAAGGTTGTTAGAGCAAGAGGATGAAGGGATTCAACCCTACCTAGACATAGTCGAGGTCATTAATTTGGGGAATGAAGAAAATAAGAAGGAAGTCAAGATCGGCACTATCCTAAACAGAGAACAAAGAGAAGATTTAATCAAGTTGTTAAGGGAATTTTGTGATGTCTTTGCCTGGTCTTATCAAGATATGCCTGGGCTCGATGCTAGCATTGTCGAGCATAAACTACCCTTGAAACCTGAATGCCCACCAATAAAGCAGAAATTACGCCGAATGAAGCCAGAAATGCTTTTAAAGATCAAAGAGGAGGTTAAGAAGCAATTTGATGCTGGCTTTCTAGCTGTGGCAAAATACCCTCAGTGGGTAGCCAACATTGTCCCTGTCCCTAAAAAGGATGGAAAGGTACGGATGTGTGTGGACTACCGAGATTTGAATAGGGCTAGTCCCAAAGATGATTTTCCCCTACCACAGATCGATGTTTTGGTTGATAATACAGCCCGGCATTCCATTTTCTCCTTCATGGATGGTTTCTCGGGGTATAATCAAATTAAGATGGCACCTGAAGACATGGAGAAGACCACGTTTATCACTCTATGGGGTACATTTTGTTATAAGGTGATGTCTTTTGGGTTGAAAAATGCTGGGGCAACTTATCAGAGAGCAATGGTGACTCTTTTCCATGATATGATGCACAAGGAAATAGAAGTCTATGTGGATGACATCATTGCCAAGTCTAGAACAGATGAAGAACACATTAGTGATCTAAGGAAGCTTTTTGAACGTTTGAGAAAGTTCAAGCTTAGACTGAACCCCGCCAAGTGCACTTTCGGTGCAAGGTCGGGCAAGCTGCTAGGATTTATAGTAAGTGAAAGGGGGATAGAGGTTGATCCTGACAAAGTTAAGGCGATTCTCGAGATGCCTCCTCCCCGTACAGAAAGAGAGGTCCGAGGATTTTTGGGAAGGCTCAATTATATCGCCAGATTTATTTCACAATTGACGGCAACTTGTGAACCCATCTTCAAGTTACTCCGCAAGAATCAACCAGGGCGATGGGATGAGAACTGTCAAGCAGCTTTCGAAAAGATTAAGCAGTACCTACAAGAACCACCAATTTTGGTGCCACCAGCCCCAGGAAGGCCACTTATATTGTATCTGACTGTATTGAACGAATCCATGGGCTGCGTATTGGGACAACACGATGAAACTGGAAAGAAGGAACATGCTATCTACTACTTGAGCAAGAAGTTCACTGATTGTGAAATGAGGTACTCCGCTTTAGAGCGGACTTGTTGTGCGTTAGCATGGGCCGCTAAGCGCCTAAGGCAGTACATGTTGAGTCACACCACTTGGCTAATTTCTAAGATGGACCCCGTCAAGTACATTTTTGAAAAACCTGCTCTAACTGGAAGGATCGCTCGCTGGCAAGTGCTGTTAACTGAGTACGACATAATATATGTCACTCAAAAAGCTATAAGAGGAAGTGCCCTGGCTGATTACTTGGCACACCAACCCATTAATGATTATCAGCCGATGCAATTTAACTTTCCAGATGAAGATATCATGGCATTATTCAATGAAGAAGGTGGTCAAAAGGAGAAATGGACCTTGAGATTCGACGGAGCTTCTAATGCATTGGGGCACGGAATTGGGGCTATCTTGATTTCACCCGATAAGGAATTTATCCCTATCTGCGCCAGATTGTGTTTTGACTGTACCAACAATATTGCTGAATACGAGGCATGCTCATTAGGAATCCAAGCAGCGTTGGATGCAAAAGTAAAGTTGTTAGAAGTTTATGGGGACTCTGCTTTGGTTATTCACCAATTGAAAGGCGAGTGGGAGACTAGGGACAGTAAATTGATTCCTTATTATGATCACATCAAGGAAATGATCAAGGAGTTTGACGAGATCTCTTTTCATCACGTTCTCCGGGATGACAATCAAATGGCTGATGCTTTAGCTACCCTTGCCTCAATGTTCAAAGTAAGTAGTGACTACGATATGCCTCTCATCGAAGTAAAGAAGCACTGTGAGCCTGCATACTGTCAAATGATGGAAAAGGAGTCTGATGGGAAACCTTGGTACCATGATGTTAAGAGATATATCCAGAGTCAAGAATACCCCGAGGGCGCTACAGAAAATGATAAGAAGACCCTAAGGCGACTCGCCATGGGTTTCTTCTTAAATAGGGATGTGCTTTACAAAAGAAACTATGACTCTGTCCTTCTTCGTTGTGTTGATGCTGATGAGGCAAATGAAATCATGAAAGATGTTCATGAAGGATCTTTTGGGACTCACGCTAATGGACATGCCATGTCTAGAAAGATTTTGAGGGCTGGTTATTACTGGATGACTATGGAAGCAGATTGCTTCAAGTATGTCCGAAAATGTCACAAATGTCAGATATACGCTGACCATATTCATGCACCCCCGTTATCCCTAAATGTCTTGACGGCACCATGGCCCTTCTCAATGTGGGGCATGGATGTCATTGGACCCATCGAGCCAAAAGCTTCAAACGGTCATCGTTTCATCTTGGTCGCCATCGACTATTTCACCAAATGGGTAGAAGCAGCTTCATATACCAGTGTAACAAGGAGTATTGTGGTCAAATTCATCAAGCGAGAACTGATATGCCGATATGGCCTACCAAGTCAGATCATTACTGACAATGGTACGAATTTGAATAACAAAATGATGAAGGAACTCTGCGAAAGTTTCAAGATTCACCATTGCAATTCCTCTCCTTATCGACCTAAAATGAATGGGGCGGTTGAGGCGGCCAATAAGAATATCAAGAAGATAGTGCAAAAAATGGTAGTCACCTACAGAGATTGGAGCGAGATGCTCCCTTTCGCTCTGCATGGGTATCGCACCTCGGTTCGAACCTCGACAGGGGCAACCCCGTTCTCCCTCGTATATGGAATGGAAGCAGTTTTGCCTTTTGAAGTAGAAATCCCGTCCCTTCGGGTAATGATGGATGCAAAATTAGAAGAGGCTGAATGGGTTCAAGCTCGACATGACCAATTAAACTTGATTGATGGAAAAAGATTGACTGCCTTCTGTCATGGTCAGTTGTATCAGAGGCGTATGAAACGAGCATTCGAGAAGAAAGTACGGCCTCGACAGTTTCAAGAAGGAGACCTTGTACTCAAGAAAATTTTACCAATTCAAAAGGACAATCGAGGCAAATGAACTCCTAATTATGAAGGACCATATGTTGTGAAGAAGGCTTTTTCTGGAGGAGCCTTAATACTCACTAATATGGACGGCCAGGATTTGTCAATGCCTGTAAACACAGATGCAGTGAAAAAATACTATGCTTAGGGAGGAGATGTCAGAGCAAAAAAAAAAAAAAAAACAAAAAAAAAAAAACAAACAAACAAAAAAACAAAAAAAAACAAAAACAAAAAAACAAAAAAAAGAAGAAAAGAAAATTAATGCTCGCTAAGCTGAAAACCTGAAAAGGCGGCTTAGGCAAAAGTTAGAGTGACTCGGTGAGTCGAAAACCCGAAAAGGGCGGCTCAGGCAAAAGTTAGGGTCAAATTTCTGGCAATGCGAATGATCCTCTGGCTCAAAGAAGTACGAGTCCAAGCTCGTGCACGTGAATCACTGTCGAACTTACCTTTTCAAAAGCAAGGTCGAAGGGTGAACATGAAGTCGTGTTAGGGGTTAAGGCTCTCATCAGTCTCAGAGATTCATTGGAGGATCCATGAGTCTTCCCAGTTTTCATTTATGCTGGACCTATGTGACCTCATTCATTTCATTTACCTTCTTTATTTTTTATTTTTTATTATTATTATTATTATTTTTTTCTTTTTTCTTTCTTTCTCTGTACTTGTTTAACGTGCATGAATAAAGTTCACCCTCTTCGATACGTGTTATGAATTTGGTTGATCTGATAAAAACATGTATTTTAACAAAGTAAAATGGAAGATTGGTAAACATTTAAAGTCGCAAGGGACAAGATGCTTCTGCTACTCGACCTCATCATAGGTGATCATCGCAGGGACTTGGCCAGACACGTGCTTTGAAGCTATGGTTGCCTCATTCGTTCTACTTCGTCCATGAGTTCTCGTAAGAGTCGCGGTTTCACAGGACTTACCCGATTTTGAAACTTATCTTTGCGTTACTGACCATTTTTCTGCAGGTTATCTCACAGATAGTCATGCCAGGCACTAACACCCCAATCAGGCCCTTCAAATCCCTTCCTTGAATTGTCCGAGTTGGCACTTCTCAAAATTCCCTCCTTAAAACGCCAAGGTTGGCACCTTTCAATGTTTTACTCTTTCATCAGGCACCTTCAAACTCTCATCCTCAATTACTAAAGTCCGTGCCTCTTGAAATATCCTCCCCAGTGGAATCATTCGCCAAAGATGGCACTTCTCAAGACCTCCCTCCCCAATGAATCCTAAACTTTCCATCAAGAGGCAGTATCTGAACCACCAAATTCTTCCCCAGTGATACTACGCTTCCCAAATAGACTCAACTGGGACATCTTCCCGAATTCCTTTTGTTATAACCATTCTCCAATAATCCTTCAATCATGTCCAACTGGGACATCTCCCTAGATTTCTTACTTTCCAGTCATGAGGCGTTTCTCCAAACTTTTTCCAACTTATCAAACTGGGGCATCTTCCCTAGGTTATTATCTTTTGTCAACCCAAGGGCAGTACCCCATGCTCCGAAAAAGTTTGAAATGGGACATTACCTCGGGTCTCACTTCGTCAAAAGGAAATGCACCCCAAGCCTCTTCAACCGCTCTAACTGGGACATCACCCCAGATTCTTCTCCCGGCCTTGAGGGAGTACCCCTAAATCTTTTAATCTTTCCAAAAATTAGAGTATTCATCCCAGACCTTTTCTCCATTTCTTCTCTCTCCCAATCAAAAAGCAGTTCCCTGAATCATCCAAGACAGCTTGAACTGGATCATCCCCAGACTTCTTTCTTTTAGTAAGCCTACTATACATCCCTAGTGGACCCCAGATTTTTCCTTCCAGTCAAGAAGCAGTTCCCCGAGATCCCTTCAATCTTCCTAACTGGGGCATCTCCCCCAGATTTTTCCTTTCAGTCAAGGGGCAATTCCCTAAGATTCCTTCAATCATGTCAAACTGGGGCATCACCCCAGAATCACCCTCTTTCATTTAGAGAGCAATTCCCCAAGAGTCCTTCAATCATGTCAAATTAGGGCATCTCCCCAGGATCACTCTCTTTCGGTCAAAGAGTATTTCTTTCAGTCATGTCAAACTGGGGCATCACCCCGAGCCTTTAGGACCAGTGAGTTAATTTGGACGAAACGTCCTGTTAACTGCCCCCAATCTTTGTATTTTCTGTCAATTGAGGGTTAACCCCATCCCTTACCTTTCCAGCCGCCTATCAAGGCATCCTCTATCTTTCAGCCGCCTATCGAGGCATCCTTTATCTTTCAGCCGCCTATCGAGGCATCCTTTACCTTTCCAGCCGCCTATCAAGGCATCCTTTATCTTTCAGCCGCCTATCGAGGCATCCTTTATCTTTCAGCCGCCTATCAAGGCATCCTTTATCTTTCAACCGCCTATCAAGGCATCCTTTACTTTCCAGCTGCCTATCAAGGCATCCTTTACTTTCCAGCCGCCTATCAAGGCATCCTTTATTTTCCAGCCGCCTATCAAGGCATCCTTTTCCAGCCGCCTATCAAGGCATCCTTTACTTTCCAGCCGCCTATCAAGGCATCCTTTATTTTCCAGCCGCCTATCAAGGCATCCTTTATTTTCCAGCCGCCTATCAAGGCATCCTTTATTTTCCAGCCGCCTATCAAGGCATCCTTTATTTTTCAGCCGCCTATCAAGGCATCCTTTTCCAGCCGCCTATCAAGGCATCCTTTATTTTCCAGCCGCCTATCAAGGCATCCTTTATTTTCCAGCCGCCTATCAAGGCATCCTTTATTTTTCAGCCGCTTATCAAGGCATCCTTTACTTTCCAGCCGCCTATCAAGGCATCCTTTATTTTCCAGCCGCCTATCAAGGCATCCTTTATTTTCCAGCCGCCTATCAAGGCATCCTTTATTTTCCAGCCGCCTATCAAGGCATCCTTTATTTTTCAGCCGCCTATCAAGGCATCCTTTTCCAGCCGCCTATCAAGGCATCCTTTATTTTCCAGCCGCCTATCAAGGTATCCTTTATTTTCCAGCCGCCTATCAAGGCATCCTTTATTTTTCAGCCGCTTATCAAGGCATCCTTTTCCAGCCGCCTATCAAGACATCCTTTATTTTCCAGCCGCCTATCAAGGCATCCTTTATTTTCCAGTCGCCTATCAAGGCGTCCTTTTCCAACCGCCTATCAAGGCATCCTTTACTTTCCAGCCGCCTATCAAGACATCCTTTACTTTCCAGCCGCCTATCAAGGCATCCTTTATTTTCCAGTCGCCTATCAAGGCGTCCTTTACTTTCCGTTCACCTATGCAGGCACCCTTTACCTTCTAGTCTACTGGGGATCAATCCTGATCTTCTCACTGAAAGAATTTTTCCCGATCAATTCAGAGTTCAAAAAAAAAAAAAAGGGGAAACAAAAAAAACAAAAAAAAAGAGAGGAGAAAAGAAGAGAAACAGAAGTGGAGAATGCTTGTTTTTAAGAAAAAGAGGTCACACTGACTCGTGATTGCCCACACCATCAGTTGCCATACCGATCAAGAGGTCCCACTTGGCCCCCTACATCGGTGTTCATATCTTTACTTCCTTTTCACTTCAAAAACACAGAAGCTTCGTGTTTCTTTTGTGAAAAAGAAGTAAAGAGGGGCATCTGTGAACACCTCTTTTTGTCCGGCCAATTGGTACAGTTCTATCTTTTGAGCACTCTTTCATGCGCATGGTTCATTTGAAAATTCATAACTCCTTCATACGATCTTTGATTTGTGCAAACCCGGTCTCTAAATTTTCGTAACAAAATTGTCTACGACTTTTGTGAAGACCTTGAAGGCTGAATCCTTACCAATTGGTACAGTTTTAATAATCTTCCTAGACTTGCTCCAGTTTCATGACTGCTCTGCACATCTTTAAGAAAAAATTCATATCTCCCTCATATGATACTGAAATGACCCCATTCTTTTTTCTATGGCTCCAAATCAAAGAGATATACAAACTTCATGAAGGCCACAAAAGCTAATTCTCCACCCATTTTGCCCAGTGAATTTATTTTTCTTGCAAATGTATTTCCGTCACACTCTAGAGCAGTTTTCGTAGATGGGCCATATCTCCCTCGTTTCTTGATGGAAATTTTTGTGCCATATATCAAATTAAAGCTAAGAGAAAGATCTACAACTTTCATGTTGGACTCTTTTTCAAATTTGGCACGCATCAGCCCTCAAATACGCGAACAAGTTTGTAATGCGTAAAAAGGAGAATGAAAAAGCACCAAACAGCATCATGAATCGATTCAACACATGCATGAATCGATTCATGCGTGAAACAGCCCCAAAAAATCAATTTCAAGTGGTTTGAATCGATTCTTAGCCCTCTTGAATCGATTCACACGAATTAAAAGCACCCAGGATGTGAATTTTTGAGGTTTGAATCGATTCATCAGCCTTTGAATCGATTCATCAGCATTTGAATCGATTCTTTCGGGTTTCAAAGGGGTTGAATCGATTCTTCCACCAATTGAATCGATTCACACGTTTAATTTTAGCCCAGAATTGCATTCGGAACGCATGAATCGATTCATTTCACCATTGAATCGATTCATGAGTGAATTATTGGCCCAGAAACACGTTTTCAAGCTTCTGGATGGTGGGCAATGCACTAAGGATCATAATGGAGCACTCAAAACTGATAATGGAGCACCATGATTTGTTAATTGATGAGTGCACCCTCCAATTCCAATTGTTTATGGCAATGGCTTTGCCTTTGGACTCCTATAAATAGGAAGCAAAAGGAAGGCTTCAGGGACAATTTTCTTCGTTCACAGAAATTCCTCCCTCATTTGTTCTTCCTCTTCTCTTCTCTGTTGGAGTCTTTCCAGCAAGTTCTTCAATTCCGGGCAATCAATCCCTTGAAGAAACCATTCATTCTTCCTCTTCCTCTTCTCTGTTGGCAATTTCTTCTTCCAGTAAGCTTTTCATTTCCAGCAAGTTTTTTTCATTTTCCAGCAAAGTTTTTTTTCATTTCCAGGTTAGTTTCTTTTCTTTATAGTTGTTATTATGGAGGACTAAAACCCCTAGATTGATTTTCTTAGAGAATATTGTAATGTAATTTTGAGGTCATTATTTTTTATAGTATGCTTTTATAAAATAAATAAAAAAATAATAAAAATAATAAAATAATGATAAAAAATGAGTAATAAGTTTTGCACATGTTTTGTTTTCTAGCCTAAAGATTTCCATTTTTTTAATCAGTGTCGTACGGAAAATACTTCCGTCTACACAGTTTTTATAAGATCCATGCACGTGCGAAGCACTTCGCCTTGTATGGATTCTTCACTAAAATAATAACTATCAATATCTTCCTAATCTTTTTCCTAAAAAAAAACATTTTAAAGAACTACGTGACCCTGATTTCTCGAAAGCTCGAGAATACGTAGGAGCGGGAAACAGTTCCTGTCGGGCCCACCTTTCTTTATTTAATTTTTAGAGTTTCCTTTTGTCTTGCTATCAAAAGGAGGAGCGAGATTAATTTGGACGAGACGTCCTGTTAATCTCATATTTTTAATATTTCTTTAAAAAAGGGAGGAGCGAGGTCAATTTGGACGAGACGTCCTGTTAATCTCATTTTTTTAAATATTTCTTTAAAAAGGAGGAGCGAGATTAATTTGGACGAGACGTCCTGTTAATCTCATATTTTTAATATTTCTTTAAAAAAAAGGAGGAGCGAGGTTAATTTGGACGAGACGTCCTGTTAATCTCATTTTTTTAAATATCTCTTTAAAAAGGAGGAGCGAGGTTAATTTGGACGAGACGTCCTGTTAATCTCATTTTTTTTATCTCTTTAAAAAGGCGGAGCGAGATTAATTTGGACGAGACGTCCTGTTAATCTCATGTAAATATTTTGTGTTGATCTTTGTTTATTGATCTTTGTTTATTTTGTCATTCCGTACATTTTTCTTTTTTATGAAGAAATTAAAATAATTAATGGGTTAATTATAATGCGCGCTATCAAATTGAGGTAACCGTTTTTTATAACGGACAGTTGTGAGGTGCTAATACCTTCCTCACCTGTAATCAGACTCCCGAATCATGGAATCTCATTTTTATAACCAGTGCTTTAACAAAAGGTTTTTCCACTATTTTATCCTAAAAAAAATATTGGTGGCGACTCCCTGTTTATCATTTTAAAACCGTTTCGAGGGTCGGCCGCGCCGCCGCGATCCCGGTCGCGACAGTCAGGACTCAGACAATACATGCAATCAGTATGGTACATTATCAGATTCACTGAGTCATATTCTATCTCATGCAGTCAGTATTCTAAGCTTATAGCAACTTGCAGGTCATGTAAAATACACGGTAATCGTCAACATCACTACAACACCACATGCAATCGGGTTCCATGGTAACAAGACTCCACAACGCATGCATTTCTAAGGAAAATGCTAACCTGCAACACTCATCTTTCACTCATCATGCAACTGGGCTGTACACACTCGCATGCAACACAACACACAATCAGAGCACGGATATAGCAAGCATCAGCACTCGGAACCTGTTCATAACCCATGCATTTAAGATAGAAGATACTCCCCCTACCTGGACTGGAGTTTTCAGTCGGCCAAGACGACACCCAGTTTCAGAGGGACGCTGAGTCACACTCAGCACATCTGCATGCAAGAGCAGGGGGACCATTCGGGTTCCTGAGATGCCCAACTCTCTGTTTATTCCCTGGAGGAGCTCCATCTCAACGCTGTGAACACTCCTACCATCTTGAAGTTCCTCGCAGATCTCCACTGAGGCTTGGCAGCTTCGAGCAAGAAGAGGAAGTCGTCGAAGGAACAAGGAGGGAGACAGGTTGCTTGCAGGAGGAAGGCACACCTGCATTCTCTCTGGCTTGTCGAGTGAAGAAGGAGGACCCCGATCCCCAGCCACTATTGTTGCGAGCTCGCAGGAACAGTGAGTAGAGAAAGAAGAAGAGGAGAAGGAGAGTGAAGAGCGAAGAAGAGAAGAAGAGGAATCTGAAGGAGATGCATAGCTTCCATGACCCAGGGCACATATATGTATAAGCATGCGCGTGCATGAGGAAGAGGAGAGTGGGGTGGGAAATCGTGGATTGCAGTCCCACTCACGGACTCACCAATCGCAAACAGCCACCCCTTACCAGTTAAGCTTATTTAATTTGTCACCATTCCTCAAGTTAAATCGAATATAATTAACAATTAATTTTTTCTACTTCTGGAATTACTATTTTAGCAATTTATATTCATTCGGTAAATAATTATTAAATCGGGATGTTACATTAGATATCCAAGCTCTAACAAACTTAAAGGCCTTTTCGTTTTTCTAATTAACATAAGGCCATAACTAAATCAAGATAGGATCATGATCGGAAAAGACTACTTTAGGCAAAACCTTCACCTCAACTTCAAGAAACTTATTTCTCAATTCTAAGTTACAGTCTGCTTTATCAAGTCTCTCATAAATTCTATTGAAATTTCCATACAAAGGACCTTTCCATGTGTATTTTGGTTACAATTATTCCATCTTTCAAAAAAGAGATCACATTTTTTTGGTTAACAGGTAGCCCTGGTTTTTTCTCAAATTGACCACTAATTTCATTAAAATGTCTAGCAATGATCCAACTACTAGACATTTGATCAAATATAGTTTTGAGTGCCTCAAATAATTCAGTTCTTAATTTATCATTTGGAATTGCATATATCATAGTAACAAGCCATTCATCCATATTAGGACATTAAACTTTAACATACAAAAATTGATACTGATTTTGGATTAATGTAAGTTAGCTTCATTTTTTTCCCAAGCTAAAACAATACCCCATGCAAACCCTCTTATTTTAGATGCAAAGAATTCATTATATCTGAATCTTTTAAGAGTTTTATGTATTCTATACGGATCACATATAGTTTCCATAATAACAATAAGATCAGAATGATATTGCATAATATAATCTTTATAAAATCTAAAGAAAGCCTTACCAATTGTTTATCTACAGTTCCATAAGAATATTTTATGATTTTTTTGCTTCATAGTTAACCAAGATGCATAGAAGTTTCCTTTACAACTTCCTTCTCACCTATGGTGTTATCTTCTTCTATTTTAAAATGGCCATCTTGTTTTGAATACTTTGGATATTTTCTAATATACTCTATAATAGGTGTATTAGACATTTAAATTGATATTAAAAGGTTATGACCTGTTAAAGAAATCTTTTGATGGTTTTTAAACAGATGTCTCTCCCTTGAGAATGGGTTTAGAACTAGATGTTTCCTTGGCTACTTCTTTATTAACAACTATCACACTCTCTACTTTATCCTGTTGAGTGCCTTGTGCTTCTAATCTTTTAACTACATTGTCTTTCTTTAGCTCTTCCTTATTTGTTCCATGCAACACTTAAACCTAGAACCTAATTTTGTAGGCTCTTTTTTTGTCTCTTGATTTTGTTTTGTCTCTTCACTTCCTTTTGTTTCATTTTTTCTGCTTCCTTGGCCTTGCACTTAGCCTTTTTCTTATTTTTTATACTATTTGTTGGGATCCATTTATGGAGTAGAAATCATCAGTATAAGACCAGCATTCACTCTTAATAGCTATTAAATAAGCAACTACAAATTATTTTGATGAGAAGTTTCTATCTTCATGGCTGAATTAAGTTTCCTAACAAATACTAAATCAAAATTTTGTACTTTAAACAAATAAAGGTAGGAGTGGTTTGAGAAAGCAACGATTTACCTCTATTGCAGAACCAATTAATTGAATAAGATAATCAAATATGCTTGTTTTTTCTGCTTCGAAGGCCAATATTAGAACCTCTGCATATTAGTTTTTAGCTCAATCATCTTTGATTCTATCTCTATAATTTGATTCATGCGGTCTTCACTAAGCTTGTTACATTCTTCATATTTGCTCTCCACTTCATCAAATTTTTTTCCAATGAATTAACTTGGTCCTAAAAATTTTCAAAAGTTATTTTGAATATTGTAACAACCCAAACTTCAATTTCAAGCATCTGTTATGTAATTTTTATCTTAAGTTGTTCTCTTTCTATACTAAGCTTGTTGATCAATTCATTGTCACTAACATTAGCAGGAAATTCCTGCATACTTTTCTTTTCTAACGAATGACCAGTTCCTACAAAAGTAACGATAACTTTGGTTGCTATGACATTTTTGAAAGTGAAATATTTTCAAACATTTTCAACCTAATCCTGAAAAGTTTATTTTTGGATATTATAACAGCCTAGATATAAATTTTAAACATATGTGATGTAATTACCCTTATTGCCTTGTCAGCTTCTAGACTCAAAGTTAATTCTTTAACTTGCTTTTCCAACATAATTTTTACAGCTTCAAGGGAATCTTGCTCTCCCTCCTCTTTAATTTCAAAACACAAATCCTAAATGAATATCTTGTTATCTGAGTGCGATCAATCTAGTAATCTAGTATAAAGTGCTAATTTAATTTAGCTTAAGTTAGTTATTGATAGAAGTTTGCAATAGTGTTACATACGAATAGCATAAACTAATTCTTACTTCCATGTCATAATATACAAATCAAACTGTCTAAGTCCAATAATTCTTAGGTGTTTTATCTATCATAATTTGAGGAAACATATCAGCTCCTGACATGCATAGAAGCATTGAATTTTATCACAAATGAGAACTAAACATAGGATTGATTTTTCATACTCCAACAACCAATCAAAATCTAAAAATAACTCCAACTAAATTAAATTACAAAATCTCAAGGATTTGGATGAATAAGAAAAATTGATAGAATTAATTAAAAAATCAATTTTTTCATAAGAGATTATCGGTCTAATCTACAAGATGGAGACAGAACACAAGAATCAAACAAAATAACCAAAAAACAAATACAATGTGATAAAACAAAAGGGGTTGAAGAAAAGAGAGTACCGGAAAAAGTATTGTAAGATCAAAACTAGTAAAGTGGCAACTTTTGTCAGTGAACCGAAGCAAAGTAACAACCTCAAAGAGAGAGAGAGAGTCAGCAACCAACGAGCGCCTTGTTGGGAAAAAATCTGCATAGATTAACTGATAGTTTCCCCGGCGCAGCGGAATGGCGGACCGATAAAATAGGTGGTTGCACAATAAATTAAATACGAGCAAAGCAAATAACTAATTAAAATGGCACCAGCAATTTAACGTGGTTCAACCTTTTGATTTGGGCTACGTCCACGAGACAAACTCTGAAATTACTTCCACTAATAAAATTAGTAGGCGTACAAGAGGGACTTCTCTAATAAAATATTAGAGGCACAAATCCGAGATTAACCCAAAATAGTGGCACTCAAGTGTTTCCCAATACCCCAATTAACCTCACTATTTTGTCACTCACTAATTATTTTCCCTCACTCAACAACTCATCAAAGCAATTAGTTAATTTAATTAATTGCCTTGGCCTCTTAGAACACTCACGTTGGAATTGCTATGCAATTGATTTCAATTGCTTGTAATGTATTTGCTGAAATTTCATTGCCTATTTATAGGCCTTGCCAATTGATTCTAACCACATGCATTGTGTGGTAGTGTTGTGTCCACGCTGCTTTATTTTCTTACCCACATGATTTGCAATTAATTATTATTATCATGGTTTTGTGGCCCTCCTTCTAGAGGGATCCAACAACAATCTCCCCCTCCCGATTAGATGGAGGGCTCTACAAGTCCTGCTGTTTGTCGACAGTACTCCTGCTGAAGAGTCTTTGTCATCATATCCGATCCATTTTCATCTGTGTGGATCTTCTCAAGTTGTAACAACTTCTTCTCCAATACATCCCTAATCCAGTGATATCTCACATCAATGTGTTTTGATCTAGAATGAAAGGAGGAATTCTTCCCAAGGTGAATTACGCTCTGACAGTCACAAAATAGCTTATATTTTTCCTGGTGCATGCCAAGTTCTTCCAAGAACTTCTTCATCCATATCAGCTCTTTACAAGCTTCAGTGGCCGCAATAAATTCTGCTTCAGTGGTTGAGAGAGCAACACACTTCTGTAGTCTTGATTGCCATAATACAGCTCCCCCTGTAAAGGTAATCAGGTATCCTAATGTAGACTTTCTTGAGTCAACATCGCCAGCCATATCAGCATCTGTATACCTACTAGCATAGGTTTTCCATCTCCAAAACACAGATACATTTTGGAGGTACCACGGAGATACCTGAAAATCTATTTTACTGCAGCCCAACTTTCCTTTCCAGGATTTGAAAGGAAACGACTCACTACGCCCACAGAATGAGCGATATTTGGCCATGTACACACCATGGCATACATCAAACTCCTAACTGCTGAAGCATATGGAACTTTATCCATCTCATCCTTCTCATCCTCTGTGGAAGGACACTGCTTGGTACTTAGTCTAAAGTGATTAGCGAGAGGACAACTAACCGCTTTAGCCTTGTCCATATTAAATCGTTAAAGTACCTTCTCGATATACTTCTCCTATGACAACCATAATTTCTTAGCATTCCTGTCTCTGGTTATTTTCATGCCAAGAATTTGTCTTACTGGCCCTAAGTTTTTCATAGCAAAAGACTTGCTTAATTTCTTCTTTAACTTATTGATTCTGGAAATATTTTAGCCAACGATCAACATGTCATCTACATAGAGCAAAAAAATAATAAAATCATCATCAGAGAATTTCTGTACGAACACACAATGGTCTGAAGTAGTCTTCTTGTAGCCTTGCTCCCCCATCACAGACTCAAACTTCTTGTACCATTGTCTTGGTGCCTGCTTTAAACCATACAAGCTTTTATTAAGCTTACAGACATAGTTCTCTTTCCCTTTTACTTTGAAACCCTCTGGCTGCTCCATGTATATCTCTTCCTCCAAGTCACCATGAAGGAAGGCTGTCTTTACATCCATCTACTCGATTTCAAGGTCGAGACTTGCTGCTAATCCTAGCACTGTTCTGATGGATGTGATCTTCACCACTGGTGAAAAAATCTCATCAAAGTCAATCCCCTTTCTCTGATTGAATCCTTTGACAACTAATCTAGCTTTGAATCATGGCTGGGGATTGTGTTCTTCATGCTTGATCTTGAATACCCACTCGTGGCTGGGGATTGTGTAATATCCTGATTTAAAACGAATTACCGAGTGAAATTGAGCCATTAGAATAATTATAAAAGTGGAAGTTACTTGTCAACCATAATTGATTTAATTAGTTCAACTTTGGAAATAATGGCTGAGTAATTGCAATAGCTGGCCGCTTGTGAGTGGTGGGTGTCGTGAGTGGACTGCCAATTCACGCTTTCCCACCCCACTTCTCTTCTTTTCTCTTCATACGTATATGTATATATATCCTGGCCACGGTTGATAGGCATTCCTTTTCAGAATTCCTCTTCTGCTACCTCTTTCTCTTAGTTCCTTCTTCTCTTCCTTGTCGTTCTTCTTCTTCCCTGTTCCCTGTTCCCTGTTCTCTGTTCTCCATGTCTGGAAACCCACGAAGACGGTGCTGCAGAAGATTCAGAGTTCCTCCTGTTGGTGAAGGACGACCACCGAAGCAGAAGGGAGTAGCTTTTCGTTCCCGAGCCGATTGCAGAATACGACCGCGTCGAAGGGGGACTGAACAAGGCAAACAGACCAGCGTATCGAACATCAGGAAACAGAGGAGCTTCCCGAGTCCCTTCTGTAGGTAGGGGGCGCTTGCATGTCAAATGCATGGTTCATGAACGGTACCAGATGAATGTATTGGTTTAAGTGTGTGCATGTGTCTACAACGACTGTGTGTGTGATGCATGATTGTTGATCCTTAGATTCCATGTGTATGTTAGTAGCATCTTGTTAATAGTTATACAATCTTGTGTATGCTAGTATGATTGACGAGTAAATGTAGGAATTATGTTGAATCGGTTTCCACTTTGATGGTTACAAAGAATGCGTTGGATGAGTGATGATGCTTGCTGATAGAACGCATAAACTACATATGTAGGAATGGGGTGACCCGTGGAAGGTCAGGAACCCCGAAAAAATGATTTCCAGCTACAGGCCTTGGCTAGATCCTGTGAGGGCTCGTGGTAGCCGTGGGAGCTAGAGATAAGTCTCGAGATGTCAATGGGAGATCGGTACCACGCGGAAAGAGCTAATGGACGAGAGGCCAGTAAGGGGGACCTGTAACTGAAAGTCATTGCCTAAGTCGGATCCGCAGGCATGCATGTAGATATGATGTTGAGTAGGATAGTACGCGTGGTATGACTTGGGGTGATGTGAAAGAATTCCGAGTGAGTCGATGCATGTGATTGTGTGAATGAGAATGAACTTCACGTAATATGTATGAGAGTGTATATTATTGATATTATTCTAATTTGCATGGCCTTATTTTAATCTGAATAGGACCGAGTGATCATGGGTGTGCGTATTGATATTGATATCGAGTCCTTGACTGTCATTTGATATGTAAAAGCTCACCCCTACCGTGGCTATACTTTTCAGTGAATGTCTCTCGGAATGAAGGATGATGGAGCAGCTGAATGCCGAGTGAAGTACTGGTACACTGTGGATATTATGTGTTCATGTATATGTTGTGTATATGCCTCGTTAAGCCTTGGCCGGCTTGTATTTTAGTCGTAGTCTCTTATGTTAGCACTTGAACCCTCTTGGTTAGAAGTCGTGACCTTGTGCCTGTAAATTATTTATACCCCTTTTATACCTATCATACTGCGTGTTGCTCTATCTTGCCTGAATGATCCGAGTAATATATGTATATGTACTTACTGAGTGTGTAAGGTTGGTATGGCCATGGGTAGAAATGGGATTAAGAGTTGATGGGGAAATGAGATAATGATTTATTCTGTACACTGAGGAGTTTAGGTAATACCGAGTGAGTGAGAGCCCGGATCACTGAGTGAGGATCGACTTAGGGGCTTTCCGAGTGATAACTGCTAAGATTTTCCGAGAGTAGAATAATTAGTAGTTACCGAGTGAGAATCCGCCGAGTGAAGGTTTCCCGATAGAAAAGTGTCACCTAAGGCTTTAAGTGGACCCCGTTGTAACGGATTGTTAGTAGTAAGGGGATTTGGGTGAATCCTGACTTAACTGGATAGCTAAAGTGGAAAAGTCATGGTTACCGAGTGAAAAATGAGTGAAATACCCCGAGTGGTAAAAAGGACGTGAAAGTTATCCCGAGTGAGAAGTCTTCTTAGATTCCGAGTAAGTGGCTATGGGGATCATTTCCGAGTTGCCATATATGTATTCCGGTTGAGTGAAATCAGGAGTGTGTTATGTTTCTGATTGTAGCTGGTATGTTTAAAGGCCAATCTGAGTAGATTGAGAGTGGCCCTTCCGAGTGAATACGCTTGAGTGATTCCGAATGAGTGAAGATATAAGTAAACCCCGAGTGAGGAAGAGTTAGTATTTTCGAGTGGAAACCTTGAGTACTCCCTCCTGAGAGAGGAGTTAATGTAGTGGTTTAAAGTGAAATGGACCCTAAGCGCATGACATTCATAATCCGAGTGAATAATGTAAAATCCGAGTGAGTGAGAATCTGTAATCCGGGTGGTTAAGATTAGACTAAGTCCGAGTGGGGATTTTCCTTAATGATTTTTCCCTGAGCGAACAAGATGTTATATGCCGAGTGGACTAGCTATCATTTTCTGAGTGAATGAGTCGTATGATAACTCTGGATCCCGAGTGTCTGAATAGCCGAGTGTAGCTTTTCGCTTCAGCGAATGAAGGATTCGCTCCAGCAGGGTAGGTCCCTCCTTGAGGCCTCAACAGTCACGCTTCAAGAGGCCAGGTAACATTGGAAGAAATGGACCCTTTACTAGATATAAGGATCGCAGTAATCAAGGGAGACAAATGAGTGGACGTCCAAAATATGGAAAGTGTTTTAAGTGTGGTGGCGACCACTTTGCTCAGAATTGCGATAGTGAAGATGTCAAGTGTTTTCATTGCAAGGAGAAGGGGCACATTCGCCCTGACTGCCCCCAACTCCGTCAAGCAAGTGCCAATGTACGCCAAGAAGGCTTCCAAGAGAGGAGCCGTGGAAAAGATGGTCAAAGCTCGGGGGGCGGAGGCAACAGAGCCAGAGGAAATATGATGTTTGCCCAAAACAACCAGAGGAGAAACACCGACCAACCCGCTGCTGGAAGAGTCTACGCCATCAGTGCTGAGGAAGCAGCACAAGCGAACAACTTAGTGCAGAGTAAGTGCTTACTCAGTAAATATACACTTAGTGTAATTTTTGATTCTGGAGCCACCCACTCCTTCATAGCTGATGATTATGTAAGACGTTTGAGATTACCGACTGTGGATATGGACCGGACCTTGGAAGTGGCCAACCCGACTGGCCCTAAGGTGTAACACCCTAATTTAATAAATAATTAAGAACCAATACGGGGAAAATTTTTCCAAAATTTGAGTAAACCAAATAGACCATAAGGTAACCGGATTGCAATTGGGATGGTAGGCAAGGAAGGGCAAGCACCCAGTCGGACTCAGCGGAGCACAGCAGTTCAACCAGTTTAATCCGTACTCCCTTTGCTCAATTCCCAGAACAAGTCAAGAAGAGCCGGGCACAAGAAATAAGGGGAGGAAGGCAAGGGAATAAAAGAATATTCACACGTATAACACTCAGAGGAGGGAGCAAGGCTGGGGCCGACCCGACCGGTCCAGCGAGGCACGGCAGCGCCTGGGCGAAAACTAAGATAACACTGACTCACTCAAGCGAGGCCCGACGCCGCCTGGGCGAAGTATCATAATGCAAGCATGGAAGGAGGAGGTGATTACACCGCCCATCTAGTTCAGCAAGGCACAACAACGCCTGGATGGATTACACCACAACGTCCACTCACTCAGGCGATATCCAACACGGCCTGAACGATGCCACGACGGATGAAAACTCCTTAAGCAAACCTCACATCAGCGTCCACTCACTCTCACAGGACAAACCTTTCTTCGAGGGAACTACTGGGAGCTCAGCATAAGGGAACAGGTGAGGGAAGGATGAGGAAGACACATATGTATGGCAACCTAAGGAGGGGGTGAAACTTGAACCACTCCGCCTAGTTCAGCAAAGCACGACAACGCCCGGGGCGACGTACACTACAACGTCCACTCACTCAGACGGGGTCCCACACCGCCCAAGCAAGACAGGATAATGCAACAACAGAGAGGAAGACATTCGGGCGGAGTCCAACACAAGGCCTCTCCAAACATGCACTCTTTGGAGCCAGGTCTATCTCGCTGAGGCGAACACCGGCACAAGGTAATTCTCAATCGGATGTGGACAAGGGTTCACTCGGCAGATCCTCACACTCGCACTTCACTTGGGAAGTCAGGTAGCTAAGTCTCACTCGGACTTATTCGAGACCCAACCGCTCGGGACATAAATCCTCACCCGGACTTTACGTCTTTCACTCGGATTACCACTACCTTACACTGAGGATCCAATTCACTCTAACCCACTATTCGAACTCCTTTCTCAGAAAAGAATCACTCCAGGTTTTCACTCGGGAGCCACAACTCCGCCTCACTCGGGATTTATTTATGAATTCGCTCGGAAAGTACGAACCCTTCCTCACCCGGTTTTTACTTACATTTTTCGCTCGGTAATGGCCGCCCTCATTTTCACCCGGGAATCCTCTCATCAGATCTTACACAGTACCGGTTCATCCAAGGTTTTTTACTCGGAATTCATCGAGGCATCATCGTTCGAACAAGAATGCATAGCCATTCGCAGTTCCACTCGGAGTTGACTCCCCAACTACGTCCACTCGGAAATCATTAATTGAGCAGTATTCTAACCATCAGCATCCCTCAGTCTACCCAAAACACGACCACTCGTATATAACATATTGTACGTACATAATCATGCACTCGGAATACCCATTACCTTAACGTCATTCATTCCTTAGCACCTGTTACCAACATGGTACATATATATATATAAAAACATGCACTCGGGTTACAATAACTCAATTACCAATACGTATATATATATATATTCCTGTTCATTACACCACACTGATATTACGAGCCGGCCAAGGCTACAACTGACGAAACATGACACATACAAAATAAACACTCGCGATCGGAGTACCCCTCACTCGGACCTGGAACCTTATCATCACTTTAGAGTCCAACCTGCATTCATACTGAAAAATGGTGCAGGGGTGAGCTTTTACATATAAAGTGACAACTATTGACTCGGACTTTACCTCAATTCTCAATTATATGATTTTCCAGGTTCAATTCATAGCAATATACATATACATATACTATCAAGTAACACAAGAGCCAGACCACATCATTCAATCTGAATTCGCACAATCACATGTATTCTCAAACACAGCATCACACTGCACTCGGCCACAGTATCATTACCTGTATGTTCATTCAGTCGGGATTCACCCAATTCATTTAATCCATGCAATTCACAATAATTTTACTAACAATGCTCATAGACTCATGCATGCGGATCCGACTTAAATAGTGAGTTCAGTGCAGATTCCTTCCCGGTCCCTCGTCCACTAGCCCTTTTCGTGTGGCACCGGTCACCCCGTGACGTCTCGAGACCCAGCTCTAGCTCCATCGGCTACCACGGGTCCTCATAGATCTAACCAGGAATATGACTGGAACTCGTCTTACATGATTCTAGATGCCATTCCGACCCCCCGTCCTCATGGAACTGGTCAGGAATCTGGGAATCATCCCACATATGCAATCTTATGCAAATCCATAACAACATCCAAGCTTACCAGACGCGTCTCACACAGCCATCAATGGGTCACAACCGATCCCCCATACAGCAATCAGATTCGTTCGGAATCCCACATTCCATTGCAACAACACATGCCTCTATCATTATAACTCACAACAGCAAGCATAGGGAACCACATTACATCACATCCACTCAACATTTTTAACAGAGTCAGCATACCTTTCCACACGGTATTCAAACTGGAAATCACGCATCAATTCACATTTCATACATTAGGGGATAATGGGAACACACACACATTCACTCAACAACTCAGATTTTAACAACATGCATCACAGAAGCATTAACAGGCAGTCGTAAACCAAGTCACACAACCCTCACCACCTGCATGCACCATCAGTAAATCACCATGCATTGATCTACACATTTCACAATATATCATATTAAAACAAGCATTCGGGACCCGGTCATAAGCCATACACTTGACATGCAAAGCGCCCCCTACCTGCTGTTAGAGTTCAGAGGCTTCTCGAGTTGCAAGGCTGACCGATCGTCCTTTCGTTACTCCTCCTCCAACAGCCCTCGAGCTCAGCGTTGATTCTGGACCAGAGTTGCTCCTTTCCTCCAACGGGTCCGTCTCCTCCACAGCTCCAAAGCACTTCCCGCACAGCCTTCCAACTAGAATACCACAGCTCCAGGTAGAAGAAGAAGGAGAGGAAGAAGGTAATAGGGAGGAAGGAAAGACTATATACACGCACAAGGAGAGCTGCCAGTGTGAATAATGAGAGAAAAAGAGAGCTGAAGTTGTCTTATACTCCTAGGGACACATGCGTCCTTTCGTCTGGCACTATTATTATTATTTATTCAATTATTTCTACCCAAATCAGCAATTACTCTAATTAACAATTAATCCTAATTCTGTAATTAACCTTTAATTAATAGCTTAACTTCAATCGGTAATTAAGTTAGAAATCGGGATGTTACATAAGGTGCTGACATCATCGATGTGTAAAGACGTCACGTTTGTATTGGGCGATCGGAGTTTTACCTTCGATCTGGTGTGTGTACCTCTGAAGGACCTTGACATGGTACTCGGTATAGATTGGCTTTCAGCCAACAAGGTGTTGGTAGACTGCAGAAACTAAAGGATAATCTCCCCGAGGCAAAACCATGAGGACTACACGGTACAAGGTATAGCTCAGCTGTTTATGATGCTTTGTTTAACTGAGGGTGAGAATAGAGCCCGAGTGAACGATATTCCAACTGTCTGTGAGTTCCCAGAGGTGTTTCCGGAGGATGTGCCGGGTGTTCCTCCGAGTAGAGAAGTCGAATTCTCTATAGACCTGATCCCTGGAGCCGAGCCAGTCTCCAGTGCACCTTATAGAATGTCCCCAACAGAATTGGCTGAGCTGAAAAAACAGGTGGATGAGTTACTCAAAAAACAATTTATTAGGCCGAGTGTATCACCGTGGGGCGCACCTGTACTACTTGTTAAGAAGAAGGATGGCAGCATGAGACTATGCATAGACTACCGACAGCTAAACAAACTCACGATTAAGAACTGATACCCGTTGCCCAGGATCGACGATCTGATTGACCAACTGCGTGGTGCTTCAGTCTTCTCGAAGATCGACTTACGGTCGGGATACCACCAAATCCGGGTGAAGGACTCAGATATTCCCAAGACTGCCTTTAGGACTCGGTATGGCCACTACGAGTATGTAGTGATGCCGTTCGGTGTGACAAATGCACCTGCCATATTCATGAATTACATGAACAACATATTCCACCCGTACTTAGACCGATTCGTAGTAGTTTTTATTGATGATATCTTAGTCTATTCCAAGACCCCTGATGAGCATGAAGAACACCTCCGAGCGGTGCTTCAAGTCTTGAAGGAAAAACAGCTGTTTGCAAAATTTTCAAAGTGCGATTTCTGGATGGATAAGATCCACTTTCTCGGACATGTGATTTCCAAAGAGGGTGTCTCGGTAGACCCTTCGAAGGTAGCAGCTATAATGGCATGGGAGAAACCCGAGTTGGTCTCAGAGATAAGGAGCTTTATGGGCCTGGCTGGTTATTATAGGTGGTTTATTGAAGGATTTTCTAAGCTCGCTTTGCCACTGACTAAATTGACCCGGGAAAATGTTCCCTTCGAGTGGAGTTCCAAGTGCGAGAGCAGTTTCCGAGAGCTAAAAGACAAATTGACGACCGCTCCAGTATTGGCATTGCCTAACTTATAAGAGAGCTTCGTGGTTTATTGTGATGCATCAGGACTCGGATTGGGATGCATGCTGATGCAGAGAGACCGAGTGATAGCTTATGCCTTTCGGTAATTGAGGCCTCACGAACAGCATTACCCGACTCATGACTTGGAATTAGCAGCCGTAGTCTTCGCGTTAAAGATTTGGAGGCACTACTTGTACGGTTCGAAGTTCAAAGTTTACAGCGACCACAAGAGCCTCAAATATTTATTCGACCAGAAGGAGCTGAACATGAGGCAGAGGAGATGGATGGAATTTTTAAAGGATTATGACTTTGAACTGAAGTACCATCCGGGTAAGGCGAACGTTGTTGCTGACGCGTTGAGTCGGAAATCCCTCCATATAGCAGTGATGATAGTGAAGGAAGTAGAGTTGTTAGAACGATTTCGAGACATGAACTTGCAAGTTGACATCCCCTCTTCTCGGAAAATGACAATCGGTACGTTGAGAATTGCCAATGAATTCCTAAAATCCGTGTACAAGCAGCAACAGTCAGATTCCTACTTGGCTGAGATGAAGGAGACTCAGGCCAAAGGAAGGGATTTGTCCTTGACTGAGGGATCGGATGGAATCTTCCGAGTGAAAAACAGAATATATGTACCGGGCGGAGGAGAATTAAGGAGTATGGTGCTTGATGAAGCCCACAAGAGCCTACTTAGTATTCACCCGGGTACCACGAAGATGTACCAGGATCTAAGGACACGATTCTGGTGGCCCGGATTAAAGAGGAATGTCGCAGAGTATGTGGCTCGGTGTATCACCTGTCAAAAATCGAAATTCGAGCACCAGAAGCCGTATGGTGCATTGCAACCCCTAGAGATTCCCGTGTGGAAATGGGACTCAATTGCCATGGACTTTGTCATGGGATTGCCAAAAAACCGAGTGGGCCATAATGCGATTTGGGTCATTGTTGACCGACTGACGAAGAGTGCACACTTCCTACCTGTGAACATGAAGTACCCGTTGCATAAGTTAGCTCGGATTTATATTCGCAAAATTGTCCGACTGCATGGTATACTGAATTCTATCGTATCGGATAGGGATCCAAGGTTCACGTCCTGGTTTTGGACCAGCCTGCACCAGGAAATGGGTACTAAAGTTTGGCTAAGCTCTGCCTATCACCCCCAATCGGATGGACAATCCGAGCGAACGATCTAAAGCTTGGAGGACTTGCTACGGGCGTGTGTGATGGAACACGGTGGAGATTGGTATGGCGCTCTATGAAGCACTATATGGTCGAAGATGCCGAACCCCACTCTGCTGGTCAGAAACGGGCGAGAGTCTGCTATTAGGACCAGAAATTGTGAAGCAGACTTCAGAACAGATCCGAGTGATAAGGGAAAAGATGAAGGCATCCCAGGATAGGCAGAAGAGCTACCACGATAAACGAACCCAACCACTGGAGTTCTCAGTTGGAGACAGAGTGTTTCTAAAGACGTCACCAAGCAAAGGGGTCGGGCGAGCCTTGAAAGGAGGAAAGCTGAGCCCCCGATACATTGGGCCTTATGAGGTATTAGAGCGGATCGGCCCCATGGCGTACCGAATAGCATTACCGACTCACTTATCCCGGTTGCATAACGTGTTTCATGTGTCTCAATTAAGAAAGTACTTACACGATTCCACTCACACAATGCCGGATGATGAAGTGGAGATTAAGGAGGACCTGACCACTGCGACTATACCGACTAGAATAGTGGACCGATCGGTAAAGCGTTTAAGGAGTAAAGATGTGCAACTGGTTGAGGTAGAGTGGCAGCAGGACGGGTATACCTCTTATACCTGGGAACGCGAGGATGCCATGAGGCAGCAGTACCCCGAGTTGTTTGATCAAGGTGAGTTACCGATTGAATTTCGAGGACGAAATTCTTTTGAGAAGGGGAGAACTGTAACATCCCGATTTAAAATGAATTACCGAGTGAAATTGAGCCATTAGAATAATTATAAAAGTGGAAGTTACTTATCAACCATAATTGATTTAATTACTTCAACTTTGGAAATGATAGCTGAGTAATTACGATAGCTGGCCGCTTGTGAGTGGTGGGTGTCGTGAGTGGACTGCCAATTCACGCTTTCCCACCCCACTTCTCTTCTCTTCTCTTCATACGTATATGTATATATATCCTGGCCACGGTTGATAGGCATTCCTTTTCAGAATTCCTCTTCTGCTACCTCTTTCTCTTAGTTCCTTCTTCTCTTCCTCATCGTTCTTCTTCTTCCCTGTTCCCTGTTCCCTGTTCTCTGTTCTCCGTTTCTGGAAACCCACGAAGATGGTGCTGCAGAAGATTCAGAGTTCCTCCTGTTGGTGAAGGACGACCACCGAAGTAGAAGGGAGTAGCTTTCCGTTCCCGAGCCGATTGCAGAATACGACCGCGTCAAAGGGGGACTGAACAAGGCAAACAGACCAGCGTATCGAACGTCAGGAAACAGAGGAGCTTCCCGAGTCCCTTCTGTAGGTAGGGGGCGCTTGCATGTCAAATGCATGGTTCATGAACGGTACCGGATGAATGTATTGCTTTAAGTGTGTGCATGCGTCTGCAACGACTGTGTGTGTGATGCATGATTGTTGATCCTTAGATTCCATGTGTATGTTAGTAGCATCTTGTTAATAGTTATACAATCTTGTGTATGCTAGTATGATTGACGAGTAAATGTAGGAATTATGTTGAATCGGTTTCTACTTTGATGGTTACAAAGAATGTGTCAGATGAGTGATGATGCTTGCTGATAGAACGCATAAGCTGCATATGTAGGAATGGGGTGACCCGTGGAAGGTCAGGAACCCCGAAAGAATGATTTCCAGCTACAGGCCTTGGCTAGATCCTGTGAGGGCTCATGGTAGCCATGGGAGCTAGAGATAAGTCTCGAGACGTCAATGGGAGACCGGTACCACGCGGAAAGAGCTAATGGACGAGAGGCCAGTAAGGGGGACCTGTAACTTAAAGTCACTGCCTAAGTCAGATCCGCAGGCATGCATGTAGATATGATGTTGAGTAGGATAGTACGCGTGGTATGACTTGGGCCGATGTGAAAGAATTCTGAGTGAGTCGATGCATGTGATTATGTGAATGAGAATGAACTTCACGTAATATGTATGAGAGTGTATATTATTGATATTATTCTAATCTGCATGGCCTTATTTTAATCTGAATAGGACCGAGTGATCATGGGTGTGCGTATTGATACTGATACCGAGTCCTTGACTGTCATTTGATATGTAAAAGCTCACCCCTACCGTGGCTATACTTTTCAGTGAATGTCTCTCGGAATGAAGGATGATGGAGGAGCTGAATGCCGAGTGAAGTACTGCTGCACTGTAGAAATTATGTGTTCATGTATATGCTGTGTATATGCCTCGTTAAGCCTTGGCCGGCTTGTATTTCAGTCGTAGTCTCTTATGCTAGCACTTGAACCCTCTTGGGTAGAAGTCGTGACCTTGTGCCTGTAAATTATTTATACCCCTTTTATACCTATCATATTGCGTGTTGCTCTATCTTGCGTGAATGATCCGAGTAATATATGTATATGTACTTACTGAGTGTGTGAGGTTGGTATGGCCATGGGTAGTAATGGGATTAAGAGTTGATGGGGAAATGAGACAATGATTTATTCTGTACACTGAGGAGTTTAGGTAATACCGAGTGAATGAGAGCCCGGATCACCGAGTGAGGATCGACTTAGGTGCTTTCCGAGTGATAACTGCTAAGATTTTCTGAGAGTAGAATAATTAGTAGTTACCGAGTGAGAATCCACCGAGTGAAGGTTTCCCGATAGAAAAGTGTCACCTAAGGCTTTAAGTGGACCCCGTTGTAACGGATTGTTAGTAGTAAGGGGATCTGGGTGAATCTTGACTTAACTGGATAGCTAAAGTGGAGAAGTCATGGTTACCGAGTGAATAATGAGTGAAATACCCTGAGTGGTAAAAAGGACGTGAAAGTTATCCCGAGTGAGAAGTCTTCTTAGATTCCGAGTAAGTGGCTATGGGGATCATTTCCGAGTTGCCATATATGTATTCCGGTTGAGTGAAATCAGGAGTGTGTTATGTCTCTGATTATAGCTGGTATGTTTAAAGGCCAATCCGAGTAGATTGAGAGTGGCCCTTCCGAGTGAATACGCTTGAGTGATTCCGAATGAATGAAGATATAAGTAAACCCCGAGTGAGGAAGAGTTAGAATTTCCGAGTGGAAACCTTGAGTACTCCCTCCTGAGAGAGGAGTTAGTGTAGTGGTTTAAAGTGAAATGGACCCTAAGCACATGACATTCATAATCCGAGTGAATAATGTAAAATCCGAGTGAGTGAGAATCTGTAATCCGGGTGGTTAAGATTAGACTAAGTCCGAGTGGGGATTTTCCTTAATGATTTTTCCCTGAGCGAACAAGATGTTATATGCCGAGTGGACTAGCTATCATTTTCTGAGTGAATGAGTCGTATGATAACTCTGGATCCCGAGTGTCTGAATAGCCGAGTGTAGCTTTTCGCTTCAGCGAATGAAGGATTCGCTCCAACGAGCGTGGTTTGCTGGAAGGCTTTTGGTGGTTTAGCTTAGGCGAATGAGTGCTCGCCCGAGGGAGTGTGCTGTCTCGCTCAAGCGGAGTCGGAACTCGCTTGAGCGAGTGCACACTGTTTCTCTTGGGCTCACTTGAACGTTATTGGGCTCCGCTGGGTGACTTTTGTTTGGGCCTTTATCTTCCTTGCTTCCATTTCCCTTCTTCTCCTTGTGTGCCAGATTTAGGCAGATTATGTAGGTTTTGCTAACTCTAAAATTTGGAAAATTTCCCTATTTGGTTTATTCATTTATTAAAATTAGGGTGTCTCAGATTGCCTTCTTGCCTTTTGGCAGCTTCACTAGCTCAAATGTCTTATTCTTATGCAAGGAATTCATCTCATCTTGCATGGCTTCAGCCCACCTTTTATAGTGTTCATCATTCATAGCTTATTGGAAGCTTTCTGGTTCTCCCCCTTCAGTCAGTAACACATACTGTTCTTCATGATATCTTGTAGAGCATTGTCTGACTCTATCAGATCTCCTTAGATTTGGAGAACCCGCTGGAGCTAGTGGTTGATCATGAACACTTTCATCATCAGAATTATCTGATGGTATCTCAAAGGGAGCAATTGGATCACCTGCCTCAGGTTGATCATTAGGAGCTTCATCTTCAATTTCTCTTGGCACCATCATTGAAGGAACTAGCTCTATGTTTGTTGAACCATCATTGGATTTGGAAGCATTTTCCTTGGCTTTTTCGATATCTTCAATGGTCTCATCTTCAACAAACACTGCATCATGGCTTCTGACAAGCTTCTTATGGATTGGATCGTAAAATCTATAGCCAAGCTGATCTTGACCATAGCCAACAAACACGCATTGTCGTGTCTTGACATCAAGTTTGGATCTTTCATCCTTCAGTACATGCACGAAGGCCTTGCAGCCAAACACCCGCAAATGATCATAGAAAACATCCTTTCCTGACCATACCTTCTCTAGAGTGTCGTACTGGAGAGGAACACAAGGTGAACGGTTCAATACGTGAGTGACTGCTTGTATAGCCTCACCCCAAAACATCTTTGGCAACTTCGCATGTGAGAGTATACATTTGACTCTCTCCATCAAAGTCCTGTTCATCCTCTCAGCTAAACCATTCAACTGTGGTGTCTTTGGCGGGGTCGTTTGATGTCGAATACCATGCTCTTTACAGTAAGCATGAAATGGTCCTGTGTACTCTCCACCATTGTCTGTACGAATACACTTAAGTTTCTTGCCAATCTCCCTCTCCACCATAGATAAGAACTGTTTAAATACATCCAACACTTGGTCTTTAGTCTTTAAAAGATACACCCAAGTCTTTCGAGAATGGTCATCAATGAAAGTCACAAAGTACTGAGCACCACCGAGTGACTTTGGCATTGGCCCACATAAATCTGAATGTATTAGGTCCAATACATTCTTTATTCTGGAAGGAGGGGAACTCTTGAAAGCAACTCTGTTTTGCTTTCCTGCCAGACAATCAGCACATTTCTTCAGATGGACCTGATCCAATCTAGGCAATATATTCTTCTTGGTTAGAACAGTCATACTTTTCTCACTCATATGACCAAGCCGTTTATGCCATAATTCAACTGTACCATCATTCTCCACTGTATTCACAGCATCCTGCAAAATCTTTGCCTGCATCATGTACAGTCTTGAGCACTTATCTCCTTTGGCCACCATAAATGATCCTTTGGTGAGCTTCCACTGGCCGTTGTTGAAGGAGTTGCAGTAACCTTCATCATCTAACCTTCCAGTTGAGATCAAGTTCAGGCGCATGTCTGGAATATGCCTGACGTCCTTTAGGACTAAGCGCGTACCATTCTGTGTCTCTAAACAAACATCTCATTTTCTGCAACTTTTGAATAATTTTCATTCCCCATTCTAACAACACCAAAATCACCTGGTGTGTAAGAGGAGAATAATTCCTTCTGAGATGTCACATGAATAGTAGCTCCACTATCAACTACCCAACTAGTCTCATGGGTTGCAAGGTTGACAATGTCTTCTTCATAGATGATGTGGAACTCCTCAGCAGCATTGGTTTGTTCATCATCACTACTGTCATCTTGGACCTTCTCCTTACCTTTGTTTTTCTTTTGAGATCTCTTGAGCATCCAAAAGAACCTCTTTATGTGGCCCTTCTGCTTGTAGTGATGGCACTCTACATTTGTATATCTATTTGACTTTCCTCTACTCTTGCTTCTGGACTTTGAACCTTTGGTCTGAATTCTCCCCCTTGTCTCTGTAACAAGAACATCCTGCTGCGATGATGTGGATCCTTGTGCTTTTCTTCTCATTTCTTCATTTAGGACACCACTTTTGACATTTTCCATATTTACTACACCATTTGGTGCAGAATTTATGATTGAAATCTTCAAAGTCTCCCAAGACTCTAGTAGGGAAGCCAGCACCAAAAGAGCAAGTACTTTATCGTTAAATTTAATGCCCATCCTTGACAGCTGCTCCACGATCCACTACATCTCATTCAAATGATCTGCCATCAGTGTACCCTCCCGGTACTTCATCTGGAGTAGCCTTGTCAGATAAAATAATTTATTATTGCCGGTTTTGGAAGCGTACAGCTCCTCTAGCTTGTTCCACAATGTTCGAGCATGAGTCTCACTACAAATGTGATTGTACACATTGTCTTCGACAAATTGTCGGATGAGGCCACAGACTCCTTCATGCTCAAATTCCTATTCTTTATCTGTCTTGTCCTCAGGTTTAGTTGTACTAAACACTGGTAGATGCATCTTCGTCACAAATAGGAGATCCTTCATCTTGTTTCTCCATATTTGGTAATTCATGCCATTTAAATTAATCATTTTGCTCATCTTCACCTCCATGGCCCCAACTAGACTTTTAAAGGGTAAATAATAATCTGACTTATTTTCTGATGTGAAGGGTCCACCTTAGTGGCAACCATAGAGCATACGATAAGTAGATATTAATTCCCCCTGGTACCGCTCTGATACCAGTTGTTAGAAAAAATCGGCACAGATTATCTGATAATTTCCCCGACGCAGCGGAATGACGGACCGATAAAATAGGTGGTTGCATAATAAATTAAATACGAGCAAAGCAAATAACTAATTAAAATGACACCAGCAATTTAACGTGGTTTACCCTTTTGATTTAGGTTACGTCCACGAGACAAACTCCGAAATTACTTCCACTAATAAAATTAGTAGGCGTACAAGAGGGACTTCTCTAATAAAATATTAGAGGCACAAATCCGAGATTAATCCAAAATAGTGGCACTCAAGTGTTTCCCAACACCCCAATTAACCTCACTATTTTGTCACTCACTAATTATTTTCCCCTCACTCAACAACTCATCAAAGCAATTAATTAATTTAATTAATTGCCTTGGCCTCTTAGAACACTCACGTTGGAATTGCTATGCAATTAATTTCAATTGCTTGTAATGCATTTGCTGAAATTTCATTGCCTATTTATAGGCCTTGCCAATTGATTCTAACCACATGCATTCTGTGGTAGTGTTGTGTCCACGCTGCTTCATTTTCTTACCCACATGATTTGCAATTAATTATTATTATCATGGTTTTGTGGCCCTCCTTCTAGAGGGATCCAACAACACGCCTAATGAATCTAAAGTAGAATTGTTTTGTTTTGCTGTTTGGCAATTTAAAATGGAAATTCTGGAATCCCACGCACGTGTATTTGTTCTGTTGTTTAGCTGTATGTTTCCATGTATTATAGTTTGCCTCTTTGTGTAGCGTATCTATATATCATGCGCACTAAACAAACCTTTAGCTTGTTAGTTCTATCATTAATAGCACCTGTTTATACTAACTAAAGTGTGTGGTACTCTGGTTTTTTTGTTTTCGTGTTAGTGAACAATTTATATTTAATTGAAATATAAAAATATCTGGCAGTTGGCATTTTGTAACTGTAACTTAACCTTTATCAGTTCAATGATTATGGTGCCCTTAGTTATGTTTGTGTCTTTTATTACTGATTAACTACTTATTGGAACTCTGATATTGGATTTGTGTTTTAAACACTACCTATCTCTCATCTTAATTTGTTTGTGAGGGTGTGAGGAAGAAATAAAATTGAAGCCTATGATTGCATTTGAATGTGGTAAGTTCCTATTTTACCATTTATCCATTCTCATTTAGTTATGCTTATGACCAAACTTATTGAACTTTGTCTATTTAGTGGATGTATGGTTCAACATATTTTTAAGATAATTGCTATTTTTTCTGGCTTCTTGAGATAACTTTTGAAAAAAGATCAATTATTTACTCAAATCTAAGCTTACAAAGGAATGAATGGTGAATGATAATGGGCCTGTTTGGTAACTATTTTTTAGAACAATTTTTTATTTAAAAAACTAATTTGTTAAGTCATTTTTCTTAGTAAAAAAGGAAATTTGCATGAGCATCACAGTAGTCTTATTTGTTACTAACTGATATAGAAAATTAAGTGCAAAGTGTAGTTGTTGATTTGTTGGTACCAAGATTAAGGATAAAATATTAGTGATCCCTAGCTTTAGTTGCTAATCCCTGTTAGTACATGACTTTTGCTATTTGACTGCCAGTTGCTGATCCCTGGCTTTAATGGTGCTGGTTTTGTTTTTTATTAGTTTATTAAATATTTAATTATTGTGCTTTACCTCCTTTATTAAATATTTAAAAAATCCTTTAAATAATTAATTTTATTTCCCGTAATAATCCATAGTGTATATATTAAACTGTATATAAAAACATTAAAAATAAATAAAAATAAGAAATGAAAACCCAAAATATTTTCTCCAACTTATTTGGCCAGTGTCTTAAATAGAGAAATTTGTATTCCTTAAGTTATCCTAATGTCAATTTGTTCTGCCAAATGCTACAATTTATTTGGCCTGGTTGTAAATGCATTCATCTTTAATCTTTATTCAATCATTAATTCTCATTGGCTAAACACCTTTTGGTCTCCTATCTCTTAAGTTGTTCCCATATTGATCCCCTATCATTTTTTTGATTCAAAGAGGTCCCCTAACTTTTGAAAAATTGTGTCAATTTGGTCATTCCATCAAGTTAAAGCTAACGTCGTCTATGACATTTGCTTACATGGGCAAGGTTGTTAACATGTATGCCATATGTCTTTTTTTGTTTGTTGTGGTGGTGTTGGCAAAACAAGCGTTTTAAGGAAAGGCAAGAAAGGTTTTTCAAATTGGTCCCATTGTCTTCTTCCTTTGGCTGTTACGTGTTTGAAGGGTTACCTAAGGTACAAGCAAAGTGTAGCTTCGACGAGATAGCCAAACAGTTCTTGGGTTGCGTCCTCTTATTCGATAGTGTAGGTAAGTCCTCTAATACTTCGTCTCCTTCATTTTGAGTTTGAATGACATTATTTTTTGTTTGCATGGTGGTCACTGCATGTTAATATGCATTTAGTCTTGGTTTAAGGGGAAAAAGAATTTTGTCAGGGCATAGTATGGGGTTTACGCTTTACAAATTTCGAAGGGATTTTGGCATTTATTGATTAGTATGATTTGTGTTAGACATTGTAGGATGAATCCTTGTTTCAAGTTAGAGATTTTTGATGGGGTCTTTTGTTGAAGGAAATGGAAAGAAGTTGGGGTATAGTGGTACCGACTCTAAATGGGACATTGATGAGGATAGATGAAGTTATTTTAAAGTTATGGGAACAGTAAAGGATATGGGGTACGTGAATGTTGAAGAGTTATGGTACAAGATCAGAGGCAAAGAGTTTGATGTTGGTTTAAAGCAATTGGTGGATGATAAAGGTTGTTTAGAGATGGAAAAGATTACACACTCTCAAAGAAAGATTTGGACGTTTGTTGTACATGCTTTTGATGTGCCAGAGGTTGTTTTAGTCCTAACTGGCCCAAAGAAAACAAATGATCTTGATGTTGATGAACAACATGATGAAGGTGTCAAAGATAAGGGTGATGAGCCACATGATGTAGGTGTTGAAGACAAGTTGATGAAACAGATGCTGAGGCAATTACAGGTGATAATAGAATAGAAGATGATGATGATAGTGCAATGGAAATATATTTCCACGATTCAGATGATGAAGGGGTGGATCAAGAGGATGTGATCAATGCTGAGGCGCACGTTGAAGCCACTGATGAGGTGATGGATCAAGAGGATGCAGTATGTAACATCCCAAATTTTAGAGAAATAAATTTATCGGATGATGATAATTAATTATTTGTCGTCCAATATATGTTGGAAAATTAACTAGACACTAATTATGATTTATCGGTAAATTAAAATTTACTAAAATTAGACAATTTAATGGAAGGTGTAGGACCCATTAGATAATTTTAGGCATTTGATGGGTCTAGAATATTGAGGAAATTATTGTGGTTATGGTGGTATGATTAAAATAATTTTTGGTGTTGAGGAGATATTTATTTGGACACGACGCATATTAATAAAAGAAAATGCTAAATCCCTTTTTTCCTCTCCATTTCACTGTGGCATGTTTTCCCTCTTTCTCTAATCTTTATTAACCAAAGGATAAAAGGGAGTTATGGACCAAAAGGCAAAGGCAAAAAGTAAAAGCATTACCCATTGGACAATAACCAATTTTGCAATTTTCTCTCTCCACCTTTGTCTAAATTTTTGTTGGCTCTCTTCCTCCACTATCTTCTTCTTCATTCTGTATCTTTTCTTCTTCCTCTTTGTGCCTAAACCGTGTATCCCCTTCTCTACTTCCATTTTTGTAAAATCAACACAAATACTTGGATTGTCAAGCATATATTGGACATTGGAGCCAAGTTTGGGTCATCTTCCTCTTTTTCCCTCTTAATTTTGTTTTCTATTGGGGCTTAGTGAAGAGGTAAGTATTTTTGTTTTTAATAGTTTTTCTTGGTGGTTTTTGGGTTCTTTAAGCTTAATAATGGATGATTGGATGTTGTTTTGTTGAGAAAATATATATGGAACCCAACCCTAGGCTAGATGACCATTGAGATTTGTTGATTGGTTGTTGATGATTGAGATTTGATATTGTTGGTTTAAGAATGCTTGAAATAATGCAAAAAAAATTATTGGAATTGATGTTGGGCAATTTAAGTGAACACCCTAGAAATTAGAGTTTAGGGCTTTTGGAAAATCTTGAGAAAATTATGATTAATTGATGTTGGAGTGATTTTGTATGTGGAAATGAGTTTTTAAGTGATCGACATTAATTATTCGTAATAAAGGTTTAAGAAACCAAGAGAATATAGTGATGACTCTAAGTTAAATGTGTTAGAAGTTGTAATATTATTGTGGATATCTTGAACAATGAGAATGTGGTACCTTGAGATATTTGAAACCCATTAAGGATGATAGGTAAAGAGTTTTTTGTTGTAGCTATGTAATTATAGAAAATAATGATTAAGGGGAAGGAATTCCCGAAACCTAACAAAATAAGAAAAATTGGTGATTATAACATGTTTAAGACATGTTAAGAATTCTAAATATGATGGTGTATGTTTAGAGTTGAAATTAATGCCTTGATAGGCCAATTGATTAAAATTTTTATATATATGTTAATGTAGGACTTATTCCTAACGATGAGGTGGGGCCGTCGAATCACTCGAATTACTTCTCTTGAGATAGGAGAAGAGTTTATATTCTAAATGCATGATTTGAATAATTTATTATGAATGTATATGATGTTGCTCATGTTTTCCTTGCTATAGTTATGTTGGAATAATGTGATGATTGTTATTATGATGATGTGGTGCTTGGCAAATATGTGATTGCATTTAGAATATATGTATGTGGTGTGTCTTTGGTGGTGATTGATAGCGACTTGAGATTTTGGCAAAGTATATGCCTATGTCATATTGTGAAAACCATGTATGTTTCACAACTATTGATGAGATATGATAATTGATGATGAGAATTGAATAATATGGTTGTGTGATACACCCATAAGTGATGATAAAAATATTGAGACAATAAGTGAATGCCATTGTGTTTGTTACAAATTAGTGAATCGGAAATGATATTAAAAAAATTAAGATGATTAAAGAAATTGTGAATGCCACATTAAAGCTTGAAACAATGGCAAGATAATTGAAATTCAAATCCACTAATAATTATGTGGTGACAATGTATATGTTGGTGTTATACATTTGAAGTATACTTGTTGATATGCCTTCTTGATTTCCATGTATGGATTGATATGGAGGAGACTCCTTAGCTATTATATTGTGAACAATGTGAATTGATGCCTAGAGATTATGTGATAAGTTGTATGCCTTAGAGAATACTATAATTAGTTGCGTGCCACTATCTATAATGTCAAGTGTAAAATATACCCCTAAGTGAAAGGGTGAGAAATTCTTGTGAAGCTGAGGCTAACATATGCATTCTTGCATTCATGGCATGCATGACATATCATATTATATGTGGTTGCGATCACTTGACATGTCGAAATAATTGAGATCTTGCGGGATCTTGTGAAAAGAACCCTTACGGGGGTACAAATATTCAAACGAATTATATGTGGTTGCGATCACTTGACATGTTGAAATGATTAAGATCTTGCAGGATCTTGTGAAAAGGGACCCTTGTGGGGGGGGATATTCAAATGTTTATGCGTAGTTGCGATCACGTGAAATGTTGAAATGATTGAGATCTTGCGGGATCTTGTGAAAAGGACCCTTGCGGGGGACAGATATTCAAATGATTATATGTGGTTACGATCAGATTGACATGTTGAAATAATTGAGATCTTGCGGGATGTAACATCCTAAATTTTAGAGAAAATAAATTTATTGGATGATGATAATTAATTATGTGTGGTCCGATATATGTAGGAAAATTAATTAGACATTAATTGTGATTTTTCAGTAAATTAAAATTTACTGAGACCAGGTAATTTAACGGATAGTGTGGGACCCATTAAGTCAAATCGGATATTTGATGGTCAAGAATACTTAGGAAATTATTGTGGTTATAGTGATATGATTAAAATAATTTTTGGTGATGAAAAGATATTTGTTCGGACATGACGTATGTTAAAAAGTGACAAAAATACGAGCCAAATGGAATTAAAAGAAAATGTAAAATCCTTTTTTCCTTCTCTATTAAATTGTAGCACGTTTTCCCTTTCCATTTACTTTTTTTGCCCATTGGATAATGAGAATTATTACCCATTGGAAAAAGTAAAATGATGCACTCTTTTAACCATTGCATAAAGACCAATTTTTGGCAATTTCTCTCTCCTTTCCCCTCTAATTTTTGGTGGGCCTTTTCACTCTCCCACTCTACTTCATTTTCTTCTTCTTCATTCCTCCTCTTGCCAAAAACGTGACCATCTCTCATGGCCATTTCCACTTAAAATCAAGAGGATTCTTTGGATTTAGGATGCATACATGGGATATTAAGGCAAGTCTTGGACCATTTCCTCCTTCCTCTCCCTTATTTTCATTTTTGGGCTTGAAGATTCATAGGAGGTATGGACTTCTTGTCCTTGTTGTTTCATTGTTGGTTTTAATGTTGTCTAACCTTGAAATGGTGGCATTAAGCATTATGGGTGTTGATGAACATGGGAACCCTAGGCTTGAACACTTGAAATATGATTCTTGATTTTAGCTTAGTGTTATAAAAATTATAGAAAAAATGAGGGTTATTATGTTTGTAAGATTTCAATAAATTGGTTAAGATTGTTGTTGGGTGATTTTTGATAAAACCCTAAGTATTGGTATTTTAAGGTTTTTGGCCAAGTTGGTGGTATTGATGATTTTGTGCTCTTAGAATAATTTTATATGAAGAGAATGAATTCTCGGAGGATTGGAATTGATTATTGATGTTGATGAGGTTTTGAACTAAGTTAAACGGTATTGTGGATGATGATAAATGCATATGGAACCCAAACCCTAGGTTAGATGACCATTGGGATTTAATGGTTGCTGTTTATAATTGATTTGGCACATTGGTGATGATGTTATGTTTGAAATAATGCATGAAAGTTGTTGGAATTGATGATTTGGGAACTTTTATGGAAGACCCTAGAATTGGTAATTTGGGACACTTGGAAAAGATTGAGAAATTGATGATTTAATTGTCATGAAATGACTTGGGTGTGTAGAAATGATGTTTAGAATGATTGATATTGCTTATTGTTGTTGATGAGTTAAGGAATAATGTTTAAATGTTGGTAATTGATGATTGAGATTGAAGTTAGAGTATTGTATCATCATAATGGGGATTAGAATGATGTATGTGTGAAAATAATGGTTATTGGATTTTGATGGAATCATAATCTTAAGATTTGGGAATGTATATATATAAATGGTGACTAGATGAATTGATTTTGAGAACGAATATGAGATATTTAATGTTAGGTGTGATTATTTATGATGATAGATGATAATAGTAATGGTAAATCATTGATGATGAAACTCATGGATGAGTGTTGTTATGAGATGTGTAGAAATGAATATGAACACCAAAATCATAATGGCTATGATGGATTAATGGAATAAAATTATGGTTTGATGAGGTCTTAGACCATGATAAGTGTTATTGGCATTTGTTCATTGATGTGGTTTAAAAGAGGCTAAAATGGTTTATGTTGAACCTTAGGTGGCAATGATGACACTTAGATGATTCATATAATATTGGATGCATTATAAATGATGGGTGTGACGTTGTTGATGTTGGGTATGGCTAACCCTTTAGGACTTAGAAAATTTTGGTTTTAGGAAAAGAATTCTCGAAACCTTACACAATTGTGTAAATTGGTGTTTTGACAAGTTTAGGACTTGTTAAGAAGCTTTATAATAAGCTAACAAATGTTTAAACTTGTGATGATGCCTTATAATGGCTCATTAATTAAATGCATGTGTATGTGTGTGTTGGTGTAGATTGTATTCCGGGCAATGAGGCGGGACGATCGGAACGTTCAAGTCGTTGCTCTTCTCTCGAGGTAGTAGAAGAGTTTACATTTCAAATGCATGATTTAAATAATTGATAATGAATGTATATGACAATGCTCATGTTTGCCTTGCCATGGTTGTATTGGAATGATGTAATAACTAATTTTGTGATGAATGATACGCTTGGCAAATTATTGGCTTATGGGAATCATATATATATATATATATATATATATATATATATAAGATGACACTGAAAGTTTTATAGTTCCTTTGATGGGAATGATGCATATGTTGATGAACAATCCATGATGGGATGAAGTACATATATATATATATATATATATATATATACCATATATATCTTGTTAAGTTGAGACTCCATGTAGATGTATATTTTAGTTATGTTGGATGTTTGATTTGATGAAATTGGGGTATGGGGTAATGTTTCCCAATTTAAAATGTTGTCTGGTAGTGTTTCCTAGTTCATGAATCAATTAATAAGTCCCTTTGAATTGATTCACAAGCTGTTAGAAATGCATGAATCGATTCATGGCCTATCTTGAATTGATTCATGGCCTACTGACTTCCATAGTGGTATTTTCCAGAATTCCTTGAATCGATTCATATAATTTCTTGAATCGATTCATAGCTCACTGCCTGGTTAAACTGAAATTGTCATTCGCATGAATCGATTCATGGTATGGCTTGAATCGATTCATGACTTGCTATTTTGTTGGGCTTGTTTCCAATTCACATGAATCGATTTATAGGTGTGTCTGAATCGATTCATAGGCTTCTGTTTAAATGTAAGGAATTTCTTTCACACATGAATCGATTCATGGCCTTGGTTGAATCAATTTATGGCTTGTTGTTTGCCAATTTCCCATATGTTTTGATGTTTTCTTGATGAGTGCTGAGTCAAGGCTTATTCCCTTGCTTCTCATGTACATTTTCTTGGATTTTCTTTAAGAAACGTGGGTGTTTGGCTTACTTTGAGTCCTTGCATGATTGATGATGACATTGTCATGTCCCTAGTATAACTTGATGTTTGAAATTCGTCTTATGCTTGTTATTATCCAAAACCTATTTCATCATGCAAAAACATATTATTGTAATTAGGATATATGTTTGTGGTGTGTCTTTAGTGGTGTTTGATAATGACTTGAGATTTCGGCAAATTGTGTATGTCTAAGTCACATTATGAAAACATGTGTGATCCACCACTAATGACATGATATGATAAGTGATGATGAAAATTGAATGATATGGTTGTATGACACACCCTTGAATGATGATGAAACTACTGATGGAATAATTGAATGACAATGTGTTTGTTATAAATCGATGAAACTGAGATAAGGTCGATGATGAACAGAGATGCATGTTGTTGTTGATCATATCCTTGAACAAATGATGATTGTTATTGTTGATGATTGTTGGTGCCATTGTGGTTGATACAAGTGTGATCTTGTCACACCCCGATTTACCAGACTCGAATCCCGGTGTAATCAAGATAACTAATTAATAAAAATGTGAATAAACTTTTCACATTTAAAATAATTTTAAAACATCACAACGATTACATCAAGACTCGAACTACAGAAAACCGAAGAGTGAGATTTGATAATTTATAACTGGATCGCAAGATAAATCACCCATAATTGTATAGAAAAATAATAGAGTTTACAACAGAAGAAGAATATGTATACATCACACACGCCTAGTCCCGTATATGAAAATACGAGAAAAGGCTCGGTAAAGCATGCAAATACACAACATAAGCCATTTAGGCCATAACCAATCTTACACATAAGTCATTAACATGCATTGCCTAAAATATATATTTATATATATAACTATATGGTCATGCAACATATATCTCTAATATCCATATTCCATAATCGACCACAAACAATTCAACCTCTAAGTCATGTATCATTAACACTTTTACACGCCCAAAAGGATTACATAACCAACAGATTTCATTCGTCAAATGGGTATAAATTCCAATACCCCAAATATCAATACATCATTCATTTATATTATCATTTACAATACATCCACCAACATCAATGATTATTAACACTATCATGTACACTTTATTCATAATACAATAAATTACAATCATTGTCAGCCAAGGCAATCCATTACCACTATTTACCTTCACCAAAGCTTTACTGTAAAATTATCCTCATCCCATGATATTCCTGCAACAATGCTAAAAATGGACAACATGGGATAGTGAGTTACACATTTCAAATGACGAATATGAATACAATTAAGATTATGTGCATATGCATATTAACATCATGTATGCTTTGCTAAGATCACCAACAATCATCATAATTCCTCATTTCAACAACACATAAATATAACATATTCATCAATCAACTCATAGTAAAGCAACACATATACACATCATTTCTCAATGCCATAATGAGCCAACATCATTGTCATCAGCCATAGACAAATAAGCCATTCATCATATTGGGCCATCACATACAACATCATCATATTCAATATCTTTTCCTTGTATTCATATTTTGCATGTTATCTTTTAGGTATTCATTTACCCATCTCATCATTATCACATCTTAATCTCAACCATCATCACATATCATCATCAATCATCATCATATCATAACACCTTTGGCATATCTCCATGCTATATGTAGATGCTCTTAGGCTAATGCATATGTACAATGGAATTATCAATAACAAATATGGATCTGACTGTAGGAATAAACACCAAATTATGGGTTCAAGCATGATCACATAGCCTACTGCAGTAGTACAATGTGTACACATATCTCATAATGCATGCATAATCACCAATTTTATGGGTACCAAACCGCATCGCCCATTTTGCAACACCGGTCATTTTCACCATGGCCACAGTAAACAACATAATCAATAATATAAGGTGTTGCAGGCCAACCATGACTCATATCATGGCAGCTATAATCTAGACGACCATCGGGGACCCCTGCTCCTCAAGAGCCACCCCCCACAAGGGTCAACCACATGCAGCTCCCCGTAGCTTAGCATGGGCAGCTTTATGACTTACACACCGAGTCACAGGGGAACAACAAGAATGCTCGTGCACAGAGCCGCCCCTCCTACTGGGCCAATCGGGGGAATCCCCTAATATTCTTTACCGGCAGTGTATGATATGCCATGGATGCAAATGCCAATCAATGCATTCTCATATTATGTATCCTATCATGCCACTCATCAATCATCATCATCATCACTAACACAACCATACAATTTTTAGTGGATTTTATCATTGTTGGTTTTAGCCATTGTTTTCAAGTTTTAAGTGTGGCATTTCATTTTAACATACTTATACATACATGTAAGTCAATACTTGCAACATTCACAATGGCATCATAAACATCAATAACATTCATTAATCTTTCATCAACATCACCATATAATTTCTTAGTGGATTTTTCATCTCATTGATCATTACCATTGTTTTACATTCTAGTGTGGCATTCATAACATCTTATCAATACCATTCAAACCACACATACAAGGTCACGCTTGTATCAAAGACAATGGTATTCAACAAATCATCAATAATAACAATCATCCATCATTACTCATTATCGACATCATCTCCGATTCGTCGATTTATAACAAACACATTGTCACAAAATCATCCCCTCATTAGTTTCATCATGATACAAGGGTGTGTCTTACAATCCCATCATTAAACTTTCATTATCATCCATCATATCATATTATTAGTGGTGTACATTCATGTTTCCATAACATATCATAGGCATAACATATTTTTCCAATGTCTCAATCAACATCAAACACCACCAAGATACGTCATCATCGTATACCCCTAATACAATCTCTTGTTTTTACATAATAAAAGGGATTTTGGGTAATAATAAGCTCATGACAAATTTCAGCATTAAGACATATGTGAAAAGTTCATTTTTAGTCTTAAAAATAGTGGGACATGTCACAAATATCACCTATTAGTCCCAATTTGACAATCATAAAAAGTTGGGTTCAAAATCCTCTTAAATTTGAGTTTTATAATGCAGTAGGTTTGGTGTTTTACGCCAAATGAGAGTTAGAAAACTCCAATTAAGGTAAGACTAATTTTTAAACCTCTGTAACATAATTAGCTACAACTTTCATGCTGAATTTTGAGGCTACACATGTCATTAAGATACCCAAACGGGCCAAAAACAGCAAGGGAAAAGTAGTAGTTGGAAAAATCATAACAGTGGCCAGAAACAGGGTCATGAATCGATTCAATTAAGTTGGGAATCAATTCATGCATGTCCAAGGGGTTGGGAATCGATTCATGCATCCTGGGAATCGATTCCCAAGGTTCTGGAACATACCCAGGGGGAAACAACAGCCTGGGAATCGATTCACAAAGGTTAGGAATCGATTCCCAACAGCATATTAGCTGCATAATGCAGAAAAAAAAACATAATTTTCTAACTTCTAACCACCCTAACTTTCTCATATCAAATCCAATGGCCACCAAATTTTGACACCATCAATTATACACAATTTATGATGTGTGGTAACTAGCCGCACTCAAAAATTCCCAAAAACAAAAGACTTATGCGCGTAAATGCGTTTAGCCCGTTTTAAGGTATTTTTGTGCAACAAGGGTCAATCCTCAATGGAATTGGCCCATTCCAGTTTCTACAAGTTATAATTCATACATAGGCGCTATTGTAACTATTCCGTGGCATCCAAACATACCAAAACTCAAAATAGGCCTATCGGTTCCTTAATTTTTGCATGAATATCATAAACACAACTTCACATTTTTTAGTAATTCACCCATTCATGGATTTCTATCAACAATTAAATCATGCCCATCAAAAGGGACCACTAAACATTCATCATCATCTCATATATATGCAATTCCCAAACATTCAACAAATTTCCAAGCCTATCATCCATCACATTATCAATCATCTCATTCAAAATAATCATGGCAAGGTAAGCATGAGTATATTCATATACATTAACCATCAATTATTTACTCATGCAATTGAAATTAAACTCCTCTCCTACCTTGAGAGAAGAACGACAATTCACATATCATGAACATTCTGCCTCATTGCCCAGAATATCATCTACACCAACCTACACACATGTATATACATACATTTAATGAACAAGCCGTCTCAAGGCATCATCATAAGTCTAAACTTGTGTCAACATATCATAAAGCTTAATTAGAAAGTCCTAAGCTTGTCAAGGAACCAATTTACACAATTGTGTTAGGTTTTGGGGATTCCTTTCCCAAAACCAAGATTCTCTAAATCTTAAAGGGTAAGCCACACCCAACATCAACAATATCACATCCTTTATTAAAAGGAATCTAATCATTATATAAATCATCCATTTGCCATCATTGTCACTTAGAGTTCATTATAAGCCATCTTAGCCCCTATCAATCATCATCTATCAACATATTCCAAGTGGTACATATTATGGTCTAAGACTTCATCAAACCATAATTCCAATTATTAATCTATCAAACCATTATGGTTTAGTGCTCACACTTCTCATTTCACATTTATGACAATACTCATTTATAGGTTTCATCATCTATGGTCATCTACTATCTTTGACATCATTCAACATCACTAATATGATCTCTCATCATCACAAAACATTCCCCTAAAACATTGAATGATACCCGTACACTAATTTATCATACATTTCCATTTAAATCAACTCTCAATTCAACATTACATGTTTTTCCCCAAATTCTTAGGGCTAGGGTTTTCATCAAAAATCCAATAATCATTACTAATAACCATCAACCATCATCATTAACAACATCCACATAGAAGATATCATGGGATTACACTTAAAACCATTCCTCGTAACATCATTACTGATTTTCCCTAATTCCTAGAGTTAGGGTTCCATTTAAAACCCAACCATCACCATTATCACTCATCATCTTCCACCATCCATGAGGCCACTTTCGCGTACCTTCATACACCCATTCAAAAACATATATTTATTTCACCCCACCTTTGGGTTTTACATAAAAATGATTCCCAATCCATAACTCATACACATTTAACACTCCCCCAACAAATAGAGTCACAAATTAGGGCTTAAAATGTCAAAAGAAAGGAGGATCTTACCTCAAGCTCCAAGCAATCCCAATCCCTAGCATGAACATGAAAATTGGAGAAGGGGAGGGCTTCCAACCAACATCATCTCCTTTAAGTTCCATGGAGAAAACAAAAATGGAGGAAGGAAGAAGGCACACCATCACACTTAGGGTTTGAGAGGAAGAGGAAGAGGATGAAGATGAGAAATAAGGAAGAAGAAGAAGAAGAAGAAAGCAATATGTTTGCCTTAGGGGAAGAGGTAAGGTGAAAATGAGAGAGGAAAAAATAGTTTTGTTTTAAGTTTTAATCCCTCATTAATAAGTTCTCCATTTTATATTAAACAGGATCTCCGTTCGGGCTCAATACTTTATCTAAAAATTATTCTGAATATATATTCAGACTCCCAATAATATTCTTAATAGCCCTGACCAACAGTACCTCAATCGGAGATACTTGGTCTGACACCCATATTTTAATCGGGCATAATTTTATCTCATTAAGTCCCAATAAATTATGAAATATCAATCATAAATCCCAATTTAGTTATTTCTAAATTTTTGAGACATGAATTAACTCATATATAATTATTTATTATTTATTCCTCTCAATTAATCATTTTTATAGATTTTAGGATGTTACAGATCTCATATGTGTGATTTGAATTGTATTGGTGAAATGTTGTGAATGCCATACTAAAATATGAAACAATGGCAATGATCAATGAGATGAAAATCCACTAAGAACTGTGTGATGATGTTTGTGATGAACAAAGTTGAATATGGATGTTAAGCATACCTTAATTGTTGATGAAAGATTGATGAATATTACTGATGATTGTGATAACATTATGGTTGATGCAAGTATTGACTTGCATGTGTGAGATAAAGTTATGTTGATGGAAAAGTACTACGAAATGCCACATTTAAAACTTGAAACAATGGCAATAACTAACAATAATAAAATCCACTAAGACTTGTGTGGTGGTGTTGGGGATGATGATGATTGATGAGTGGCATGATAGGATGCATAGTGTGAGAATGCACATGATTTGCATTTGCATTGCATCCATGGCATATTACATAGCTGCCAGTATAGAATCTTAGGGGTTCCTCCGGTTGGCCCAATAGAAGGGCGGCTCTGTGCACGAGCGTTGTTGTTTCACTAGTGACTCGATGTGTAAGTCATGAAGCTGCCCATGCTTAGCTACAGGGAGTTGCATGTGGTTGACCCTGTGGGGTTGGCTCTTTGAGGAGCAGGTGTCCCCGGTGGTCCTTTGGATCACAGCTTCCATGGTATGATTTATGGTTGGCCCGCAACACCATATGTTGTTTATGTTATTTATCACGGTCATGGTGAAAATGACCGGTGTTGCTAGATGGGCGATGTAGTTTGGTACCAATAAAATATAGTGATATGCATGCAAATTTATGAGATATGTGTACATATTTTTCTACTGCAGTAGGGACATGGTTATATATATTCATGCTTGAACCCACAATTGGTGTTTTATTCCCATAGTCAGATCCGTAATTGTTATTAACTCTGTTGTGCATGTGCATTAGCCTAAGAGCATTTGCATATAGCATGGAGATATGCCAAAAGGTAATGAGTCGTGATGATGGTTAAAATGGGTAAAAGAATACCTAAAGACAACAAGTAAAATATGAATACAAAGAAAAGACCTTCTGTATGGTTGATGACAATGGCGTTAGCCCTTTGTGATATTGAGAAATGGGGTGTGTGTGTGTTTACTCTGCTATGAGTTTGGTTAATGAACACGCTATATGTATATGTTGTTGGAATGAGGAAATTATGATGGTTATTGATGATTTAAAGCAAAGTATACATGATGTTGGTATGCATATACACACAATCTCAAATATATTCATATTCGTCACTTGGAATGTATAACTTACTCTCCCATGTTGTCTATTTTTAGCATTGTGATACAAGAATATCATGGGATGAGGATGTGTTTTGAAATAAAGCTTTTGGAGAAGGTAAATAGTGGTAATGGAATGCCTTGGCTGGCAACAATTGTTAATCATGGTGTAATGAATGAACTGTGTATGTTGATATTGATAAATAGCGACTTGTGGATAGGTATATATCAATCTTTTTGTAATGCATGTAGTTGGGGTATGCTTCATATGCAAGTGGATGATTAGATAAAACACTTGTGGATTTGACCTTGGTAATGTATATTGATGATAGCAATATTTGAATCGATACCAAATTGGTGAATGAATGAGGTCAATTTTGGAATGTGATTATTGGAAATGTGTGTTGTATAAATGTATATAAATTTGAGGCATAGGAGATGTATAAACGTTAGGAAGTGGATAGTCCATATTCCCATTCGAGGATCAATATGCAGAGGCTACCTACGGTTTGTAATGCATATATATATGACTTACATGTAAGGTCGGTTGTGGCCAAATAGGCTTCTGTCGGGAATCGACATGCTTGGTTGACCCTTTTTCTCATATCTTTATATATGGGACTAAGCGTATGCCCTGTATACACATTCTTCTTCTGCTTTAAACTCAAATTATTTTGTATACACATGTGGGCAATTTATTTGTCGATCCAGTCTATAAATCTTTAAATCTCACTCTTCGATTTTATGTGGTTCGGACCTTGATGTAATGATGAGGTGTTTTAGAATTCTTTTAAACGCAAAAAACTTACTCACATTTTTATTAATTATTCATATTGATTACGTTGGGATTTGGGTCTGAGAAATCGGGGCATGACACGGGATCCTATCAAAGTGACCCTTGTAAGGGGATGAATATTTGAGCAACTATACGTGGTTACGATTACTTGATATACTGTGTACATGTAACAATCTTGATTTTTGAAAATAGGAAACCAGACCCTCAGGACTCCTGAGGATACTCTATTGAGCTTTTGGTAAGAAGCTTGAGGCTTTGGTCTGTTCCCCAAGTAGCTCAGTATGAGAAAAATAGTGAAAAGCAGAACTAGTTAAGATATTTAAAATGAAGTATAAGAATACCGAAAGAGAGTATAACGAATGAGAGAAGCAGCGATAAGAAAGTAATAATAACAACGTCCGACAATACTGTTTAATAATACGTTAACGATGATTATTTTGTTTAATTGGGTACTAGTTAATTTTATTTAGTTGAGAATTATTTTCTGTCAATAATATTTTATAGATAATGCTTAATCTTGGTAATTAATATCTAATCTCAATCAATAATTATTTATTTTGTAAATATATTATTATTTAATTTTAAATCATGAATATTTATTTATCCATTTAATTTGAAATTTTATAATCATTATTTATTTAATGGTGATTATTTTAATTGAGCGTTAATTAGTTGATAATTATTCTGTTGATAATTATTTAGTTAGTAATTATTTCCTGCTAATAATATTTAGTTTAACTGTAACAATAAAATATTGTCAAGTTCCTCATATTTGAACTGTGGGACCCAACCTGATGTTGGACTCTGACCGTTCGACCCGAGACTAGTGATCCAGTAGGGAAACTAGTCCTGTTAGGACCCCTCCGTGAAGAACCAAGGGTGTCTGACTTGGCCTAATCGGCCCAATCAGAACCTTTAACGTCTCCAACGTTTGACCGTTTATATGCTTCTAGACATCCGATGGCAGCACGGTAAGTCTCTAGTGACTTGTTTTGATGTTTTAGGAACTTTTCCTGAAGGAACCAAAGCTTGATTCAGACTCTATCACTCTCGTTTTTCCATAAATTAGTTTCTTCATAAATCGTTTTCAAACTCGACCCAAATACCTTTGGTGTTTTAGACCTAAATTTTACATACAATCTTCGATTTGAATGACTTTGGTCTAATTCTCTCCATTTTGAAAAGATCTTCAACCCCCGTTTCTAGCCCCGAACTTCGATTCTCACTCTGTCAACCCCAAAATCAAAGATTAAATATGTTTGCCTCAAAATTCCACCGTTTAAACATTTTTCCCTGCGCATGGTTCAGAAAAAGTTCATAACTCTCTCATACAACCTTCAATTCACACAAACTTGGTGTCAAAATCTCTGTAGCAAAATTATATACATTATTTGTGCAGGCATCAAAGGCTAAATCCTTCTAGATCGATACAGTTTTGTAAACCCTTAGTTGTTTCGTCATCATGTTGGCAGCCTTCATTAAAATTGTCACATCTCCTTCGTCCAAAGCTTGAATTTCTTTGTTATTTTTGCTATGGATCCGTATTATAGATCTATATAATTTTCATGAAGGGCACAAAACCCAATTCTCAAGGGAGAATTAATGGTGAATTTATTTCTAAAGACACAGCTGATCCAGGAAGCTTCTGGAGTACCCTGTCGTAAATCGGGTATATCTCAGCCTACCAATCTTGGATCGTCGCAAATGATATATCACATTAAACAAAAACAGAAGAGATACAAACGTCATGAAGGGCTTAAAAGCCAATTCTTACTCCATAAACCCCAAAATTTAAAATACCACACTGATTCATGTTTTCCTAATAGCAGTTTGCACTATGTTCAATATTTTTCATGTTTCTCCCACGTATGACCATGAAATCAAACGATTCCTTCGCCAAAATTTTCTTAACTCAATTTCCTATAACTTTGATGAAGGGATAAAAGCCAAATTCTTCACCAATGTTTCCTAGAAAATTAATCTTTGCAAGAAACATCAATCCCATCAAAGCCTTACACTGTTTTCGTAAATGGGCCATATCTCATTCATTTCTTAATGAAAATTTTTGTTTTGTATATCACTTTAAAGATAAGAAAAAGGTATAAAATTTTTATATTATGCTTTTTTTTTGAAATTTAGCATGCATCATCCCTTAAAAGCCCAAACAAGTTGACGCCCCAGCACTTGACACATCAACCCCTTCATGCAACATGAGCCAATCACTTTCTCCCACCTACTAGACACTTACCTTGCCCTAGAAACTCCTTCCTCCATGCATCACCACCTCTTTCCACCTCACTAGAGAGGTGTCAACCTCCACCCACTCCTTTCCACTCAGCCTCCCACCTCCCATTTCCACCAATCACACTTCTTGCAAGCCTAACCCACATCCTTCCTCCATCATTACATTCAGCCATCCCACTCCAACTCCCTTCTCCCATTCACGGTAGCAACATTCCCTTTTCTCGTCTCTATCTTCTTTCCTTCCTAAGCCCAAAACAGCCACCAAAAAGTTGTAACATCCTAGATTTTAAAGAAAATAAATTTATTGGATAATGATAATTGATTATTTATGGTCCAGTAAGTATGGGAAAATTAATTAGACATTAAAGGTGAATTATCGATAAATTAAGAATTACCAGAATTAGGTGATTTAACAGATGATGTGGGACCCACTTAGTCAAATTAAATATTTGATGGTCTATAATGTTTAGAAAATTATTATGGTTATAGTGATATAGCTGAAACGATTTTTAGTGTTAAGGAAATAATTAATTGGACTCGATGTATGATATGAAATAGGGAAATTACGAACCAAATTGGAATAAAAGAAAATGAAAACTTCCATTTTCCTTTCCCTCTTAGCCATCCACTTCTCTCTCTCCTATATTGCTTTTCACATTTTTACACAATGGATAATGGGCTAATGGTGCATTGCTTTATCCAATGGGTAAAAACCCAATATTTGCATATTCCCTCTCTTTCTTTTCCCTTTATTTTTGGTGACACTCTTCTCTTTCTCTTCCCCTTCATTTTTCTTCTTCTCCTCCACTCTCTTCACCTCTAAAACTGTGTGCCACCATTCCACTTCCATTTCTTGCCAAAATTAATACTTGAGCTTGGAGATGTGAAGCATTTGTGGAGGTTAGGAACCAATGTTGAAACATCATCTTCTTCCTCCTTCTCTATTTTTGTTTTTGATAAAGCATGGATGTGAGGTAAGGATTTCTTGCCTCCTTGCTATTTCATTATGGCTTTTAAGTTATTTAAGTTGAAATGGTAATGTTGGAAGTTAGATTGTTGAAGAAAATATAGAAACCCTAGGCATGAGGACATGAGAAATAATTTTATTTATGGTTTTGTGTTGAGAATGGATGAGAAATTATTTTATTTATAAGGATTTAGCAAAATGGATGGAGTTTATTATAGGTGATTTTGATGATTTTTGATGCCTTAGAATGATTTTATATGAGAAGATGAATGTTTAAAGCATTGGTGTTGATTATGGAGGTTTGGGAGATGAGTACATGTGAGTATATATGTGATTAGAGGAAATTGATTTTTGATTGTTGATATTTATGATGATGTTAATAATGGGTGCAAACCATTGATAGTGGATTAGGGAGATGGATATTTGATTTGGTGAAGTCTTAGGCCTTGATGTATGCCATTTTGAAATTGTTGAATTGATGATAGTCTTAGATGGAGCCAAGAGGCTTATAATGAGTTTGAATAAACTTTAATGATGGTTAAATGATTCATGTGATGATTTGGAAGCCTTAAGGATAAGGGCCATGGTATTATTGTGTTGGATTTGTTTAGCCCTTTAAGATTTAGAGAATCTTGGCTATGGGAAGGGAATTCCCGAAGCCTAACATAAGCGTATGGATTGGAGTTTAGACAAGTCTAAGATTTGATTATGAGATTTATGAAGATGATGCCTTATGATGGCTTACTAATTTCATATACAAAAATGTGTTTGTTGGTAGGATTGTGTTTCGGACGATGACGCGGAATAGTGGGAGCACTTGGATTGCGGTTCTTCTCTTGAGGTAGGAGAGGAGTTTACATTTCAATTGCATGAGTTGAATAATTAATGGTTGATGTATATGATTGTACTCATGCTTGCCTTGCCATGATTATCTTGAATGGTGATTGATAATGTGATGGATAATAGGCTTGGCGATTTATTGAATGTTTGGGAATTGCCTATATATGAGATAATGATGAATGTTTAGTGGTCCTTGAATATAATTTATTTATTGATAGAAACCCATGAATAAGTGAATTACTCAAAGGTGTGAAGTTGTGTTTTATGATTTTTATGCATAATTGAGGAACTCATGGGGTCAAAATGAGTTTTATGAAAAATTGATGGCTTAGGATGGTCATACTAGCATGCATACATAAATTGTGACTTGTAGAAATTGGAATGCGTCAATTCCATTGAGAATAGACCCTTGAGTTGCATAAAAATGTCTTGAAATGGTCTAAATACACTTAAATGCATAAGTCCCTCCTTTTTGGGAATTTTTGAGTGCGTCCGGTGGCCATACGTCATAAATGATTTATATAAGTTCGTGTTAAAATTTGGTAGAGTTTGGAGTTGATATGAAAGAGTTAGGATGCTTAGAAGTTCAAAAATTGAGCAAAATCTGCATAATTGTTGTCTTGAATCGATTCAGAATAGTCTTGAATCGATTCAAGGGTAACTGGAGGTGTTTGAATCGATTCACATGAGTTTTAAATCGATTTAAAGCTCTCTGTAAGTGCTTGAATCGATTCACACGAGCTTGAATTGATTCAAAGCCCTGTTATGACCATTGTTATGCTGTTTTTTCCAACTACTCTATTTTCTTTGTTGTTTTTGGCCCGTTTGGGCATCTTAATGATGTTTTTGGCCTCTGACTTCTTCATGAAAGTCATAGATAATTATGTTACGGAGGTCTGAAAATTGGTCTTGCCTTAATTGGAGTTTTCTAACTCTCATTACGCATAAAACACTGGACCCACTACATTGTAAAATTCAGATTTAAGAGGGTTTTGATCCCAACTTTTAATGGTTATCAAATTAGGAAGAAAAGGTGATACTTGTGACATGTCTCACTATTTTTAAGACTAAAAATGACTTTCTCTCATGTCTTAATATTGTAATTTGTCATGAGCTTAATAGTATCCAAAACCCATTTATTATGTAAAAGTAAGAGATTATGTTAGGTATATGATGATGGTGTCTTGGGGTGTTTGATATTAATTGAAACATGTTATGAAAACATGAATATTCACCACCAATAATATGATATGATAGGTAAAATGAAAGGAGACATGATGGTGTTGTAAGATACATCCTTGAGTGAATGTGAAATAGATGTGGGGATGATTGAATGACATAATAATTATTATAAATTGATGAAGTGGAAATAATATCGATGATATGTAATAATGAACGGTGTGTTGATTATTTCCTTGAGTAAAGGATAATTGTTATTATGAATGATTGTTGAATGCCATTGTGTGTGATACAAGTGTGATATTGTATATGTGGTTTAAAATTATATTGGTGAATTATTGTGAATGCCACACTAATGTATGAACAATGGTAATGATCAATGAGATAAAAATCCACTAAGAGATTATTATATGGTGACATTGATAAAATATTGATGAATGTTGTTGATGTTTGTGATGCCATTGTGAATGTTGCAAGTATTGACTTGCATGTATGATATACATAATATGTTAAAATAAAATGCCACACTTAAAACATGAAACAATGGCTAAAACCAACAATGATAAAATCCACTAAAGATTGAATGGTGGTGTTGGTGTTGATGATGATGATTGATGAGTGGCATGATAGGATGTATAGTGTAAGAATGCATTGATTGGCATTTGCATCCATGGCATATCATATGCTGTCTATGTGGAATGTTAGGGGTTCCACTAGGCGGGCCCAATGGGAGGGCGACCCAGTGCACGGGTAAATCGTTGTTGTTCCTTAATGATTCTGGGAATCACGAAGCTGTCTATAGTTTGGTGACGAAGCACCCTATGTGGCGGGCCCAATGGGTGGGAGTCTCTATGATGAGCAAGTTACCTTGGTGTCCGACGGGACACGGCTCTCTCAATGTGTGTTCGGGAGGGGACCGTAGCACTTTTGGCAAGTGAGGCCATGTTATTGATCCAAAAGTCATGGGGTGCCTAGTGCTACATATGGGTGATGCGGTTTGGTACCAGTAAAATTGGTGATTATGCATGAATTAAGAGATATGTGTACACTTTTACTACTACAGTAGGGGCATAGTAGCACACCTATGCTCGACCCACAATTTGGTGTTTATTCCTACAGTTGGATATGCATTTGTTGTTGTTTATTCCATTGTGTATATGCATTAGCTATAAGAGCATTTGCATATAGCATGGAGATATGCCAAAAGGTGATATGATTGATGATGATTGAGATTAAGATATGATGATGATGAGATGGGTAAATAAATACCTAAAAGAAAACATGTAAAATATGAATACAACGAAAAGATATTGAACATGATGATGTTGTATGTGATGGTCCAATATGATAAAGGGCTTGTTTGTCTATGGTTGATGACAATGATGTTGGCCCGTTGTGGCATTGAGAAATGATGTGTGTTTGTGATTTCTTTGCTATGAGTTGATGGATGAATACATAATATGTATATTGTTGAAATGAATAGATTATGATGATTGTTGATGATTCTAGCAAAGCATACATGATGTTGATATGCATATGCACATAATCTCAATTATATTCACATTCGTCATTTGAAATGTATAACTCACTCTCCCATGTTGTCTATTTTTAGCATTAATGTAGGAATATCATGGGATGAGGATATTTTAAAGTAGAGCTTTGGGAAGGTAAATAGTGGTAATGGAATGCCTTGGTCGACAACGATTGTAATTCATTGTATTGTGAATAAAATGTATATGATAGTGTGAATAATTATAGATATTGGTGGATGTATTGTAAATGGCTAGATATGTGAATGATATATTGATGTTTGGGGGATTGGGAATTCATACTCATTTGATGAATATTGGACATGTAGCCCATTTTGGGAATGTATAAGTGTTGTTGATACATGGTATTGGGATAGAATTGAAAGTGGTCATTTATGGAATATGAATATCGGAGATGTATGTTGTATGACCATAATGATGCATGTGTATATATATTTAGGGCAATGCATGTTTATGATTTACGTGTAAGATTGGTTGTGGCGTAATAGGCTTATGTTGTATATTTGCGAGCTTTGCCGAGCCTTTTCTCATATCTTCATATATGGGACTAGGTGTGTGCCCTGTATACATATCCTTCTTCCACTGTAAACTCTGTTATTTTTGTATACAATCATGGGCGATTTATTTTATGATCCAGTTATAAATTATTAAATCTCACCCTTCGGTTTTCCGTGGTTCGGATCTTGATGTAATCATTAAGGTGTTTTGAAACTATTTTAAACGCAAAAAATTTACTACTCGCATTTTTATTATTTAATTATTTTGATTACGTCGGGATTCGGGTCTGAAAGATCGAGGGTGTGACAAAAAGCCTCCCGAAACCACCCACAATCATGGCCACACCAAGGGCTACCATCATCCACCACTACAAAATCATTCCTCCTCCTTTTGTCTCTTCTAAACTGTGACCATTCTCCACTAAAACAACCCCAACCTCTTTATTTCTCTCCATCAAGGAGCCTTCACCTTGAAGCCCAATTCCTCCTTGACTTGGCCGTGACCATCAAAGGCCACCAAGGTAAGAAATTTGACATTTTAAGCTTTTGATTTTGCTTCTTCTTGCTCCTATGCCCAAAATAGTTGTATTCTTGATTTTGTGACATTTTCTTCTATGATTTGGAAGCCTAAAATTCATGGCCTTATTATGGAGATTTGTTGCATGTGTGGTTTTCCTTAGGATCGGGAACTTAGGTGACGATCGGGAGCAATCAGCGGAAGGTTTCAAACAATCAGTAAATTTCGGCGATTGTTTCCTTAAGTGCTTTTAATTTCTAGATTTCCCATGCTTGTTTTCCCTTGTTTTCTTCCTGGCCATGATATGCTCTATTCCCTTTGAGTCATTGCATGTTGAGTTTTTAGGTACCGAAGGGCGATCGACAATGATCGGCGAGGAATTTCTAGTCATTAGTGAATTTTCAGCAAGACCACCATTTTCTTCCTCCGGGCAGCGGCTGTCCGGCAAGGTAAGGGGGTCTCACCTTGTTTCATCTTGCTTTCAATCGTCCCATAATATTGCCTTAGTATCCAAGAACCTCTGTTTTAAATTACGTCGCGATCCAACGGTTAAATTTTGAGTTACGTAATTTTTCGTCGAAGGTTGTTAATATTAATGGAATATGTTGTTAGAAAAAGTATTTTAATAAATTTTATTAAGCATACCTCAGTAATCGTGTAAGAAAATTCCATCTTGATCGGTGCTAAAATAAAGAACTTAGAAAAGAATAGCGTTAGGCAGGCTCAGTTGATTCGATATGGTTGTATTATTATATTTAAATTTTATGGTGTTATTATGTAATTTATAATTTATTTCCGGTAAGCCCCGCTATTAGGAATTAAATTATTGCCTCGAATCGCCGAGAGTATTTGGACGACGCTACGCTTTTTAAGAAAATTTACCGGCCGAACAGTTTCGATGTTTTATCTTACTAAGTTTTAAAAAGTGGAATTGTTTTTAACATTATAAAGTTTTATGAAAGATGATTAGATAAATAAATTGATTTTAAGAAGTGGAAAATTTTATATAAAAGATGTTTATCAACAAATGACAAAAGTTAGGCCCAATAGGTTTTGTAAACTAAGGATAAGTGAAAAATTTTGGAAGGTAATGAATGCTAGAACTTAGAAAATAATTGTAACTAAGTTTAGTGACTAAATTTAGTGACCAACTAAGAAGAATTTTAAAATAGGATTTTAATAAGTTTCATAAGCTAAGAAAAAGAAAAAGAGATAAAAGAAATTTTGATGCGTAACAAAGAAATGAATATTCAGATTTAGAAAAAAATTAGTGACCAATTTTAGTGGCCACTTAAAGTAAAAGTATAAGAAAAAGAGGGCTTTAGGAATTTTGAAGTGAATGGTGTAAATGACTAAATAACATAGGAATAAGTTTAGAAGTTTAAGCAAGAAACAAGCATTAGAATTTTAGAACATTGATAACCAATGATAGTAAAGGACATGGAAGAGATTTTTGAATTTAAACTTTAGACTAGCAATAAAAATGATTAACTTATAAATTAAATGATGACTTTTACAGAGGAAATATCTTAATTAAGTTTAAAGCATAGAAGTTAAGATAGTGACTAAATTCTTAAGTAATAAATTGTCATCATAAAGAAAATCAATCTTAGTTGATTAAATGAAAGTGACTAAATAAATTAAAATAGTTAGTATGATGGATTAGAAAATGGTATTAAAGGTTAGTGATTTAAAAACCTAGAAAGGATATCACTAAGGGTAAACTTATGTGCATAAGGAATTGGTAACCCATTTAGTAACAAAAGAAATAAATCATTCGATTAGTAAAGTATACTGACAAAAGAAAATAATGGACAGTCAGATCACTAAAGGGTAACTTAAATTTCTTAATTTAAGGGTAATTTGAATTCCCTAATCAAATATTAAGGATTAGAGTTGGACAGTGACAATGAATGTACCAATAAATAATAGAAGGAACAATAGTTCAAGGACATAAGAAAAACTAAGCTATTCCATAAAATATTTTTTTGATTTAAGTATCTAAGTTGATAGTAAAGACCACTTAGTAGCGACTTGGACTTCATAATTGGACATTAGGAGTTAGAATCATGTAATAAAATAATCAGTGCGCTAATAAATAATAGACGAATAAATAACTTAAAGGGGTGTAAAAGAGTCCAAACTGTTTCATAAGGTATTTTGATTAAACGCGTGCGATCTAATATCCAAATTAATGGTAAATTAATATACGAGCTATTATACCAAGTTTAATGCAGACAATTACGTTTGATTTTTTGTGAATTATGTTGAGTGGGGTTAGAAAAGTATGTTGTTCTCTTAAATGCTACAAATGCTACTGAATGAATATGTGTTAATTATATGTGATAAGTATGTTTGATGAAATATATGATGAGTGTAGTATGATAATATGCGTATGGAATGTGATGTGGTAGAAATACTTAAAGAATACCTTGAGTTGATGAAATGAATTGAGTAATGAATGAATGGAACCTATATGATGCATTGAATGAATATGTTGAAATAAATAATAAAAGAATGAATGAAGAAATGTCTCGGTAGGGATCTTGAGATGATAAATTATGAAAAATGATGTGATGAGATGAAATTGGATCTGATGTGACGATGGGCATTATAGTGCCAATATACCCCATGATTTTTTGGAAATGTGAGATCTCATTTCATTTCTAAGTGTCAGGTAAGACCATTATGGATTGAGGAATTTTGAGAAAATAAAGAAAGAATTAATTGAAATAGACCCGACGTTAAAAATGAAAGGGGGTCATTGAAAGGACCCTATCGATGACTAGTGAAAAGAAATTGTGTGTTGTGTGCATCATACATGCAGGATAAGGGTGATGGATGAGAAACTCCCTAAAGCATAACAGTGATGGGTACATTGAAGAATCTGTCATGCCTCGATACTTAAGGGCCGTCTTGGGAGTATATTGGAGGCGGGAACTCTAATGGCTCGAATTCGCGCCCATCGCTTGACAGCCCATGGTAAACTCTGATATACTTCGATGAGAGGTGGGGGTTTCTATGGTCGTTGAGTGCTTATTCTAATGTGACGTGTGATTGGCCATTTTGATGATAGGGTTGCGTGTCCTTACCCATTTGTGAAAAATAGAACGAGGAGAGTTTTCACTAGTGGAAAAAATGGATATAACAACGGGGATATATTCACGGGTAGAAGAGGATCAGTGATAAAAACATGCGCGGTGGCATTTTTGAAATTATAAGGTGAACGTTTTAAACAGAGAAAACTATATATCCACGGTTAACATCATAACCGTGAACGTAACCATCAATATATATTCACGGTTGAGGAGTCAACCGTGGATATATAGTACCTGAAATATATATCGACGGTTTTAGTCACAACCGTGAATATATATTGATGGGTACGTTCACAGTTATGATGTTAACCGTGGATATATATAGATGTCAATATTCACGGTTGTATTTCCAACCGTGGATATATAGTTCAGGTTTTAGGGTTTAATCACTGGGTACTCTATGTCCACGGTTGTTTCTATAACTGTGAATATAGATTTAATATTTATCCACGGTTGGTATCGTAACCGTGGATATATAGTTAACATTTATCCACGGTTGTTTGTTAAACCGTGAATATATGTGTAATATATTCACGGTTTCAAGGGGAACCGTGAATATACATCCTTTCTGAAACTTCAAAAGCCGCGCCTTTCACTCTTTTTTCACTTTCTCTTCTTCTTCGCGCTGGTCGTCGTCTTCATCCTTTCTGAAACTTCCCTGGTTGTTCTTTGCTGTTCGTGTTCACTTGCTTGTTCCCTCTTTCGTTCGTGTCATCTTCGCACCATTTTCAAGTAAGTGCTTCGTTGCCCTTCGTTCATCATTGCCTCTGCTGGTTGTATGTATAATGTACCCGTTCTATTTTCTTCTGGTTGTATGTGTATAGTTACTTAGTTGTTAGGCAGGAACCTTTCAATAGTTTTTCCAAGTTCTTGAAGTCATTGTTGGTTCACATGAAATCTGATTCCATATGGTAGGATAAGTTTGGCATCAGTTTGTTACTAATGATTTAGGGAGCATTAGGGGAGATGTTGCTTGGGTTTTTCTGTTTAAGTAAGTTCATTTTCTTTCTCTGCTTGGTTTTAAGTTATACTATGTATTCCAGCTATCAGATCAGGTAGTGCAGGTTACTACTGTTGTACATTGATGGATATGTTAAGCCTTAGATATTCTGAAACACGTGATCCCCAACCAGAGCCCCTATATAATATGCTTGGATATGTTAAGCCTTAGGATTTTTCTGAGTGGGAAAGGATTCTACAGTTTAATCAGGTCTATTATAATTTTAAATTACTTAAGAGACAAGGATAAAAACAACCACAACAAAGAATAGAAGGAAAAAGAAAATCTCTTAAAACAATATGACCCCAGATTTATAAAGGCACCAATTTTCTGCCAACTAAATAATATGACCCCAGATTTATAAAGGCACCAATTTTCTGCCAACCACATCCTCTAACAGTTCCTGAATTATAGTTCACAAAGTGAAAAACAAAATATCATTTGCATTTTACACTAACTAAACTAATTAACATACGATACGTCAAAACATTTTCTTACGACATATTATTAAGAGTTCGAATCATGTCATGTATGTGTATAGAAAATCTTTATGTTATTACAAACATTATATTTTAGCATGAAAGTTGTTGTGCATATGAGTGAACCGTAGTTCCCCGTTTGAGATTCGACACAAATGGTCATTAAATCAATTAATGTCATCGTTTGTGTTGAATCTTGAATTGTCCGTTTGGACAGTTTGGGATGAACAATTATTTTTTATACGTCATTGTTAGTATGTACAAGTTAGGAGTTATTTTAAAATTTGATAAAATTTCGGTAACTTGTATTTTGTGTTGTTCTCTGGGTGCATATTTGGTTGTGGTTGAATTTGATTTGACCACTCTCATTTTGTGTACTTAGAGACCAATGCGAAATGCTGCCGAAATTTCATCAAATTTTAAAATAAGTCCTAACCTGTATATATGAATGACGTATAAAAATAATTGTCATGCTGAATGGGTATAGGACCACCACCTTTGTATAAAAAGTGAGGTTGATCATAGCACCTTGTAAACAGTTGGTATGGATCGGAGTTGGATTTCTGCGTCACGCCTAAGTCTGGAGTACGAGGGGGGAGTTGAATCATTTATAGAATTCGTAGCGAGGAATGCAGTGGGGGTGAATGGAAAGTATTTTTGCCCTTGTGTTAAATGCTTCAACCTGCGTCGGGTAGACTTGGAAGAGGTGCGAGAACATCTACTGTGTGACGGTTTTCTACGTAGTTATACACGTTGGATATGGCATGGTGAAGATGTGGTGGTGCCAAGTAACAGCTCTCAGACTAAAAATCGAAGCCCGATGCATGACAACAATGTCGACATGGATGACCGACTCGAGGATATGATCCGTGATGTAGGGGTAGAAGGTTTTAAGAAAGCTCATGTATATACAACTCTGTGTCAGGACTCTGAGCAGCCGTTGTATCCAAACTGCGTCAATTTCACGAGGTTATCAGCTGTTTTGCGGTTGTTTAATTTGAAGGCCATAAACGGGTGGACGGATAAAAGTTTCACTGACTTACTGAAGTTGTTGAAAGAAATGCTCCCAGCTGGAAACACCTTGCCGAAAAGTAACTATGAGGCCAAAAAGGTGTTGTGTCCTATGGGTTTGGAGTATGAGAAAATACATGCATGCCCAAATGATTGTGTATTATTCCGGGGTGAATTAGAAATGCTGCATCGATGTCCTAGATGTGGGGTGTCACGGTATAAGAAGAAAGAGGCGGATTCTGATGAGGTATGCACTAAAGGGTCTCCTGCAAAGGTGTTGTGGTATCTACCTATAGTTCCAAGACTAAAGCGTCTGTTTGCCAATGCAGATGATGCAAAACTTATGAGATGGCATGCTGATGAGAGGGTTGTTGATGGACTACTTAGGCATCCGGCCGATGGGTCGCAATGGAAGAAAATGGATAGGATTTTTCCAGAGTTTGCCAATGAACCAAGAAATGTTAGGCTTGCACTAGCCACAGACGGCATGAACCCGTTTGGTAACCTGAGCACAACCCATAGTTCGTGGCCTGTTTTGTTGTTTGTTTACAACTTGCCGCCATGGTTGTGCATGAAGCGAAAATATGTGATGTTATCAATGATGATTTCTGGTCCACGACAACCAGGGAACGACATTGATGTATATTTAACTCCATTGGTTGAAGACCTCAAAAGGTTGTGGGAAGACGGGGTTGAAGTGTTTGATGGGTTTACCGGGCGATCATTCAAATTGCGTGCCATGTTATTTTGCACAATCAATGACTTTCCAGCGTATGGTAACTTATCTGGGTACAGTGTGAAGGGTCATAAAGCTTGTCCAGTATGTGAGGAGGGGACTAGTTCTGTGCGGTTGCATCATGGCAGGAAAAATGTTTATCTTCGACATCGAAGGTTTCTTAAAGCGAATCATCCGTTTCGAAGGTTGAAGAAGTCGTTTAACGGTGCCCAAGATTTTGAAATGGCTCCTCCACCACTATCTGGTCGCCAGGCATATGAAAAGGTGAAGGACGTCAACGTGCAATTTGGTAAGTGTGAAAAACAGCACCCGACACAAAACAACTGGAAGAAAAGGTCAGTGTTTTTTGACCTGCCATATTGGAGGGAGCTTGATGTAAGACACTGCATTGATGTAATGCATGTGGAGAAGAATGTCTGCGACAGTTTAGTTGGTACACTCTTAAACATACCCGGGAAGACTAAGGATGGCCTAAACTCACGTATGGACTTAGAGTTGATGGGTATACGTCAAGATTTGCATCCACAATCAAAGGGAAAAAGAACATATTTGCCTCCAGCATGTCATACGTTATCAAGAAAAGAAAAGCAAAGTCTGTGTGAATCGTTACGAAGTGTGAAAGTTCCGTCTGGTTATGGCTCCAACATCAAGTCTTGTGTTTCCATGAAAGATTTAAAGTTAATTGGGTTGAAGTCACACGATTGTCACATGTTGATGCAGCAGTTTCTGCCTATCGCCATTCGTGACATTCTTCCTAAAAATGTGAGAAATGTCATAACAAGGTTGTGTATGTTTTTCAATTCCATATGTTGCAAGGTAATCCTGCCCGGCGAATTGGATGTGTTGGAACAGGAAGCATCACTTATATTATGTCAGCTTGAAATGTATTTCCCGCCCTCTTTTTTTGACATAATGGTCCACTTAATCATCCATTTGGTGAGAGAGGTCCGTTGTTGTGGTCTAGTGTTCCTCCATTGGATGTATCCCGTTGAGCGATATATGAAGATATTGAAAGGGTATATGAAGAACCAACATCGTCCCGAAGCTTCAATTGTGGAAAGATATATTGCAGAGGAAGCAATTGAGTTTTGCACTGAATACATGTCACATGCTGCAAGCATTGGTATTCCAACGACCCGTCATGAAGGGAGATTGGATGGGAAAGGAACGATTGGAAAAAAAGTGAAGAGCATGCCACGTGCTGATGTCCTTCAGGCACACTTGTATATTTTAAACAACACGGATGACGTGCAACCGTATCTAGCCACACACAAGGAGCTAGTCAAGAAAACCAACCCTAAAATGACTGAAAAGTGGTTGTTGAATGAACACAACAAGAGCTTCATGCAGTGGTTCCAAAAGACCGTCCTGAAAGATGCATCTGCATCCTCGACATTACATCGACTAGCACAGGGCCCGAACTTTGATGTCCTCACCTTTTGTGGGTATGACATAAACAACTATTCGTTTTATACAAGGACACAGGATGAAAAGAGTACAAATCAAAACAGTGGAGTGATGGTTGTGGCTCAGTCAATGCATTTCTCAACTGCAAAGGACAACAACCCTGTGATGGCGGAGTCATGCTACTTTGGTGTGATTGAAGATATATGGGAAGTTGATTACGGTCCCTTCACCGTTCCTGTGTTTAAATGCAAATGGGTTGACAATAAGAACGGTGTCACAACTGATGATTTAGGAGTTACGTTGGTGGACCTCAACAAGATCGGGCATAAGGAAGAACCATTCATAATGGCAACGCAGGTGAAGCAAGTTTTTTATGTGGCTGACCCAGCTGACAAACGGTGGTCAATTGTTATCCAAGGTAGACACATTGGAGACCCCAATCTTGATATTGTGGACATTCCATCAACTACAACACGTATTCCAACATCTATCGTGGAACATGACATAGATGATGTAGTTGCCAGTCGTCATGACCACCATGAGGGCTTGTGGGAAAATATTTCATCTTAATAGGGTATTAATCTTGTTGGTGATTCATTTCATTACATGTTATATTAGTTATTCGTTGTTTTAAATGTTATATTAAATATTTGACAGTTTTTTTCCTTGTTTGGACAGATACTCATGGCTGACCAGGATGGACGATCCAGGTCCGACTCACAGGCCAGTGGTTCCTCTGCTCGGAAGAGTAGAGGTGTTACCCGGATGCCAGACATCGCACGTAGGCATCACCGGGGAGAGAGGCCAGTTGTTGACATGGATGTCAACACCGGCAGATTTAGTGGACCGCATGCCACGAAGCTTAGCAGTTATCTGGGGGTTGTCGTACGGTCGAAGGTGTCCATCATTATCCCCGACTGGGATAGTGTCGAGGAGGTGGTGAAGAACCAGCTATGGAGTGATGTTCTGGTAACTTATGTATTATTTAAGTTTTATTTTAGTGTATTATTTCATATAACTCTTAATAAGGACTCCTTTATGGACTAACTCCTTTCATGTAGGATTCTTTTGAGATACCATCTTCCGACATAGCGAGGAGGAAGGTCCTCGGTATCATGGCTGAGCGATGGAGGTCGTTCAAATCCATACTCACCACGAGGTATATTGAACTTTAAATTCTTAATCAACGCTTCACCAAATTGTGCCAATCCTTAGTTTAAATGTACCTTTCATTGTAGGTATGTATTCGGGGACGACCAAGGAAAGTTCCCTGGAGAGAAGTATCCATTCATCGATCAGGAGACCTGGGATGCTTTTGTTACATCTAGACATTCTGCCGAGTTTCAGGTACATTGGTTTTTAGATGATTAAATAATATGTATAATTTATACGGCTAACTGTGAATATTTTTTTTCTTGTTGTAGGAGACCAGAAAGAAAGCCAAGGAGACTAGGAAGCTAAATGACTGCCCACACACACTGTCACGTGGCGGTTACCGTAGGTTGGAGGAGCGGCTGGCACAGGAGAGGCTGAGTCAGTGTCAGACTGACACTGGTATTGTGGATCCCCCTTCCCCACCTGCGCGCCACGACAAATGGAAGCGGGCTAGGATCAAGAAGAGTGGGGAATACACTTCCTCACAGGCTCAGGAGGTTGCCTCACGTATAGTAAGTATTCCCCTTTATATCAGTGTCTGTTTTTCAGTTTACGTGAAGGAAGTGAATACTAACTTGTTTGGTTTCAGGATTCCTTGGTTGAGCAATCAACCCAAGGGTCTTTCGTAGCCCATGGACGGGAGGATATATTGACTACCGCCATTGGCAGGCCAGAGCACCCAGGAAGAGTGCGTGCTGTTGGTCGAGGTGTAGGTCAGTGCTAACTAACTCTATGCATTCATTTTGTTATCTGTTAAACAATTATGGGCTAATCATTCACATTTTACAGGCCTCCGCGCCTATTACGGTGCTCCCGACCCTGCCCCATCCCTTGAGCAAATAGTGGAGCAAAAGGTGGCTGTTGTGAAGGCTGAGTACCAGGAGGAGATATCTAGGCTCCACCAGGAGATGGCCCGATTCAGGGAGGAGATGAAGGCCTCACTCAGCCACCACCAGGAGACTACTACACCAGCCAGCGACCCACAGGTTAGATTCTTTATTTATTTTCCTCAATTTTATTGTTTGTAATCACTTTCATTGTTGAATAACTTCTGCCTGATGTGTAAATATGTAGGTACGGAAGGTTAGCACTAAGGGGTCGTGCGCTGCGGCTGACCCTGACGATGACGGGGTCGAGCCACCAGACACCCGTCAATGTGACCTGTTCATTGACGGGTCGGAGGAGCCAGTTGCCACTGGTATGGTGCACAACTTAGGCCCTGTGGTTCACCATCAGACATTACCTGATGGTATGTCCAGGGTCTCGGTTGTGCTCGTCCTCGAGGAGGATGCTGCTGTGCCAGTGGCAACTCAGGAGGTGAAGACCGTCGGTCAGGCGTTGGGCCACTTTCTGATGTGGCCCAACAGACTTCTGGTGATTGCCCCTGGACAGGTAAAAACCCTAAACACTAACTAGCTTTATTTCCTTGTCAATTATGGTACAAAATGTGATGGTTGTCAATTGTTCAACAGGAACAGCCATTGAAGAAGCCAGACCCGGCCAAGGATCCCGTCCGGATGCTATGGCGCATCGGGTATGAGGAAGATAACGACACTGTTTAGGTCCCATGGCAGCCACTAGTGTTCGGCCATCCCAGTGATTTTCCAGTTTACGTTACAAGTTCTGACATTTGTGACATTATTACGGGGACGTCGATGCTGAACGGCTCCATCTTGCAGTTGTGGGAGCTGTAAGTATATCCTTGTGTTGTCCAATTTTTTCATTATACAAGTTATTTGTCGCTAACCATGTCTTACCTTGTTTAGGTATCTGGCAAAACTCTCAGTGGACTTGGGTTTCCAAGGAACTTACGGTTTCTTAGAGCCCTCTGTCATACAGAGGCAAGGAAACACCTCGCAGAACACCCAGACATACATCCAGAATTGGATGTTTGAGTCTGAGAAGTCTATATACATGGGCCCCTATCATAAAGGGTAATACTCTATTCCATAATTATTGTTATGATATTTTGCATTTTGAAGTCTCAGTTATCACTCGTAACTGCAGGGCTCACTGGACGCTTCTGGTGATCTGTCCGAAGGACTATCTTGCTTTGTACTTTGATAGTTTGCACAAAACAGCTCCACAAGACCTGAGAGATATAGTAGACCGGTAAGTTCATCCCTAAACAATAACCACAAATTCAATTACATCATTTTTAGAACTATACAATTCTAACTTATCTTGTGTTTTGTTTGACGCAGGGCGGTGGTTGGATACAATGTACTGATTGGAAACAAACACAAAGGAAGAACAGTTGTATGGGTGTACCCAAAAGTAAGTCAATCGTATTCATTCAAATCTTCAGTACATGTTTTTTAAGTTCCGAATTCACTTATTCCATACTATATGTCCATTGTAGTCTTACAGGCAGAAGGGTACCTTTGAGTGTGGCTATTTCGTCATGCACACTATGCTGACCATTGTCCAACATCATTTAGTAGATGGATGGACAGAGGTAATTCTCATCACCGTGTCAATTTCTCCAATTTCATCAATTTCATGTAATAAATAAAGCTTTTGTTCTAATTGTTTTGTGCATTGTTTGCAGCACTTTAATGACCGGTCATATTTCCCAAAGGAACTTGTGGATGATGTTAGAAGGCAATGGGCCTCACACTTCCATGAACTTAGGCAAAGCTAGATATAGGATATTTATTCTTTTATATATGTATGTAGTAGGATTTAGGGTTTACTTTTATTAGATTACATTCAACTTAATTGTATATACTTTTATTTTTTAGGTTGTTATGAATTGATATAGAAAATAAATTGTTATATATATATATACATACGATTCTTTCGGCATAGTGTTTCTGTGGCATACTGTATACTGTACTGGCTTGTCTGAATGCAGGGTTGGGCAACGATAAAACAGAGTGCATATTAAAAAAAAAAACCTCAGCATTTATTCATGGTTATGGCAACAACCGTGAATAAAGACAAGATTTTTCCACGGTTACTACCTTAACCGTGGATATAGATACATTTTTATCCACGGTTGTCCATCACAACCGTGAATATAAGTAGTTTGTAACTGAAACTAAACCATACTTATATTCACGGTTATGATGGGCAACCGTGGATATAGATACATTTTATCCACGGTTGTCCATCACAACCGTGAATATAAGTATGGTTTAGTTTCAGTTACAATCTACTTATATTCACGGTTTTGATGGACAACCGTGGATAAAATGTATCTATATCCACGGTTATTCTCGATAACCGTGAATATAAATAGTAAGTTATGTTCACAGTTGTTCTTAACCGTGGTTAGATGTGATTTATTACCACGGTTGTTAACCGTGGTTAAAGACCATCATCTACTACCACGGCTTCAACAACCACGGTTCTTTAACCGTCAATAAAGGCCTTTTTTAACCGTGATTATATCCTTTTTTTCCACTAGTGTTTGGTCGCTCTAGTGGACAGGAAGGATAAGGCGGGACTATGATATGTATTGTGTTGGGAATGATGAGGAGGATATGGGCCCACATGCATTATGATGACTAATAAAAAAATTAGAAATAACGTAATGAACCCATGCATTGCATCATTGTACTGAGATTGTGACTGTTTGTTGTTTGAACACAATGGTATAAGATCTTAGTAACCCTAAGAGGTGAATGGGAAGTTGGAAATGGTCAGGAGACCAAGAGTGGTGAGATGACTTAGAATGTAACTTAGGGACCCTAGAGAGAATGGGCGGGAATCGATTCTGGATAATTGTATTATATGGGGCGAGCGCCAGTGATGACACTTCCCTGTTGTTGTGGAGGTGAAGACTCACGCTTATGCTAAATTTTTCCAGACATCGCGGGAATAGACACAAATTTCGCATTAAGAATCAACCAAGCTCTTCTGGCACTAAGGACGAATAAAATAGGTTGATTTTACTTTCATTTATGGGAGCCTGCGTGCCCCTTTACTTTCAGTTTGTACAGTTACTGTTGCGACCATATCTTGTATATGACTATGTTGTCTATAAGGTATATCTGTTCTACCAAGTTTTTTGGTACAAAAAAACTCCCATATTTTTTTAAAACTCGTAATCTCTCAATTGACTAGGATAATCTAGTGGAAGGGATTGTCCTAGTTAACCGAGGGTGTTACAGTACACATGTGTTATAAATAGGATCCGTTGCATATGCATTTTATGTTATGACATATGCATTAGCTATAAGAACATGGCATTTGAAATTGGAGTTGGCCAAGAAAAATGATAACCTATAGAGAGTGTGAATTTATGAAAGATGTAAAAACTTGACGTTGATACTTATGATAGCCCATGATGATGAAGGGCACTATGAATGTGTATGTGTATGTGCTAGCTGTGAGCTGTAAATAATGAGACTTGTATGCCTATGATGATATCTTGATGAAGGCTTGGTGATAAATTGATGGTTATATTGCAAAGCACACATGTTTATATGCATGTACACATGATCATAATGTATTTAGATTCGTCATTTTGAATGTATAATTCACTCTCTCATGTTGTCTCTTTTTAGCATTATGATGCAAGATTGTCATGGGATGAGATTATGTTTTGAATTAAAGCTTTTGGAGAAGGTAAATAGTTATAAGGGAATGCCTTGGCCGGCGATGTTGACAATTTGTGATTTTTGTGGATATGATGCTTGGACTAATGTAATTGGATGCCATTGTAATGGTGATGACATTTATGATAATGAAATTTGATGATTTCATAAGTTTGAATAATGGACATTAGATCTTTGTATGCATGTTATATTGATGAATGAAGGATGATATTATGGGATTTATGATCATTGGCAATGAATACGTGGCTTGTGTATGATTGATATATTGAATTGAATGTAAGACAAGGGAGTGGATAGGTCATATTTTTATTTAATGGAGAAAACTTCATGTAGAGATTGCCTACAACCCATAATACATGTATGAAACTAATGTGCATGATTGGTTGTGACCAAATAGGCTTAGTTTGCAATTTGGCATACTTGGTTTAGCCAAAAAGGGCTTGAAATGATATTGGAGCATACCTTGATTTAGGAAATGAATTATGGGATGGGTTTGGTTGGAGCAAGTCACATTTACACATGTGAATATAGGTCCATAGGGAGTTTTGACTAAAATTTAGCCAAATGCATTTTGGTATGTCATGTAAAATGCCTAAAATATGCATAAAACTACCCTATAGCTTAGATTTTGATTGGGATGGAATTTGAGCTTGAACTTTTACCATATAATTGATATTAGGGTAGGTAGGTTGTGTATAAAATTTTATGCAAATTGGAGTTGAATAGCCTTGTAAAAAGGGGACCCAAAGTTGGCAAAAACTTAAGGGCAAAAAGCTACAGAATTGTGCTTACAGTAGAGGGTTCCACGGCCTGTGGATCACGCTGTCTCAAAACGGGGAAATTCTAGCAATTTGGGGTGGCCAACATAGTGTATTCAACAGCCTGTGGAATGAATCCACTTCCCATGGAATGGCCATTATCAGAATTTTTCAACTGCTGATTTTCCCTTGTTATTTTTGGCTCTTTTGGGCACCTTAATGACATTTTTGGCCTCTAACTTCTTCATAACAATTGTAGATAATTATGTTATGCAGATGTAAAAATTAGAATCATCTTAATTGGAGTTTTTTAACTCTCATAATGCGTAAAACACCAGACCCACTGCATTGTAAAACTCAAATTAAAGAGGGGTTTAAACCCAAACATTTTATGATTTTTAATTTGGGACTAATAGGTGACATTTATGAAATGTTCCACTATTTCTAAGACTAAAAATGAAATTTTCTTGCCATGATCTTGTACTCTTTGGGTTTCTCTGCTCGTACTTCAATCCTTTATCCTTGATTGCTTATAGAATACTTCTTTAACATGTTTCCTTAATTAAATGCATATACTTCCAATTATGGAATGACTTTATAAATGAATGTACATGTTTTTATTAAATTTTGGAAATCACCTTATGCTTATTTGGATCATTTCTCATATCCACGCTCGCTCTTGAATTAACCTACATGTTCCATAAACACTTACATGGTGATTATGAAATTGGTTACCCTAAGTAGACGTTTGTCTAAAATATTCACCTTCTCATATCATCATATATGAGACAGGTCTTTAAAAAGGTCAGGGGTTAATTGTTAAAGTTTTTATTTATGGTGTTTTTCTTCCAACGGTTCTTTTAAATCGTGAAAAAATTTATCCTAGTTTCCATCATCTAAATATTAAAATTTTTAATATCATTTATCGGATTAAGGGTGCCACACAGTAGGTGATGGTGGAGGTGGTACTGGCACTGATGAGCCAACTACACAACCTGTTACAAAAAAGAAATGGCAGAGGACAAACATTCCAAGAACTGTTAAGCTAAGGACCTATATGAAGGGTACTAGTGCTGGAAGGGGTGAGGAGTCCAGTTGTCAGAAGAATACAGGCAAAGGCAAAGAGGTGGTATCTGACATTGATGAGGATTATGAGGAGCTACATAGTGGTAGCTCAAAAGATAGTGAAGGCAAAAGGTACACAACTTTTAAGATGCCAACAAAAATGGAGGGTTACCATTGGGAGAATGGTACTCTATTTTTAACTAAAGAGCAATTCAAAGAAGCTATTATTGCATATGCCATTGCAAATGGTAAGGATTTGAGGTTTAAAAAAATAATAAAAAAGAGTAAGGGTGAGGTGCATTGAAAGGTGTGAAATTTATGCCTATCGTGGGAAGTTATCAGGTGAGGATACATGGCAGTTAAGGACCATTATTGACAGTCATTCATGTGGCAGTTAACATAGGATCAAATTTTTGAGTTCAAAGTGGCTTTCTAAAAAATTGGTGAGTGATGTGAAGAAGAACCCAAAGTTAAAACTTTCAGATATATGCAACAGGGCTCAAGAGAATTAACATGCAAAAGTAAGCAAGTCGAAGGCTTACAGGGCTAGAAAAGTTGCAATGGGGATTATTGATGGTGACTTCACTGAGCAGTACACAAAGCTGTGGGACTATTGCACTACTTTACTTAACTCCAACCTTGGTTCAACTGTGAAGTTGAATGTACAATCAGTTGCAACAGCAAGCACAGTCAGTGATGAACCAGTTGCAACATCTTTTCATAGAATGTATGTTTGTTTGAAAGGGAGCAAGGACAACTTCAAGCATTACAGAAAGATCATCGAGTTAGATGGTTGCTTTCTTAAAATGCCTTTGGATGGGCAACTTCTAAGTGCAGTTTGTAGAGACCCAATGATCATATGCTACCAATTACAGTGGTAGAGTGTTAAAACATAGATTATTGGAGGTGGTTTTTAAAGTTACTTGTTGGTAATTTAGGTGGTTCCCAAGTCTGCAATGGCATCACGTTTATATTTGACCAATAGAAGGTATGTGCAATTTGGTCTGTAGTGCATTCTGATTTTGATTAGGATATATTTCTGACTTGTGCAATTTGATTTATCATGGTAAACTGTTATGAGCATTGATTTAGCTTAGTGAATTTGTGCATTCTCATTGGTTACTAATTTGGCTTAGTGAATTTTTGCATTATGTTGGTGTATAGTGTTTGTTATATTGATTTACTGAATTTGTGTATTCTTATTTAGTTACTGATTTGGTTTAGTGAATGAAATACGTATATGTGCATTAAAGGGTGTTATTGATTTGGTTTAATGATTTCTGGTTTAATGAATGAAGTGTGCATGTTGGTTACTGATTTACTGAATGAAGTTTACTGATTTGAAGTGTGCATGTGTGCATGTTGGTTACTAATTTGGTTTAAAGAATGAGTTCATGTTTACTAACTTAGTTCAAAGCATGAGTTCATGTTCATGTGTAAATTCAGAGTCTGTATGGTGATTGGTTTTGGTGCATACTCTTTTTGTGCAACATAACTAATTATGTAGTATAGGAACCTGTATTCTATACAAAATGTTTAGACCACAACTGATTTGTGTAATATGATTGTGCACTAGACCTGATTTGTGCAATTCGATTGTGTTGTCCCATACTCTGTATAGAGTATGGTTTGTGTATTGGACCTTGTTCGTGCAATATGAGTGCATGGTGATTGTGATTTGTGTAATGGACCTAGTTTATGCAATATGAGTGCATGGTGATTGTGATTTGTGCAATGGACCTGGTTTGTGCAATATGACTGCATAGTGATTGTGATTTATGCAATTGTCCTGGTTTGTACAATATAATTGTGTTGTGATTGTGATTTGTGCATTGGACCTGATTTGTGCAATATACTCGACCATCTGCAATATACCATAACTAATTCTGCAACATAGCTCACCACATGCAATATACCATAACTGATTCTGTAGCATAGCTTACCTGGTCCCCCATGTTATGTTACTTCATTGATTTGGTTTCTGTTAGACCCGGAAATATAATGTTGTAGAAAACTTGTTACTTTGTTTTACTGTTGGGTCTATTAATTGGTAAGCACACCAATCGTTTGTAGTTTTCAAAATTTAGATATCGTTCCATTGGGATTGAAAGTCTAATAGTTATAGTAATTTTCTAGTTACTATGGTAAATTTATCAAAACTTATACACAAAAGAATAATTTATATACAATTTATACAATATTTACAAGATGGCATAGTTGAGTTGTTCATGTGGTAAAAAGAGAATAACAATCTATCTAAGAAGTTGAGTTGCAATTTTAGAATAACTAAGATACTTGAAGATAAAATACAGATAAACTAATTATGTTGGAATTTGGATCCCTAATCTAGAATAATAATGGAGGAACTCAAGTCATGCATATTTAATCATCAAGTTCATATCATTACAGCTTAAAATCATTATAACCGATCCCTCGTGATATAAATTCTAAGTATTTACCGTAAAGTCTGATCCCTCGTGAGCTTTCTCAGTAAAAACTTGTATTAAGTCCTGGCTTTATGGCAACAATAATTACCAATTCTATCCCTAGTAATTGGTATATTAAGGGTATTCCAACTTTTACTTTTATTAAATCAAGTTTTAATAAGGCATAAAAAATCATTCTCCCGTTTGACGTTCACACTAATAAAACAAGTTTCAATACACATGAAAATCATTCTCCCGTTTGATGTTCATATTAATAAAAGATTGAAATACTAACATGGACTTGAATCATAAACATGCAGAGGTCGAATTCACAACATCATACTCAATAGATTAGTTCACCAATTCCAACATAAACAAATTAGTTACACATGGTGAAAGTAAAAACAACACTTACAGTGATTGACATTACAAAGGCGATGATGGAAACTTCACGATACAAGGATCACAATACTACACAACACTCTCAAGTATCTAGAAAACTATTCTAGAGCTACAAACTCACAAAAACACTCAAACTCGAGTGTATAAGAGATGATAAGAGTGAGATACTCAGAATGGGATGCCTAGAAGTGTTGGAAATGGCCCTATTTATAGGGCTGAGCAAGGGTCCTGATGCTACGCGTCAGTTCCCTGACTCAGCCTCCATTAAACAGCTCGAAGTGGCCATGATGGAATTATTTAATGAATCATGTCCTGCCACTTGGCCCTATCTCCACTTCGGTGTGGACGTTTGTGAGTAATGGAGTGGCCAAAAGTGGGTCAAAAGGTGAGTGCTTGGCCTACCTGGCTGTGGAATCCACGCAGCTCTGACGCTACGCGTGAATGTGATGCGTAGCATCAGCATCTAAAGTCCCCACACTACGCGTGGTGTTGATGCTACGCATCAGGTTCCTGATCTTCAATTTTCTCTTTAAATTCTTCACTTTTTCACTGCAAAACTAGAGAAAATTGATCAAGGGTAGATTATTTCTAACAACTTCTATTTATTGAATTTAAAACCTAATTTTTTAACAATTTAGACTAATTTTTATTATTTTTATGAAATTTTTATTAAAGATTTTATTGTAAATTTGAGGACTAACAAATACCCCCAACTTGAGACATTGCTCGTCCTCGAGCAAGAGAGAAAAATAAAAATAAAAATTTGAAATCAAATTTTTGAGTTAGTCTGAGAATTTACCACAAAAAGTAATTTCACAATTTACCATTTTGAAATAATCAATTATAGAAATCTTATGTAACAAAGTTTTATTGATAAAATCCTTTACAATATTTTATTAACAAATCAAGCATAAATTTAGGCTTACCTCACAAGTGTTTATCTCTGTGCCAAAGGTAACCTGTTTCACTCTTTCAATCATAAAATCAAACAAATTTAATTTTGATTTTCATCTAATCAATGGTTGATCATACAGAGATATTTTTAAAAATCACAAGGTCTTTTCAAAGGTTGTAATGAGGCTTGGCTACAAGAAATGATGGTTTTTCTTTGGAATTCAAAAGCTTGAAATCATAAAAGAGCAATTCTTTAGCCTTTCTCTTGGCCCACGTCTCAATTCTTTTATTGATGAAAAATAAATACCCCCAACTTGATTCTTTTCACTATTTTTGATTTTTGTTTTTCATATTTTATTATTATTTCCTTTTTCTTTGAAAAGAATCAAGTTGCTTATTTTCACTCCCCATTTTTTTGTAAGAACACTCAAAATATTTTTATTTTGCTCAATTGCTCTTTTAATCAATCAAATATAGGGAATGGTTAAAAACTGATATAGGTTAAGGGTACCAAAGAATTTATTTTTCAGGCTCAAAATTTGGCTTTCAAGGGATAAAATAATTTTACCAAGGTAAGCTGTTTGGCCCAAGGTTTTCTTTTCACCAAAAATGTGCCTTGATCATTTTCTTGAATTCTCTATACAACAACATAAATCAAAGATTAAAGCAAAATCAATTCGAATGAAGTTATGTCGAATAAACCCACAAGTGTTTAAAAAATCTCTCAGCTCACCAGGTTATCGAAATTTAGCTTGATAGTTAATAAACTTATTGTAACTGATTTTATCAAAATTCCTAAGTTACAAAAGAATCAATAATTGATTTATAAAATTAGTTTTATTGTGTAAAAACTTTAAGTGTATAAATTATCTTACTTTTAAAAATTTGATTTATTTATTAAAAAGATAAAATATATTTATTATTATTATTATTATTATTATTATTATTTTATGAAGAAAATACGCAAAAACACACCATGACAAAAATCTAACGCAAAGATAAAACACACCACATAAAAATAAACTATAATATAATATCCAAAAAGTAAAAATACCAATGTAAATAGAAAACTAAAAGTAAACTAGAATGTATGTAACAGAAATGAGATAACACCAATCAGTCCTTCATCTCATCATCTCCCTCCTCATCTGCATCAAACTCTGACTCAGCATGTGCTCCAGACGGTCCACCAGTCTCAGGGTATGTTGGCAGATCACCAGGCCAAGCCACATAGGCTGCAAACTCAACTGGTGTAACATATGGTGCTCCCTCACCCTGAAGTCTGTACTGATAGTATGAATCATGAAGATGCATGTAAGCTCTGTGTGTGGCAGCCATCATCTGCATCATATGCTGATGCTCAAGTGTCATCCTGGCAAATCCCTCTGCGACAACATCAGCAAGTGGTGGCTAAACTGGTGGTCTCCTCCTCCTTTGTCTGGGCCGAGCCTTCTGCTCCAGTGGTGGAAGCTCGCACTGCTGGACAAAGTAATCTCTGTTCACTAGAACTTTGGGGACTCTCCCCAAAGAACTAGTGAACTCAGGTGATGGCACAATAACTCCCTGTCTCCTCAGTAAGGCAGATATGATGAGAGGGAATGGGATAGAACGGTTCACCTTATACCCAAGGGCATAAAGGTGAATCTGCTCAGAAATCAGCTCTGCAATATCAATAATATGGCCCTGGAGAATAGAGTAAAGAAGGCAGTATCGATCAACTAGGATAGAAGAAAGGTGGGTGACAGGAGTAATGTTATGCAGCATGAGATGAGACCATGCCTGAGCTATAGAGGTCAGCTGGGTCTTGAGGAGGTTAGATGGAGTCCTCCCAACCTTACTCAGGTTGAAGAAGACTCTATCCTTGCTCAAGAAGTGAGCAACCTGATCTAGGAAGTATCCTAGATCACCATCCTCAGTCGCGATCTTGTTTCTGTTTTCCTTCCAAAAACAAATATCGCTCTCAGGAGTAGGCTCCCAAGGGTTACCCAGTAGGGTACTAATAGTGTTCTGGTCATAAGCAATATGCCGGCCCCTAACCCAGCTTGTCCTCTGATGTCCAATGTCTGGCGCGTCCTGGCAAGTCCTGTAAGCATTAGCATAGAATTCCATCACTAAGATGGGATCCCTCTCAGTAGGTAGGGAAAATAGTGGTCCCCATCTCCTCCTCTGGACCTCATCCTGCAGCTCAGGATAGTCCCCAGCACTCAAATCTAAGACTCTCTCCCATATGAATCTTTCGCCCTTTATTTGGTGAAACCGGGCCCATTTCGCATCAGTATGAAATCTGGTGGGATCTCTCAGTCCCAACACCTCCTCACCCTGAAGATATGGATCCTTAGAGGTGGTGTCAGTATCCGTGGTCCTTCTTTGTCTTTTAGGACCAATACTAGGGATGGATTTCTTTGGTGCCATCTGCAAAAAGAAAACTTAAAAATCAAACACATATTACAATATTGAAAAACATATCAAACATTTAACAATTATTTTTTTGGTTTATATATTTTATACAAAACATTCACAATAATAAAATGTTTACAAAAATTTTAAACATACATGTTTTTGGATTTTCTAAAAAAAACAATTTTATTAAATATTTACACAAAATGCAAAACTCATACAAAATCCATAACAACATATTTTTGAATTTTTATAATTTTATTAATGTGCATATTTTTGGATTTTTACAATTTGTCACAAACAAAAATCAACATGCATAAATTTCACAAACATGCAAAATCATACAACATGTATATTTACAAAATTATGCAAATTTATTTTTTTATTTTTATGCAAGAAAGTATAACAAATATACAATTCCAGAAAATTTATTAAAAGAAAAATAAACAAAAAACAAAAAGAAGCATACTGGACAGATTTTATTAAAAACAAAAAACAAATAAAGGAAAATAAAATACAAAAATTAAAAAAAATCAGGAACAGAGGTTGATGCTACGCATGGGTGAGACGCTACGCGTCAGCTCTGTTCTTCCCACGCTACGCGTGGGCTTACAGTTCATGCCTCACGCTACGCGTCAGTGGGACGCTACGCGTGAGGTGCAGTTTTAAACACAAAAACAGGGGTTGCGCAGCAGCAACCCCTCACATTCAGTCCATTCAAATCCCTATTTCTAACAGCAATCAATTCCCAATTGTTCTCTAATCCTAATCCTAACCACATGCATTCTAAAAATTGAAATTAAAATTAAACTAAAGGGAAAGGATTTAGAGAACTTACTTGGAATCCTTTGAGTGATTGAGAAATCGAAGAGGATTGAAGGGTTGAGAGAAAAAGAAGGTTTGAAAATTAGGTTTCCGAAAATTAAAGTGAGGCAGGGAGGGAATTTTAGGTTTTAAAACCTAAGATTGGGCCTCTCTGGTTCAGTTTTAAAAACTGAACATGGGCCCTGACACCTCGCGTGGGTGGGACGCTACGCGTCAAGTTGAAATTTTAACCTCCTCGCTACGCGTCAGTGGGACGCTACGCGTGGGTTTCTGATTTTTAAATTTCAAAATTTAATTTTCAAAAACCTTTTCTTTTAAAATTTTAAAACCCTTTTTATTTTCAAAATTAAATTTCTATCTAAAAATTTGAAAAAACTCTCTCTTTTTTATGTAAAAATAAGCTTAAAATAAAGAAAAGAAATAATAGGTTGCCTACCATTGAGCGCTTGATTTACAGTCTCTAGCTAGACATCCTGCATATCACAAATCAGTCAAATAACAAATGGTAGTGAGTCTGTTGATCTCACCACCCAGATATGGTTTCAATCTCTGTCCATTAACCATCCAACTTCTTTTGGAAGTTGGATCTTCAATCTCAACTGCTCCATAAGATTTAACTTCCTTGATTACAAAAGGACCTGACCATTTAGATTTCAATTTACCAGGAAACAGTCTTAATCTTAAATTAAACAATAAAACTTGCTGACCTGGTATAAAATGTCTATTTTTAATTTTCTTATCATGGTAAGCTTTCACCTTGTTTTTGTAACTTCTAGATGTCTCATAAGCATTGTTTCTCATTTCTTCCAATTCAAATAACTGCAACTTTCTTTTGTCAGCTGCTGCATTTGGATCAAAATTAAGAAATTTTAAAGCCCAATATGCTTTATGTTCCATCTCTACTGGAAGATGATAAGCTTTTCCATAGACCATTTGAAAAGGAGAAAGGCTAATTGGAGTTTTAAATGCAATTCTGTATGCCCAGAGTGCATCATCAAGCTTTTTTGACCAATCTTTTCTGGAAGAAGACACAGTCTTTTCCAAAATCCTTTTCACTTCTCGATTTGAAATCTCAGCCTGTCCATTGGTTTGTGGATGATATGTTGTGGCCACTTTATGTATCACTCCATAATGTTGTAACACTTTTTGAAGAACTTTGTTACAAAAATGTGATCCTCCATCACTGATCAAAGTTCTTGGTGTTCCAAACCTGTAGAAAATATTTTTCTTCAAGAAATTCACTACAATTTTGGTGTCAGCATTAGGTGAAGCAATTGCTTCTACCAACTTTGAAACATAATCAACTGCCAAAAGAATGTATTGATTGAATTGAGAATAAGGAAAAGGTCCCATGAAATCAATACCCTAACAATCAAATACCTCAACCTCCTGAATGTTAGTAAGAGGTATTTCTTGTCTTTTGTTAACACTACTTATTCTTTGACAGTTATCACAAGCTTGAACAAATGAGTAAGAATCTTTAAAAATAGAGGGCCAATACAAACCTGATTGCAAAATTTTTGCAGCAGTTCTTTCTCCATTAAAATGTCCTCCATAAGGGGACTTATGACAATGCGACAACACATCTTTCTTTTCCCAGTCGGGTACACAATGACGTAACAAATTATCCATACTAATTTTAAATAGATGAGGGTCATCCCAAACAAAGTATTTTGAATCTTTGAAATTTTTTTTCTTTGTTGCCAAGTTAGATCATTTGGAAGAATTCCTGCTGCTTTAAAATTGGCCATATCAGCAAACCATGGCCATTTTGTTATTTCAAAGAGTTTTTCATCAGGAAATTCTTCTAAGATGTCTTTTTCTTTGACAGTGACCTCATCATTCATTAATCTGGAAAGATGGTCAGCGACCATATTTTCACTACCCTTTTTATCTTTGATTTCAAGATCATATTCTTGAAGGAGTAAAATCCATCGGATTAACCGAGGTTTAGAATCAGTTTTGGTCAAAAGGTACTTGATTGCAGCATGATCAGTGAAAATAATTATTTTTGATCCAATCAAGTATGATCTAAATTTTTCCAAGGCATACACTATAGCTAGTAATTCTTTTTCAGTAGTTGCATAATTTATTTGATTTTCATTTAAAACTTTACTAGCATAGTGTATAACCCTAAAAACTTTTTCATATCTTTGACCTAAGACTGCTCCTACAGCATAATCACTTGCATCACACATAAGTTCAAAGGGTAAATTCCAATTAGGAGCAACAATTACAGGGGCAGAAAACAATTTTTCTTTCAAGGTATTAAAAGCTTTAAGACATGCTTCATCAAACTTGAATTCAACATCTTTATTTAGAAGATTTGTTAAAGGTTTAGCAAGTTTTGAAAAATCTTGAATAAATCTTCTATAGAATCCAGCATGTCCTAAAAAACTTCTAATACCTTTCACATTCACAGGGGGTGGGAGTTTAGAGATTACCTCTATTTTGGCTTGGTCTACTTCAATACCTTTAGAGGAAATTTTGTGACCAAGTACAATTCCTTCTTTCACCATAAAGTGACATTTCTCCTAATTGAGCACCAAATTTGTTTCAATACACCGCTTCAGTACAGTGTCCAAATTGGTTAGACATGTTTCAAATGAATTTCCAAAGACTGAAAAATCATCCATGAAAATCTCAATGCTCTTTTCAATTAGATCTGCAAAAATAGCAAACATGCATCTTTGAAAAGTGGCAGGTGCATTACACAATCCAAATGACATTTTCCTATATGCAAATATACCAAAGGGACATGTAAAAGCAGTCTTTTCCTGATCAAGAGGGTCAACAGTAATTTGGTTGTATCCAGAATATCCATCAAGAAAACAATAATAAGCTTGTCCAGACAATCTTTCAAGTATTTGATCCATCAAAGGAAGTGGAAAATGATCTTTTCTTGTTGCTTGATTCAGTTTTCTATAATCAATGCACATTCTCCAACTAGTGACAGTTCTTGTTGGGATTAATTCATTTTTATCATTGACAATTACTGTCATACCACCTTTTTTTAGAACAACTTGTACGGACTTACCCATGCACTATCAGAAATGGGATAGATAATACCTGCTTTCAGCAATTTTAAAACCTCCTTCTTAGTTACCTCTTTCATGGTTGGATTGAGGCGTCTTTAGGGTTGAGCAACAGGTTTAAAATTATCTTCCAGTAAAATCTTATGCATGCAATATGATGGGCTTATACCTTTCATATCTTCAAGCGTCCATCCAATTGCTTCTTGATTCCTTTTTAAGACTTCAACCAGTTTTTCTTCTTCTGTTTCACTTAACAAATTACTAATAATCACTGGTTTTAAATTACCTTCTTTTAAAAAGATATACTTTAAGTTGGAAGGTAGCACTTTCAATTCAGGCCTCTTGATTTCTTCAACAAGCACTTCTTGAATTTCTTCAATTTCTCTTGACTTAGGGAAAATTTCTTTCCCTTGATCAAGATCTTCAAGATATTTGTCTACCTATTTTTCTTCTTCTTCACTCAAAAATTCCACAGAGTTAGTTAATAACTTATTTAAAGGATCAGAGTTTGACATACCTGTAGATATGGAGAAGCAGACCTTGTCGAGAACATCCACCTTAAAATAATCTTGTTTTGGATTGGGATGTTTCATGGCTTTGAAAACATCAAAGTTTACTTCTTCATCGTGAACTCTTACTGCCAGCTTTCCATTATCTACATCAATGAGCACTCTAGCAGTCTTCATGAATGGTCTTCCCAGAATTAGGGGAACTTCAACATCTTCTTCCATGTCTAATACCACAAAGTCAACAGGGAAGTAGAACTCGTCAACTTTCACAAGTACATCTTCCACAATACCATAGGGTCTTTTAATTGATCTATCAGCCAGTTGCAGAGTCATCTTTGTTCTTTGTGGATCAAGGTCACCAATTCGCTTCATCATACTTAGAGGCATTAGATTAATACTAGCCCCTAAGTCTAACAAGGCTTTTCCAATGTTCATCCCTCCAATGAAGACAGGTATAGTGAAACTTCCAGGGTCTTTCGACTTTATTGGCATATTATGTTGTAAAATAGTGCTACAACCTGCTTCTAGTTCAATAATTTCTTCATCATACCTCCTCTTTTTGGTGAGTAATTCTTTCATAAACTTTGCATATGTTGGCATCTGTTCCAATGCCTCAGAAAATGGAATGTTTATGTGTAATTGCTTAAAGATTTCAAGGAATCTCTTGTATTCCTTTTCCTTATCCTTCTTTGATGGTGCATATGGATAAGGTAAATCTTTAACTGGAGGTGTCTGACCCAAATACTATTTTTTTTAATTTTTTGATTTTTTTGTTTTTCTTTTTCATCATTCTTTTCTTCATCTTTTTTCTCTTCTTCTTCTTTCTTTTCTTCTTTCTCTTTTTCTTCTTTTTCTTTCTCTTTTTCTTCCTTTTTCTCTTTTTCTTCTTTTTCTTTTTCACTATCACTTCCTACAACTTTACCACTTCTTGTAAAAATAGTATTACCTTGTTCTCTTGGATTCTGAGTGTTTGCATAAAAACCAAAGCTTTTCATGTCAGCTACTTCTTTTGCTAACTGTCCTAATTACATGTCCAACGCTTTACGTGCAGCTTCATTTGTTTGTATATATTGAAGCAACTGTTGGATAGATTCTTCTATCCGTGTTAGCCTTGCTGTTTGATCGGATTGTGGTTGTTCTTTGAATTGATTATTTGGAGGTCGGTTAGAAGGTCCAACGTCTTGTTTCCAGCCAATATTCTGATTCTGCCAACCCTGCTGGTAATTGTTAGCAAAAGAATTACCAAGATTGAAAGGAAAATCACCTAAAGGTATTCTTTGATGGTTTAGAAAATTGGCTTGCTCTTGCTCATTTCTTTCAGGGGCACAGTAACCACATGGTTGCTCTCCCATGCAATGCATACATTGCTTTAATTGAGCAGGAGGTGGTGATGACATTTGAGCAATTTGAAGTTTCTCTAATTGTTTGCTTATAGCCTCAATTTGTTGAGTCAGTAATTTTTGCTGAGCTAATACTACATTATTAACCCCCAATTCGAGCATACCTGGCTTTCTTTGTACATTACCTCTTTCATGTGTTGCTTGTCGGTCACTGATGGACATTGATTCTAATATTTCTATTGCTTCTTCCATAGTTTTGTTCATTAAAAACCTCCTGCACAAGCATCTAACATCATTTTAAACTGAGGTAACAAACCATGGTAAACGATCCTTACCTTTTCAGCATCATTTAAGTTGTGGTTCGAGCACTTCCTCAAGAGTGCCTTGAATCGTTCCCATGTTTCTCCTAATGATTCATTATTGTTTTGTGAAAAAGAATGTATGGCTGTCATTGCTTCAAAATATTTTGAAGGAGAATAAAATCTTTCCAAAAATTTTCTCTCGACATTGGACCAGTTTGCAAAACTACCGGGTGGACAAGATTTAAACCATTCTTTAGCTTTCCCAATCAAAGAAAAAGGAAACAATCTCATGTAAACTGATTCTTCTTGATTGGGTTCAAAACCAATTGTGCTGCATAACTCATAAAAAACAGTTAAGTGTTCATAAGGTTCCTCATTATTTAAACCAGCAAATTGATTATTTTGAATAATGTTTAAAGTAGCTGGTTTGATTTCTACAGCAGCAATAGGTCCTTGATACATCCCCGAAACACGAGGTGGTCCATTAATAGCAGCAAACTGTCCCAATGTTCTCCTTTCAGCAGCCATGTTAGAATTTTCAAAATTTTCAGATTTTTCAAAAGAAGATGAAGTTGAAGAAGAAGTTTTTGTTCTTTTAGATTTTAATGCTTTAAGGTTCTTTATAAACTTCTCGATCTCAGGATCAAAGAACACCTTTCCTGCAGAAGATCGAGTTTGCATAAACACACTTAATAAAGAAATGTTAGTAAAATAATGTTAAGATAAATAAATGAATGAATAAATTAAAAAAAAATTACTAAGGTAAATTATTTTTACCACGGTAATTAAAAATTTACTATTTACTGAATCAATTCAATCCCCGGCGACGGCACCAGAAAACTTGTTAGACCCGGAAAATATAATGTTGCAGAAAACTTGTTACTTTGTTTTACTGTTGGGTCTATTAATTGGCAAGCGCACCAATTGTTTGTAGTTTTCAAAATTTAGATATCGTTCCACTGGGATTGAAAGTCCAATAGTTACAGTAATTTTCTAGTTACTATGATAAATTTATCAAAACTTATACATAAAAGAATAATTTATATACAATTTATACAATATTTACAAGATGGCATAGTTGAGTTATTCATGTGGTAAAAAGAGAATAACAATCTATCTAAGAAGTTGAGTTGCAATTTTAGAATAACTAAGATACTTGAAGATAAAACACACATAAACAAATTATGTTGGAATTTGGATCCCTAATCTAGAATAATAATGGAGGAACTCAAGTCATGCATATTTAATCATCAAGTTCATATCATTGCAACTTAAAATCATTATAACCGATCCCTCGTGATATAAATTCTAAGTATTTACCGTAAAGTCCGATCCCTCGTGAGCTTTCTCAGTAAAAACTTGCATTAAGTCCTGGCTTTATGGCAACAATAATTACCAATTCTATCCCTAGTAATTGGTATATTAAGGGTATTCCAACTTTTACTTTTATTAAATCAAGTTTTAATAAGGCATAAAAAATCATTCTCCCGTTTGACGTTCACACTAATAAAACAAGTTTCAATACACATGAAAATTATTCTCCCATTTGACGTTCATATTAATAAAAGATTGAAATACTAACATGGACTTGAATCATAAACATGCAGAGGTCGAATTCACAACATCATACTCAATAGATTAGTTCACCAATTCCAACATAAACAGATTAGATACACATGGTGAAAGTAAAAACAACACTTACAGTGATTGACATTACAAAGGCGATGATGGAAACTTCACGATACAACGATCACAATACTATACAACACTCTCAAGTATCTAGAAAACTATTCTAGAGCTACAAACTCACAAAAGAAACACTCAAACTCGAGTGTATAAGAGAAGATAAGAGTGAGATACTAAGAATGGGATGCTTAAAAGTGTTTGAAATGGCCCTATTTATAGGGCTGAGGAAGGGTCCTGACGCTACGCGTCAACCTGACGCTACGCGTTAGTTCCCTGACTCAGCCTCCATTAAACAGCTCGAAGTGGCCATGATGGAATTATTTAATGAATCATGCCCTGCTACTTGGCCCTGTCTCCATTTCGGTGTGGACGTTTGTGAGTAGTGGAGTGGCCAAAAGTGGGTCAAAAGGTGAGTGCTTGGCCAACCTGGCTGTGGAGTCCACGCAGCTCTGACGCTATGCGTGAATGTGATGCGTAGCGTCAGCATCTAAAGTCCCCACACTACGTATGGTGTTCATGCTATGCATCAGGTTCCTGATCTTCAATTTTCTCTTTAAATTCTTCACTTTTTCACTGCAAAACTAGAGAAAATTGATCAAGGGCAGATTATTTCTAACAACTTCTATTTATTGAATTTAAAACCTAATTTTCTAACAATTTAGACTGATTTTTATTATTTTTATGAAATTTTTATTAAATATTTTATTGTAAATTTGAGGACTAACAGTTTCAAAACTGATCCCCCAGGTTTTGTTTCAAGCCTGATTTGGTTTCAAATTGGTCCTACATGTTCTGTTACTTCACTGGTTTGGTTTCAAATTTGTCCCCCATGTTCTGTTACTTCACTGATTTGGTTTTAAAATGGTCCTTTATATTCTATTACTTCACTGATTTGGTTTCAAACTGGTCCCTGATGTTTCAATACTTCACTGATTTGGTTTTAAACTGGTCCATGATATGTCATTTTAATCTTTTAGGGTCTGCTACATGCCTTGGAAGAGCTCATACTTGGTGTTGACCAGAGCTTTTTTGTTAGGCATTTGTATAATAACTTCAGAAAAAAGCATCCAGGAAAATAACTCAAAGTCAACTTACACTAAGGCATGGGAGAAAATCATGTTAGAGATAAAGGAAGTCAATGAGAATGCCTAGAAGGACTTGATCAAAATACCTCCCAGAAACTGAAGCAAGTCAAGGTTTTCATTTGCACCCAAGAGTGATATATTGGTGAACCATATGTCTGAAATATTTAATTCAGTCATCATTGAAGCTAGGGGGAAGCCCACCATCACTATGCTGGAGACAATTAAGACTTATATGATGGAATGATGGGCCAACAACAGGATAAAGTTACTCAAGTTCATTGATGATATCCTTCCAAGGATAAAACAAAGGGTTGACAAATCAAAATCCAATATAAACATGTTCCAAGTCAGGTTAGTTTTGGTCCTTTATCTGTGCATGTTGTTTATATTTTCTAGGATGTTAACCATATTAACCATGATGTTTATGATTTGTGCAGGTGGTCAAGGGACATTGTGTATGAGGTTAACCATATTCATCATGCTGAGAAGTTCATTATGGATTTGAAGGCCAGGGAATGTAATTGCAGGAGGTGGATGCTAACAGGAATACCATGTAACCATGTAGTTACATGCATGGTACAAGTTAATAAAACTCCAAACACCTACATCCTAACATTGTACAAAAAACAAGCCTATGCAAACTGTTACAGTCTAGTAATCTTACCAACCATTAGGAAGAACATGTGGGAGAAGGTTGAGACAAACACTATACAGCCTCCACCATTCAAGAGGCAAGCTGGGAGGCCTAAGAGATTAAGGAACAAAGACCCGACTGAAAAAGATGACATCAGGATGTCCAGGAAGGGTTTGAAGATCAAGTGTAGTGTTTATGGAACTACAGGCCACAACAAGGCTACTTAACCTTCCAAACCACCAACCAAAGGAGCCCCAGACCCAACAGTCTTCCAACAACCAAACCACAACCCCAACTTAAAATGCTACCACAACCGCAACCAAAAGAAAACATGTCATTGCTGCTTGTACAGACCCAGTCCAACAAAGGCAAAAGTTAAGACCAAGGCAGAAAAACATTTGAAGCATCATCCCTATCTATGATGGAACAGTATTGCGTTTTGTTCACCATGTTTTCTTTTGTGTTATGTCTTTCTATGATAGAAAAATATTATAATTTTTATTTTGTTCTCTTTTGATAATGTTTAAACATGGTAAACACCTTTTGATATAGCCTAGACTTGAATCTTGTAGGCCAAGAAGGACGGATCTAGCTATCTTTCTTTAGAAAGACCAATGAACGCAAATTCGGAAGCATGGAAAGGTAGGAGATGGAGTTGGAAGGTTAATGGTGGAAATGGAATGGATTGGATGGGTGTAAAAGGGTTGGAAGATGATGAAGGAGATGCCACCAATGACTTGGATAAGTCTCCGCCCGCCACTCTAGGGATGGTCACCTAGTGATAAGAGCTTGAAAGGGGTTAGACTTTTTCTAACCTAAAGGAGAGACTAAGCACTCACAAAATTTACAAAATATGTATATTCTCTAAAATGTAAGGTGTAAAGTACATGGAGAGCATGCCTTTATATAGGCAAGGGAAATGCACTCCCTAATGGGCTTCTCTATTTCCTAGGTCCACTTAGCAACTAATCTACATAAAATGGCCAAATACAAGATCCAAAACATATACAAAGGCCAAAAAATGACCCAAAAATAAACCTAAACTATTTTGAGTCCAATTAAAAATATTTACAGACTATGCCCTCATCTCCTTTTCATCTTTAATAGTGGAGAGCATATTATAATATTATTTTTCATTAGTGGTCTATATAATATTTTTATCTCAAATTAACAACTCAAATTGATGTGCTCAAATTAACAATTCAAAGCTCAAATCTCAAATTCACAACTAAAGTGAACATTTGAAATTAACAATTCAAGTTTATAACTGAAAGTAACATTTTACAATAAACACTGAAAGTAAGATCTAAAATTAATAACTAGACTCCGCAACCTAAACTTAACCAAACTACACTATCTTACTGTGACCAACATAGAAATATCACAAACATATTACATAAGGCCAATAACACACAAAAACAATACATTAACTTGTTCCAATAATAAACGTTGAAAGTAAGAACTAAAATTAACAAGTAGACTCCATAACCTAAACTTAACCAAACTACACTATCTTACTGTGACCAACATAGAAATATCACAAACACATTACATAAGGTCAACAACATATAAAAGTAATACATCCACTTGTTCCATTTTGTTGATTTCTTAAGAGATTTCTACAATACGATTATTTTTTGCTTTGTCTGATAATCAATAGATCTTTCTTAGCTTCAGCAACATCTGTAACCTTAAAACACCATTGACAACATATTACACACTGAAAATTGCATCAACTTTTCTTCCAAGTAAAAAACCAAAGTAATAATCATGAAATAAATTTACCCAATACTTCCTACACCCCTAGAATTGTCTTCCATAGTTGATCGTTGTTCTTAAGGTTTGAAGTGGTGCCCAATATATTCACCATAAAGAGAAACCTCACACGTTGAGTTGCTTCCATTGATGAATACAACCACCTGAGTTCGCCATGAGGGAGGATGTAATTTGGAGGTCATGTTCTTGAAGTTTTCGACCAATTTCAATACCAACATATGAACCATAGAGCTTCAATGGGGGCTTTAATGGAGGATAGAATAAATCTTCCATAACTCTATGTTAGCAACATCTCTAAGCCACGTCAGATCAATCTCAAATGGCGTTAGCTCTGACTTGATAGAATGACCAAATTAACACCATTTTAAAAGTTAGGGGACTTCTTTGAATTAAAAAAATGATAGGGGACCAATCTGGGAACAACTTAAGAGATAGGGGACCAAAAGGTATATTTAGCCATTCTCATATTTGGATAAATCTATTGGCCATGTTTTTTTCGGTACTTTATAATTACTAATTAGTTAATAACTGTGAATGAATAGGTCCTATCCTTGAAGAACCAAGATATACAACTCCTCTCCCTAATCTATTTATGACTTCACAACATTTTTTAATGTCTTCTCTAACCTTAAATATATTTAAAAACTTGAGGAATTAGTTTACTACGATAAGATTAGATTTAGTAATTACTTTGTTAGGCTGTTGTTTAAGCCTCATTAGATTTTTATTATGTTCCTGTTTAGTCCCTATTTAGTACTTGTTTAGAAATAAGCCTTTTAAGGTTAGAGGTTCAAAATAAGCCTTTTAAAAAATTCAAGGTATCCCCTTAAACAATGTCTCTCCTTAAACATGTATTTGCATGTTAAAACAAGGTTTTGATAATGACAAGCATGATGACAAAGGCAAAGCACAAAGAGTGCACATGAACAAGAAATGATTGTGTTTGATGAATGATAAAGTATGTGATGAACAACAAAGGAAAAACGTGGTTGACAAAGACGTGACAGGAACAATGATCAAAGAACAAGGATAAAATACAAAGCAATTAATGAGCAACTAAAAGAGAATATGTTTGATAAACGATAAGCTTTTGACATGGATTCATCAATCATGAGAACAAGCATAGACATTGAAGAAAAATCAAGAAAGTAATGCGTAAAGATCAAAGGAACAAGCCATGATTCAATACATGTCAAGAATACATCAAAAACTCATGGATATTTACAAAAAGCATTGGATGAATTGATTCTAGGATGTTGTGAAATGATTCATATGCCTGGAAGCTTGAAAATATCAAAATAGAATAGCTTGAATCGACTCAGTGAGATGGTGAATCTATTCATGTGTTTTGGAAGCTCAAAATTTGTAATTTAGGAAGCTTTGAATCAATTCATGGGAATTCTGAATCTATTCAAATTAAGTCTGAATCTACTCAAATTAAGTTTGAATCTATTCATGCGTTTGAATTATTTGAAGGCACAGTGCAATGAATCAATTCAAGAAGATTTTGAATCTAATCATGTGTTGGAAAATTAAATTATTTGAAGGCACAATGCAATGAATCAATTCATGGAAATTTTAAATCTATTCATGCATTGGAAAATTGAATTATTTGAAGGCACAATGCAATGAATCAATTCATGGAAATTTTGAATTTATTCATGCCTTGAAAATCTTGGGAACAGGATACTCTTGAATTAATTCATAGAAATTCTAAATCTATTCATTCATTAGATAAAATTCAAATTTGAATTGGATGAATCGAGTCTAATAATTCATATTAGTGGAAACAGCACTACGGGTTTTAAGAAAGCCAAGACAACATTATGGATTTTAATCAAAGTGCCAAGCTCCACTACACCGAAAGGAATTAAATGGATAATTAATTGCAATGGCACCAGACCTTCAATTGCTATAAATAGGAGGAGAAATTGAAGAAGTAAACAAAAACCAACAAAACACAAAAATTTATCACTTTGCTTTCTTCTCTTTTCCTCTTAGCCAGTAGTTCTCTTTCTTCATTTGCATATATTATTCTGAGAGTTATTTGAGAGATAATTCCTTGAGTGCCAAAATTTCCATATACTCTCTGTGAGAGTTATTATTTTGTAAGAGGCTTCAATTTATGTATCTACTCTATTGAGAGTTAACTCTTGTAAATACTATCACTAAAATTCTAAGGTTTGAGTGGACAGTTGGGGTTCAACCTTGGGTTATAGAGAGATTGTGAGATCGGGTGGGTTGCCCTTTGCTTGTGAGGATTAAGTTCTTAAGTGTGGGACACTAAGAAGCTATAATTGCTAAAAGCTTTGTACCTCAAATCTTTAATGATGAAATCCTTCAAGTGGTTTGCTTAAAGGGAAGACGTACACCGGGGTGGTGGAACTCGTACATCGGTTTGCAATTCTCTCTTCCCTAAACTCTTTTATACTTGTGGGTATAAACTCCTTGCTGATTTAATTGTGAACTTAACTTGTTTGTTAAAATTGCTTATGTTGAATTCTTGATTTAATTAACCTAATTCCCGTTGGACTTAATTATTGCATACTAAGTGTTTGATAAATTACTGTATGATTAATTTGATATTATTATTGCTTGTTATTATCATCTATTTAATTACTAAATTGTTTGTAAAAGAATTATATTCAAAGGAGATTCTAAGCAAAATTCTTAAATACTCAATTTACCCCCTCTTGAGTATTGAGGCCTTGGTTAACAATTGGTATCAGAGCTTGACTCTTGCCACAAGGCTTAACAGCTACAGGAGATCAAGATGGCCTCTACCTCATATGACGTATTTCCAGAAGGTGGTACAATAAATAGACTTCCAGTCTTTAATGGTGAAGGATATGCTATTTTTTGGAAAGAAAGGATGAAAATCTTTATCCAATCCTACAATCTTAAGGTATAGAATGCTATTCAAATTGGTCCTTTTATTCCTAAATATGTTGTTAATAATGTAGAGTATCTGAAGCCTATGAACCTATGGACTGATGAGGAAGAAAGAAAGGTACAATTTAATCTTAAAGCAAAAATTCTTATCACTTTAGCATTAGGTCCTAATGAATTTTCTAGATTTATTACTTGTAACACTGCTAAAGAAATGTGGGAAAATCTTGAAATAATTCATGAATGTTATAATGATATTAAAGATGCAAAAATTAGTACACTTTCTAGTCAATATGAAGGCTTCAAAATGATTCTGGAGGAAAATGTTATGGATATGCAAAAACAGTTTACTATTATTGTAAATCACTTACTCACCTTGGGCAAAACTTTTAACAACAAAGAATTAATTCAAAAGGTGTTGAAAAGTTTGAATAGGGAATGGCAACCAATAGTGACCGCACTGAAGCAAATGATTAATCTCCATACCATGTCTCTTTACACACTATTTAGTAAACTTCAAGAGCATGAACAAGAGATCAAAAACTTGAAAGAAATCAATGAAGAAGATTCCAAAGAAGAAGTTGCCAACCTCTGCCTTATGACAAAGCACTCCAAAGATAATGAGGTAAGTTCTCTAAATGAATCTAGTGATGATGAAAGTGAAGTTGATAAAAATGAGTTGTTAGAAGCATTTGATGAATTGCATGAAAAATTTGTTTTAATATCGAAGAAGTATGCATGTTCAAAACAAACCTTTTTAAAACTTGAAAATGAGTTGCATATTATTAACATAGAAAAAGAGAAACTTAGAATTCAAAATGAAGAGTTAATCTCCTCAAATACAAATCTTAGTACTTATAATGGAGATAAGAAATGTATGTTACTTGATAAATGTATGCTTCTTGAGAAAGTGAATAAAGATCTAAAAAAAACACTTGAGAAGCTTACAAATGGCAAAAATATTTTTGATTCACCTCTTGGAAATCAAAAGTGTACCTTTGATAGAATAGGAATAGGATATGGAGAATCTAAATACAAGAACTCCTTTGCATCCTTTAAGGAAAAACCTAAACCTTTTTTAAAATGTGCTAGCTATGGAAAAAGAAATCATACTTTCTCAAAGTGTTTTAAAAGAAGGTACATAAAACAAAATAGGAACCATTACAATTCTAAAGTACCTTATTCTTCGGATGCAACATGTTTTTATTATGGAACATATGGTCATATAACATCTAATTGCTTTATAAAGAAAACCTCTAAAAGGCATACAAGAAAGGTATGGATTCCAAAAGCAATTTTGAAATCCTAAACTAATGAGGAAGGACCCTACATTCAAATGGTACCTTAAAACCTAAAATTTTGCAGACATACTTTAAAGCGGCAATTTCTCATTGACGAACGTTCAAAACATATAACAAAAGAATATATCAAGATTCTCAATCTTCAAAGAACAAAGGATGAAAAAGATAAGGATGTAGGAATTACAAAATACCAAGGTATGATCGGATCCTTAATGGACCAAATATCATGTTTGTTGTGTGATTGAAATATGCTTAATTATGTTGAAACATCTATGCACTTGGCTGACAGTTCGGGTTATAAACATCAGAAAAGAATTGAGAATTTTAGAAATCTCTAAATGTTTTTATAAAGCCAAACTCCATACTTGTTTATAATAACCTTTTGATGGTATAAAGAGCTTGATGGTATATGCTTATGAGTTTGAAAGATTGTTGAACAAGTGATTTCTATAACCTTTAGTAATGATCTTGCATATCCATATGTGTTAAGAGGTTAGAAAGTTCATAAAACTTATGTTTTTATGTCATGAATCAATATCTCAAACTTTCAAATCGATTTATGCCACTGGAAGTGCCATTTTTGCAAGACAGAGCCTGTTGAATTGATTCACATGTTTCCTTGAATTGATTCATATACCTGATGCATTAATTTTTCCAAAACAGCAAGCTTTGAATCAATTTACACGTTGCCCTGAATCGATTCATATACCCTATTCTTTAAATATTTTCAAAAAGTATGGTTTGAATCGATTCATATGTACTTTGAATCGATTCATGCGTGGAAATTTGCATATATACATGTTTCATGCTTATTTCAACCATTCCTCCTTCTCTCTTCATACTTCTTCTTCTCTTACTCTCTAAAAACCCCATTCTTCCTCTACAACACCCCATTTCTAAACCCACTCAATCCATGGCTTCCTTCTCTAATCCAAGAAAGAAGAGAAGAGCTGATATTGCTGAATCTTCTACTCTATAAAACTCTGATTTATCTAAACTCTTTAATACCCAAAGGGATTAACAAGGTACTTGGAAAATTTCTCTGAAAAATTGATTATCTCCCCTCATTGACTTGAGTTGCCATTCTTTGAATATGCTGGGCTTTCCTTTCTTGAAACTCTTATGCAACAACAACTTCTGAACTTCATGACTCTTGAGCAAACCACATATACCCTGAATTAATTCATGTCTTCTATTCCACATTGTGCATATCAGATGCTCGATATATAGCCAAAGTGAAAGGGGTCACTATTTATTCTTGATGATCAAGTCATGAACCAAGTTGGAGAACTCCCTATCAACCATGCCTACTTTGGCAAGGAACCATCATCTTGGTGGAACTATAATCTTCTTGAAGCTCGCACCTTCTTCAACCTTTCATCATCCACCACTAGCACCATAGGCAAACTAAGCACTAACCATCACTTACTCCCCTACTTCTTGGTGAAGATCCTCCTACCACAAGGGAGCAATAATGCCCGAGTAAGTGAATCCCAAATTCTTATCTTATGGGCTATAGTCAATCAAAAGGAAATCAACTGGATTATCATGGTAATGAAGTTGCATATGTAAGTATGCAAAGTAGTTTTGATGAATGACAAAGTATTCATGATGATGATGGAATGGTAAAGGTTCAGAAACAAGAAGGTTCAAGCACAAAGACAATGGCCAAGAATAAAAAGATGAAGATGCCTCACAAAGAGTTAAAGAAACATGAGCTATGGAAGACAAGGTTGATGACATGAACTAAATCATGAAGAACAAGCTCATAAGTTGAAGAAGAATCAAGGAAACAAGCATGAGGATCAAAGGAATAAGCCATGGGTCAATACATATTAAGAACATATCAAAAACCATGAAGAATTGTATCAGGTACATGTATTAATCGATTACCACAATGGAATAATTGATTACCATAACTCTGTTTATGGTACAATCGATTACAATAAGAAGGACAATCGATTACATAGGTTCTGGAATGAACATAATCGATTACAGATAAAAGGCTAATCGATTACCAGTTGAAAGTTTAAAGACTGAGCATCAGGTATTCACCATAATCGATTACCAAGTCAAGCATAATCGATTACGTAAGTTCTGTTTTGTCCCTAATCGATTACATGAAGTCCTAATCGATTACCATGCTGCGAGACACAAATTAAGAGCATCAGGTATCAATCATAATCGATTACAAGGCAAGGAATAATCGATTAGAATGGTTCTGTTTCATAGCTAATCGATTACAGTAGAAATGCTAATCAATTACCTGCTGCATAATACTGAAGATTTCAAAAGCTAATCGATTACAGCTCGAAGGCTAATCGATTACCAAAGTGTCAGAACGTGGGAAAATGCTTTTAAGTGGAACTCTAGCTCATTTCTTCACTCCCACTTTATGCCCACTTGAGGTATCCGTTGGAAACATTTGTGCAACGGCTAAGAGCTCCCAAATGGCTATAAATGGAGCATGGATTCAAGCAAGAAAGACACACAAGAGGGGAGACCAAGGCACAACACAAGGCAACAAACATTTCTCTTCTTAAAGTCTTCTTACTAGATTTCTCTTGTATATTCTGCAACTCTTGTTTCTAAACTTGCATATTGCTTAAGAGTTGTTAGATTGTGAGCTTTAATTTGCATATCCTTTCTTGTTGAGAGTTAGAATTTGTGAGAGCCTTTATTTGTGTATCTACTCTATTGAGAGAGTTAATTGCTTGTAAACCAAACACCAAAACACCAAGGTTTTTCACTCTAGGTTGAGTGGTCACAAAAGTTGGGGTTCAACCTTTGGGTATTGAGAGATTGTGAGATTGGGTGGGTTGCCCTTTACTTGTGAGGATTGAGTTCTTGAGTGTGGGACACTAGGAAGCTGCAATTGCTCAAAGCTTGTATCTCAAATCTTCAATAGTGGAATCCTTCAAGTGGGTTGCTTGAAGGCGAGACGTACACTGGGTTGGTGGAACTCGTTAAATTTGGTTTGCATTTCTCTCTACCTTGAACTCTTTATACAACTGTGTATATAAACTATTTGTTGAAATGCTTGAGCTGAATGTGTGAATCAAAGTTGTTGTTCAAGTAGAAAACTAACTCTGTATGCCAAGTGTTTGATAATTTGCTTGAATCAATATTTGGTGAAGTTCTTCAAAACTGGAAATTACTATAACTTACCAAATATCTAATACATTGTTTCCTATTAAGTCTTGTGTGATACTTACTTGATTGCTATTACTTCTCACATTCACAAGGTGTTTGATAACTTGAATGAGCTGAATCTTTATAGGAAACATCACATTATTGACAAATAAATCTGTGCACTCCAACTGTTTGATAAATTGTTTAAACCAATAACTTACCTTGTTTATCACACTTATAGCTAAATATTGTCATTGCACATCAAGTGTGTCATAGTGTGATATGTGCATAAAAGCTGTTGTCTCTTCATCATTGCATCATTTGTATATTACTAACCATTTCCAAGGGGATTCTGCGCGAAAATTTGAAACACTCAATTCATCCCCCCTCTTGAGCGTTGAGGCCTTGGCTAACAAGTGGTATCAGAGCTTGACTCTTGCCACAAGGCTTAACAGCTGCAGGAGATCAAGATGGCCTCCACTTCATATGATGCATTTTCAGAAAATGGCGCACTAAATAGACCTCCAATCTTCAATGGCAAAGACTATGCTATTTGGAAAGAAAGGATGAAAATCTTTATCCAAGCCTATGATCTCAAGGTATGGAATGCTATTCAATTTGGTCCTTTCATTCCTAAGTATACTGTTAATAATATAGAGTGCATGAAGCCCATGAACTCATGGACTAGTGAAGAGGAAAGAAAGGTACAATTCAATCTTAAAGCAAGAATCCTTATCACATTAGCATTAGAACCTAATGATGTTTCTAGAGTTATTGCTTGTAACAATGCTAAAGAAATATGGGAAACTCTTGAAACAATATATGGAAATACTAATGATGATCAAGATGCAAGAATTAGTACTCTTTCTAGCAAACATGAAGAATTCAAAATAGATTCGGAAGAAGAGACCATGGAATCGAAAGTGGAATTTACCAACCTTTGCCTTCTAACAAAGCACTCCGAAGATGATGAGGTAAGTTCTCTAAACGAATCTAGTGATGATGAAAGTGAATTTGATAAGGATGAATTATTAGAAGCATTTGAAGAATTGCATGAAAAATTTGTCTTGTTATCAAAGAAATATGTATGCTCTAAACAAACCATTTTGACTCTTGAAAAAGAATTGCATGATGTTCACATAGAAAAAGAATATCTTAGAGTTCAAAATGATGAATTAGTAGCTTCAAATGTATCTCTTAGAACTTGTAATGATAATAATGATTGTGTGCTTATTGATAAATGTATGCTTCTTGAAAAAGGGAATAAAGAACTAAAAGAAGCACTTAGCAAGCTCACACATAGTCAAATACCTCTAAGTGCACCTATTGAAAATCGAAGGCATACACTTGATAGAAGAAAAATAGGTCATTACAAGAACCATTTTACATCATACAAAGAAAAATCCAAATCCTCTCTAAGATGCACAAACCATGAAAGAAAAGAGGACTCTATGTCAAATTGCTTTAAAAGGAAAGAACATAATAGGAACCATTACAATTCTACTACGACTTATTCTTTGGATACAACATGTTTTTATTGTGGAATGTATGGTCATATATCTTCTAGTTGTTTTATAAAGAAATCTCGTCAAAAACATACAAGAAAGGTATGGATTCCAAAACAATCTTGAAATCCCAAACTAACGAGGAAGGACCCAAATCTCAAAGGGTACCTCAAAATTTTGAAATCTTGTAGGCAAACTTTAAAGCAACAATTTCTCATTGATGGATGACCAAATCTCATGGCCTAAGGAGATATCAAGGATCTCAAAATCCATTCCAAAAGACAAAGGAGAAGATTAAAGCAAGCCAAGATTATGATGACTCATCATACATCTAAAAGGTACCATTCAAAACAAGGAAATGGACAAGAAGCTTCAATGTGACTCACACAAGATGGATTACACCGACAAAATCCAATGGACAATACTAAAGGTGGTACAACAAAAGGTACAAGCAATTATCATATAATAAATGTTAACACTCATTCTTGATGAATCTTGATGTGTGAAAATCTAACTTTGATTTGATATATGATTGAGCATGAATAATATGAAATCTTGAGATGGATGAACAAATAATCTTAGAACCCCTTAAACTCATGAAATCCTAAGAATCAATGATGTATATGTATATAGTAATTGATGATTAGTAATAATTGATGATGAGTTTGATGAATGATTGTTTGAATAACATGGTACATGAAAATCTTGAGATTAAAGATGATTATGCATAAACACGTATGGATCTTTGATAATGTTTAAACCCTTGATGATACATGAACTCTTGGTGATATATCATGAATTCTTGGTTATTATTGATTCTTAATGATGCATGAATTTTTGATTGAATATGAATTCTTGATGATGTATCATTTATGTGTTGTTTAACTAGTGGTATCTAAATAACAAACATCTTCCTTTAACAATGGTATGAATTGTATTAGTAAGAGGAAGAGATTATGTGGACATAATCTTGATTATGTGCTTATCACTATGCCTTGATAATAAATACATATATTGCGTGTATAAGTGGTATCTATGCTTTGACAATCTATGCAATTATATTCCTAGAGAGAAAGCATGTATGTTACAACAAGTGATTGCCTAGATTTTAACTTCATGATTGTAACATCATAGGCATGAACATGATGATATGTTAAGAAACAATGCATGATATGATAAGTAATAATGCATGCTATGATCATATACCATGTATGTGCAAGTGGTATCTATCTCGATCAACATTATAATTCTTACTATGTCGTATGTTTGATGATGCATGATCTTGACTGTGAAAAGAAGTTTGAAAAATATGCATCATTGAGATTGAAAAGAATTTTTGAATAACATTATGAACAATGATGTTTGCTAAAAATCTTGTGTTGAATGCTTAAATGTTAGTAATTGATATCAAGAGCTTAAATTAGCAAATCCATCAAGTGGTATCATGCATAACATCTAGTTAACAAATGGTATGACATAGATGAGAGTATGACTTGCATTACACACGATGACCATGATATGCTTTTGTGACTTATCTATATGCGTTACTAATTATCTATGCAAAATGCTTTCTCCTACATATTTGATAAATGCCATATGTGAATGCTTGACTAGACCTATATGTAACATCATAGGCATAAGATAAGAAGAGATTATTTGAGATACAAAAGTCATATAGAAAAGAGTGAATATATTGGCATATGTTATAATACACTTGCATGAGTAAGCCAACAAATTATTTTAATCACTCCATCTTTGCTCTGATATCTAGACATAAATGAAATTGCATCAACTAGTGGTATCCATTGAAAGGGAAAGATTGTTACACTTGATTATTTGCCTATGTTTGAAGTTAGTGCTCACTCTACCACTATGCTCCGAATCATATGAATTATGTTAATCAATAAAGTGGTATCAACATCTATATTTATCCTTGTTAAATTACATGATTAAGGGGGAATCTTATAACATTTTTTTAACAAGTGATATCTATTGATGATATGTTATCTCTTTATCAAGTGGTATGAAAAATTGAGCAAATCTTTTTTTTGAAAACTCTCTTTCTAAAACAATACTGCATCAAAGACCCAAAATTGGTACAAACTCTTGTGGACTCAATGCTACTAACAAAATGCTTTACAAAGAGTTTGTTAAGGTTATGTAGGATGACTCAAAATGGCAAATCAAACTACCATACTGGGCGAACAAAGAATTATTCAAGGAATATAACATGGAAACAACAAAATGCCACACAAGGATGTGAAAAAGGGTATAAAACTTGCAAAATACCAAGGTATGATCGAATCCTTACTCTACCATCATGCTCTGTGAATTATTCAAATCATATTAACAAGTGGTATGAATAACGAATTTCACAAGCTACATATATCATTTCATCCCTACTCTGATACCTAGATATAAGCATACATTGTTGAAAATCCTTCTATATTACTACTCTGATACCTAGAAATGCATCAAGCCATATTAATGAAATGATTAACAAGTGGATAGTTATATGCAATGGTATCTAACCTTTGAGTGGTATTTATTCATATTATAGTATCTATTATTTCAACAATGGTATCTATTAAAAAGAGATCACATGCTTTAAAAAGTAAACAAATGGAATCAGACTTGATTAAATTGACCTACAAGTGATATCAAACTTGATCAAATTCGTATAATCGATTTTACATGTTAATTAGTGGTACATTTTTTTTACAAGTGGTATCAATTACAATAGTAAGGGGGAGCATACATATGAATGATTATCCTTGATTTCACCTCTTTATGACTATACTCATGGCACTTATGCTTACAATGTTACCTCTATTCTCCTATATGTTCACTTGGAAAATTATTCTTGTGCATTTGATGATGCCAAAATAGGAGAAAACTATGTGCTTACTTGAAATGATATGTGAAAGAATCATGTGACGTTTACCATACTTGAAAATGATACTCACTACATGATTAGAATAAGTTAGCAATCAATCATATGCTTACTTGATGAATAAATTATGTGATTGCTTATTGACTCTAGATGCACTAAAATGGTATTTATCTTTGATCATGTTTTAAAGATTTAATTTGAAATCCATATGAAATACTTGCTCTAAATCTCTCTTACTCAAATAAATGAGCTTATATGTTGATGGCATAGATTATGACTAAGATAATGATCTTTTTGATGATGCCAAAGGGGGAGAGATTAGTGGAAGGATCAGTAAAAAGAATAGGATGCCAATTATGCTAAAAAGGGGAGAGATATCATGTTTCCATCATTTGATATGTTTAAAACAATTGGCATAAGTTACAAGATTAAGGGGGAGGATAACTCTTAACTAGCATTCATTACATCATATAGGGGGAGAATACATATAAACATTGATTGTCATTATTCTGTGAAACTAACACCCCACGAGATGAACATTGGTTGTCATCATCAAAAAGGGGGAGAATGTGTTTAAATGTTGAAACAGGTTTTGATAATGACAAACATGAAGACTAAGGCAAAGACTCCTAAAGGAAGAAAGGATATTACCATGAAGCCAATATGATGAATTTGCAACACATGAATACAAGCCACATGGAACATTAATTGTCATCATCAAAAAGGGGGAGAATGAAGTTGCATATGTAAGTATGCAAAGTAGTTTTGATGAATGACAAAGTATTCATGATGATGATGGAATGGCAAAGGTTCAGAAACAAGAAGGTTCAAGCACAAAGACAATGGCCAAGAATAAAAAGATGAAGATGCCTCACAAAGAGTTAAAGAAACATGAGCTATGGAAGACAAGGTTGATGACATGAACTAAATCATGAAGAACAAGCTCATAAGTTGAAGAAGAATCAAGGAAACAAGCATGAGGATCAAAGGAATAAGCCATGGGTCAATACATATCAAGAACATATCAAAAACCTTGAAGAATTGTATCAGGTACATGTACTAATCGATTACCACAATGGAATAATCGATTACCATAACTCTGTTTATGGTACAATCGATTACAATAAGAAGGACAATCGATTACATAGGTTCTGGAATGAACATAATCGATTACAGATAAAAGGCTAATCGATTACCAGTTGAAAGTTTGAAGACTGAGCATCAGGTATTCACCATAATCGATTACCAAGTCAAGCATAATCGATTACGTAAGTTCTGTTTTGTCCCTAATCGATTACATGAAGTCCTAATCGATTACCATGCTGCGAGACACAAATTAAGAGCATCAGGTATCAATCATAATCGATTACAAGGCAAGGAATAATCGATTAGAATGGTTCTGTTTCATAGCTAATCGATTACAGTAGAAATGCTAATCAATTACCTGCTGCATAATACTGAAGATTTCAAAAGCTAATCGATTACAGCTCGAAGGCTAATCGATTACCAAAGTGTCAGAACGTGGGAAAATGCTTTTAAGTGGAACTCTAGCTCATTTCTTCACTCCCACTTTATGCCCACTTGAGGTATCCGTTGGAAACATTTGTGCAACGGCTAAGAGCTCCCAAATGGCTATAAATGGAGCATGGATTCAAGCAAGAAAGACACACAAGAGGGGAGACCAAGGCACAACACAAGGCAACAAACATTTCTCTTCTTAAAGTTTTCTTACTAGATTTCTCTTATATATTCTGCAACTCTTGTTTCTAAACTTGCATATTGCTTAAGAGTTGTTAGATTGTGAGCTTTAATTTGCATATCCTCTCTTGTTGAGAGTTAGAATTTGTGAGAGCCTTTATTTGTGTATCTACTCTATTGAGAGAGTTAATTGCTTGTAAACCAAACACCAAAACACCAAGGTTTTTCACTCTAGGTTGAGTGGTCACAAAGGTTAGGGTTCAACCTTTGGGTATTGAGAGATTGTGAGATTGGGTGGGTTGCCCTTTGCTTGTGAGGATTGAGTTCTTGAGTGTGGGACACTAGGAAGCTGCAATTGCTCAAAGCTTGTATCTCAAATCTTCAATAGTGGAATCCTTCAAGTGGGTTGCTTGAAGGCGAGACGTACACCGGGTTGGTGGAACTCGTTAAATTTGGTTTGCATTTCTCTCTACCTTGAACTCTTTATACAACTGTGCATATAAACTATTTGTTGAAATGCTTGAGCTGAATGTGTGAATCAAAGTTGTTGTTCAAGTAGAAAACTAACTCTGCATGCCAAGTGTTTGATAATTTGCTTGAATCAATATTTGGTGAAGTTCTTCAAAACTGGAAATTACTATAACTTACCAAATATCTAATACATTGTTTCCTATTAAGTCTTGTGTGATACTTACTTGATTGCTATTACTTCTCATATTCACAAGGTGTTTGATAACTTGAATGAGCTGAATCTTTATAGGAAACATCACATTATTGACAAATAAATATGTGCACTCCAACTGTTTGATAAATTGTTTAAACCAATAACTTACCTTGTTTATCACACTTATAGCTAAATATTGTCATTGCACATCAAGTGTGTCATAGTGTGATATGTGCATAAAAGCTGTTGTCTCTTCATCATTGCATCATTTGTATATTACTAACCATTTCCAAGGGGATTCCGCGTGAAAATTTGAAACACTCAATTCACCCCCCCTCTTGAGCGTTGAGGCCTTGGCTAACAGGTAAGACAACACATGTTAGATGCTCAAAATTTTACAAACCTTCCATATGCTGTTTTCATCACTAAACTACTTCGGCATTTCAAAGTTGATCTTAAAAATGAAGTGAAAGAGTTAGTTGGAACCAAGGAACTGATTGGCAACTTTCATCTTACTAAAATGGGATTGCATGACTATCATGGTATTTGGGAACTCCACCGTCAACCACAACATGATGATCATGATAATGAAGATGAGGCTCCTCCACATGCACCTGAACCTAAGCCTGTACCAACATAACCTGCAACGTCTTCCACTGATGACTTGTTTGCACGCCTCATTGCCTACATGGATCAAATACTTGATGCCATAGTGACCAACATGAACACATGCCTAGACAAGATTGAAACAAATATGCAAGCACATTATGATGATCTTGCATCACAGATTGCTGGCATTTGATTTTTCCAGCCTTAAATATATTATTTATTGTGTTGAACTTATTCACCTCGATTATGTCTTTTATTAAACTCATTTGCTTATCTCTGGCTCCATTTTTTATTGACATAAAATCTTCATGGTTATGTTATGCATTTCTTTTAATGATTTCTTTTTCTCTCATATGATTACTTATGTGTTTTTGATGATGCCTAAAGAGAAAAGAAAGTATATATGCTCTATGCATGTTATAACAAGTGGTTACCTAGACTTTTATATCATAGGCACATATTAAGGGGGACAAGAAATGTGATAATATGATATAGATTTAACAATTGGTTTCAAACTTGAACAATTGGTATCAACTAGTTAACAACTCCATTAATAATAAAGTCGTATCAAGTTGTATTTATTACACTAATAAAGGGGAGAATACATATATAATTTAAGTGTTATTAATTTCCCTTTCCTATGGTTATAATTTTCATTAATATTGGTTTATGGCACTTATCTCTACTCTGAATTCTGCTCTCCTATGTTTATTTTCTTTGTTTTTGATTATGCCAAAAGGGGAGAGAATTATGTGCTTACTTGAAATAGAGAATTACTTGCTTACTTATTATGGATTAACAAATATGCTAGTAATGATAACAATTGAGAACTATGTACTTGTTTATTTCCTCTTTGTTATTAACACGTGGTATGTAGCAAAATGGTATAACATCAAACAAACAACAATTTGTATCAATTGCATGATTAAGGGGGAGAATAACTCTTAAGACTAAATAAATCAGGAATAATAATATTTGGTATCTATTACATCACACTAGGGGAGAATGAATGAACATAGTTGTCATTATTACTGTGAAACTAACACCCCAAGAGATGCACATTGGTTGTCATCATCAAAAAGGGGGAGAATGTGTTTATCTGTTGAAATAGGTTTTGATAATGACAAACATGATGACTAAGGCAAAGACTCAAGTATGAAGAATGCATATGCAACATTAGTTATCATCATAAAAAAAAGGGAGAATGTATTTGCATGTTAAAACAAGGTTTTGATAATGACAAGCATGATGACAAAGGCAAAGCACAAAGAATGCACATGGACAAGAAATGAATGTGTTTGATGAATGATAAAGTATGTGATGAACAACAAAGGAAAAATATGGTTGAATAAGACATGACAGGAAATTTGATCAAAGAACAAGGATGAAATACAAAGCAATTAATGAGCAACTAGAAGAGAATATGTTTGATAAATGATAAGCTTTTGACATGGATTCATCAATCATGAAGAACAAGCACAGACATTGAAGAAAAACCAAGAAAGTAATGCATAAAGATCAAAGGAACAAGCCATGATTCAATACATGTCAAGAATACATCAAAAACTCATGGATTTTGGCAAAAAGCATTGGATGAATCGATTCAAGGATGTTATGAATCAATTCATACGCCTGGAAGCTTGAAAATATCAAAATAGAATAGCTTGAATTGATTCAATGAGATGGTGAATCTATTTATGCGTTTTGGAAGCTCAAAATTTGTAATTTAGGAAGCTTTGAATCAATTCATGGGAATTCTGAATCTATTCAAATTAAGTCTGAATCTATTCAAATTAAGTTTGAATCTATTCATGTGTTTGAATTATTTGAAGGCACAGTGCAATGAATCAATTCAAGAAGATTTTGAATCTATTCATGCGTTGGAAAATTGAATTATTTGAAGGCACAGTGCAATGAATCAATTCATGGAAATTTTGAATCTATTCATGCGTTGAAAATCTTGGGAACAGGATACTCTTGAATTAATTCATAGAAATTCTAAATCTATTCATTCATTAGATAAAATTCAAATTTGAATTGGATGAATCGAGTCTAATAATTCATATTAGTGGAAACAGCACTACGGGTTTTAAGAAAGCAAAGACAGCATTACAGATTTTAATCAAAGTGCCAAGCTCCACTACGCCGAAAGGAATTAAATGGATAATTAATTGCAATGGCACCAGACCTTCAATTATTATAAATAGGAGGAGAAATTGGAGAAGCAAACAAAAACCAGTAGAACATGAAAATTAATCACTCTGCTTTCTTCTCTCTTCCTCTTAGCCAGTAGATCTCTTTCTTCATTTGCATATATTATTCTAAGAGTTATTTGAGAGATAATTCCTTGAGTGCCTAAATTTACATATCCTCTCTGTGAGAGTTATTATTTTGTAAGAGGCTTCAATTTGTATATCTACTCTATTGAGACTTAACTCTTGTAAACATTATCACCAAAATTCTCAGGTTTGAGTGGTCGGTTGGGGTTCAACCTTGGGTTATTGTGAGATTGGGTGGGTTGCCCTTTGCTTGTGAGGATTAAGTTATTAAGTGTAGGACACTAAGAAGCTGTAATTGCTCAAAGTTTTGTACCTTAAATCTTTAATAGTGAAATCCTTCAAGTGGTTTGCTTGAAGGCGAGACGTACACTGGGTTGGTGGAACTCGTACATCGGTTTGCAATTCTCTTTTCCCTAAACTCTTTTATAATTGTGGATAAAAACTACTTTCTGATTTAATTATGAACTTAACTTGTTTGTTAAAGTTGCTTAAGTTGAATTCTTGATTTAATTAACCTAATTCCTGTGGGACTTAATTATTGCATACCAAGTGTTTGATAAATTACAGTGTGATTAATTTAATCTTATTATTGCTTGTTATTATTATCTTTTTAATTAATTACTAAATTGTTTGTAAAAGAATTATATTAAAAGGGGATTCCAAGCAAAATTCTTAAATACTCAATTGACCCCCCTCTTGAGTGTTGAGGCATTGGTTAACAAAAGTTTCCATAGTTTTTATATTGAACTGTACTAGGTTGTTTTCTGTGTGTAATAAAGTGCTTGTAAAATTTTGAAAAGTCTAGTTTACAAGGAAGACTCTGCCAAAATTTTGAAAGGCTCCCTATGTCATTAGTCTGTGTGTACCTAATAGGTTATCGTTCAAGACCCAACACAACAGGTCGATACACTGTGTTGTGTTGGACCTTAAATTGTCCCGGTTGGATAATTTAGGGTAAATTTGTAACTAGTAGGGTGTAACCCATAGATATTGGTGTTTGTGTGAAACTTGTGTTGTTGATGTGCAATTGGAATTCTGGTTTTCGCATTTCGTGTTGTCTCTGGGTGCATGTCTGCATGGGGTGTTTCAAATCGCACGTACCTATGTGTACTCAGGGACCAATGCGAAATGATGCCGAAATTTTGATTGAACGTCAACACACAAACATGCAGATTGTAACAGCCATGATTTTTGAGAATAGGAAACCAGACCCTCAAGACTCCTAAGGATTCTCTGTTGAGCTTTTGGTAAGAAGCTCGAGGCTTTAGCCTATTCCTCGAACAGTTTAGAATGAGAACATTAGGGATAAGCAGAGCTTAACATGAAATATAAGAATACTAAGAGAATGTAACGAGTGAGAGAAGCAAAAATAAGAAAATAATAAATAACGTTCAACAATACTGTTTAATTAAAAATAATACGTTAACGACGACTATTTTGGGTAATTTATAATTATATCAATTGATAACTATTTCATGTCAACAATACTTAATAGATAAATAATTATAATAATTTATTTTAAAATTATATATTTTAAATTTTTTATTTATTTGATAATTATATTTAATAATAAAATATCGCTTGGTTCCTCAGATTTGAACTGTGGGACCCAGCCTGAGGTCAGACTCTGACCGTTTGACCCAAGACTAGTGATTCAGTAGGGAAACTAGTGCTATTAGAATCATTTCCTAAAGGATTAAGGGTGTCTGACTTAGCCTGACCGGGCCAATCAGAACCCTTAACGTATTTGACCATTCATATACCTCGCGATATCCGATGATGGCACGGTCAGTCTCTGGTGACTTGTTTTGATGTTTTATGAACTTTTCCTAAAGAGGCCGAAACCCGATTTGGACTGTATCACCCTCGTTTTTCCATAAATCAATGTCTTCATAAATCATTTCTAAACTTGACCTAAATACCTTCCGTGTTTTAAACATAAATTTTGCATACAATCTTAGAATTGAATAATTTTAGTCTCAATCTCTTTGTTTTAAAAAGATCTCCAATCCTCATTTCTATCCCCGAACTCTGATTCTCACTTTGTCAACCTCAAAATCAAAGGTTAAGAACGTTTGCCTCCAAATTCCAACGTTTGGATGTTTTTCCCTGTGCATGGTTCAAAAAAAATCATAACTCTCTCATACAACTTTTGATTTCTACAAACTTGGTGTCAAAATCTCCGTAACAAAATTATCTATGCTTTTTGTGAAGACATCAAAGGCCAAATCTTTCTAGATCGGTACAGTTTAATAGATCTTTGCAACCCCTTGGCTGTTTCATTCAAATGCTGGTAGTCTTTGGTAAAATTCATATATCTCCTTCGTCCAGTACTTGAATCACTCCATATTTTTTCTATGGATCCATATCAAAGAGCTTTACAATTTTCATGAAGGGTACAAATCCAAATTCTCGAAGTATAATTAATGGTGAATTTATTTCTGAAGACATAGCTGATCAGGGAAGCTCCTGGAGCACTCTGTTATAAATCAGGTATATCTCAGGCTACCAAACTCGGATCATCGCAAATGATATATCAAATTAAATAGAAAAGGAATATATACAAACTTTGTGAAGGATTAGAAATCCAATTCTTTCTCCATAAATCCTAAAATTTAAAATACCATATGATTCATGTTTTCCTAGTGGTAGCTTGCACTATGTTCAGTATTTTTCGTGTTTCTCATTCGTATGACCATGAAATTGAACGATTCTTTCGCCAAAAGTTTCTAACTAAATTCCCTACAACTTTAATGAAGGACATGAAGTCAAAATCCTTACCAATTTTGCCAAGAAAATTAATATTTGCAAGAAACAATAATCCCATTACAGTTTTACACTACTTTTGCATTTGAGCCATAACTCTCTCATTTCTCAATGAAAAGTTTTGTGTCATATATCAATTTAAATATAAGAAAAAGGCCTACAATTCTCATGTTAGGCCCTTTTTCAAATTCAGCCCACATCATCCTTAAAAACTTGAAAAGTGGACATCCATGGTTGTGCCACACCAGCCTTCATGCAACATGAGCCAATTAGATTGCAACACCAATGGACACTTGTCTTCTTTACCTTAACTCCTTGCTCAGCTAGAATACCACATGTCCTCCTCTCCCTAACTCCTTCTCTTGCAAGGATTTACAACTTGTTTGACAAGTTGTCACCATGCTATGCACCATAATATATATCGATGAAGAGTGGACTTGTATTATGCCATACCATGTATTATGCCACATATTCATTAAGAATTGCCATGCTTCCCTTACCCATTCATGTTCAGAATTTTAAGTTAAAAGCCAAGACTTCAACAAACTCCATTCTTTTATTACACCATGCCTTATGCCATGCATATGATACCTTCATTCCATCCAATTACTCTAAACCATCATCATTCCTCTAATTTTCTCTTGATCACTCCTTCTCTTCCTCACAGCAACAGCCCACCAACACTCTCCTCTCTTAATTCTTTTTTGTTTCATTTTCCAGCAACTAATACCTTCCATCCAGCCAGCATTCAGCCACCTATAGCCACCACAAATCTCATCTCTACCCCTCATTACTCCAACCAAACATCATCACCTCCAAAAACTTACTTCTTTTTCCATTCTCCACTAAATCTGTGATACCCCTCTTGTTCCAGCTCCAAATTAACTTCCATTTTATCATAAAAAATTATCACCTGGATGGCCATTGTCAACATGTCAATTTTCTCCAAGACTGTGGCCACCATTTTGATCATCAAAGTAAAATTTTAACTCTTAATTCTTGATTTTTATTTCTTTTTGTATTCTTTCAAAATTTTAGCACTTTGCATGTCAATTCCTTGCTGTCCTTGGATGAAAACTGTAACATCCTGGTTTAAATTTAATTATCAATTAAGGTTAATTACATGATTAAGAAAAATTAATTCATTTAATAATAATATTAATAATAATGCAAAGAATTGACCCATGTGCCCTTGGTGGTTTAAGAGAGCTTCGGTTCTCTCTCTCTTTGGCACGCTGATGGGATGGAAAGAAATGGTGATTGATGGCTGATGGAATGACATTAAATGTGGATGGACTATTGAGTGAGAGGGTGAGCTAACGCTGGCAGAGCTGATGGGGCAGTGTGATGATAAAGCTTCTGGTTCACGTTCTCCTCTCATTCTTATCATTTTCTCTTGGGTATATTGTAAGATACTCCTCCGTTCTCTCTAGAGAACTCTCTGAAGCTTCTGCTTCTTCTTCTTGCTGGTTCTCTTCTTCTCCTTCTTCTTCTTCCATTCGAGGGCTGTTGGAGCCTCGGGTTAGAAACCTGCAGCGTGTAGGGTGCCTCAGTTTATGGAAGATGGTCCACTGTTGTGAGGCAGAGCTGCTCATGAGGAAGAAGGCATGGTTGGGTGCTTGGAAGCATGGATGTCCTCCATCGTTGGTAAGGACTGGGTTGTTCAAGTGTGGAACAGCGTTGGGAATCCTCTACTGGCTGTGATGCTTGGTTGAGGACGGTGTTGTGCCTTGGGAGGTTTCTCCACTGACTAGGTGGTAGAGCTGCTTCAGAGGAAGCTGTGTTTGGCTCTTCCCAGGGTTGAAAGCTGAGCAGAGTGCTGCTGAAGGCTGGGGCCGAGTCGTTCTATAAGAACGAGTGGCCATGGAGCTGCTAAAATCTTCATTCTAGGTAAGGGGGGCTATTGTATCTCAAATGTATGGGTTATGGACGGGTTTCCGGGTGAAACTAATACATTGTGATGTGTTGTGTTTGTTTTGTGATTGTATGTTGTTTGAGTTGAGCTCGGATGTGTGATGATTATTATCGTGTGGTGTATGATTTCTGTCCATATGATGTATGATGCATGTTGTGGTTATGTTAAATGTATGAGATGCATATTATGAATGCCGAGTGCATTTGTGTGGTCTTTTATTGGTCCCCGTGTGTGATAGTGTGTTTAATGCATGTGATGCTTGACATTGAATATGCGAATGCTGAGTGCATAGGATGGGGACTACTATGTTAATGCCGAGTGGAATGTTATATGAGGAAGCATGAGATGCTTGTTGTAAGGATAATCCGAGTGGATGGCATTGTGATTGCCGAGTGCATGAGATGTGGATCATCTGATTCGCCATTGGAAGTGCCGAGTGCATATAGCGTGGGACGCTTGATACTGAGTCGGCAATCGGATGAATATGTGTTGAAATATATAAAAGACCCTAGGTTGGACTTGGGGCAGTGCCGAATGCACTAAGCGTTGGACGCTTAAAGACCTTGGGTTGGACTCAAGGCAATGCCGAGTGCATTGGTGTTGGACGCCTGATGAATGAGACCGTATGCATCCGATTCACCACTGGAAATGCTTGGAGCATGAAGCGTTGGACGCTTATTGTTGAATTGGCAATCAGATGAAAATGTGTGAGGATATGATTAAGACCTTTGAGCGGGGCTCAGGCACTCTCCTTGAGCGAGGCTCGGAGTTTAAATATTACTGATATTCTTGGAATAGATTTGGGGTAAAATCCGATTGGAGGAATATATGTATATTGATATATTGTTATTGAGGATGTTGTGCATTATAGCCGAGTGAAATGGGTAAATCCCGATCGGAAGATGATGTGTGAATGTTCATATTTAAATGGCAGTATGTGCTATGATTGATTATGTGATTTGTATAATTGCTGATTGACATATGTTATTGAATGGTGGAGGATTCTGAGATTAATCCGAGTCAATAACTGTCATTTAATATGTAAAAGCTCACCCCTATAATATTTTTCAGTGTATGTAGGTCAGACTGGTTTTGAGGAGATGGCCTCAACTCTGAGTGATGGCACTCAGATTGTTGATGTGCACATATTTATATATATTGTAAATAGTTAAGTTAAAGCCTTGGCCAGCTCTCTTGTAATCCGAACGGATTTAATTATATGGGTTATTTATCGGGCTTGTGAACAAGTGTACATTATGCATATATATATATTTACATTGTTATGATGTTACCCGAATTGTTCATTATGTGGTGTTGAGAGAATAATGCTAAGTTAATAAATTTCGAGTGGAATATTGGTGGGAGAGCCGTGTCCAAGTGGGGCTAATGCCTGTGTGGCCTTTCTGAGTAATGAAGGCTTAAAATGGTTCCGGGTAAGATGTACCCGAGTGGGCTACTTCTGAGGGAAGACTAGTCCATATGTTACCGAGTGAAAATATGAGTAAACCCCAAGTGGGAATGGGTTAATGTATTACCCGAGTGATGAATGGTTAAGATGTGACCTAGTGATTTATGGCCGAGAGGTTATGGTGATCTCTGAGTGAGGTAGATCAAAATATGCCGAGTGCAGAATGGATGTTGTATTCCGAGTGAATCATGGGGGAATTATACCGGGTGGTATTGGACTGGGAAATACACCGGGTGAGGGAAGCTTGTGGACTCCGGGTGGAGTATCCGAGGGAATCATTTCCCGAGTGAAATATGCCTGTGTGTTTTATAATGGTAATTTGGCTAAGTATGGATTTACCAGGTGAATCATGTATGTGGGGACAGTTCCCGAGTGGATGTGGTCCCGAATCTGAGTGATGGAACTTACTGAGTGAATTCGCTTCAGCGAACGAGGTATTCGCTCCAGCGGGTGTGAATGGATTGAAGGTTTCTGATTGATTTCGCTTAAGCAAATGTGTGCTTGCCCAAGCGAGATGGGTTGTCTCGCCCAAGCGACGTTGGATCTCGCTTGAGTGAGTGAATACTATTTGGGCTCGCTTAAGCTTGCTCTTCCGCTGGGCTTTCTCGTGAATGGTTTTATTTTCCCTTCCTTTGGTCGGTATTTGCTTTCCCTTGCCTTTATGCTGTTTTATTTTTACCCGGCTACATGGTGAATTTTGGGAAAAATTTCCCTGGTCCCTTGGGCTGTCTCGCCCAAGCGACATTGGATCTCGCTTAAGCGAGTGAGCACTGATGTGGGCTCGCTTAAGTTGTGTCTTCCGTTGTTTGCTGTGTGTGTGGCCTTTAATTTCCTTCCATTCCATACGTTTCAATTTTGGAAAAATTTTCCCTGGTCTTCGGTTATGGGTTTATTAAGTCGGGTTGTTTCATTTTGGTATCAAAGCATTCTTAAAAAAATTAAGGATGTTTCATTTTGGTATCAGAGCAAACCTAAAAGGTCCAAGGCCAAGGTATGCTTACTGATTGTGAGCGGTTGTGTGCAATATGACCGGTTGTCATCATTGCTTATGGTATTCTATTGAATTTGATGCATGCTCAGTCATGATTGGTGTAATTATATATGCTTATGTGTTTGGTTGTGGACAGTAGTGAGTGGTACTACTGTCGATATGTTGATTGGGGGTAGAGATTTATTACTACCCTGGTTTGGCTATTTATTGAATAAGAGGTATTTCTAAGCCTGGGTTGGCTGAGAGGAGGAATAGACCGATAGATGTTGAAACTGTATTGGTTGGTTCAGTCTCACGTGTGGGCCATGCTAGTGGTTCATGGCCGAGTTATGCTTGTTGAATGGATTAGAACTCCCATATCTGAGTTGATTAAGTGAATAATAATGAAGGAATGAATTTTATATCCTTTGGCACGGGAACTCTATATGATATATGATGTATGTGATTTATGGTATAAGTGATGTGTTGCAGTTTCCTAAGTTGGAAATCTGGATATGTGATAGGTGATTAAATGTAAAATCTAATGCATGATAGATTGGGGTAATGTCTCGGTTTCTGGTGTGTGAAAACCGAGTGAATGATTGGTTAATGTTAGGCCACTAGGTGTGGTAACCCAGTTGATTGGGCATGATCAAGTATGATTGTATATTATTGAGATGGATACCTGAGAGATTAGAAAGCTGGGTGAGAAATTGATGTAACAGGATGCTTAAGGATTTGGGTTAGACTCGGCCTTGTGGTTGAAAACCGAGTGAATAATTGATTGAATTATGACCCATAAGGTATGGAAATTCCGATCAGATTTATTATGATTGTATGCTATCAGGTTTTGTGGAGCTGGACCCTATGGTGGTCTAGACTCGGTGATAATTGGATGTTGTAGGTGTACTAGGTAACCCTTAGAATTTCTGAGTTGGATAATCTGATTGACCTTATGGATTGTTGAGCCGAGTAAGTAATGGTATAATGAATTGTTGAGGCTTGAATTGTCTTAAGGTGAATGTAAATAGTAAATAGGATACCTGATTGATAGTGATGGTAAGATTGAAATCCGAGTACTTTCTGGTACTGAGAATAATGATTATGATGATTGTACTCCACTGGATTGTGTTTGTGCTCGGTGAGAAGGTTCACCGATGTTGGAACCTGTTTTGTGAATGAAAGTCACATTGTAATCCGAGTTGTATACCTAAATGGTTTGGTGAGTCATCTAGGCTTTAATTAATTGATGGCCTGGGATGAATGATGAAATGGGGGATTATTAGGCTGTTAATCCATGGTTTTGTGATGAATAAGATTTAAAGAAATATTTACTCGGTATGGGCTGGAAGCCGATTGTTGATATGCCGAGTGAGGATAGGTGAATACCGTGTTGAATCCATGTGATTTTTGTGTGGGTCGGAAGCCTATTGCCATTATACTGTTTTACATTAATGGTAAATGATAATTCATGATTGTTGTTGCGTGATGTGCCATAGGTGGTGCATAATGATAATGTTGATGTGTGTTTATATATGTATGTGTATGAAGTGTCATTGATTTTCACGTGGGTAGTCTTATTCGAGTGTGTGCAGTCAGTGTGAGGTATGTTGTTCCGAGACGACTCCACCTACCATAGGTATTGTGGCAGCGTACACTTTTGCAATGATTCTATGTAATTGTTGTAACCCTATAGGAATGAGACGTCATCCTATAAGTTGGATGCAGCAATTCATAAGTCGGGCAGGTGAGGTTGTAGTTGCTTATGGTGATGGTGAGTCTATCGGACTGTTCTGAGTGAAAATGAGAACTGTATTAAGTGGAAAGTAATTGCTAGTGTATCAAAATGAGGATAGAAGGTTTGTTTAACCTTGATGTGTTTACCTCCGAGAGGATCAGAGGTCATGGGGTATGAATTGGCTATTAAAATAATGATTGGTTATTGAAATAGATGGGTGATCAGTAAGGCGGAAATTTGATCGGAAAAGATTAGTATATTCCGAGTATGAGGAAGTGGAGATAATTCTTAGTGAAATCTTTCTGGGAGAAAGAACTACTGAGTGAATTTATGATGTTCCAAGTGAAACATCATTTTGGGAGAGTCATGATTAAGTTAAGGAACTGTGTCCGAATGACACATTTGTGTTAGGTAAAATCCGAGTGAAATATCCAAGTTGTGTGACTTTCGAGTGGAATGGTACCGACTGGTACGTTGAATAGGTAAGTTTCCGAGTGAATGGCTCCCGAGGGGAAAAGATACCCGAGAGGTAAATTTATTCATATTTGTGTTCGGGTTGATGTTTAGAGCTACTGAGTTTGAACTCAGATTTGTAACTCATGTAGGCTTGAATGCCGAGTGAAAATTTTGTAAGTGGAAAGTTTTCCGGGTGAGAATTATTTTCAAACCCCGAATATTATTTTTGATTGAGAGCTCCGAGTGGCATTCTCTAGGAGCGGGCATGGAATTAACCGAAGGAATGGATAGAAATTTGAGGTTTTAGAGCCGAGTGTGGTGCCTGTACGAGGTAAATCCAAGCAAACTGTGCTAATTGATGCACGTGGGGAACTCTTTTGAGTGTTTGGCTCGGTATTGTCAAGGTATATCATGGTTTAAAGAGAGATTTTAGTGGTCGGATGTTGAATATCCAGGGGTTTAATCCGAGATAAATTAGACAATAGTGAGTATTGGTGGGCATCGGTAATGTTGTTTACCGACTAGATTCTTCCCAGCTGGTTGATTAACCTCCATAATGTGTCTCATGTGACATAATTTAGGGTTTATACTCTGTGTGGATATTTAATTGTGTCAAGTGACTCCTATGAATTGGAGAAGCTGACGATAGATATACACCGATTGGTGTTGAGAATATAGGGCCGAGTGGCCAAAGAACTAGAGGTGCCCTTGGTTAGGGTGAATTGGTAGAGTTAAATGGGGAAACTTGTATGTTTTAAAAAAATTGAATCCCCAAATATATTGAATTTTATGGAGAGGTTGTAATCAGGTAGGACCTGACTTTAGTGTTTTTGTCGACTGGAATTATGGGGCGGTCGGTAAACCTCTTGAGAGGGGAAGCTATACCGAGTGGAATTATGAACCGGTCGGTGAATGCTTGGGAAGCATAGACATGTAGTTAGTTGAGGCAGCAATATTTTGGGCTGCTTGTTGAGATGAGTTCATGTTGAAATTTTGAGGACGAAATTGTTTGAAGTGGGGGAGAATTGTAACATCCTGGTTTAAATTTAATTACCAATTAAGGTTAATTACATGATTAAGAAAAATTGATTGATTTAATAATAATATTAATAATAATGCAAAAAATTGACCCATGTGCCCTTGGTGGTTTAAGAGAGCTTCGGTTCTCTCTCTCTTTGGCACGCTGATGGGATGGAAAGAAATGGTGATTGATGGCTGATGGAATGGCATTAAATGTGGATGGACTGTTGAGTGAGAGGGTGAGCTGACGCTGGCAAAGCTGATGGGGCAGTGTGATGATAAAGCTTTTGGTTCACGTTCTCTTCTCATTCTTATCATTTTCTCTTGGGTATATTGTAAGACACTCCTCCGTTCTCTCTAGAGAACTCTCTGAAGCTTCTGCTTCTTCTTCTTGCTGGTTCTCTTCTTCTCCTTCTTCTTCTTTTATTCGAGGGCTGTTGGAGCCTCGGGTTGGAAACCTGCAGCGTGTAGGGTGCCTCGGTTTGTGGAAGATGGTCCACTGTTGTGAGGCAGAGCTACTCGTGAGGAAGAAGGCATGGTTGGGTGCTTGGAAGCATGGATGTCCTCCATCATTGGTGAGGACTGGGCTGTTCAAGTGTGGAACAGCGTTGGGAATCCTCTACTGGTTGTGATGCTTGGTTGAGGACGGTGTTGTGCCTTGGGAGGTTTCTCCACTGACTAGGTGGTAAAGCTGCTTCAGAGGAAGCTGTGTTTGGCTCTTCCCAGGGTTGAAAGCTGAGCAGAATGCTGCTGAAGGCTGGGGCCGAGTCGTTCTGTAAGAACGAGTGGCCATGGAGCTGCTGGAATCTTCATTCCAGGTAAGGGGGCTATTGCATCTCAAATGTATGGTTTATGGACGGGTTTCCGGGTGAAATTAATACACTGTGATGTGTTGTGTTTGTTTTGTGATTGTATGTTGTTTGAGTTGAGCCTGGATGTGTGATGATTATTATCGTGTGGTGTATGATTTCTGTCCATATGATGTATGATGCATGTTGTGGTTATGTTAAATGTATGAGATGTATATTATGAATGCCGAGTGCATTTGTGTGGTCTTTTATTGGTCCCCGTGTGTGATGGTGTGTTTAATGCATGTGATGCTTGACATTGAATATGCGAATGCTGAGTGCATAGGATGGGGACTACTATGTTAATGCCGAGTGGAATGTTATATGAGGAAGCATGAGATGCTTGTTATAAGGATAATCCGAGTGGATGGCATTGTGATTGCCGAGTGCATGAGATGTGGATCATCTGATTCGCCATTGGAAGTGCCGAGTGCATATAGCGTGGGACGCTTGATACTGAGTCGGCAATCGGATGAATATGTGTTGAAATATATAAAAGACCCTGGGTTGGACTTGGGGCAGTGCCGAGTGCACTAAGCGTTGGACGCTTAAAGACCTTGGGTTGGACTCAAGGCAATGCCGAGTGCATTGGCGTTGGACGCCTGATGAATGAGACAGTATGCATCCGATTCGCCACTGGAAATGCTTGGAGCATGAAGCGTTGGACGCTTATTGTTGAATTGGCAATCAGATGAAAATGTGTGAGGATATGATTAAGACCTTTGAGCGGGGCTCAGTGATAAGTGTTTTATAACACAATAAATTAGATTTAGTTTACTTAGGATTTTAATCATTATGCACTGTATTTCCTTTATTTATTGTGATTTTTGCTTTCTTTCCACTGTATTCTACTCGAGTACTTTTATTTTATAGAAATTAATAGATTTGGAATTATTGATGATCCATTTAAGAATGAATGAATATAAATGGAAAATGGATTCAAGAACCCAAAAAGATGATCAAAGTGCCAAAGGATGAAAACAATCAAGAACCATGAGCTATACTGTCCAAAACGCCTCAAAAATGCAAGAAAACACTTCCAGGAAAGGGTAGGAATCGATTCACCCTTACAGGAATCGATTCCCATGTGAAACATAAGCTAGGAATCGATTCAAGGCTGTTGGGAATCGATTCATAGGGCTGGGAATCGATTCCCCCTTATAGGAATCGATTCATTGATGTTTGAAAGGCCAGGAATCGATTCATGAAGGCCAGGAATCGATTCATCATGCTGGGAATCGATTCCCACCTTTAGGAATCGATTCACACGCTCTTTTAAAGGTAAAAATGAACTAGAGGAATCGATTCATCAGTGAAATCATGCACCGAATTATTGGAAACAACAAAAATACGCAAATTGGAGACAACTGGAACAGCTGGAAATCACATGCACCGAAAGTTTCCAACTTGCAACGCGTTTTCTTAGCTGGCTTCCTCCCTTCCTTCGCCTATAAAAGGAGAAGCAATCCAAGCAGAGAGAGCATCCCATTCTTCATCAGCTTCATTCCTTTTCTTTCTCTTTCGTTTTCTTTCTCTATTTTATTTTCTTTCTCTTTTTATTTTCTTTTTCTCTCTTTTATTTTTGTGTAAGAGCTGTGAGGATTGTGAAATTGAGTGTTCCAATTTGTAATTGGTGGAGGAATATTGCAACAAGGAAATACAAGTGGTAAATTATTTTGAGCTTTCGGAGAAACCCGTAAGTCTTTATTTTTACCATGTCTTGTATGTTTTATTTTTCCATTATTTACATGAATTTAAATTATTTCATGAGTAGCTAAATTAATTATCTTGGGATAAAAGGGGTATGATAATATTTTATTTTAATGTTATTTTGACTTGGAATTAAATAAATTTTTATTTTCCATTTAGTTCAATTATGCTTAATGCTTTTAGTAATTCCTAACAAGAACCTAAATGATAAAACTGTATACTTACGGGTATATTAGTAAGTTTAGGTAATAAATAGAATCGAGAGATTTATTTTTACCAGAAAGCTTTGAACTAAACCTAAGATTTTTGAAATGCTTTTTGTGACCTCGGTAAAACCGTGAAAGTAATCAAAATTCTTTTGAGGAAATAAAAGGGATTTTCATAAAACGATAATGGGCCTTTCTGAGGATTAAGCAGCGCTTTCCATAGGTTAGGTACATTAACAGGATTCCGAGAGGAACATATTAATTAGCTTTTGGAAAATTCGCCTTGGAAAACTTAATTCGATTCTTATTTATGAAAAGTTAAAATTCATTAAACATAAAATAGAGTCTTAATCCCCCGAAATCCCAAGATATTCTCAACTCTGATTTTTTAAGTGTCAAGTAAATTTTATTTTATTTATATTCTATGCAACTTTAATTTGTGCTTTATTTTATAAAAACCTTAAAAATTAATTGTGTGGATAATTAAATTTCAATATGCTGGTACTTTGAACACAGTCCCTGTGGAGAACGATAATCTTTTATATTACGCGACATAACCCGTGCGCTTGCGGGCCCTGTCAAGTTTTTGGCGCCGTTGCTGGGGACTGTTGTCCCTCAAATATCGGCAATATTGAAATTCGATTAGATCATACTTGTTAATATTTTTATTGTTATTTTTATTTTTATTTTTATTTTCTTTGTAATTTTGTATTTTGTTCTATATTCTGTGTATCTGTTTTATTTTTGTAATTATTTGTTTTATTTGTCATTTATTTTCTATTTATGCGACGAAGCCATAGTGTCGATCTAAACTTAGGATTTGACCCTGAGATAGAACGTACCCTTAGAGCTTTGAGAAAACAACAAAAACAACAAAAAGAACAAAAAGAAAAACAAATGGCAGACCAACACAGACCCTTAAGAGATTTTGCCGCTCCAAGCACCAATGGGAGAGGATCTAGCATCCTTAGACCCACTGATGATGCATGATTTATCCTTAATTCCTCAATTTAAATGTGTATAATTTGCCATCACTTAGTGTGTAATATACTGCACTTTAACACATTTTCATCATTTGAGCTTTATTTAATATTTAATTTTAAAATGAATTAAGGATAAATTTTTAATAAAAGTTGGTTTTCTCTTGTTTTGTAGTGTGTGATTAAGCCTGTAATTAAAAAAATAATTACCACAGGTCAAACGAAAGAAGCCACGACTCAAGAAATGGTCAAAAATGCGAGAAAAGCACCAGAACAGGTCTGGGAATCGATTCACCAATGTGGGAATCGATTCCCACACAAAAGAACAGCAAGGAATCGATTCAAGCACCCTAGGAATCGATTCATACAGCTAGGAATCGATTCCCCACCCATGTGAATCGATTCATATGCATTTTAAAGGCCTGGGAATCGATTCAAACAAGCATGAATCGATTCATGTGCTTGGGAATCGATTCCCACCCCTGAGGAATCGATTCCTATGTGTAAAATTGCCCAAAAATTTCCTAGATGAATCGATTCAGGCACAGATTCATCAGTGGAAACATCAGATAACGCATTATCAAAGTGGAAACAACACTGAAGCTAATAATGGAGCACTGAAGCATGATAATGGAGCACCATTGAATTGTAAATTAAGAGTGCACATTCCATTACAAATTAATTAAGGCATAAGCGTTGCTTTTGAGCTCCTATAAATAGGAAGCAAGGCAAGGGGCAAAACCATTCATTCTTCATCAGAAGACATCAATTCCTCCTTCATGCGTTCTTCCTCTTCTCTTCTCCGTTGGAATTTTTCCAGCAAGTTCTTCATTTCTGGGTTAGTTTCGTTGTTTGTAGTTGTAATTATGGAGGGCTAAAACCCCTAGATTGATTTTTTTGGAGAATGTTGTAATGTAATTTTGAGGTCATTAATTTTAATATAGTATGCTTTTATTATTGTTATTTCTTCATAATCTTTCTCTACTTATTTAATTCCATTTTGTTTAATTAAATTTGTATGCTTAATCGGTTTAATTATTCAAATGGAATAAAATAAGGTTTTAAATTAGAATGGATTAAGGAAATATGCATGCTTAATGAATATTTTCATAATCACTTTTAATAATTATGGTTTGCTTAATTCCATAATTTGAGAATAGATTATGTATATAGGCGATGTTCTTATGTATGCTCAATAATTCCTAGATTTTACGATCTTGACTCTTTTTGCTTAATTAGGATGCTTGATTAAAATATTCATTTTTAAATGAAAGTAAAGGAATTGTGAATTGAAAAAGACGCTTAGTTGATTAATTCAAATTGAGCTAAGAAATTGACAGTAATGAAAGTATACAAATTATCTTTAGTGCACCAAGGATAAATTTATTTACAATACTCCAAGAAAATCAATCGCTTGTTAATTATTGTTTTAAATTCCATATTTACTTTGTTTTAATTTTAATTGTGATAACAAAAATCAATCAAATCCCCCCCCCCCAATTGTATGTTAGTGAACTTATGTTTGTAAAAATTTTTTAGTTGTTTAGTTTTAATTTTTAATTGTTAAAAAATTAGTTTAAGACTTGATTTTTCCTAAATTTTTTGTGTTGATCCTTGAGAGAACGACCTAGGTTGACACCCTAGTACTACGTTAATTAATTTTAATGTACTAATTTGACGGAATCACGACTGCAAAAATATTCACGTCAAATTTTGGCGCCGCAGCCGGGGATCAACGATCTTTAGGAAAAACTCTTGTTTTAAATTAATTTTTTTTTATTAAAAAAAAAATTTTAAAAAAAATTTTCTTTTGTTTGTTTGTTTGTTTATTTTATTTCTTTTGTATGATTTAGGATTCTTATGATTTATTGCTCATCATGATCAAATATCTTGTTGTATGCTATGTATGACTAGAAGAACTTTTGAGCATTTATATTCATTTGATCCTGAAATTGAAAGAACTTTTCATAGGTTAATTAGAGAAGCTAGATTTAATAATAACTTTGTTGATATTGATAGTGATAGTATTTTTTCTGAATCTGTTGAAAGTACTGCTAGTTTTTCTGATATGGCTGAACCTCGTGAAAGAACTCTTAGAGAACTAGCTGCTCCTGAATTCACTTACGAAAGTTTATGTATTCAATATCCTGATGAGGATTGATGATGCATGATTTAGCCTTAATTCCTTGCTTTAAATGTGTATAATTTGCCATTGCTAATTGTGTAATATTATGCATTTTAACACATTTTCATAATTCAAGCTTTATTTAATATTAACTGAATTAGGCGATAATCTTTAAATGAAATAATAAATCTTACTTAATTTCCTTGATATTGTAGTGAATAATTGAGGTTGCAATTGGGAAATCATAAAATTGAGCATCAGGTCTGACGCGTAGCGCTGGTACCACGCGTAGCGTGGAAGCAAATTTGTAACACTGACGCGTAGCGTCAAGACCACGCGTAGCGTCAACAGTGACGAGGATCCCATTAACAGGCTGTGTGCAACTTCAGAAGTGGAGGATTTATTTATATTAAAGCACTTATTGGCCAATCCATTACAGACATACGGCACTATCTTAGTGGGGAACATGCAGCACAAGTGTCCAAGCATTATTGAAGAATTATTGGATGAAATAATGTATTCTGAGTCAGAAACCCTCACGCGTAGCCTCATAATTACGCGTAGCGTGGAAGCAGATTCGCAACGCTGACGCGTAGCGTCCTGCTGACGCTGTGCGTCAGCAGGAGACCTTTACCCTTGCTTTCACTATAAATAGGACCATTGCCAAAGGCTTGAGATACACCTCAATTCACGTTTCTCTCTTTTCTCTCTTTGTTTCTATAAACATCAGAGGAAGGCACAAAGCCTCCTCCTCTCTTCTTCCCCCTCTTTGCTCCATTCCGGGTTAGTTTCTTTTCTTTGTAGTTGTTATTATGGAGGGCTAAAACCCTAGATTGATTTTCTTGGATAATATTGTAATGTAATTTTGAGGTCATTATTTTTAATATAGTATGTTTTCGTTATTGTTATTTCTTCATAATCTTACTCTGCTTATTTAATTCCATTCTGTTTAATTAAATTTGTATGCTTAATCGGTTTAATTATTCAAATGGAATAAAATAAGATTTTAAATTAGAATGGATTAAGGAAATATGCATGCTTAATGAATATTTTCATAATCACTTTTAATAATTATGGTTTGCTTAATTCCATAATTTGAGAATAGATTATGTATATAGGCGATGTTCTTATGTATGCTCAATAATTCCTAGATTTTACGATCTTGACTCCTTTTGCTTAATTAGGATGCTTGATTAAAATATTCATTTTTAAATGAAAGTAAAGGAATTGTGAATTGAAAAAGACGCTTAGTTGATTAATTCAAATTGAGCTAAGAAATTGACAGTAATGAAAGTATACAAATTATCTTTAGTGAACCAAGGATAAATTTATTTACAATACTCCAAGAAAATCAATCGCTTGTTAATTATTGTTTTAAATTCCATATTTACTTTGTTTTAATTTTAATTGTGATAACAAAAATCAATCAAACCCCCCCCCCCCAATTGTATGTTAGTGAACTTATGTTTGTAAAAATTTTTTAGTTGTTTAGTTTTAATTTTTAATTGTTAAAAAATTAGTTTAAGACTTGATTTTTCCTAAATTTTTTGTGTTGATCCTTGAGAGAACGACCTAGGTTGACACCCTAGTACTACGTTAATTAATTTTAATGTACTAATTTGACGGAATAACGACTGTAAAAATATAAACGTCAAATTTTGGCGCCGCAGCCGGGGATCAACGATCTTTAGGAAAAACTCTTGTTTTAAATTAATTTTTTAAAAAAAAAAAATTTTAAAAAAAACTTCTTTTGTTTATTTGTTTGTTTTATTTTATCTCTTTTGCATGATTTAGGATTCTTATGATTTATTGCTCATCATGATCAAATATCTTGTTGTATGCTATGTATGACTAGAAGAACTTTTGAGCATTTATATTCATTTGATCCTGAAATTGAAAGAACTTTTCATAGGTTAATTAGAGAAGCTAGATTTAATAATAATTTTGTTGATATTGATAGTGATAGTATTTTTTCTGAATCTGTTGAAAGTACTACTGCTAGTTTTTCTGATATGGCTGAACCTCGTGAAAGAACTCTTAGAGAACTAGCCGCACCTGAATTCACATACGAAAGTTTGTGTATTCAATATCCTGATGAGGATGTCCCTTTTATTCTTAAGACCAGACTTATACACTTATTGCCTAAGTTTCATGGTCTTGCGGGTGAAGATCCGCACAAACACCTCAAAGAATTCCACATTGTGTGTTCCACAATGAAACCGCAAAACGTTCAAGAAGACCATGTCTATCTTAAAGCGTTTCCTCATTCTTTAGAGGGTGTTGCTAAGGATTGGTTGTACTACCTTGCTCCAAGATCAATCACAAGTTGGAATGACTTAAAGAAAATGTTCTTGGAAAAATTCTTTCCTGCCTCTAGAACAACTGCAATCTGTAAAGATATATCTGGCATTAGGCAACTCTCTGGAGAAAGTCTTTATGAGTATTGGGAGAGATTCAAGAAACTCTGTGCAAGTTGCCCTCATCACCAAATTTCTGAACAACTTCTTCTTCAGTACTTCTATGAAGGTCTGCACCACGTTGATCGCAACATGATTGATGCGGCAAGTGGAGGAGCTTTAGGAGATATGACTGCTGCTGAAGCAAGAAATCTGATTGAGAAGATGGCATCCAACTCTCAACAATTTGGTATGAGAAATGATTCTTTCAAACCCATGTTTGATTCCAATTCTAGTTCATCTGGAATTAAATTGGAGAGCAAACTCGATGCTCTCACCACTCTGGTCACACAATTAGCAGTAAATCAAAAATCCATGACTGCTAAAGTATGTGGCATTTGCTCTTCACAAGAGCACCCCACTGATTGTTGTCCTTCTCTACAAGAAAAGGATAATAATAGTCCCCAAGCCTATGCAGCTAACATCTACCATGATAGACCTCCACCACCACAAAACCATGACCTTTCCACCAATAGATACAACCCAGGTTGGAGGAACCATCCAAATTTAAGATGGGGAAACCAACAACAAAATCCCCAACCTCCATTTCAAAACAATGCACCAACCTTCCAAAGAACTACACCTCAACCATCCACAAGTGGCCCTTCTTTGGAGGATTTGGTGAAACAAATGGCTGCACAGAACTTGGAGTATCAACAGAGGAATGATGCTACCATCCAGAGTTTAAGCAACCAAATTGGGCAATTGGCTTCATCATTAAGCCAGTTACAATCTCAAAACTCTGACAAATTACCATCTTAACCAGCTGCAAATCCAAGAAATGTGAGTGCAATTCAATTAAGATCAGGTAAGAACCTTGAAGTACCCATATCTAAGGAACCTAAAAAACAAACAGATGTGCCCACAACAGTTGAGAATGATGTACCCTCTTCAAGCTCAAGAAAGTCTGAGATACAACCACCCCAAATTCCATCTCATATCCCTCTTCCTTTCCCACCAAAAGCAATTCCAAGTAAGAAGATGGAAGAAATGGACAAAGAAATTTTGGATACTTTCAGGAAAGTGGAAGTGAATATACCTCTTCTTGATGCAATCAAACAAGTCCCCAAGTATGCCAAGTTTCTAAAGGAGTTGTGTACTCACAAAAGGAGACTCAAGGGCAATGAAAGGATAAGCATGGGAAGAAATGTATCTGCACTACTCAGTAAAGAAGTTTTAAATATCCCTGAGAAATGCAAGGATCCAGGTACGTTTTCTATACCTTGTATCATAGCCAATAACAAATTTGAAAATTGTATGTTAGATTTAGGAGCTTCAATAAATGTTATGCCTATGTCTGTTTTTAAATCTTTGTCTCTTGGAAATTTACAACCTACTGGTGTAGTAATTCAGCTAGCCAATAGGAGCACTGCCTATCCTGCTGGAGTCATAGAGGATGTTTTGGTTCAGGTAGAACAGCTTGTTTTCCCTGCTGACTTTTTTGTACTTGATATGGAAGAAGGTATGCCTCAAATTCCTGTTCCTATCATTTTGGGAAGACCATTTTTGAAAACAGCCAAAACTATAATTGATGTCCATGCTGGAACCCTTTCCATGGAATTTGGTGACACTAAGGTAAGATTTAACATTCTAGATGCCATGAAACACCCTTCTGAAAATCATTCTATTTTCCAAATTGACATTATTGATGAATTAGTTTTTGAACATTTTTCTGATGTTGATTTGGAATGCATAGATGATTCATACAGTTGTTTTGCATGCAATAATTCTGAGAATTGTGATATTTGTGCTGAAATTGACAAATACATAACTGCTGATTTAGAGTCTATAGAAATACCTGTTCTAAATGCAAATTTTCAAGAAGACTCTAACAAAATTTTTGAGATGCAAGAATCCAAATCTGCTTTGTTAGTTCCATCTACTTTGCAGGCACCTAATCTGGAGCTAAATTTCTTACTTGAAAATCCCAAGTATTCATACTTGGGAAATGATGAAGAGCTCCCGGTAATAATCTTTACTTCTCTTGATGAAAATCAAGAAGAAAAATTGCTGCAAGATTTAGAAAGGCACAAGAAGGCTAGACCACTATCCAATCTGCTTCAAAAGGATGTGGTATTTGAGTTTGATCCACCTTGAGGGAGTTTTTCTTACCCATCTCTTTACTTTTTCATTCTATTGTCTATTTTGTATGCTCTGTCTTACATTGAGGACAATGTATGATTTAAGTGTGGGGGTGGGATCATTTGTGTGTGTTTTTTGTGTGATTAAATTTTGTGTGAAAAAAAATAATAATTTAAAAATAAAAGATTTTGTGTGTGTTTTTGTTTTAAAATGGCATGTTTTATTGGAATTTTAAGATATGCATGAGTAACAAGTAAATTCTTTCACGTCTGATATGAGCTTAATGATATGTTATAATTTGAACTCAAGCAATTTTGGTATGATGAGAATGACATGATAATTGATAGATGATCATATATGATAGAATTATACCTTGTGAGATTTTTGAGCCTTAAAATTTGATGGATCACTTTAAACCATCTTAATCCTTTCATGTGTGATTAATTCCTGAAAGCTTACATCTTAATTTTTGTCTTGTTTCTTGATGATACTTGAAACTCATATGAATGTATTTGAAATGATACAGGCATTTTGTTCAATTGAGCCACTAAGCCAGATAAGCCTACCATGAATAAATTATCTCTTGATAGCCATTTTGAGCCTATTTAACTATTTCCTTGTTACAGCTCAAATAAGCCATAGATGAAAAACCAAAAATATACCTACCTTAAGGAATATATTGGAGCTTTTGAATCAAGTCAAAAATAGGCATTCAAATAAGTGTGGGGGTGTGCAAAAAGGAATTGTAACTCTGGTTCCAAGGGTTATGCAATCTCATTAAAAAAAAATATTATGATTGCGACCTAATATCGTACAATAAATGTTTTACCCTCACAGTTTGCCAGTTAAATTAATTGCTTTATCATTCTTTTTGGTATTTATTTATTTTAAAAAAAATAATAATAATAATAATAATAATTTTTTCATCCATTTTAACCTTGGCCACATTACAACCCTACAAAGCCCTGTTGATCTATACATGCATTTAAGTTGATTGTGGAATTGAGAAACTTGCCAAATTTTTAGACTGTCTGTTTTTCAGGAAATGTTTTGAGAGTATACACAAACCTTAAACACTTGAGAGTTGAGAGTATGTCTTGTGAGGTTCTATCACTGATGATTTTCTTTTCAGTTTAATTTAATTTTCACATGCCTAAGTGTTTGAATGATTTTTTATATATATCTTGATGCTCTGTATCTTGCATGTTGAATAACTCTTGTTTTTCTGTATATTCCTAAAATTTCATGCCAATTCTGTGTGTTATTTTCAACTTAATGTTTTTCATAAATTGTGATACTTGTTTTTATTTTGATTTTGCCCGGGAGTGCAAAAGAATAAGTGTGGGAGTATTTGATGATGCATGATTTAGCCTTAATTCCTTGCTTTAAATGTGTATAATTTGCCATTGCTAATTGTGTAATATTATGCATTTTAACATATTTTCATAATTCAAGCTTTATTTAATATTAACTGAATTAGGCGATAATCTTTAAATGAAATAATAAATCTTACTTAATTTCCTTGATATTGTAGTGAATAATTGAGGTTGCAATTGGGAAATCATAAAATTGAGCATCAGGTCTGACGTGTAGCGCTGGTACCACGCGTAGCGTGGAAGTAAATTTGTAACACTGACGCGCAGCGTCAAGACCACGCGTAGCGTCAACAGTGACGAGGATCCCATTAACAGGCTGTGTGCAACTTCAGAAGTGGAGGATTTATTTATATTAAAGCACTTATTGGCCAATCCATTACAGACATACGGCACTATCTCAGTGAGGAACATGCAGCACAAGTGTCCAAGCATTATTGAAGAATTATTGGATGAAATAATGTATTCTGAGTCAGAAACCCTCACGCGTAGCCTCATAATTACGCGTAGCGTGGAAGCAGATTCGCAACGCTGACGCGTAGCGTCCTGCTGACGCTGTGCGTCAGCAGGAGACCTTTACCCTTGCTTTCACTATAAATAGGACCATTGCCAAAGGCTTGAGATACACCTCAATTCACGTTTCTCTCTTTTCTCTCTTTGTTTCTATAAACATCAGAGGAAGGCACAAAGCCTCCTCCTCTCTTCTTCCCCCTCTTTGCTCCATTCCGGGTTAGTTTCTTTTCTTTGTAGTTGTTATTATGGAGGGCTAAAACCCTAGATTGATTTTCTTGGAGAATATTGTAATGTAATTTTGAGGTCATTATTTTTAATATAGTATGTTTTCGTTATTATTATTTCTTCATAATCTTACTCTGCTTATTTAATTCCATTCTGTTTAATTAAATTTGTATGCTTAATCGGTTTAATTATTCAAATGGAATAAAATAAGATTTTAAATTAGAATGGATTAAGGAAATATGCATGCTTAATGAATATTTTCATAATCACTTTTAATAATTATGGTTTGCTTAATTCCATAATTTGAGAATAGATTATGTATATAGGCGATGTTCTTATGTATGCTCAATAATTCCTAGATTTTACGATCTTGACTCCTTTTGCTTAATTAGGATGCTTGATTAAAATATTCATTTTTAAATGAAAGTAAAGGAATTGTGAATTGAAAAAGACGCTTAGTTGATTAATTCAAATTGAGCTAAGAAATTGACAGTAATAAAAGTATACAAATTATCTTTAGTGAACCAAGGATAAATTTATTTACAATACTCCAAGAAAATCAATCGCTTGTTAATTATTGTTTTAAATTCCATATTTACTTTGTTTTAATTTTAATTGTGATAACAAAAATCAATCAAAACCCCCCCCCCCAATTGTATGTTAGTGAACTTATGTTTGTAAAAATTTTTTAGTTGTTTAGTTTTAATTTTTAATTGTTAAAAAATTAGTTTAAGACTTGATTTTTCCTAAATTTTTTGTGTTGATCCTTGAGAGAACGACCTAGGTTGACACCCTAGTACTATGTTAATTAATTTTAATGTACTAATTTGACGGAATAACGACTGTAAAAATATAAACGTCAAGGATGTCCCTTTTATTCTTAAGACCGGACTTATACACCTGTTGCCTAAGTTTCATGGTCTTGCGGGTGAAGATCCGCACAAACACCTCAAAGAATTCCACATTGTGTGCTCCACAATGAAACCCCAAAACGTTCAAGAAGACCATGTCTATCTTAAAGAGTTTCCTCATTCTTTAGAGGGTGTTGCTAAGGATTGGTTGTACTACCTTGCTCCAAGATCAATCACAAGTTGGAATGACTTAAAGAAAATGTTCTTGGAAAAACTTTTTCCTGCCTCTAGAACAACTGCAATCCGTAAAGACATATCTGGCATTAGGTAACTCTCTGGAGAAAGTCTTTATGAATATTAGGAGAGATTTAAAAAACTTTGTGCAAGTTGCCCTCACCACCAAATTTCTGAACAACTTCTTCTTCAGTACTTCTATGAAGGTTTACACCACGTTGATCGCAACATGATTGATGCGGCAAGTGGAGGAGCTTTAGGAGATATGACTGCTGCTGAAGCAAGAAATCTGATTGAGAAGATGGCATCTAACTCTCAACAATTTGGTGTGAGAAATGATTCTTTCAAACCCATGTTTGATTCCAATTCTAGTTCATCTGGAATTAAATTGGAGAGCAAACTTGATGCTCTCACCACTCTAGTCACACAATTGGCAGTAAATCAAAAATCCATGACTGCTAAAGTATGTGGCATCTGCTCTTCACAAGAGCACCCCACTGATTGTTGTCCTTCTCTACAAGAAAAGGATAATAATAGTCCCCAAGCCTATGCAGCTAACATCTACCATGATAGACCTCCACCACCACAAAACCATGACCTTTCCACCAACAGATACAATCCAGGTTGGAGGAACCATCCAAACTTGAGATGGGGGAACCAACAACAAAATCCCCAACCTCCATTTCAAAATAATGCACCAACCTTCCAAAGAACTACACCTCAACCATCCACAAATGGCCCTTCTTTGGAGGATCTGGTGAAACAAATGGCTACACAGAACTTGGAGTATCAACAGAGGAATGATGCTACCATCCAGAGTCTAAGCAACCAAATTAGGCAATTGGCTTCATCATTAAGCCAGTTACAATCTCAAAACTCTGACAAATTACCATCTCAACCAGCTGCAAATCCAAGAAATGTGAGTTCAATTCAGTTAAGATCAGGTAAGAACCTTGAAGTACCCATATCTAAGGAACCTAAAAAACAAACAGATGTGCCCACAACAGTTGAGAATGATGTACCCTCTTCAAGCTCAAGAAAGTCTGAGATACAACCACCCCAAATTCCATCTCATATCCCTCTTCCTTTCCCACCAAAAGCAATTCCAAGTAAGAAGATGGAAGAAATGGACAAAGAAATTTTGGATACTTTCAGGAAAGTGGAAGTGAATATACCTCTTCTTGATGCAATCAAACAAGTCCCCAAGTATGCCAAGTTTCTAAAGGAGTTGTGTACTCACAAAAGGAGACTCAAGGGCAATGAAAGGATAAGCATGGGAAGAAATGTATCTGCACTGCTCAGTAAAGAAGTTTTAAATATCCCTGAGAAATGCAAGGATCCAGGTACGTTTTCTATACCTTGTATCATAGGCAATAATAAATTTGAAAATTGCATGTTAGATTTAGGAGCTTCAATAAATGTTATGCCTATGTCTGTTTTTAAGTCTTTGTCTCTTGGAAATTTACAACCTACTGGTGTAGTAATTCAGCTAGCCAATAGGAGCACTGCTTATCCTGCTGGAGTTATAGAGGATGTTTTGGTTCAGGTAGAACAACTTGTTTTCCCTGCTGACTTTTTCGTACTTGATATGGAAGAAGGTATGCCTCAAATTCCTGTTCCTATCATTTTGGGAAGACCATTTTTAAAAACAGCTCGAACCAAAATAGATGTTCATTCTGGAACTCTCTCTATGGAATTTGGTGATACAAGAGTTCAATTTAATATTCTTGATGCCATGAAATACCCATCTGAAAATCATTCTATTTTCCAAATTGACATTATTGATGAACTGGTTTTTGAACATTTTTCTAATATTGATTTGGAATACATGGATGATTCAAACAAATGTTTTGCATGCAATGATTCTGGAAGTTGTGATATTTGTGCTGAAATTGATAGATACATAATTTCTGATTCAGAGTCTTTAGATATACCTGTTAACCATAAGGAGATGAATGCAGGATTTCAAGAAAATTCTAACATAATTTTTGAAGTGCAAACAGCAGAATCAAAATCTACTTTGTTAGTTCCATCTGTTTTGCAGGCACCCAAGTTAGAATTAAAACCCCTACCTGAGAACCTAAAGTATGTATACTTAGGGGATGATGAACAGCTCCCGGTGATAATTTCCACTTCTCTTGATGAAAATCAAGAAGAAAAATTGTTACAGGTATTGAAAAAACATAAGAAGGCTATAGGATGGACATTGGCAGACATTCCTGGAATTAGTCCATCCATGTGCATGCATAGAATATTTCTGGAGGAAAATACTAAAGCAGTAAGACAGCCCCAGAGGAGACTCAACCCTGTAATCCTTGATGTGGTTAAGAAGGAAATCACCAAGCTTCTACAAGCAGGAATCATTTATCCTATCTCTGATAGCCAATGGGTGAGTCCAATTCAAGTGGTTCCTAAGAAAACAGGGATCACAGTTGTGAAAAATGAAAAGGATGAATTGATCCCAACTAGAGTGCAGAATAGTTGGCGAGTCTGTATTGACTACAGGAGACTTAACCAGGCAACAAAGAAGGACCATTTCCCTTTACCCTTCATTGACCAAATGCTTGAGCGTCTCACAGGTAAGTCTCATTACTGTTTTCTTGATGGATTCTCTGGATATTTTCAGATTCACATTGCACCTGAGGATCAAGATAAGACCACATTCACCTGTCCCTTTGGCACATTTGCTTATAGGAGAATGCCATTTGGCCTATGCAATGCTCCCGGAACTTTTCAAAGATGCATGATAAGTATTTTTCATGATTTCATTGAAAATTGCATAGAGGTGTTTATGGATGATTTTACTGTCTATGGATCTTCATTTAATGCATGCCTTGATAGTCTTGATAAAGTTTTAAACAGATGTATTGAAACTAACCTTGTTTTGAACTATGAAAAATGTCATTTTATGGTAAAACAAGGAATAGTTTTAGGGCATGTAATCTCTGAAAAAGGAATTGAGGTAGATCCTGCCAAGGTAGAAGTTATATCACATTTGCCTTACCCCTCTTGTGTTCGAGAGGTTCGTTCTTTTCTTGGCCATGCAGGATTCTACAGAAGATTCATAAAAGATTTCAGCAAGAAGGCTAGGCCACTATCCAGTCTGCTTCAAAAGGATCTGGCATTTGAATTTGATGAAAAGTGTAAGGAGGCTTTTAATTGCCTCAAGCAAGCATTGACCACTACCCCAATAATCCAAGCACCTGTTTGGACAGCTCCATTTGAGTTGATGTATGATGCCTCTAATTATGCATTGGGAGCCGTCCTTGGTCAAAAGATTGACAAGCAGCCTAGGGTCATCTACTATGCATCTAAAACTTTAGATGCTGCTCAGGTAAATTACACTACCACTGAGAAAGAGCTCTTGGCCATTGTTTTTGCATTAGATAAGTTTAGATCTTACCTACTCGGTTCTCAAGTAGTTGTCTTTACTGACCATGCAGCTCTGAAGTACTTGTTGAAGAAAGGTGAGTCCAAGCCAAGATTGATTCGTTGGATGCTTTTGCTCCAAGAGTTTGACTTGGAAATTCGTGATAGAAGTGGAACACAAAATCTTGTGGCAGACCATTTAAGCAGAATTGAGAATGCTCCTGATTCGGCACCTATTCAGGACTATTTTCCCGATGAACACCTCATGAGTATTTCTAACTCTTTTGATTCACCTTGGTTTGCTAACATTGTAAATTATCTTGTTGCTTCTGTTTTTCCACCATGTGCATCCAGAAACCAAATTTCAAAATTAAAAAGTGATGCAAAGTATTATATTTGGGATGACCCGTATTTGTGGAAATTGTGTAATGATCAGGTGATTCGAAGATGCATTCCCGATCATGAAATAGAATCAGTTCTTCGATTCTGCCATGCTTCACCAGTTGGTGGACATTTTGGTCCACAAAGAACAGCAAGAAAAGTGTTGGATTCAGGTTTGTATTGGCCCACAATTTTTAAGGATGCATGGAGAGTTTGTAACACCTGTGAGAAATGCCAAAGATCTAGTAATGCTACCACATGGAGACAACAGATGCCTCAGCAACCAATGTTGTTTTGTGAAGTATTTGATGTTTGGGGCATTGATTTTATGGGTCCATTTCCTCCATCCTTTGGTTTTACTTACATTTTATTGGCTGTTGATTATGTTTCTAAATGGGTGGAAGCTAAAGCCACCAGAACTAATGATGCTCGAGTTGTTGTGGATTTTGTTAGATCTCAAATTCTTTGCAGGTTTGGCATCCCGAGAGCAATCATTAGTGATCAAGGAACACATTTCTGTAACAGGACCATGCAAGCTATGCTCAGGAAGTATGGGGTTGTTCATAGAGTCTCTACTCCATATCACCCCCAAACCAATGGACAAGCAGAAGTCTCTAACAGAGAAATCAAAAGAATCCTGGAGAAGATAGTACAGCCTAACAAAAAGGATTGGAGCAGGAAATTGGATGATGCTCTTTGGGCACACAGAACAGCTTTTAAGGCACCTATAGGAATGTCTCCCTATAGAATTGTTTTTGGTAAAGCATGTCATCTTCCAGTGGAGATTGAGCATCGTGCTTATTGGGCTGTAAAAGCTTGTAACTTAGCACTTGATCAAGCAGGTGAGGAAAGAACATTACAACTGAATGAGCTTGATGAGATCCGTTTGGCAGCTTATGAGAACTCAAGGTTCTATAAGGAGAAAACAAAGAAATTCCATGATAGCTCAATAGCTAGAAAGGATTTTACTGCTGGACAGAAAGTGCTACTGTTTAATTCCCGGTTGAAACTGATGGCCGAAAAATTGCGCTCCAAATGGGAAGGACCTTTCATTGTTACAAATGTATTTCCCCATGGAGCTGTGGAAATAAAAAGTGAAAACTCCAACAAAAGCTTCAAGGTTAATGGACAACGTTTGAAGCCATTTCATGAAAATCCTTCACTTGTGGATGTTACAATGGAGGAACATGCTTTGGGGGAACCACTTCTTGATCCCCTTTGAGGGAGTTTTTCTTACCCATCTCTTTACTTTTTCATTATATTGTCTATTTTGTATGCTCTGTCTTACATTGAGGACAATGTATGATTTAAGTGTGGGGGTGGGATCATTCGTATGTGTGTTATTGTTTGATTAAATTTTGGGTGGGATCATTCGTGTGTGTGTTATTGTTTGATTAAATTTTGTGTGATATTAAAAAAAAAATTATTAAAAATAAAAGATTTTGTGTGTGTTTTTATTTTAAAAAGGCATGTTTTATTGGAATTTTAAGATATGCATGAGTAACAAGTAAATTCTTTCATGTCTGATATGAGCTTAATGATATGTTATAATTTGAACTCAAGCAATTTTGGTATGATGAGAATGACATGATAATTGATAGATGATCATATATGATAGAATTATACCTTGTGAGATTTTTGAGTCTTAAAATTTGATGGATCACTTTAAACCATCTTAATCCTTTCATGTGTGATTAATTCCTGAAAGCTTACATCTTAATTTTTGTCTTGTTTCTTGATGATACTTGAAACTCATATGAATGTATTTTGATACAGGCATTTTGTTCAATTGAGCCACTAAGCCAGATAAGCCTACCATGAATAAATTATCTCTTGCTAGCCATTTTGAGCCTATTTAACTGTTTCCTTGTTGCAGCTCAAATAAGCCATGGATGAAGAACCAAAAATATACCTACCTTAAGAAATATATTGAAGCTTTGGAATCAAGTCAAAACAGGCATTCAAATAAGTGTGGGGGTGTGCAAAAAGGAATTGCAACTCTTGTTCCAAGTGTTATGCAATCTCATAAAAAAAAAAATTTACCAAATACCATACAATAAATGTTTTACCTTCACTGTTTGCCAGAAAAATTAATTGCTTCATCATTCTTTTTGGTATATATATAAATATATATATTTCATCCATTTTAACCTTGGCCACATTTCAACCCTGTGAAAGCCCTGTTGATCTATACATGCATTTGTGCTGATTGTGGAATTGAGAAACTTGCCAAATTTTTAGACTGCTTGATTTTCAGGAATTATTTTGAGTGTATACACAAACCTTAAACACTTGAGAGTTGAGAGTATGTCTTGTGAGGTTCTATCACTTATGATCTTCTTTTCAGTTTAATTTAATTTTCACATGCCTAACTGTTTGAATGATCTTTATATATATCTTGATGCTCTGAATCTTGCATGTTAAATAACTCTTGTTTCTCTGTATATTCTTAAAATTTCATGCCAAATCTGTGTGTTGTTTTCAACTTAATGTTTTCAATAAATTGAAATACTTGTTTTTATTTTGATTTTGCCCGGGAGTGCAAAAGAATAAGTGTGGGAGTATTTGATGATGCATGATTTATCCTTAATTCCTCAATTTAAATGTGTATAATTTGCCATCACTTAGTGTGTAATATACTGCACTTTAACACATTTTCATCATTTGAGCTTTATTTAATATTTAATTTTAAAATGAATTAAGGATAAATTTTTAATAAAAGTTGGTTTTCTCTTGTTTTGTAGTGTGTGATTAAGCCTGTAATTAAAAAAATAATTACCACAGGTCAAACGAAAGAAGCCACGACTCAAGAAATGGTCAAAAATGCGAGAAAAGCACCAGAACAGGTCTGGGAATCGATTCACCAATGTGGGAATCGATTCCCACACAAAAGAACAGCAAGGAATCGATTCAAGCACCCTGGGAATCGATTCATACAGCTGGGAATCGATTCCCCACCCATGTGAATCGATTCATATGCATTTTAAAGGCCTGGGAATCGATTCAAACAAGCATGAATCGATTCATGTGCTTGGGAATCGATTCCCACCCCTGAGGAATCGATTCCTATGTGTAAAATTGCCCAAAAATTGCCTAGATGAATCGATTCAGGCACAGATTCATCAGTGGAAACATCAGATAACGCATTATCAAAGTGGAAACAACACTGAAGCTAATAATGGAGCACTGAAGCATGATAATGGAGCACCATTGAATTGTAAATTAAGAGTGCACATTCCATTACAAATTAATTAAGGCATAAGCGTTGCTTTTGAGCTCCTATAAATAGGAAGCAAGGCAAGGGGCAAAACCATTCATTCTTCATCAGAAGACATCAATTCCTCCTTCATACGTTCTTCCTCTTCTCTTCTCCGTTGGAATTTTTCCAGCAAGTTCTTCATTTCCGGGTTAGTTTCATTGTTTGTAGTTGTAATTATGGAGGGCTAAAACCCCTAGATTGATTTTCTTGGAGAATGTTGTAATGTAATTTTGAGGTCATTAATTTTAATATAGTATGCTTTTATTATTGTTATTTCTTCATAATCTTTCTCTACTTATTTAATTCCATTTTGTTTAATTAAATTTGTATGCTTAATCGGTTTAATTATTCAAATGGAATAAAATAAGGTTTTAAATTAGAATGGATTAAGGAAATATGCATGCTTAATGAATATTTTCATAATCACTTTTAATAATTATGGTTTGCTTAATTCCATAATTTGAGAATAGATTATGTATATAGGCGATGTTCTTATGTATGCTCAATAATTCCTAGATTTTACGATCTTGACTCCTTTTGCTTAATTAGGATGCTTGATTAAAATATTCATTTTTAAATAAAAGTAAAGGAATTGTGAATTGAAAAAGACGCTTAGTTGATCAATTCAATTTGAGCTAAGAAATTAACATTAATAAGTATACAAATTATTTTTAGTGAACCAAGGATAAATTTATTTACAATACTCCAAGAAAATCAATCGCTTGTTATTTATTGTTTTAAATCCTTTATTTACCTTGTTTTAATTTTAATTGTGACAACAAAAATCAATCAAAACCCCCCCCCCCCAATTGTATGTTAGTTGAACTTATGTTTGTAAAAATTTTTAGTTGTTGAGTTTTTATTTTTAATTGTTAAAAATTAGTTTAAGACTTGATTTTTCCTAAATTTTTGTGTTGATCCTTGAGAGAACGACCTAGGTTGACACCCTAGTACTACGTTAATTAATTTTAATGTACTAATTTGACGGAATCACGACTGCAAAAATATTCACGTCACCCACAGTGGAGGCTAACAATTTTGAATTGAAGCCTTCACTACTCTCAATGGTTCAACAGAACCAATTCGGAGGATTACCCTCCGAAGATCCAAATCTTCACCTTCAAATCTTTCTTGAATACTGTGACACCCTGAAGATGAACGGAGCCACCAATGATGCCATTCGCTTAAGACTTTTCCCTTTCTCCTTAAGAGATAAAGCAAGGGCGTGGTTATACTCTCTTCCTGAAGGATCCATCACGACTTGGGAACAATTGTCTAGTGCTTTTATCAATAAATGGTACCCAAGGAACAAGACTGATGTGCTGAGAAAACAAATCATCAATTTTTCACAAAAAGATGATGAATCCTTGTATGAAGCTTGGGAAAGATATAGAGAGTTGCTAAGAGAATGTCCTCACCATGGGATAGAAAGGTGGTTGACAATCCATATTTTCTATAATGGACTAACTTCCACACAAAAGATCTCTTTAGATGCTGCAGCTGGAGGAGCCTTCATGAGTAAAAATGTTGATGAAGCTGAGAACCTGATCGAGGAAATAGCTCAAAACACTCACTAATGGAACTCTGAGAGAGGATTACCTTCTAAAACACCAGGTAAGTACTCTGTTGATGCTCTATCCTTACTTTCTGTCAAAGTTGAAGCATTAACATTAAAACTTGATAAAATAGGGTCAACAGGTGCTACTAATATTGTTTGTGAAGTTTGTGGTGTTTTAGGACATGGAGCTACAAACTGCTATTTAGCAATGACTCCTAATCAAGAACAGGAAATGCATCAGGTGGATGCTATTGGAAACTACGGTGGAAATTATCAAGGTAACTACAGACCCCCACAAGGTCCACCTGGCTTCCAAAATAGGCCACCTCAATTCCAAAATAACTACAACCCTCAACAAGGACCCTACAATCCACAGAAATCAAAACTAGAGTCCTTAATGGAGACATTTGTAGCTATTCAACAAAAGCAGAATGATGAATTCTCTGATGCAATAAAGAACTTAGCTTCAAAGGTGGACTCCCTTACCATCCATAACAAAATATTGGAGACTCAAATTGCCCAATAAGCCTCCTACTCTCAAAGAGCACCAGGAATATTTCCTGGGAAACCTGAGGCTGGACCTTCCAACCATGCAATGGCTATCACTCTTAGGAGTGGTACTCAATATGATGGTCCAGTTGGTAAGACTGAAGAGAAAAAGAAATTGGATGAGTCTCCATCTCACCCGATGAATAAGGAAGAAAAACCACAAGAAAAGAAAGAAGAGGTTAAGCCATATCAACCTCCTATTCCATTTCCTCAGCGCCTAGCTAGAGCAAAATTGGACAAACAATTTGGTAAGTTTCTTGATGTTTTAAAGAAATTGTATGTCAATATTCCCTTCATAGATGTTTTGCAGCAAATGCCTATCTATGCGAAGTTCTTGAAGGATATTTTGTCCAACAAAAGAAAGCTTGAGGAAGATGGAACCGTGGCACTCACTGAGGGGTGCAGCGCTCTAATTCAGAAGAAAATGCCTCCAAAACTTCATGATCCAGGTAGCTTTTCTATTCCTTGTATGATTGGTGGCATAGCTATAGATAGAGCATTGTGTGATTTGGGAGCGAGTGTAAGTTTAATGCCATTATCTGTTGCTGAAAAGTTAGGATTGGGAGAGCCAAAACCTACTAGGATATCTTTACAGTTGGCTGATAGATATATCAAATATCCTGTAGGAATTTTAGAGGATGTTCCTATTAAGGTAGGAAAATTTTTTATACCTGCTGACTTTGTTGTGCTTGAAATGGATGAAGATTCTTTGATTCCTATTATTTTAGGCAGACCATTTTTAGCAACTGCAGGTACTGTGATCGATGTCAAAAATGGTAAGTTGTCTCTAACTGTTGGAGACCAAAAGGTTGATTTTAATTTGAAAAATGTTTTAGAAAAACCTTTTAATGATGTTTGCTATGGAATTGAAATTGTTGACCAAGTGGTGAAGGATGAAACTCTTCTTAATGACCCACTTGAATCTATTTTTCTGAATAAGTTTGTAGGAACATCAAAAAGCAGTAAAGGTAACATACCACTGAGACATGACACTGAGGTCATGGTGAGCCCAAATGTTAAACTTAAATCTTCACCTTCCATACTAAGGTATGAGTTTCTAGGCCCTAATCGATTCTTGACTGTGATTGAGGGATAGAGTCTGGCTGAAGACGTTAAACTTAGCACTTGTGGGGAGGTAACCCCATGTCTTTATTTTTAAGCTTTAATAATAAAAAAAAAACCAACTATGTCAGATGCTGGTTTGGGGTGGTAGGTAAGAAAACTTAACTGTTTTGTTTCGTTGTGTGATTGTTATTTTATTTTGCATGTGTGTTTTCCTTGATTTGTTTGTAATCTTGTAATTTACCATGATTGCATGATAAATTTACTTTGAACACAAGGCTAAAGTATCTAAGGATCCCAAAATTTTGAGTAAAATTTTCAAAATTTGATTGTTTAAATGCCAAATAAATGCTTAAATGAATCTTACGTGATTAAAATTTTCTTTGAAAAGACTTTCCATGGTTAGACTTGAGCCAAAATGGGTTGTTTATCAAACAAATTTTCAAAACCCATATCTTCTTGATTAAGTGAATCTCATAGTCATTAATATTCTAGAACTTGTTTTTCAACCAATTCAAAATGGTTTTTGATTATATGTCTTAGGATGATAAAGGCACAATTAGGTCTTATTCTTAAGCCTCAGAATTTTACATAATTTGACCCCTAGTTGCCCCTTTTGAGCCTAAAAGTGAAAATTTTTCTTTGAAACCTTTCATTGACTAATATTCTCTTAAATGGTGAAAAAGTTGGAAATTTAGTGGAACAAAGAAATAAAAAAGGACTTAAGAAAAATATGTTATTGGATGCAAAGAAAAGCAAGAAAAAGAAAAAGAAAAAGAAAATCAAAAGGATGATATTGAATGAATTTCAAAAAGTCCATAAAAATTCAAAAATTTGCTCTGTTAAATTTATGATGATAATTTGAATCATTCATGACTGTTAAAGCCCTTTTGTATTCCATTTTTCTTGAAATTCCTACCTTAACAACCCAAGGCCACATTACAACCTTTGAAAGACCTTTAGACTTTGACATATTTTTTTTTAAAACTGTGGAGTTTCTGGTTTATTAACAAGCTTATGGTAATATTTTTGACTATGATAATTTGAGAGATACACAAACCTTTAAACACTTGAGTGAAAATTGTGAGAAGAGTATCTCAAGTCTTGACATTGAAAATTAATTCACATAAGAAAAATAAAACTGGCATTTGAATAAATCTTTTTCTCTGTTTTGGATTCCTTAGTTTATTAAGCTTAGTGTTTTCTGTATTTTATCTTGTGAATATGGTGATTGCTTGAGGACAAGCAATGCTTTGGTTTGGGGTATTTTGATAAGTGTTTTATAACACAATAAATTAGATTTAGTTTACTTAGGATTTTAATCATTATGCACTGTATTTCCTTTATTTATTGTGATTTTTGCTTTCTTTCCATTGTATTTTACTCGGGTACTTTTATTTTGTAGAAATTAATAGATTTGGAATTATTGATGATCCATTTAAGAATGAATGAATATAAATGGAAAATGGATTCAAGAACCCAAAAAGATGATCAAAGTGCCAAAGGATGAAAACAATCAAGAACCATGAGCTATACTGTCCAAAACGCCTCAAAAATGCAAGAAAACACTTCCAGGAAAGGGTAGGAATCGATTCACCCTTACAGGAATCGATTCCCATGTGAAACATAAGCTAGGAATCGATTCAAGGCTGTTGGGAATCGATTCATAGGGCTGGGAATCGATTCCCCCTTATAGGAATCGATTCATTGATGTTTGAAAGGCCAGGAATCGATTCATGAAGGCCAGGAATCGATTCATCATGCTGGGAATCGATTCCCACCTTTAGGAATCGATTCACACGCTCTTTTAAAGGTAAAAATGAACTGGAGGAATCGATTCATCAGTGAAATCATGCACCGAATTATTGGAAACAACAAAAATACGCAAATTGGAGACAACTGGAACAGCTGGAAATCACATGCACCGAAAGTTTCCAACTTGCAACGCGTTTTCTTAGCTGGCTTCCTCCCTTCCTTCGCCTATAAAAGGAGAAGCAATCCAAGCAGAGAGAGCATCCCATTCTTCATCAGCTTCATTCCTTTTCTTTCTCTTTCGTTTTCTTTCTCTATTTTATTTTCTTTCTCTTTTTATTTTCTTTTTCTCTCTTTTATTTTTGTGTAAGAGCTGTGAGGATTGTGAAATTGAGTGTTCCAATTTGTAATTGGTGGAGGAATATTACAACAAGGAAATACAAGTGGTAAATTATTTTGAGCTTTTGGAGAAACCCGTAAGTCTTTATTTTTACCATGTCTTGTATGTTTTATTTTTCCATTATTTACATGAATTTAAATTATTTCATGAGTAGCTAAATTAATTATCTTGGGATAAAGGGGGTATGATAATATTTTATTTTAATGTTATTTTGACTTGGAATTAAATAAATTTCTGTTTTCCATTTAGTTCAATTATGCTTAATGCTTTTAGTAATTCCTAACAAGAACCTAAATGATAAAACTGTATACTTACGGGTATATTAGTAAGTTTAGGTAATAAATAGAATCGAGAGATTTATTTTTACCAGAAAGCAACTAAACCTAAGATTTTTGAAATGCTTTTTGTGACCTTGGTAAAACCGTGAAAGTAATCAAAATTCTTTTGAGGAAATAAAAGGGATTTTCATAAAACGATAATGGGCCTTTCTGAGGATTAAGCAGCGTTTTCCATAGGTTAGGTACATTAACAGGATTCCGAGAGGAACATATTAATTAGCTTTTGGAAAATTCACCTTGGAAAACTTAATTCGATTCTTATTTATGAAAAGTTAAAATTCATTAAACATAAAATAGAGTCTTAATCCCCCGAAATCCCAAGATATTCTCAACTCTGATTTTTTAAGTGTCAAGTAAATTTTATTTTATTTATATTCTATGCAACTTTAATTTGTGCTTTATTTTATAAAAACCTTAAAAATTAATTGTGTGGATAATTAAATTTCAATATGCTGGTACTTTGAACACAGTCCCTGTGGAGAATGATAATCTTTTATATTACGCGACATAACCCGTGCGCTTGCGGGCCCTGTCACTCAGGCACTCTCCTTGAGCGAGGCTCGGAGTTTAAATATTACAGATATTCTTAGAATAGATTTGGGGTAAAATCCGATTGGAGGAATATATGTATATTGATATATTGTTATTGAGGATGTTGTGCATTATAGCCGAGTGAAATGGGTAAATCCCGATCGGAAGATGATGTGTGAATGTTCATATTTAAATGGCAGTATGTGCTATGATTGATTATGTGATTTGTATAATTGCTGATTGACATATGTTATTGAATGGTGGAGGATTCTGAGATTAATCTGAGCCAATAACTGTCATTTAATATGTAAAAGCTCACCCCTACAATATTTTTCAGTGTATGCAGGTCGGACTGGTATTGAGGAGATGGCCTCAAGTCCGAGCGATGGCACTCAGATTATTGATGTGCACATATTTATATATATTGTAAATAGTTAAGTTAAAGACTTGGCCGGCTCTCTTGTAATCCAAACGGATTTAATTATATGGGTTGTTTATCGGGCTTGTGAACAAGTGTACATTATACATATATATACATTTACATTGTTATGATGTTACCCGAATTGTTCATTATGTGGTGTTGATAGAATAATGCTAAGTTAATAAATTCCGAGTGGAATATTGGTGGGAGAGCCGTGTCCAAGTGGGGCTATTGCCTGTTTGGCCTTTCTGAGTAAGGAAGGCTTAAAATGGTTCCGGATAAGATGTACCCGAGTGGGCTACTTCCGAGGGAAGACTAGTCCATATGTTACCGAGTGAAAATATGAGTAAACCCCAAGTGGGAATGGGTTAATGTATTACCCGAGTGATGAATGGTTAAGATGTGACTTAGTGATTTATGGCCGAGAGGTTATGGTGATCTCCGAGTGAGGTAGATCAAAATATGCTGAGTGCAGAATGGATATTGTATTTCGATTGAATCGTGGTGGAATTATACCGAGTGGTATTGGACTGGGAAATACTCTGGGTGAGGGAAGCTTGTGGACTCCGAGTGGAGTATCCGAGGGAATCATTTCCCGAGTGAAATACGCCCGTGTGTTTTATAATGGTAATTTGGCTAAGTATGGATTTACCGGGTGAATCATGTATGTGGGGACAGTTCCCGAGTGGACGTGGTCCCGAATTCGAGTGATGGAACTTACTGAGTGAATTCGCTTCAGCGAACGAGGTATTCGCTCCAGGTGGTTGTGAATAGATGGAAGGTTTCTGATTGATTTCGCTTAACATGGGCTGTCTCGCCCAAGCGACGTTGGATCTCGCTTGAGTGAGTGAATACTATTTGGGCTCGCTTAAGCTTGTTCTTCCGCTGGGCTTTCTCATGAATGGTTTTATTTTCCCTTCCTTTGGTCGGTATTTGCTTTCCCTTGCCTTTATGTTGTTTTATTTTTACCCGGCTGCATGGTGAATTTTGGGAAAAATTTCCCTGGTCCCTTGGGCTGTCTCGCCCAAGCGACGTTGGATCTCGCTTAAACGAGTGAGCACTAATGTGGGCTCGCTTAAGCTGTGTCTTCCGCTGTTTGCTGTTTGTATGGCCTTTAATTTCCTTCCATTCCATACGTTCCAATTTTGGAAAAAAATTTCCCTGGTCTTCGGTTATGGGTTTATTAAGTCGGATTGTTTCATTTTGGTATCAAAGCATTCTTAAAAGAATTAAGGATGTTTCATAAACATGATCCTCTTCTATGTTTAATGATGCATATTAGTTTTTAAGGATTACGAGAAGATCGGCGGCGACCGGCGATGAAACGACAAAAAAAATCCAAAGTCTACGATGAATTTTGGTAAATGATTCTTTACTTTGAACCAAATGCATGGCTATTTTGTAACTCTTCATTGCTGCCCATGACCTTTAATAGCTCAAAAATTTCATGCATGTTAGTTTTTAGCGACCCGGAAGCGATCGGTGGGTGTTCTGAGTGTTTGACGAATTTTCGACGAGACCGCTATTTTCTTCCTCTGGGCAACAGCTGTTCCATGTGGTAAGGGGGTATTTTCCTCATTGGATTGTATTTTTGGTTGTTCTATAATATTACTTGCGTACTCGGGGACCTCCGTTTTAAATTCCATCGCGATCCAACGGTTAGATTTTAAACCACGAAGATTTTCATAACTAACGATTAAAATTACTACATTTTTAAATTAATGGGTATTTTATAAATTTAATTGGCGTAGCTTGACGTTCACGTACTCAGAGGAATTTTATCGTGATCGGAGTCGTAACAAAAAAAATTAGGAATTTTAGTGTTTAGGCGGGCTCGGTTTCATTCGATTTGGTTGTATTATTATTATTATTTAAATTTTACGGTAATGATATGTAATTTATAACTTGTTTCCAGTAAGCCTCGCTATTAGGAATTAAATTATTGTCACGTATCATCGGGAGTATTTGGACGACGCTACACTTTTTAACAAAATTTACCGACTGGACGGTTCCAACGTTTTATCTCACTAAGTTTTAAAAAGTGGAATTGTTTTTAACATTATAAAGTTTTATGAAAGATTATTAGATAAATAAATTGATTTTGAGAAGTGGAAAATTTTACATAAAAGAGGTTTATCGACAAATGACAAAGTTAGGCCCAATAGGTTTTGTAAACTAAGAATAAGCGAAAAATTTTGGAAGGTAATGAATGCTAAAACTTAGAAAATAATTGTTACTAATTTTAGTAACCTAATTTACTGACTAACTAAGAAGAATTTTAAAATAATATTTTAATAAGTTTTATAAGCTAAGAAAAGAAAAGTGGAAATAAAAGAAAATTTGATGCGTAATAAAGAAATGGATATTAGGATTTAGAAATTTTAGTGACCAATTTTAGTGACCACTTAAGGTAAAAGTATAAAAAGAGACCTTAGGAATTTTTGAAGTGCAAGGTATGAATGACTTAAGAATAAATTCAGAAGTTGAAGTAAGTATTAGAATTTTAGAACATTGGTAACTAATGATAGTAAAGGATATGGAAGAGATTTTTGAACTTAAACTTTAAACTAGTAATAAAAAGGATTAAATTATAAATTAAATGATGACTTTTAAGGAGGAAATATCCTAATTAAGTATTAAAGCATAGAAGTTAAGATAGTGAATAAATCCTTAAGAAATAAATTGCCATCTTAGAGAAAATCAATCTTAGTTGATTAAATAGAGGTAACTAAATAAATTAAATTAGTTAGTATGATTGGTAATGGTGGAAATAAGGAAATGGTACTAAAGGATAACGATTGAAAACTTAGAGAGGATATCACTAAGGGTAAACTTATGTGCATAAGGAATTAGAAACCCACTTAGTGACAAAGGAAATAAATTGTTCAGTTAGTAAAGTTTATTAACAAAAGAAAATAATGGATAGTAAAACCACTAAAGGGTAACTTAAATTCCTTAAATTAATAGAAATTCGAATTCCCCAATTACTAAGGATTAGAATTAGGTAATGAAAAGGAACGTACCAATGAATAATTGGAGGAATAATAGTTCAAGGACATAAGAAAAGCTAAGCTATTCCATAAAGCATTGTTGGTTAAAATATAAGATCTAAGCATCTAAGTTGATAATAAGCAATAAAGGCCACTTAGTAGTAATTAGACTTCATGATTGGACATGAGGAGTTAAAATCATGTAATAAAATAATTAGTGCAATAATAAGAATAAAGGAATAAATAACTAAAAGGGAGTATGAGAATTTAAACTATTTCATAAGGAATTTTGATTAAACGCGTATGATCTAATGTCTAAATTAGTGGCAAATTAATATACCAAGTTAAATGTCAATAATTATGTTTGATTTTTTGTGAATTATGCTGAGTGGAATTAGAAAAGTATGTTATTCTCTTCAATGTGTAATGCTACTGAATGAATATTGGTGTATTATGGTTGTAATTGTGTGAATTGAGTAAAGTACCTTATAAGTACATCATAATGATGAATGTTGTGTTTGGCGACTGCTATGTAACTGTGCATATGACTGAATATGTGTTAATTATATGTGATGAGTATGTGTAACGAAATATATGATGAGTATGGTATGATGACATGTGTATGGATTGTGATGTTGTACTTAAAGAATATCATAAGTTAACGAAATGAATTGTATGATGAACGACACTTGTATGATGCATCGAATAAATATGTTGTTGAAATAAATAAGAAAAGAATAAATAAAGAAATATCTTAGTAAGGAACTTGAGATGAATAAATTGTGAAAATGATGTGATAAGATTAGACCGAATCCGATAAGATGATGGGTATTGTAGTGCCAATATACCCCATGGTCTTTTGGAAACATGAAATCTCATTTCATTTCTAAGTGTCGGGTAAGACCATTATGGATTGAGGAATTTTAAGAAAGGAAAAAAGGAATTAATTGAAATAGACCCAATGTTAGAAATGAAATGGAGTCATTGAAAGGACCCTACCGATGACTAGTAAAAGAAATTGTATGTTGTATGCATCATACATGGAGGATAAGGGTGATGGACGAGAAAATCCCTAGAGCATAACAGTGAGGGGTACTCTGAAGAATCTGTCGCACCTCGATACCCGAGGGCAGTCTACGGAGTATATCGGAGACGGGAACTCCAATGGCTGGATTTGCGCCCGTCGCCGGATAGCCCGTGGCAAACTCTGATATACTTCGACGAGAGGTGAGGGTTTCTATGGTCGTTGAGTGCCCGTTCTGATATGATCTGTGATTGGCCATTTTGATGATAGGGCTGCGTGTCCTTACCCATTTGTGAAAAACAAAATGAGGAGAGCTCCAGTCACTCTAGTGGACAGGAAGGATAAGGTGGAACTATGATATGTATTGTGTTGGGAATGATGAGGAAGAGATGGGCCCACATGCATCATGATGACTAATAAAGAGAATGGAAATAATGAAATGAACTCATGCATTGCGTCATTATACTAAGATTATGATTGTTTGTTACTTATGTATGACTTTATAGAACTTAGAGATCTTGAGAGATGAATGGGAGAATGCGAATAGTTAGTCAGGACCAAGAGTGGTGAGATAACTTAGAGTATATCTTAGGGACCCCAAAGAGAGTATGGGAGGTTCAATCCTGGATTGTTTGTATTGTGCGTGGGACAGGTGACGATGAAATACCTTCCAGATTGTTGTAGAGGTGAAGACTTACCCTTACGCTAAATTTTTCCAGACATCGTGGGGATGGACACAGACTTTATATCGAGGACCAGTCAGGCTCTTCTAGGACCAAGGATAAATAGATTAGGTTCATTTTATTTTCATTTATGAGAGCCTGCGTGCCCCTTTACTTTCAGTATGTATAGTTACTGTTGTGACCATATATTGTATATGACTATGTTGTATATAAGGTGTATCTGTTCCACCAAGTTTTCTTGTACAAAAAAAACTTCCATATTTTTCTAAAACTTGTAACCTCTCAGTTGACCAGGATAATCTAATGGAAGGGATTGTCCTAGTTGACCGAGGGTGTTACACAGATGGGTTACGGATGGTTATATTTTTATTCTAAATTGGATAAAGCCTCACCTACTTACAACATCAAAGAGATAGAGAGTGATTCACGAACGATAGTTAAGTCTTATTAATTAAAGTAACCAATCCTATTATCGTTAGATATCGTGAATGAAGGTTCCGGCACATCGACGATGGATGTACAACCGGTTAGATCGTAATCAGTAAGTCACTGAAGAGTTTTTGATAGGGTTGTGTGAGTTCATTCCATTCGCTACGTCCAATACCCTTGATTTTGAAGCAACTCAAAAGATCCGTTGTCCTTGCTCTAAGTGCGGATACATGAGTTTTGAATACGTGGATGACGTGATGTACCACTTAAATAAGAAGGGATTCATGAAAAGATATTATTGGTGGTACAACCATGGTGAGCAATTACCTTCCAAGCCACAAACCGAACCTGTGCAACCGTCTTACTATGAAGTAAAGGGCAACAGGGATAACTACAACAACATGGAGTATATAGTGATGGATCATGTTGGACCTTTCATCAGGTGTGTTTTACAACATGATGACGAGCCTGGGGATCAGAATAAAGGTTTAGAGAGGGATCCTAATCCGAATGTTAAGAGATTTTATGATTTGTTGGTAGTGGCTCAAACCTGGTTATGGGACGGGTGTGAGACTCATATCGAATTATTTACCTCCCTTGATGCTTTAAGCATAAAGGCAAGTATAATCTTTTGGTTGGTTGTTTTAATAGAATGGTGGATTTGATGGGTTCCACTATGCCAAACAGAAACGGAATACCATCAAACCTGTATTATGCTAAGAAAAGTATGGCAAACCTGGGGTTAGGATGTGTGAAGATAGAGTGTTGTGTTGACGAGTGTATGTTGTTCCAAAATGCGTTTGTAGATAAGACTATGGACAAATGTGTGTACTATAACAAGGATCGTTACAAAATGGTTAAGAGAATAGGGAAAGTAACTAGGACACCAAGGAAGAAAATATGGTACTTTCCCATTACACCACGTCTTCAACATTTATACGCCTCACTGTCCATGGCAAAATACATGTGTTGGCATGCTTTGAATCAAAGATAGAAGGGTCTTTTGTGTCATCCATCTGATGGGAAAGCATGGAAGATTTTGGATGGGTTGTATACATGAGTCGCGCAATAATTGGTCAATACGAAAGAGCATACTCTTGTTGGCCAGTTATACTAACCCTATACAATTTTATTTCGGAGATGTGTATGAAGAGAGAGGTGGTGTTTCTATCTGTACTAGTTCTAGGACTTAAAAATCCAAAGGCGAAAATAGACACCTTTTTGCAATTGTTGATTAAGGAGTTGACACAATTATGGGATGTTGGGGCTATAACCTACGATACATCCTTAAAAACAGTTTCATGATGAGGGTTGTTTTGATGTGGACCATTAATGACTTTCCTACCTATGGTATGCTTTCAGGATGGTCAACGTTTGGGAAGCTTGTTTACCCTATATGCATGGAACATACTAAGGGGGATCATTCCCCGTTAGTGGCAAGACAAGTTATTTTTACTGTCATCGTAAATTCCTACCGTTGGATCACCCTTATAGGAGAAACAAAACCGCTTTTAAGAAGAACAAGGTTGTCAATGAACCTCCACCTCATAGATTATCTAGTTCACAGGTGTAGCAGAGAGTATTTGACTATCCTTACATTTGGGATAAAAATGTTAACCAATTTGTGGGTTATGGGATGGAACACCACTGGGTGAAGCAAAGTATATTATGGGATTTGCCATATTGGAAAGTCCTGTTGTTAAGACACAACATAGATGTCATGCACACTGAACGAAATGTTTTCATACGCAATGTTTTCATGAACATATTTGACACTGTGATGGACATCAACGGGAGAACAAAGGACAACTGGAAAAGTCTATTAGACCTTGCAAGTTTGTGCTCAAGGAAGGATATGGAATTGAGGGATGCAGGATGCAGGAAAATGTTTAAACCACAAGCAAAATATCCATTAACAAAAGCTCAATGGATGGCTATCTGTTTGTGGGTGAATGGGTTGACCATGCCTGACAGGTTTGCTTCGAATTTGAGTAGATGTGTCGACTTAAAGGAGGGCAGAGTGTTTAGCATGAAAAGCCATGATTGTCATGTGTTTATGTAACGAATACTTCCATACGTACTTCATGCCTTACTGAAACCCATCTGGAAGCCGTTGGTAAAGTTGAGTCATTTTTTTAAAGAGTTGACAACAACAGTCTTAATAAAGGAGACTCTTTTAAGGATAGAGGAAAATATCCTGGTGTTGATTTGTAAGCTGGAGCAGATTTTTCCCCCTAGTTTTTTTTATTCTATAGAGCATTTACCGATTCATCTACCATACGAGGCTAGGGTTGGTGGTCCAGTGCAGTATCGCTGGATGTATTCGTTTGAAAGGTTAGATGTTAGAACACCTTTATTTCCATTACAAATTTTGTTGTAAATATATATATATATATATATATAACTCAACAATTCTTTATGTTTCACTAGATTCCTACGCTCTTTAAAAGACAAAATATCAAACAAGGCATGCGTTGAAGCATTGATTTGTGAGGCATACTTAGCGAAAGAAATGACCATTTTTGCTTCATTCTACTTTCCGACAGAGATAGAAATAAGAATGACTAGAATCCCCTGCAACCTTGGGGTTGCTAAAAACCCCGGTGTGGATGAAATTCAACCCTAAAAACTGGATCCAAACCAACATCTTATCCGTCCTTGCTTCTTGAGATGTAAATTACGAAGTGTAAAACTAAACCTCCAAATAATGATCAAAGATCATCCATGGCCCACCTTCAATGGCCAACATCCATTATGTCGAAGAAAGATGACAGCATCCATACCTTTGATAATCCTAAGGAGAGTCACCACCAAAGCATCTTCCTAATGGACAAAATGATCCTTAAAAAAACGTATCATCCAACGTAACCATGGGTAAGAACTAATTTGACTTTGTGAACACCTATTTTTGTCCGAAAAAAAATTTAAAAAAATATTATTAAAAAATTGTATAGTGACCGTTGCATAGTAGACGTTGCATAGTAACTTTCTCCATTTCTATAAATACTCAATCTCTCTTCATTTCCTACCACACCTCTCCTTTCATCAACCTTCTTCCATAATTTTCTCAAGCAATGGCCAATGGATGCCGAAGCCAAGAGGAAAGAATAAGGGAGAGAAACCGATGTTTGGTGACTACCTTCTTGCTCCTTGTAGCATGGGTAGTAATTTATCTTTGTTGGATATTTTATATTATGGCCACATGTGTAATAAATAATTTATGTTTCCATAAGAGTAAGTGATTACTCATTTGTATTCAAAATTTTAAAAAAAAAATTAAATTTAAAAATAAATAAATAAAATGGCCCAAAAAATCAGAAAAATTGAAAATGGACCCAAAAAAGCCCAAAAAACTGAAATGGGCCAAAAAAACAAAAAAATGAAAATAAAAAAGAAAAAGAAAAATAAAGTTTCGGTGGTTTTAATGGTAGGACCAAGTTTGGTTGGATAATTGAAGAAAATTGGGGAAATTGACATCAAATTTGGACAATTTAGAAAAGTAAGAAAGTGATGTCATTTTATGAGGAATCCAAGGCCAATTTTCTTCTATAAATAGAGGGTGATGCTAAGGTATTTGGGGGAGAAGAAAAAAAATAGGTGAAAGAGTGTTAAATTTTTGTGAAATTTTTTAGAAATTCTTGTTTTCTAAAATTATGTTATGGAATTGTTGCTAGTAAAAGAAGTGAGTCACTCTAGTATGTCTTACTATGTGAGCTTTGTGAGCCAAAATACTATCTAAGTGTTGTAACCGGTGTCCAAACACCCTTGAACCGAGTCCAAACGAAGCCAAAAGCAAAGGAAATCTACACGAAATTAATTTTCTGACTTCCGTTCCGGTTCCTCTTTAATCGTTTTTGTACTAAGGTATTTTTTATTAATACAAGAATATTTATTTATCTTTATTTATTTGTCTTTATTTAATTGTTATTTATTTTTCTGCACTTTTATTTTTCTTTATTTATATTCCTACACTTTATTTTCTCACACTTAATTTTTCTAAAGTTATTTATCTGTTTATTTATTTTTCTATATTTTATCTTTATTTATTTATTTATTTGTACTTTTATTCATATTTATTTACCTTTTTGCACTTTTATTTTTCTTTATTTACTTTTCTGCACTTTTATTTTTGTTAATTTATTTTTCTGCACTTTATTTATCCGCACTTTATATTTCTGTAATTATTAGTTTATATATTTATTTTCTGTATTTTTATTTTTATTTATTTATTTTTTGTCCTTTTATTTTTATTTATTTATTTTTTTGTCCCTTTATTTTTATGTATTTATTTTTCTTTCCTTTTATTTTTATTTATTTATTTTTCTGCCTTTTATTTTTCTACCTTTTTATTTTTATTTATATTTTTGCACTATTATTTCCATTTATTTATTTTTATGCACTTTTATTTTTATTTATTTATTTTTCTGCAGTGTTATTTTTATTTATTTTTCTATACTTTTATTTTTATTTATTTATTTTTTTGTACTTTTATTTTTATTTATTTATTTTATTGCATTTTATTTTTTATATTTTATTTTCTTGCAGTTATTTATTTGTTCATTTATTTTCTTACGTTTCTATTTTCATTTTTGTTTTTTATTTTTTTGCACTTTTATTTTATTTTTTATATTTTATTCTTCCATCCTTTATCTTTTTACCTTATTTATTTACTCTATAATAATTTTGAAATTATATTTTACATAACCATTTAATTTTATGCTTCATATATACACAATTTCTTTAGTTTAGTTTTAAATAATTATTTACTTATTATTATTTATCTTTACATTTTTCTCTTATCTACCCATATTATTTTATTTTTAATAATTCTTGAATAGTTTTTTACATAATTACCAATTTCATTTATTGAGTTTGAAATGAGATTAATTTATATGAGACATCTTATTAATCTTATTTTTTCAAAAACAATAATTGAATAAGTTTCATTTGTTAACTTTAATTACTTAAGTGTATATATTTCTTTATTTTCATATTGATGTATTTAATTCCACTTTTTTTCCTTTTTATGTTTATTCCCTTTTTTACCTTTTCATTTATTTATTTGTTTTTTTATGAACCATATATTTCCCAATAAAATCAATGGATTGTTTTTTTATTGTCACGACCGGGATCGCGGCGGCGCGGCCGACCCTCAAAACGATCTTTCTGTTTGGTTCGAAAAGAAAAACAAGGAGTCGCCACCAATATTTTTTAGGATAAAATATCGGGAAAACCTTTCGTTAAAGCACTGGTTATAAAAATGAAATTCCATGTTCGGGAGTCTAATTACAGGTGAGGAAGGTATTAGCACCTCACAACTGTCCGTTATAAAAACGGTTACCTCAATATGATAGCGCGCATTATAATTAACCCAATAATTATTTTAACTTCCTCATGAAAAGAAAGTATACGAGATGACAAAACATGCAAAAATAAACAAAAATAAACACAGAATATTTACATGAGATTAACGGGACGTCTCGTCTAAGTTAAACTCGCTCCTCTTCCTTTTTTTTTAAATAGAAAAATAAAAATTACAATAATAATGAGAATAATAATAATCATTACAACTTTTATGCTAGTCCAAATAAAATGTAAGAAGCACTCATTTTTTTTTTGTTATATATTTATTACAAACCTAGGAAGGGGTAAAAAAGAAAAGAAAAGAAAATAACAGCAATTTATTTAAGTGGAGAAAATGGAATACCGAGTGAAAAAAATGGAATTCCGAGTGAAAAGGTGAAAAACCGAGTGAAAAATGGAAAAACCGAGTGAAAAAGTGGAATGCCGAGTGAGAAAGTGGAATACCGAGTGAAAAGATGAATACCGAGTGAAAAAGTGGGCTGACCGAGGGAGAAAAACAGTGGGGGTTAACAAGAGTTTGAAGGTATTTAGAGGGAGAGAAAGGGCTGTGTTGTATGGTAGGAGGAGGACGGTGTTGGGAGAGGGGTGAGTGAAGACGGTGTGGGGAGAGGAGGTCAGACAGTGAGAGGAAGAGGAAGGTGTTGGTCATTTGAGGGGGCTGTCAGGTGGGAAAAGAGAGAGGTACGGTTGCAAGGAGAGGGAAGAAGGACGGACAGTGAGAGGAGAGAGGAACAGCGTTTGGGAGGAGTGAGTGAGGACGGTTGTGAGGGACAGTGAAGGGAGGAAGAGAGGGGACTACACGATGTTGGGGTTCTCTCAATGAAGGCTCTTCTCCCCTCTCTTCTTCAAGGCTTCAGGATCCTCTCTATTTATAGAGGTCCTGGACAGTTTCAATCAGTGGCAAGTGGTTTTTTTTGTTATTTTTCCTTGCCAGCCGCCCCACTTGACCAGCCTGGATGGAGTTGGATACAGCCTGTACCTAGACAGCTATAGGGGATGGCAGCTACTCTTTGTCACTTTGTCAGCCGCCCCCCACAAGTCAAAGATCCACTTGGATAGTGGAAATCCAAGTCAGCAAGGGTACTCGGTGGGAATATGGGTCAGATTTCACCTCCTCTCCACAATCCGAGTGGAAAAGGTGAATTTTGTGCACAAGACTGAGTGGAAAAGGAGCTGTTTATACAAAAATCGAGTGACGAATGACTCGAAACCGACTGAAATGGTTGAATAATGACTCGAAATTGGGTGAAAATGACTCGGAATTGGCTAAAAATGGCTTGAAAATTGAGTGAAAGGACTCACTCGGTGCTGACTGAAAGAGTAACTCACTCGGTGCTGACTGAAAATACTTCACTCGGTTCTGAATGAAGAGGCATCACTCGGTGCTGACTGGAGATACTTCACTCGGTTCTGACTGAAGAGGCATCACACGGTCTGACTGGAGACACTTCACCCGGTTCTAACTGAAAATACTTCACTCGGTTCTGACTGAAGAGGCATCACTTGGTGCTGACTGGAGATACTTCACTCGGTTCTGATTGAAGAGGCATCACTCGGTGCTGACTGGAGATACTTCACTCGGTTCTGACTGAAGAAGCAACACTCGGTGCTGACTGAAAAGGCTGCACTCGGCAATCATCAATTAGAGAGGCTTTACTCGGCAGCACTCGGTCTCTCTGCGGGCATCAATCTTCACTCAGAATCATTCTATATGTGCATCAATCCACTCGGATATCTGGGAGTCGTCCTTATTTTTACTCGGTTACCGACAGGTCAGAACCACTCTTTCTTTGACTTCACATTGACAGTCGTGAAGTAAGTTTCACTCGGAAGCTCATCACTCGGATTGAATCACATTGATTCACTCAGAATGTTGTCAACCGGTTTAAAAAAAAGCTTCAACCCACTCGGATTCATACTTTAATCATGATGTGCTCGGATGTTGGGATTGTTTTACTCGGAGTCACCCTTCACACTTCAATCAGAAAAGTTTCTCTCAGCTTCAACAATCCTTCAGGTGCAACCTTTCCCTCAGAATATCTTTCATTGTCAACCTTTCCCTCAGATTCATTCAGGACTGGGCCTTTACACTCCAATCAGAAGGGTTTCAATCAACATTTGACCCTCGGATGTGCTCACTTGGGTGTTGGGATTGAAATTTGAGAATCGGCCCAGAAGAGACTCATTCCAGGTCAGACAACAGTCCCTGAGACAGTCCACTCGGGATTCCTCCACTTGCAGACAGTCAGTCGGAGACATCCCAGTCGGTATTTCACTCAGTAGCTTCTGACTCAGATATCTCACTCGGTAACATCTATTTTCACTCGGAAATATCCTTCTTCACTCGGAAATAGCCTTCTTCACTCGGAAATAACCATTCTTCACTCGGAAATCATCATTCTGAGCCATTTTACTCGGCAGATCATTCGGAAATGAGGCCCAGTCCTCTAAGAATCCTTTCTATTTGGGTCGGACCGAAAGAGGTGTTCACAGATGCCCCTCTTTACTTCTTTTTCACAAGAGAAACACGAAGCTTTCCATGTTTATGAAGTGAAAAGGAAGTAAAGATATGAACACCGATGTAGGGACCAAGTGGGACCTCTCGATAGGTATGGCGTCCGAGTTGTTGTAACCTTTTCCTCTTTTCCACATCTGTCTCTCTCTCTTTTTTTTTTTTCTTTTTTTTTTAAGTTTTTTTTTTGTTTTGTTTTTTTTGAGTTTTTTTTTTTTGAGTTCTGAATGGACCGGGAAAAATTCTTTCAGTGAGAAGATCGGGATTGACCCCCGGTAGACTCGAAAATAAAGGGTGCCTGCATAGGCGACTGAAAAGTAAAGGGTGCCTGAATAGGTGAACGGACAGTAAAGGTTGCCTGAATAGGCGAATGGAAGGTAAAGGGTGCCTGAATAGGCGAACGGAAGGTAAAGGGTGCCTGAATAGGCAAACGGAAGGTAAAGGGTGCCTGAATAGGCAAACGAAAGATAAAGGGTGCCTGAACAGGCGAGTGGAAAGTAAAAGGGGTGCCTGAATAGGCGATGGAAAGTAAAGGGTGTCTGAATAGGCGAACGGAAAGTAAAGGGTGCCTGAATAGGCGAACGGAAGGTAAAGGGTGTCTGAATAGGCGAACGGAAGGTAAAGGGTGACTGCATAGGCGAACGGAAGGTAAAGGGTGCCTGAATAGGCGAACGGAAAGTAAAGGGTGCCTGAATAGGTGAACGAAAAGTAAAGGGTGCCTGAATAGGCGAACGGAAAGTAAAGGGTGCCTGAATAGGCGAACGGAAAGTAAAGGGTGCTGAATAGGCGAACGGAAGATAAAGGTTGCCTGAATAGGCGAGTGGAAAGTAAAGGGTGCCTGAATAGGCAAACGAAAAGTAAAGGGTGCCTGAATAGGCGAATGGAAAGTAAAAGGTGCCTGAATAGGTGAATGACAAGTAAAGTGTGCCTGAATAGGCGAATGGAAAGTAAAGTGTGCCTGAATAGGTGAATGGAAAGTAAAGTGTGCCTGAATAGGCGAATGGAAAGTAAAGGGTTCCTGAATAGGCGACTGGAAAGTAAAGGGCCCCTGAATAGGCGAATGGAAAGTAAAGGGTGCCTGAATAGGCGAATGGAAAGTAAAAGGTGCCTGAATAGGCGAATGGAAAGTGAAAGGGTGCCTGAATAGGCGACTGGGAAGTAAAGGGTGCCTGAATAGGCGAACAGAAGGTAAAGGGTGCCTGAATAGGCAAACGAAAGTAAAGGGTGCCTGAATAGGCGAACGGAAGATAAAGGGTGCCTGAATAGGCGAGTGGAAAGTAAAGGGTGCCTGAATAGGCGAACGGAAAGTAAAGGGTGCCTGAATAGGTGAATGGAAAGTAAAAGGTGCCTGAATAGGCGAATGAAAAGTAAAGTGTGCCTGAATAGGCAAATGGAAAGTAAAGTGTGCTTGAATAGGCGAATGGAAAGTAAAGTGTGCCTGAATAGGCGAATGGAAAGTAAAGGGTGCCTGAATAGGCGACTGGAAAGTAAAGGGTGCCTGAATAGGTGAATGGAAAGTAAAGGGTGCCTGAATTGGCGAATGAAAAGTAAAAGGTGCCTGAATAGGCGAATGGAAAGTGAAAGGGTGCCTGAATAGGCGACTGGAAAGTAAAGGGTGCCTGAATAGGCGAACGGAAGGTAAAGGGTGCCTGAATAGGCAAACGAAAGTAAAGGGTGCCTGAATAGGCGAACAAAAAGTAAAGGGTGCCATTTTTGGCAATCGGGGAAAAAAAAACCTGAAAGGTGCCAGCTTTGGCGATTGGTTCCACTGGGGAAGAATTTGGGAAGTACCAGCTTTGGCAATTATGGTTCCACTGGGGAAGAATTTGGGAAGTGAAGATCGAAAGGATTTTATGGAACTACCCGTTGATTGAAAAAGGAGACCCTTGGGGTGATGTCCCCGGTTGAGGAGGTTGATGGATTACCCCCTGAGTGAAAGAGAAATGAACCTGGGGTGATGCCCCAGTTTGACACGATTGAAGGTTGTTAGGGAAAATGCCTCTTGATTTGAAGAGAATGAACCTGGGGTGATGCCCCAGTTTGAGACGGTCTGAAGGAGCCTTAGGGAACTGCCCCTTGACTGGAACAGAAGAAATCTGGGGTGATGCCCCAGTTTGAGATGGTCTGAAGGAGCCTTGGGGAACTGCCCCTTGGCGAAAAGAGAATGGACCAGGGGTGATGCCATGGTTTGACATGATTTGAAGGTAGTTGGGGAACTACCCCTTAAATGAACAAAAAAAATTTGGGGAGATGCCCCAGTTTGAGCTGTTTAGGAAATGTGTTTCGGATTGATGGTTCGGGGTACTGCCTCTTTGGGTGAAAGAGAATGAACCTGGGGTGATGCCCCAGTTTGAACTATCTGCCTCGAAACCTTAGGGAACTGTCCCTTGAGCGAGAAGAAATGATCCTGGGGTGATGTCCCAGTTTGATTTGTTTGGGAAGTGTAGTTCCACTGGAGAAGGATTGATGGCTCGAGGCATTGGCTCTTGATCGGTAAGGGAAAATCTGGGGTCCACCTGGTATGTGTGGATTCACTGAGAGAAGTATGTTGGGGCCCCTTGGGGAGAGTTCTTCTAAGCCTGATTAGAAAAGTGTTCTTATCAGGGGGAGAAGATGATCTGAATTGTAGGCTTACTGGGGAGAGTTTGGTGACTCTGCTGGGGGAGAGAATTTTGCTGGAAACTATCCTTGGGCTTGGGAAGGGAATACGCTTGACTGTTGGAACGTGTCAGGTAGATTCCTTGGAAGGGAATTTAAAAAATGTCAGCTTTGGCAATTGAGGAGAAGACTTCAAGAAGTGCCAACTTTGGCGATTTAGGGAAGGAGTTATGAGAAGTGCCAGCTTGGGCGATTTGAGGAAGGAATTCTGAGAAGTGCCAGCTTTGGCGATTTGAGGAAAGAGTTCTGAGAAGTGCCAGCTTTGACGATTAAGGAGAAGACTTTGAGAATTGCCAACTTTGGCAATTTGAGGAAAAGATTTTGAGCGGTGCCAACTTTGGCGATTTGGGGGAAGACTTTGAGAATTACCAACTTTGGCGATTAAGGAGAAGGCTTTGAGAATTGCCAACTTTGGTGATTAAGGAGAAGGCTTTGAGAATTGCCAACTTTGGCAATGGAGGAAAGAATTTTGAGGAGTGCCAACTTTGGTGGTTCGAGGAAGGAACTTGAAGGACTTGATTGAGGTGTCAACACTTGACATGACTGTCTGTTGTAATAACCTGCAGAAAAAGGTTAGTAGTGCAAAGTAAAATTCAAAAACTGGGTAGGTCCTGTGAAACCGCGACCCTTAGGATAACTCATGGACAGAGGAGAATGAAAGATGGCGATCATAGCTTTGAAGCGTGTGCCTTGGCTGAGTCCTCGTGTTGATTGTTTAAGACGAGGTCGAGTAGTGGGAGCGTCTTGTTCCTTACGACTTTAAATGTTCACCATTCTTTCATTTTATTTTTATAAAAATACAATGTTTTATCAAATCAATGCAATTCATAACACGTAACAAAAAAGGATGAATTTTATTCATGTATGTCAAACAGAATACAGAGAATGGACAATGGGATGAAATGAAGTTACATAGAACAGGTCAAGGCCGGGACAAACAGGGAAGGTTCAAGGATCCTCCAGTGAATTCCTGAGACTAGTGAGAACCTTAATCCCACGTCATGACCTCAAGTACATCGTTCAACTCTGCCTTTGAGAGGGTAGTTTGACCATGGTCCACATGCCTCAGTTTGCACGTTTTGCATTAGGAACTTTAGTTACTCTGCCGAGATGTTGACCCTAATTTTTACCTGAGCCGCCTTTTCAGGTTTTCAACTCACCGGGTCGCTCTAACTTTTGCCTAGGCCGCCCTTTCAGGTTTTCAGCCTAGCGAGCTTTTCTCTTTCTTTATAATGTGTTCTTGTTTATTTTGGGCTGCATCCTTTACAGTAAAAAGTTAAAACTGATCACACTCCAGTTGAGTCTGCCTATCCTTTTCCAAATTTAGTTTGATCCTTTGGGAAACTGATGTTACTTCAAATAGGAGACTCTACTCCTATGCCATGTATCCAAGGAAATATTGGTGAGTCTTTTGGCATCGATGAGAGGGAATTACTTTGAATCATCATTTTGGCCTTTATTTTTTTTCTCTTTTTTTTTGTTTTCTGGATTTTTTTTCTTTTTCATTTTTGATTTTTTTGTTTTGTTTTGTTTCATTTTTTTTGATCCCCTTGATGATGCAATGACTCAATCTGATAGACTATTTCCTTGGTTACATGAGCATGAGGAATAGCGTACCTTTTAAGGTTGAGGTGTTGATGATGACAAGAATGCAAGTTCTTGGTCTAGTGATATTCATCCTCCTCATACAGAAAATGACAGCTTGCTCGATGATCTGGACATAACCAGCCTACCCCATTTGGCACATGCATTTGGACTCCAACCTTGATTCTATTTTTTTATTTTCTCATTTTTTCTTCTTTTTTTTGTATTTGTTTTTTTGTATTTGTTTTTTTTAATTTTTAATTTTTGGCAAAGTCTCCCTTGGTTGTATCTACATTTAAGGCATCAGCAATTCGCCCTTATCTATGTTGGTGACTGTTGAAGTTTCTTTAAGCGACTGGCCTGCCTCCGTTTAATTCGGGATTTGGCCATATTGTCATTCACATAGATTCCTGCCACGTCTTGAAACAAAATACTAATGTCTTCTGATAGATTGCCTCCGTGATTCCTTCAGTTGTTCTTGACTTAGGGGTATTCTTTAACCTCTTGTTCTAACAATCTTGTTAACTTGTGCGGTGGCTCACAGGTTTCCCTACCTTCTTCGTCGGCATAGTCGACTGGGTGATCGAAATCGTGAAGCAGGATTGCGATTTCACTAGTCTCAATAGAATCATTTTTAGAGCTGCAATTTTGTGTGTTATGGTAAAATAAAGAAGAGAAAGGAAAAGCAATTTAAGGAGAATGAGTCAAAAGCAAGGATAAAGGGATGAAAATTTTTTTTTTTAAATTTCGATACGCATTTATTGATTAACTGGTAAAACAAGTTTTTTTTTCGCCCTTATTACATGAAAAGTCCCAAAGCCTTAGGCATAGCAGAGGGATAAACAAGACTTTGAGGCAATGACAAATTACTTTGGTGGATCATTTAAGAATCGTAGGGAGTTCGACAGCCTCCCAGTTACTGAGTTCTTGGCCCGACGGACGAGCGATCACCAAATCAGTATTATTATCAGAACCATCTTCAATATCGGCCACCACGGCATTAACTTCTGAACCTCCATGATTGGGCAGGGGATTTGTGGTCACGTTAGGGCTTCCTTCCCGAAAATTAATCCAGTCGGCTTTGATCAAATCTCTCACTTTATATTTCAAAGCCATGCAATTTTCTGTGGAATACCCTGGTGCCCCAGCATGGTAATCACAATGAGCGTTCGAGTCATACCCCCTTGGGTAAGGAGGTTGCAACGGCCTCATGGGGCATGGAGCTACCAGACCCTTCCTAATGAGGATTGGTAAAACTAAACCTCCAAATAATGATCAAAGATCATCCATGGCCCACCTTCAATGGCCAACATCCATTATGTCGAAGAAAGATGACAGCATCCATACCTTTGATAATCCTAAGGAGAGTCACCACCAAAGCATCTTCCTAATGGACAAAATGATCCTTAAAAAAACGTATCATCCAACGTAACCATGGGTAAGAACTAATTTGACTTTGTGAACACCTATTTTTGTCCGAAAAAATTTTTAAAAAATATTATTAAAAAATTGTATAGTGACCGTTGCATAGTGGCCGTTGCATAGTAACTTTCTCCATTTCTATAAATACTCAATCTCTCTTCATTTCCTACCACACCTCTCCTTTCATCAACCTTCTTCCATAATTTTCTCAAGCAATGGCCAATGGATGTCGAAGCCAAGAGGAAAGAATAAGGGAGAGAAACCGATGTTTGGTGACTACCTTCTTGCTCCTTGTAGCATGGGTAGTAATTTATCTTTGTTGGATATTTTATATTATGGCCACATGTGTAATAAATAATTTATGTTTCCATAAGAGTAAGTGATTACTCATTTGTATTCAAAATTTTAAAAAAATTTAAAATTTAAAAATAAATAAATAAAAGGGCCTAAAAAATCAGAAAAATTGAAAATGGACCCAAAAAAGCCCAAAAAACTGAAATGGGCCAAAAAAACAAAAAAATGAAAATAAAAAAAGAAAAAGAAAAAGAAAGTTTCGGTGGTTTTAATGGTAGGACCAAGTTTGGTTGGATAATTGAAGAAAATTGGGGAAATTGACATCAAATTTGGACAATTTAGAAAAGTAAGAAAGTGATGTCATTTTATGAGGAATCCAAGGTCAATTTTCTTCTATAAATAGAGGGTGATGCTAAGGTATTTGGGGGAGAAGAAAAAAAATAGGTGAAAGAGTGTTAAAGTTTTGTAAAATTTTTTAGAAGTTCTTGTTTTCTAAAATTATGTTATGGAATTGTTGCTAGTAAAAGAAGTGAGTCACTCTAGTATGTCTTAGTATGTGAGCCAAAATACTATCTAAGTGTTGTAACCGGTGTCCAAACACCCTTGAACCGAGTCCAAACGAAGCCAAAAGCAAAGGAAATCTACACGAAATTAATTTTCTGACTTCCGTTCCGGTTCCTCTTTAATCGTTTTTGTACTAAGGTATTTTTTATTAATACCAGAATATTTATTTATCTTTATTTATTTGTCTTTATTTGATTGTTATTTATTTTTCTGCACTTTTATTTTTCTTTATTTATATTCCTACACTTTATTTTCTCACACTTAATTTTTCTGTAGTTATTTATCTGTTTATTTATTTTTCTATATTTTATCTTTATTTATTTATTTATTTGTACTTTTATTCATATTTATTTACTTTTTTGCACTTTTATTTTTCTTTATTTACTTTTCTGCACTTTTATTTTTGTTAATTTATTTTTCTGCACTTTATTTATCCGCACTTTATTTATCCGCACTTTATATTTCTGCAATTATTAGTTTATATATTTATTTTCTGTATTTTTATTTTTATTTATTTATTTTTTGTCCTTTTATTTTTATTTATTTATTTTTTTGTCCCTTTATTTTTATCTATTTATTTTTCTTTCCTTTTATTTTTATTTATATATTTTTCTGCCTTTTATTTTTGTACCTTTTTATTTTTATTTATATTTCTGCACTATTATTTCCATTTATTTATTTTTATGCACTTTTATTTTTATTTACTTATTTTTTTGCAGTGTTATTTTTATTTATTTTTCTATACTTTTATTTTTATTTATTTATTTTTTTGTACTTTTATTTTTATTTATTTATTTTATTGCATTTTATTTTTTATATTTTATTTTCTTGCAGTTATTTATTTGTTCATTTATTTTCTTACGTTTCTATTTTCATTTTTGTTTTTTATTTTTTTGTACTTTTATTTTATTTTTTATATTTTATTCTTCCATCCTTTATCTTTTTACCTTATTTATTTACTCTGTAATAATTTTGAAATTATATTTTACATAACCATTTAATTTTATGCTTCATATATACACAATTTCTTTAGTTTAGTTTTAAATAATTATTTACTTATTATTATTTATCTTTACATTTTTCTCTTATCTACCTATATTATTTTATTTTTAATAATTCTTGAATAGTTTTTTACATAATTACCAATTTCATTTATTGAGTTTGAAATGAGATTAATTTATATGAGACATCTTATTAATCTTATTTTTTCAAAAATAATAATTGAATAAGTTTCATTTGTTAACTTTAATTACTTAAGTGTATATATTTCTTTATTTTCATATTGATGTATTTAATTCCACTTTTTTTCCTTTTTATGTCTATTCCCTTTTTTACCTTTTCATTTATTTATTTGTTTTTTTATGAACCATATATTTCCCAATAAAATCAATGGATTGTTTTTTATTGTCGCGACCGGGATCGCGGCGGCGCGGCCGACCCTCAAAACGATCTTTCTGTTTGGTTCGAAAAGAAAAACAGGGAGTCGCCACCAATATTTTTTAGGATAAAATATCGGGAAAATCTTTCGTTAAAGCACTGGTTATAAAAATGAAATTCCATGTTCGGGAGTCTAATTACAGGTGAGGAAGGTATTAGCACCTCACAACTGTCCGTTATAAAAACGGTTACCTCAATATGATAGCGCGCATTATAATTAACCCAATAATTATTTTAACTTCCTCATGAAAAGAAAGTATACGAGATGACAAAACATGCAAAAATAAACAAAAATAAACACAGAATATTTACATGAGATTAACGGGACGTCTCGTCTAAGTTAAACTCGCTCCTCTTCCTTTTTTTTAAATAGAAAAATAAAAATTACAATAATAATGAGAATAATAATAATCATTACAACTTTTATGCTAGTCCAAATAAAATGTAAGAAGCACTTATTTTTTTTGTTATATATTTATTACAAACCTAGGAAGGGGTAAAAAAGAAAAGAAAAGAAAATAATAGCAATTTATTTAAGTGGGGAAATGGAATACCGAGTGAAAAAAATGGAATTCCGAGTGAAAAGGTGAAAAATCGAGTGAAAAATGGAAAAACCGAGTGAAAAAGTGGAATGCCGAGTGAGAAAGTGGAATACCGAGTGAAAAGATGAATACCGAGTGAAAAAGTGGGCTGACCGAGGGAGAAAAATAGTGGGGGGTTGACAAGAGTTTGAAGGTGTTTAGAGGGAGAGAAAGGGCTGTGTTGTATGGTAGGAGGAGGACGGTGTTGGGAGAGGGGTGAGTGAAGACGGTGTGGGGAGAGGAGGTCAGACAGTGAGAGGAAGAGGAAGGTGTTGGTCTTTTGAGGGGGCTGTCAGGTGGGAAAAGAGAGAGGTACGATTGCAAGGAGAGGGAAGAAGGACGGACAGTGAGAGGAGAGAGGGACAGCGTTTGGGAGGAGTGAGTGAGGACGGTTGTGAGGGACAGTGAAGGGAGGAAGAGAGGGGACTGCACGATGTTGGGGTTCTCTCAATGAAGGCTCTTCTCCCCTCTCTTCTTCAAGGCTTCAGGATCCTCTCTATTTATAGAGGTCCTGGACAGTTTCAATCAGTGGCAAGTGGTTTTTTTTATTATTTTTCCTTGCCAGCCGCCCCACTTGACCAGCCTGGATGGAGTTGGATACAGCCTGTACCTAGACAGCTATAGGGGACGGCAGCTACTCTTTGTCACTTTGTCAGCCGCCCCCCACAAGTCAAAGATCCACTTGGATAGTGGAAATCCAAGTCAGCAAGGGTACTCGGTGGGAATATGGGTCAGATTTCACCTCCTCTCCATAATCCGAGTGGAAAAGATGAATTTTGTGCACAAGACCGAGTGGAAAAGGAGCTGTTTATATAAAAATCGAGTGACGAATGACTCGGAACCGACTGAAATGGTTGAATAATGACTCGAAATTGGGTGAAAATGACTCGGAATTGGCTAAAAATGGCTCGGAAATTGAGTGAAAGGACTCACTCGGTGCTGACTGAAAGAGTAACTCACTCGGTGCTGACTGAAAATACTTCACTCGGTTCTGACTGAAGAGGCATCACTCGGTGCTGACTGGAGATACTTCACTCGGTTCTGACTGAAGAGGCATCACACGGTCCTACTGGAGACACTTCACTCGGTTCTGACTGAAAATACTTCACTCGGTTCTGACTGAAGAGGCATCACTTGGTGCTGACTGGAGATACTTCACTCGGTTCTGATTGAAGAGGCATCACTCGGTGCTGACTGGAGATACTTCACTCGGTTCTGACTGAAGAAGCAACACTCGGTGCTGACTGAAAAGGCTGCACTCGGCAATCATCAATTAGAGGGGCTTTACTCGGCAGCACTCGGTCTCTCTGCGGGCATCAGTCTTCACTCAAAAACATTCTATATGTGCATCAATCCACTCGGATATCTGGGAGTCATCCTTATTTTTACTCGGTTACCGACAGGTCAGAACCACTCTTTCTTTGACTTCACATTGACAGTCGTGAAGTAAGTTTCACTCGGAAGCTCATCACTCGGATTGAATCACATTGATTCACTCAGAATGTTGTCAACCGGTTTAAAAAAAGCTTCAACCCACTCGGATTCATACTTTAATCATGATGTGCTCGGATGTTGGGATTGTTTTACTCGGAGTCACCCTTCACACTTCAATCAGAAAAGTTTCTCTCAGCTTCAATAATCCTTCGGGTGCAACCTTTCCCTCGGAATATCTTTCATTGTCAACCTTTCCCTCAGATTCATTCAGGACTGGGCCTTTACACTCCAATCAGAAGGGTTTCAATCAACATTTGACCCTCGGATGTGCTCACTCGGGTGTTGGGATTGAAATTTAAGAATCGGCCCAGAAAAGACTCATTCCAGGTCGGACAACAGTCCCTGAGACAGTCCACTCGGGATTCCTCCACTCGGAGACAGTCAGTCGGAGACATCCCAGTCGATATTTCACTCAGTAGCTTCTGACTCGGATATCTCACTCGGTAACATCCATTTTCACTCGGAAATATCCTTCTTCACTCGGAAATAGCCTTCTTCACTCGGAAATAACCATTCTTCACTCGGAAATCATCATTCTGAGCCATTTTACTCGGCAGATCATTCGGAAATGAAGCCCAGTCCTCTCAGAATCCTTTCTATTTGGGTCGGACTGAAAGAGGTGTTAACAGATGCCCCTCTTTACTTCTTTTTCACAAGAGAAACACGAAGCTTTCCGTGTTTTTGAAGTGAAAAGGAAGTAAAGATATGAACACCAATGTAGGGACCAAGTGGGACCTCTCGATAGGTATGGCGTCCAAGTTGTTGTAACCTTTTCCTCTTTTCCACATCTGTCTCTCTCTCTTTTTTTTCTTTTTTTTTTCTTTTTTTTTGAGTTTTTTTTTGTTTTGTTTTTTTTTGAGTTTTTTTTTGAGTTCTGAATGGACCGGGAAAAATTCTTTCAGTGAGAAGATCGGGATTGACCCCTGGTAGACTGGAAAATAAAGGGTGCCTACATAGGCGACTGAAAAGTAAAGGGTGCCTGAATAGGCGAACGGACAGTAAAGGTTGCCTGAATAGGCGAATGGAAGGTAAAGGGTGCCTGAATAGGCGAACGGAAGGTAAAGAGTGCCTGAATAGGTAAACGGAAGGTAAAGGGTGCATGAATAGGCAAACGAAAGATAAAGGGTGCCTGAACAGGCGAGTGGAAAGTAAAAGGGGTGCCTGAATAGGCGATGGAAAGTAAAGGGTGTCTGAATAGGCGAACGGAAAGTAAAGGGTGCCTGAATAGGCGAACGGAAGGTAAAGGGTGCCTGAATAGGCGAACGGAAGGTAAAGGGTGCCTGCATAGGCGAACGGAAGGTAAAGGGTGCCTGAATAGGCGAACGGAAAGTAAAGGGTGCCTGAATAGGTGAACGAAAAGTAAAGGGTGCCTGAATAGGCGAACGGAAAGTAAAGGGTGCCTGAATAGGCGAACGGGAAGTAAAGGGTGCCTGAATAGGCGAACGGAAGATAAAGCTTGCCTGAATAGGTGAGTGGAAAGTAAAGGGTGCCTGAATAGGCAAACGAAAAGTAAAGGGTGCCTGAATAGGCGAATGGAAAGTAAAAGGTGCCTGAATAGGCGAATGAAAAGTAAAGTGTGCCTGAATAGGCGAACGGAAAGTAAAGTGTGCCTGAATAGGCGAATGGAAAGTAAAGTGTGCCTGAATAGGCGAATGGAAAGTAAAGGGTGCCTGAATAGGTGACTGGAAAGTAAAGGGCACCTGAATAGGCGAATGGAAAGTAAAGGGTGCCTGAATAGGCGAATGGAAAGTAAAAGGTGCCTGAATAGGCGAATGGAAAGTGAAAGGGTGCCTGAATAGGCGACTGGGAAGTAAAGGGTGCCTGAATAGGCGAACGGAAGGTAAAGGGTGCCTGAATAGGCAAACGAAAGTAAAGGGTGCCTGAATAGGGGAACGGAAGATAAAGGGTGCCTAAATAGGCGAGTGGAAAGTAAAGGGTGCCTGAATAGGCGAACGAAAAGTAAAGGGTGCCTGAATAGGCGAATGAAAAGTAAAAGGTGCCTGAATAGGCGAATGAAAAGTAAAGTGTGCCTGAATAGGCAAATGGAAAGTAAAGTGTGCTTGAATAGGCGAATGGAAAGTAAAGTGTGCCTGAATAGGCGAATGGAAAGTAAAGGGTGCCTGAATAGGCGACTGGAAAGTAAAGGGCGCCTGAATAAGCGAATGGAATGTAAAGGGTCCCTGAATAGGCGAATGGAAAGTAAAAGGTGCCTGAATAGGTGAATGGAAAGTGAAAGGGTGCCTGAATAGGCGACTGGAAAGTAAAGGGTGCCTGAATAGGCGAACGGAAGGTAAAGGGTGCCTGAATAGGCAAACAAAAGTAAAGGGTGCCTGAATAGGCGAACAAAAAGTAAAGGGTGCCATTTTTGGCAATCGGGGAAAAAAAAACCTGAAAGGTGCCAGCTTTGGCGATTGGTTCCACTGGGGAAGAATTTGGGAAGTACCAGTTTTGGCAATTATGGTTCCACTGGGGAAGAATTTGGGAAGTGAAGATCGAAAGGATTTTGTGGAACTACCCGTTGATTGAAAAAGGAGACCCTTGGGGTGATGTCCCCAGTTGAGGAGGTTGATGGATTACCCCCTGACTGAAAGAGAAATGAACCTGGGGTGATGCCCCAGTTTGACACGATTGAAGGTTGTTAGGGAAAATGCCTCTTGATTTGAAAGAGAATGAACCTGGGGTGATGCCCCAGTTTGAGACGGTCTGAAGGAGCTTTGGGGAACTGCCCCTTGACTGGAACAGAAGAAATCTGGGGTGATGCCCCAGTTTAAGATGGTCTGAAGGAGCCTTGGGGAGATGCCCCTTGGCGAAAAGAGAATGGACCAGGGGTGATGCCCCGGTTTGACATGATTTGAAGGTAGTTGGGGAACTACCCCTTAAATGAACAAAAAAAATCTGGGGAGATGCCCCAGTTTGAGCTGTTTAGGAAATGTGTTTCGGATTGATGGTTCGGGGTACTGCCTCTTTGGGTGAAAGAGAATGAACCTGGGGTGATGCCCCAGTTTGAACTATCTGCCTCGAAACCTTAGGGAACTGTCCCTTGAGCGAGAAGAAATGATCCTGGGGTGATGTCCCAGTTTGATTTGTTTGGGAAGTGTAGTTCCACTGGAGAAGGATTGATGGCTCGAGGCATTGGCTCTTGATCGGTAAGGGAAAATCTGGGGTCCACCTGGTATGTGTGGATTCACTGAGAGAAGTATGTTGGGGCCCCTTGGGGAGAGTTCTTCTAAGCCTGATTAGAAAAGTGTTCTTATCAGGGGGAGAAGATGATCTGAATTGTAGGCTTACTGGGGAGAGTTTGGTGACTCTGCTGGGGGAGAGAATTTTGCTGGAAACTATCCTTGGGCTTGGGAAGGGAATACGCTTGACTGTTGGAACGTGTCAGGTAGATTCCTTGGAAGGGAATTTAAAAAATGTCAGCTTTGGCAATTAAGGAGAAGACTTCAAGAAGTGCCAACTTTGGCGATTTAGGGAAGGAGTTATGAGAAGTGCAAGCTTGGGCGATTTGAGGAAGGAATTCTGAGAAGTGCCAGCTTTGGCGATTTGAGGAAAAAGTTCTGAGAAGTGCCAGCTTTGACGATTAAGGAGAAGACTTTGAGAATTTCCAACTTTGGCAATTTGAGGAAAAGATTTTGAGCGGTGCCAACTTTGGCGATTTGGAGGAAGACTTTGAGAATTACCAACTTTGGCGATTAAGGAGAAGACTTTGAGAATTGCCAACTTTGGCGATTAAGGAGAAGGCTTTGAGAATTGCCAACTTTGGCGATGGAGGAAAGAATTTTGAGGAGTGCCAACTTTGGTGGTTCGAGGAAGGAACTTGAAGGGCTTGATTGAGGTGTCAACACTTGACATGACTGTCTGTTGTAATAACCTGCAGAAAAAGGTTAGTAGTGCAAAGTAAAATTCAAAAACTGGGTAGGTCCTGTGAAACCGCGACCCTTAGGATAACTCATGGACAGAGGAGAATGAAAGATGGCGATCATAGCTTTGAAGCGTGTGCCTTGGCTGAGTCCTTGTGTTGATTGTTTAAGACGAGGTCGAGTAGTGGGAGCGTCTTGTTCCTCACGACTTTAAATGTTCACCATTCTTTCATTTTATTTTTATAAAAATACAATGTTTTATTAAATCAATGCAATTCATAACAAGTAACAAAAAAAGGATGAATTTTATTCATGTATGTCAAACAGAATACAGAGAATGGACAATGGGATGAAATAAAGTTACATAGAACAGGTCAAGGCCGGGAGAAACAGGGAAGGTTCAAGGATCCTCCAGTGAATTCCTGAGACTAGTGAGAACCTTAATCCCACGTCACGACCTCAAGTACATTGTTCAACTCTGCCTTTGAGAGGGTAGTTTGACCATGGTCCACATGCCTCAGTTTGCACGTTTTGCATTGGGAACTTTAGTTACTCTGCCGAGATGTTGACCCTAATTTTTACCTGAGCCGCCTTTTCAGGTTTTCAACTCACCGGGTCGCTCTAACTTTTGCCTAGGCCGCCCTTTCAGGTTTTCAGCCTAGCGAGCTTTTCTCTTTCTTTATAATGTGTTCTTGTTTATTTTGGGCTGCATCCTTTACAGTAAAAAGTTGAAACTGATCACACTCCAGTTGAGTCTGCCTATCCTTTTCTAAATTTAGTTTGATCCTTTGGGAAACTGATGTTACTTCAAATAGGAGACTCTACTCCTATGCCATGTATCCAAGGAAATATTGGTGAGTCTTTTGGCATCGATGAGAGGGAATTACTTTGAATCATCATTTTGGCCTTTATTTTTTTTCTCTTTTTTTTGTTTTCTGGATTTTTTTTCTTTTTCATTTTTGATTTTTTTTTGTTTTGTTTCATTTTTTTTGATCCCCTTGATGATGCAATGACTCAATCTGATAGACTATTTCCTTGGTTACATGAGCATGAGGAATAGCGTACCTTTTAAGGTTGAGGTGTTGATGATGACAAGAATGCAAGTTCTTGGTCTAGTGACATTCATCCTCCCCATACAGAAAATGACAGCTTGCTCGATGATCTAGACATAACCAGCCTACCCCATTTGGCACATGTATTTGGACTCCAACCTTGATTCTATTTTTTTATTTTCTCATTTTTTCTTCTTTTTTTTTTGTATTTGTTTTTTTGTTTTTGTTTTTTTTTAATTTTTAATTTTTGGCAAAGTCTCCCTTGGTTGTATCTACATTTAAGGCATCAGCAATTCGCCCTTATCTATGTTGGTGACTGTTGAAGTTTCTTTAAGCGACTGGCCTGCCTCCGTTTAATTCGGGATTTGGCCATATTGTCATTCACATAGATTCCTGCCACGTCTTGAAACAAAATACTAATGCCTTCTGATAGATTGCCTCTGTGATTCCTTCAGTTGTTCTTGACTTAGGGGTATTCTTTAACCTCTTGTTCTAATAATCTTGTTAACTTGTGCGGTGGCTCACAGGTTTCCCTACCTTCTTCGTCGGCATAGTCGACTGGGTGATCGAAATCGTGAAGCAGGATTGCGATTTCACTAGTCTCAAGAGAATCATTTTTAGAGCTGCAATTTTGTGTGTTATGGCAAAATAAAGAAGAGAAAGGAAAAGCAATTTAAGGAGAATGAGTCAAAAGTAAGGATAAAGGGATGAAAATTTTTTTTTTAAATTTCGATACGCATTTATTGATTAACTGGTAAAACAAGTTTTTTTTTCGCCCTTATTACATGAAAAGTCCCAAAGCCTTAGGCATAGCAGAGGGATAAACAAGACTTTGAGGCAATGACAAATTACTTTGGTGGATCATTTAAGAATCGTAGGGAGTTCGACAGCCTCCCAGTTACTGAGTTCTTGGCCCGACGGACGAGCGATCACCAAATCAGTATTATTATCAGAACCATCTTCAATATCGGCCACCACGGCATTAACTTCTGAACCTCCATGATTGGGCAGGGGATTTGTGGTCACGTTAGGGCTTCCTTCCCGAAAATTAATCCAGTCGGCTTTGATCAAATCTCTCACTTTATATTTCAAAGCCATGCAATTTTCTGTGGAATACCCTGGTGCCCCAACATGGTAATCACAATGAGCGTTCGAGTCATACCCCCTTGGGTAAGGAGGTTGCAACGGCCTCATGGGGCATGGAGCTACCAGACCCTTCCTAATGAGGATTGGTAACACTAAACCTCCAAATAATGATCAAAGATCATCCATGGCCCACCTTCAATGGCCAACATCCATTATGTCGAAGAAAGATGACAGCATCCATACCTTTGATAATCCTAAGGAGAGTCACCACCAAAGCATCTTCCTAATGGACAAAATGATCCTTAAAAAAACGTATCATCCAACGTAACCATGGGTAAGAACTAATTTGACTTTGTGAACACCTATTTTTGTCCGAAAAAAATTTTAAAAAATATTATTAAAAAATTGTATAGTGACCGTTGCATAGTGGCCGTTGCATAGTAACTTTCTCCATTTCTATAAATACTCAATCTCTCTTCATTTCCTACCACACCTCTCTTTTCATCAACCTTCTTCCATAATTTTCTCAAGCAATGGCCAATGGATGCCGAAGCCAAGAGGAAAGAATAAGGGAGAGAAACCGATGTTTGGTGACTACCTTCTTGCTCCTTGTAGCATGGGTAGTAATTTATCTTTGTTGGATATTTTATATTATGGCCACATGTGTAATAGATAATTTATGTTTCCATAAGAGTAAGTGATTACTCATTTGTATTCAAAATTTTAAAAAAATTTAAAATTTAAAAATAAATAAATAAAAGGGCCTAAAAAATCAGAAAAAATGAAAATGGACCCAAAAAAGCCCAAAAAACTGAAGTGGGCCAAAAAAACAAAAAAATGAAAATAAAAAAAAAAGAAAAAGAAAGTTTCGGTGGTTTTAATGGTAGGACCAAGTTTGGTTGGATAATTGAAGAAAATTGGGGAAATTGACATCAAATTTGGACAATTTAGAAAAGTAAGAAAGTGATGTCATTTTATGAGGAATCCAAGGCCAATTTTCTTCTATAAATAGAGGGTGATGCTAAGGTATTTGGGGGAGAAGAAAAAAAATAGGTGAAAGAGTGTTAAAGTTTTGTGAAATTTTTTAGAAGTTCTTGTTTTCTAAAATTATGTTATGGAATTGTTGCTAGTAAAAGAAGTGAGTCACTCTAGTATATCTTAGTATGTGAGCCAAAATACTATCTAAGTGTTGTAACCGGTGTCCAAACACCCTTGAACCGAGTCCAAACGAAGCCAAAAGCAAAGGAAATCTACACGAAATTAATTTTCTGACTTCCGTTCCGGTTCCTCTTTAATCGTTTTTGTACTAAGGTATTTTTTATTAATACAAGAATATTTATTTATCTTTATTTATTTGTCTTTATTTGATTGTTATTTATTTTTCTGCACTTTTATTTTTCTTTATTTATATTCCTACACTTTATTTTCTCACACTTAATTTTTCTGTAGTTATTTATCTGTTTATTTATTTTTCTATATTTTATCTTTATTTATTTATTTATTTTTCTATATATTTTTATGTCTATTCCCTTTTTTACCTTTTCATTTATTTATTTGTGTTTTTATGAACCATATATTTCCCAATAAAATCAATGGATTGTTTTTTTATTGTCTCGACCGGGATCGCGGCGGCGCGGCCGACCCTCAAAACGATCTTTCTGTTTGGTTCGAAAAGAAAAACAGGGAGTCGCCACCAATATTTTTTAGGATAAAATATCGGGAAAACCTTTCGTTAAAGCACTGGTTATAAAAATGAAATTCCATGTTCGGGAGTCTAATTACAGGTGAGGAAGGTATTAGCACCTCACAACTGTCCGTTATAAAAACGGTTATCTCAATATGATAGCGCGCATTATAATTAACCCAATAATTATTTTAACTTCCTCATGAAAAGAAATTATACGAGATGACAAAACATACAAAAATAAACAAAAATAAACACGGAATATTTACATGAGATTTACGGGACGTCTCGTCTAAGTTAAACTCGCTCCTCTTCCTTTTTTTTAAATAGAAAAATGAAAATTACAATAATAATGAGAATAATAATAATCATTACAACTTTTATGCTAGTCCAAATAAAATGTAAGAAGCACTCATTTTTTTTTGTTATATATTTATTACAAACCTAGGAAGGGGTAAAAAAGAAGAGAAAAGAAAATAACAGCAATTTATTTAAGTGGGGAAATGGAATACCGAGTGAAAAAAATGGAATTCCGAGTGAAAAGGTGAAAAACCGAGTAAAAATGGAAAAACCGAGTGAAAAAGTGGAATGCCGAGTGAGAAAGTGGAATACCGAGTGAAAAGATGAATACCGAGTGAAAAAGTGGGCTGACCGAGGGAGAAAAACAGTGGGGGGTTGACAAGAGTTTGAAGGTGTTTAGAGGGAGAGAAAGGGCTGTGTTGTATGGTAGGAGGAGGACGGTGTTGGGAGAGGGGTGAGTGAAGACGGTGTGGGGAGAGGAGGTCAGACAGTGAGAGGAAGAGGAAGGTGTTGGTCTTTTGAGGGGGCTGTCAGGTGGGAAAAGAGAGAGGTACGGTTGCAAGGAGAGGGAAGAAGGACGGACAGTGAGAGGAGAGAGGGACAGCGTTTGGGAGGAGTGAGTGAGGACGGTTGTGAGGGACAGTGAAGGGAGGAAGAGAGGGGACTGCACGATGTTGGGGTTCTCTCAATGAAGGCTCTTCTCCCCTCTCTTCTTCAAGGCTTCAGGATCCTCTCTATTTATAGAGGTCCTGGACAGTTTCAATCAGTGGCAAGTGGTTTTTTTTATTATTTTTCCTTGCCAGCCGCCCCACTTGACCAGCCTGGATGGAGTTGGATACAGCCTGTACCTAGACAGCTATAGGGGACGGCAGCTACTCTTTGTCACTTTGTCAGCCGCCCCCCACAAGTCAAAGATCCACTTGGATAGTGGAAATCCAAGTCAGCAAGGGTACTCGGTGGGAATATGGGTCAGATTTCACCTCCTCTCCACAATCCGAGTGGAAAAGGTGAATTTTGTGCACAAGACTGAGTGGAAAAGGAGCTGTTTATACAAAAATCGAGTGACGAATGACTCGGAACCGACTGAAATGGTTGAATAATGACTCGAAATTTGGTGAAAATGACTCGAAATTGGCTAAAAATGGCTCGGAAATTAAGTGAAAGGACTCACTCGGTACTGACTGAAAGAGTAACTCACTCGGTGCTGACTGAAAATACTTCACTCGGTTCTGACTGAAGAGGCATCACTCGGTGCTGACTGGAGATACTTCACTCAGTTCTGACTGAAGAGGCATCACACGGTCTGACTGGAGACACTTCACTCGGTTCTAACTGAAAATACTTTACTCGGTTCTAACTGAAGAGGCATCACTTGGTGCTGACTGGAGATACTTCACTCGGTTCTGATTGAAGAGGCATCACTCGGTGCTGACTGGAGATACTTCACTCGATTCTGACTGAAGAAGCAACACTCGGTGCTGACTGAAAAGGCTGCACTCGGCAATCATCAATTGGAGGGGCTTTACTCGGCAGCACTCGGTCTCTCTGCGGGCATCATTCTTCACTCAGAATCATTCCATATGTGCATCAATCCACTTGGATATCTGGGAGTCGTCCTTATTTTTACTCGGTTACCGACAGGTCAGAACCACTCTTTCTTTGACTTCACATTGACAGTCGTGAAGTAAGTTTCACTCGGAAGCTCATCACTCGGATTGAATCACATTGATTCACTCAGAATGTTGTCAACCGGTTTAAAAAATAGCTTCGACCCACTCGGATTCATACTTCAATCATGATGTGCTCAGATGTTGGGATTGTTTTACTCAGAGTCACCCTTCACACTTCAATCAGAAAAGTTTCTCTCAGCTTCAACAATCCTTCGGGTGCAACCTTTCCCTCGGAATATCTTCCATTGTCAACCTTTCCCTCGGATTCATTCAGGACTCGGCCTTTACACTCCAATCAGAAGGGTTTCAATCAACATTTGACCCTCGGATGTGCTTACTCGGGTGTTGGGATTGAAATTTGAGAATCGGCCTAGAAGAGACTCATTCCAGGTCGGACAACAGTCCCTGAGACAGTCCACTCGGGATTCCTCCACTCGAAGACAGTCAGTCGAAGACATCCCAGTCGGTATTTCACTCAGTAGCTTCTGACTCGGATATCTCACTTGGTAACATCCATTTTTACTCGGAAATATCCTTCTTCACTTGGAAATAGCCTTCTTCACTCGGAAATAACCATTTTTCACTCGGAAATCATCATTCTGAGCCATTTTACTCGGCAGATCATTCGGAAATGAAGCCCAGTCCTCTTAGAATCCTTTCTATTTGGGTCGGACCGAAAGAGGTGTTCACATTTATTTACTAGAAAATAATGGAGACGAGACGTCTCATTGCATTTTTTATTTATTTTACTGTCTTTTAATCACTTGTTTGTTTATATTTTTTCTTTGAACTAAGAATGATGAAATTTAGGTGATGTGTTTTATTATTTAATTTTATTTTATATTTTTCAAAAATGTCCTCGTTATTATGTATATTGTCTATAAATAGCATTTATCATTATTATTTTTTTATGAAGGGTGAAATATTTAATAATTATTGTTCTTTTTTTGAAAAATTATACATGATCAATTTGGGTAACCGTTTTAGGATGGACAGTGTGGGGTGTTAATACCTTCCCCTCAATAATTTGACTCCCGGACTAAACAGAATCTCATTTAAAAAATAGTGCTATTTAAAGGTTTTTCTGATATTTTCCTTGATAAATATTTCTGGGGACTCTCTGAACCCTTTATTTTTTTTAGGACCCCGGTCTCAACAGATGGCGACTCCGCTAGGGAAATTTTAGAGAGTCAAGCCTGTTAAATTGATCTTGTGTATTTTATTGATTTTTATTTATTTCATCATTCATATTTATTTATTATGTTATTCTCGTCGTTCATCTAATATTCTATTTATTTTAGATTTTATATATTGTTTTTTTTACTTCTTTATTGCTTTAATTTAGAACCATAGGGTAGAAGACATGTGATATTTATTTTGTCTTATGTTTGTTCATTGTAAAGAATGGGTAAAAATTCATGTATGAATGCCCCCACACACTTTACATTCACCATAATCCACATACTATTAGAAGAGACCCTATTCCCGGGCCTCGCAAAAGACATAGGTTAGGAGAGATTATTAGCGGTGTCATTTAGGACGATACGTCCTACCATGATTCGCGTGAAAATCTCAGCCGGGGTGTTATCTTAGTTATGACGTTCTCACTAAGTAGGATTCCCTACTTTTTGCATAAGACTCATAGCTAAATATCAGAGCCCCGATAGCCTCTTAAAACCAATTAGAACAATCACCTTTTGAGGAAACATGATTAAAGAGCCTTAGAGCCAATTAGGTGGTTACTTTGTCTAAGACACAATCGGGCAAACATTCCTTTTATCTTCTATTCATTCGCACAAAGTTTTCCTTTTTAAAAAAAATCATCAAAAAATGTACATTTTCTAGACTTAAGTCATGATAAATATTATCACACTGTTATGTGAGGATGATATTTATCAAACCTTTTTCTTTGTTAATCTGATTCATTTATTTCTTTTGTTAAAGGTGAAATTTAATTATTGGTAAGTATCATAAAAAATGGAATTTAACATGAGATCAAGTGACCAGGAAGTGAAGGCAACTAGTTTGAAAATTTTGTTACACCTCAAAATCAAGAAATCAAATACTAGAAATCTGTTATCCTTGGGCAAATGGATGGATATTACTTAGAAAGTGACCTTTGCAAGAAAGTATAGAAAGATCCTGAAATACTTGGAAGTTGAAGTGCAAGAGGGGGCCCTTACTGCTCTAGCCCAGTATTATGATTCCCCTCTCCGTTGTTTTACATTCAAGGACTTCCAATTAGCTCCTACTCTGGAGGAATTTGAGCAGATATTTGGCTTGCCATTGGAAGATTTGAAACCTTATCGATGGACCGAACATCATGCTTCTATTTTTAGTGTAGCTCGTGTTCTCAAGATAAATCCTGAAATTCTTGAAAAGGCTCAATTAAACAGGAATCAGATTTCAAGCTTCGCGCTAACCTTCTTTGAGCAGCAACTCCTTAGTCAGGCAGAGAAAGGGGAATGGGACGTCTTTATTGACACTTTGGCATTAGCCATTTATGGTGTGATCCTTTTCCCCAATCTTGATAATTACATTGATTTCAAGGCAATTGATATTTTCCTGGCTCGGAAGCTTAGAGAAGAAAGTTCCATTACCGCTGTCTTAGCTGACATCTATTGTACAATAGATTCTTATCACAACCGGAATAGGAAAAGATCATCTGTTGTCTACCTGCGTTGTATCTGTGGCTTACTTTTTATGTATTCAATCAAGTTGGCAAGATCGAATGTCCTCTCTCTGATTTGAAGCTCGTTCGGCTAACTAAGAAGACTAATAGGGAATGGGCAGGACATCTAGCAGGTTTGTCTATAAACATGATTCGGTGGTATCCTCAATCGATGAATGTGGATTCCATTATTTACTGCTGCGGGAAATTTCCCAATGTACCTCTCATAGGACTCAAGGATGCATCAACTACAATCCTGTCATTGCAAAAAGATAGCTTACTTATCCTATGCTTCAACCTCTGGAAGAAAAAATGGTAACACCTTTCCTTCATTACTATATAAAGGGGAATAGTGCTCCTGTTATCCGAACTGTCATTTGAGGCTTGGGCCAAGGTTCATAGGAAGGGAAAAGAATTGGGTGTCTGAAGTTATACTGCAAAGGAAAGTTACCACCAATGGATTTCAAACAGGGTAGCTATTATCAAGTTACCCTTCAAAGATCATAATGCTCATGTAAAAAATACACTTCCTATTGAAAGAGAAGATATTAAAAACTTGAAAAGTAAACTAGCTAAAATGACGAAGAAAAATCAAGCATTAGAGAATGAATTAATCAAGATTCAATAAGACAATGCTTCCCTTAAAAGAAAAAGATGTGAATTAGAAACTGCCTTTGAAGATGTCAGTAAGAAGCAGCGACTTGAAAGAGAACATACGAGGCAATTGGATCAATGCCTCTAAACAGCGAACAGCCAATTGAAAACCAAAGAGAAGCAAAAGGATGATATATTGGCTGACAAAGGGTGGTTATGAGAAATTTTAGCCAAGACAAAAGAAGAAGCTCAAGTTCAGAAGAACCTTATGCAAGCACAAATTGATGAACTGGAACAACAAGTCAAAGATGTCGTCAATGCTTATGAGCGTGAGATAAATGAGGAAAAATGGCAAGCCACGGAAGATAAAGATAGATACGAAGAGATTGCACGTTTAATGACACTAGAGAGGGTTGAGATGGAAAGTCTTGTCTATTCATGGAGAAACTGTTTTTCTAACTTAGCCGGTCTTGCTAATAGAACACTTGGAGATATTCCTCACCTGTTGAAGAAGGCTGAAGCATTGATGAATCCACTTTCCACACCAAAAGAAATTGTAACATTCATTCAATACTGCAAGGGGCGATTGGATGAAATAAAGGTCTTGATTGCTAGAGCGAGAGAAAATTGATTTTGATTTGTTGTAACAAATAATGTATTAGAACCTGTTGAACAATGAATAAATCTCATGTTGAATTTCCATTTTTTTCCTAACTTAGTACTTTAGAAAAAGACATTCTAAAAGAAAGGTTTATCTTTGCTTACCGATGTTTAAAATTCATCACGTATTTACTTTACGTCTCTTTATGTTATTTAACATTATTTATTTTTGTACTAAGGGGGTTTTTTTGTACTTACTAAAATCATGGGGAGAAAGGGCCCAAAGCATCCTTATCAAACCCGACTGCAAACAAGACTCATGGTAGAGCTGAAAAGCTCGGTTGAAGAGATGAGGAATGAGCTTGGCCAGATCAAGGAAGAGATGGTGAAAATACTTAAGCTCCTTGAAAAAAGAGGTACAGAAGGGGGGTCCTCTACAGGAAATGGGGATCAAACATCCGTTCCTCAGGTTCAAGCTCAAGAAGGAAGCCTCATACCTTTGACTATACTCCTAAGTGATCCTGCTCCAGTCACTGAAACTCTATTCATCTCACACCAACCTTATGGTATGCCATTGCCACCTTTTGTTTCCCAAGACGAGAATGTTCAGCAAGCATATGCCTGGCCTCCATATGGTCTACCTCAAGGATATTACACCATGCATCCTAATCCTAATCAAGAAAATCCTTCTGCTGCTCAACAAATTCCCAATCCCCCGATATCTAACCCTCTAAATTTCACCCAATCAACAGTTATTCCGCAAAACACTCAGGATCCACCTAATGTCACCATGCCTAATACAATTCCACCATAAAACTATCAGATTCCAAGTGATGCCATACAACCAAACCCACAAAAAACCCCATACTATTTCCCTTATGGTCGTCCAATACCACAGGCAGGTGTTTCACAAAACTTGTTACACAAAGCTCATGTCCCTCCACCAAATCCTGATCAGTCAGCGGCGTCTTTGTCAAAAGGGCAAATGGAAATATTTGAAGAAAGGTTGCGTGCAGTAGAGGGAGGAAGTGGTTTAGGCATAACAAATGTTTCTGAATTATGCCTAGTCCCAGATATGGTAATTCCTCCTAAATTCAAATTGCCAGAATTTGATAAATACAAAGGAACTACTTGTCCTCGTAACCATTTAACCATGTATTGCCGAAAGATGGTTGCATATGCTTATGATGAAAAGTTGTTGATCTATTTTTTTCAAGATAGCCTTGCTGGGGTAGCGTTGAGTTGGTACACTCATCTTGAACAAACTCGTATTCGTTGTTGGAAGGATCTAGTCGATGCCTTCCTAAAGCAGTACAAATACAACATGGACATGGCACCATACCGGCTGCAACTTCAGAACATGGCCAAGAGGAATACTGAGTCCTTTAAAGAATATGCTCAATGATGGAGGGAAATGGCTGCACAAGTTGAACCACCTCTGATAGAGAAAGAGATAGTGGCAATGTTCATTGACACTCTTCAAGCACCTTTCTATGAAAGAATGCTTGGGAGTGTATAATCAAGCTTTTCTGATATAGTGGTAATAGGAGAAAGAATTGAAAGTGGTTTGAGGACAGGAAAAGTTATCCAAAGTTCATCGTCAATAAGAAGACCTATGACAGGGGCGGGAAGAAGAAAGGGTGAAGAAGCAAATGTTGTAATGGGCAATCAAGGTCAACATAATCAAAAAATATTCCATCCTTCCCTTTACCCTTTCCAGCCTCATTATCCACAATATGGGCCTTACTCTTATATAGTTGCTGCTTCTGGAAATCCATTTCCCCATCCTCAATCATACAGACCCCCACCTATCCATAATTTCAGGAATACACCACCACCTCCTACCCAACAATGGACGTAAAATCCCAACCTAAATCCTTCACCAAAAAAGCCAAACAATGACCGTCCTTCTATCGAATTTGATCCAATTCCCATGACATATACTGAACTTTTGCCTCAACTTCTCAAAAGTTCTCTTGCTGTACGATGTCCCCTAAAACCTGTAGGGCCACCATATCCTAAGGGGTATAATCCCAATGTAAAATGTGATTATCATGCTGGGGCACCGAGGCATTCTACAGAAAATTGCATTCCCTTAAAGTTTAAGGTACATGATTTGATAAATGCCAAGTGGTTGAATTTTGAAGAAGGCACCCCAAATATGACTAGCAATCCTTTTCCTAATCATGGAAATGTTGGGGTAAATGCAATAACACATGATTTGGGAAGTGATCGTGTTAGGAATGTTTCAAATATCAAAACTCCTCTCCCATGGATCTATAAGGAACTTTTAAAGAAAGGATTAATATCTGAAACTCAGAGTTCTAATAAGGATGTTCATAATCAGATGCCTGTTGATGTAAAGTTTATTAAAGTTCTTCAAAAATTACTTGACACACATCTAGTACAAGTTTATCATCGCCCTTACGATGATGTCAACATGATCCATGGACAGCATGGTACAGGTTCAGTAAGCCTAATCACCCCCGTTCCTTTGGTGGTTTATTACACCAAGGAACCTCTGACCGAACCAGTCGTAAATCACCAGTCAATGACAGTTTGGGTACCTGCTCTCTTTGCTTTCAAAGATACTCATGCGATACCGTGGAAATACAAAGCGGAGGTGATCACTCATCCCCCGACTAGTGACCCATCTTCTTCGGTTACGAATATTTCTAGGGTAAGTGGAATAACTAGGAACGGTCAGATTTTTACTCCAAAAGAATTAAGGAAAGAACCTGAATTAACAACAGGGAGGAACAACCTAGGAAAGAACAAAGAACAAGACCTTTCCCAAGAGGTAACAGACAAAGAAGCTTATGAATTTTTGAAGTTCATCAAGCAAAGCAACTACCAGATAGTTGACCAACTAAATTGTACTCCTACTAAGATATCTCTTCTGTCCCTGCTGCTTGATTCAGAGCCACATTGTGAAATGTTAATGAAAGTCTTAAGCAAGGCTCATGTGACTCAAGATATTTCTCCTGAGAAAATTTAGGGGAATAGTCAATCATATTGCAGCTAATGATTATTTAAATTTCACAGATAAAGAAATACCCCCTGAGGGAAGAGGTCACAATAAAGCTCTGCACATCTCTGTCAAATGCTGAGATTATATCTTGGCAAAAGTGCTCATCGATAATGGCTCTTCCCTAAACATAATGCCCAAGTCAACTCTCACACAGCTTCCTTTTGACGGAATACATATGAAACCTAGTACCATGGTGGTGAGGGCTTTTGATGGTACAAGAAGGGAGGTCATAGGCGACATCGAGATTCCTATTTAGGTTGGACCATGCACGTTTAATGTCTTATTTCAAGTAATGGACATCATTCCTGTATACAGTTATCTATTGGGTAGACCTTTGATCCACAATGCTGGGGTTGTTCCATTTACTCTTCACCAAAAACTGAAATTCATTATGAATAATAAGTTCGTTATAGTCTCTGGTGAAGAGGATTTCCTAATCAGTAAGCCCATGTCCACTCCCTATATAGAGGCTGCTGAATAAAGTTTGGAAACTTTTTTCCAATCTTTAGAAATTGCCCATACCATCTATGTAGGTGAAAAGGTGACAACAGCTCAGTTACCTAAGGCATCCCTAATGATGGAAAAAATGATGATGAAGGCTGGATATGAGCTAAGAAAGGGACTTGGAAAGAAATTGGGTGAAAGAATAGAGCCTGTGTACCTTAAAGAAAATAAGGATGGATTTGGGTTAGGATACTAACTATCTCCAGCAAAGAGAAGGAAGGTCGCTGAAGAAAAGAAGGAAAAACGGATGGCTCGTTTGGAAAATCGAGAACCCCGAACTGCAGGATCCCCCATTTGTGACCTCTACAGAAGTTTCAAAAGTACGGGCTTGACATCTCCTGATCAAGTTGCAGTAGTCAGCAATGATTTTCCTGGAAAAGAAAGTCAAGTTCACCCTTGTTTGTCAGACACCATTCTATGTAATTGGGAGACCATTGAGTTTCCCGAGATCAGTTACATGTAATTTATTATTCTGTGATCTTTGATCCTTTAGCTATGTTTGAAGCCTTATGGCCTTTCTTTTCAATAAAAAGTTTCTTTATCAATTATAATGATCCAAGTAAATGCACACTAAGGATTCTTGTCTATTTTCTTATAAATAACCTAATAACCATTTTCTTATTCCCTTTTACATTAAATAAATTGTAGATCCGAAACTGACCCCCCAACAAATGAAAAAAATTACATTTTCACATCATGATTTTGAATATTTAAATGGAGAGGATGAAGAAGATAATGAACCATCACCTGAATTATTAAGATTGCTAGATCAGGAAGATAAAGAAATTTCTCCCTATCTAGAAATCGTTGAAGTCATAAATTTAGGGAGTGAAGAAAATAAAAAGGAACTCAAGATCGGTACTTCTCTAAGCATCGAGCAAAGGAAGATTCTGATAGATATGTTAATTGAGTTTAATGATGTGTTTGCTTGGTCATACCAAGACATGCCGGGATTGGATGCTAGTATTATTGAGCATAAGTTACTATTAAAACCAGAATGCCCTCCTGTAAAACAAGCTGAGAAGGATGTAACCTGAGATGCTTTTAAAAATCAAAGAAGAGGTCACAAAACAGTTTGATGCAGGTTTCCTGCTATTGCAAAATATCCTTAATGGATAGCCAACATTGTCCCAGTTCCTAAGAAAGATGGGAAAGTACAAATGTGTGTAGACTATCGAGATCTGAATAGGGCTAGCCCCAAAGATGATTTCCCACTACCACATATTGACATTTTGGTTGACAACACAACTCAGTACTCCATCTTCTCATTCATGGATGGATTTTCTAGATATAATCAGATTAAGATGGCACCCGAGGACTTGGAGAAAACAACATTTATCACTTTATGGGGAACCTTTTGTTATAAAGTGATGTCCTTTAGTCTGAAGAATGCTGGGGCAACATATCAAAGAGCTATGGTAACCTTGTTTCATGATATGATGCATAAGGAGATAGAGGTTTATGTGGATGACATAATTTCTAAATCTAAAATAGTAGAAGGCCACATCAATGACTTAAGAAAGCTTTTTGAACGTCTTAGAAAGTTCAAACTCAGATTGAATCCGGCCAAATGCGTTTTTGGTGCTAGATCTGGAAAGTTACTCGGGTTCATAGTCAATGAAAGAGGGATTGAAGTAGACCTTGATAAAGTAAAGCCAATCATGGAAATGCCTGCTCCTAGCATTGAAAAAGAAATACGAGGATTCCTTGGAAGATTGAATTACATAGCTCGTTTCATTTCTCAACTAACAGCTGTATGTAATCCAATCATTAAGTTGCTTTGTAAAAATCAACCATCACAATGGAATGATAACTGCCAAGCCTTTGATAAAATAAAGCAATACTTACAATCCCCACCGATCTTGGTTCCTCCAACTCCGGGAAGACCACTCCTGTTGTATTTGACAGTGATAGATGAATCTATGGGTTTTATGCTGGGGCAACATGATGAAAAGAGCATGTTATTTACTATTTGAGCAAAAAGTTCACCGAGTGTAAAGCACGATATTCCACTGTAGAACGAACTTGTTGTGCATTAGCATGGGCCGCTCGTCGCCTAAGGCAATACATGTTATCTTATACTACTTGGTTGATATCTAAGGTGGATCCAATTAAGTACATCTTTGAAAAACTAGCTCTGACAGGAAGAATAACTCATTGGCAGGTTTTTTTGACTGAGTATGATATCATTTATGTCACCCAGAATGTGACATCCTAGGTCATTTTACATTTATTTTTATTCAATTAACTAATTTTTTTACAATAAATTTTTCACGTTTAAAAGTAATTAATCAAGTCCTGTTTCAAAATGATATTTGTTTTCCAATACACGTATTTAAAGTAATAAATAGTAACAATTTAATTAATTAAATGAAATAAGAAAAAAAAAGAATTTAGTTAAAATAAGCAAGAAGGGAAATATGAAACCAAAGTCCACTCGCTTGAGCGAAGCCGAATTCGCTTGAGCGAGATCAGGAGTCTTCGCCTGAGCGAAGCCAGATCGCTTGAGCGAGAGGCACATGTCCTTCCTAAGCGAAACAGCGAAACGCTTGAGCGAGGGTATTTATACGCATCAGGTTCTTATTTCGCTTGGGCGAGATCTTGCTCGCTCAAGCGAAATTTGTCCAGAAGCTCTACCATTGCCACTCGCTTAAGCTGCCTCGTTCCCGCTTGGGCGAGAATACTCCAGTACCTAAACTTTCCTCCTTCGCTTGAGCGAGTCACATTCGCCCAAGCAAAAAAGACACAGAACCAATTCCTTTGCCCTTCGCTCGAGCGAGGCTCTACCTGCTTGAGCGAAAATCCTCCAGTAACTATATTCTCCTACTACTTACCTATCTCGCTTGAGCTGAAGTTATACCCGCTTGAGCGAGACTTGGCCAGGGACCATATCACTGACACAAAGCCCTCTCGCTTGAGCGAGAATTCATCTCGCTTGAGCGAGTTATGCAGTACATGTGTAGAAACTTAAGATTTTCATACCAACCAGCAAATTTAAACACCCACATACATCATTTGGCCTAGTTTGCCCAATTACATACATTCCAATCGTGCAATGCACTTCACTTCTAGTTCCATTCCACTAAATGTACATCACTCATCAAACATTAGACAATTCACATATTGTATATCACCCATGACTCACAATTTTATGCAAAACCTGTCTATGTCAATGCATTAGACACACTACTATTGGCTCCATGCCAATATACATCAAATAACATTCAGATTTTACTCATTATCCATCACATTCATGACCATGGTGACAATATTCCAAATTAACTCAACACACATAGACAACATCTAGGCATAACATACATAAATCACAACACACATTACACGTATAGTTCATTTCATAATTTCTTTAGCTCCTTGGCATCAGTTCTCCGCTTGACGCATCTCTGGGGCTTCAACCTCTTCCCTATCACTGGTTACTAAATTAAAGAAAACAACAACAAGGGTGAGTGTTTGGTATTATAATTAATCCAGAATGGTACTTAAATGACAAGATACATATTTACTAGTTCTAATTTATACCATTAGTCTTACCTCTTGTCCTCAACTTCTACTTAGCAATCATGAATTCAATTTCAATTCTTTATCCCCAATTTGCCAATCACAATCAGCAATTATCACAAAACACATCCATATCATCACACAGTGTTAACAATGCATCGAATAACACAACTGACTCTCATATCAATTCGACGCCTAGTATCCAGATACTAAAAGGATCGGCCTTCAGCTGGGGGTCCTACTTGACACCCCGTGAACCCTGCTTGGTCCACCGAGTCCTACTTGACTCTCCACCTCCACCACTGGGTCCTACTTGACCTCTGGGTAGCTCAACTGGGCATAAATACCACGGGAGCCAGAAACGAGGGGCTATACATACCGTCGGCCGTCCCACACCACATAATCATACATGTATATATAACTCACATTTCTCATATCAAGCAACAAGTGGCCAGCAATACACATATGCTCATCAATTGGGTGACCTACTTGTCAAACCCTTCATCAAAATGCCACTATGCTCATCAACTCATCACAATTCAAATCACATTATCCTCATAATCATCATAAACCACACACAATTTACATTCATACCCATACAATTATCATTCCTTGTCTATTCTCATTATTTCCATATTTAATTCAATGACTCAATTCAATTATACTTATCTATTCTAATTGATTATAACCCGAACACCCCCTTACCTCAATTCCGAGCTTTGATGACTCGTTCTTGATGTGATTAGCGTTCTCTCGACACTATGTCCAACGTCCTACGTCCGAAATCAACACCCACTTCACCGTTCGATCCTCCGACGACTGCTTCATTACCTATGGAGGTCGAAACGCAACACCCGTCAACGTTAAACCATCCTCATTACTTTAAAAGCCATTTTCAAGCTTCTACGCACTAGAGGAGTAGGAAACGGAAGCTCACTCCTCCATGCACGACCATTCGGTTTAACGGAGAAAACGAAGGAGATGCGAAAGCTTAATTTAAAGGACTCATTGGACTCACCTCGAAGCCACGATCTCAAAAACGTAGTTATTTCAAAGTTCAGACGCGAAACGAGCCTCCCTTTGAGGCATGCAAACGTACGGCAATGAGGGAGAAGAAGGAGGAGGAAAAGCTGGCGTGAAGAAGATGAGGAAGAAGAAGAAAGATGTGATTATTTAAACTTCAAGGGCAAAATGGTCATTTCCCTTCTTTCTTTTATAATTTCTTTAAAAGTTTTAATTAAACTCTACCTTTTACCCCACTGGTAACTTCTAATTTTTACCTTCTTCTAATTACCTTCATTTAACCTTTTATAATTAATCGTTAAATAAATTTATTTATTTCCACAACATTTAATTATTTATAATTGTATTTTTTATTTATTTATTTTTTTATAATAATAATTCCCAAAATCTCAATAAATCCGGTTGGGCAATTATTAATATTTTCCACCAATTAAATTTTTTTTTTAAAATATTAGGGATGTTACACAGAAGGCTGTAAGAGGGAGTGCTTTGGCTGATCACTTGGCACACCATCCTTGAATGATTACCAACCTATGTCATTTGAATTCCCTGATGAGGACATCATGATGTTGTCAGAAGAGAAAAAGTTTTCAAAAGAGACCTGGATTTTGATGTTCAACGGGGCATCAAATGCATTAGGACATGGGATTGGAGTCATTCTAATCTCACCGAATGATAAATTTTTCCCATTCACTACTCGATTCTGCTTTGGTTGCACCAACAATATTGCAGAATATGAAGCTTGTGTTTTGGGAATTCAGGCGGCACTTGAAGTAAGGGTGAAATCTCTACAAGTATATGGATATTCTGCTTTAGTGATTCACCAGTTGAAAGAAGAATGGGATACTAAGGATAGTAAATTGGTTCCTTATCAAGCTCACATCATGGAACTAATCAAAGGGTTTGATGAAGTCTCTTTCTATCATATTCCTCAAGATGATAACTAGTTGGCTGATGCTTTAGCCACGTTGGCTTCTATGTTCAACATGAGTAGAGAATGTGATATGCCCCTTATTGAGGTAAAAAGACGTTCCAGGCCTACTTATTGTCATGTGGTTGAAGATGAACCAGATAGAAAGCCTTGGTTTTATGATATCAAGAGATACATTCAAAATCAAGAGTATCCGTTAAATGCTGCTAAAAATGATAAGAGAACTCTAAGCGTTTGGCTATGGGGTTCTTTTTGAATGGGGATGTACTGTATAAAAGAAATCATGATTTAATCCTCCTCAGATGTGTTGATGCCACAGAAGCTAATGAAATTATAAGGAGTGTTCATGAAGGATCTTTTGGAACTCACGCAAACGGGCACTCAATGGAAAGAAAAATATTAAGGGCTGGATATTACTAGATGACTATGGAAACTGACTGTTCCAACTATGTCAGGAAATGCCATAAATGTCAAACATATGCGGATAATATCCATGCACCCCCATCATCCCTCAATGTCCTAGCAGCCCCCTGGCCCTTTGCAATGTGGGGCATCGATGTTATTGGTCCCATTGAACCAAAAGCATCAAATGGGCATCGGTTTATTTTGGTCACCATTGATTACTTCACAAAATGGGTGGAAGCAGCCTCTTTGCCAATGTAACCAAAAATGTGGTAGTCAAGTTTGTCAAGAAAGAATTTATATGTAGGTATGGTTTGCCAAGTCAAATCATAACTGATAATGGTACAAACTTGAACAATAAAATGGTGAAGGAGCTCTGTGAAGATTTCAAAATCAAGCACCTTAATTCATCTCCATACAGGCCAAAGATGAACGGAGCAGTTGAAGCTGCGAACAAGAATATAAAGAAAATCATTTAGAAGATGGTTGAAACCTACAAGGACTGGAGTGAATTACTTTCTTTTTCTTTACATGGATACCGCACTTTTGTTCGAACTTCGACAGGGGAAACACCATTTTTTTTTTGGTGTATGGGATGGAGGCAGTACTACCAATCGAAGTGGAAATCCTGTCCTTGAAAGTGATCATGGATGCCAAATTGGAGGAAGCTGAATGGGTACAATCCCGGTATGACCAGTTAAACTTGATAGAAGGAAAAAGGTTAACTGCTCTTTGTCACAGGCAATTATATCAGAGACGTATGAAGAAAGCATTAGAGAAGAAAGTACGCCCTCGTCAGTTTCAAGGAGAGCTAGTCTTGAAGAAGATTTTAACAAATCAGACTGACAATCGGGGAAAATGGAGGCCCAATTACAAGGGACCATTCATAGTCAAGAAGGCCTTTTTAGGAGTAACTCTGATTTTGACCAATATGGATGGTGATGACTTACCTTTCCCAGTGAATTCAGATGCTATTAAGAAGTATTATACCTGATAAAGGGAATCCAAATTTCAGGAGCAATACACATGTCAAAGCAGATACTGATGTCCTTTGTAAATTTGAATCATGATGTGAAACTTGTTAAAAAAATGTGTATAGAATTCCACCAAATAACATTTTTGTGTTAACAATTGTTTTTGTCATAATCTCATAATATTTTCTTCCTTTACAGGCATCTTGTTGGATCATTTAATTGATGGGAAACATTTTCAAGCAAAATAAATGAAATAATAATAATAATGGAAGACATATAAATGGATCAAAGTGACTTCGATCTTGGGAAATTTGATACTCCTTAAGTATACAGTGGTTGCTAGTTGAAGATATTTAGCTTTGCCATAAGTCATATGGATTCCTATGAAGATCGCAGGTGTCACCCAGGGAGACGAGATCATTAATCTTTCGTTTTCCACTTGACTATTTCTTCCATGCAGGATTGAGGCATACCCCCAGTTTCTTGTCCCAGAGCTCTTAAAGGATTCAGAATGTGGTCGAACATGCTATAAAAGAATCAGCCAAAAATATTCTCATATTTTTCTGCTCAAGCTGACAGGTTATAACAGGAGCAAATGTTCCCCGGGAAGAGTCAAAATCAATAAATTCCTGTCCATCACCTAATCCCAGCAAAGGTAATTTGCTAAGATAAAAGTTCAGGGAAAGGATCCTTAGTGAGTCATAAGACTAAAGAGTAGGTTTCTTTTAAATCTCAGTCCTTCAAAAGTCCCAACCTCAAAAACACATTCTTCTTGAGTATAAATCTCAAGTTTCATATAATTTTCTCTTGCAAATGTCAAAAAAAAAATCTATCCTCCACCAGGGGCATCCCTTAGTCATTTATTTCATGTCAAAGTCTCAAGTATCCTTTCCTAAGCTATTTCAATCAAAATCAATCAGGGGCATCCCCCAGTCATTTATTTCATGTCAAAGTCTCAAGTATCCTTTCCTAGGCTATTTCAATCAAAATCAGTCAGGGGCATCCCCCCAATCATTTATTTCATGTCAAAGCCTCAGGTATCCTTTCCTAGGCTATTTCAATCAAAACCAGTCAGGAGCATTTCCCCAATCATTTATTTCATGTCAAAGCCTCAGGTATCCTTTCCTAGGCTATTTCAATCAAAATCAGTCAGGGGCATCCCCCAGTCATTTATTTTATGTCAAAGCCTCAGGTATCCTTTCCTAGGCTATTTCAATCAAAATCAATCAGGGGCATCCCCCCCAGTCATTTATTTCATGTCAAAGCCTCAGGTACCCATTCTTAAGCTATGTTGTCTAGTCAAAACATGTCGGGGCAATCCCCATGTCATTTATTTTGAAAAGCTTCAGGTATCCATTCCTAGGCCATGTCATCTGATCCAAAACACGCCGGAGCAACCCCTGTGTCATTTATTTTCTTTCAAAGCTTCAAGCACCCATCTCTTTGCTATTCATTTTCAAGGGCAAATATTAGGGCAACACCACTAAATTGTCATTTTCTGTCGAAAGCCTCGAGTACATACCCTAGGCAACTTAATTCCCAATAAAAAAACATCAGACATATTCCTGAATTTTTAGAACCTCAAGTACCATTCTGTCCCCAAAGGAAAGTCTGAAGTATCACCTCAAATGTCCTACCAAAGCCTGCAGCAACACCGTATGGTTGTTTACTCCTTGTCAGAAGCTTCCAATACCGCCTTTAAATTGTCAAAGTTCCTTCAACTTAAGGGAGACTCAGTTTATTTTCTGTGAGAAACCTCCAAATTTTCATTTAATTCTTAACGGTGTTCACGTCTTTACTTTCTTTTCACATCAATAATATGAATAAATCTCATATTCTTTCGTGAAAAGAAGTAAAGAAGGGCAGCTGTGAACACCTATTTTTGTCCAAAAAAATTTTTAAAAATATTATTAAAAAATTGCATAGTGACCGTTGCATAGTAACCTTCTCCATTTCTATAAATACTCAATCTCTCTTCATTTCCTACCACACCTCTCCTTTCATTAACCTTCTTCTATAATTTTTCTCAAGCAATGGCCAATGGATGCCGAAGCCAAGAGGAAAGAATAAGGGAGGGAAACCGATGTTTGGTGACTACCTTCTTGCTCCTTGTAGCATGGGTAGTAATTTATCTTTATTGGATATTTTATTTATGGCCATATGTGTAATAAATAATTTATGTTTCATAAGAGTAAGTGATTACTCATTTGTATTCAAAATTTTAAAAAAATTTTAAAAATAAATAAAAGGGCCAAAAAAATAAAACAAAATGAAAATGGGCCCCAAAAAAAACTAAAATGGGCCAAAAAACCAAAAAAATAAAAAAGAAAAAGAAAAAGGAAGTTTCGGTGGTTTTATTGGTGGGACCCAGTTTGGTTGGATAATTGGAGAAAATTGGGGAAATTGACATCAAATTTGGACAATTTGGAAAAGTGAGAAAGTGATGTCATTTTATGAGGAATCTAAGGCCAATTTTCTTCTATAAAAGAGGGTGATGCTAAGGTATTTGAGGGAGAAGAAAAAAATAGGTGAAAGAGTGTTAAATTTTTGTGAGATTTTTTAAAAGTTCTTATTTTCTAAAATTATGTTATCGAATTGTTGCTAGTAAAAGAAGTGAGTCACTCTAGTATGTCTTAGTATGTGAGTTTTGTGAGCCAAAATACTGTCTAAGTGTTGTAACCGGTGTCCAAACACCCTTGAATCGAGTCCAAACGAAGCCAAAAGCAAAGGAAATCTACTCGAAATTGATTTCCCGACTTCCGTTCTGGTTCCTCTTTAATTGTTTTTGTACTAAGGTATTTTTTATTAATACAAAAATATTTATTTATTTGTCTTTATTTAATTGTTATTTATTTTTTTGCACTTTTATTTTTCTTTATTTATATTCCTACACTTTATTTTCCCGCACTTTATTTTTCTACAGTTATTTATCTGTTTATTTATTTTTCTGCATTTTATCTTTAATTGTTTATTTATTTGTACTTTTATTCATATTTATTTACTTTTCTGCACTTTTATTTTTCTTTATTTATGTTTCTACACTTTTATTTTTGTTAATTTATTTTTCTGTACTTTATTTATCCGCACTTTATATTTATGCAATTATTAGTTTATTTATTTATTTTCTGTATTTTTATTTTTATTTTTTTATTTATTTTTCTACCCTTTTATTTTTATTTATTTATTTATTTGCCCCTTTATTTTATTGTATTTATTTTTCTTCCCTTTTATTTCTATGTATTTATTTTTCTACCCTTTTATTTTTATTTATATTTCTGCACTGTTATTTCCATTTATTTATTTTATGTACTTTTATTTTATTTATTTATTTTTTTGTAGTTTTATTTTTATTTGTTTTTCTACACTTTTATCTTTATTTATTTATCTTTCTGCACTTTTATTTTTATTTATTTATTTTATTGCATTTTATTTTTTTATATTTTATTTTCCTCCAGTTATTTATTTGTTCATTTATTTCTTACGCTTCTATTTTCATTTTTGTTTTTTTATTTTTATTTTTATTTTTATTTTTATTTTTATTGCACTTTTATTTTATTTTTTATACTTTATTCTTCCATCCTTTATTTTTTTTACCTTATTTATTTACTCTATAATAATTTTGAAATTACATTTTACATAACCATTTAATTTTATGCTTCATATATACACATTTTCTTGAGTTTAGTTTTAAATAATTATTTACTTATTATTATTTATCTTTTCATTTTTCTCTTATCTACCCATATTATTTTATATTTGATAATTTTTGAATAGTTTTTTACATAATTACCCATTTTATTTATTGAGTTTAAAATAAGATTAATTTAGATGAGACATCTTATTAATCTTATTTTTAAAAAAAAATAATTGAATAAGTTTCATTTGTTAATTTTAATTACTTAAGTGCATATATTTCTTTATTTTCATATTGATGTATTTAATTCCACTTTTTTCCTTTTTATGTCTATTCCCTTTTTTTACCTTTTCATTTATTTATTTGTTTTTTTATGAACCATATATTTCCCAATAAAATCAATGGATTATTTTTTTATTTACTAGAAAATAATGGAGACGAGACGTCTCATTGCATTTTTTATTTATTTTACTGTCTTTTAATCACTTGTTTGTTTATTTTTTTTTTGAACTAAAAATGATGAAATTTAGGTGATGTGTTTTATTATTTAATTTTGTTTTATATTTTTCAAAATGTCCTCGTTATTATGTATATTGTCTGTAAATAGCATTTATCATTATTGTTTTTTTTATGAAGGGTGAAATATTTAATAATTATTTTTCTTTTTTTGAAAAATTATACTTGATCAATTTAGGTAACCGTTTTAGGACGGACAGTGTGGGGTGCTAATATCTTCCCCTTCTGTAATTCGACTCCCGGACTAAACAGAATCTCATTAAAAAAAGTGTTATTTAAAGGTTTTTCTGATATTTTCCTTGATAAATATTAGTGGTGGCTCTCTGAACCCTTTATTTTTTTAGGACGTCTAAGGGCCTCATTCCAATGTAGTTTCATTTTCTTTTATTGTCTTTAACCAGTCCGCGTTGTACACCGGGACCCCGATCGCAACACCCTTAACCCTATCAACCTTTGCAAGCTTCTAAGCAACCAAATCCATTTTCTCATTCATAATTACTTTCCCATACCCTCCTAACACCATGTTACAAAATGACGGTAGACTCTTCTCACTCATACACCTTCCATCACCATCCCAACATTTTGTGCCCTGGTAAACATTAAATTTAATATACAAGCATAATATTTTAGCTACCAATATCAAAGCTCGTCATCTTTCATTTGATGATATGTATAACAAAAAATAAATCGTAATCCTAGTTGAAAAAAATTAGTAAATTCAACACAAGTTTTATTAATCTGTTGAACAATTAATAAATGTTTAATTTTTTTTATTTGCACCGACTATTAACATACTTATTTAAAATCTTTTGTAAAATAATTTGTTAATGATAATGATAGAAGTGATGATTACATCCTCAAATGTATTTGTTAACTTCAAGTAAGATATTATTTCAAGTATAAATGTGTGAAAAAAAACCCAAAATACATAGTTGAATTTTAGAATAATACATATTTTTACTTAAATTGTTTTTAATAAAATTAAGTAAAACATGATTTTGGATCAACAAGGTGTGACAAAATTAAGTAGAAATACATCTTAGTTTTTGCATTTCATATTTTTAGGAAAATTTAATTAAGTTGGAGTTATTTAACATGATAAATGTATTAAATATAATAAATGTTTTGAATATATTGCAAACTGTCGTAGGTAAGGATAATATGCTACTTTGATTAAATATTTTGAGCTAAATTATTGTTTGAATAGATGACATAAATACAAAACATTAGAGGAATATTATTTAACAAATTTAATATCGATTCATAAATGTTGAGTTAAAGAAAAATGTGTTATTTAATAAATTAATTTGGAGGCACGTTTATGTTGGGGGATAGAGACAGGAAAAACCTGATTTTGGAATGAATCGCGTGTTGAAATTTTGAAATAGGTGTATTGTGTTTAAGTTACTTCATTTTTTTTATGAAAAATAAAAAACTATTACACAGGAAAATAAAAAATGTTTAATGACTCAATTTTTTATAAAAAATAATTGAAAAATAGAAAATCAAATATTCTAAGAATTATTATTATTTAAAAAACTATCGTATTTCAAACTGAGTTTCCCAAAATATTTTAAAATATTTTTCTACAAAAACATAGTTTTCTCCCTCTTCAGGGTTTTTAGTTTCTTCTTACATTATAAACATGACTTCTTCCTTTTTCTTTCTCAAAAGTCATTAAGTCAAATTAGGCAACATGTTTAGAATATATTTTTAAAATAGGAATTGGCATATAAATTTTTTTAGAGAAATAAATTTTAAAAGTTGAAGGGCTAAAAAGTCATTGTCTATTTTATTTAAAAAGTTAATTTTAATATTTATAGTATAAATATTTTTTTAACATTTACAATATATTTTAAAAATAGATATTATTTTTACAAAATTAAATTTTAAAAGTTGATTGAACCATGTCCTCTTACCACAATATGACTTCACTCGTGATATAAAACATTTTTTAATTAGCTTAAATGACAAAGTATGGAAAAAAATAAACAAAATGGAATTAAAACATTTTTTTAGTTTTCTAATTTGAAAATTCGGCTTAACAATTGAACACATTTTTATAATTCTCCATGCTATTCTAAAAAATTAAAAACTTTAAAAACTTTTTAAAAACTCAAAAAAGAAAACTTTACAAATATTCTTAGACCCATTAGAACTTTCAACATTGTAGGGCACTGCATATTCCGGTAAACATTACGTTCATATCAATGTACATGTGGCGATATTATTTATCCATGATAATGTACAAAACACTAATGTTATCAACTATGAACAATTAAAACTAGCAGCAGTTAACAATGTCTTGCCATATCAAGACTTAATTGACTACAACTGTGATTTGCTGTTATTAAAAACTAATACCAAAAGGGGGGAAAACAGATACAACGAGTTCGGTTAGCCGTAGAATTTTTAAGGAAGGGCATAAAGACAAGCTGATAGAAGATGCATAGTAGATTCTGCAAAAGTTCAATCCTTCTTTAAAATTTTACAATCCTTCTTTAGGATTGAATGGATTCTACTAAAGTTCATTACAACAAACATATCACATAACTGTAACAACATGCCACCTTTTAGGCTACTACAAATGCACTGGATGAGCCGGTAAAGTGCTTAACTGATCCAAATAAGCCCTTTTTTGCTCCAAAATGTCTTATTCTATATACACCAAGGCTCACACCCTGTGGTATCCTCCATTCCAAGGTTGCTTTACTCCTGGTACTGAGTTTGTGAGGTCTTGACCACTTAAAGCGGAGACAGAAATCATCATCATCATAAGCCGGAATCCAAGTACCCTCTTGGAGAAATTCCACCAGTGCAAAGGTGCCTTCAGTCATAAGGTCATTACGGGGACACGCAGACCAGAATATAACCGTCACATTGTCACCACTCTTGAAGGTGGAGTTCTGAGGTACATCACAGCAAGCATCTCCAAATTTTACACCAGGGGGGGTTCCATCCACCACAACTGGTGGAAGTAAGCTTATTTGCTTATGCAGGAGATCAGGGGGTTGAGGACCCGGTTCCACTGGTTCGCCACTGATGAGAGCCTCTGCAAGTTTCTCAAACTCTTGAATGTATGCACTAAGTGTGTGTGGGCCGAAAAGCGTGGAAGCACCCTGATAACATGAAAATTGAAGTCAGAAAGCAAAATAAAATTGCTCCAGAAGAAACGCTTGTCATTGTAGTTCTTAAATTTAGATATTCGACCTAAGTCAGTCCAAAAAGCAAGCTTTTACAAAGGATGAAAATTACCCTCATTTTACATATTATAAATTGACCATATTTCTAGTCAATATGGAGCTTCAACACACTACCCTCGTGTTCAGGATTAGACATCTAGAGCGTGAAGCTTGCAGGACAGAACATGTGCGGGTGATTCAATAATAGATCTAGAATACACCCTAATACCATCTTAAATTGGAATATTGGATTTAATTCAATTCTAAAAGCTGGCATATAGAAATGTGAGACTTTACGTAGCATTCTCCACATGCTTGTGCATGTTGACACATGTGCTGATGCGCACACTAGTGTGCACAATGACTAGTCTAGTATATGACAAAATTATGAGCAAATTCTCAAAACCTACTAGAAAAGACAATCAATATGCCTGTCTCCCATTCTATCTTTTCATCAATGTGAATTTGTTCTTTCTATAGCAATCTAAGAAATGTGAAATGTTTGCTGCGAGCTTCATGTTTCTTACAACTGACCTCATATCTTTGCACCTGGTATTCTTCAAATGTAGTGACATACTGTGAGTAAGTATTCGTCAACCCAGCTATAACAACATGAATGTCCTCAAATTCAAAATCTTTGTCACTACTTAGCACCGTCTTCACTGCATCACGAAGACGCCTCCCAGCCATTGTAGTGAATTCTGTCAAGAGTTAAAGCAAGAAAAAACATGAATGAATAACCATAAAAGCAAATTACATTCCCCTCCCCTCTTACATTAACAATTACACTACCCTCCCTAAGAGATTACTAAGAACTAAGCACTGCACTTCAATCCATGTGAACGAGTTTGTCAATGGTAATAACTAATAAGTAACTATCAACAACGCTCCCATGCATATTTTCTTTTCTTCGTGACTTTTAAGGTCACAAATAGTTAATTTTAAGCATCATAGTATCTATTTAAGTAATTTGGTAAATGAAGTAATGTTTTAAATATTCAGATAATTGCCTTTGAAACTTCATTTAAAATCTTCATTTCATCTTTTGAATTTCCAAAGTCAGAATCTAAGAAGGGGATCGTAATTTACTTTATATAATAAAATAACATACTAAGAAAGACATTTGGATTGCATCCATTATCAAATATTTATCCAGTCAGGGTTTGAGTTGCACCCAGTGGTAGCACAACACAATTCGCCATAATATCATGATATCAAACAATAGTTGTTCAATAAAGTTTAGTTTTTAAAGCTAAAAAAGATGCCTAAAAACTGTCCCATAAACATTAGTTGTGGATGCAGGTAGAGATTCCAAGCACAACATAACAAAGCAAAATAATGAGACAGCTGGTACCTCCTGGTACACTGAGAATAAACAACTGCCCGATTTGGAGGATCTGAATTGGAAGTATTGAAGGCTGCAAAATTGAAATCAATAAAAATCGTTTTACAGGTTCTCATTTTATTAGCAATAAACTATATCTACATGACAAAAAATGGATACAGTAAAACTTCTTGGTGAAACTTCTGCTAATAAAGGATGTAATTAGGAAAAAAAAAACTATAAGACATTAGATGAATCAATACAATTTATGAAATTATATAACAGGTCCTCATTGATACAAAAATATTATCTGAAATAACTCAAAAACTCAATTATATTTACTAACTAGAAATGTCTTCAGCTTGGTCTGCGAAGTATATATTGTTACATGACACTATATTATGTCTTTATCAATTTTATATTTCAAATAGAAACCAATCCCACACAATTGAATTTAACACAAAATGAAGTTACATGCAGAATGAGACACACAAGCTGGAACTGGAATCTATCAAATCGAGATCCCAAGGAATCTTACCCCCACCCACCCCCCCGAAAATATCATGCAATGATTGAGGAAATGGTGAAATTACAGGGTTTTAGGTAATAGAAGAGAGAATGTAACACATTGATATTGATTGAATGCATTACAATATGTTGATGTGCCCATAAAACCTAGAATACTACCTATTATTTATATTAATGATAATCTTACTAATTAGGGAAACAAATCAAAATAAATAAGGAAAATATAGAAACCAATCCTAATAGATACTGTAGAAATAAGGGAACTAACACTAGAATATCTATCATCTAAGATAGCTTATTTTCAAACTTGACACATACCTGGTTTTACTTCTACCAAACTTTATTTACTAGTTGGAACCAAAACTGCTCAAAAATAGAAACTAAAAGAAACAGAAAAAGCCAGCCTACTTGGTAACGTCCACATAAAACCAAGGTCAACGAAAAAGACATTCCATGGGCACAGAATAATTCGTAATAGGAAGTCTATCCCAAAAGAAAGGATAAGACATTGAGATGTAGCAATGTTATATCAGTTGAGTGCTAAAAAGAGCCCTTATTGGATCATTATAGAAAAGATAACTGAACTGAACCAAGGGACTACAAAATCAATACATTCAAGATGCACAAGTAACTTACAGCCCAATCATATGGTTTCTTCATTTCACCGGTATCTAGCAAAATGGGCTTTGGGTGCTGACAATCTATTTGTTCCTTACTTGGCGTCTTAAGCAAGTCACGAACCAGCTTCCAGAAAGGATTTCCCTGACATACAATTGAAACAGTTAACAAGAACACCCATGATAGATATTTAAGACTACAAACCTATCATAAGGTATAAAACAATCATTACCTTATCATCAGCTTGCTGAAAATCAAAAGCTCCAGGTCCATCCGTTGTTCCAGCAGCAAATGCAAACCCCATTGCAGCTGGACATGTCTTCACAACCTTGGAAGCTCCCTCATTAGAAATAGTTACCTCAAGGTTGGATAAATCTATATAGGCATGTCGAAAATCAATGTCCCCTTCAATCTCTTCATTGGCATCTTTGAAAAGATCCACGGCTTTTTTAAATTGTCTTTCCCCTATAATTCGAGTACTTTCAAATTCATCCGGATAACTGTCACATTAGTTATGGGATGCAATTTAGTAACTCCAAAGGCTTATGTGAAATTTACATGCACTTGTGAAAACAGCAGTGAGCAAGAAATAATTACCCTGGTCCTCGGCTATAGCATAATTCGTTCTTCCCTCCACATGTACTATGATTGAATTCACAAGGTAATCCAGTGTCTATACAGAAAGCCCCTAGCACATTTGGACTCACATCTCCACAATTTGATTGACAGAATGCAGATACAAATCTAGGCTTGTCAGCTTGCCTAAAAGCACCTCTCACACGTCTACTTATGCTTGAAGTTCTGGTTGCTGGTCTACCAGGAGGAGATTGGAAGGAGGCAGCAAGTTCAAGTAACTCTTGGTCTGCAACAATGTATTTTACAAGACAATATGAATACAGCTCATTTGTTGTTTCAGATGCCCCCTACTACAGAACTAATTTCTTCAATTATACAAATCAATGCATCATTCATTCAATAGATTGATCTGGTAGCATTTAAATACAATGATATCTACCTTAAATTCAAATAAGTAACTTACAATCATCATGAGGGCTAGGAATTATGTTTGAGATTCTCCGAGGCAGGCGATCATCTTCAGATGCAAGAGAATCCATTGTTCCAGAACCTTTCTGCTCAAACCAATCTTCCATAAACCGCGCAGCAGCACCTTTATTGTCCCCACTAATTAACGAGTTTGTACGACTCATAGAAGTCCCATGAGTAGCAAACCAACTGAAGCTTCCGACAGGTCCCCATTCATCATCAACAAATTTCAGAAGAGTGATTTCCTTATCAACATTATACTTATATTTACTTCTCTCGGCAGCAGGATTATTAAGATAAGCACTGGGACTGCGATTTACACCAGCATCTAAGAGTTCTCCTGCAAGTTGAAGAGTCATAAGCAATTACCATCCAATTTGACCTAAAGTTAGGAAGAAAAAAACTAAAAGGAAGAAAACTACGCTATTCTTTTACTTACCCTTATTGACATATATTGATCCGGGGCGGAGATTTTCATGTGCCTCGATAATGCATTTCTCAATGCCATCAACAATGACATCAAATGACTGTCGCACAAATCCAAGAGATGTTATAATATACAGAACATATTGGAGATAACCCCCAGGACCAGCATGAGTGTGAATTCCACTAATGGCTACATTCTTTTCAGTATACAAATCACCATATCTGCCGAACAGAATAAAAGTATGATATCAAACACACAACTATTGAGATCAAAACATTAACTACTTGTGGAAACCAAAATAAAATAAAATTCCTCAATCTACTACAATTTCTTTATCACACAGTAACTTGATAATTGAGAGTAGCTACTTTTAGTACCTTGCTTTTAGCCTCTCAAGTACTTTGATTGTCACAATCTGTGAAGCCATGCACGCATCAAGGTTCACAAACACTACACGGTTACCCTTTGGCTCCGCAACAATGAAAGCACGGGCCCGTAGCCTGAAGTGAATTCCGGATGTAGTCTGTGCTGTGTTAGCATACCCCATCATGTTAACATCAGCAGCAGGACCAGTAATGTCATAGCTTCCAAGACCAACCAAGTATTCAGAACCAGAATACACTACATCACTCTTCAGTAGCAGCATAAGCAAGAAAAGGGTCCAAACTCTCATATTCAGAGATGCTCTCCGAATATTCAAATGATGGAAAGATGAAAACTCCATCACACACCCAAGATGAAACTTTAAAGCAAGGAATAAAAGGTCAAACCTTTATGCTTAGGAAGTTGTTCCAATTCCCCTTCACCTAAACACACCCAAAATCGAAGCTTTTAGTCATTTTAACAATAAAAAGTGAATCAGAATTGAAATTAGCATGTCCTTCTCATTTCGCTTCACCAAAGCACACCCCAATAACGAAGCTTTCAGGCATGTTACCAATAAAAAATGAATCACAATTGAAATTCCATAGCTAACTATACTACTAGCATGATCAGCACTCAGCAATCGGTTACAATTTCCCAACCCATCACAAGGATATAATATTTAAAAATATATATGTCAATAACTAAAAAGAAGGGAAAAAAGTAATCATTTCTCACCAACCCAAGTAAAAAAGTTGCAATCTTTACAAGAAGATAAACATGGGGAAGTACTACGAAGCTATGATCGGTTAGAAAGAGAGTGACCCAGAAGGTGTGTATGAGAGAGAGAGAGAGAGTAGTGGTACTGGTAAGTGCCGCAACCTTGTAAGAAGCAACTGTTCAGAGGCAACGTCCATGGGAAGACACAACTGGGGAGTTTTCCTTTGATATTGTTTTGAATTTGAAGCTTCCCAGTTTGGCGTTATTATTCATTACCATAGTGAAACCAACAAATAAATAAAAGAAAAATACTAACAATTGCATTGGGATACTGATTAATTAAGAAAATAAACCTAAAAAATTTTCTTTTAAAAAAATATTAAAACTCATTCACTTCTAAACAATTTTTACATAATTCTTAATAAAAAATTCCTTAAATATATCTTAAGACACTCATATCCATAAATAAATATTTCATCCTTTCTATTTAAGTGTAAATAAGAGAAAAAATTTATTCATATTTATTTATTTAAATTTTAAAATACTAATAATAATTTTATTTACAATAATATCTATAAGAGAGAAATTATGTAAAAGAAAAAGAAAAAGAATAATTTAATAAATAAAAAATTTGATATGTTTTTTGGTAATGGAATAAAAACGGGTGGTTAATTAAAAAAAGTAATAACACGGATGGAGTAAACAGAGCCTATTACTAAAAAGAAGAAAATAAAGTAACGAACGTGAACTTGATGAGAATATTCATAAAACATTGTTGGTACACATGAATCAAAAATACTACTCCGAACGTTTCTTTTTATTTATTTTAAGAGTTTTGATTTTGTTTTAAAATATATATTGGTTTAAGATTTAAAAATATAATTAGATACTTATTTATTAATTACATTTATATTGTTTTTGGATCAAGAAGACAAAAATTAAAGAAGTGATGTTAAATATAGAAAAGGTTAAAATATTTATTAGGAATACAAATAAAAAAAAAACGTGTTTTAAAGGCTCATAATAAGTCCCGTAAATTAATTTACTAATATTGACAACCTTAAATAAATAATTAGGAATTAAGAAAATTGAAAAATAAAAATATAGATATGAATAAGAAGGGGAAAATACTCCAATATTAGAAACAGCGGGTGTAAGGAACGAACAAGGTTACTTGACCGGTTTTTACTATAAAACCGAGTGCGTCGTTAAAAAATAAGAAATACAACGGAATGATGCTCACATGGGAAATTGTAAAGTTAGTATATGCGCCAAAAATTGTTATGTATTTTTGTCTTGTCTTATGCTTCAGTTAAAGAGGTGCTAGCTGATGCAAGTCTATTGAGTGTCTCTTAAGTTTAACGTAGCAATATTAATCCAGGTTAACTCTCCCGTTCCATCATTAATTTGGCATGGGACGGGCGAATTTAGCTTCCTACTTAAGTTGGTTGAAATTTTTAACTTGTTTTGTTTTGATGACAAAATGGGGCGGCATGGGTTATTAGGGGTGTTTATTACTCGATCCGGACCGCGAAAAACTGCTCAACTGATCCAAAAAAAACGAAACCGATTAAACCGAAAACCAAAAAATCGAAACCGCAAAAAAACCGCATTTCATATGCGGTTCGGTTCGGTTTTCGGTTCCACCTATGAGAACCGAACCGAACCGATCCGCAATTTTTATGTTTTAATGTTCTCATTTCATTTAGTCACAACCTCTTTCATTTATTACTTTATTAGTTTGTTTAATTTGGTCTCTATATTTTATTTTGTAATTTTGTTTAAACTGTATGAGAACACTTATTTTTTAAAAATTTGTCCAAGTTAGAGGAAGAACAAAAAGACTAAAATCTTGGCTCAAGACTTTTAATATTTTTGTTGTTTTACATTGAATCTTATTTAAGTCTTATTTAAGTAGTACTTTATTTATTTTATGTTTGAATTTAAATTGTTGAAAATTTGTCTTATTTTACTTATTAATAATTCTCCCATCATTGAGAACTTAAAATATTCTTTACATTGCTATAATTATAATGTTTATTTGATTTTATAAAAAAATATAAAATTAGAAAAAAAACTACATAAACCGATCCAATCCAAACCGCATTTGATCGGATCGGATCAGATCGAATCGGATGGTGTCTGTAACACCCTGGAGCCAACTTGCAAATCTCAAGATAATTACCCTTACCATATAAAATCTCTTAGATAACTTATTTTTCACCTGGTAATTATCAAGAGATTCACAACCTGATTCCAGAGGTTACTGATACAATATCAGAGTACGCAACCTTTACATAATTAACTTCTTATTATATAACATCAGAGTTCCATACATATTATATTTTACAACAGGCACCTAGATCTTATAAAATATAAAGACGTACAGTACCAACAACATAGTATACACGTAATACAACCACAGTAGACATGCAAGCAAGCATCAGCATCAAAAGTCTTCATAATTCATCCACATCAAGCATTATCCACTTTGTCATATATCTCCCTGGTTAACCACTAAAAGGGTTGCCACAAGTAACAGAAAGAGTGAGATAAAATATCAAATAAATAGAAATTAAATTAGACAAACACAACCACAAGTAGGATGCTATGCGATGCAGATGCTAAACAAGTATTTTGTATTATACTTTTGTTATTATCTTCCGTTCTTTATACGAATGAAAATGCATGATGGATCCATTCTGGTGGGAAAATCTGCAGTGATTTTCAACAATAATATTTTTACGGATATCCAACCGATACCGCGCCCCATAATGCAACACCAACGTCGGATAACAATATTATAATATCAATAACAAGTGTTGCGGGACCCCCCTTAAGGACACACTGCTTAGTCCTTAAGACGGCCGTGGTATAAAACCACCGCAGAGGTCTGTTGCTCAACAGAGCGCGTTCCCCCACCGGGAACCCCCTCAAAGAACCCCCCTGCGGATTCTTTGAACGGCCAATGCATATGATGCATGATGCATTAAATTATCAAATTCCTTTATATAATTAACAATAAAATTATTATATTAATCAAATAAGTATACTTTATTTGTAATTTAAAGAATATGAAAACACATTTCCCATATTATTTATATCATAATTCATTCATATGAAAACACATTTTAAATATATGAAAACATATTTTCTATAATATTTAATAATTCAAAGAATATGGAAATACATTTTCCATGTTATAGTAATTATTTGATATCATATTCCAAAGAATATGGAAAAATTATATTTTCTATGATATAAAATTATACCACTAAAATAATTTAAAAATAAGAGTTTTCTCCTTTTAAATGTTTAAATAAACTTTTAAATTTAATTTAATTAATTATATTTATTTTATTTCAAGATAAAGTCTCTAAAATAATAAAAATCCAATAATGATAAAAATTCTGATTTTCATAAAAAAAATTATTATTTTAAGTTTTTTAATCATATTTACGAAAATGCCACTGGTCTTGTTTACGAAAATGTCATCGTTCTAATTTATTTACAAAAATGCCACCGCTTCTGATATATTTACAAAAATGCCACCGCACGTTTTTATTTACGAAAATGCCACCGCTTCCAGTTTTTAACACCGCCTAAAAACGTCCGCTGTTAAAGGGGTCTGTTATGCAGAACGAAAACAGCAGCTCTGTTCTTGCTGTTTTTGCTGTATTTTCACTTTTAATTTCAAAATTAAACATACCAATTGATTCCAAATCATCATACAACATCAGAAACATATCATATATCAAATTATAAACCAATTAGCATTAATTTCACAATTTAAATCAAATTAAATTAAAATCTAACTATATGAGTTTCTAAACAATTAACAATTAAACAAGCAATTCTAACTTAATTTCTAAGTATTTAATATCCTATCTCCTCTTTCTTACCTTAATTGAAGATCCCTAAACTTTTTTTGAGCTTAACTCCTTTGTATCTCCTCAATTCTTCAAGTTTGGGTAATTTTTTTTTATGCAAAATTAAAGGCTTTAAGATATGGAAATGGATATTTAAAAGCTTGAAGAAAGTGATGGAGGGATATAGGTTTTGTGAGGTGATGAAATTTGGAAATGGAAACCTTATTTATAGGCTTCAATGGCGGTGAGAAATGGCGGTGGAAGGAAGAAGCGAAAGAAAGAGAGACTTCGAGAGTTAGGAGACAGAGAAGATATTTCTTCTCTTTTATTATTATTTTTTTAATATAATAATGGGTTCCTTAATAATTCTACGTTTTATTGTCACGTTTTATTTTTGTTTAGTCTCATTTTAAATCCGATTTATAAAATAAAAATATCCCCGTAACCGGAATAAAATTTCCTATTTTCTAAGATTTATTTCTTATTTTTCTAAGAAACTTTAATTTTTCGCTATTTAATTACCGATTCAAATTTAATTAAAAATTGGGCTGTTACACTCTCCCCCCGTTATAAAAATTTCGTCTTCGAAATTTAAACGTACCTTGTCAGAATAATTCAGGATATTGACTCCTCATTTCATCTTCTCGTTCCCAAGTCATGCTTATTTCATCTCCTTGTTGCCAGGCTACTTTCACCAATGAGATCTCCTTGCTTCTTAGTCGCTTGACGTCTCTGTCCATTATCTTCACTGGTGTTACTGGAATTGTAAGGTTTTCCTTAATTTCTATATCATCAGTCTCGATTACATGGTCTGGATCAGGTACATACTTCCGTATTTGTGAGACATGGAACACATTATGAAGATTGGAAAGGTGAGGCGGCAATGCGATCTGGTATGCAACTTTACCAATTCTTTTCAGGATCTCATATGGTCCTATATACCTTGGAGTAAGCTTCTTGCTTTTCAACACTCTTCCAACTCCTTTGTTAGGTGATACTTTTAAGAATACATAATCTCCAACTTGGAATTCTAATGGCTTCCTTCTTTGATCATAATATGACTTCTGCCGATCCTGTGCGATTTTCATCCTTTCTCTAATCATCCGAATTTGCTCTGTCGTTTGCCAGACAATTTCTGGTCCAAGAGTCAGGTGCTCACCTGTCTCTAACCAGCAGATTGGTGTCCTACACTTTCTACCATACAATGCTTCATATGGTGCCATCCCAATGCTTGAGTGATAACTGTTATTATATGTGAATTCGATTAGTGGAAGGTAATGTTCCCAGCTTCCACCATGTTCTAACACGCACGCTCTCAGTAAATCCTCCAAACTCTGGATAGTCCTTTCTGACTGTCCATCAGTCTGTGGATGATAAGCAGAGCTTAACTTCAGTCTGGTACCAAGCTCTTTATGTAAACTTCCCCAGAATCGAGAAGTAAATCTAGGATCTCTATCAGACACTATGCTTGACGGTACTCCATGTAGTCTCACTATCTCCTTTATGTACACTTGAGCCAATTTCTCAAGTGAATGCTTCATGTTGATCGGAAGAAAATGGGCTGATTTTGTTAATCTATCGACTATTACCCAGATAGCATCATTGCCTCTTTGTGTTCTAGGCAAGCCTGACACAAAGTCCATGGCAATGTCATCCCATTTCCATACAGGTATTTCTAGTGGTTGTAATCCACCAGATGGTTTTTGATGTTCAACTTTACTTTTCTGACATATTAAGCAAGATGAAACATACTCAGCTATCTCCTTTTTCATCCTCTTCCACCAGAAGTCTTTTCTTAAATCTTGATACATCTTTGTAGATCCAGGATGAATACTAAGCATGCTCTTGTGGGCTTCCTCTAGAATCATCTTCTTTAGTTCTGCATCCTCTGGGACACATATTCTTCCTTTCATCCTCCATATTCCATCTGAACCTTCTTGTAATCCCAGATCTTTCCCATTATGTTGTGTCTCGATCATTCCTTGGAGACATACATCCAATCTTTGTTTTTCACACACCATCTTCAGAAAATCATTAGTGATTTTCAGAACTCCGACAACCATATTTACTGAAGATTTCTCCTCAACTGCTATGTTTAAGTCTCTAAATTGTTCAATCATTTCTAATTCTTTTATCATTAAAGTTGCCATATGAATAGCTTTTCTACTAAGTGCATCAGCAACCACGTTGGCTTTTCCCGGGTGATACTTCAACTCAAAGTCATAGTCCTTGAGAAATTCCATCCATCGACGTTGTCTCATATTTAATTCTTTTTGGTCAAACAGGTATCTAAGGCTCTTATGATCACTATAAACTTCAAACTTTGCACCGTATAAATAGTGCCTCCAAATTTTTAAAGCAAAGACAATGGCTGCTAATTCTAAGTCATGAGTAGGGTAATTAAGTTCGTGTGGTCGTAATTGCCTTGAAGCATAAGCAATTACTTTCCTTTGTTGCATTAGGACACAACCAAGTCCTAACTTTGAAGCATCACAATAAACTTCAAAGTTTTCTTGGGGGTTCGGTAAAGCTAGAACTGGTGCAGTTGTTAATCTTCTCTTTAATTCTTGGAAACTTGCTTCGCATTCAGGAGTCCAGATGAAGGGTTTATTTTTACAGGTTAATCGAGTCATTGGTAGAGCAATTCGGGAGAATCCTTCAATAAATCTTCGGTAGTAGCCCGCGAGTCCTAAGAAACTCCTGATTTCGGTGACAGTTTTCGGCCTTTCCCAAGCTATTACAGCTTCAATCTTCGTAGGGTCGACCGACACTCCATTCTTAGATATCACATGGCCTAAGAATTTTACTTCATTAAGCCAAAACTCACATTTGGATAATTTGGCATATAGCTGTTTCTCCTTTAGTATTTGTAGTACTAAGTACAGATGCTTCTTATGCTCCTCCTTGGTTTTGGAATAGATAAGAATATCATCTATAAAGACAATGACGAATTGATCAAGGTATGGATGGAATATTCGGTTCATGTAGTCCATGAACACGGCTGGGGCATTAGTTACACCAAAAGGCATAACTAAATATTCATAATGGCCATAGCGTGTTCTAAACGCTGTCTTTGGAATATCTTCTTTCTTCACACGAATTTGATGATAACCCGATCTCAGGTCTATCTTGGAGAACACAGTAGCTCCTCGTAATTGATCAATCAGGTCATCGATCCTCGGTAACGGGTATTTATTCTTAACCGTCACTTTGTTCAGTTGGCGATAATCGACACAGAGTCTCATACTACCATCCTTCTTCTTGACCAGTAGTACAGGTGCTCCCCAAGGAGATACACTGGGTCGTATGAATTGCTTTTCTAATAACTCATCTACTTGCTTCTTTAGTTCTACCAGTTCCATTGGAGACATTCTATAGGGTGTTCTAGCAATGGGTTCTGCTCCAGGAATTAGGTCAATAGAGAATTCTATCTCTCGTTCAGGAGGTAATCCTGGAACATCTTCAGGGAATACTTTTGGAAATTCACAGACTACAGGTATCTTACTTACATCAGGAATAACTTTTCCTTCTGTAAGTGCAAATACCATGAATAATTGGGCTTTATTGTTTAAGGAATATCCTATAGGATTTTGTGAGACATCATACTCCTGACACTCCATATTGTCAGGTGGAAAGATCACGGTTTTATTACGGCAGTCCACAAGGACATGGTTAGCGGATAGCCAATCCATCCCTAAGATAATTTCCAAGTCCTTTAATGGTAAGCATACGAAGTTCACGTTAAAATTTCTACTCCCTATATGTATAGAACATCCTTCACACACGTTAGCTGTCCTAAGATAGTTACCAGTAGGAGTAGAGACAAGCAAATCATATTGCATAGATTTCACAGGTAAATTCAAACGCGTAACACATTCTTCAGCTATAAAAGAATGTGTCGCACCAGAATCAAATAAGACAGATAAGGTAGTGTCGTTAAGAATGCACTCACTTTGTACTAAGTCGTCTGCCTGTGATGCCTCTGATCCACTGATTGTAAATACTCTGCCAGCTGCCGATGATCTGTTCTGATTATTCACTAGCTGTCCACTTTCTCGTCCTCGACTAGCTGTGCCTTTGACATTAAGTCCTCCGCGACCATTGGTATTACGTCCATCTCGAATGTTGGCTCCTCCTCTGTTGGCTCCATTGTTGTTGTTCTCAGTTTTAACATTCACAGTGTCAGTGCCTTGGTGAAGTTGTGGGTAGTTGGGACGAATATGTCCCTTCTGGTTGCATTGGAAACAGGTAACATTTGTTTGTGTACAATCACGGGTTCTATGATTTCCTCCACATTTGTAGCAGTTCTATGTGATTGATTGGTTCACGCGTCCTCCAGATGATGAAGATGATCCTCCTCGAAATCAATTCTGATTAAATGCTCCTCGCCTTTTAAAGTTCACTGGTTGAGGTTTTAATTGTTTACTGCTTTTCTCTTGTTCGATCCTGGCCCGATGGTTCTCTTCAAAGATTCTGCATTTGTTGATTAAAGTAGGAAAACTCCTAATCTCCTGATGTCCTATGGCTTCTTTAATTTCTGGCCTCAGGCCATTTTCAAATTTGACGCATTTAGAAGCCTCAGTCCCTGGCTGTTAGAAAGGAGGATAGAACAATGATAGTTCCTCGAATTTGGTAGTGTATTCTCCGACAGACATATTCCCTTGCTTTAATTCTAAAAATTCTAATTCCTTTTTACTCCTGACACTAGCAGGGAAATACTTCTCAAGAAAGGTTTCTTTAAAATTCTGCCAGTTGAGCAGCCTACCAGCTTCTAGTAACCTATCGTGAGCAAAGATCCACCAATTTTCTGCTTCCCCTACCATCATGTAAGTAGCGTATTCTACCTTCTGGGCTTCAGTGCAAGGTAAGGACCGGAAAATACGTTCCATTTCTTTAATCCACAGGTAAGCCACCTCTGGATTATAGTCTCCTTTGAATTGGGTAGGTTTCCTTTTTAGGAAGCGGTCAAGTCCATGGGTTCCCTCGGCTAACCTTTGCTGTTCCTGTCTTTCAAGGATCTCAGCAAAGCGATTGAATGCAGCAGCCATAGCATCATCATTCTGACGTCTAGCCATTTCTTATCCTACAGGTATGAGTACCACTGCATTCAGTTACTGAGTATCTAATATACTCAGAGTTCTAACAATTTTTTATGTTATCTAACTAATAATTATACTAAACAAAAACATAAAAAGAGCACATATATCACACAAGCACACAAATTGCAAACAAACAGAAATCAAGGTTCACACACTTCAGGCTATCTTATGTTAATCTCTAGTCACTTCCTAAGGTTTTCTTTATATTTTATAAATCATTGCTCTGATACCACTCCAGTTGTAACACCCTGGAGCCAACTTGCAAATCTCAAGATAATTACCCTTACCATATAAAATCTCTTAGATAACTTATTTTTCACCTGGTAATTATCAAGAGATTCACAACCTGATTCCAAAGGTTACAGATACAATATCAGAGTACGCAACCTTTACATAATTAACTTCTTATTATATAATATCAGAGTTCCATACATATTATATTTTACAACAGGCACCTAGATCTTATAAAATATAAAGACGTACAGTACCAACAACATAGTATACACGTAATACAACCACAGTAGACATGCAAGCAAGCATCAGCATCAAAAGTCTTCATAATTCATCCACATCAAGCATTATCCACTTTGTCATATATCTCCCTGGTTAACCACTAAAAGGGTTGCCACAAATCAAATAAATAGAAATTAAATTAGACAAACACAACCACAAGTAGGATGTTATGCGATGCAGATGCCAAACAAGTATTTTGTATTATACTTTTGTTATTATCTTCCGTTCTTTATACGAATGAAAATGCATGATGGATCCATTCTGGTGGGAAAATCTGCAGTGATTTTCAACAATAATATTTTTACGGATATCCAACCGATACCGCGCCCCATAATGCAACACCAACGTCGGATAACAATATTATAATATCAATAACAAGTGTTGCGGGACCCCCCTTAAGGACACACTGCTTAGTCCTTAAGACGGCCGTGGTATAAAACCACCGCAGAGGTCTGTTGCTCAACAGAGCGCGTTCCCCCACCGGGAACCCCCTCAAAGAACCCCCCTGCGGATTCTTTGAACGGCCAATGCATATGATGCATGATGCATTAAATTATCAAATTCCTTTATATAATTAACAATAAAATTATTATATTAATCAAATAAGTATACTTTATTTGTAATTTAAAGAATATGAAAACACATTTCCCATATTATTTATATCATAATTCATTCATATGAAAACACATTTTAAACATATGAAAACATATTTTCTATAATATTTAATAATTCAAAGAATATGGAAATACATTTTCCATGTTATAGTAATTATTTGATATCATATTCCAAAGAATATGGAAAAATTATATTTTCTATGATATAAAATTATACCACTAAAATAATTTAAAAACAAGAGTTTTCTCCTTTTAAATGTTTAAATAAACTTTTAAATTTAATTTAATTAATTATATTTATTTTATTTCAAGATAAAGTCTCTAAAATAATAAAAATCCAATAATGATAAAAATTCTGATTTTCATAAAAAAAATTATTATTTTAAGTTTTTTAATCATATTTACGAAAATGCCACTGGTCTTATTTACGAAAATGCCATCGTTCTAATTTATTTACAAAAATGCCACCGCTTCTGATATATTTACAAAAATGCCACGCACGTTTTTATTTACGAAAATGCCACCGCTTCCAGTTTTTAACACCGCCTAAAAACGTCCGCTGTTAAAGGGGTCTGTTATGCAGAACGAAAACAGCAGCTCTGTTCTTGCTGTTTTTGCTGTATTTTCACTTTTAATTTCAAAATTAAACATACCAATTGATTCCAAATCATCATACAACATTAGAAACATATCATATATCAAATTATAAACCAATTAGCATTAATTTCACAATTTAAATCAAATTAAATTAAAATCTAACTATATGAGTTTCTAAACAATTAACAATTAAACAAGCAATTCTAACTTAATTTCTAAGTATTTAATATCCTATCTCCTCTTTCTTACCTTAATTGAAGATCCCTAAACTTTTCTTGAGCTTAACCCCTTTGTATCTCCTCAATTCTTCAAGTTTGGGTAATTTTTTTTTATGCAAAATTAAAGGCTTTAAGATATGGAAATGGATATTTAAAAGCTTGAAGAAAGTGATGGAGGGATATAGGTTTTGTGAGGTGATGAAATTTGGAAATGGAAACCTTATTTATAGGCTTCAATGGCGGTGAGAAATGGCGGTGGAAGGAAGAAGCGAAAGAAAGAGAGACTTCGAGAGTTAGGAGACAGAGAAGATATTTCTTCTCTTTTATTATTATTTTTTTAATATAATAATGGGTTCCTTAATAATTCTACGTTTTATTGTCACGTTTTATTTTTGTTTAGTCTCATTTTAAATCCGATTTATAAAATAAAAATATCCCCGTAACCGGAATAAAATTTCCTATTTTCTAAGATTTATTTCTTATTTTTCTAAGAAACTTTAATTTTTCGCTATTTAATTACCGATTCAAATTTAATTAAAAATTGGGCTGTTACAGTGTCATTCATTTCAACCGAACCGAACCACAATTTAATAAAGTGATCGGATCGGATGATATTTTGTCATAAAACCGAACCGATCCGGACCGCAAACACCCCTATGGGTTACCCTATCAACTTTTAAAAATTTTTAAAATTAAAATTATTTTTAGTATTTGAAAAAAAATTAATATGAGGTTCATCCACTTAAAAATATAAAATAATAAAATTAATAAAAATAATTAACTTATTAGCTTTAATAAGAAAAATTAAATTAAATCAAAAAACAAAATAGTATACCATTAAAATAAAAAATTTGAAAATAATTATATTAATAATTCTAACTCAAACACTAATTAAAGTAATATGCTAAAATAAAACAATTTCATTCCTCATAATAAATTAACGATAATAAATATGAACTAAACATTTAAATTTCCATCAATATTCAATAATAAAAAGCTTAATGTCTATCCAAAATAAATAATCAAACTAACATCAATAATTAAGCTAGTCAAGTTCATTTTCCAAAATATGTTATTAGAGTTTTCAAACTACTATTAACACCAAGAATCAAACTAGTAAAGTGCATTCTCCAAAAAAATTTATAAGATATTATTAATATTATATTATTATTTGTGTACCAAATACGACTCTAGAAAGATCCGAAGTGATCAGAGCTGTAATTGTACTGATTCAGGGTGCTGACCTAAATTCCTGAGGTGAACCGGGGTGGCATCACTATAATGCCACATCATCAGATTTACTTGCCTAAATATGGTTCGGATGTCGTGTCCGGGGTCTAAACCCATGGCAACTACGGTTCCATGACCAGGACTCCGGTTCTATCATGACAACCAGATAATGAGTTAGAACCGGTATGGGCTGCATGTCCCTGCTGTAACACCCTGGAGCCAACTTGTAAATCCCAAGATAATTACCGTCACCATATAAAATCTCTTAGATAACTTATTTTTCCACATGGTAATTATCAAGAGATTCACAACCTGATTCCAAGGGTTACTGATACAATATCAGAGTACGCAACCTTTTACATAATTAACTTGTTTATTATTTTACATAACATAAGAGTTTCATACATATTATATTTTACAACAGGCAACTAGATCTTATAAAATATAAAGACGTACAGTACCAACAACATAGTATACACACAATACAGCCACAGTAGACATGCAAGCAAGCATCATCATCAAAAGCCTTCATAATTCATCCAAATTAGGCAGCTTCCACTTTGTCACATATCTTCCTGGTTAATCACTAAAAGGGGTTGCCACAAGTAACAGAAAGAGTGAGATAAAATACCAAATAAATAGAAATCAAATTAGAACAACCACAACCACAAGTAGGATGCTATGCAATGCAGATGCCAAACAAGTGTTTTGTATTATATTACGTTCCTTTTTATGAAAATGCATGATGGATCCATTCTGGTGGGAACATCTGCAGTGATTTCCAACAATAACATTTTTACGGATATCCAACCGATACCGCGCCCCATAATGCAACACCAACATCGGATAACAATATCATAATATCAATAACAAGTGTTGTGGGACCCCCCTTAAGGACACACTGCTTAGCCCTTAAGACGGCCGTGGTATAAAACCACCACAGAGGTCTGTGCTCAACAGAGCGCGTTCCCCCACCGGGAACCCCCTCAAAGAACCCCTCTGCGGATTCTTTGAACGGCCAATGCATATGATGCATGAATGCAGTAAGTTTATATCAATAAATTTATTCATAATTTAACAATAAGAACTTATGGTAGAATTCAAGAAGATACAACAGTTCATATAATTCATATATGAAAACAGCATTATGTTTCCCTCTGTTTTTGTTGTTTAATGATTTCAAATGCAAATTAAATATATCAATTGGTTCCAAATCATCATACAACATTAGAAACATATCATATATCATATTCCAAACCATTTGGCATCAATTTCACAATTTAATTCAAATTAAATTAAAATCTAACTAAATGAGTTTCCAAACAATTAAGCAAGCAATTCTAACTTAATTTCTATGTATTTAATATCTTATCCCCTCTTTCTTACCTCAAGTGAAGATCGTTAAACTTTCCTTATGCTAAACTCCTTGGTATTTCTTCAAATCTTCAAGTTTGCGTAATTTCTTCTTATGCGAAAATTAAAGAATGAAGGTTTTGAGAGCTTAAAGAGAGAGATGAAAGGTTATAGGATCAGTGAGGTTTGTGGTCTGAGGAAATGTGGGAGGTTGGGGCTCTATTTATAGGCTTTCAATGTCGGTTACTGTAGCAAATTACTGTAGCAAATTACTGTAGCAAATCACTGTAGCAAATCACTGTAGCATCTCGAAATTGACATGAGGCGGTGGAAAATTGGAGAATTCTCACGAATTCTCTACATTCTACAACATTTTTCATGTGACGTTACTGTAGCATTTTACTGTAGCATTTTACTGTAGCATTTTACTGTAGCAGATTTTTATTTTATTTTATTATTCTATTCTACATTCTATTCTCGTTTATTTTCGTTTTAAGTCAAACTGAAAATATCCTTGTATTCATAATTAAATTTCCTATTTTCTAGGTTTCATTTCTTATTTCTCTGAGAAATTTTAATTTTTTCACTATTTAATTTATTGCTTAAAAAATTGGGCTGTTACACCTGCAAACATTGTAGCTATAGTAAGTTAGGAAGAAGGTCAAATCAATTCTCTAACTAAGGTAATCACTATAAATACAACTCATTTATTACTGAAGAAGGATCTGAACTAATATACAAGTTACCTCTGTAATACCATACTTTCCGTAATGTCGTATTGACTTAAGCATCGGAGAATATTTTGCAGGTTCACCTGCGGTGTGTTCCCTTGACCTCGGTGTGGATAAGAACGTCAATTTCATCCTAAGCTGGAAGAACCTAGGATTCCCACTGAACATGAGTGTAAAATACCGTACTCTACTGAGACGGTGTAAAATTGAGAGTGAGAAGTAACTAAGGACACCGGTCAAGATAATCAACTCCTAACCCTGGTTCTTGTACAGAACATGTACGTACTTGTAAACAACTCAAACGTAGCAACGGTATAATAATTAATTATGATGATAATGTTGTTGTTGTTATCGATCAAGAAGGAAATCCAAAAGGAACTCGAATCTTTTGTGCAATCGTACGGGAACTAAGACAGTTAAATTTCACTAAAATAGTTTCACTAGCACCCGAGGTATTATAAGAGAAAACTATGATATGTGATATGAATATATTATTCATGAATGAAATTAATTTCTTAATAATATCTCACATATATCTTTTTTGTAGTGATTATTTGTAAGTATTTAAAGTAACATAGCAATTCTTTTATATATTGGGTGAACCCGCCCAGCCCTGTCAAAAACCCGTAAAAATATGGGATGAGGAGGGCCAATTTTAAACCCATTATGGAATAAATTTGGTTAACTCACCCCGCCCGTTTTAGGCAGGTTAGCGGGCTGACCCGTTGTTAATGCCTGAATGTTGTTGGCTATTTGGCAAGCGCACCAATATATTGTTGTAGTTTTCAAAATAGATATCGTTCTCTCAAGGATTGAATGTTTTCAGGGTGTAACAGTAATTTTTATTTACTATAGTAAAAAGTGTCAAAATTATTAACAAAAGAATGATTCATATACAAAGTATACAATATTCACAGATTTAGAGATTGATTGCTTCATTATGAAAAGGATGATGTAAAGTAAATTTTAAATATATCTAGCAATTGACTCGAAAATTAGTACTTAAGAATAAATTCGATACTTGAGATTTAAACACAGATTGACAAACTATATTTGAATTTGGATCCCCGCACTAGAATATAACATAACAATTATAAACATACATATTTAATTATCAAGTTTATGTTATTACAGCTTAAAATCATTAAACTCGATTCCTCGATGAATAAATTCTAAATAGTTACTGTAATGTCTGATCCCTCGGATGCTTTCTCAGTAAAAACTTGCTTTAAACGCTGGCTTTAACACAACAATAATTACTAATTCTATCCCTAGTAATTGGTATATTAAGGGTATTTCAACTTTTACTTCTGTTAAAGTGGTTTAACAAGCATGAAAATCATTCTCCCGTTTGAAGTTCATACTAATAAAGGTTGAAATACTAACATGAAACTTGAATCATAAACATGCATGATTCATAATCAAAACATAATATTCATAGATTGATTTACCAATTCCAACATAAACAGATTAGTTAGACATGGTGAAAGTAAAAACACAACTTACAATTGAAGACACACTTAAAACACACTTCGAAATATGAAAGGAAATAACACTAAACAACACTCTCAAGTATATGGAAGTTATTCTGTAGTACAACTCAAAATTGAATTCGTGGGATAGGAAGAGAAAATGAAGGAAGGGATGCCCAAAACCCATGGCAAATGGCCCTATTTATAGGGCAGAGTAGGGGTCCTGACGCTACACGTGGGTGTGGCGCTACGCGTTAGCCCTCTGACTCAGCTTCCATTAATCTCATGATTTCTAGCCTTAATTTGCTCCATTATGTCCCAATGATCAGCAGAGATGTTTCCCATTGCATTTTGGTCTTTAGTCTGAAGTGGTTTGGCATTATTTGGCCCATTTTCTGAGTGCAATCCCACCTGTAAGTGGGATACACGTAGCACCTGACGCTACGCATGGGCCTGACGCGTAGCATCAACACCAAATTCCTGACGTAGATCGTGGGGTTGATGCTACGCGTCAGCCCTTCTACTTTGAATAAAGTTTTACTTTGTTTCCTTAACTTTTTACTGCAAGAATGAAATAAATAGGTTATAACAGTTACATTTCAATAACTTCTATTTATTTAAAATAGAACCTAAATTTATTACTATTTAAACTAATTTTTATTTTTCACATGCTTTTTATCATAAAAAAATAACTAAACATTGAGGACTAACAAACTACCCCCAACTTAGGAAGTTGCTTGCCCTCGAGCAAATCAAACTAAAAACTTCAAACCAATCTTTTTTTGAAATCAAATTTTTGAAAAGTTTGAAAATTTACCACAAGAAGTAATTCACAACTTACCGTTTAGAATGATCAATATAGATGACTCGTGTAAAAGAGGCTTAAAGATAAAACATACACAATGTCATGTCAATAAATCAAGCTTATTCCAAGGCTTACCTCACAAGTGTTTCTCTCTGTAAAAGATAACCTATTAGCTCAATTGATCATAAGATCAAACGAATTTAATTTTGATTTTCATCTTATCAATTGTCATTCATACAAAATCAAGCAAGAGTCACAAGGTCTTTTTAAGGGTTGTAATGAGGCTTGGTTACAAGAATTCATGGTTTTTATTGGAAAGAAACACTTGAAATCATAAAAGAGCATAAATTTAAAGGTGTTTTTCTTGACCAAATATCCCACTTCCCTTTTTTGGTAAATACCCCCAACTTAATTCTTTTCATTGTTTCTTTTCTAATTTTGCATATATATTTTCTTTTTCTTTTCATTTTTCATTTTTCATAAACACGTACAACTGATAATTTTGAAAAGAACTAAGTTTATAATTTCATTCCCCATTTTGTAAAAACACTCAAAAAAATATTTTTCATTTTGATTGTAATGCTCTTTTACTTAATCAGATAAAAGGGAATGGTTAAAAATATTTATGAGCTAGAGGTGTCAAAGAAATTATTTTTAAGGCTCAAAATGGCTATCAAAGGATAAATACGTTTTACCATGGTAAGCTTTTTGGCCCTAAGTTCTTATGTTTACCAAAAATGTGCCTTGATCATGTTCTTGGATCTTCTGTATGACAACGGAAATCAAAGAATTTAGCAAAATCAATTTGAAAGAAATTATGTCGATACCCTCAAGTGTTTAAAGATCTCTCAGCTCACTGGGTTTTTGAAATTAGCTTAATTATTAATAAGAACAATGTAATTGGTTTTATCAAAATGCCTTAGTTGTAAAAGAATCAATATTTGATTATTAAAAATGGCTTATTTTGTAAGACCTCAAGCGCATAAAATTTTCAATTTTCAAAAATTTGATTATTTTTATTTTATTTAGAAAATCACACTTGTTTTTTATTTTTATTTTAAGAAAAGAAAATAAATATAATACCTAAATAAAATCACACCACACAAAAATCAAACCACAGATATGAAGATCCAAACTAAATAACCAACATGTCAAAGAAAATATAAAAGTAAACCAATGTGAAAGCAGTCATAAAAAATACAGAAAATAAAGATGGTCCTCAGTCATCATCCTCTATCCGATCCTCCTCATCCTCCTCATCAGCATCCCCCTGTGTTAGCCCGTGCTCCAGATGTCCCACCTACCTCTAGATATATGGCTGGTCTCCTAGCCAAGCCATATGAGAAGCAAAATTAGCAGGTATCATAAATGGTGCATCTGGCCCCTGGACCCTGTACTGATAAAATGAATCATGTAAGTGTACATAAGCTTTATGGGAAGCAGCCATTATATGCATCATATGCTGACAGTCTATCCTCAGCCTAGTGAAATCCTGAGTGAAATCATCAGAAGGAGCTGCCTGTGGTAGTCGCCTCCTTCTAGGTCTCAGCTGAGCCTCCTGCTCAAGGGGTGGAAGCCACACTACTGCACAAAATAAGCTCTTTTTACTAGAACACGGGGTACTCGTCTCGATGAGCTAGTGAACTCTATAGATGGTACTAGTACTCCCTGCCTCCTCAGTAAGGCAAATATAATAAGTGGAAAGGGCATTAGGCGGTTCACCTTATGCCTAAAGGCATACTGGTGAATCTGCTCGGAAATAAGAGTGGTGATGTCAATGGTGTGGCCCTACAGAATAGAGTATAGTAAGCAGCAATGATCAACGGGTAAAGTAAAGAGATGAGTCACCGGTGTGATGTTGTGGAGCATCAAGTACATCCATGCTTGGGCTATCGGGGTCATCTGGGTCTTCTGCAGATTGGAGGGAGCTTTATTAATCTTGCTAAGGTTAAAATAGACTTCATCCTTGTTCAAGAAATAAGCAACCTGATCTAGGAAGTATCCTAGATCACAATCCTCTGTAGCAACCTTGTTTTTGTTTTCCAACAAGAAACAACTGTCGCCATCGGGAGTGGGCTCCCAAGGGTTACCCAAAAGGGTACTGATAGTGCCGTGATCATAGGTAATATATTGGTTTCTGACCCAACTGGTCCTCATCTACCCAATGTTGGGGAATCCTGGCGAGTCCTATAGGCGTTCATATAAAATTCCATCACCAGGATGGGATTTCCCTCAGTAGGTAGGGAAAATAGTGTTCCCCACCTTCTCCTCTGGATCTCTCCAAGAAGCTCTAGGTAGTCAGCTACTCCCAGATCTAGTACTCTCTCCCAGATCAATTTGAATCCCTTGATCTGGTGGAACTTGGCCCACTTAGCATCGGTCTTGAACCTGGTAGGATCACGAGGTCTAAGATGCTCCTCCTTAATCTGAATATCGGGGTCCTCAAAAGAAGAGTATCAATAGTTCTTCTTCTTTAGGACCAGTGGCAGGAATGGATTTCTTTGGGGCCATCTACAAATTAAAGAAAAGAAAATATTTTACACACAATTATTCATGCATAAAAAGAAATATTTTATACAACAAACATGAAGAATGTGAAACAAATATTCAAACAACCCTAGAAAGAATATTTTAAAACACACAAATTTAAAAACAAACAGAATACACATTAACATACAAAACAAAGGAAACACATGCTTTAAAATAAAATCTAACATACCAAAGAAAACACTTAAATATAAAATTCATGCAATAAGTTTTAAACACATTAATATACAAAATAAAACATACAAACCATAAAAATAAAAATATAATTTAAAAGAACAAAAAGACATATTATTACAATCAATTTTAACAACAAAATATAAAATACATATTAAATAGAAAATATATTATACAAATAAAAACCTAAAATAACAAAAACTAATTAAAACACAAAAATTAAGAAAACAGAAAAAGGGGTCTGACACGTAGCGTCAGGGGGACGCGTAGCGTCAGTCCTTTTTCCTTACGCTACACGTCAGGGGGACTCTATGCGTGAGGGTGCAGTTCCTGAAACTGAAAATTAGGGGTTACGCAACAGCAACCCCTCTTTCTCATTTTTCAATCCAATCAGAAATCCCAGCCAGTCCTATTTGTCTCTAATCATCTATCTTAACCTAACCACATGCTTTCAAAAATGAAAAACAAAAATTAAAGAGAAGAGGGAATGAAGGACTTACTTGGAAAAGATGAACAATAGAGAATGAGGAATGTAGAGGTAATTGGGTTTTGAGAAAATTAGAGTTTAGGAAGATGAGGCACAAAGAGGGAAAATTTAGGTTTAAAAATTGTGAATGGGCCTCCATTCTGAATTGGGCTCTGTTTTTTAAAAACTGTATGCAGGACCTGACGCTATGTGAGGCTCTGGCACTACGCACCAGGTCTGAAATTTTGACCCCATACTACGCGTGGGAATCAGAATTTCAATTTTTGATTTTTAAAACCCAATTTTATGCAATTTTAACCCCTTTTTATTTCTAAAATTATTAAATTTAATTAAAACAACAGAATTTAATTAAAACTTTATATGTATATATATTAAAATTAAAAACAAACAATCAAATAATGGGTTGCCTCCCATTGAGTGCTTGATTTACTATCTCTAGTTCGACATCCTGCAAATCACAGATCTGTTAAGTAACAAATGGTGGTGAGTCTGTTGATCTCACCACCCAGATAAGGTTTTAACCTGTGTCCATTTACCATCCAACTTCTTTTGGAAGTTGGATCCTTAATTTCCACTGCTCCGTATGGCTTAACTTCTTTAATCACAAATGGCCCTGACCACTTTGATTTTAATTTACTAGGAAATAATTTTAATCTTGAATTAAACAATAAGACTGTACAAATGAATGGGCATCTTCAAAAATAGAGGGCCAGTACAAACCTGATTGAAGGACTTTTGCAGCAGTCCTTTCTCCATGAAAATGACCACCATAAGGGGATTTATGGCAGTGTCATAACACATTATTAATTTCCTAATTAGGTACACAAAGTCACAACAAGTTATCCACACCAATTTTAGATAAATGAGGGTCATCCCAGAGAAAATATTTGGCATCTATGTAAAATTTTTTTCTTTGCTGCTAGGTTAAATCATTTGGAAGAATTCCAACTGCTTTAAAATTGGTCATATCAGCAAACCATGGCCGTTTTGTTATTTTAAACAATTTCTCGTCAGAAAATTCTTCCAAAATTTCATTTTCCTTAGTAGTGACCTCATCATTCATCAATCTAGACAGATGGTCAGCAACCATATTTTCACTAACCTTTTTATCTTTGATTTCAAGATCATATTCCTGTAGGAGTAAAATCTATCGGATTAACCAAGGTTTAGAATTATTTGATGGCTGCATGATAAGTAAAAACAATTATTTTAGAGCCAATCAAATATGATCTAAATTTTTCCAGGGCATACACTATGGCTAGTAACTCTTTCTCAGTAGTGGTATAATTTACTTGATCTTCATTCAAAACTTTACTAGCATAATGTATAACCCTAAAAATCTTTTTATGCCTTTGTCCTAAAAAAGCTCCTACAGCATAATCACTTGCATCACATATAAGCTAAAAGGGTAAATTCCAGTTAGGGGCAACAATAATAAGAGTAGAAATCAATTTTTCTTTTAAAGAATTAAAAGCTTTAAGACATGCTTTATAAAATTTGAATTCAACATCTTTGTTTAAGAGGTTTGTCAAAGGTTTAGCAAATTTTGAAAAATCTTTAATGAACCTTCTATAAAACCTAACATGTCCTAGAAAACTTCTAATCCCTTTCACATTTATAGGGTGGGAGTTTAGATATCACCTCAATTTTTGCTTGGTCTACTTCAATACCTTTTGTAGAGATTTTATGACCAAGTACAATCCCTTCAGTCACCATGAAGTGACACTTTTCCCAATTCAAGACCATATTTATATCAATACACCGTTTTAGTACGGTATCCAAGTTTGATAGACATGTATCAAAAGAGTTCCCAAAGACTGAGAAGTCATCCATGAAAATTTCTATGCTCTTTTTAACTAAATCTACAAAAATAGCAAACATACATCATTGAAAAGTAGTAGGTGCATTGCACAATCCAAATGGCATTTTTCTATAAGCTAAGATACCAAAAGGGCATGTAAAAGTAGTCTTTTCTTGGTCAAGAGGATACACAACAATTTGGTTATATCCAAAATAACCATCAAGAAAGCAATAATAAGCCTGTCCAGATAATCTTTCAAGCATTTGGTCCATAAAGGGGAGGGGAAAATGATCTTTTCTTGTTGCTTAGTTTAATTTTCTGTAATCAATGCATATTCTCCAGCTTATGACAGTTCTTGTTGGGATTAATTCATTTTTATCATTTACAAATACTGTCATACCACCATTTTTAGGTACCACTTGAACATGACTTACCCATGCACTATCAGAAATAGGATAGATGATACCTGCTTTGAGCAATTGTAGAACCTCCTTTTTTGTTCCCTCTTTCAGAGTGGGATTGAGGCATTTTTGAGGTTGGGCTATAGGCTTGAAATCATCTTCTAATAAAATCCTGTGCATGCAATAAGATGGGCTTATGCCTTTTAGATCTTCAAGTGTCCATCTGATTGCTTCTTGATTCGTTTTTAGCACCTCTACCAGTTTTACTTCCTCTATTTCAGTTAATGAATTACTAATGATAACAGGTTTAAGATTACGTTCCTTTAGAAAGATATACTTGAGCTGTGAAGGCAAAACTTTGAGCTCAGGTTTCTAGATTTGTTCAATAGGTGTTTCTTGGAGTTTCTCAATCTTTCTAGATTTGGGGGAAATAACTTTCCTTCTTTTAAGTTCTTCCAAACACCTGTCTATCTGTCTTTCCTCTTCCTTATTTAAACATTCAACAAAGTCAATCAATAATTTATTGAGAGGGTGAGAAATAAACATACCTTTTGATACGGAGAGGTAAACTTCATCAAGGGTATCCATTCTAAATAATCTTGTTTTGGGTTAGGATGTTTAATTGCTTTGAAAACATCAAAATTTACCTCCTCATCATGCACTCTGACTGTCAGTTTTCCATTGTCCACATCAATTAGCACTCTAGTAGTCTTCATGAATAGTCTTCCAAGAATTAAGGGGACTTCAGTATCCTCCTCCATGTCTAATACCACGAAATCAACAGGGAAGTAGAACTTATCCACCTTCATAAGTACATCTTCTATAATTCCATATGGTCTTTTGATTAAGCGGTCTGCTAGTTGTAGAGTCATTTTTGTCCTTTAAGGATCAAGATCACCAATGCGCTTCATCATACTTAAGGGCATTAGATTAATGCTAGCCCCTAAATCTAATAAGGCCTTCCAATATTTACACCTCCAATTGAGACGGGAATGGTGAAACTTTCAGGATCTTTTGACTTTTCCGGCATGTTGTATTGCAAGATGGCACTGTAACCAACTTCAAGCTCCACAATTTCTTCATTATACCTCATTTTCTTTGTGAGCAGTTCTTTCATAAACTTTGCATATGTTGGCATCTATTCCAATGCCTCTGAAAATAGAATGTTTATTTGTAACTTCTTAAAGATCTCAAGGAATCTTTTGTATTCTCTTTCCTTATCCTTTCTTGATGGTGCATAAGGATAAGGTAGATCCTTGACAGGAGGAGTTTGACCCAAGTATTGATTCTTTTATTTTTTGGTTTTTTGGTTTTTTTGTTTTTGTTTTTGTTTTTATTTTTGTTTTTCTTCTTCTTCTTATTATTTTTCTTTCTTTTCTTCTTCACTCTTTTCTTTGTCATTCTCTCCTTTTTCATTTTTTTGTTTTTCACTCTTTTCACTCTCTTTACAAGTTTCTTTATAATCAGTTCCTATAACTTTACCACTTCTGGTAAAAATAGCTTTACATTGTTCCCTTGGGTTCTGGGTATTGGCAGAAAAACCAGAACTCTTCATTTCAGCTACTTCTTTTTCTAGTTATCCCAATTGCAAATCTAACGCTTTCCACGCGGCTTTATTCGTTTGCATATATTGTAGCCATTGTTGGATAGAATCTTCTATCCTTGTCAGTCTAGCTGTTTGATCAGGTTGTGATTGTTATTTAAACTGATTGTTAGGAGGTCTATTGGAAGGTCAACCATCTTGTTTCCAGCCAAAGTTCTGATTCTGCCATCCCTATGGGTAATTGTTAGGAAAAAGATTACCAATATTGAAAGGTAAATTACCTACAGTATTGTTTGGTAGAGCAGAAAATTGGCTTGCTCTTGTTCAGTTCCATCTAGTGAACAGTAACCACACAGTTGTTCACCCATGCAATGTACACATTGTTTTAACTGAGCAGGAGGTGGTGATGACACTTGAGCAATTTGAAGTTTCTATAATTGCTTACTCATTGCTTCATTTTATTGTATCAACAATTTTTGTTGAGCTAGGACTACATCATTGACTCCTAACTCAAGCATACCTGGTTTTCTGGAAATATTACCTCTTTCATGTTTTGTTTATCTGTCACTGGTAGACATGGACTCCATTATAGTTATTGCCTCATCTACCGTGTTGTTCATTAATGAACCACCTGCACAAGCATCTAACATCATTTTAAACTGAGGCAATAAACCATGATAAACAATTCTTACCTTACCACCACCATCCAAATTGTGATTTGGACACTTTCTTAACAATGCTTTGAATCGTTCCCATGCTTCTCCCAATGACTCATCATTATTTTGTGAAAATGAGTGAATGACTGTCATAGCTTCAAAATACTTAGAAAGGGAATAAAACCTTTCCAAAAATTTTCTTTCAAGATCGGACCAGTTTGCAAAACTACCATGCGGATATGATTTAAACCATTCTTTAGCCTTCCCAACCAAAGAAAAAGGAAATAGTCTCATGTATACAGATTCTTCTTGATTGGGTTCAAAACCAATAGTGCTGCATAATTCATAAAAAACAGTTAGATGTTCATACGGTTCTTCATAATTTAAACCAACAAACTGATTATTTTGAATTATATTCAATGTAGCAGGTTTAATTACCACCACAGTCACAGGTCCTTGAAACATCCCTGATACACGGGGTGGTCCATTGATAGCAGCAAACTATCCTAAAGTTTGTCTTTATTGTTCCCCAACCATTTTAGAATTTTTAGAGTTTTGAAAAGAAGATGAAGTTGAAGAAGAAGAAGAAGAAGTAGTTTGTGTTTTAGATTTTAAAGATTTAAGTCTTTTTGCAAATTTTTTGATCTCAGGGTCAAAGTAGATCCTTCCTGCAGAAGATCGAGTTTGCATACACAAATTAAACAAAGAGAGTTAGTGTAACACAAGTAATTAAAGAAGTAAAAGTGAATAAATGAATGAGTAAAAAAACTGAAAATTTCCCTAAGTTAAAAAGTAAAGAAATTTTGCCACAGTAATTAAAAATTTACTGTTTTACTGAAATCAATTCAATCCTCGGAAATGGTGCCAGAAAACTTGTTAGTGCCTGAATGTTGTTAACTATTTGGCAAGCGCACCAATATATTGTTGTAGTTTTCAAAATAGATATCGTTCCCTCAAGGATCGAATGTTTTCAGTGTGTAACATTAATTTTTATTTACTATGGTAAAAAGTGTCAAAACTTATTAACAAAAGAATGATTCATATACAAAGAATATAATATTCATAGATTTAGAGATTGATTGCTTCATTATGAAAAGGATGATGTAAAGTAAATTTTAAATCTATCTAGCAATTGACTCAAAAATTAGTACTTAAGAATAAATCTGATACTTGAGATTTAAACACAGATTGACAAACTATGTTTGAATTTGGATCCCCGCACTAGAATATAACATAAAAATTATAAACATACATATTTAATTATCAAGTTTATGTTATTGCAGCTTAAAATCATATAACCCCGATCCCTCGGTGAATAAATTCTAAATAGTTACTGTAAACTCTTATCCCTCAGATGCTTTCTCAGTAAAAACTTACTTTAAGTGCTAGCTTTAACACAACAATAATTACCAATTCTATCCCTAGTAATCGGTATATTAAGGGTATTTCAACTTTTACTTCCGTTAAAATGGTTTAACACGCATGAAAGTCATTCTCCCATTTGAAGTTCATACTAATAAAGGTTGAAATACTAACATGAAACTTGAATCATAAACATGCATAATTCATAATCAAAACATAATATTCATAGATTGGTTTACTAATTCCAACATAAACAGATTAGTTACACATGGTGAAAGTAAAAACACAACTTATAATTGAAGACATCACGGATACTTGATCACACTTGAACACACTTCACAATATAAAAGGAAATAACACTAAACAACACTCTCAAGTATATAGAAGTTATTCTGTAGTACAACTCAAAACTGAATTCGTGGGATAGGAAGAGAAAATAAAGGAAAGGATGCCCAAACCCCTTGGCAAATGGCCCTATTTATAGGGCAGAGAAGAGGCCTCAGCCTTCATTAATCTCATGATTTCCAGCCTTAATTTGCTCCATTATGTCCCAATGATTAGCAGACATGTTTCCCACTATGTTTTGGCCTTTAGTCTGAAGTGGTTTGGCCATCATTTGGCCCATTTTCTGAGTGTAATCCCACCTGTAAGTGGGATACATGTAGCACCTGACGCTACGCATGGGCCTGACGCGTAGCGTCAACACCAAATTCCTGACGTAGATCATGGGGTTGATGCTACACGTCAGCCCTTCTACTTTGAATAAATTTTTACTTTGTTTCCTCAACTTTTTACTGCAAGAATGAAATAAATAGGTTATAACAGTTACATTTCAATAACTTCCATTTATTTAAAATAAAACCTAAATTTATTACTATTTAAAATAATTTTTATTAATTTTTCACATGCTTTTTATTATAAAAAATAACTAAAAATTGAGGACTAACACCCGCCGGGCTCGACCCGCTTTGACATTCCTAATTTAATGATGGAAACTAAATTTCGATAGAACTACTATTCAACAGTCGTAATTGATTCGTCTAACTTAATTTAACTTTATTTCTTTTAGACAAAATAACAATAGACTCAGTCTTTTAAATGGATGGTTGAGCATAATCTTATTTAAATTGGATAGATGATCAAATCGATTAATGGTCGAACTGGTTGAATCATTAGTTGAACTAGTTAGCTCGGTTTATTAAAAAAATAAAAATTATTATTCACAATAAGAGTGTAAAGCATGATAACCCTAGAGAATTTCCCTAGGAGAATTAGGTTAGTGTTACTCTAAAAATATGACACTTGAAATATATAGAGGGCTTTAATGTCATATTTATATAAATAAAGAAAGGTCTTGATCTTGGCCTGATATCTAATAGATAGGAATAATCTCCTAAGATAGAGGGTAGAGATAACTTCCTAGAATTGAGGAGATAAATATAGTCTTTTAAAATTAAGGGATAAAGGGGCCCTAGCTAATCTGGAGGGAACAAAAGCCCCACAGTCATGAGCTCTAAGTGTAGAGTTGAGCCGAGTGATTAGGTGTCGAGCTGAGGTGACCCTTTCTGAGTTGTAGTGTATTCCAAGTCTTGATTAGGATGATAACTCTAAATGGGATGACGACTCCAAGTGACTGTATATCGACTGGTTGTATGCCATATGATTTCTAGTCTTGAGCTTTGTTGTTCCTCCGATCGAGATTCTAGGATTTGACGTAATTTGATAAGCTAGGTTGTACCTGTCTTATTTCTATTCTGGTGGGCCTCATTAAAACCTACTGGGGGAAAACCTAGTGGGAAAAAACCACTCAAGTAGAGGAAAGAGTCCCCTTGTTACATTCAACTGTAATATATCTTTACTATTCTTATGGACCTCGTTAAAACCTCTCAGGGGAAACCCAATGGGGAAAAACCTTTCGAGTAAGAAAAAAAGTATCCTCATTATATTTAACTGTAATATATCTTTATTATCTGGTGGGCCTCGTTAAAACCTCTCGGGGGGAAACCCAGTGGGAAAAACCCCTCGAGTAGGAAAAAGAGTGCGTTGTTATATTTAAATGCAATACATCTTTAATTATGTAGCGGTTCACATCCATGGGATGCTTATTCCTTTTAACTCTTCAAGTCAATATGCTTCTTTGTTGATGACTTCTCTTACTTGGTATGGGCCTTCCTAGTTGGCTACTAGCTTCTTGTCCTCTCTAATTCCACTATTGTTGTCAGTTACTCTTATAATTAGATCGTTTCTTCAGAAAGGTTGTGTCCCCTGAGCAGTGCATTTCATTCTTGAGTGGATTTCTATTTGGAGGTTTGTATATTGATGTAGAGTAAGCCTTGTTCTTCCAGATTAAGGTCCAGGTCTTCTTGTCTCCTTGTGTTATTTTCTTCTTTGTCGTAAGATGTTCTTCTAATAAAGGGATCTCTTAGTTTTCATCGGAATCATTACCTCTACTCCGTAGGTAAGGTTGAATGGTGCCTCGTGGTTGGCACTTGGAAATTTGTTATCAGACTCGATTGGGCTTTTGTCTTTCATAAATTGAATTTCGTCGTTACCCCCAAGTCGTCACTTAGAGTTTTAGGACTCATTTGCCTTTACCCCGAGCCGTTACTTGGAGTTTTAGGACTTGTTTGTCATTTCCCCTGAGCTATCACTCAAAGTTTTAAGACTTATTTATTGTTACCCTGAGCCGTTACCCGGAGTTTTAGGACTTATTTATCGTTACCCCTGGGCCGTCACTCAGAGTTTTAGGACTTATTTGTCATTCATTACCCCAAGTCATCACTCAAAGTTTTAGGACTTATTTATCATTACCCTCGAGTCATTACCCGAAGTTTTAGGACTTGTTTATTGTTACCCCTAAGCCGTCACTCGAAGTTTTAGGACTCATTTGTTGTTACCCCTAAGCTGTCACTCGGAGTTTTAGGACTTATTTGTTATTATCCCTGAGTCATTCCCTGTAGTCTTAGGACTTATTTGCAGTTACCCTTCAAGCCGTCACTCAAAACTTTTGGACTTATTTGCTGTTATCCCTAAGCCGTCACTCAAAGTTTTAGGTATTGTTTGTTGTTACCCCTGAGCCATCACACGGGGTTTTAGGACTTATTTGTCATTACCCCTGAGCCATTACCCAGAGTTCTAGGACTTATTTTCCATTACCCTTTAGCCATCGCCTGGAGTTTTAGGAATTATTTATCGTTACCCCTGAGCCATCAAGTGAAGTTTTAGGATTTGTTTGTCATTACCCCCGAGCTGTCACTCGGAGTTTTAGGACTTATTTTTTGCACTGATATACCACGATGGATGTTCCTCCTAGTAGACATACTAGTGAGATGATATTGTTGTTTTTGTTATTGATGATGATGATGATGGGCCCTATTTGCATATATGAGGCTTAGTTGAAAAAGAGGACCATAAACTGCCTAACTCATGCATAGCATCTGATTAACTAACAACATATGATCTGTGATGTGGTGTTATGGTTTGTGATGTATTGCTAGAAATTATAATTGTGCCAGTGATTGGTTTCTTGCATTTTATAGGATTACTTGATGATATGTTGATAATGATTCGAGTTGTGATGCTGTATGATGATATGTGATGAATTTGTCAGCAAGATGTATATGTATATTTGTGAATAATGGTACTTGCACTCATGGTTGAGATTCCGTGTGATATTTGTTAAGTGTTGTGATAATTATGCCTATGACTAGAATTTGTTTGGTAGTTTCTGTAACTTATGGCTTGCCTGGTTAATGATTATGAATCTATGATACTTATCTACATTGTTAAGACTGGATGATATGTACGATGATTGGGTATAAACTGGCTTAGAGGAGTATTATGATGTATACGTACAATTGTTAATTTGGATAGAAATCATGTATGTATTATAATGATGATGGTTAGGATTATAGTTGGGAACAAGGGACTATGTCTTGATTTTTATTATGATCTACATAGTTGATGTAATCGTTGTAGAATAATGGCCTGCATGAATTCTAGGAAGGTTTGTAGATTGAGTTATAAATTATGTGATGATATTGTCATGGTTTAGTTGGGTGTTGTGGAACAATGAAAATATTGATGGGTGACAGTGTAAAATGCTTAAATATGGGGGAGGCTACTCCTGATTTGATTGATGATGATATAGTGTGGGAAGTGTCAGCAATGACATAATCCCCTTTGGATGATAGGATAAGTGGAGATGAAACCTTACCCCTTCTTTTTACTTGTGGATTTCCATTTATGTATAATTATATGCACCCTAGGTGGTAAGAGACTGGCCCGAGGAGAGCAAGGGTAAGCACCAGAATTACACCACAGATACGGATGGATTCCCAATCAAATGGAATAATGGTTAGGAAAAAAATATGATCTTGTGGGTGCTTGCGTGCCCCACCTTTCAGAGTAATATAAATTATTGTTACGACCATGTAATGTACATTATATGTTATTCTTGATCCATCATTGTTTTATGTACAAAAAAACTTCTTCATTTTTAACAAACTTGTGCACTCTTAGTTAAGTAGGATGATCCAGTGGAAGAGATTTATCCTAGTTAACCGAGGGTATCACAAAAAGAAAAGAAAACAAGAAATAAACCATAAATAGTCTAAACATAAATAAGAATGTGTATAGAAAACAAGAACAAGAAAGAAGAGCAAAGGAAAAAAGTGCTTCCTCCAATGTCTAAGTAGACATGTCCTCCACCAATGTAGGCTCCATCAAAGACATATCAACTATGTTTTGAGCCTTCTCCTCTATTTTACTCTCTTGGAATGGCTTCAATTGATGGTCATTAATTTTGAAGACTCTATAAATAGCTTCATCCTTAATTTCCACTACACCATGAGAAAACACATCAGTAATAACAAAGGGTCCATCCTATCTGGATCGAAGCTTACGAGTAATCAACTTCAAACGCGAATTGAACAACAACACTTTCTACCCTATAGAGAACTCCTTCCTCAGAATCTGGGTGTCATGGAACCTTAACATTCTCCTTATACATCTTGGAGTTCTTATAAGCCTGTAAACGAATCTCATCAAGCTCCTAAAGCTAAAGCTTTTATTCCTTTCCAGCTTTCTCAAGTATCATGTTACAATTCTTTACAGCCCAATATGACTTGTGTTCAATCTTTGTTGAAAGATGGCAAGCCTTACCAAACACCACTCAGAATGGAGACGTACTGAGATGAGTATAGTAAGTCGTCCTGTGGGCCCAAAGAGCATCATCTAGCATTTTACTCCAATCTTTCCTGTTGGGATGAACCAACTTTTGCAGCAGAACTTCCCTGTTGAACACTTCAGCCTGCCCATTAGTCTAGGGATGATAGGGTGTAGCTACCTTATGTTACACCCATACTTTTGGAACAAGGTTGTAATGGTCCTATTATAAAAGTGACTTCCCTAGTCACTGATGACCGCCTTAGAAACACCAAACCTATAAAAGATGTTATTCCAAAGAAAATTTGCAACAATGTTAGAATCATTAATCCTAGTGGCCTTTTCCTCCACCCATCTAAAGACATAATCAACAGCAAGCAAAATATAAGCATGTCCAACAGAAATAGGAAAAAGGACCCATAAAATCTATACCTCAAACATCAAAAACCTCACAAAATATAATAGGCTATTGAGGCATCTCATTTCTCCTAGTGATGGTCCCTCCTGCCTTTTGGCATGTCCCACAACTATCCCTAAAGAGGGTAGGCCAATAAAATCCACTATCTAGTACTCTCCTAGTAGTTCTTTGTGGTCCAAAGTGACATCCTACAGATGTGTTATGGCAAAAATGTAAAATATTCTGAAATTCATGGTCAGGGACACATTTAAGGATAACCTAGTTATTACAAAATTTCCACAGATAGGGATCATCCCAAACATAACATTTAGCATCACTCCTAAGTTTATCAACCTGTGATCTAGATGTATTAGGAGGTATAATAGAAGTAACCAAATAATTCACTATATCAGCAAACCAAGGGGAAGAATCAATTGAAGAAAAGGACAACAAATAATCATCAGGAAAACTATCATGAATAGGTAAAAGATGAAGGGTCCCCTCTATACGACTAAGGTGATCAACAACCTGATTCAACACACCATCTTATCTACTATATCAATTTCAAATTCTTGTAAAAGAAGCATCCATCTAATCAACCTAGGTTTAGCATCAGGTTTCTTTAATAAGAATTTCAATGCAACATGATCAGTAAAGATAGTTATTTTGGAACCAAGTAGATAGGAATAAAACTTATCTAAAGCAAACACAATAGCCAAAAGTTCCTTTTTCAGTGGTAATGTAATTTACCTGAGCTACATCAAGTGTCCTAGAGGTGTAAGCTATGACATGGGGAAACTTACCACTATGACAAAACAACTGCAAGTGCATAGTCTGATGCTTCACACATGAGCTCAAAAGGAAGCTCCCAATCTGGCGGCTTAATGATGGGTGAAGTGGTGAGTCTCCTCTTTAGCTCCTTAAAAGCCTACTTACATGCATCAGTGAAGACAAAGGCTATGTCCTTTTACAAGAAGCTGGACAATGGCAATTCAATTTTGCTAAAATCCTAGATGAATCTCCTATAAAAACCTGTATGTCCAAGAAAAGAATGCATTTCCTGCATAGATACAGGGAAAGATAAAGAGGTAATAACATTTATTTTGGCCTTATCAACCTAAATTCCTCTCTTAGAAACAAGATGTCCTAAGACTACACCCTCAGTTACCATAAAATGACATTTATCATAATTTAGAACAAGGTTAGTCTCAATACATATATTCAAAACCATGGTTGAACTACACAAATAAGAATTAAATGAAGAACCATAAACTGTAAAGTCATCCATAAATACCTATGTAGTTTTTAACTAACTCAAAGAAAATACTCAACATACAACCTGAAAAGTGGCAGGTGCATTACATCGGCCAAATAGCATCCTTCTATAGGCAAAAGTTACAAAAAGACAGGTGAATACGATTTTGCATTGATCCTTAGAGGCAATATAAACTTGCATGTAAGTAGAAAAACTATTCAAGAAATAGTAACAAGATGATCCTTCCTAGGAGCCTATGCAAAAAACTCTCTATGAGCTGATTAATGAAGAGGAAAGGGAAATGGAAAGGGAAGGGAACTGGTCCTTCTTAAGAGCCTGGTTAAGTCACCTATAGTCAATACAGACTCTCAACTTATTAGTAACTCTGGTGGAGACCACCTCATTCTCCTAGTTCTTCACAACAGTATCCCAGATTTTTTAGGAACCATTTAGATAAGGGATATCCAGGTGCTATATGAAATGAGGTAGATGATTCTACCCATCAATAGCTTGGTGACCTCCTTCCTCAACACATCAATGAGGGTAGGATTGAGTCTTCTTTGGGGCTGCCTCACTAGTTTAGATTCATCCTTCAACAGAATTTTATGCATGCATATGGTTGGAGTGATTCTAGGATTGTCAGTCAGAGTCCACCTAATTGCTTTCTTGTGCTCCCTTAAAACTCACAGCAATCGCTCTTCCTCAAGAAGAGTGTTGGAAATGATCATTAGTTACCTCTACTTTGTGTCTAGGTAAGCATACTTCAGGTGGCCTGGTAGAGGGTTCAGCTCCAATGAAGGTGGTTGTTGAGGATATAATGAAAGGGGTTGACTAGCTTCAATGTCCATGGATGTACTTATAGCTAAAGGTGAAATAAAAGATTTGTCATGATTAATCTCAACACAGATAGCATACATGTCACTATCACAGTCACAAGTAGGTAAAGCATCAATATCATCAATGTATAAATCTTAAAACTGAGACAAATCAAAGTCTGAATCAAAATCTAAATCTATATAGTCAACATCAAATTTTCTATTTCCTAAAACATCAAGAAAAAAACAAAATGATTAGAAAGTAAAGAATGCCCCTCAGTGGGATGCTTCATGGCTTCAAAGATGTTGAAATGAACTATGTCATCTCCAAACTCCATGGAAAGTGTTCCAATGTGTACATCAATCTTGGTCCCGGCGATCATCAAGAATGGTCTCCCAAGAATCAATGTAGAGTTATCATCCTGCATATCAAGAATATAAAAGTCAGCAGGAAAAATAAGTTAGGTACTTTTACTAAAACATCCTCAAGCACTGCCAAAGGCTGGTTTGTACTATGGTTGGCTAGCTAGATGATCATATTGGTTGGCTCCAAGTCTCCTAAATACAACATCTTGTACACAACTAATGACATCACATTAATGGAAGCACCCAAGTCCAGCAAGGCATTAGAGAATGTAGATTCTCCAATTGTGCAAGGAATGAAGAATGTGCCTGGATCCTCACACTTTTGTGGAAGGCTGGACTGGGACAAAGATGAGACAATCTGGACTTGCCGCTTGTTCAAATTCCTCTTGAAGGTGCACAACTCCTTTAGAAACTTAGCATACTTGGGAATTTATTTGATGTCATCCAGCAAAGGAATGTTAATCTCTATCTTCTTGAAGGTATCCAATAATTCTTGGTCAAACTTCACTCTTCTTGGTGCAGAAGCTTTAGAAGGAAAAGGAATAGGAATCTGCTGCTGCACAGGCCTGTCTAGAACTACCTCTTTATCTACATTAGAGTAGACTGGTATGAACTGCTTGGACTATGGCTGAGCTAGATCACTGGCTACTTCTTTGCCTCTCCTCAAGGTGATAACACTCACATTGCCCTTAGGATTCAAAACTGGTTGGAAAGGTAGTGTGCTAGAGCCTTACTATTGTATATTATTAATTGAAGTGGCGAGCTGTCCAATCTAATTCTACAGATCCTAAATGGTATCAAAGACATTTTGCTAAAGTTGTAAACTTTGTGTAGCCATCTGGGTCATTAACTCCTCTAAAGAAGGTTTATTATTGGACTATACAGGGGGCTATTGTGGAGCCCGTTGCTATGGCTGAGCAGGATCTTGTTGTTGTCTAAAAAGAGGAGGAAAGTACTTTTGCTGATGTTGTAATGCTGGCTAATGGTGGGGCTACTGGTATGGATACCTCTACTGTTGGGAAGACTATTGTTGTGGTTATGGTGCAAGACCTAGGCCATACCTCATTAGGATGATTCCTCCAGCCTGTATTATATGTGGGGAAACAAGTTATATTGCTGCTGAGGAGAATGTATGACTATTGTAACATCCCTAATTTTATATAAATGATTAAATATTAGGAATAAATATTAAATAATTATTGTGGATTAATTAATATCCCAAAATGTTGAAGATAATTAAATTAAGATTTTTGGGGGTTGCTTATAAATTATTGAGGCTTTATACGCTGAAATTAGACCCGATTAAAATATGGGTGTCGGACCAAGTATCTTTGATTGAGGTACCGTTGGTCAGGGCTGTTAAGACTATTATTGGGAGTCCGGATATATATTCGGAATAATTTTTAGATGAAGTATTGAGCTCGAACGAAGATCTTGTAAGTTATAAAACAAAAAAATTTTAATGAGGGGTTAAAATAAAACTCTAAACCTCTCTCTTTTCCCCTCTAATTCTCGTGACCTTCTCCCTCCAAGGCAAGTTCACTCTTTTCTCTTCTCCTTCCATTTCCCACTCATATTTTTATTTTCATTCTCTAAAACCCAAGTGTGGTGTGCCTTTCCTCCTTCATCCATTTTGTTTGCTTTAAGCTTGGAAGAGATGATAATGGTGCCTTGAAGCTCCCCCTCTCCTACTCTATTTTTGTATTCCTCCTTCCCCATTCTTGGAGCTCACTTTTTTTGGCTTGAGGTAAGGTTTCCTCATCACTTTTCTTGAGCTCTAGCCCTAGGTTTTGGGTAATGGTTGTTGGGAGAGAGTTTAATGCATATGGGTTATTAATGGGAGGCATTAATAATGTGAAATCCTAAGGTGGGGTGCCTTAAATGTAAGTTTTAAGTAAATATTCATGGGTACATGAAATTGGCATTTATTGTGATGGAAGAGGATGGACATTGATGATGGTTGTTGGGTTTCTAATGAAACCCTAACCCTATGATTTGGGGGAAATATGAGATGTGGGTAGATGAGCATTTATTATTAAGGATAGATGTTATTTGTGATGAGTGATAACCATTAATGATGGTGAATGGTTGGTGGAAGCCATTAATGTGGAAACCCATGAATAGGTTTAGCTTTAATTGCATAATAATGAATGAAGACATCAAACAATAGTGGTTGTGGTGGATTGAATGAAAAAATGAGGTTGAGAATCGAAATGGCGTATAAACACCAAGAAATAAATATGAACACTTGAGCCTTGATAGTTTAAATAAAAAAAAATTGATTGTGTGGTATATGGCATAATGTAGGAAACGACCTCATTGATGAGGCGGGACCATCGGACCGCATTGATTTCTACTTCTCTTGAGGTAGAAGAGGGTAACATTCTTTAAATGCTTGATTTCATCTATTAGTGATGTGTATATATGATTGGGATATGCTAATTTGGCTTGGATGAATGATTTGATGATTACTTGATTGAATTGCATTTAGAGTGAATGGTGTTATGTGGCTTATGTTTGTGGGATGATGAATATGATGTTGAATTGACTCATGATTGATGAGAGTTGTTGTAATGGCCTGGAACCATGATTGTATTGATTACATTGTGATTGAACATCCCATGATATGTGAATTAATGATTTGTGATTGCCACTAACTAGTATGTGTATGAGATCCAATGAATGTTGGTGATGGTTGAGAATGATGAGAACCTAGAGTTCCACTAAAGTGTTGAGGATGAATTATTGATGGTGGAGTGGCATTTAGGATGCATAGTGTGAGAATATATTTGATTTGCATTGCATCCATGGCATATCATTTGTTGCTTATATGGAATATTAGGGGTTCCAATAGGCAGGCCCAATGGGATGCGACCCAATGCACAGGTAAATTGTTGTTGTTCCCTAGTGATTCTAAGAATCATGAAGCTGCCCTTAGATTGGTGGCGAGGCACCCTATGTGGCAGGCCCTGTGGGCAGGTGGCTCTATGTTGAGCAAGTTACCTCGGTGTCCGATGGGGCACAGCTCTCTCAATGTGTGTTTGGGAGAGGCCCGTAGCACTTATGGCAAGTGAGGCCATGTTGTTGAATCTGTAAGTCACAGGGTGACTAGTGCTACAGAAGGGCAATAGCGGTTTGGTACCAGTAAAATATGATGTTAAGCATGCATGATTTGAGATATAAGTGTACACTTTTTACTACTGCAGTAGGGGCATAGTAGCACACCTATGCTTGACCCACACTTGTTATGTTGTTATTTCCCACAGACAGATCCGTAATTGTTATTGATTCCTTTATGCATATGCATTAGCTATAAGAGCATTTGCATTATAGCTGGAGATATGCCTAGTTGGTAGCCCGTGGTGGCGAAGGATGATTGTTAAATAAAGAGGAAGGGAGTTATGGTACTAACATTGAATGTATGATGATCTTTATTTGGGAATGCCATGATTTTGATATGTGAGTTGTGAATATAATGATTTAGATATGTATGATGTTAGAATGGAATGAGAGGACATGTGTATAAGCTTATGATGCTTCTTGAAAAGTATATATTATGCATATATGTATTGGCATCATCATAATGTATGATTTTAAATCATTTGGTATATGTTACTCACCTCCTTCGTTGCCATTTTTAAAGCTTGATGTAGGTATTTTTAATACTCTACTCTTTTGGAGGATTGAGTCATGGATGAGGTAAATATGGAATGGAAGTTTGTAAGCCTTGGCCTGCATCCCTTTTGTAAAACAATGGATATATATATATATATATATATATATATATATGCTCATTTTATTTCATGAATATTAGTATGTATTCTTTTGGGGGTCACTTGTGAAAATTGTATGTTTTGAAAGGCCAATTTTTGGGTAGTGACCTTAATATTGGTTGATGTTGATATGGATATGTTGATTTTAGCTTACCATATAGATGAATGAATATTAATTATAAAGTTTCTTGGCCAATTGATGGCATTAGTGTGCATGATGTTTGATAGATTGACTAATTTATGAAGATTACATATGAAGTTCATGAATAATTGAGAAACCAATAGGGTAAAAATGAGTTTTATGAGTTTTGGATAGTGTGTGGTGGTTCCAATAGCTTAAGTATATGATTTGTGACTTGTTGAAATTGGAATAGGCCAATTCCATTGTGAATTGACCACTAAGTTGCACAAAAAGGCTTAAAATGGACTAAACGCGTTTATACGTATAAATCCTTCGATTTTAGGAATTTTTGAGTGCGGCCAGCGACCACATGTCACAGATAATATATTTTAGCTTGTGTAAAATTTTGGTAACCATTGGAGTTGATTTGAAAAAGTTAGGTTGTTTAGAAGTTTAGAAATTTGAGGTTTCTGCATAATTACTGACATAAATCAATTCAGAACAGTGCGTGAATTGATTAAATTGTTCCTAGATTTACTGTTCAGAATTCCAGAATCATTTGAATCGATTCATACCTGGGGGCGAATCAATTCAAACCACACTGTTTGTACTGTTCAAGGAAAATCCATACGCATGAATCGATTTACCCTTTTGGGGAATCGATTTCTCCTCTTGAAATTAGGGACCCCTACATGGCATATATGCATGAATCGATTCACCCTTATTGGGGAATCGATTCCTCCCCTTGAATCATGGGTTCCAGTACATTTAGCATGCGTGAATCGATTCATCCCTTTAGGGGAATCGATTCATTTCCCTGATTGGTGAAATCTGCCACTTCAGGAATGCATGAATCGATTCATGCGAGGTGCTGAATCAATTCATGGCCCTATATTGGCATATTTCCATCAGTTTTTCATAAGTGTTGGGTGCCTTTGTTCCATGCTATGATTATGCCACCTTTTGCTTACATAATTGAGAAATTTTAAGGATCAGTCGAGGGTATTATTGGAACTCTTTTCATATCCATTGGCATACTTCAAATTGAATTACGCTTTCCGTTATTTCTTGTTAATGATCTTAAGATTAATTGTCCTTGACTTAATTTATTCACCTTCTCATATCTTCATATATGGGATAGGTTCTTTTTAATGATCTGGGGTTACATTGTTAAAATTTTATCTCGCGATTTATTCTATTCTCTAATTATTTTAAAATCGTGAAAATATTTACCCTCGTTTTATTATTCAAATATTTCTCCGAGACCCTCATTCATTTTTTTGGGGCGTCTCAACTATCATAACCTAAGATGATGAAGTATCTATTTCTTGCAGCTGAGGGCAAGCATTTATGAAGTGGCTGCCTGCACATATGCCATATTTAAGGTAGTTATGCTTACTGTTGCACTGCCTGACTCATAGCTAGTTGCCCTACCAAGGAAGTCAACTCAGTCAGCTTGTTTTCAAGTCTCTGGTTATCCACTATAGCAATTGTGTTAGTTGTGGCTTCATGCATAGATCTAGTCACATTCCTTGAGCTAAATTGCTGCCAATTCTCTTCCATGTTAGAGATCAAATGTCTTACAGCTGTTGGTGTCTTGTCCATCAAAGCTCCTCCACTGGCTGCATCAATCATACTCTTTTTCATGGGAAATAGTTCTTTATAAAAGTATTGAACCAACAACTGCTCAGTTATGTAGTGGTTTCGACATGTGGCTGACCAGCCCGTAAGCGCAGGGTGTGTCGTGTAATATAAAAAATATTATCTTCTCAGGGATTGTGTTCTCAAGTACTCACAATTTAAATTATAATTATCTAGACAGAAAAATCAAGAGAGGTTTTGCTTAAAGAAATTTAAAAACAGATAAAAATAGGCATCCCACAGACTCAGGATTCTTTAACACTGTGATAATAAGAGTATTCAAGGGTGTAGCATGAGAAGGCTTGACCCTATTCAAAATAGCCCCGTTTGGAGTGGCCTACACAGTTTTGGTCCTAGGAGGAGATGGCTCTTTCTTAAGAATTGTCTTTTGGTTTTCTGAGCGGCCTCGACCCCTGTAGTAGTCGAGGAGGAGAAGGAATTTGTCTTGCAGGGATGATGGTGATCAGAACGGTGAATGCCCCTGTAAGGGAAGCAGTTCATTTGGATATACTTTCTCTTTGGTAGTGTTTCTTCAAATCCTTGGTCGACATCTTGCTCAAGGCCATATCGCCTAAAAAGAGACAAGTTCACAAATTAGTACGATGACTTCGAGTAGTAATTCATCATACCCTAATAAAGCCTATACTTATGGATTCGAGCGTCTAGAGCACCTGAGTTAGAGGAATATGAAATCAATCCCTAGGAGCTAAAGAAATCCCCACATCTTTAACAAGAAATTTCACATCACCATGCTCGGTGAGTGACAGGTCTTCCTAGTTGACACAGAACTGAACGGGCTCCCACGTCCAATATAACGAAAAGGCGAGATGACCATCAGGATCATGAAAGAAATCCGCCCCGAGCACATCTATATGTGAAAATAAAGTTTCATATACATAGATGAAATCTACATCGCTAGGGTTTGTCCAAGAGTGGCAAACCCTCTCATCAGGAGAGCAACATAGACACTCTACGTTTGGTGCCAAAAAGGAATTACTAAACACCTCCCCTACCCATAGACGTATGATTGCTTCATCACTCTGAAGGGAGAAGGGTTTAGACAAGACTTCCTCCCTGACCTATGAGTAAGAATCTATAAAAGAAGCTATTTCTTAAGTTAACAAAGATGAGACAAAGGACACTAACCCCTTTATGGAAGGAAACTCAAACGACAGGGAAGCAAAAGCAAGAGTTAGAGACACTCTAAGAAAACAGAAGGCAAAGGGCAACAACAGTAAAGGGCAAGGAGCAATGACAGTAAAAGGAAAAAATAAAATAAAGCAAGGCTATATATAGGATTTTTTTCAAACCACAGATTTGATGGTTAGGAACCTTTTAGGCACCTCTAGCGGCCACAATTTCATGATGACTCTTCAAGAACAGTTGTCCTTGACACGTTGCAATAAAGTTTGTCATTCTTAAAGTAGTGTCCTTGAATCCAAGGGATGCATTCAATGGCCTAGGGATAAAGAAACGTCTCATCATTACAATACAGACAGACACAAACATTGTATATGAAGAAATGAAATGATGGTTAACACTCATCTGACACTATAGCACTTGGAATAGTTATGTTCCAAAGTTGGTGAATCATCCCCCTTGGATAATCATTACATTTGGAACAGTCCTGTCTCGAATGAGCCACCACACTCAACACGGTTCTCATGCAAACAGAGGCTATTTTCCAAACAACACGTATCTTTTACAGGGAACTTCATTCCTGATTACAATCACTCAAAAAACCACTCCATTCAGAGTACTTCTTTACAATCACTCAGAAAATCAACTCACCCGGTACCACATGCTCAGAAAAGGTTACTCGACAGTAGCCTCCATAGAAAACATTTTCAACTCGACACTTAGTCACTCGGCCCAGCTCTATGCCTGGGGCTTGCGACTAGGGTGCTCCTGTTCCCCCCGAATCGGGGAAAAGGCCCGTACTACCCCTTATTTCCCCCTCTTTTAGGCAAGAATAAAGGATAATCGAAATCCCCTTGATCTAAGCAAGATATTGTTATCTCTATGTCATCTTGGGCTTGGATCAAAGCCCCTTTTTTTCTTTCCTTTTTACTCATTGTATAAAGGGCTCGAGGCCCCCTCTTGTAATTCAAGTGTCACATTTTCAGAGTAATACAAACTTAATTCTCCTAGGGAAATTCTTTTAAGGTTTTCATGCTTTATATTCTCGTTGTGAACAAGTATGATAGATTTTGATGATTTTTCTTAACTTTTTCAACATTTTTTAATGATGCATTTTAAAATTTTTGACTCTCCAAAAATCTTTGTGCATCACACAGGTCCTAAACTAATTAGTTATTAATTATGGGACCAAAATTTAAATGAAATTAAAGCAAAAGTTATAAGACTAAAATACTAATTTTCCTTAAATTTCTTTTTGAATAATCTTATATCAATGGTGTGTGTACACAAACATATATATATATATATATATATATATGACAATATTCATATTATTATATTATTTTTTAATTATTAAAAATCCAATATTTATAATACGTTGATTAGTTAACGTCATACATAATGTAATAATCTAAGATAATTTAATAATTTTCTATGAAAATGGTTGGGAGTCCAATAAAACATAGACAAAAAAAATTATAAAAATAGTTATAAGTGGCAAACATATATATATATATATATATATATATATATATACATTTTTATTCTTTTTTTATAAGACCGCTTTACTATAGGCAAGATATATTTATCGGTCCTCTATCTCTTATGTTGTTGTCATTTGATTTTCTATTATTTTTTTATTTTAATCACGTCCCCTAACTTTTTAAAAACACGTCAAGTTGGTCCTTTCATCAAATAAACCACTAACGTTGTCTGTGGACCATTTTGACTATGCAAAGTTCTTTTTTTCTACACAAAGCCATAGGTCATTTCTCCTCTGTATTCTACTCAGGCACGTCTCTCTTTTTCCTTGTCTCAAGCACGTCTCTCTCTGCATTCTATGATAAAGTATACTTTCTCTTTTTCTCTTACTTTTTCATCATCATTTTCTTCTTCCATGCCTAATTTTCATGATCCTTTCCTTGTTTCTAGTAGTACAATGAAATCCGGGGAAAAAGTGCTTCAAAGATAATGTATGATTAATTTGAGCTTTTTCATATTTTCATAAGTTTGTAGTAAAGGGGATCTGAAATTTTTTTTGGGGGGGGGGGGATTTGATAGAGTTGGTGTAGATATAGAGCATTTGATGAGCATCAAGGGATTGAAGTTGCTTGGAACCAGGTCAAGCTCTATGATTTCCTACAAAGCCATGAAGATCTTAAGAGGCTTTACAATTAAATCCATCTCCTGAAAACATTGAAGCATAGAAACATCATGAAAATTTTTCACTTATTGGATTGATATTGCAAATAGGAATATCAACTTCATTACTGAAATGTTTAGTTCCATCAAGATTGTTGGCTTGAAGGGTTCTGCTCCAGTAGTTTATTATAAGCAAATAGGAAAAACCACCAATAATTTCCATGAGAGTAACATCTTAGGAGAAGGTTTTGGATGTGCTTACAAGGATTACTTAGATCATAACTTGGATGTTGCTACCAAAAACATTACAGTGTGAAACTCAAAATGCTCAGAGAGAATTTGAGGTAATGATTTATTCATTTGCTGCTTCTCTATTATTATATATTTTATTTTATTTTATTAGATTTTCCTATGTTGTGTTGAACAGTTTGTTAAACTTGCAAAACAAGGTAAATTTGTTGAGTAAAATTCAGCATCCAAATATAATTTCTTTACTAGGTTATAACAATGATGGCAACACAAGATTTATTGTGTATGAGTTGATGCATAATGGATCCTTGAAAATACAGTTACATGGTAATATTGCATCTCATGGCCCATGGTTTTGTGCAAAGAAAGAACTTTGCATAGTCAAATGGTCCACATACGATGTTAGTGGTTTATTTGACGGAAGGACTAACTTGACGCGTTCTTAAAAAGTTAGAGGACGAGATTGAAACAAAAAAAATAATAGGAGACCAAAGTGACAACAACTTAAAAGTTAAAGGACCAACAAATATATTTTGCCTTTATTACATTGAGAAAATTAGTTAATTTAATTAAATAATTAAATTTACTTACTAATTGTATTCAAATTTAAAAAATCTAAAAGATATTGCTAATATATGTTTGGTCTATTATGTTTATTTTAGATTTTAATTTAGTCCTAAATGTTTTTATTGTCTTAATTTGGTTCCTTATGTTTTAAGATGGTCTTTCACCTTAAAAATGTAAATGGAATGTTGCCTCACTATAAGAAATTTTCTTTTTGGTGGCGTTTTAAGAAAGGATTTACTGGGGGTTTTCAACCGCCGCAAAATTAATTTCCGGCGGTTTCCGAGCCCCCGCTAAAACTGGCGATGACAAATATTTAACGGGGGTCAGTTAGAACCGCCGCGAAATTTAAATTATTTTAGCAGCTGTCAGCGCCACCAAATAACCGCCACAAAATGTGCCAATTAAATAATTTGAAACCGATTCCTTTTGTTCTATATACAAAAAAGATTCCACTTTAGTTGTTTTGGTCAGGTCTACTACCAAGCCTTCAAAACTGGTTTCCATAACATTTAAATTATTAAGATGAATTTTAAATGGTATGTTTTAGAAACAAAATTCGAAATTATTTTATTTTGTTTGTCTTTATATGAAACAACTATTGCAAGACTACCACTTGCTTGTGAGATGAGAACAAACACAGCTATGTTGAGTGTAAACTTTAGCCACAAGTACAACTATTGCAAAAGCTTAATCCAGTAATACGTTACTGTAGAATCCTATGAAATAATACAAGGCACTCAAAAACATCACCCTAATAAAGTATAAAAATTGCATAAATGACTCAAAATAAACTATAGTTACATTACTACTTTAGTCTAAATAAACTAAAGCTTACCACAAATCTTGAAAAATGGAAAAGAAAAAAGTGTTATCAGAGGTGCAATTAATTGTTCTAATAGATTAGACCAAAGGAGGAACCGTCTTAAGACTCCTGAGCAAGACTAGCAGCAACTAAGGAATCAAGGATACTGACCCAATTCTCATCTTCCTCATCCTCTTCCTCTCCACCACCAATTTGGTTCCATTGAACTATACCATTCTTGTCAATTTCGTCATTCCTTGAAAACCTTCCTCTGATGTGTGGTCTGCTATCTGCCAATGTCTTCCTGCAAGCATAGTGATTCCCAGGAGAAAATAAGTTAAAACATTAATTGTAATTCTTTTTATAACTAAACAGTATATATGAGTGGATCATTATTAGGGACATTAAACAATACACTCTAAAGGGTACATGGCTAATGACACATCTAATTGATCCTACTCTCCAGAATTAAGATTACTATTAATCTTATAGAATTCCTGTTGTAATACACTAAGGAAAATATTTTGCCAACTTTAAATTGAGACAATAAAGAAGTTGTCTATATTAATATGAAAAAGACAAAAAGTGGTGAGAGATAATTGAATAAAGTTTCATATTAATGTCAATTATTTTATGTTTAAATAATGAAATCGGCACACCAAAATACACACAAAATCAGAATCATGTGTATTATTTTATCTTTTGTATGGCCAGGAGGGTAGCATATCTCTTATTGTCGTGTTATATTGAAAATGTTTCATAAAGATTATCTTTCTACCGTATCTCTTAGCTTTGGACATAATTGTTAGTGATAAATCATGAAGTGAACTTAAAAAGGGTGGTTTCATGGTTTTACTCTTAACACAGTGTAGTCCATTATATTTGTAGATTTATAGTTCTTTTAAATTCATTCAAGGATCAGTTTGATTTCTAATGCAAAAGTATACCATTTTCCACTTATTTTGATTGAATATATATATATATATAATTAAAAGTTCTATAGGCGCAGCCAAGAGTCTTATTCACAGAAGTAAAACATAGAAAAGTCTTATTCACAGAAGTAAAACATAGAAAGTTACTAAAACTAACCATGAATATAAAAACGTGTGCATAAAGAATGAACCTTAATTTTCTTGTTGAAGTCCTCTGGTTCCTCTTGGTTCTGTATCTCTTAATCCTCGCCTTCTTCTCCTCAGGGCTATATCGATAGGCTTTGCTCATTCCTTCTATATATGATCATATGTCTCTCACTTGACAATGGACTATCCGAGTAGTGATTATGTTGCACTCCATTAATCCTCTGCACAAACATTTCACGTTATTAAATAACAACAACAACAAAATGACAACACTAAAAACAGGGCTCAATTTCACCATTTCACTGATCACAGATTAAGGATGCAACTTTTATCACATAGCATCCAAAATTTGCAATAGTTATACAACAGGAACAACTTCTACAGAAGTATCTAATTGGATCAAAACTTGTGACTGCAGTTCTGAACTTCAAGTAATTGCTTACTTTATAAAATAAGTTTGATTTTAATGTATTTTTAGTATAAAATTATTAGTTATTAATTAATTAACTTTTGAAATATAGTTTTTAACGTAACTATTTAGTTATTATACATCCAAATAAATTTTTATTTACACGGTAACAGATGATTTGATAAAATGATAAAAAAAGGTTTGATACGATATGTTTATTTTAATTGAATTCTTTATTTATGATTTTGTTAGCCACTTTTTTATAGAAATTTTGTTAGCCCCTTAAATTGATAATTATTTTAATGATGAATACCATTATGAAAAAAATACAGAGTGTAATACTTATAATTTTTTAATTTGATGTTACTTTAAGTAGTTTAAATCTAGTCTTTAAAATTGAAGTTAACAAAATTTTTATTATTTTTTTATTTCAGGGTAATCATAAAACTAATTTCATGATTCATAAGCAAGTCTAATGCAATGATTTAGTTATTATACATCCAAATAAATTTTTATTTACACGGTAACGAATGATTTGATAAAATGATAAAAAAAACCTCCAATCAGAAGTAATTACATATGTAATGGCCAATTGACTCCATTGGTTCTACAAAGAATATCTTTTCAGAAACATTTTAAAATGTTTATAGTGCATAAAATGTTTCCCAGAAAATCCTTTTATGTTGGTAGGTGTAGTAAAAACACTTCATAGAAAATGCTATTTTATGTTGGTACACTCAAAGTAAAATAATTTCCAGGTAAATTCAATAGACAACAGAAAACTACAACTATTACAGAGGAGAAAATGAATTCTCTTGAACTAATCAAATAAATAGAAAAGAATATAGCTTTGTTGCCAATTGTTACAACCCAATTGAAATAGGTGCTTGAACAAAATGTAAGCATCTTATAACTCAATAAGTTAATCAGGAATCTATTTTCTACTTAACTTTTTTGCTACGAAGTTATTTTACGTAAAACAAATGAATATAAGATGTCAGCTGAAAATAGTTTTTGGAAAACATCCAAAACTATATGCGTTCTTAAGGAAACTTTCTATCCTGAAAACATGTTATGGTTATTATCTATAAAAATAAACATGGATTCATAAACATGCATGTGATGGGAGTACTTTACGGGACTTGAATCATTATCGTAAATTCTCCTTAATTTAAGGGGATCCCATCATTTTTCTCCTGCTTCCAATAAGTTCATTTTCTTCAACCCTTAAGTTCAATCATGATATCCTTAACTACTGATCCTTCAAAAACAAAATAACTATTGGATGCACAATTAATAAGATTTACAGAATCACATTGAATAATAATGAAAAATTTGCCAGAGATCTTACATCCATGATAAGTAAATGATGCATTTCATTCCAGCTCTCAGCAAAATGCACTTTCAGATAGTTCGCTCGCCTCCACCAACGAAAACTCTCATACATGCGGAGAACTGACATAAAGGCTGCAACAAATAACGACACACAGAAAACGACACATAAAAATTAACACTGAAAATTTACAATCACAATTCACATCAACTCCCCACATTTACCATTAAACTAAATACATAATTGACTAAGATGTTGAATGAGTATGGTAATTTCAGTACAACAAGGTGAGAAATTGTAAGCCCCCCCTACATTTTTGTGTTGAAGTTTAGAATAAAACCAAAAGCTGATATAATAAAGTTAGTGTGGCAGAAAGGATTAGAGTATACCAGTTAGAGATTAACATCTCAAGGCCCTAAACACTTACCAAAATAAGGAACCCTGGCAATGGTTTCAAGCACAAAGAACCTTGCATAATGCCTATCATGGTACAAAATATCAAGTATCTTTATGATGAAATCCTGAAATTATCATCGAAACTGAAAATGAGCAACAAAACAACAAACACTACTTGTCCTTCTCCATCTATATAATAATCCCAGAAGCATAAATTATTACGGAGTGAAGTCTCGAACCAGTCTAGTCTTTTTTTATATTTAATTTTTGAGATTTGCAATAAGGAGCAACGATATCTACCATGAAACAGAGTAGTAATAATAAGCACATAAATGTGAGAAACTGTTATTTTAATTGATGGAGAAGTCAACCTTGGAACCTTTGAAATCATCTTTAGTCAATTCTTCCGCTTTAACTTTAACAACATTTGCAAGACAAAAACGCATTGTACGGTTACCAAAGTTATCAACCAAGAAAATCCTTATTTATAACTTATTTATAGGCTCACCGACTTCCTACTCACGGATGACCTACTCATTCTATTGTAAACGAGATAGAACAACACTATCACACAACACGATAATCTCATTGCTCTAATGGCTCGAGGGTAGCTCCTTAAGGCCGGGCGTAGTGATGCAAACCCGGTGTACTTCAACTAAAAATGAAGTGTAACTATGGGAGCCAAGTCTCGTAAAGTGATCATGAATTGCAAGAGTGAGGATAGATCCTTCTTAATTGTGGACATGCGTGTCCTTGATACCCTTGTGTTACAGGGACTTTGATGTGGGAGTTTCTTCAAGCTCCTTAAGAGAAGGTGGATCTTGGATCTTTCCTTCTTCAATCCTTCAAGCCAAAGATGTTGATCTTCTTCTTAGGAGGGAAACCAAATCATAAAAGGAAAAAAGCTATGGAAGAAGGGATGAAAATGAGAAGGATAAAAGGGATGAAAGTGAAGTGAAAAGGATGAAGGAGAAGGCTAAGGAAATGGGATAGGTGGTAGAGGCCACTCCCAAGAGAGGAAGATAACTTCTATCTCGCTACCAAGGAGGGAGAGGCCCCTTGGATAAGAGCTTGCATGAGCCTCACAAATCCTAGAGAGAAAGAGGAGAATCTCTCACTAAAAGGTGCACTCAAAGTGTCTAAAACTCAAAATGATATTAATGTGTGTCATTTTACAAAGAAAGAAGCCTTTATATAGGCAATGGTGCATTCGGCCAAGGAGAGCCTTGTTGAGCTTCTCCATGCTTCCTAGGCCCAATGATGCTAAGAGAGAAAGGAGATGGCTTATACTTGTCCTAATGTGAGAGTACAAGGTCCTAAAGTGACCAATTGGCCTAGTAAGGCCCAAATAAAGCCTAAGTAACTAGAGAATCTAATTATGACCTATATTACAAGATGAATACAAATAGATCCTCAAGCTATCTCTATTGGGCTTGGGCCCATTAAACAAAGAGATGAAGTAAGATAGGGCTTTATAGATAGTCTCCTTGCTTTTCTTAGACTTGGCCCTAGTGAGGGTCCTTTTGTAAGCCTCTAGTCCTTTATCCAATATAGTGTCTGGGTCCTCCCTTAGAATGTCCTCATTATGCTCCCCTTCTTCGAAAGGATTTGTCCTCAAATCTAAGGCATCATCCTCTTCATCTAAATCAAAAGGAGATAAGTCAGATACATTAAATGAAGCACTCACACCATATTCCCCAGGTAAATCAAGGACATAGGTATTCTTCCCCATTTTCTTAAGAATTTGGAAAGGTCCATAACCCCTAGGGTTGAGTTTGGATTTTCTCAAGTTTTGAAATCTCTCTTTTCTAAGATGTAACCAAACCCAATCTCCAACCTCAAATTTGACTTCCTTTCTTTTCTTATTAACACAATAAGCATAGTATTCATTCTTAGTTTCTTGCAATAAGACGACTCTTATTCCCACATTTGAAGCATCACACTCAAGCTCAAAGGTTTTTGAAAAATTTGGAAGTGCCAAAATTAGAGCATGAGTGAGCGTTCTGGTCCAACAAGTGAGAGGACAACTGAGGGGCAAGTGAAAGCTTTGTGTGTAATCTGAATACTGAAGAGGTTGAGGTTCCAATAGTAGATAATTTTCCTGAAGGTTGGCCAAGACCTAAAGGAACCTAAAGGGTTAATACTGAAGGTTCATAAGAGGAAAATTTTGTAAGTAACACTAGTGAGGGGGATGAGTGTAGGACATGTTTTAGTGATAAAGACCTACAGGGTCTAGGGGGTGATGATTATGGAGACATAGATGATAGTTATGATACTTATGAAATGCATACTGATATGGATACTGATGAGGAATGTGACATTGGACAAACTGAGGCATTTGATGAAGAGAAAATAAGGGAGAAGTAAGAACTAAAAGTGGGCATGGAGTTCCAGTCTATGGCTCAGTTCAGACAGGCCATTAAGGACTATAACATCTACAAGGGGAGACAAGGGTAGTTCGTGAAAAATGAGCCTGAATGTTGTCGTATGAAGTGTGTAAACAAAAATTATGGGTGGAAGGCTTTGGAAGTAAGGTTGGGAGGATAAATGTGATAACGTTGAAGAGATTAGGGCCTGAGCATACCTATCCTAGAGTTATTGACAATAAAAATCAGAATTCAACATGGGTTTCGAAGATGCTTTTAAAGCATTTGAGGGTAAATCCTAAAATTTTAATGGCTCTAATCATTCAAATTTTTAGATCTCAATATGTTGTTTAGTTAACTTATTGGTCTGCATACGGTGGGAGGAGTGTGAACACCAATTTTTGTTCGGTAAAAAAATTTAAAAATAAAAAATAATATTAAAAAATTGTATAATGACTGTTGCATAGTAACCTTCTCCATTTCTATAAATACTCAATCTCTCCTTATTTTCTACCACACTTCTCATTTCATCAACCTTCTTCCATAATTTTCCTCAAGCAATGGCCAATAGGTGTCGAAGCCAAGAGGAAAGAATAAGGGCGGGAAACCGATGTCTTGTGACTACCTTCTTGCTCTTTGTAGCATGGGTAGTAATTTTTCTTTATTGGGTATTTTATTTATGGCCCAATGTGTAATAAATAATTTTAGGATTTTAAAATAATTTATATTTCTATAAGAGTAAGTGATTACTCATTTGTACTCAAAATATTAATAAAATAAAATAAATAAATAAATAGGCCCAAAAAATAAAAATGGGCCAAAAAAATTCCAAAAAAATGAAAATTCAAAAAAAAGAAAAAAGAAAAACAAGAAGTTTACGATGATTTTTTTAGGTGGGAGCCAGTTTGGTTGCATAATTGGAGAAAATAAGAAAAGTTGGCATCAAATTTTGAGAATTTAGAAAAAAAGGAAAGTGATGGTGTAACATCCTGATTTTGATTACCGACTAAGACTAGTTACTGAATTAAGGTTAATTGCAGATTAGAACTAATGGTTGACTAATACAAAGAGGATAGGAAAATGACGCATGTGCCCCTGATGGTATAAAAGGAGTTCGGTCTCTCTCCTTCTGTTTCTCCTCCCAAGTTTCTTCTTCTTCCTCTTCGTCGTCTTCTCTTCTTCTTCTTCTTCGTCCACTCGAAGCTGTGGGAACCTCAGAGTTGTGGAAGTACTCCACTGTGAGTGAGACGAATCTGCTTTGAGGAGAGACAGCTTTCGGTGCAGAGTCAACGACTAGGTTTGAAGGTTGTTCAGTGAGAAAGAGTGACCAAAGGGACGATCGGTCAGCATTGTAGCTCGAGGAGCTTCTGAATCTCTTCAGTAGGTAGGGGGTGTTTTACATTTCGAATGCATGGTTTTATGGACGGGTTCCGGGTAAAACTGCTTACTCTGTTGTGTTATAACTGAAATGTGATGATTGATGTATTGTGGTTGAGTGGTTGTTGTGAAGCACCCGGATTTGTGATAACTGTGAGTTGTGTAGTGTATGTTGATTTCCGTCCATGAATGCATGTTCACTTGCATGTGATGTATGTGGATATTATTGTGAATGCCGAGTGCATGTGTTGTGAACCAGTGTGAATACCGAATGCATGTGCTGTGAAAATACTGTGCTGATTCTCTTTGTGATTTTATATGAATGCATGAGATGCACTTGATAAGCATGGATGCTCGTTGTGAAATGCATAAGGTTGCATATATAGAAAAAGGGTGACCCGTGGAAGGTCAAGAACCCTATGTGATGATTTCTAGCTACAGATTCTTGGGCTAGATCCTGTGAGAGCCCGTGATAGCCGACGGAGCTAGAGTTAAGTCTCGAGACGTCACGAGGTGACCGATATCACGCGGGAAGGGCTAATGGAGTGAGGCTGGGAAGGAATCTGTAACTGAAATTATTGTTTAAGTCGGATCCGCATGCATATGCATTGGTGCATTGTTATCAAGAATAACATGATTGATATAGCCTTGAATGATTTGAGTGAATTCCGACGGAATGATGTTGTATGAGTAAATTCCGATTGAAATAATGTGTGCACACTGAAACTGTTACCGAGTGCAAAGTGTTTGTATGTTATGTGTATATATTATTGAGAATAACATGAGTAATATAGCCATGAATGAGTTGAATGAATTCTGACTGATTGATGCCGAGTGAGTAGCAATATTGAATGGCAGTGTATGTTAATGTTGATTGTGAAATTATATTGTATAGTTGAGAATGTAGTGACTAATCCGAGTCAATAACTGTCATTTAATATGTAAAAGTTCACCCCTATTGTGGCTATATTTTCAGTGGATATAAGCCGAGATGGAGATTGACGAGTGCTTCTCAAGTCTGAGTGTTGAGTATTTGTACTGCTGTGATGTACATATGGCACACTTGTATATAGTTTACTGTAGCCTTGGCCGGCTCTTTTGAACACGTTTGTTTAAATACATTTATATATATATATATGGAGTTGAATTATTCAGTACTGTGGATGCATGTATATATATTGTTAATGTTATGAGGTTGTTGAATTACCAGGAAATATTGTTAAAGGAGAAGTACTAAGGGCTAAACGGTTCCGTGTGAGGCATAGTTGAGAGCCTTTTCCAAGTGAATAAGGCTTAAGGCAATCCCGAGTGGGACGTGTGCGAGGAGACCGCCCCCGAGGAAGGCTAGTCCATACGTTATCGAGCGAAAAATAGCTAAGTAAGCCTCCCCCGAGTGAGGAAAGATTTAGATACTCCTGAGTGAGAGTTGACCGAATGAACCACTTCCAAGGGAAGAATGGTTAAAGTGTTGAGTGAGGTATATTCTAGAAAACCTCCTCCGAGTGGATAAGATTATATATTCCAAGTGGTTGATGTTATAATATCCCATTTAAGACTTAACCTAGTAAATTCTCCCGATTGAAGACAGGTTGAGCATTTTCTGAGTGAAATATGATGGAGAGGACCACTTCCGAGGGAAGATGGTCAGGGTGTTTTCCGAGAGAAACACAACCGATAGACCTCCTTTTAAGGGAAGAAAAGTCAAAGCATTACTGAGTGAGGCTTAGCCTAGAAACTCTCACCCGAGCGATGAAGGGTTAAGATATGCCGAGTGAAATATAACCGAGGGGAGCTACTTCCGAGCGAGGAAAGTTAAGAGGTTCCGAGAGGAATGGCAGGGAGAACTATTTTTGAATAAGGATTTGGCTAAGAGTGATAAATTGCCAAGTGAGGCATACCGATGGGACTATTCCCGAGTGGAAGGCGTTTTCCGAGTGAAGGAAGATTAAAATATCCCCGAGTGAAGAATGGGTAAAACATTTCCGAGTGAATTGAGGTTGAAGTGCCTTCGAGTGATATATGACTGGGGAAGAATACTTCCGGGGGAAGGAAGGTTTATAGATTCCAAGTGGAATTAACTGAGAGAATCATTTTTCGGGTGGAGATTAAAAGGGTTCCGAGTGAATCATGTCTGTAAGGAGACCTTCCAGAATAAGGGTCTGACTTTGAGTGAGAATTTCGAGTGAGGTATGACCCGAGGGGACCGTTCTCGAGTAAACGGAGGTCCCAATTCCGAATGAAGAATTACCGAGTGATGGAACTCGCTCTAGCGAGTAGGAGCCTGCTCAAGCGACTTCTGCTGGTTTCGCTTAACCAATTCAGGGACTTGCCAAGCGAGTGGCACCCTGACTCGGTTTTCTGTTTCCCTCGACTTCGGGTTGCTTTTATTTTGTCCCGACTCCTATTCTGAACGTGAAAAATTTTCCCCCGGTCTCGGACTTGTTTCATTTATGTCGGGATGTTTCAGATGGCATGTCATGAGGGATCCAAGGCCAAATTTTCTCTATAAAAGGGAGATGATGCTAAGGAAAAAAAGGGAGAAGGAAGAAGAGAGAAAAGAGTGATTTTTTTATGTAATTTTTAGAAAAAACTTGTTTTCAAAAATAGAGATATGGAAATGTTGTTAGGAAAATGTGTATTTTACTCTAGTATGTTCTAGTATGTGAGTTGTGTGACCCAAATTACTGCAAAAGTCTTGTAACTGGTGTCCAAACACCCTTAAATTGAGTCCAAACGAAACCAAAAATAAGAGAAATCTACGCAAAATCGATCTCCAAAATTCTGTTCTTGTTCTTCATTATTTGTTACTGTGCTAAGGTATTTTTAATAAAATACGGGAATATTTATTTATCTCTTTAATTTATTTTTATTCTATTAATATTGCAATTTTTTATGGAATTTAATTTATAACTTGATTGTCATAATTAGGATCACAATTTCATTTAATTTTTTTAGTTCCTTTATATTTGGTGTTTATTATCATTGTTATCATTATTATTGTTATTTATTATTTTATTTTGTGATATTTTGTTGTGACATCAAATTTCATTCCATTTATTTTTCTGCACTTTATTTTTCAGCAGTTATTTATTTATTCATTTATTTTTCTACACTTTATTTTTCTGTTGTTATTTATTTATTCATTTATTTTGCTACACTTTTATTTTTATTTATTTATTTTTCGGCACTTTTATTTTTATTTATTTATTTTTCTAAACTTTATTTTTCTGTAGTTATTTATTTATTCATTTATTTTACTACACTTTTATTTTTATTTATTTATTTTTCTTTATATATTTTTCTACACTTTTATTTTTATTTATTTATTTTTTTACACTTTATTTTTCTGTTGTTATTTATTTATTCATTTATTTTGCTACACTTTTATTTTTATTTATTTGTTTTTCTGCACTTTTATTTTTCTTTATATGTTTTTTACACTTTTATTTTTATTTACTTATTTTTCTACACTTTATTTTTTTGCACTTTATTTTTCTGCAGTTATTTATTTATTTATTTATTTGCACTTTTATTTTTATTTATTTATTTTTCTATACTTTATTTTCTGGCATTTATTCATTTATGTTTTTCCAATAATTATATAGTTATCTTTTACATAATTATGAAGTTATTTTTAATATTTATTTATTTATTTATTTATTATTATTTTATTTTATGTTTCCCTCTCTTATTTATTTATTTATCCAATTATCATTCTCTAAAGTTTGAAATAAGATTAATTGGGATGAGACATCTTATTAATCTTGTTTTCTCAAAAAAAATAATTGAATAAAATTCACTTGTTAGTTCTAATTAATTATGTATATATATATTCCTTTAATTTCACATTGATATATTTAATTATATTTTTTCTTCTTATGTCTATCTATTTGTACATTTTCATTTATTTATTTGTGTATTTATTTGAAAAAATTATAAATCATGTTTTTGTTAGTAAAATCAATGGATTATCTTTTAATTAATCAGAAAATAATTAGACGAGACGTCTTATTATTTTCTGGCTGTCTTTTAAGCACTTATCTGTGTATTTCCTTTCAAACTCAATAAAAATAATTTAGATGAGACGTCTTATTGTTTTTATTTTTATTTTATTTTACTGTCTTTTAATCACTTGTTTGTTCATTTTCTTTTGAACTCAAAAAATAAAAAATTTAGATGATACGTACTATTATTTAATTTAATTTAATTTCTATTTATGTTTATATTTTTTCTCATTGTCATTATTCAAGTGTACATTGTCTGTAAATAACGTCTATCATTGTTGTATTTTTTATGAAGGATGAAATATTTAATAATCACTTTTTTAAAAACATTTATACATGATCAATTTGGTTAACCGTTTTAGGATGAACAGTGTCGGGTGCTAATACCTTCCCCACTTGTAATTCGACTCCCGGATAAAATAGGGTCTCATTTTAAAAACCAGTGCCATTTAAAGGTTTTCCTGATATTTTCCTTAATAAATATTAGTGGCGACTCCTTGAACCCTTTAGTTTTTTAGGCCTCCTAAGGGCCTTATTCCAATATGGTTTCGTTTGCTTTTTTTTCATTGCATTCTCCCATTCTGCGTCATGACCCGAGACTCCAGTCGCGACAGTTGGTGACTCCACTGGGGATTTTTGAGAGTCAAGCTCGTTAAATTGATCATATGTATTTTTATTGATTATTAATTATTTCATCCTATTTATTTATTTATTCTGTTATTCTTATTATTTAATTAATCTTTTGTTTATTTTTAATTTATATTGTTTGTGTTTTTCCTATTTCTTTATTGCTTTAGTTTAGAACCATAGGGTAGAAGACATGTGTTATTTGTTCTGTCTTGTGTTTGTTCGTTATGCAGGATGGATAAAAAAGAGGTATGAATGCCCCCACACACTTCACATTCACAATTATACACAGACTATTAAGAAGGGACCCTATTCCCAGGCCCCGCAAAAGACATAGGTTAAGAAAGATTAATAGCGGTGTTATTTTGGCAAGACGTCCTACAATGATTCGTGTAAAAATTTCAGCCGGAGTGTGATTTTATTTATGATGCCCGCACCAAGTAGGATTCCCTACTCTTGCATAAGGCTCATAGTTAAGATCTTAGCTTCGGTGGCCTTTTAGAACCAGTTAGAACAACCACCTTATAACGAATCACGTTTGAAAAACCTTAGAACCAATTAAGTGGTTACCTCGGTCTAAGACACAATGGGGCAAACATTCCTCTTATCTTTTATTTATTCTCATAAAAATGTTTAATTCAAAAAATTCAAAAAAAGTACTTTTCTTTAACAAAGATCATGATAAATATTATCTCACAATTGTGAGAAAATAACAATTATCAAATCTTTTTTTATTAATCTGATTTTTTTCAAGTTTTCTTTGTGAAGGGTGAAATTTAAAGATTAGTAAGTATTATTGAAAAATGGAAAATAACATGAGATTAAGTGATGATACAATGAAAGCAGCCGGGTTGAAAAATTTGTTACATCTCAAAATCAAGAAATCAGACACTAGCAATTTGCAAGCCTTGGGAAAAAAATTGGACGTCACTCAAAAAATATCCTTTGTAAGAAAGTATGAAAATGTTCTGAAACTCTTAGAGGTTGAAGTACAAGAAGAGGCCCTGACTGCTCTAGCTCAGTTTTAAGACCCTCCTTTTGCGTTGTTTTACATTCAAAGATTTTCATTTAGCTCTTACCGCGGAAGAATTTGAACAACTATTTAGCTTGTGATTGGAAAATCAGAAACCTTATCGCCGGACTAAACATCATGCCTCCATTTTCGCTATAGCTCGTGTTCTCAAAATGGATCCTGAAATACTTAAAAAAACATAGTTGAACCGAAATCAGATTTCAGGATTTGCATTAAGCTTCTTTGAGCAGTAACTCCTTAATTTGGCAGGAAAAGGGGAATGGGATGTTTTTATTGATACTTTGGCATTGGCTATTTATGGTGTGGTTCTTTTCCCCACTCTTGATAATTACATCAATTACAAGGCAATTGATGTTTTCCTTGCTTGAAAACTTAGAGGAGAAAATCTCATTACCTCTTTTTTAGCTGATGTTTATTACACAATGGATATCTGCCATAATCGAAAGGGGAAGAAAATTGTTTGTTGCTTACCCGCGTTATATGTATGGCTTATGTTTGAATATGTGTTTCAGGTTGTATAATTTTGATAATGATAAAGAGGTCAAAAAGCAATTGAAGAATCATGGCAAAGAGGTCAAGTGTTCATAAAAGAACACATGCAAGGATAAAAACAGAGAAAATAGCATCAGACTTGTAAAAACACATAAGCTAATCGATTACAAGACCATGGCTAATTGACTAGGAAGCTTCTGTCTGTCACACAATCGATTACAAGGTCATTCCTAATCGATTAGAAAGTTTCTGTTTGTCACCTAATCGATTGCACCAAGAAAGCCAATCAATTACCAAGCTGAGAAAATGGATAAAAAGCATCAGGTACATCTGCTAATCGACTACAAGGCTGCCACAATCGATTACCAATGTTCTGTAATGTTTCTAACCAATTACAAGACAAGAAATAATCGATTAGAGAGTTTCTGTTTGTCCCATAATCGATTGCAAATGAGTCATAATCGATTACCATGCTGCGTAACATAATTAAATGCATCAGGTGCCATTCACAATCGATTACAAGGTAATAAACAATCGATTAGCAAGGTTCTGTCTCTTAGCTAATCGATTACATGGGAAAGGCTAATCAATTACCAGTCCAATTACACTGAAGAATTCAAAGTGTAATCGATTACAGCTCGAGGCCTAATCGATTACACTAGTGCCAGAATTTAGGGAAAGCGTTTTTAAGTGGGAAACCAACTCACTTCTCCATTTTCACTCTAATGCCCATACTGTGCAACGACTCTGAAGACTCTAGGGCACCTCTCCAAGGCCTATAAATGGAAGACTCATTCAAGTTACTCAAGCAATCAATCCAACATCATCAAAGAGAAATTAAATCTTGAGTCTTGTGAGTTCTATCTCTTTGTGTAGTTTTAATTTCTAAAACTTAGAGCTTAAATTTGTAAATCCTCTCTTGTGAGAGTTTAGAAATTGTGAGAGCTTTCATTTGCTTATCTACTCTATTTGAGAGAGTCTATTGATTATAAAACCAAACACCAAAACACCAAGGTTATTCACTCTAGGTTGAGTGGTCACAAAGGTTGGGGTTCAACCTTTGGGTATTGAGAGTTTGAGAGATTGGGTGGGTTGCCCTTGTGCTAGTGAGGATTGAGTTCTTAAGTGTGGGACACTAGGAAGCTGCAATTGCTCATAGCTTGTATCTCTAAACTTCAATAGTGGAAATCCTTTAAGTGGGTTGCTTGAAGGCGAGATGTACACCGGGTTAGTGGAACTCGTTAAATTGGTTTGCAAGCTTCTCTTCCCTACTCTCTTGCATTTACATATTGTTTTTGGTTGGATTATTATTGTTGATTATGAAAGCCCCTCTTATACTTGCTTGAACATCTTGTGTTAAAGTGTTGCACACCAAGTGTTTGACATATTGCCTAAGTGACATTTGTACATTATTTTACATTGATTCTTGTACTACACTTGCTATCTATTGCATACAAGCATATTTTGCGAAAGAGGAATTAATTTCAAAGGCATTCTAAAGAAAAGTTTTTAACACTCAATTCACCCCCCTTCTTGAGTATTGAGGCCACTTGAACAACATGGCTCACATCACACATCTTCGATCAAGTGGGAAAGGTGGATTGTCCTATCTCCGGTTTAAAGCTTCTACAGTTGACCAAGAAAACCAGTAGAGAATGGGTAGCTCACTTGGCTGGTTTATCTGCTAGCACAATCAGGTGGAACCCTTAGGGGATAAATATGGACTCAATTATTTATTGTTATAGGAAATTTTCTAATATACCTCTCATGGGAACTCAAGGATGCATCAACTACAATCCAGCCATTGCAAAGAGACAGCTTGTCTATCCTATGCTTCAACCTCCTGAGGAGGAAGCATTGGCACTATTTCTTCATTGCTATATAGAGGGAAACAATGCTCCTATTATTAAGACTGTCAGTGATGCTTGGGATAAAGTTCATAAAAAAGGAAAGGAGTTGGGTGTCCGTAGCTATGCCGTGAAAGAAAGTTACTGGCAATGGATTTTGAATAAGGTAGCTATTGTTAAGCTGCCATTCAAAGATCATAGTGTTCCTGCAAATAAAACACTTTCAATTCACATTCCCATTAAAAGTGAAGAGGTTAAAAGCATGAAGGTTAAGTTAGCAGAAATGACAGAGAAGAATCGAGCTTTAGAAGATGAATTGATTAAGGTCCAACAAGATAATGCTTCCCTAAAAAGGAAAAGTGGTGAACTAGAGCATGCCTATGAAAATGTTAGCAAGAAGCAGAAAATGGAAAAGGAATATACGAGACAATTGGATGAACGTTTCCAAATAATAAACAGTCAACTGAAGATTAAAAAAAAGCAAAGAGATGACATGTTGGCTGACAAAGGTCTGTTAAGGGAAATTCTAATAAAGACAAAAGAGGAAGCTCAAGCTCAAAAGGACTTTATGCAAGCACGAATTGATGAATTGGAACGATAAGTCAAGGAGGTCGCAATGCTTGCGAGCGTGAGATAAATGAGGAGAAATGGCAAGCCATGGAAGACAAAGAGAGATATGAAGAGATTGTACGTTTAATGACGCTAGAGAGGGTTGAGATGGATAGTCTTGTCTATTCTTGGAAAGACCGTTTTACTAATTTGGCTAGCCTTGCTAATGGAACACTTAGAGATATTCCAAACCCGTTGAAGAAAGTAGAAGCAATGGTGAATCCATTTTCTGCACCAAAAGAAGTTGTAACTTTCATTCAATACTGCAAGGGGCGATTGGATGAAATGAAGGTCTTAATTTCGAGAACGAGAGAAGATTGATTCTGATTTGTTGTAAAAACTGATGTATTAGAACCTGCTGTTGAACAATGAACAAATCTCATGCTAAATTTCCATTTTTCTTAACTTAATACTTTAGAATAAGATATTCTAAAAGAAGAGTTTATTTGTGCTTATCAATGTTTAAAACTTCATCGTATATGTTTCTTTATGTTATTTAACAAAATTTCACTATACGTGCTAAGGGGTTTCTTTTTACTTACCCACATCATGGGTACAGAGGTTTCAAGGCATCCTTACAGGACTAGACTGCAAGCAAGGCTCATGGCAGAGACGGAACCATCTACTGTGAATGATTTAAGGAATGAGGTCAATCAGCTCAAGGAGAAAATTGCAAAGATGGCCCAGCTTCTTGAGAAGAAGGTCACAGAAGGGGGATCTACAGCAAGTGAGGATCCTGATGCAACTATGCAAGATTAGGAAGGGAATCCTATGCCCTTGACCATACATGCAAGCAACCCTGCTCCGGTAATGGAACCTCCACCCATCCAACACCAGCCTTACGGTATGCCATTTCCTCATTTTGTTTCCCAAGACAGGACTGCTCAGCAAACATATGCCTGGCCTCTATATGGTTTACCTCAAGGATATTACACTATGAATCCTAATCCCACTCAAGAAAATCCTTTCGCCGCCCAACAAATTCCCAACCCCCGGACATCTAACCCTCCAATTACCAATCAAATAAGAACCATTCCCCCTCAGTCACAACCCAATATCATATGCCTGGTTACGCCATTCAACCCATACCAGAATGCCTACATACATATGACACACCAACTATCTGTCCATCAAGATCCTACTCAAAATGTTCCCCTCGGAACATTAAATCCAAATACTATCATAACTTCTTTGCCAAAAGGATAGATAGAGTTATTGGAAGAGAAGCTCCAAGCTATTGAAGGAGGAAACGGTCTAGGTACAACAAATGTTGTTGAGTTGTGATTGGTACTAGACGTAGTTATCCCTCTAAAGTTTAAGCTGCCCGAGTTTAACAAATACGTGGGTACCATATGTCTGCACAATCATTTGACAATGTATTGTTGGAAGATGGCTGCATATTCTTATGATGAAAAGCTACTGATGCACTTCTTCCAAGACAGTCTTGTTGAGCCGACTCTTAGCTAGTACACATACCTTGAAAGGACACACATCTGATGTTGGAAGGACTTGGCAGATGCTTTTCTCAAGCAATACAAGTACAATATGGACATGGCACTGGATAGACTCCAGTTGCAGAATATGTCCAAAAGGGAAAAATGAATCCTTCAGGAATATGCTCAGCGGTCGAGAGAATTAGCAGCCTAAGTGGAACCACCTTTGATTGAAAAAGAGCTTGTTGCTATGTTCATTGATACTCTCCAGGCACCCTTCTATGACAGAATGCTTGGAAGTGTCTCATCAAATTTCTCTAATATAGTGGTGATTGGAGAAAGAATTGAAAGTGGGATGAGAACTGGTAAAGTTCCCGAAGGAGCATCTAGGGCATCCACGGTAAGGAGGAACACAGCTGGGATAGGAAAAAGAAAAGACGGAGAAACAAATTTTGTATATGGCAACCAGAGGCCACCAAATCCCTCCATCTACCAACATCCATACATTTTCCAACCGTCCCATCCATATATAGCTGCTGCTTCTAGATCCCCGTATCCACCATCATCCCTATATGCACAGCCTTATCAACCACCACCTAACCGAAATTTCAAAAACCCTTCACCTTCAACACAACAGTGGGTACCCAATCCCAATTAAAATCCTACATCTAGAAAACCAAACAACAAACATGCACCCGTACAATTCAATCCAATCCCTATGTCATATACTGAATTGTTTCCATTTCTCATCAAGAATACTTTGGTTGTACCTTGTCCGTTGAAACCAGTGGAGCCACTGTATCCTAAGGGATACGACCCTAATGCCAAATGTGATGATCATGGTGGAGCATTGGGTCATTCAACATAAAACTGCATCGCCTTTAAATACAAGGTTTGAGACTTGATTAGGGCAAAATGGCTAAATTTTCAAGAAGGAAATCCAAATATATTAACCAACCCTCTACCTGATCATGGGACCTCAGGAGTTAATGCTGTGACATCCTGGCACTGTTGAGGGCGAGGAGTGATCGCCGGTGCATGGGCACGGACAAGGAGCGGCTCCTGGCAGGCTTCCAGTGGGAGGGACATATGAACGAACCAAATACATACCAGAATGAGAGGGATCCAAAGAGTGTATAGGTATGGGACTATACAGATGAGGATAGTTTAAAAGAATGAATTCGTACTACCTATACCAACAAATGCATTAGCCTTTTCGGTGGCCTATCACTTAAGAACTCCAAAGTTAAGCGTGCTTAACTTGGAGTAATTCTGGGATAGGTGACCTCCTAGGAAGTTCTCAGGAAATGTGTGAGTGAGGACAAAAGCACATTAGAAAGGTCTCGTGTTGGTCTGTGGGGCGAGTCGTTCATTCCCGAAAAGCGGCCGGGGCGTTACAATGCAGTGCTAGAAAACGAGGAAATTAGTTGCGTAAAAAAAGCAGCAGAAGTAAGAAACTCTTTTCCTTAGATATATACTCAACTTTGCAAGATAAAATTGATAACCGAGATTCCAAATCTTGATTTGTACAATCTTAATCAAGTATCCACAGATCCCAATTTTCTTGATGCGTTACAAGGATTATTGGACACACATTTGGTAGAGATCTACCGTCGTCCTCATGAAAGTGCAAATATGATCTAAGAGGAACGCGACTCTAGCTTGGTTAGCTTAGGTACACCAAAGCCTCTAGTGCTTTACTATGAAAAAGGTGTTCAGCCTATCATTCAACATCCGTCCTTGATAGTTAGGACCCCATCTCTATTTTTGTAGAAAGATACACACGCAGTACCATGGAAGTATAAGGCGGATGTAATCCCTCAGCTCCCAAAAGAATCATCATCCTTGGTAACCAATATTTCTAGGAAGAGTAGAATCACTAGGAGCGGATGAATTTATGCTCCTAAAAACCTGAGAAAGGAGGATGTGCCCGTGAGTAAAAAAGGTCATGGTAAAGAAAAAGAACACTTGAAATTCATTAAGCAAAATGAATACCAAATCCTCGATGTGAACACCTCTTTGGGTCCGACACAAGTGGAAAGCATCTCCGAGAAAGGACTGAGCTTCAATTTTAACTAATCCTTCTGGCTATAATATTTTCGAGTGAAAAATGGCTATTTCCGAGTGAAAATGGTTATTTCCGAGTGAAAATGGTTGTTTCCGAGTGAAAAATACTAGTCATCCGTGTCCAAGTGCAATTTCCTAGTGGGATGTCTCAGAATGAGAAGTTTCCGAGTGGAATATCTCTGATTGAGTCATTCCCGAGTAAGCTGCTTCTGAGGGAAGTACCTCCGAGTGATCAGTGAATCTTTGGATGAAGGCTGTTTCTAGTTGGGGATATATCCGAGTGAATATTTCCCAGATGAAGTCTTTTTGAGTGAAGAAATTCTGAGGGCTGTTCCGGATGAAGTACTTCCGGACGAAGAACTTCTGATTGCGAATGGGAGTTCTTGGAAGAAAGGCTGAGAGAAATGCCTCGGAACAATGAGAGGCCGGTTTCAAAAGAAATACCTCTCAGGCTGGGACATTAGAGTAAAGAATCCCCAAGTGAATAGGTCCGAATGGGTTAATTCCTGATTAAGGCAATTCTGAGAGAAAGGCAATTGACTTCCGAGTGGTTTATTGTCAAGAGATGTATTTCAATCGTCCATCAAGTTCCAAATTCTGATTGAAACCATTCCGAACCCGACTCCTGAATGAATATATCCGAGTGGGCTGATTGTCGATTGAAGAACCCTTCTGATTGAAAAGAAAGGCCTGTTCCCGAGTAAGTGCACCCAAAGGATTGAAGCCGAGCTCCGAATTCTGAATGAAAACAAGGCGAACTCGCGAATGAAAGGAAGTCGGATGGGTTGATGCACCATAGGAATAAATTCTGAGTGAAAACAAGGCAAATTCCCAAGTGAATACATCTGATGGGTTAAATGCCGACTGAAGCCGTGAAAGATGCCTAACTTCGGATGAATACATCCGAATAGATAAGTGCTGATTGGAACCATTCTGAATGAAAGGCGTCCGATCTTAGATGAATGCATCCGAGTGGATAATGACCGATTGGAGCTATCCTGAAGGAACCACTTTCCGAGTGTATAATTCTGGGCGGATATTGAATGAATCACTTTCCAAGTTCCATAATTTCCGTGAGAAATACTTCTGAATGATGAAAGATTGATTCTGAAGGAATACTTCTCCGACTGAATCCCGTCCGATTGAAGCATTCCCGATTGAGTGCTTCAAGCAGTAATGAGTTCTGAGCAAAAGCCCATCCGATTGAAGCAATTCTGATTGAATGCTTCAAGCAATGACGAGTTCATCCGAGTGAAACAGTAGCGATTGAATGCTTCAAACAATGACCCACTTCCGAGCAAATCAACACCGAGTGAAGATTTCCTTAATGGACAGGGGACCTGATGAATGCTTCTTGGAAAGCCATTTCCGAGTCAATGATATGAACCCAGACTCTCACACCGGGTGTCAGGAGTCGGATCAGACCTGTGGATTCAGGCTTTCACTCGGTCTTTTATATGAAAGCAGTCATTTCACTCGGTCTTCTATAGGAGAGCATTTATTCCTCTCGGATTGACTCCCACTGTGGGAAGATACCGACTGGGGCGCTAAACTGAGTCAGAAAGGAAATGCCGACTCCATATTTCCACCATGCTGACTTGGATTCCCACTGCCCAAGTGGATCCATTATCTTTTTACCTTTAATTACTTACTCTGTTTGTCTGTTTTATTTACTGTTAAATCCTAATAAATGTGTTTTAGCGTAAATTGTTAGTAATCTCCATTTGTAATTTTTATTTCACTATTTGTTAGTAATCACTGTTTTCTTATTTTTACTGTTACTATTAAGTGTTGAATTTTGTGATTTCTGTTTTCTTTTACTGTTACTGTTTACTAGTGATTGTTGTTTTTAATTTCTATTGTTTCTATTTAGTTTGTGCTAATTAGTATGTTTAAAATAAATTAAGCGTTCATCCTAAAATAAAATTTATTGAATTAACTAAGTTTAATTTGATTTTATTTTATTTTACAGGTTATCAAATTATTGGAAGCTTCTTGATTATTTTGCAAATAAATTACTCTCCTCCAATTACAAATTCACATTAATTACTTTTTCTTGACAAGTATATTAATGTGAAATTGTTTAAACCTTATCCATGCTTCAAAGAATAACAAAATAAAATTCATACATGCCACATTAGTGCCCACGTTAATTCTCAATGCTGTTGGACAGCAATTCACGTTGGAATGCTTCCATTTTGCAAGGTTTTGGCTTAACAATTTAAATACAATTCTTTCCCATGCTTGCCTTTCATTTCACATGTTAAAAGAGGTTCAAATTGTCCAATTTTATTGCTTGCAAATAATTGGTACAGCTGCACCTAAAAACAAAGTTCCATATGCTTAATATTTAAAAAAAAAAGATAATTCAGCAGCAAACAAAACTGAATTCTGGACAGCATCAAGAAGGATCCATGTTCCAATTATTTAAAGCAAACAAATGCATTTTGACAAGCCTTTCATGTCACTAATAAAGCAAGGGTCCCATTTGACAAAACTCTTGACTTTGCCAAGCTTCCCAACGTGAAATACAAAGCTGAATGTGGAATTGGCAAAGCTTTGTCCACTTTGTTTCATGAATAAAATAATGCAATATTTTCCTACTTGCTACATGAAATACAAAGCTGAATGTGTCCTAGTGCAGCCCATAATTCCAACGTCAAAGCTAAATGGTTCAAAGGCAAAGTGTTGAATTTTTAAATAGCAAAATTAGACCCACAAGCTAAAGAATTAATCAAGCTACCACTCCATTATTCCAACGTAAATGCTGCTGGAATTTGGACAAAACAACAAAAGAAATGGGACAGCATTGTGGAGCATTTAACGTAAACAAACAGCAATGGAATGGATTTTTTTTAACGTGAAATGCTGGCTGTTGTAGAGCAAATTTGGACAGCATTGAAACGTGAACAAGGCTGGATGATGGGCAACATTATTCTGACAACAAACAGCAAGCTTTCCAACGTGAATTGCCTCTTAAAATTACAGAATATTATTGCAATAAAGTGACACTATTTTGGAAAAAGAAGGAAACATAGCAAGTGCAATAAATCCATGGCAATACATAGCAAAATGGTATGTTCCCTTAAGTGCAAAAATGGCAACGTGAAGGCATATGGCAAGGTGATGGGCTGCACTAAAATTGTCTAAAAATTCAGCCAAGAAAGCTCTATAAATTAGAGCCAAGAACTGAGAAAAAAAGTGTGTTCAGAGGAGAGGAGCAGAGAAGCAGTGGACAGCAGCAGGAAAAACAGAGGGAGAATTCGGGAGAACGTCATTCCGGGTTCAGTTTTTATTTTATTTTAATTATGGAGGGCTAAAACCCTTGGATTGATTTTCTTGGAGGTTAATGTAATGTTATTTTTGAGGTTTTGATTTTTAATACATTTCCTTGTTATTTAATCTCTTCATAATTCTAGCTCAATTATTTAATATCTATATTGTTTAATTAAGTTGTATGCTTAATCAATTTAATTATATAGTTAGAATTGAATATGAATTATATTAAGATAGATTAAGAAATATACATGCTTAATGAATGTTTCAAAATCAATCTTGATAGTTGTGGTTTGCTTAATTCCATAACGTTGAAGTTAGATTATGTATGTAGGCGATGTTCTATATATGTTCAATAATTCCTAGAATTTAAAATCTTGACTCCTTTTGCTTAATTAGGATGCTAGATTAAAATCTTCATTTTTATTGAATGAAAGTAAAGGAATTATGAATTAAAAGACGCTTAGTTGATTAATTCAAATTGAACTAAGAGATCGATAATAAGGAAAGTGTATAGAATTCTTTTCAAATCCAAGGATAAAATAAATTGCAATACTCCAAGAAAATCAATCGCTTGATAGTTATTTGTTTCACATTTATTCTATATTCTTGTATTCTATATTAAATTTCTGTGACAATCAAACAAACCCCCCCAATGTATACTTGTTGAACTTCTGTCTGTAAAAATAAATTTTAGTTATTTTATTTTGGTTTGTTAAAAATTAGTTTAAGACTTGATTTTCCGAAATTTTTGTGTTGATCTTCGAGAGAACGACCTAGGTTGACACCCTAGTACTACATTAATTAATTTTAATGTACTAATTTGACGGGACCACGACAAATCACGTCAAATGTTGGCGCCGCAGCCGGGGATCAACGATCTTTAGGAAAATTGTTGTTTTAAATTAATTTTTTTTAAAAAAAATTTCAAAAAATATTATATATATTAAAAAAAATTTATTTTGTTTGTTTGTTTGTTTTATTTTATTTTGCATGATTTAGGATTCTTATGATATATTGCTCATTATCATGAAATATTTATTTTGTTTGTATGCTATGTATGACTAGAAGGACTCTTGGGCATTTATATTCATTTGATCCTGAAATTGATAGAACTTTTCATAGGTTAATTAGAGAAGCTAGATTTAATAATAATTTTGTTGATATTGATAGTGATAGTATCTTATCTGAATCTGTTGAGAATAATTCTAAAAATTTTTCTGATATGGCTGAACCTCGTGAAAGAACTCTTAGAGAACTAGCTGCTTCTAAATTCACTTACGAAAGTTTGTGTATTCAATATCCTGATGAGGATGTCCCTTTTATTCTTAAGACCGGACTTATACACTTGTTGCCTAAGTTTCATGGTCTTGCGGGTGAAGATCCGCACAAACACCTTAAAGAATTCCATATTGTGTGTTCCACAATGAAACCCCAAAACGTTCAAGAAGACCATGTCTATCTTAAAGCGTTTCCTCATTCTTCAGAGGGTGTTGCTAAGGATTGGTTGTACTACCTTGCTCCAAGATCAATCACAAGTTGGAATGACTTAAAGAAAATGTTCTTGGAAAAATTCTTTCCTGCCTCTAGAACAACTGCAATCCGTAAGGATATATCTGGCATTAGGCAACTCTCTGGAGAAAGTCTTTATGAATATTGGGAGAGATTCAAGAAACTCTGTGCAAGTTGCCCTCACCACCAAATTTCTGAATAACTTCTTCTTCAGTACTTTTATGAAGGTCTACACCACGTTGATCGCAACATGATAGATGCGGCAAGTGGAGGAGCTTTAGGAGATATGACTGCTGCTGAAGCAAGAAACCTGATTGAAAAGATGGCATCTAACTCTCAACAATTTGGTGTGAGAAATGATTCTTTCAAACCTATGTTTGATTCCAATTCTAGTTCATCTGGAATTAAATTGGAGAGCAAACTTGATGCTCTCACCACTCTGGTCACACAATTGGCAGTGAATCAAAAATCCATGACTGCCAAAGTATGTGGCAGCCGTACTTCACAAGAGCACCCCACTGATTGTTGTCCTTCTCTACAAGAAAAGGGTAATGATAATCAGCAAGCCTATGCAGCCAATATCTACCATGATAGACCTCCACCACAACAACAACAACAAAACCATGACCTTTCCACCAATAGATACAACCCAGGTTGGAGGAACCATCCAAAATTGAGATGGGGGAACCAACAACAAAATCCCCAACCCCCATTTCAACACAATGCACCAACCTTCCAAAGATCTACACCTCAACCATCCATAAGTGGCCCTTCTTTGGAGGATCTGGTGAAACAAATGGCTGCACAGAACTTGGAGTATCAACAGAGGAATGATGCCACCATCCAGAGTTTAAGCAACCAAATTGGGCAATTGGCTTCATCATTAAGCCAGCTACAATCTCAAAACTCTGACAAATTACCATCTCAACCAGCTGTAAATCTAAGAAATGTGAGTGCAATTCAGTTAAGATCAGGTAAGAACCTTAAAGTACCCATACCCAAGGAATCTGAAAAATAAACAACTGAACCTGAAATAGTTAAGAATAATGTACCCTCTTCAAGCAAATCTGAGATACAACCACCCCAAATTCCACCTCATATCCCTCTTCCTTTCCCACCAAAAGCAATTCCAAGTAAGAAGATGGAAGAAGTAGACAAAGAAATTTTGGATACTTTTAGGAAAGTGGAAGTGAATATACCTCTTCTTGATGCAATCAAGCAAATACGCAAGTATGCCAAATTTCTGAAAGAGTTGTGTACTCACAAGAGGAGACTCAAAGGCAATGAAAGGATAAGCATGGGAAGAAATGTATCTGCACTGCTTGGTAAGAAAGTTCCAAATATTCCTGAGAAATGTAAGGATCCAGGTACGTTTTCTATACCCTGTATCATAGGCAATAACAAATTTGAAAATTGCATGTTAGATTTAGGAGCTTCAATAAATGTTATGCCTATGTCTGTTTTTAAATCTCTGTCTCTTGGAAATTTACAACCTACTGGTATAGTGATTCAACTAGCCAATAGAAGTACTGCTTACCTTGCTGGAGTCATAGAGGATGTTTTGGTTCAGGTAGAACAACTTGTTTTCCCTGCTGACTTTTTCGTACTTGATATGGAAGAAGGTATGTCTCACATTCCTGTTCCTATCATTTTGGGAAGACCATTTTTGAAAACAGCCTGAACCAAAATAGATGTTCATTCTGGAACTCTCTCTATGGAATTTGGTGACACGAGAGTTCAATTTAATATTCTTGATGCCATGAAATACCTTTCTGAAAATCATTCTGTTTTCCAAATTGACATTATTGATGAACTAGTTTTTGAACATTTTTCTAATGTTGATTTGGAATGCATAGATGATTCAAACAAATGTTTTGCATGCAATGATTCTGGAAGCTGTGATATTTATGCTAAAATTGATAAATACATAATTTCTGATTTAGAGTCTTTAGATATACCTGTTAACCATAAGGAGTTGAATGCAGGATTTCAAGAAAATTCTAACAAAATTTTTGAGGTGCAAGCAGCGGAATCAAAATCTACTTTGTTAGTTCCATCTGTTTTGCAGGCACCTAAGTTAGAATTGAAACCCCTACCTGAGAACCTCAAGTATGTATACTTAGGGGATGATGAACAGCTCCCGGTGATAATTTCCACTTCTCTTGATGAAAATCAAGAAGAAAAATTGTTGCAGGTATTGAAAAAACATAAGAAGGCTATAGGATGGACATTGGCAGACATACCTGGAATTAGCCCATCCATGTGCATGCATAGGATATTTCTGGAGGAAAATACTAAAGCAGTAAGACAGCCCTAGAGGAGACTCAACCCTGTAATCCTTGATGTTGTTAAGAAGGAAATTACCAAGCTTTTACAAGCAGGAATCATTTATCCTATCTCTGACAATGAATGGGTGAGTCCAATTCAAGTGGTTCCTAAGAAAACAGGGATCACAGTTGTGAAGAATGAGAAGAATGAGTTGATCCCAACTAGAGTGTAGAATAGTTGGAGAGTCTATATTGATTACAAGAGACTTAACCAAGCAACCAAGAAGGACCATTTTCCTTTACCCTTCATTGATCAAATGCTTGAGCGTCTCGCAGGTAAGTCTCACTACTGTTTTCTTGATGGATTCTCTGGATATTTTCAGATTCACATTGCACCTGAGGATCAAGAAAAGACCACATTCACCTGTCCCTTTGGCACATTTGCTTATAGGAGAATGCCTTTTGGCCTATGCAATGCTCCTGGAACCTTTCAAAGATACATGATAAGTATTTTTCATGATTTCATTGAAAATTGTATAGAGGTGTTTATGGATGATTTTACTGTTTATGGATCTTCATTTGATGTATGCCTTGATAGTTTGGATAAAGTTTTAAACAGATGTATTGAAACTAACCTTGTCTTGACCTATGAAAAATGTCATTTTATGGTAAAACAAGGAATAGTTTTAGGGCATGTAATCTCTGAGAAAGGAATTAAGGTAGATCCTGCTAAGGTAGAAGTTATATCACATTTGCCTTACCCCTCTTGTGTTCGAGAGGTTCGTTCTTTTCTTGGTCATGCAGGTTTCTACAGAAGATTCATAAAGGATTTTAGCAAGAAGGCTAGGCCACTATCCAGTCTACTTCAAAAGGATATGGCATTTGAGTTTGATGAAAAGTGTAAGGAGGCTTTTAATTGCCTCAAGCAAGCATTGACCACTACCCCAATAATCCAAGCACCTGATTGGACAGCCCCATTTGAATTGATGTGTGATGCCTCTAATTATGCATTGGGAGCTGTCCTTGGTCAAAAGATTGACAAGCAACCTAGGGTCATCTACTATACATCTAAAACTTTAGATGCTGCCCAGGTAAATTACACCACCACGGAAAAAGAGTTATTGGCCATTATTTTTGCATTAGATAAGTTTAGATCTTACCTACTCGGTTCTCGAGTAGTTGTCTTTACTGACCATGCAGCTCTGAAGTACTTGTTGAAGAAAGGTGAGTCCAAGCCATGATTAATTCGTTGGATGCTCTTGCTCCAAGAGTTTGACTTGGAAATTCGTGACAGAAGTGGAACACAAAACCTTGTGGCAGACCATTTAAGCAGAATTGAGAATGCTCCTGATTCGGCACCTATTCAGGACCAATTTCCCGATGAACACCTCATGAGTATTTCTAACTCTTTTGATACACCTTGGTTTGCTAACATTGTAAATTATCTTGTTGCTTCTGTTTTTCCACCATATGCATCCAGAAACCAAATTTCAAAATTAAAAAGTGATGCAAAATATTATATATGGGATGACCCCTATTTGTGGAAGTTGTGTAATGATCAGGTGATTCGAAGATGCATTCCTAATCAAGAGATAGAATCAGTTCTTCGATTCTGTCATGCTTCACCAGTTGGTGGACATTTTGGTCCATAAAGAACAGCAAGGAAGGTGTTGGACTCTGGTTTATACTGGCCCACCATTTTTAAGGATGCATGGAGAATTTGTAACACCTGTGAGAAATGCCAAAGAACTGGAAACGCTATCACATGGTGTCAACAAATGCCTCAGCAACCTATGTTGTTTTGTGAAGTATTTGATGTTTGGGGCATTGATTTTATGGGCCCATTTCCTCCATCCTTTGGTTTTACTTACATTTTATTGGTTGTAGATTATGTTTCTAAATGGGTGGAAGCTAAAGCCACCAGAACTAATGATGCTCGAGTTGTTATGGATTTTGTTAGATCTCAAATTTTTTGCAGGTTTGGCATCCCGAGAGCAATCATTAGTGATCAAGGAACACACTTCTGTAACAGGACCATGCAAGCTATGCTCAGGAAATACGGGGTTGTTCATAGAGTCTCTACTCCATATCACCCCCAAACCAATGGACAGGCAGAAGTCTATAACAGAGAAATCAAAAGAATCCTGGAGAAAATAGTACAGCCTAACAGAAAAGATTGGAGTAGGAAACTGGATGATGCTCTTTGGGCACATAGAACAGCTTTTAAGGCACCTATAGGAATGTCTCCCTATAGAATTGTTTTTGGTAAAGCATGTCATCTTCCAGTGGAGATTGAGCATCGTGCTTATTGGGCTGTAAAAGCTTGCAACTTAGCACTTGATCAAGCAGGTGAAGAAAGGAAATTATAACTGAATGAACTTGATGAAATCCGTTTGGCAGCTTATGAGAACTCGAGGTTCTATAAGGAGAAAACAAAGAAATTCCATGATAGCTCAATAGCTAGAAAGGATTTTACTGCTGGACAGAAAGTGCTACTGTTTAATTCCCGGTTAAAACTGATGGCCGGAAAATTGCACTCCAAATGGGAAGGACCTTTCATTGTTACTAATGTATTTCCCCATGGAGCTGTGGAAATAAAAAGTGAAAACTCCAATAAAAGCTTCAAGGTTAATGGACAACGTTTGAAGCCATTTCATGAGAATCCTTCACTTGTAGATGTCACAATGGAGGAACATAATTTGGGGGAACCACTTCTTGATCCCCCTTGAGGGAGTTTTTCTTACCCATCTTTTTACTTTTTCATTATATTGTCTATTATGTATGCTCTGTCTTACATTGAGGACAATGTATGATTTAAGTGTGGGGGTGGGAATATCCTTATATGTTATTGTGTGTTGTTTTCATTGTGTGAATTTGTGATTAATTTTGTGTTTGTGTAACTATTTTTCAAAAAAAAAACAAAAATATAAAAAAGTAAAAAAAAATTTTAAATTTTCTTTTTAAAAAAAATTATGTGTTTTTGTTTTAAAAAGGCATGTTTTATTGGAATTTTAAGATATGCATGAGTAACAGGTAAATTCTCTCATGTCTGATATAAGCTTAATGATATGTTATGATTTGAAGTCAAACATTTTTGGTATGTTGAGAATGACATGATAATTGAGAGATGATCATATATGATGGAATTATACCTTGTGAGATTTTTGAGCCTTAAAAAATTTGATGGATCATTTTAAACCATCTTAATTCTTTCATGTGTAATTAATTCCTGAATGCTTACATCCTAATTTTTGTCTTGTTTCTTGATGATACTTGAAACTCATGTGAATGTATTTGAAATGATACAGACATTTTGTTCAATTGAGCCACTAGCCATAAAAGTCTACCATGAATAAATCATCCTTTGTTAGCCCTTTTGAGCCTATTTAACCATTTCTTTGTTGCAGCTTAAATAAGCCATGAAAAAAAAAACCAAAAATATACCTACCTTAAGGAATATATTGGAGCTTTGGAATCAAGTCAAAAACAGGCATTCAAATAAGTCTGGGGGTGTGCAAAAAGGAGTCGTAACTCTTCTTTCAAGTGTTATGCAATCACATAAGAAAAGATAAAAAAATGATGAATAAATAAAAAGAAATATTTTGATAATTGCGACCAAAAGAAATTGGAACACAAAGTGTTATATCCTCATGCTTACCTGTAAAATTATTTGCTCCTTATTCTTTTTGGTACTTGCCATAATCCTAAAATGTTTACCACCCACTTTCACCTTGGCCACATTACAACCCTAAAAAGCCCTGTTGATCTATACATGCATTTGTGTTGATTGTGGAATTGAGAAACTTGCCAAATTTTTGGACTGTCTGTTTTTCAAGAAATATTTTGAGTGTATACACAAACCCAAAACACTTGAGAGTTGAAAGTATATTTTGTGAGGTTCTGTCACTTATGATTTTCCTTTCAGTTTGATTTACATGTCTAAGTGTTTGGATGATTTTTATACATATCATGATGCTCTGTATCTACATGTCAGATAACTCCTGTATCTCTGTATATTTTAAAACTCAATAATGTGCATGCCAATTCTGTGTGTTTACTGTATTTCAATTTTTAATGTTTTCAATAAATTGTAAAACTTGTATTTATTCTGATTTTGCCCAGGAGTGCAAAAGAGTAAGTGTGGGGGTATTTGATGACGTATCTTTTTACCTTTAATTACTTACTCTGTTTGTCTGTTTTATTTACTGTTAAATCCTAATAAATATGTTTTAGCGTAAATTGTCAGTAATCTCCATTTGTAATTTTTATTTCACTATTTGTTAGTAATCACTGTTTTCTTATTTTTACTGTTACTATTAAGTGTTGAATTTTGTGATTTCTGTTTTCTTTTACTGTTACTGTTTACTAGTGATTGTTGTTTTTAATTTCTATTGTTTCTATTTAGTTTGTGCTAATTAGTATGTTTAAAATAAATTAAGCTTTCATCCTAAAATAAAATTTATTGAATTAACTAAGTTTAATTTGATTTTATTTTATTTTACAGGTTATCAAATTATTGGAAGCTTCTTGATTATTTTGCAAATAAATTACTCTCCTCCAATTACAAATTCACATTAATTACTTTTTCTTGACAAGTATATTAATGTGAAATTGTTTAAACCTTATCCATGCTTCAAAGAATAACAAAATAAAATTCATACATGCCACATTAGTGCCCACGTTAATTCTCAATGCTGTTGGACAGCAATTCACGTTGGAATGCTTCCATTTTGCAAGGTTTTGGCTTAACAATTTAAATACAATTCTTTCCCATGCTTGCCTTTCATTTCACATGTTAAAAGAGGTTCAAATTGTCCAATTTTATTGCTTGCAAATAATTGGTACAACTGCACCTAAAAACAAAGTTCCATATGCTTAATATTTAAAAAAAAAAAGAAAATTCAGCAGCAAACAAAACTGAATTCTGGACAGCATCAAGAAGGATCCATGTTCCAATTATTTAAAGCAAACAAATGCATTTTGACAAGCCTTTCATGTCACTAATAAAGCAAGGGTCCCATTTGACAAAACTCTTGACTTTGCCAAGCTTCCCAATGTGAAATACAAAGCTGAATGTGGAATTGGGAAAGCTTTGTCCACTTTGTTTCATGAATAAAATAATGCAATCTTTTCCTACTTGCTACATGAAATACAAAGCTGAATGTGTCCTAGTGCAGCCCATAATTCCAACGTCAAAGCTATATGGTTCAAAGGCAAAGTGTTGAATTTTTAAATAGCAAAATTGGACCCACAAGCTAAAGAATTAATCAAGCTACCACTCCATTATTCCAACATAAATGCTGCTGGAATTTGGACAAAACAACAAAGGAAATGGGACAGCATTGTGGAGCATTTAACGTAAACAAACAGCAATGGAATGGATTTTTTTTTAACGTGAAATGCTGGCTGTTGTAGAGCAAATTTGGACAGCATTAAAATGTGAACAAGGCTGGATAATGGGCAACATTATTCTGACAACAAACAGCAAGCTTTCCAACGTGAATTGCCTCTTAAAATTGCAGAATATTATTACAATAAAGTGACACTATTTTGGAAAAAGAAGGAAACATAGCAAGTGCAATAAATCCATGGCAATACATAGCAAAATGGTATGTTCCCTTAAGTGCAAAAATGGCAACGTGAAGGCATATGGCAAGGTGATGGGCTGCACTAAAATTGTCTAAAAATTCAGCCAAGAAAGCTCTATAAATTAGAGCCAAGAACTGAGAAAAAAATGTGTTCAGAGGAGAGGAGCAGAGAAGCAGTGGACAGCAGCAGGAAAAACAGAGGAAGAATTCGGGAGAACGTCATTCGGGTTCGGTTTTTATTTTATTTTAATTATGGAGGGCTAAAACCCTTAGATTGATTTTCTTGGAGGTTAATGTAATGTTATTGTTGAGGTTTTGATTTTTAATACATTTCCTTGTTATTTAATCTCTTCATAATTCTAGCTCAATTATTTAATATCTATATTGTTTAATTAAGTTGTATGCTTAATCAATTTAATTATACAGTTAGAATTGAATATGAATTATTTTAAGATAGATTAAGAAATATACATGCTTAATGAATGTTTCAAAATCAATCTTGATAGTTGTGGTTTGCTTAATTCCATAACATTGAAGTTAGATTATGTATGTAGGTGATGTTCTATATATGTTCAATAATTCCTAGAATTTAAAATCTTGACTCCTTTTGCTTAATTAGGATGCTAGATTAAAATCTTCATTTTTATTGAATGAAAGTAAAGGAATTACGAATTAAAAGACGCTTAGTTGATTAATTCAAATTGAACTAAGAGATCGATAATAAGGAAAGTGTATAGAATTCTTTTCAAATCCAAGGATAAAATAAATTGGAATACTCCAAGAAAATCAATCGCTTTATAGTTATTTGTTTCACATTTATTCTATATTCTTGTATTCTATATTAAATTTCTGTGACAATCAAACAAACCCCTCCAATGTATACTTGTTGAACTTCTGTCTGTAAAAATAAATTTTAGTTGTTTTATTTTGGTTTGTTAAAAATTAGTTTAAGACTTGATTTTCCTAAATTTTTGTGTTGATCTTCGAGAGAACGACCTAGGTTGACACCCTAGTACTACATTAATTAATTTTAATGTACTAATTTGACTGGACCACAACAAATCACGTCAATCCACGAATCCTGGGAGTGGCAGACAGGGGGGCGGAAGTGGAGAAATTAAAAATTCTCCACCAGCCGCTGTCCCTAACTCTCTGTTAGTGGCCAGGCTGCTCCACTTTGAGTGGAAGGCTGTGCTGTCCAAGCGCTCGGCCTATATCCTAAAGCCTCTATAAATACCTCAGCTGAAGAGGCACAGGGGGGGCTGGAATTTAAAGGGTGGAACCTCTGGCAAAAATTCACTTGGGAATCTTAAACCTAAAGAACCCATCCCTAACACACTTATCTTTTCTTGGAAACAAAAGCATCAGTATTGTTCAGTCTTCTGCCAATACCCACTCCTACTGCACGCCGATCCAAAACCACGCTCTCCACACCGTCCAGACCCTATACCAACTCCACACCGTCCCAACATCTCCCAAATCCTTACACCGGCCAGACTCTGCACCAAATCCACACCGTCCCAACACCTCCCAAATCCCATACCGTCCAGACCCTATACCAACTCCACACCGTCCCAACATCTCCCAAATCCTTACACCGTCCAGACTCTGCACCAACTCCACACCGTCCCAACACCTCCTAAATCCCATACCGTCCAGACCCTGCATCAACTCCAACACCATCCAGCACTTTCGCCTACACTCCTCCTCTCAGAAAGGAGAACACTCTGGTACGTCTCCTTCCATCACTCGGTCTCACTCTCGTCCTCGTTCGGTTTTCCTTCCCTCACTCGGTTTTCCTTCCCTTACTCGGTTTTCCTTTCCTCACTCAGTTTTCCTTTTTTCTCACTCGGTTTTCCTTTTTCTCACTCAGTTTTCCTTTTTCTCACTCGTTTTTTTTTCTTCTCCCACTCAGTTTTCCTTTTCCTCACTCGGTTTTCCTTTTTTCCACTCGTTTTTTTCTCGTCCTCACTCGGATTCCCTTTTTCCCACTCGGTTTTCTCTTCTCCCACTCGGTTTTCGCTCATTTTTCCTTTTCTTTTCCGAACTTACTGTTTCTCTTTCTCTCTTGTAGCTTCTGCTACCCCCCCTTTTCTGTCTTTTTTTTTGTCCTTTACTTTTAAGTTTTACTTAAAAAGAAGAAAATTTCGTTCATCCATTTCCTACAAAAAAACATTTAAAGAACTACGTAACCCTGATTTCTTGGTCATCCAAGAATACGTAGGAGCAGGACTTTAAATCCTGTCGGGCCCACCTTTTCCATTTTATTCCTATTTTTATTTTATTTATTTTTCCTTTGCAACTCCCTTTCTATCCACTTCCATGAAAATCAATTTAGACGTGACGTCTTGTTGATTTTCCCCTATCTTTGGTAGGCCATCACCACAAGGAACGGGATACTTGGGATGAGACATCCCGTTTACCCCCTTCCCATTTCTAACCCCGTATTTTGATTAAAGGATGACTAATTTAGACGCGACGTCTTGTTAGTATCCTTCCCTTTTCCTGATTTATACCAAAGCCAAGGTTAATTTGGACGCGACGTCCTGTTGACCTACATTCCATGTCTGTTCAGTTTGTTCCTTCTGCTTTTTTACACAAAGTACAACAATAAAAGGGGAGAAATATAAAGGCTAGTTATGTTGCGAATTTTCAATCTTGGTACTGTTTTTGACAGGCGATGTAGGGTGCTAATACCTTCCCTACTCGTAACCGACTCCCGAACTTGAATCTCATTCTTTAAACCAGTGCTTTACTGAACTTAGTTTTTTCCAATGTTTTTCCTATGGATAAGAACGTTGGTAGCGACTCCCTGTTTTCTTTGTTCGTTTTATTTCGAGAGGGTCGGCCGCGCCGTCGCGATCCAGGTCGCGACAGATGGCGACTCCATTGGGGACACTTAAGAGAGTCAGGCCAGTTTGATTGAAAGCGCATGTTCTTTTTATATAGCCTTTGTTATCTCGGATTTCTTCCCCTTGTTTTATTTTCTGTTGATTGTTGTGAATGTTTGTTCTTGTTTTAATTGTATCTTGTTATTTGTTTCGTTGTCTATGTTTTGCATGTTTATTGAACCCTAGGGTAGAAGACCATGTTACTTTTCCACAATCATTGAACCCTAGGGTAGACGACTTTGTATATTTATTCTGTGTTTGTTCTGTGTTTGTTCTTTATGCAGAATGGGGTAAGGTAAAAGGTATGGACTGCCCTTCCACACACTACACTCACAATTACTTGCACACACCTATGAGTGGCGCCCTATACCCAGGCCCCAAATGAAGCTTAAGTTAGGAGAGGTTGGTAACGGAATCGTATGGGATGTACTTCCTATCCGGTGTTCGTGAGAACCTTAACCAGAGTTCGACCTCTCATGATATACGTACCTAGTGGATTCCCCACTGTTTGCGTCCCTGTCATGGTTAGGATCTTGGCTCTGGTGACCTTTTAGATGTCTAGCGGAAGCCACCCGGTGTGGAGAGTCACTTTTAGACAAGCCATAGGGCCTAGAAAAGACTTTCAACAAAACCCGACCTAGGCCACAAAAGGGCAAACTTTACTTTACCTTACGTCATTTTTGCTTTCCTTTTTATCCAAAAAAAATGAATTATCTACCACCTGCAGATTTGCTTAGTTTTTGAAATAATGACTCATTTTGAAACACACAGTATTCTTCGGGTGAATAGATAATCCTCTTTTGGTCGTGTACCTCTGAGTCCTAAGTCATAGATTTTCCTAATCGTCAAAAAATCAAAAAATATAACTTTATTTCCGCTCCAGCAGGGGCGTCGATGACGATTAAAAAAATTTATGACTATTGCAACTTGGACCCTTGGTAATCGTTGTTTCCCCAAGAAAAATTGCTTTATGTTAAATCAATGGGGAAGTACCGGTTCCAAAACATGACATCAACTAATTTCTTCTCTTTATCCTCATTTTCGTGGAAGGCTATTCAGAACTTAACGAATACCCTTTGAGTATCTATGGAAGTTAACATGGGATTGAACTCAAGAAATGAGGGCAGTAGTTGCCCGAAGAAAATGTTTGAGCTTGAGGCTCCCGCCTCAGGATGAAAGATTTCTTCTGTCTTCACAATTATCCCATATTAATTTCCATGTTTGCCATACCTACTACTTTTGAATGATAAGTTCTAGGGAATAGTCAAAAGATACTCGCCAAAGCCTGTAATTGCTTCCCACGACATTCTCCTTCTTTCTATTTCCACCTAACATTTTTGTTTTTTTTAAAAAAAGAGACACAGGCGTCACGGGTAGGCATCCTTACCAGACCCGGCTCCAAAGGAAACTCATGGCTGAGGCAGAAGCTGTTGATGGAGACTTTAGAACCGAGTTCGATTAGCTAAAAGAACGAGTGGCAGAGTTAACTAAACTTTTAGAAAAGAAACTCACAGAAGGAGGCTCCTCTGCAGGTATTGAGGACGCCCAACAGCAGCCTGCCACCGTGCCACCCCCTTGGTTCTGACCCAGCAAGAACCCAACTCCCTAACACAACGACATCCCCTCTCACCATTCATGTCGAAAGACCTAACCCTGCGATGGAGGCCCAGCCACCTTACGGCCAGTCTTATGCACAACAGCATACATTTGTCGGTCCTGACGGTAACCCAGTACCTTTTCCACTTTATGGCCTACCACCGGGGTACTATCCCCCACTCGCTAACCAACAAGATGCCCATGACCAGCAAGCGATGAATCCTCACGCTTCATACCCCACCCAGCCAAATATGCCACCACTCCACCAAACCCAAAACACACAAGCCCCGATGGCCCAGCCTACCTACAACGCACAAGCCCAAAACACACGAGCCTAGATGATCCAGCCGAGTTATGCCGTACAAGCTATGGCCCAACCGCAAGGTCCCTCACCAAATATAGGCCTAATGAACCAGTCCCATACGTTGCCTTATTTCAACCAGCCACTCGGCTATCCATATGGATACGCAACCCCCTATATGACCAATCTCCAAGATACAACCTGCATGATGAACCCGGTAGCCGGTCATAGCACGGTTGCAGCTCCCCAAAAGGAAAAAATAGAAATCTTAGAGGAGCGTTTGAGAATGATGGAAGGCGCCGAAGGTTTTGGACTGATAGATGCTTCTGAGCTATGCCTAGTCACAGATTTTGTCCTCCCGCCCAAATTCAAGATGCCAGACTTTGACAAGTATCGGGGAATGACTTATCCCAAGAACCATCTCACGATGTACTGTCAAAAGATGGCATCCTACTCTTCTAACGACCAATTGTTGATCCACTGCTTCCAAGATAGTCTGGCGGGGGCCGCTCTTACATGGTATGCTCACCTTGAGCGGAACCATATTCGTTGTTCGAAGGACCTGGCAGATGCCTTCCTTAGACAATACAAGTATAACATGGATATGGTACCCAACAGGGTCCAGTTACAGAATATGGTGAAGAAGGACAATGAAACATTTAAGGAGTATGCCCAACGATGGAGAGAGACAGCAGCGACGCTCCCATCACCTTTCTACGGCAAGATGATTGGTTGTGTTTCAGCCAACTTCTCCGACATCGTGACTATTGGGGAAAGAGTAGAGAGCGGAATACGAATGGGAAAGATCACTCAGGGCCCATCAGGGGCAAGCATAACAAGAAAGCCCATGCCTGGGAGAAGGGATAGAGAAACTAATTCCATCTCTTCTAATCAAAAGACGGCTCCGCCGAGACCATTCTCCCCTACCATAATTCAAGCTCCCAACCCTTATGTAGCCGTAGCCACTTATGGCCTGGCAGCTCATACTCCTCACTTCCGTCCACCCATGGTAAGAGCGCCAACGCTGCAACCCGTGCCATACCATCACCCGAAGTAAGTGACTCGACCACCCAATCATAATCAGAACACAAGGAATCCCAACAATGAGCGCACCCCTGTGCAGTTCAATCTAATTCCTATAACATATACTGAACTTTTTCCAATCCTTGTTCAGAAAGGTCTGGTAGCTCCATCCCCCATGAGGCCATTACAACCTCCTTATCCAAGGGGGTATGACCCAAACGCTCATTGTGATTACCACGCTGGGGCACCGGGGCATTCCATAGAAAATTGCATAGCTTTGAAATATAAAGTGAGAGATTTGATCAAAGCCGATTGGATTAATTTTCAAGAAGGAAGCCCTAACGTGACCACAAATCCCCTGCCTAATCATGGAAGTTTAGAAGTTAATGTCGTGGTGGCCGATATTGAAGATGGTTTTGATGATAATGCCAATTTGGTGATCGCTTGCCCGCCGGACCAAAAGATCGGTAATTGGGAGGCTGTCGAACTCCCTACGATTGTAAACGATTCACCAAAGTAATTTGTCATTGCCTTAAATATCTTGTTTATCCCTCGGCTATGCCTAAGGCTTTGGGACTTTTCATGTAATAAGGGCAAAAAAAAAACTTGCTTTATCGTTCAATCAATAAATACGTATCAAAAAAAAAAAGAAAAGTTTTTTCTCATCCCATTATCCTTGCTTTGATTCATTTTCTTTATTTACTTATTCCCTTTCCCTCCTTTTATTTTTGCCATAACATGCTGAATTGTAGATCCAAAAATAATCTTCTTGGGATTAATGAAATTACGATCCCGCTTTACGATTTCGATCACCCGGTTGACTATGCCAATGAAGAAGGCAGAAAAGACTGTGAGGCACCGCCCAAGTTAACAAGATTATTAGAACAAGAGGTTAAAAAGAGGTTTTAAGAGGCAGTTAAGATCGTCAAATGGAGAGGAGAAAAGATCAAGATGGGTATACCCCTAAGTCAAGAACAATTGAAGGAATCACAGGGGCAACCTCTCAGAAGGAATTTTGCAGGAATCTATGGAATGACAACATGGCCAAGTCCCGAATTGGACAAGTGATGGGCCAGTCATTTAAGGAAACCACAACAGTTACCAGCATAAATAAGGGGAAATTGCTAATGCCTACAAATGCAGATACAGTCAAGGGAGACTTTGCCAAAAATTCAAAAAAAATAAAAAAATAAAAAAATAAAAGGGAATGAAAAAATGAAAAATAGAATCAGGCTTGAAGTCCAATGCACGTGCCAAGTGGGGCAAGCTGGCTACGTCCAGACCCTCGAGCAAGCTGTCATTTTCAGTATAAGGGGAACGAATGTCGTTAAGCCAAGAACTTGCATTCTTGTCGTCATCAACACCTCAACCCTAAAGAGTGCGCCGTTCCTCATGCCTATGTAGCCAAGGAAATAGTCTGTCAGATTGAGTCATTGCGTCATTAAGGGGATAAAAAAACAAAACAAAAAAAACAAAAAAAAACAAAAAAGGGCAAACAAAAAAGAAATGGAAAACAAAAAAAAGAAAAAGAAAAAGAAAATTGGAAGTGACATCAGTTCCCCAAAGGATCAAACTTGGAAAAGCTGGGCAGACTCAACTGGAGTGTAATCAGTTTCAACCTTTTACTGTAAAGGATGCAGCCAAAAATGAACAAGAAGAGAAAAACACATGAAAAGCTCGCTAGGATGAAAACCTGAAAGGGCGGCCTAGGCAAAAGTTAGAGCAACACGGTGAGTCGAAAACATGAAAAGGCGGCTCAGGTAAAAATTAGGGTCAGGATTCCGGCCAAGTAACTAAAGTTCCCAATGCAAAACGTGCGAACTGGGGCATGTGGACCGTGGTTAAACTACCCTCTCAAAAGGCAAAGTTGAACGATGTGCTTGAGATCGTGACGTGGGATTCAGGTTCTCACTAGTCTCAGGAATTCACTAGAGGATCCTTGAACTTCCCCTGTTTCTCCTGGCCTTGACCTGTCCTACGTGACTTCATTTCATCCCCTCTATTTTCCCATTGTTCATTCTCTGTTTTCTGTTTGACATACATGAATGAAACTTATCCCTCTTTTTCGATACGTGTTATGAATTGCATTGATCTGATAAAACATTGTGTTTTTATAAAAATAAATGAAAAAATAGTGAACATTTAAAGTCGTAAGGAACAAGACGCTCCCACTACTCGACCTTGTCTTAGACAATCATCACAAAGACTCAGCCAGGCACGCGCTTCAAAGCTATGATCGCCTCTTTCATTCTCCTCTGTCCATGAGTTATCCTAAGGGTCGTGGTTTCACAGGGCCTACCCAGTTTTTGAATTTATCTTTGCACTACTTACCCTTTTTTCTGCAGGTTATCACAACAGACAGTAATGTCAAGTATTGACACCTCAATCAAGTCCTTCAAGTCCCTTCCTCGAACCACCAAAGTTGGCACTCTGTAGAATCTCTTCCTCCATCGCTGAAGTTGGCAATTCTCAAAGTCTTCTCCTTAATCGCCAAAGTTAGCAATTCTCAAAGTCTTTCCCCAAATCGCCAAAGTTGGCATTTTTTTTCAAAATCTCTTCTTCAACCTCCAATATTGGCACTTCTCAGAATCCCTTCCCCAAATCGCCAAAGTTGGCACTTCTTGAAGTCCTCTCCTTAACTGCCAAAGCTGACACTTTTCAAACCCCTTCCGAGGAATCTACCTGATACACTTCAGCAGTCAAGCGTATCTTCAAGAAGAACTCTCCCCAAAGAGCCCCAGCATATTTCTCTCGGTAAATCCACACATACCAGGTGGACCCCAGATTTTCCCTTCCCAATCAAGGGGAAATGCCCCAAGCCATCAATCCTTCTCTAGTGGAACTACACTTCCCAAACAAATCAAACTGGGGCATCACCCCAGGATCATTTCTTCTCACTCAAGGGGCAGTTCCCTAAGGTTTTGAGGTAGATAGTTCAAACTAGGGCATCACCCCAGGTTCATTCTCTTTACCCAAGGAGACAGTACCCCGAATCACCAAATCCTTCCCCAGTAGAATTACACTTCCTAAACAACTCAAACTGGGGCATCTCCCCAGATTTCTTCTGTTCCAGTCAAGGGGGCAATTGTTAGGGAATCCTATTAGGGTCAGGCAGCGGAAACACAAAGGATTCCCAAGAAAGAATTGCAAACATGTATGTCTCAAAGCATTATGCTAAATTAAAATTTTAATTAGGGTTTACCTCTTGTAGACGCAGAACAAGATCCTCGATCGAAGTAATTGTAGCTTCACCCTTAGGAGTCCACACGAGCACTCCCACCAGAAAACTAACGATCCGAATGCTAGTACGGAATTTTAGTGTAATCTAATTTCTGAGCAGCAGCCTATGAGCATCTCATGCTCTATATATAGGCTTAGGTCTTGACCTGAGCTCTCATTAAACATTGGGCTTCTGACTCATTCTAAATGAGTTAGGCCCAAATAGTTTTATTTTCAGTCCAACTAAAATAAAACTATCCTCTGGTGGGCTTACTCTATGTGTGTGACCCTATAGGTAAAATATTCTGTTATATTAATAAACTATTTTATTATTAATATAAAATAAGAGCGGTATCTAGCAATACATCATTATGTCCGAATATTATTTATCATCGACATGACCTATAAGTTATAATTATTTTATATATCTATTCCTTTTGTCACGATATCTAATTGGGCCCAAGGCATGGTCGTCGTCATCCTTGTATGGCCCAATTCATTTTACTTGATACCAGAGTAGACTTTATAGAATAAATATCTAATATTTATTCGTCCTAGCATGGCCATGCATTTCATTAGTCTCACTCCATCAAGTGGCCCATAGATATCACTCCTGTCACATAGGAGAGACAAATTCCATCTACATCACTCACATCCCTCTGCATATTTTATCTATTACCTAATCATAATCTTTGTGGTCATCTTATTACAGATAACATTTGATTGTATTAAAATAATAAACTCCTTATGTAGGAATCATAGTGACTTCAGGTCAAAGGACTACATACCATTATCACATTGAGAACCGTTTATGACACTCATGTAACGATCCATGCAACATTCTCATGATGGGTCTGTCCAGTACAACATTACTCTTAATGTGTACCTGTGTAAAGACTTGATATCATATATCCATGATTTGTGAGATCAAATCATCAGTACATTCATACACTAATCTTAATGTCTTTACATGTCCCCATGTAAATACTTGATTAGGGACGTTTTAGGAATAAATCTCATATGACCTATTATTCCAGGATAAATAGCATTTGTCTAAAACTGAAAATACTAATTTTATTAATAAGTTAAAATTGATACATTAATAGCTCGTAGTGCATACACCAACAGTCTCCCACTTGCACTAGAGCCAATCAGACATTTGCCTAATGCCTAATGATCTAGTGTGTCCCTCATGCTTTTGATGTGCAAGAGGTTTGGTGAGTGGGTCGGCAATGTTCTCATCAGTGTGCACTTTACATATCTTAACATCTCCTCGTTCAAGTATTTCTCGGATGAGATGATAACGCCTAAGTATATGCTTGGATCGCTGATGTGACCTAGGTTCCTTAGCTTGTGCAATTGCTCCACTATTGTCACAGTAGAGACTTATAGGGTCCACAATGCTAGGAACTACCTCAAGTTCTGTTATGAACTTCTTGATCCATACTGCCTCTTTTGCAGCATTTAAGGCAGCAATATACTCAGATTCTGTAGTAGAATCAGCAACTGTCTCTTGCTTCGAACTTTTCCAGCTTACAGCGCCACCATTTAAACAAAACATACACCCTGATTGCGATCTTGAGTCATCCTTATCAGTTTGGAAGCTAGCATCAGTGTAACCCTTTACAATGAGCTCTTCTTCCCCTCCATATATCAAGAATGAATCTTTAGTTTTTCTCAAGTACTTTAGGATATTCTTGACAGCAGTCCAATGACTTTCACCGGGATCAGACTGGTATCTGCTCGTCATGCTTAAAGCATACGAGACATCTAGTCGGGTACATATCATGGCATACATGATTGATCCAATAGCAGATACATATGGAATCTTATTCATCCGTTCTCTCTCTTCTTTAGTGGAAGGAGATTGAGCCTTTGATAGGCTTATGCCATGAGCCATAGGCAAAGTTCCCTTTTTGGAATCTTGCATATTAAACCTTTTTAACACTTTGTCTATGTATGTATTCTGACTTAGGCCGAGAAGTTTTCTTGATCTATCTCTATAGATCTTAATTCCCAACATATAGGTTGCTTCACCTAAGTCCTTCATAGAAAAACAGCTTCCCAACCAAGTCTTCACAGACTGAAGGGTAGGAATGTCATTTCCAATGAGTAGTATGTCATCAACATACAGGACCAGAAAAACAATTATGCAGTCACTAACCTTCTTGTAGACACAAGGTTCATCCTCATTTTTAGTAAAGCCAAATTGTTTAACGGCTTCATCAAAACAAAGATTCCAGCTTCTGGAAGCTTGCTTAAGTCCATATATGGAACGTTGTAGTTTGCACACCTTCCTGGATGCTTCAGGCTTAACAAAGCCTTCGGGTTGTGTCATGTACACTTCCTCAAGAAGATTTCCATTAAGGAAAGCAGTCTTGACATCCATTTGCCATATCTCATAATCATGGTATGCAGCAATAGCAAGCAGAATCCGAACAGACTTTAGCATAGCGACTGGAGAAAAGGTTTCATCATAGTCTATACCATGAATTTGCTTGAAACCTTTCGCTACCAATCTTGCCTTATAGGTACTTATATTTCCATCCATGTCAATTTTCTTTTTGAAAACCCACTTGCATCCTATAGGTTTTACCCCTTCGGGTGCATCAACCAAAGACCAAACTTGATTAGTGTACATGGAGTCCATTTCAGATTCCATGGCTTCAAGCCATTTCTCAGATTCTGGACTTGCAATGGCCTCTTCATAAGATGTTGGCTCATTTTGATCCATTAGCAACACATCTCCTTCCTGAGTTACAAGAAATCCATATCTTTCAGGTTGTTGACGTATTCTACCTGATCTACGTAAGTCTTGTTCTACTGGAGTTGGAGTTATCACAACATTTTGTGGTTCCGGCTCCATTTCCACCATTGGCTCTTCAATGCCTTATAGGTCTTGAACTTCTTCAAGTTTTACTTTCCTCCCACTGATTCTTTTAGAGATGAATTCCCTTTCTAAGAATACAGCATTTTGAGTGACAAACACTTTGCCCTCGGTAGGATTGTAGAAGTAATAACCCTTAGTTTCCTTTGGGTATCCCACAAAAAGACATTTATCTAATTTGGGTCCAAGTTTGTCAGAAATCTGACGCTTCACATAAGCTTCACAACCCCAAATCTTAAGAAAAGACATACTGGGTCGTTTCCCAGTCCATATCTCATATGGTGTCTTTATGAAAGCCTTAGATGGAACACGGTTAAGTGTGAAAGCTGCTGTCATCAAAGCATGTCCCCAGAAGGAGTTAGGGAGGTCAGTTTGACTCATCATTGATCGAACCATGTCTAACAAGGTTCTATTTCTCCGCTCAGAAACACCATTCCATTGTGGTGTTCCAGGAGGAGTGAGTTGAGAGACAATCCCACATTCTTTAAGATATTCATCAAACTCCAGGCTTAAGTATTCACCACCTCGATCAGATTGAAGTACTTTAATTTTCTTGCCAAGTTGGTTCTCTACTTCATGTTTGAATTCTTTGAACTTTTCAAAGGATTCTGATTTATGCTTCATTAGAAATACAAATCCATATCTACTAAAATCATCAGTAAAAGTGATAAAGTAGCTAAAACCTCCCCTAGCCATTGTCCCTATTGGCCCACATACATCACTATGTATCAAGCTTAGAAGATCACTCGCCCTTTCACCCATTCCAGTAAATGGGGTCTTAGTCATCTTCCCTAATAAACAAGACTCGCATGTATCTATTGATTCAAAATCAAAAGAGTCTAAATATCCATCTTTATGGAGTTTAGAAATACATTTCTCATTTATATGTCCTAGGCGACAATGCCAAAGATAAGTTGGGTTTAAATCATTTGGTTTAACCCTTTTAGTATTAACGTTATAGATAGGGGTTTCGAGATCAAGAACATAAAGTCCATTACTCAAATTTGCACAGCAATAAAACATTTCATTCAAATAAACAGAACAACTATTATTCTTTATTATGAAGGAAAACCCTTTCCTATCTAGACAAGAAATAGAAATAATGTTTCTTCTTATTGTCGAAACATAAAAACAATTTTCTAGTTCAAGAATAAGCCCTGAGGGCAAGGATAAAAAATAAGTCCCTACAGCTAATGCAGCAACTCTTGCTCTATTTCCAACGCGTAGGTCCACCTCGCCCTTCATCAACTGCCTACTCCTTTTTAGATCCTGCACATTAAGACAAATGTGAGATCCACATCCAGTATCTAATACCCATGATGTTGAAGTTGACAAGTTAATTTCTATAACAAAAATACCTGAAGTGGAAGTCTCACTTCCCTTCTTCTTAAGCTCTTCCAGGTACTTTGGACAGTTTCTCTTCCAGTGTCCCTTCTGTCCACAATGGTGACAATTTCCTTCCTTAGCCACCCCACCCATAGGTTTTAAGGCTGATGTACTTGGCTTATCCTTGCCTTTCCAAATTGTCTTGCCTTTTCCCATAACAGCCTTTCCTTTGCCTTTATACATGCCCTTTCCTTTACCTTTGCCAGAATTGACCATCAGTATGGCCTTGCCCTTTCCTTTAGAAATATTAGGCTCAGCAGTCCTCAACATATTGAGTAGCTCTGGCAATGTTTTATCCAATGCATTCATGTTATAATTCATGATGACTGGCTTAAAACTATCAGGTAATGACTTCAAAATGAGATCAGTAGCTAACTTTTGAGGGAAGGGGAATCCTAGCCTAGCTAGATTCTCCAGGTACCCAATCATTTTGAGCACATGAGGTCCTACAGAACCTCCCTCTTCAAGTCTGCAGCTAAATAGGGCTGAAGAAACTTCATATCTTTCTTGGTCAGCTTGACCTTGATATAGTTTCCTTAGGTTTTCGATCATATCGAAAGCCTCCATATGCTCATGTTGCTTCTGAAGCTCAGGAGACATGGTTGCCAGCATAAGGCATTGGACATCTAAAGCGTCATCCTGATGCTTCTTGTAAGCATCCTTGTTAGCTTTAGAGGCATTGTTCGCGGGTGGTTCCGGAATCGGATTTTCCAGGACATACTGCTTTTTCTCTTGTTTAAGGACAATCCTCAAATTCCTATACCAGTCTAGAAAGTTGGGTCCAGACAATTTTTCTTTGTCTAGGATCGATCGCAATGAAAGGTTTGAAGGCGTGTTTAATGTCATGGTTATCTAAAACAGAAAGATATGTAGTAAGTATCAATTAAAAAAATATTTAATTTTTGGTCTTAAAATTAAACACGTCTCCCACTATTTTGATTCAAAATAAAATTACCCTCTACGAATCAGAAAATCCCGTTGGAAGATTTTCTAGTGGGCAAAGATCCATATTTGGCCTAATGTTAAGTCAGCTTTGGTTGATCACTTAACATTTGGTTATTTAGGTAGGAAACTCCTTTCCAATTGTATCTTATACAACTCTTAGACATTGGGTTAGGTAACCATTACCGATCATTCATCTTATGAAAGTTTAGTCCAATGTATACGCCTCTAAGTTTATTCAATCCAATTGATAACTTAGTAAGTTAAAACCCAATAAAACATTTTGGATATTACAATTATCCCATCGCGTCTTACTAGTATAAATGATAGTACCCTGCTTTGGCAGACCCACTATTCATTGACATTAGTATTGACGAGTGTACTTATTGGAAGGCGTTTGTAACTTATTATTTTGAGGGATTTTAATTTATTTTAAATTACCGTCTTTGTTAAACGCTTTAACGCAATAAAATTATCCCCAAAGCATGCAAACGAAATTGTGAGATGGTTATGGTCTTCCTAGAAGAATAAATAAATAAACCTAAAGGAACTATATGCCAAGGCTTCATGAAGTCCTACTTCTTGAACCCACCATCCTCTTGGAGTCACCACTCCTTGGTTCCTTTCAAAGACAAAAGTGCTTAGAGTCACCACTCTAGTTTTCTTCTAGGTCTCTACTTTGTTGCCTCGATCAAGATTACAAGATTTTTAAAGAAACTCGCTTTACATACGAGTGAAGGGTTGAGAAAAGAAATACAATAGAATGAAGAGAGGCACAGCACGCAGGCTGTATTTAAATAAAATAACTAAGACCATAACCATTCACCATGCAACGTGTTAATTAATTAATTATAACCCATTTGAAAGCATTTAAAAAAATTAATTTTTAAACGGGCCATTAAACACGTGGGTCGGTAATAAGGCGCTACGCAGAGAATGTACGGAGGTACCCGAAAATTTAGTACTGTAGTCAGGTTGGTTCCCAGGAAAGAGAGGTGGGTCCGGTGTGACCGCTTAAGTACCAAGTCTTTCCTAGTCAGAACATCCCACTGACCATTAACAGCTCTAAAATTTCGGCTAGGGTTTCAACCACTTTGAAACCCTAATTCCTTGTTGTGAACACTTCACAACGCAGCCGTCAAGGCACATGTAGGTAGCGCCGTCTAGGGTTTTAAAACCTAGAATTCAAATTGCACCTTTCTTATGACGGCTGCCTAGGTTTCAACGTTTGAACCCTAGGTTAAGGAACGGCCAAGGTTTAACACTTAAACCTTATCACTTGACGCCCCACAACACGAACTTTTCATGCTCGGAGATGAACGCATTATCAAAACACAGTTTGTATGACAACAAAGAATATTAACGAATTCAACACATGTATCACATACGAAAATTGAAAACGCAAATATCATACAAGCCTCTAAAATAACATAAACGCATACTTCAAATGAGAAAGCCTATAAATAGTATCTCATACAATTTACAGAAAACATATGAGCATACGAATCATGATATTATATCATACATAACATGCTTGAATGTTTTTCAAAACAAGTTTCGCAAACAATTTCGCAAAACAGAACATAAAGCTTATAACAAGAAAACAATTTCATAAATCGAAATTTTTAAAAGCTTTTGCAGAATGAAAAACATGCCATCATGAAACGTAAACAAATGCCCAAAACATAGCTTTGCAATCAGGCTCTGATACCACTGTTAGGGAATCCTATTAGGGTCAGGCAGCAGAAACACAAAGGATTCCCAAGAAAGAATTGCAAACACGTATGTCTCAAAGCATTATGCTAAATTAAAATTTTAATTAGGGTTTACCTCTTGTAGACGCAGAACAAGATCCTCGATCGAAGCAATTGTAGCTTCGCCCTTAGGAGTCCACACGAGCACTCCCACCAGAAAACTAACGATCCGAATGCTAGTACGAAATTTTAGTGTAATCTAATTTCTGAGCAGCAGCCTATGAGCATCTCATGCTCTATATATAGGCTTAGGTCTTGACCTGAGCTCTCATTAAACATTGGGCTCCTGACTCATTCTAAATGAGTTAGGCCCAAATAGTTTTATTTTCAATCCAACTAAAATAAAACTATCCTCTGGTGGGCTTACTCTATGTGTGTGACCCTATAGGTAAAATATTCGGTTATATTAATAAACTATTTTATTATTAATATAAAATAAGAGCGGTATCTAGCAATACATCATTATGTCCGAATATTATTTATCATCGACATGACCTATAAGTGATAATTATTTTATATATCTATTCCTTTTGTCACGATATCTAATTGGGCCCAAGGCATGGTCGTCGTCATCCTTGTATGGCCCAATTCATTTTACTTGATACCAGAGTAGACTTTATAGAATAAATATCTAATATTTATTCGTCCTAGCATGGCCATGCATTTCATTAGTCTCACTCCATCAAGTGGCCCATAGATATCACTCCTGTCACATAGGAGAGACAAATTCCATCTACATCACTCACATCCCTCTGCATAATTTATCTATTGCCTAATCAAAATCTTTATGGTCATCTTATTACAGATAACGTTTGATTGTATTAAAACAATAAACTCCTTATGTAGGAATCGTAGTGACTTCAGGTCGAAGGACTACATACCATTATCACATTGAGAACCGTTTATGACACTCATGTAACGATCCATGCAACATTCTCATGGTGGGTCTGTCCAGTACAACATTACTCTTAATGTGTACCTGTGTAAAGACTTGATATCATATATCCATGATTTGTGAGATCAAATCATTAGTACATTCACACACTAATCTTAATGTATTTATATGTCCCCATGTAAATACTTGATTAGGGACGTTTTAGGAATAAATCTCATATGACCTATTATTCCAGGATAAATAGCATTTGTCTAAAACTGAAAATACTAATTTTATTAATAAGTTAAAATTGATACATTAATAGCTCGTAGTGCATACACCAATAACAATTCCCCAAGAACCTTCAGTCATGTCAAACTGGGGCATCTCCCCAGGTTTCTTCTGTTCCAGTCAAGGGGCAATTCCCCAAGAACCTTCAGTCATGTCAAACTGGGGCATCGCCATGAGCCTTTAAGTCCAGTAAGTTAATTCGGACAAGACGTCCTGTTAGCTCCTCCAATCTCTACATTTCCACTCGCCTATTCAGGCACCCTTTACTTTCCAGTCGCCTATTCAGGCACCCTTTACTTTCCAATCGCCTATTCAGGCACCCTTTACTTTCCATTCGTCTATACAGGCACCCTTTACTTTCCAATCTCCTATTCAAGCACCCTTTACTTTCCATTAACCTATTCAGGCACCCTTTACTTTCCAGTCGCCTATTCAGGCACCCTTTACTTTCCAGTCGCCTATTCAGGCACCCTTTACTTTCCATTCACCTATTCAGGCACCCTTTACTTTCCACTCGCCTATTCAGGCACCCTTTACTTTCCAGTCGCCTATTCAGGCACCTTTGCTTTCCATTCGCCTATTCAGGCACCCTTTACTTTCCAGTCGCCTGTTCAGGCACCTTTTACTTTCCAGTCACCTATTCAGGCACCCTTTACTTTCCAGTCACCTATTCAGGCACCCTTTACTTTCCATTCGCCTATTCAGGCACCCTTTACTTTCCACTCGCCTATTCAGGCACCCTTTACTTTCCATTCGCCTATTCAGGCACCCTTTACTTTCCATTCGCCTATTCAGGCACCTCTTTACTTTCTAGTCGCCTATTCAGGCACCTCTTTACCTTCCAGTCGCCTATTCAGGCACCCTTTACTTTCCGTTCGCCTATTCAGGCACCCTTTACTTTTCAGTCGCCTATGAAGGCAACCTTTACTTTCCAGTCTACCGGGGGTCAATCCCGATCTTCTCACCTCCTGTTAACTGAAAGAATTTTTCCCGGTCCATTCAAAAAACAAAAAAAAAACAAAAAAAATAAAAAAAGTAAAAAAAATAAAAAAAACAAAAAAAAAGAAAAAGAAAAAGAGAGAGACATATGTGGAAAAGAGGAAAAGGTCACAACAACTCGTGATTGCCAATACCGTCGGACGCTGTACCTATTGAGAGGTCCCACCTGGTCCCTACATCGGTGTTCATATCTTTACTTCCATTTCACCTCAAAAACACGAAAAGCTTCGTGTTTCTCTTGTGAAAAAGAAGTAAAGAAGGGCATCTGTGAACACTTCTTTCGGTCCGACACAAGTGGAAAGCATCTCTGAGAAAGGACTGAGCTTCAATTTTAACTAATCCTTCTGGCTATAATATTTCCGAGTGAAAAATGGCTATTTCCGAGTAAAAATGGTTATTTCCGAGTGAAAATGGTTGTTTCCGAGTGAAAAATACTAGTCATCCGTGTCCAAGTGCAATTTCCGAGTGGGATGTCTCAGAATGAGAAGTTTTCGAGTGGAATATCTCCGATTGAGTCATTCTCGAGTAAGCTGCTTCTGAGGGAAGTACCTCCGAGTGATCAGTGAATCTTTAGATGAAGGCTGTTTCTAGTTGGGGATATATCCGAGTGAATATTTCCCAGATGAAGTCTTTCCGAGTGAAGAAATTCTGAGGGCTGTTCCGGATGAAGTACTTCCGGACGAAGAACTTCTGATTGCGAATAGGAGTTCTTGGAAGAAAGGCTGAGAGAAATGCCTCGAAACAATGAGAGGCCAGTTTCAAAAGAAATACCTCTCGGGCTGGGACATTAGAGTAAAGAATCCCCAAGTGAATAGGTCCGAATGGGTTAATTCCTGATTAAGGCAATTCTGAGAGAAAGGCAATTTACTTCCGAGTGGTTTATTGTCAAGAGATGTATTTCAATCGTCCATCAAGTTCCAAATTCTGATTAAAACCATTCCAAACCCGACTCCTAAATGAATATATCTGAGTGGGCTGATTGTCGATTGAAGAACCCTTCTGATTGAAAAGAAAGGCCTGTTCCTGAGTAAGTGCACCCAAAGGATTGAAGCCGAGCTCCGAATTCTGAATGAAAACAAGGCAAACTCCCGAATGAAAGGAAGTCGGATGGGTTGATGCACTATAGGAATAAATTCTGAGTGAAAACAAGGCAAATTCCCAAGTGAATACATCTGATGGGTTAAATGCCGACTGAAGCCGTGAGAGATGCCTGACTTTGGATGAATACATCCGAATAGATAAGTGCCGATTGGAACCATTCTGAATGAAAGGCGTCCGACCTCAGATGAATGCATCCGAGTGGATAATGACCGATTGGAGCTATCCTGAAGGAACCACTTTCCGAGTGTATAATTCCGGGCGGATATTGAATGAATCACTTTCCAAGTTCCATAATTTCCGTGAAAAATACTTCTGAATGATGAAAGATTGATTCTGAAGGAATACTTCTTCGACTGAATCCCGTCCAATTGAAGCATTCCCGATTGAGTGCTTCAAGCAGTGATGAGTTCTGAGCAAAAGCCCATCCGATTGAAGCAATTCTGATTGAATGCTTCAAGCAATGATGAGTTCATCTGAGTGAAACAGTAGCGATTGAATGCTTCAAGCAATGACCCACTTCCGAGCAAATCAACACCGAGTGAAGATTTTCTTAATGGACAGGGGACCTGATGAATGCTTCTTGGAAAGCCATTTCCGAGTCAATGATATGAACCCAGACTCTCACACCGGGTGTCAGGAGTCGGATCAGACCTGTGGATTCAGGCTTTCACTCGGTCTTTTATATGAAAGTAGTCATTTCACTCGGTCTTCTATAGGAGAGCATTTATTCCTCTCGGATTGACTCCCACTATGGAAAGATACCGACTGGGGCGCTAAACCGAGTCAGAAAGGAAATGCCGACTCCATATTTCCACCATGCTGACTTGGATTCCCACTGCCCAAGTGGATCCACAAAATCCTGGGAGTGGCAGATAGGGGGGCGGAAGTGGAGAAATTAAAAATTCTCCACCAGCCGTTGTCCCTAACTCTCTGTTAGTGGCCAGGCTGCTCCACTTTGAGTGGAAGGCTGTGCTGTCCAAGCACTCGGCCTATATCCTAAAGCCTCTATAAATACCTCAGCTGAAGAGGCACAGGGGGGCTAGAATTTAAAGGGTGGAACCTCTTGCAAAAATTCACTTGGGAATCTTAAACCTAAAGAACCCATCCCCAACACACTTATCTTTTCTTGGAAACAAAAGCATCAGTATTGTTCAGTCTTCTGCCAATACCCTCTCCTACTGTACGCCGATCCAAAACCATGCTCTCCACACCGTCCAGACCCTATACCAACTCCACACTGTCCCAACATCTCCCAAATCCTTACACCGGCCAGACTCTACACCAAATCCACACCGTCCCAACACCTCCCAAATCCCATACCGTCCAGACACTATACCAACTCCACACCGTCCCAATATCTCCCAAATCCTTACACCGTCTAAACTCTGCACTAACTCCACACCGTCCCAACACCTCCTAAATCCCATACAGTCCAGACCCTGCATCAACTCCAACACCATCCAGCACTTTCACCCATACTCCTCCTCTCAGAAAGGAGAACACTCTGGTACGTCTCCTTCCATCACTCGGTCTCACTCTCGTCCTCGTTCGGTTTTCCTTCCCTCACTCGGTTTTCCTTCCCTTACTCGGTTTTCCTTTCCTCACTCAGTTTTCCTTTTTTCTCACTCGGTTTTCCTTTTTCTTACTCAGTTTTCCTTTTTCTCACTCGTTTTTTTTTCTTCTCCCACTCGGTTTTCCTTTTCCTCACTCGGTTTTCCTTTTTTCCACTCGTTTTTTTCTCGTCCTCACTCGGATTCCCTTTTTCCCACTCGATTTTCTCTTCTCCCACTCGGTTTTCGCTCATTTTCCCTCTCTTTTCCGAACTTACTATTTCTCTTTCTCTCTTGTAGCTTCTGCTACCCCCCTTCTTTTCTGTGTTTTTTTTTGTCCTTTAATTTTAAGTTTTACTTAAAAAGAAGAAAATTTTGTTCATCCATTTCCTAAAAAAAAACATTTAAAGAACTACGTAACCCTGATTTCTTGGTCATCCAAGAATACGTAGGAGCAGGACTTTAAATCCTGTCGGGCCCACCTTTTCCATTTTATTCCTATTTTTATTTTCTTTATTTTTCCTTTGCAACTCCCTTTCTATCCACTTCCATGAAAATCAATTTAGACGTGACGTCTTGTTGATTTTCCCCTATCTTTGGTAGGCCATCGTCACAAGAACAGAATACTTGGGACGAGACGTCCCGCTTATCCCCTTCCCGTTTCTAACCCCCGCATTTTGATTAAATCCCATGAAAATCAATTTAGACGTGACGTCTTGTTGATTTTCCCCTATCTTTGGTAGGCCATCACCACAAGGAACGGGATACTTGGGATGAGACGTCCCGTTTACCCCCTTCCCATTTCTAACCCTGTATTTTGATTAAAGAATGACTAATTTAGACGTGACGTCTTGTTAGTATCCTTCCCTTTTCCTGATTTATACCAAAGCCAAGGTTAATTTAGACGCGACGTCCTGTTGACCTACACTCCATGTCTGTTCAGTTTGTTCCTTCTGCTTTTTTACACAAAGTACAACACTAAAAGGGGAGAAATATAACATCTTTTGTAAGGCTAGTTATGTTACGAATTTTCAATCTTGGTACTGTTTCTGACAGGCGATGTAGGGTGCTAATACCTTCCCTACTCGTAACCGACTCCCGAACTTAAATCTCATTCTTTAAACCAATGCTTTACTAAACTTAGTTTTTTCCAATGTTTTTCCTATGGATAAAAACGTTGGTGGCGACTCCCTGTTTTCTTTGTTCGTTTTATTTCGAGAGGGTCGGACGCGCCGTCGCGATCCAGGTCACGACACTCGATCAATTAAATCGTACTCCTACTAAGATATCCTTGTTGTCTCTCTTATTGTATTCAGAACCACATCGTGAAATGTTGTTGAAAGTACTGAACAAAGCACATGTCGCAAAAGATATCTCAACATAGAAGTTTGGAGGGATAGTGGGGCATATTGCCACAAATGACTACTTAACTTTCACCGATGAAGAGATACCTACTGAAGGGAGAGGTCATAACAGAGCATTACATATCTCTGTAAAGTGTTGGGATTATATCCTAGCCAAGGTCCTGGATGACAATGGCTCATCTCTGAATATTATGCCAAAGTCCACTTTGAATCAACTCCCATTTGACAGGACACATGTGAAGCCAAGCTCAATTGTAGTAAGAGCTTTTGATGGCACTCGAAGGGAGGTCATTGGGGATATCGAGATTACCATCCAAGTGGGCCCTTGCACTTTCAATGTTCTGTTTCAAGTGATGAATATTAATCCTGCCTATAGTTGCCTATTGGGGAGGCCCTGGATACATTCTGCCGGTGTGGTTTCATCCACCCTCCATCAAAAACTAAAGTTTGTAGTAAACAACAAGCTAATTATTGTTTCTGGTGAAGAAGATTACCTCATTAGCAAGCCCATGTCAACTCCATACATAGAAGCGGCCGAAGAGAGTCTTGAAACTTTTTTCCAGTAATTGGAAATTTCTCATACCACTTATGTGAGTGAAGGGTTAAAACTAGCTCAACCTTCTAAAGCTTCTATGATGGTAGCAAAAGTAATGATGAAATCTGGATTTCAGCTAGGGAAAAGGTTTGGGAAGATGCTCGATGGAGGAGTAGAGCCACTACGGGTTAAGGAGAACAAGAATGGCTTTGGGTTAGGATATCAGCCCTCCCTAATGGAAAGGGCAAAGGTTTTTGCAGATAAAAGGAAAAACGACTTGTGCGGCTAGAAAATCGTGAACCCCAAACTGTAAGGATCCCCGCCTGTGACCTTTATAGAAGCTTCAAGAGCGCAGGCTTGATGTCTCCAGACCAAGTGGCAGGTGTCAATGATGATTCCAAAGGTGAAGATGGCTTAGTTCAACCTTGTTCTTCGGACACTATGCTATGTAATTGGGAAGCTATTGAGTTCAATGAACCTTCCCTTGACTTACTAAGACTGCTAGATCAAGAAGCTAAAGAAATTTCCCCTCATCAAGAAGCCATCGAGGGCATAAATTTGGGGTGTGAGGAAAACAAAAAGGAACTCAAGGTTGGTACCTCTTTGAGTAGCAAACACAGGATGGAATTAAAATAGTTGTTGGTTGAATTCAGTGATATATTTGCTTGGTCGTATCAATATATACCAGGATTAGATAACAACATTGTTGAGCATAAATTAACGTTAAAACCCAGTTGCTTCCCCATAAAGCAGAAACTGAGAAGAATAAAACCAGAGATGCTCTTGAAGATTAAAGAAGAGATAACCAAACAATTAGATTCTAGGTTTCTAACTGTCTCCAAATACCCAGAGTGGATTACAAATGTTTTCCCTGTTCCTAAGAAAGATGGGAACATTAGGATGTGCGTTGATTACCGAGATCTGAATAGGGCAAGCCCTAAAGATGATTTTCTGTTACTCCACATTGATGTCCTAGTTGATAACACAGCTCAACATTCCATCTTCTCCTTCATGGATGGATTTTCTGGGTATAACCAAATTAAAATGGCACCGAAAAACATGGAAAAGACCACATTCATTACTTTGTGGGGAACATTCTGCTACAAAGTAATGTCTTTTGGATTGAAAATGCTGGTACTACTTACCAAAGAGCCATGGTGACTTTGTTCCATGACATAATGCATAGAGAAATAAAAGTCTATATGGATGATATTATTTCCAAATCAAAGTCTGAAAAAGGGCACCTCATAGATTTACGAAAACTCTTTGAGCGTCTAAGAAAATTCAAATTTAGATTGAATCCTGTGAAATGCACTTTTGGTGCCAGATCTGGCAAGTTGCTCGGGTTTATTGTAATTGAGAAAGGAATTGAAGTGGATCCCGATAAGGTGAAAGCCATAGTGGAAATGCCTGTTCCCAACACAAAAAGAAGTGCAAGGGTTTTTAGGAAGGTTGAATTACATAGCTCGTTTCATATCTCAATTAAAGGCAACATGTAAGCCAATCTTGAAATTGTTGCGGAAGAATCAACTAGTAGAATGGAATGATGATTGCTAAGAAGCTTTCAACTAGATAAAGAAGTAACTCCAAAACCCACCTACCTTGGTCCTGCCAGTTCCAAGAAGACCTCTTCTTCTTTACTTAACTGTGTTAAATGAGTCCATAGGCTCTATATTGGGGTAACATGATGAATCAGGAAAGAAAGAACATGCCATTTATTATTTAAGCAAAAAGTTCATAGAATGCGAATCAAGATATTCTGATTTGGAATGAACTTGTTGTGCGCTAGCATAGGTAGCACGTCGTTTACAGCAATACATGTTATGTCACTCTACTTGGTTGATATCTAAAATAAATCCAATCAAGTACATCTTTGAAAAGCCAGCCCTAACTGGAAGAATAACTTGTTGGCAAGTTCTTTTGACTGAATATGACATTGTTTACGTCACTCAGAAGGCTATAAAAGGAAGTGCCTTGGCAGATTACTTAGCCCATCACCCTTTAAATGATTATCAACCAATGTTGTTTGATTTTCCCAATGAAAATATCATGATGTTGTCAGAAGAGGAATGCCATTCTGAAGAAATATGGACTCTGATGTTTGTTGGAGCTTTAAACACGTTGGGATATAGGGTTAGAGCTATTTTAATCTCTCCAGACCACAAGTTTATTCTATTCACTATTCGACTCTGTTTTGATTGCACCAACAGTACCGTAGAATATGAAGCGTGTGTCTTGGGGATTTAAGCAACTTTAGAAGCCAAAGTAAAATCCCTACAAATATATGGGGATTTTGCTTTAGTAATCCACCAATTGAAAGAAGAATGGGAAACTAGGGATAGCAAGTTGATCCCTTATCAAACCCATATTATAGAATTAATTAAGGAATTTGATAAAGTCTCTTTTCAGCATATTCCTCGAGAAGACAACCAATTGGCGAATGCTTTAGCCACTTTGGCTTCCATGTTCCATGTGAGCAAGGAACGTGACATGCCCCTTATTGAGATTGAAAGACGTCTCAAACCTGCATATTGTCATGTGATAAAAGAAGAACCCGATGGGAAACCATGGTTTCATGACAAAAAAATTACATTCAAAATCAAGAATATCCCCCTGATGTTTCAAAAAATGATAAGAGAACCCTCAGGTGCCTAGCCATGAATTTCTTTGTGACTGGGGATACACTTTACAAGAGGAATTATGATTCTGCTCTCCTTCATTACTTTGACACGACAAAAGCTGATTAAACCATGAAGGATGTTTATGAAGGGCCTTTCGGAACACATGCAAGTAGGCATTCAATGGCAAGAAAAGTTCTCAGAGCTGGATATTATTGGATGACAATGGAAAATGATTATCATAACTATGCCAAGAAATGTCACAAATGTCAAACCTATACAGATACTATTCATGCACCACCATCTTCTCTACATATTTTAACTACACATTGGCCTTTTTCTATGTGGGCATAGATGTTATCGGTCCCATTGAACCAAAAGCATCGAATGAACATCGCTTTATTCTTGTGGCCATTGATTACTTCACTAAGTGGGTTGAAGCAACTTCCTATACCAATGTGACAAAAAATATTATGGTCAAATTCATCAAGAGAGAATTAATTTGTAGATATGGTTTGCCAAATTAGATCATCACTGATAATGGTACGAACCTGAATAATAAAATGATGGATGAACTATGTAAAGAGTTCAAAATCAAACACCTCAATTCATCTCCATACAGACCCAAGATGAATGGAGCGGTGGAAGTTGCCAACAAGAACATAAAGAAAATCATACAAAAGATGGTTGAAACCTACAAAGACTGGAGTGAGTTGCTTCCTTTTGCTTTACATGGGTACCGTACCTCTGTACAAACTTTAACATGGGCAACACCTTTCTCATTGGTATATGGTATGGAAGTTGTTTTACCAATAGAAGTGGAAATTCCTTCCTAAAAAGTAATCACGGATGCCAAATTAGAGGAAGCTGAATGGAGTCGACCCCGGTATGATCAACTAAATTTAATTGATGGGAAAAGGTTAACTACTCTATCATGGGCAGTTATACCAAAGACGTATGAAGAAGGCATACGAAAAGAAAGTGTGACCCTGTCAATTTCATGAAGGTGATTTGGTTCTAAAGAAGATCTTGCCAAATCAAAGTGATTACCGAAGAAAATGGATGCCAAATTATAAAGGACCATTCGTCGTAAAGAAAGCCTTCTCTGGATGAGCTTTGATTTTGACGAACATTGATGGTGAGGAATTATCTTTCCCAATCAATTCAGATGTAGTCAAGAAGTATTATGCTTGACACCTTAAAAGGATAGGGTAGTCTTTATGTCCTCCAAAAGTTTGGATTGAAATTATGATGTGAACCTGTAATTTTCAAAGTGCATAAATGGAATTCCTAATTTCAGTTATAATTTTTGTTTTGTTAGGTTTTATTAGCATGCATTTTGTGAAAATACTTTTTCAAATCATGAAAAAAACATATTTTCAATCTCAGAAAACATGATACTTCCCAATTACGCAAAGCTTGGTAATCGAAGATGCTCCGCTTTGCCATGAGTAATATTGAGTCCCACAAGGATTATGGGTGTCACCCTGGGGAATCAAATTCATTAACCTATGGTTTTCTACTTATTTATTCTTCCCTGCAGGAATGAGGCATACCCCTATATCCTTTCCCTAGAACTTTTGGAGGGTTCAGGATGCGGCCGAACAAACTAAATTGAGTCATCAATTTCCCAAGAAAGTCAGCCAAACAATATTCTGATACTTGCTCAAGCTAACAGGCTATAACAAGAACAAAAGTTCCCCAGGAAGAGTCAAAATCAATGGTTCTACCCCATCACCTAATCCTAGAAAAGTTAATTTGCTAAGATAAATGTTTAAGGAATCCCCAGTGAGTCATGCGAATAAAAAGTCTTTCTTTTAAATCTCAGTCCTTCAAAAGTCAAACATATATCCTTCACCTCAAATCATAATGTCAGAGGCATTTCCCTAAGTCTCACTCCATGTCCAAGCCTCAGGTATCCATTCCTTGGCTATTTAATCCCAGGAAGTGTCAGGACACTCCCCAGGCTACTCATATTCAGAAAAATGTCACAGCAACCCCGTGTCATTTATTTTCCTTCAAAGCTTTAGGTACCCAATCCTAGGCTATGTCGTTTGATCAAAACACGTCGGAACAATCCCTTATGTCATTCATTTCCCTTCAAAGCTTCAGGTACCCATTCCTAGGCTGTGTCGTCTGATCAAAACACGTTAGAACAATCCCTTGCGTCATTTATTTTCTTTCAAAGCTTCAGGTACCCATTCTTAGGCTGTGTTGTCTGATCAAAACATGTTAGAACAATCCCTTGCGTCATTTATTCTCTTTCAAAGCTTCAGGTACTCATCCCTAGGCTGTTCATTTTCAAGGGCAAATATTAGGGCAACACCCCTAAACTGTCACTTTCTGTCAAAAGCCTCAGGTACACGCTCTAGGCAACTTAATTCCCAGTGAAAACATCGAAGCATTATCAAAGTCTCAGCTACCTTACCCTTAGTAAAAAACATCAAGAATATTCCTAAATTTTTATGTTCTTGAATATCATTCTGCCCCCAAAGAACAGTCTAAAGTATTACCTTAAATGTCCTATCAAAGCCTTTGGCAACACCCTTTGACTATTTATTTCCTATCAAAAGCTTCCAGTACCGCCTTTAAATTGTTTATTGTCAAAATTCCCTCAACTCAAATGGGGCTCAGATTATTTGTTTTCTATCAGAAGCTTCCAAACTTTCCTTGAATTCTTAACGGTGTTCATGTCTTTACTTCCTTTTCACATCAATAATATGAATAAATTTCATATTCTTTCATGAAAAGAAGTAAAGAGGGACAGCTGTGAACACCTATTTTTGTCCGGTAAAAAAAATTAAAAATTAAAAATAATATTAAAAAATTGTATAGTGACTGTTGCATAGTAACCTTCTCTATTTCTATAAATACTCAATCTCTCCTCATTTCCTACCACACTTCTCCTTTCATCAACCTTCTTCCATAATTTTCCTCAAGCAATGACCAATAGGTGTCGAAGCTAAGAGGAAATAATAAGGGCGGGAAACCGATGTTTTATGACTACCTTCGTGCTCCTTGTAGCATGGGTAGTACTTTTTCTTTATTGGGTATTTTATTTATGGCCCAATGTGTAATAAATAATTTTAGGATTTTAAAATAGTTTATATTTCTATAAGAGTAAGTGATTACTCATTTGTACTCAAAATATTAAAAAAATTAAAAATTTTAAAAATAAATAAAAATGCCAAAAAAATGAAAATGGGCCAAAAAAAGTCCCAAAAAATAAATAAATGGGCAAAAAAAGTCACAAAAAAAGAAAATTCAAAAAAAACAAGAAGTTTACGGTGATTTTTTCAGGTGGGACCCAGTTTAGTTGTATAATTGGAGAAAATGGAGAAGTTGGCACCAAATTTTGACAATTTGGAAAAGAAGAAAAGTGATGGTATGTCATGAGGGATCCAAGGCCAAATTTTCTTTATAAAAGGGAGATGATGCTAAGGAAAAAAGGGGAGAAGAAGGTGGAAAAGAGAAAAGAGTGATATTTTTTTGTGTAATTTTTAGAAAAAAATTGTTTCCAAAAATAGAGATATGGAAATGTTGTTAGGAAAATGTGTGTTTTACTCTAGTATGTTCTAGTATATGAGTTGTGTGACCCAAATTACTACAAAAGTCTTGTAACCGGTGTCTAAACACCCTTAAATTGAGTCCAAACGAAACCAAAAACAAGAGAAATCTACACAAAATTGATCTCCAGAATTTCGTTCTTGTTCTTCATTATTTGTTACTGTGCTAAGGTATTTTTAATAAAATACGAGAATATTTATTTATTTGTTACTGTGCTAAGGTATTTTTGGCAACCAAAGATTCCAATAACAATCATCTCCGATTCATCAATTTATCACAAACACATTGTCATTTAATTGGCCCTTCATAAATTTGAGTTTTTCAGTGCAGTAGGTCCAGTATTTTACATCTAATGAGAGCTAGAAAACTTCAATTAAGATGAGGCCAATTTCTATAGCTCCTTAACACAATTATCTTCAACTTTCATGAAGAAGTCGAAGGCCGAAAATGTCATTAAGATACCCAAACGAGCCAAAAATAGCAAGGGAATCAAGAAAAACAAAGAAAATCCAAAAAGCTGTCAGTAGACCAGCCAGCGTGGGTACGCCCATTTCCAGCGTGCCCACACCCAGTGACCAACCAAAAATGAGTATGCTGAGCTAGCCAGCGTTCCTACGCCCAAGGCCAGCATAGGTACGCCTAGTGACTTGACAATAAACCTGTTCTGTAGCTTTTTGCACCACTGTTTTTAGCGACTTTGGGTTGTCATTTCACTAGGCTAATTAGCTCCTAATTTCATGAAATTTCATACACAATACATGTACCCTATCATCTACAATGTGGCAAAGTTTCATGCCCAAATTCCTTCCCTATCAAAAACTAAGCTATAGGGTAGTTTTATGTATTTTCTAACATTCTACATGAAAAATACTCCACATTTTCAACTTTTAATCACCCTAACTTTTTCATATGAAGTCCAATGACCAATAAATTTTAACACCAACTAAAATACATCATTTATGACTTGTAGCCGCTAGCCGCACTCAAAAATTCCCAAAAACAAAAGATTTATGCGCATAATTGCGTTTAGTCTGTTTTAAGACATTTTTGTGCAACTCAAGGGTCAATTCTCAACGTATTTGACCCATTTCAGTTTCTACAGGTCACAAATCATGCATAGAGTCTATTGGGACTCTCTTATAACATCCAAACCTCTCAAAACTCATTATGACCCTATCACTTTCTCATCAACCCTATAATGCATAAGTCTATTCTAATCATCACACACAGACATTCCCTGGTCATTTCATACACATGCAATGCATCACGTGCATATTCGCAGTTCTTGGAAATCATGCATATACCCATATAGTGGGATCATCCATGGTCACCACATCCAAAATATTAATATATATATATATATATCATTATCATATTCTCATCACATCACATATATACATCCAAAATAAACATAGGCTTCCAGTTGAAGCCACCAGGTACCTACATCCACTAAACGAGTTATATACACACAAAATGGGTATTCGCAGGAGCCGGCTAAGGCTATATCACAAAAACACTATACAAGTATATACAATACTCCTCGCACAGATGCAGTGACTGTAACATCCCCATTTTAATTAAAGCAACTGAGTTAAATAACAAGTCAACAAGTCAACACCTCCCTTAATTTAATTAACTAAGAGTAACAGGATGATTAACATGGAAGCATGGTGACATGGGCAGGATTATCACGTTTCCCCATCCCACCATACTGCACTCCACGCGGGTATTTATACAGGTGAGGCCATGCTCTTCACACAGAGAATTCCACGAACTCTCTTCTTCATTCCTCTTGTTTTCTCTCTTGCCTTCTCCGCTCTCCAGTCCATCCCCTGCTTCGAGAACCAAAGTGACGGTGCTACAGTGGAGTGGAACTCCCCACACTTGAAAAGACGATCGCCGAGTGAAGCAGCAGAGTGGAGAACCACTACCCAAGCAGGAAGAAATCCCTCGGAGTTTCGTAATTGGTAGGGGGAGTATCTTCTATCTTAAATGCATGGGTTATGAACAGGTTTCGAGTACGGATGCTTGCTATATCCGTGCTCTGATGGTGTATTGCGTTGCATGTGAGTGTGTATAGTTCGGTTGCATGACGAGTGAGAAATGAGTGATTGCATGTTAGCACCTTTCTCACAGATGTATGTGTTGCAGGATCTCAGTTTGCATGTTGAGTTGTGTTGATATGAATGTCTGACTGAAGCTACCCAGGTTATAGAAATGCATATGTTGATACGTCTGCTATAATAAATTGTTTGCGTGTAGGAAATGCCTTCTTTAGAAGAATTCTGATACTGTCTTACATCGATTGCATGATAGGTTGTGATTTTTAGAATGATGCATGTGTTGAATGAAGCTATAAACTGATTGCATGTCTTGATCGAACGAAATATTATGGATATCTGGATATGGAATGATAACTGATTGCATGGCAGCTATATATATTGAGTCCGGATAATGTGTACTACGGATTGCATGGTATGTGTGTGTGCTTGAATGCGAGAATGCATGCATGAAATAAATGTTGTGCGTCGAATCCGTGTGTGGCGCATGTGATGCGTTGTGCTGGGAGCACGTAGTGTGTGACACTACCTTCGGTCATCCAGCGTGTGACGCTGTAAAATCCTTGAGTGTGACTCAAGGTAGCCCTTGAGTGGACTCGGCCTGTCTGTGAACACCGCCGTTGGCGCTGTGAGCGTTGGTGTCACCTGTGGACAAACGGTTGGGTACCTGTAAAACGGCCAAGCAGCTGTGAGCTGACCTGATAGTTGTGAGCTATGTATAAAAAGGCTGTGATGCCTACGTTGCAACGTCGGACCGATACACACGATGCGGAACCAAGTGAAATCTTCTGTGCTTATCATTGTTAATATTACTACTACTGTTAATGTTGTTGGAATTGGTTAAGTATGCCGAGTGGGAAGTGAATGGGTGAAATGCGTAGGACTAAGTGGATGCTCTGTGCATGTGTTATTGACTGAAAATTTATTATGCATTTGATATCGTGTATGAGTATACTGAACGTGTATGCCAAGTATTCCATTTCGTGTTGTGCGTATATGTATTGTTGTGTAATTGGCAGATAACCTGAGTCGGTATCTATCATTTGAAATTTAAGATGCTCACCCCTGCAGTGGCCATTTTTCAGTGAATGTCTCTCGAGATGAGGACCAGAAGCAGAGCTGGAACGATGAGCGAAGTGTTAATGTATCTGGAAGGCTTAATTAATGCGATGTTAGATTAAGCCCTGACTGGTTCATGTCGGATGTTAGTGTTTTTGGATGAATAGAACCTTATGGACAAGGAGAAATCCGATTTTGTTTGTAAATATTGACATATGCTCTTATTATACATATCTGGATGTATGGTTTCGTGTGTATGACATGCTATGTGCTACCTTGTTTCATACTTGTGCTTTATTGAATACGCAGGGACGACATGATTTAGCAGGCTACAGCCAAGTCTGAGTGAATTATGAATTGTCTCTAGGAAGACTTATGTCGGATACGTTGGGCGGAGTCGCACCCCGCCCGAAGTGTGGGGGCAATTCGCCCAAGCGTGAGGACTCACGCTGAAGCGAGTAATTATCAGAGTGAGATACCGCCCATTATCTCTCCTATCCGTTGTGATGCTAATGCAATCCAGACCCCGGTGTTGACCCCTGATTTGGGCGTTGAGGTTGAGTCCGCCCAGGCGTTGTCATAATTAGCTGAGTTGGGCGGAATAGGTTCAAGCCCCTCCTTCCTCCACAATCTACTACCACATATGTACACTGTAACTACCCGTTTTCCTGAGTAAAGTGCAAGCGTGAGGATTTACCTAGTGAACCCTTGTCCATACCCGATTGAGGAATTACCTTGTGTTTGTGTTGAAGAGGCGTGGTGCAGATTTCGTTTAGGCGGTGTCATACCTCGCCCAAGTAACTAGGACAGTTCGCCCAAACGCGTAGAACCATGCTGAAGCAAGCAGATACCAACGTGAGACTCCGCCTATGTACTTCCCTCCTTCGTTGTCGTATTATTCTGCCTCGCAGGGCGGTGTTGGACATCGTCTGAGTAAGTGAATGTTGTGATGTAGTCCGTCCAGGTGTTGTTGTACCTTGCCGAACTGGACGGCGGTGTAATCACTTCCTCTTTTCTTCACAAATTACTCCTGCATATGTATATCTCCCTTTTTCTTCCCTCACCTGTCCTCTGAAGCTGAACGTCCAGCGTTCTCTGAGAAAGGATCCGCCCATAGGAACGAATAGACGCTAATGTAAGGTTTACTTGAAGAGTTTCACGTCTGATGTTGCATTGCCACACGTCATTTAGGTGGTGTGAAACAAAGGTTGAGCAGGTCACCTTCGCCATAGAGTCCGCCCAGGACAAACATACCCCGCCTAGTCAGGTAGGATGATTCGAACTTCGCCCTTCCACCAAGTGCTACGCGTGTGAATGTATTAACATCTTTCCCTTAGCTATTTCCTCCTATTGAGTGACCAGTGTTACTCGAAGGAAAGCTTCCTTGTGAAATCCCCTCTATCCGCTGTTGCATTACCATACTCCGCCTGGACGGTGTCAGACCCCGTCTGAGCGAGCAAACGGTGTTGTGTAATCCGCCCATTGTTGGTGTGTTACGATAAACCCAATGAGCCGGTCCCAGTCTTAGCTTCTCTGTAGGTCGCCATATGCGTGTGAATGCTCTTCATTCTTCCCTTGCCTGCTTCCTTCTATATCGAATAATACGTGACTGTTTTTGTGAAAAATTTTCTCATATTTCTGGAATTTATTAGTTGCAAAGAAATAAGGTGTTACATTTTGGTATCAGAGCGGACCGAAAGGTCCAAGGCCAAGGTATGCTTACCGAGTGTAAGCGGTTGTATGTGTTATTGTGATTGAATGGTTGAAAATTGTTCTGATGCTAGTTGAACTTGATTGATGTTGACTTGAGGACAAGAGGTTGTTTTCCCCTGGTCTGATTGTGTATAACTTAGACGAATGACATAATGTGCTAAGCTATTAATTGTTAGACTAATAACCAGATCGGTAGTAAGTGGCTCCGTATACTTATCCTTAAATGTCAATTTCAGGATAAGGAATGGCGCATCGTCAAAGTATGGAGGCTATAGCCACGGCATTCCAACGCTTTGCGGATGTGTTTGAAAGGCAGGGCCAGCCTCGAGCTGAGGAGGGCCAAGTAATGGACCGCTTCTTAAAGAGGAAGCCGAGTGAATTCTTAGGAAGACGGAACCCTGAGGCGGCGTTTAAGTGGACTCAGGAACTAGAAAGGATTTTTGGGGGTCTTCGCTGTACCGAGGCCCAGAAGGTAGAATGTGCAGTGTACATGCTACGAGACGAAGCGGAGAACTGGTGGAAAATAGCCAGAAGCCGATTCCCCGAAGATGATAATCAACTGACGTGGAACGATTTCAAGGCCTGCTTCTTAGAGAAATACTTTCCCGACACAGTGAGGAGTCGGAAAGAGCTGGAGTTTATGGAGTTAAAACAGGGCTCCATGACTGTGGAGGAATACGCAACAAGGTTCGAGGAATTGTGCCTATTCTATCTGCCCTTCCAGCAGCCAGGAACAGAGAACTCTAAGTGCCTTAAGTTTGAGAACGGATTGAGATCGGATATTAAGAGGGCCTGCAGATACCATGAGATACGGAGTTTCCCTGCACTAGTGAACAAATGTAGGATATTCGAGGAGGATGACAAGGCCCATTCGAGCCAGAGCAGCAGAAACCACTATTCCCTGAGGCCCCAACGACCTCGTTTCAAAAAGCCAAGCAATGCCGGTAGGAACAAGCCTTTTTCCAGATATGAAGGACGGAATCAACCTGGAAGACAACCAGTGGTAGGAGACAGAAGGTGTTCCAAGTATGGAGGAAATCACTTTGCCAGAGACTGCAAGGATGATAGTGATGTAGTGTGCTTTCACTGTAATAAGAGGGGACACATCCGCCCCGACTGCCCCCAACTACACCAAGCAGACGTTAATGTGCGTCAAGGAAGATTTCAAGAAAGGAACCGAGTGAACGATGACCAACGTCCTGGTGGCAGAGGCAACGGAGCCAGAGGAGATAGGATGCGAGGGAGGAATACCGGCCCAACAGCAACAGGAAGGATCTACACCATCAACGCAGAGGATGTTGCACCAGCAAACGACCTAGTACAATGTAAGTGCTCACTTGGAATGAATACGCTTAATGTTGTTTTCGATTCGGGAGCTACCCATTCTTTTATAGCTGATGAGTGCGTGGAGCGGTTGAAGTTACCAATTGTGTCTATGAATCGGACTTTGGAAGTGGCCAGCCCCACTGGCGCTAATGTGTTCACATCGTCAATATGCAAAAATGTAGCATTTGAGTTGTATGATCGGAGTTTCACCTTCGATCTGATTTGCATGCCCTTAAAGGGTCTTGACATCGTGCTCGGAATAGATTGGCTTTTAGCCAATAAGGTGTTAGTAGATTGTAGAAGCAGAGAGATAGTTTTTCCGAAACAGCCCACTGAGAATGACACAGCACCAGATATAACCCAACTATTTATGATGCTCTGTCTAACCAAGGATGAGAGTGAAACCCGAGTGAACGAAATTCCGATTGTCTGTGAATTCACAGAAGTGTTCCCTGAAGACGTTCCGAGTGTGCCTCCCAATAGAGAAGTTGAATTCTCTATAGACTTGATTCCTGGAGCCGAACCGGTCTCCAGCGCGCCCTATAGAATGTCCTCAACTGAATTGGCAGAGTTGAAGAAACAGGTAGATGAGTTACTCGAGAAGCAGTTCATTAGACCAAGCGTGTCACCATGGGGCGCACCTGTGCTACTTGTTAAGAAGAAGGATGGCAGCATGAGACTTTGCATAGATTATCGACAGCTAAACAAACTCACAATCAAGAATCGATACCCACTGCCTAGAATTGATGATTTAATTGACCAGCTGCGTGGAGCCTCAGTCTTCTCGAAGATTGATCTACGATCGGGGTATCACCAAATCCGAGTGAAGGACTCGGATATTCCTAAAACTGCCTTTAGGACTCGGTATGGTCACTACGAGTATGTAGTGATGCCGTTTGGTGTGACAAACGCCCCTGCTGTTTTCATGAATTACATGAACAGCATATTCCACTCCTTCTTAGATCAGTTTGTTGTTGTCTTCATCGATGACATTTTAATTTACTCTAAGACGTCTGAGGAGCATGAAGGACATCTCAGAGCGGTACTCCAAGTGTTAAAGGAGAAACAATTGTTTGCAAAGCTCTCGAAGTGCGAATTCTGGATGGATGAGATCCACTTCCTCGGGCATGTGATTTCCGAGTGAGGCGTCTCGGTGGATCCTGCGAAGGTAGCTGCTGTAATAGCATGGGAGAGGCCCAGATCGGTCTCGGAAATAAGAAGTTTTATGGGCTTGGCAGGTTACTATAGGAGGTTCATTGAAGGTTTTTCTAAATTGGCACTACCCCTGACTAAATTGACTAGGAAAAACGTTCCTTTCGTGTGGAGTCCCGAGTGTGAGAACAGCTTCCAAGAGCTGAAGAATAAGTTGACGACTGCTCCGGTGTTGGCATTACCTGAGTTACGAGAAAGCTTCGTGGTCTATTGTGACGCGTCAGGACTCGGATTAGGATGTGTACTCATGCAGAAAGATCGAGTGATAGCATATGCCTCTCGACAATTGAGACCCCACGAGCAACATTATCCGACCCATGACTTGGAGCTGGCAACAGTAGTTTTTGCATTGAAAATCTGGAGGCATTACTTGTACGGATCCAAATTTGAAGTGTACAGCGATCATAAGAGCCTCAAATACCTATTCGACCAAAAGGAGCTGAACATGAGGCAGAGAAGATGGATTGAGTTTTTAAAAGACTATGATTTCGAGTTAAAATACCACCCAGGTAAGGCAAACGTCGTGGCCGACGCATTGAGTCGAAAATCCCTCCACATGGAAGCCATGATGACAAAAGAAGTTGAGTTGTTGGAGCGGTTCCGAGACATGAACTTGCATGTTAACACCTCTTCCTCTCAGAAAATGACAATCGGTACGTTGAGGATTGCCAATGAATTCTTAAAATCTGTGTACGAGCAGCAACAGGCGGACTCTTACCTAGCTGAAATGAAGGAAATTCAGGCCAAAGGAAAGGATTTATCCTTGACCGAGGGGTCAGATGGGATCTTCCGGGTGAGAGACAGAATATACATACCAAGTGAAGGAAGATTGAGAAGAATGGTGCTTGATGAGGCCCACAAAAGCCTACTCAGCATTCACCCAGGAACCACGAAAATGTACCACGACTTGAGGAAACAGTTCTGGTGGCCCAGACTAAAGAAGGATGTGGCGGAGTACGTGGCCCGGTGTATCACTTGTCAGAAATCGAAGGTAGAGCACCAAAAACCGTACGGTGCAATGCAGCCTCTAGAGATCCCCGTGTGGAAATGGGACTCAATTGTGATGGATTTCATCATGGGATTACCCAAAAACCGAGCGGGCCATGATGCAATTTGGGTCATTGTTGACCGATTGACGAAGAGTGCACACTTCTTACCTGTAAATATGAAGTACCCATTGCATAAGTTGGCTAGGATTTACATTCAAGAAGTTATCCGACTGCATGGCATACCTACTTCCATCGTATCAGATAGGGACCCTAGGTTTACGTCCAGGTTTTGGACCAGCCTGCATCAAGAATTGGGGACGAAGCTTTGGCTTAGTTCTGCCTACCACCCCCAATCGGATGGACAATCCGAGCGAACAATTCAGAGTCTAGAAGACTTATTGAGAGCGTGTGTATTAGAGCATGGTGGGGACTGGGAGCAGTACCTCCCCTTGATCGAGTTTACGTACAACAACAGCCATCATCACAGCATTGGCATGGCACCCTATGAGGCGTTATATGGGCGTAGATGCCGAACCCCACTCTGCTGGTCAGAAACAAGCGAAAGTCTACTATTGGGACCAGACATCGTGAAGCAAACCACAGAACAGATCCGAGAGATACGGGAGAAGATAAAAGCATCACAAGACAGGCAAAAGAGCTACCATGACAAGCGCATCAAGCCATTGGAATTTTCAGTCGGAGATCGAGTGTTTCTGAGAACCACTCCGAGTAAAGGAGTTGGACGAGCCTTAAAAAGTGGGAAGTTAAGCCCTCGATACATTGGACCTTACGAGGTGTTAGAACGGATCGGCCCCGTGGCATACCGCCTCGCATTACCAACTCACTTGTCCCGATTGCACAACGTATTTCACGTGTCTCAACTAAGAAAGTATTTACATGACCCCAGCCACACGATGCCTGACGATGAAGTTGAGATCAAAGAAGACCTGACCACTGTGACTATGCCGATTGGAATCGTGGACCGATCGGTAAAACGCTTAAGAAACAAGAACGTAAGGCTGGTTAAGGTGGAGTGGCAGCAAGGCAAGACCACCTCCTGCACGTGGGAACGCGAAGATGCCATAAGACAGCAGTACCCCGAGTTGTTCATTTAGGTGAGTTACCAACTAAAGCTTCACATGAATTACCAACTGAATTTCGGGGACGAAATTCTTTTCAAGTGGGGGAGAACTGTAACATCCCCATTTTAATTAAAGCAACTGAGTTAAATAACAAGTCAACAAGTCAACACCTCCCTTAATTTAATTAACTAAGAGTAACAGGATGATTAACGTGGAAGCATGGTGACATGGGCAGGATTATCACGTTTCCCCATCCCACCATACTGCACTCCACGCGGGTATTTATACAGGTGAGGCCATGCTCTTCACACAGAGAATTCCACGAACTCTCTTCTTCATTCCTCTTGTTTTCTCTCTTGCCTTCTCCGCTCTCCAGTCCATCCCCTGCTTCGAGAACCAAAGTGACGGTGCTACAGTGGAGTGGAACTCCCCACACTTGAAAAGACGATCGCCGAGTGAAGCAGCAGAGTGGAGAACCACTACCCAAGCAGGAAGAAATCCCTCGGAGTTTCGTAATTGGTAGGGGGAGTATCTTCTATCTTAAATGCATGGGTTATGAACAGGTTTCGAGTGCGGATGCTTGCTATATTCGTGCTCTGATGGTGTATTGCGTTGCATGTGAGTGTGTATAGTTCGGTTGCATGACGAGTGAGAAATGAGTGATTGCATGTTAGCACCTTTCTCACAGATGTATGTGTTGCAGGATCTCAGTTTGCATGTTGAGTTGTGTTGATATGAATGTCTGACTGAAGCTACCCAGGTTATAGAAATGCATATGTTGATACGTCTGCTATAATAAATTGTTTGCGTGTAGGAAATGCCTTCTTTAGAAGAATTCTGATACTGTCTTACATCGATTGCATGATAGGTTGTGATTTTTAGAATGATGCATGTGTTGAATGAAGCTATAAACTGATTGCATGTCTTGATCGAACGAAATGTTGTGGATATCTGGATATGGAATGATAACTGATTGCATGGCAGCTATATATATTGAGTCCGGATAATGTGTACTACGGATTGCATGGTATGTGTGTGTGCTTGAATGCGAGAATGCATGCATGAAATAAATGTTGTGCGTCGAATCCACGTGTGGCGCATGTGATGCGTTGTGCTGGGAGCACGTAGTGTGTGACACTACCTTCGGTCATCCAGCGTGTGACGCTGTAAAATCCTTGAGTGTGACTCAAGGTAGCCCTTGAGTGGACTCGGGCTGTCTGTGAACACCGCCGTTGGCGCTGTGAGCGTTGGTGTCACCTGTGGACAAACAGTTGGGTACCTGTAAAACGGCCAAGCAGCTGTGAGCTGACCTGATAGTTGTGAGCTATGTATAAAAAGGCTGTGATGCCTACGTTGCAACGTCGGACCGATACACACGATGCGGAACCAAGTGAAATCTTCTGTGCTTATCATTGTTAATATTACTACTACTGTTAATGTTGTTGGAATTGGTTAAGTATGCCGAGTGGGAAGTGAATGGGTGAAATGTGTAGGACTAAGTAGATGCTCTGTGCATGTGTTATTGACTGAAAATTTATTATGCATTTGATATCGTGTATGAGTATACTGAACGTGTATGCCAAGTATTCCATTCCGTGTTGTACGTATATGTATTGTTGTGTAATTGGCAGATAACCTGAGTCGGTATCTATCATTTGAAATTTAAGATGCTCACCCCTGCAGTGGCCATTTTTCAGTGAATGTCTCTCGAGATGAGGACCAGAAGTAGAGTTGGAACGATGAGCGAAGTGTTAATGTATCTGGAAGGCTTAATTAATGCGATGTTAGATTAAGCCCTGACTGGTTCATGTCGGATGTTAGTGTTTTTGGATGAATAGAACCTTATGGACAAGGAGAAATCCGATTTTGTTTGTAAATATTGACATATGCTCTTATTATACATATCTGGATGTATGGTTTCGTGTGTATGACATGCTATGTGCTACCTTGTTTCATACTTGTGCTTTATTGAATACGCAGGGACGACATGATTTAGCAGGCTACAGCCAAGTCTGAGTGAATTATGAATTGTCTCTAGGAAGACTTATGTCGGATACATTGGGCGGAGTCGCACCCCGCCCGAAGTGTGGAGGCAATTCACCCAAGCGTGAGGACTCACGCTGAAGCGAGTAATTATCAGAGTGAGATACCGCCCATTATCCCTCCTATCCGTTGTGATGCTAATGCAATCCAGACCCCGATGTTGACCCCTGATTTGGGCGTTGAGGTTGAGTCCGCCCAGGCGTTGTCATAATTAGCTGAGTTGGGCGGAATAGGTTCAAGCCCCTCCTTCCTCCACAATCTACTACCACATATGTACACTGTAACTACCCGTTTTCCTGAGTAAAGTGCAAGCATGAGGATTTACCTAGTGAACCCTTGTCCATACCCGATTGAGGAATTACCTTGTGTTTGTGTTGAAGAGGCGTGGTGCATATTTCGTTTAGGCGGTGTCATACCTCGCCCAAGTAACTAGGACAGTTCGCCCAAACGCGTAGAACCATGCTGAAGCAAGCAGATACCAACGTGAGACTCTGCCTATGTACTTCCCTCCTTCGTTGTCGTATTATTCTGCCTCGCAGGGCGGTGTTGGACATCGTCTGAGTAAGTGAATGTTGTGATGTAGTCCGTCCAGGTGTTGTTGTGCCTTGCCGAACTGGACGGTGGTGTAATAACTTCCTTTTTTCTTCACAAATTACTCCTGCATATGTATATCTCCCTTTTTCTTCCCTCACCTGTCCTCTGAAGCTGAACGTCCAGCGTTCTCTGAGAAAGGATCCGCCCGTAGGAACGAATAGACGCTAATGTAAGGTTTACTTGAAGAGTTTCACGTCTGATGTTGCATTGCCACACGTCATTTAGGCGGTGTGAGACAAAGGTTGAGCAGGTCACCTTCGCCATAGAGTCCGCCCAGGACAAACATACCCCGCCTAGTCAGGTAGGATGATTCGAACTCCGCCCTTCCACCAAGTGCTACGCGTGTGAATGTATTAACATCTTTCCCTTAGCTATTTCCTCCTATTGAGTGACCAGTGTTACTCGAAGGAAAGCTTCCTTGTGAAATCCCCTCTATCCGCTGTTGCATTACCATACTCCGCTTGGACGGTGTCAGACCCCGTCTGAGCGAGCAAACGGTGTTGTGTAATCCGCCCATTGTTGGTGTGTTACGATAAACCCAATGAGCTGGTCCCAGTCTTAGCTTCTCTGTAGGTCGCCATATGCGTGTGAATGCTCTTCATTCTTCCCTTGCCTGCTTCCTTCTATATCGAATAATACGTGACTGTTTTTGTGAAAAATTTTCTCATATTTCTGGAATTTATTAGTTGCAAAGAAATAAGGTGTTACAGTGACATCTCACCAATCACCATCACATCCTAAGTCCACTGAAATATAACCACAGAGTAGGGGTGAGCGAATTAAATGTTAAATGACAGTTATTGAACTGGATCCACTTATCTAATTCTCTATCATGCAACATGATCTCTCAATCAAACCACAACACACACTGCCATTCAACATAATCATTCATATAACATCATCTCATCATAATTCACATTACTCATTTAAGGCTATATCGCTCATGTTATTCTCAATAACAAACACATACATGGCCATACAAATCACATTGTTCTCAACAATATTTGTCAATGCACATACATATTCATTCAATTGTATCCAATTATTCATTATTAATTTTTATGTTGCAACACAGGCTCTCAGCCTTTTATTCAGCTCTCAGCTGATCCGGCCATTTTATTGGTACCAAACTGTTTGCCCTCTCACGTAACGTATCACTCTCAGCGACAATGGGAGTGTTATGGGCAGCCCTGAGTCCCACTCAATAAGCTTGCCTTGAGTCCCACTCAAGGTCTTTCATAGCATCTCATGCATATACATTTGATTATCATTTCAACAATAAGCGTCTCACATTATATGCTCTCAGCATTTCTCAATTGTGCATCTCTCATGCATATTATTATCATCAATACATCAATTTCATTTTAATCATCAAGTGCCTCACGCTATATGGTCTCAGCATTTATCAATTTGTATCTCATGAATATAACTCACATCATCAATAAAGTCTCCTACTACATCTCATGCGTAGGAACTATCTACTCGATTAATTTAACACATCTCATGCTATTCATCAACAGTATACTATCACATTTCATGTAATGTATCATAACAATTACTCACAATTCAACATCCTAATACATCTCATGTACACCTAATAGCAATTTAATCTCTAACGGCATCTCATGCAGTTTAATAAGTATATTATGGAAGGATACTACCACAATCATTAAAAATTCTCAATCATCACATAAATGGGGTATATTGCTAACATCTCATAATTTAACAACTAAATCATCATTTTTCACTAACATATAATTCACAATAAATTAATCTACCCTAACCCGTCCATAAACTATACATTTAAAATGTAAAAGCTCCCTTTATATGGCATAAGAGATCCCAGAAGCTCCTCGAGCTATCCAAAGCTATTTGATCACTAATCCGAGGCCTCTAAAAATCCTAAAACATAAGTATTTGATTTTTAATAACACGCACACCATTAATTTCATACTCCGAAGCTTGTAACTAACATTATATTTAGTATTCGGTAATTATAACTTACCGATAGGCGTTATCAACTTTTGATTCTCGCTTCCGATTAATCACCCAAGCTCCGAAATGCCTCTAAATAATTTTCTAAATTACAATTAAGTCAATTAATACCCAAATTAATTACACGGAGCTTAAACAACCTTCCAATAATTATTTAAATAACCAACAACTTACCGAACCAAGTCGTCGACCACCAAAACTGAAATTCGAGGAATCCCCAAGCTGCCCGGCACTTCCAATAACTTCGAAATGGTTCCGAATTATTCTGACGCTCACCAAAACTATACTCTGGAAGGTACCCAAGGCTGCCCGGGTTCCGAACACACTCCGAAACACTCCGAAACCACCTTATTCCATGGAAACAACAATCGTTAGGCTCCAATCTCATGGAAATGGTAGTCTAGAAGCCATGGTTTTCCATTCTAACTTACCTATACCTGGAGGATTTAAAACCCCAAAGATCCACAAGCTGCCCCACCTTAAACCAACTTCACAATTGCTTAAAAATTTAAGGATTTGCAAGAATTATGAGAAGGGGTTTAGAAATTCCATACAAAACAAAATAGGGTTCCACATTTACCTCTAATTTCAACAATTTAAAGCTTCTCCAAGGTCTTCCATGGCTGCCCAACGAAGGAAGAAGAAGAAGGCCCAATGCAAGCTTCCAAATTGAAAATGAGAAGGAGAAATTGAAGAAGATAAGTCACCCCTTCGCCCCTTGCATGCTGCCGCGGAAGAGAAGAAGCAAATAGCACAAGTCTTTCTCTCAGTTTTGCATGCGTGAAAATGAAGGAGAAGGAGAGTGAACTTTGTAAATTTACAAGTGTTAAGTGGAAGGGTATCAAGGTCATTTCCTATTTCCTAATTAGTTAATCGCTAAATTTATTTGCCAATTAACCATTAATTAGGATGTTACAATTAATATTGCAATTTTTCTTATGCAATTCAATTTATAACTTGATTGTCATAATTAAGATCATAATTTCATTTAATTTTTTTAGTTCCTTTATATTTGGTGTTTGTTATCATTATTATTGTTATTTATTATTTTATATGTAATATTTTATTGTGAATCATATTTCATTCCATTTATTTTTATACATTTTATTTTTTTGCACTTTATTTTTCTACAGTTATTTATTTATTCATTTATTTTTCTACACATTTATTTTTCTTTATTTATTTTTCTGTACTTTTATTTTTTCTTTATTTATTTTTCTACACTTTTATTTTTATTTATTATTTATTTTGCACTTTATTTTTTCACACTTTATTTTTCTATAGTTATTTATTTATTCATTTATTTTTCTAAACTTTTATTTTTCTTTATTTATTTTTCTATACTTTTATTTTTATTTATTTATTTTTCTGCACTTTATTTTTCTGCAGTTATTTATTTATTTATTTATTTTTCTGCACTTTTATTTTTCTTTATTTATTTTTTATACTTTTATTTTTCTTTATATAATTTTCTGTACTTTTATTTTTATTTATTTATTTTTCTATACTTTACTTTTCCACACTTTATTTTCTATAGTTATTTATTTATTCATTTATTTTTCTACACTTTTATTTTTATTTATTTATTTTTCTATACTTTTATTTTTATTTATTTATTTTTCTACACTTTTATTTTTATTTATTTATTTTTCTGCACTTTATCTTCTGGTATTTATTCATTTATTTTTTTCCAATAATTATGTAGTTATCTTTTACATAATCATTTGACTATCATTTTATTTTATTTTATTTATAAGTTGTTTTTTATAAGTAATTATTTATTTATTATTATTATTTTATTTTATGTTTCCCTCTCTTATCTATTTATTTATCCATTTATCATTCTTTTAAGTTGGAAATGAGATTAATTGGGATGCGACATCTTATTAATCTTATTTTCTCAAAAAATTGATTGAATAAAATTCACTTGTTAGTTCTAATTAATTAAGTATATATATTCCTTTATTTTCATATTGATATATTTAATTCTATTTTTCCTTCTTATGTCTATCTATTTGTACCTTTTCATTTATTTATTTGTGTATTTGTTTGAAAAAATTGTAAATCATGTTTTTCTTAGTAAAATCAATGGATTATTTTTTAATTAATCACAAAATAATTAGACGAGACGTCTTGTTATTTTCTGGCTGTCTTTTAAGCACTTATTTGTGTATTTCCTTTCAAACTCAGAATAAAAATAATTTAGATGAGACGTCTTATTGTTTTTATTTTTACTTTATTTTACTGTCTTATAATCACTTGTTTGTTCATTTTCTTGTGAACTCAAAAAATAAAAAATTTAGATGATACGTCCTATTATTTAATTTAATTTAATTTCTATTTATATTTTTCCTCATTATTATTATTCAAGTGTACATTGTCTGTAAATAACATCTATCATTGTTGTATCTTTTATGAAGGATGAAATATTTAATCATTTTTTTAAAAACATTTATACATGATCAATTTGGATAAACGTTTTAGGACGGACAGTGTGGGGTACTAATACCTTCCCCGTGTAACACCCTGAAAATGGGGGTAACTTTTTTGTGATTTAAAAATAATTATAAGTAGAAGAAACTCGATATATATAATACCAAGTAATTACCCTGGATTATTTAATAGCCTATCTCATATATGAAGATATGAGAAGGTATCAGAGTGCTCCTTAGACGATCGAACTCAAGATCATCACAAGGGAAAAACAGAAGATATAATTAAATTTAAGAGTTATCAAAATATGTACATGAAAATGGGATGAAAGATACCTCATTAATTTATGGAACATTAGAAATGGGATTTCATAGTAGTAATATCATTCCTATAATATATGAGTTCCAAACAAGCAAGAAAATTGATTAAAAGAAGTGAAGTGAAGAAACTGGATATAGGGCAACTCACTTGAACGAGACCCTGTCTCGCTTGAGCGAGACCCACATTAATTCATGGCTATACCAAGTATCCATCATGTATCTACATTACAAAAGAGTACATATAACCATAAAATCGAAACATTGCCAGCCAAGGCATCTTTACCACAAAATGACTTCCTTCACACATGAGCTCCATAGTCAAGCCCTACAACACAAGAGCTAAAAAGATAGACCATATGGAGAGTGAGTATACTTTTTCAATGATGAAAAATCTGATAATTTGTGATAATATACATATGAATGCAAGTTAACATCTTCTCCTAAAAGGAGTTTGAATGATACTCAGATCAATCAATTCACCCAATTCATTGAACACACATGTTCACCCACTTATCCATGAATAACAAATCCTTCATCAAGGACATATCAATTTAACCATATCATTCATTTATGATTCCATCACACTCATTGTCATTTTATAAAGTTTCATAAAGCCTAACCAAACCAATAACATAAATATATTTAGTGTCCAAAGAGGGTTCCACATACACCTCACATAACCTCCTCAATAGGGTATCACTTAATGCCATGCTTCTATGGCTAATACACATGCTGGTGTTTAAGAATGCATATGCACGGATCAGATTTCATTTCATCAGGTGATCGCAACCACCATAATCATTCATTCTCATTGGTTTCCCGCCTCGCAAGGGGTACTCCCTCCTCGTGATCGCAACCACGGGCATTCATTCTCAATGGTCCCGCAGGGCCTTTCATTTCAAACACCAGGTGATTACAACCACTGGCTCAATACCATAGGAACTCGCAAGCCCTTTATATTCCAAATATCAAGTGATCGTAACCACTTTTCAATATCATCATACTAGTCCCGTAAGACTTTCGTTTGTGATCGCAACCATATTCAAATGTCATGATATACATGTCATGCTATGTATGCAACAATGCACTTTTCAATATCATCATACTAGTCCCGTAAGGATTACCTCACCCTCTCATCTAGGGTACAACTCATACTCAATCACTATGTTAATCCCAAATAATCAAATATATATACTATTTATAATATTCAAGAGTTATCCTAGCCAAGGATTTCAAATATTCATCAAGCCATACATGGAAACAATAACATGTCATCACACATTATACAACTCATAACCTTTTCAAGGTACCATTTTACAATCAACCATCACAAGATTCAATCTCTATTTCATATCACACACATAAAGCACTACATCCATTCAAGGAAAAACATGCAACATGGCATCAATACATACATTATCAACATACAAAGCATCATACATTTAAAAAATACACCCCTCTCCTACCTCAAGAGAAGCAGACTTCTGGGTTTGATGTTCCCGCCTCACAAGTGTAACATCCTAGGTCGATTTACCTTTTTATTTACACCCGTTAATTATTTCCACAATAAATTTTTCACGTTTAATAAAAATTTAGATCTTAATATAAAATAATATTTACTACCCTTAATAAACAATCCACTCGGCCTTGATATAAAATAATATTTACTTCTTTTAGTTACATTCTAAATAATAAAATCATACTCAGTATAAACAAAACCGATCAAAAATAAATCCTTTAATGAAAGTATGTTAAAAGTAACAACCGATCGAAAATGATTCAACTCAGTCTTGATATAAAATAGTATTCGCTTAAATATATTCAAAATAATGATAAGAGCATACACAAAATAATATCCGATCGGAAACACATCCTTTAATAAAGTGGAGTTGAAAGCAGCAAGAGAGGAAGGAGAAGAAGAAGAAGACAGGGGGTCATTCACTTAAGCGAGCGCCGACTCACTTGAGCGAATACCACACGTTAAACCTGAGCGAGCAAGACGCACACAGGAGACTCAAGTCGGGGTTTCACTCGGAAAAAGGGTTTCACTCGGGAAACACTTAACTTTCATTCACTCGGGCATACCACGCTTGACTCATTCCTACGCTTCACTCAGAAAGGTCCGCTCGGTCACCGCTTTCTCGGGGATAACATAACCTCCTTCACTCAGTAAGAGTTTCACCGGGTATCCCCACTCGGAAAATACTCTATCCTTACTTCACTCGGGAGCAGCTCTCTCGGCCACAATTCATTCGGAAACCTTTTCACCTTCGCTCGGGAGCACTCAAATTTTCACTCGGAAACATTCTACTTTTCTTCACTCGGAATCGTTATACACTTTCTTCACTCGGAATAGTTATGCTCTTTCTTCACTCGGAAATATTATACTCTATTTTCACTCAGAAATATTCTACTCTATTTTCACTCGGGAGTATTCCACTCTATTTTCACTCGGGAGTATTCCACTCTATTTTCACTCGAAAGTATTCTACTCTTCATCACTCGGCATATTCTCCCGGCCAATCTCACTCGGGACATTCTAACCTTCCACCCAGAAGGGGGTCTCTCAGTTATTCTTCACTCGGAAAAGAAACGAGGAATTCCCACAGAGATAAAACGGACATCAAACCGACTGGCCCTCGCTCGGACAGGAATAAATCCTCTCGGGCAAGATTCGCCTGGTAATCGGTTTTGCTACAACAAACACATGAAAATTAATACCAATCATCTAACAACATAAATTCATATTCATTCAATTAACACATCAACTCACACTTAGTTCCACACTCGGAAAACTCATTATATATATATATGTATTACACAATTTATTCAAATTCACTCGGGCCTTGGCATCGATCTCCCGCTTGGCGCGACTCCAGGGCTCCGACCTCCTCCCTGTCACTGGTTACTAAATTGAAAACAACAGCAAGGGTGAGTGTTTAGTATTATAATTAATCTAGAATGGAATAAAATATGAGTATAAACTCTATCCGATTCTTTATCTTCAGATTGTACATTACACTCGGCCATTTAACTCACACTCGGCATTACACTCACACTCGGCACTTTACTCACCTTCGACAATATATCCATTAACACTCAGCTTTATAGTAATTCATACTCAGCAGTATAACAGTTCTCCTTTGACAATCTTAACAAGTAACATTCAGCAAGTAATTTCCACTCAGCAAATATAACAATTTTCCACTCGGAAAATATATCAATCCCTCGGCAAAGATATGAAATTACACTCAGCAATTACCTCAAATCATTCAGCAATGATTTAAACGTTCATTCAGCAATTATAACTAATTTAACACTCGGTAATCATGACAATTCATGCTCAGCAATTATAACACTTCATACTCATCAATTTTCACTCGGTAATTTACTCATTAATACTCGGCATTATGGTAATTCACACTCAGTATTATGACAGTTCTCATTCGATAATTTTAACAAGTAACATTCGGCAAGTATAACAATTTACCACTCGGTGAATATAACAATCACTCGGAAATATATGAAATTACACTCGGCAATTACATCAAATCACTCAGCAGTTATAGCAGTTTGAACTTGGCAAGTATAACAACTCGTTCAGCAATTATAACAGACTGCACTCGGCAAACACATCAAGTTGCACTCGGCAAATATCATTAATCACACAACTAACAATTCAACAATTGTCACAACTGACTCTCACATGAAATCGACGCCTAGTATCCGGATGCTAAAGGATCAGCCTTCAGCTGGGGGTCCTACTTGACACCCCGTGAACCCTGCTTGGTTCACCGAGTCCTGCTTAACTCTCCACCTCGACCACTGGGTCCTACTTGACCACTGGGTAGCTCAACTGAGCACAAAAACCACGGGAGCCGGAAATGAGGGGCTATATATACCGTCGGCCGTCCCACACCACATAATCACGTATCATAATCATACAATCCATTTACTGGAAGCCTGTCAAGAGCCACTCCTTGCTCGTGCAACGCACCGGCGACCACTCCCTGCCCTCAACAGTATATGGAGTATCTCATACACAATATGTAACTCAATATAACAAACATTGTCAATCTCATGCCACACATAGCAATTACTTATCGTACATATACCATTCACATTTCTCATTATATCACGAGTGGCCATTATCAACACATACTCATCACTCGGGTGACCTGCTTGTTAAGCCTGGCTTTACACTGCCACTACACAGATTGTCACAACATCAACCATTCAAAATCATCATTATCATAAGCCACACACACACCCGATCCTCAAGCGATCGGTGTCCACAGTCACACATGCATAATCATACACACACAACATCATTCAATAACATTTTCTTACTCTTTTCACACAGTTTAACGACTCGAATACGAAGTAAGTCCTATTCTTATTAATCATAACCCGAACACCCCCCTTACCTCGGTTCCAAGCTTTAACAGCCGTTGGGTCCACAGTTCCACCACCGTTCCAGCACCAGCCTCCTAACGTGTTCCACCAGCGTTCGTTCCACCACCTACGGGTTTGGAACGTAAAACACATCAAAGTTACACCACCACTTACCCGATTAAAGGGCCACTTTGAGGCTCACAGCCAAGAGAAGCGGAGATCAGAATAGTACCCCCACATGCATGACCATTCGGTCCAGAAAAGAAATGAGAGGGGGAAGGTGACAATTTCAAATGGTTCAAAGGACTTACCTTGAAACCACGGTCACGGAAATGAGCTTAGCACTCGGTTTCGATGCAAGCAGGGTCCTCTCCTAGAGCATGCAACCAGCGATGAAGGATGGAGAAGACGAAGAAGAAAAAAGAGAAGCAGAGGAAGTAGAAAGAAATAGTGCCTCGCGAGAAAATGAGGAAAAAGAAAAGGAAATCACCTTTTATTCGATACCCAGGGAAACCGGTAACCTCCCCAGCCGGTTACCTTCCCTATCATTTAAGCCAACTCTTCTCTCTTTCAAATCACGTTCCATTTATTCCTTTTTATAATTAATCCACCAATCAAATTTTTATTTACTTTCACAACCTTTAATTATTTATAAATTCCCAAAAATTTCTAAAAATGTCAAATAAATTCCTAAAACAATTTTTAATATTTTCCCTACACATAATCCTATTAAAAATATACGGGATGTTACAACAAGTGTTATCAAGTCCTACATCAATTAATTATAGGACTACATCTGTAACATCCCGAATTTTATAAAAATGATTAAATAGGAAGAATAAATATTAAATAATTGAGAATAGGTTAATAAGTGTCCCAAAAATATTGAAATAATTAAATTGAGAATTATGAGGGATATTTAAAATTTATTGGGGCTTTAAGAGTTAAAATTATACCCAGTTAAAATATGGGTGTCGGACCAAGTATCTCCGATTGGGATGCCGTTGGTCAGGGATGTTAAGAATATTATTGGGAATCCAAATCTATATTCGGAATAATTTTTAGATAATGTATTGAGCCCGAACTGAGAGCCTGTTTGTTATAAAACGGGGAGATTTTAATGTGAAGCCAAATAATAAAAACATAAACTCCCACTTTTTCTTCTCCTTTTCACGTCACTTTCTCCCTCTCCTTTCTACACTTCTTCTTCTTCCACCTTCTTCTTTCCTCTCCACCCTTCTCTTTAAAAACCTAAGCCGTATGGAGTCTTCCCCTCCTCCACCATTTTTGTTTTCATGAAGGCTTGAAGGGGAGAGCTTGTGGCTGGAATTTCCTTCTCCTCTCTTCTTCATATTTTCGTGTGGCTCTCTCTCTTCCTTGGGAGCTCATGGCTAACTCTTGGTTGAGGTAAGTTCCTCATCATTTTCATGAGTTTTATGCCCTAGATTTTGGGTTCTTGGCATTTGGGGGAGTATTTATTATATAGGAGTTGTTGGGAGAGCATTAATGAGGAAACCCTAAGGTGGGGTGGCTTAAATATGAGCCTTTATAAGCATTTAATGAAGCACTTAAGATTAATGTTGGAAGGTGATGAGAAATAAATGGGTATTAATGAGTGTTGTTGGGTTTTAGTGAAACCCTAACTCTAATAAATTGGGGAAAGTATGAAATATGAATAGAATGTAGGTTTAATGATATTGGAGAATGATTATAATGATGAAGGATGGCCATTTGTGGTGTGTCATTTAAATGTGATTAATTGATTATGGTTATTGAAGGATATGAGAGCTAAGTTGAATATTGAGTGATAATGATGATGTTTGAAGGATTGAAGTGATTTGAGGTTACATTATACAATGGATGAGATGATGATGTTATTGGATATGGTTGACTTTTATGATCTAGAGGATCTTGGCTTTGGGAAAAGAATTCCCGAAGCCTAACACAATTGCATAACTTGGTGTTTAGCAAGTCTAGGACTTGGGGTTGAGCATTATGATAAGTTTGCAAGTATTTAAAATTATGGTGGTTATTAATTATGTGAATATACTTGCATATGGTATGTAGATTGTATTCCGGGTGATGCAATGGAGCATTCAGAGCATTGGAACCGTTCGGCTCTTTCCTCGAGGTAGGAAAGGAGTTAACATTCAAATTGCATGAGTAAATTCGATAGTGGTTGTTGTATGTGATGAATACTCATGCTTGCCTTGCCATGTATATGTATTGAATTAATTGAAATGGCAAGTTGATGATTATTGAGAATGATGTGTGAGAATGTGTTGAATTGACAAGAAAATGTATATTCATATAAGATGATGACAAGTTTAAATTTGACATGATTGATAGATTGAATTGAATGTTAATGAGTATAAAGGTCTGGGACAGGTTTTAAATGCCTAGTATGAAGTATATGCTATATTAGATTTGATGAATTTTGGCTGGTATAAGTTTTGGTATGTTTGGTTGTGAGTTTCTCATGTTTCTTGCGCATATTCTGATATTCTCGCTCAAGCGAGATGGGATCTCGCTCAGGCGAGGATCCCCTGTGGCAGTATTGTAGCCTCTGGACAAATCTCACCCAGGCGAGTGGGACTTCCGCTTAAGCGAGATGCATGTTATGCAATCAGGGGAGTTACTGGGTGAATCTCGCTCAAGCGGACGTGGCCGCGCCTGAGCGAGCGAGAGTGTGAAGTCTGATGCTGGGACGGTACTCACTCAAGCGAGTGACTGGTATTGTTGTGCCTCGACCGAGCGAGATGAGTGAATGGTGAATACGCGAGATTCTGGACGAATTCCGTCTGAGCGGGAATTTTAGAAAATAATTTCATGATGTGGTGAACTTCCGTTTGAAATTCCGAGTGAGCTATGTCCAAGACAGGACCTTCCGAGTGAGGAAGTGCATATAATTCCGAGTGAAAGGTCCCCCAGTATGATATTCTGGGCAGTGGAGTTCCGAGTGGGAATTTCCGAGTTCAAAGTAACTTGTTCCGAGTGGAGTCCCTCCGTGTGTGTAATTCTGAGAGGGATCCACCGATTGGGGGTATACGGTATGAGTCTGCCCAGAAGTACTCTGGAATAACTTCACCTGAGTGAAAGACTTAGTGATAGGAAACCTCGCTCGAGTGAAAGAAAAAGGAGTCGGCTTTGTAATAAGTTTACCGAGTGGAAAACCGATCGAGTGATGGTCGGTCTTGGAATTAATTTGCCGAGTAAAAGACCGCTCGAGAGAAGAGTCAGTTTTGAAACAATTTGCCGAGTGAGGACTGATCGAGTGATGAGTTGGCTTTAGCGTAATTGCCGAGCGAAACACCGAGCGAGAAATGACTCGGATTTGGAATGAAATTGCCGAGTGAAAGGCTGATTAAGAGATGACTCGGATTTGGAATGAAATTAAGGAGTGAAAGACTGATTGAGAGATGACTCACATCTGGAATAAATTGCTGAGTGAAAGGCCGAGTTAGAGACGAGTCGGCTTTGATTGATTTTGCTAAGTGGAAAACCGAACAGGATGAGTCGGTTCTGATTGAATTATCGAGTAAAAACCCGAGTGTTGGGAAGCCTCGCCGAGTGAGCGAGTGCGGAAAGAAGGACGACCTCTAGTCGGATTTCGCTTAAGCGAGTGGGTGTCTCGCCCAAGCGAGTGTCAGTGGGATTCCTTACAGGACAATTCTCGCCCGAGCGAGTGGCTAGTTGAAGGGAGCCTCGCTCAAGCAAATGCATGTGGAAATGGTTACTGGAACAATTCCGCCCGAGCGAGTGGCCAGGTGTGTAGTGTCTCGCTCAAGCGAGAAACATGGAAAAGAGATACTAGCATTATTTCGCCCGAGCGAGATAGGCTCGCTCAAGCGATACTGAGGTCTGATACTTAAAACCCCCTTTCGCTCAAGAAAACTTGTGGCGGTTAAATGAACTATCCTCATCTCGCTCAAGCGGAGGTGAATCTCGCTTGAGCGAGATACCCAAAAACTTGGGATTTTCATTATTTCCCTCAATAATTGATGTCGAGCCCTATTCCCTTATATTATGGGATATTTATGGAGATATATATGTGGTAATTATTGATGATATGCCACCATGGGGAAATGAAAATAAATTGATGAATCCAAAATAAATTATTTATGATGTTTTCACCACTAAGAGTGGGATAAGAGGGAATGATGATGAGAATTTAATAAAGAGGCTATAAGATACATTTTAAGACAATGATGATAAATAATGAGAGGAAAGCCCACTAAAGGAATGTGTGATAACATTGATGAATATTACCTAATGATGTAAACATAATGTGGTTGATACAAGTAATTGACTTGTATGTGTGTGAGGCAATGATGATTGCTATATATATATATATATATATATATATATATATATATATGTTCCGAAAATGCCTTGTTATCACATGTGTGGCTTAATTTTATGATGCTTGCTATGCCTTTGCTATCCATATGTGGATCATTATGAATGATGTTGTGGCCATTGAAGTGCCTATTATATGTATGTTATGCCTTGAGGGGCTTTGTGAATGTTTGTATGCCATTGATGATAAAACTAATATATACAATATACCCCTAATTAAGAGGGTGAGATATCCTTGCGAGGTTATTGGGCATATGCATTATTGCATTTTGCATTCATGGCATGGCATAGCATTGTTATTATGTGGTTACGATCATAGTGATGAAAGATCCTGCGGGATTCTATGAAGGGAGTACCCCTTGCGAGGTGGGAAACCAACTTGATTATGATATGATATTGTGCCGGTGGTTGCGATCACCTGGTTGTGAAATGTGAAAGGCCCTGCGGGGACCATTGTATGATGATGAGCCAGTGGTTGCGATTACTTGGTATTTGATATGATAAAGGGCTTGCGAGCACCTATGATGCCCATGGTTGCGATCATGAGGCGGGAGTACCCCTTGCGAGGCGGGAAACCTATGAGAATTGTTGAAACGTGGTTGCGATCACGAGAAGCACCTTGCGAGGCTGCTATAGGGAGTACCCCTTGCGAGGCGGGAAACCAATGATTATGAATGATTGATTATGGTGGTTGTGATCACCCGTGTTATGAAATCGGATCTGTTTCATATGCATTAAACAGTTGACATGTGCATTAGCCATAAGAGCATGGCATTTGAAATAGGATGACCACGAGTGATGAGAAACCCCTTGCGAGGAGGTATTGAGTGAAGCCTTAATGAATCAATGATGATAATGATTATGAATGCCCTTGCTGATAAGTGGCAATATGTGATGGTGTATGTGATTGTGTATATGTTATGCTTGTTTATGATATGAATTGCAATTCATGAGGCTTGTATGCCTATTATAATAATGAGATGATAAATGAATGCTAATTTTATGATTTATAGCAAAGCACACATGATGTTTGTATGCATATACACATGATCACAATATATATATTATTCGTCATTTTGAATGTATAACTCACTCTCCCATGTGGTCTCCTTTTTAGCATTGTGATGCAGGTTGCCATAGGATGAGTTCGGATTTTAATTAAAGCTTGGGTGAAGGTAAATAGCGATAGAGGAAGTGCCTTGGCCGGCATCATTTATGGATTCTTGTGTAATGAATAAATTGTATATGATGATATAGATGATTTAGAGATTTTGAGTATGTATAAGATAATCCTTTGAATTGATGGATGATGAATATATATATGTAGAATGTAAGAAATGATTTGATGTATATTAGAAGGATTGAAATTGAATGATGTTCATTGATGATTGAGATAGTCGGGAGTATATTCCTGAATGTATATAAAATTAGTTATATCTTAGGCATTGTATGCTTATGTAATTATGTAAAATGATGATGGTTGTCTATTAGGTTTATGATATGCCATTGCATGCTTTGCCGAGCCTTTTCTCATATCGTCATATATGGGACTAGGCGTGTGCCTGGTATACATATTCTTCCGCTGTAAACTCCATTATTTTCGTATACCGTTATGGGCAATTTATCTATCGATCCAGCTTTAGGTTATATAATCTCACTCTTTGGTTTTCTGTGATTTGGGTCTTGATGTGATCATGGTGGTGTCTTGGAAATGTTTTCAAACGTGAAAAATTTACTCGTATTTTTATTAATTATGACGATCACATCGGGATTTGAGTATAGAAAATCAAGGGTGTTATAACATCAATCATTCATCTAATCATCATTCTCAATATATATGCATATACACACATGATTCTCATCATGTAATAATTATTTACAGGTTTTATTCATTTGCCTAATTAGGCTTCTGGAATTCCTTCCCTTTGATCAAAATTCATTATTACCAAAGGCAACAACCTAAATAGTTAAGTTACCACATATACCAATTTCACACCTAACTCTTTTTAAGTGGGTTTTTCATTAAGGTTTCTCAACCACAATCATAAATCATCGTTTAATGCCAATACCTCATCATTAATAACACTTCTTTCATCAATAAATTCCAACCCCCTCTACATTATAAATTTCCCCCAAATTCATAGGTTAGGGTTTTATTAAAAACCTAACAAACATCATAAATGCATATGGTTCATCATCTTCCCATCCATATTTTTGTGTACCCTCTTCAAGGCTTATAAAAACTCCCATTCACATCACCCTTCTTAGGGTTTTCATATTTAAAGCTTTTCCCAACAACCCATATACACTTAATACTCTCCCAAGCCTTAATAATTCATATTCTAGGTTCAAACGCCAATAAAATAAGGGAGAGCTTACCTCAACCAAGAAACCAAAATGGGAGCCAAGGGGGAGAAAGAAGATGACGAAAATGGAAGAAGAAAGGGAGGAGATCAAGCTTCTATAGTCTCCTCCTGCACCTTGAAGAACGAAAATGAAGAGGGAAAAGGCACCTCTTGATCTTGAGTTTTGGTGAAGAAGATGAATAAGATGAATAGGAATGAGAAAAGAGGGAGATAGCCAAGTGCATTTGCCAAGAGGAGAAGGCAACGTGAAATTAAAGAGGGAAAGGGATTTTAATTTTAATATTTTGCTCATTCACTTAAAGTTCCTCCGTTTTAAGATAAACAGGATCTCTATTTGCGCTCAATACTTTATCTAAAAATAAATCTGAATACATATTCAGATTCCCAATAATATTACCTACAGCCCTGACCAATATCATCCCAATTGGAGATACTTGGTCCGACACCCATATTTTAATCGTGTATAAATTTTAGTTCATGAAGCTTGGTAATTTATGAAAAATCATGTCAAGCTTAAATTAACTTATTTTTATATTTTTGGGGCATTAACCTTTCCATATATAAATAGTTTTAATTTATTTCCCCTTGACTGAATATTTATATAAAAATTAGGATGTTACAATCCACCTCACCTAAAAGAAATTTTGTCCACGAAATTTGACATATCGGATTCGAATACGTGAGGATATTGTTCCCGAATATCATCTTCACGTTCCTATGTGAGTGTCTCCACGTTTCCATGCTTCCAAGCTACCTTCACTAAGGGTACCATTTTATTCCGTAATCTCTTCACAGAATACTCGACGATACGAACAGAAACAGGAGGAATGGACAAGTCTCCTTGCATCTCCACATCAATAATAGGGATCACGTGCAAGGGATCATGAATATACTTCCTCAACTACGACACATGGAATATATTATGCAGGTTTACAAGATATGGAGGAAGTACAATCCGATAAGCAACATCGTCGATGTGTTCCAAGACCTCATAAGGTCTGATGAACTTAGGGCTTAATTTTCTGCTCTTCAAAGCTCTCCCAATACCCTTATCCCGCGAGACTTGTAAAAACACATGATCTCCAACTTGAAATTCAAGTGGCTTCCTCCTCTTGTCATAATAGCTCTTCTGTCGATCCTGTATGATTTTCATCTTCTCTTGGATCATCTTAATTTGTTCAGTGGCCTCTTTAACAATCTCAGGCCCTCAGGCCAAGTTCTCACCAACCTCAAAGCAACATAAAGGAGTTCGACACTTCCTTCCATACAACGCTTCATATGAGGCCATACAATACTAGAATAAAAGTTGTTGTTATAGGTAAATTCGATCAGAGGCAAATATTTCTCCCATGAACCACCGTGCTCTAAAACACAAGCACGTAATAAGTCCTCAAGACTCTAAAAAGTCCTCTCAGATTGTCCATCAGTCTGAGGATGATACACCGAGCTTAGCTTTAATTTAGAACCTATTACCTCATGTAAGCTTCCCCAAAATCGGTAAGTAAGTCGGGGGTCACGATCAGAAACAATACTTGATGGCACACCATGCAACCTCATAATTTCTTTGATGTATAACTGTGCCAAATCTTGCAAAGAACTCTTCATACTAATCAGTAGAAAATGTGCGCTCTTTGTTAAGTGATCCACAATCGCCCAGATTCCATCACATCTGGACCTTGTCCTTGGCAAACCGGACACAAAGTCCATAGCAATAGCATCCCATTTCCAAACGGGGATATCAAGTGGTCTTAATGTACCTGAAGGTCTCTGATGCTCTACCTTCGCCTTTTGACAAATAAGGCACGAAGCTACAAAGCTGGAAATATCACGTTTCATTCTGGGCCACCAAAAATTCTTCTTTATGTCTTGGTACATCTTGGTCGCTGCTAAAAATGCTTTTGTGTGTTTCCTCAAGCACCGTATGTCTCAAATCTCCAAATGAAGGTACGTACACACGACCTTTTACACGCCATAAGCCATCAACACCCTAAACAAGGAATAGATTTTTCCCATCCCTTTGAGATCTCCTCATCTCATGTAAGTAACCATCATCTTCTTGTTTCTTCTTCACAAGATCTAAAAACTCATTGTATATCTTTAGTGTAGCAAAACATAACTTCTTGGAAGATTGAATTTCGGTCCCAACATTTAAGTTCCGAAATTACTCAATCAATTCAAATTCCTTAACCATCATGGCCGACATATGCAAGGACTTCCGACTAAGAGCATCTGCAACTACATTAGCCTTTCCCGGATGGTACTTTAATTCAAAATCATAGTTCTTCAGGAATTCCATCCATCTCCTTTGGCGCATATTCAATTCCTTTTGATCAAAGAGGTATTTCAAGCTTTTGTGATCACTAAAGACCACGAACCTCGAACCATAGAGATAATGACGCCAAATCTTCAAGGCAAACATAACTGCCGCCAACTCTAAGTCATGAGTCGGGTAGTTAACTTCATGAGGTCTCAATTGGTGTGAAGCATACGCTATAACACATTCCTTCTACATTAAAACACATCTGATAAGTCTTGAAAAGACTTAATAAATTCATCTTTAATTTAACTTAATCCATTAAATATTGTTGAGTTTGGCATTATTATTTAATGAATTGTCATTCTTTCCTATTTTTATTATTTAATTCAAATATATTTAAATTATGAAAGAAAATGGTTAAAAAGATAAGTACATAGGGAAATATAATTATTGAGAGATTCATTAACCTAGCGTACATACGCTAGAAAGCCAGCGTACATATGCTAGGCATTTATATGTTGTATTTTGCAGGATCAGGTGCAGGACAATCAACGTACATATGCTGGCCTTCTAGCGTACATACGCGCAGATCCAGTAAGGTGTAATGTACCTCGCTCAAGCAAATAAGGGTCACACTTAAGGGAAGTCATCACGCTCAAGCGAGAGAGCTTCACGCTTAAGCATGAAGTCAACATGCAATTCACGTAAAAGCCACAGCATGCATTAAGTTAAAGCCATCATGCTCAAGCGGACACGATAACGCTCAAGCATAAAGTCACCTGCATCAGGGAATTTAAAGTATCGCGCTCAAGCACGCACACAATCACACTTAAGCATGAATTCTGTTTGCCCAGTTTATTATTTTCCTTCAACGTGAATTGTTGTAATAGTTATCATTAATTACTTTATTAGTTGCTGACTATATTTGTATCCTAGTAATTTAATTATTGTGTTATAATTATTCATTCCTTTGTAATTAATTAATCAGTTTTGTTAGTTTAATTGTTAGGAAGTTTCCTTTGTAATTAATTAGAGTTAGTTAGTTAGTTTTTGCCTTAACTATATATAGTTGTAAATACTCTGTAACTGAGAGATAGAAGCAATAACACAATTCATTTTCTGATTTTCAATCTCTCTCTAAACATTTTCCCTTTCTAAACTCTCTCTTCCATGGCTTTCCATGTTCCTTCTTCTGAAACCACTTCCATGGGTTGCTAAACTCCTATGGTTAGGATTGTTGAAACTTCCAATGAAATCTTGAATCTGTATTAAGAAAATCATCTTCTGAAGCATGAGGAGAACAAGCTGAGAAGTGGATCTACACTGCTGGATTGACAAATCCAGACCTAATTGAAGCATTTCACCAGTGAGGAATCATGGTTGAAAGCTTAGGTAAATTCTAACTTCCTAACTAATTTAGGCCTAGTAATTAGGTGAATAGTTAGGGTTCAATCCCTAATTTCGTATTAGATTTCTGTCACTGAACACCTAAGGGAGTAGGGTTTAATGCTTAGGAATTAGTGTTAATTACCTAAGGAATTAGGGATTAACCACTTGTGAAGTTGTCCTCTTGAGTCTGAAGCTTGATTGATCCTTAATTGCATGTTTCTTGATGAAATTGTGAGCTGAAGCAATCCTAACCTATCTTCCATCAATTACACTTCACCTTTTATATTGTTTCTGAAATTACAAAAACATAAAAAGTAATAGAAAAGCCTAAACATAATGAATTCTATCTTCTTGTGTTTTGGTTCAGCTTGTACTAGTCCTAGGTTACGGTAATTACCTCAATCCCTGTGGGACGATCAAATATATTACAAATTTAACGATTGGTACGCTTGCCAAAAGAATATAATCCTCCAAGATTATGCATCAACATCCAAGACCATGCTTGGAAGCATAACAGTATACCATAAAGTCTTCTTGTAAATCAGGCAATGCCATAATAGGCATAGAAGTAAGTCTCATTTTTAAATCTTCAAAATATCTCTCACACTCGATCGTCCACACAAAAGGTTGGTTCTTTCTTGTCAAGTTTGTCAAAGGTTTAGGAAGACGAGAAAAACCTTCGATGAACCTCTGATAATAACCGGTAAGTCCAAGGAAACTTTGGATTTTAGTAACCGATGTAGGTCTAGGCCATGCCATAACAGCCTCAACCTTAGAAGGATCCACCGAAACACCTTCTTTGGATATCATATGTCCAAGAAACTGGACGCTTGTCAACCAAAATTCACATTTAGAGAGCTTAGTGTACAACTGATTCTCTCTAAGAATGTTCAACATAAGTTTTAAATGTTCCTCATGGCTCTTGGAATACACCAAGATGTCATCAATGAATACCACAACAAAGCGATCCAGGTAATCATGAAAGATGCGGTTCATTTAACTGATGAACACCGTTGGAGCATTAGTCACTCTGAATGGCATCACAACGTACTCATAATGGCCATATCGTGTCCTAAAAGCAGTCTACGGAATGTCTTCAATTTTCACCCAAATTTAGTGGTAACTAGAACGTAAATCAATCTTCGAAAACACCATACCACCTCTTAATTGATCCAACAGATCATCGATACGAGGCAAGGGATATCTGTTCTTTATTGTCATCTTATTCAATTGGTGGTAATCAACACACAACCACATGGTTCCATCCTTCTTTTTAACCAATAAGACAGGAGCCCTCCAGGGTGATACACTAGGTCAAACAAATTCTTTCTCAAGTAACTCCTTAACTTGCTTCTTAAGTTTAGCTAACTCCATATGAGACATCCTATAAGGAGCGATAGACACCGGTTCCGCGCCAGGCACAAGGTCGATAGCAAATTCAACCTCCTGTGGAGGCGGCAAACTGAGTACCTCCTCGGGAAACACATCCAAAAACTCTGACACCACAGGAATATTTAAGGGATCGGGACCATTTATCCCATCGACAAGAGATAATAGTATGCAAAGTTGAGTTATACCTTGCACATCGAATTTCCCCACATCTAAAGAAAGGAAAATGACAGTCCGTTGTTGACAGTCAACCAAGACTTTATTGGAAGAAAGCCAATCCATACCAAGAATGATCTCCAAGCCCTTCATAGGTAGGCAAATGAAAGAAGTAAACTTTCTCCCTTCTAGGAGCATGTCAACATTATCATATCAGTTAACTGATCTGAGACAAGTACTGGTTGGGGTGGTAACCACAAGAGCATTTTTCATTAGGCACACCGGTAATCTTAATCACTGTACACAATCCTCAGATATAAAAGAATAGGTCAGACCCGAATCATAAATAACATGCATGGAATTTCTGAGTATTTCACACTTACTTTCAACTAGGTTATCGGCTTGAGCTGCTTCCTCACCGGTCACAGCGAATACTCTTCCAGCAGTTGGTTGAGGATTCCCACCATTTCCATTTCCCTCACGAGCACCATTACCGTTACCATGACCATTACCATGCCTCCCACCATTATAGCCACCACGGCCACCATTTCGACCGCCATTGTTTCCATTACCATGACCCCAACCACCATTGTGGCTTCCGCGGTTCACATGAGTGGGTGAAATAGCACGATGTGGAGTATTACCTTGCATAGGAGCCTATCTTATGAGCAAAGGATATGCAAGACGGATATGTCCCACTTGATCACAATTAAAACACACTACATCATCACAATGCACATACTCGCAAACATAGTGAGGACCACCACACCTATAGCATTTCGCCCCATTGGCATTTGCATTGCCCCGACCAAAGGTGTTACCATGACCACCGTCTCTAGCTTGAACATTAGAATGAGCACCCCTCTGAAAACGTCCCCTTCTGAAATTCCCTTGCTTCTTGAAACCGAAAGATTGACCTTTTAATTTAGAGTCAAATTTTGATGTTGAGTGGGAGCATGTTCTTCATAGATGCGGCACTTATTCACAAGTACCGTGAAACTTCAAATTTCTTGATGGCACATGGCCCTTTAAATGTCAGGGCATAGACCGTGTTCAAATTTCACACACTTAGAGGCTTCGGTTCCCTCTTGCTGATAAGGAGGGTAAAATTCACAAAGTTCTTCAAATTTGGAATTCGGTTCCCTCTTGCTGATAAGGAGGGTAAAATTCACAAAGTTCTTCAAATTTGGAAGCATACTCTTCCACTGTCATTGTGCCTTGCTTAAGTTCAATGAACTCAAGCTCTTTCTTACTTTTATATCTCTCAGGCACATATTTTCTCATGAGTTCGAGCTTAAAATTTTCCCAAGTCAAGGGAATAGCTGCAGCAATCATCCTACTCTTGGTGAGTCTCCACCAAGTCTCAGCTTCATCTCTCAACATAAAAATAGCATACTCTACTTTCTGGAGCTCAGTGCATTTGAAACTATCAAAGATCCACTCAACATCTCAGATCCAAACATAACCTTGCTCAGGTCTAAATCCACCATAAAATTCAGAGGGTTTTCGCTTCAAGAACTTATCAAGGCCTTGAGTACCTTGAGCAGCAGGAGTAGTTTGCCTTTTCACCTCTTGTCTATCACGGTTTTACGACTCAACAAGATCTGCAAAGCGATTCAAAGCTCTAGCTATAGCGTCATCATTATCTTGACGATGACGAGCCATCACAATATTTATAACCATAACATTAAATTCAACTAACATCAGTAAACTAGCTTATAAACTTCTCTATAGTCTCATGCTATAGTAATTCATCATATAATTAAGCCATGGCCCTCCATCATGGAGTCCAACATCGACCAATCCACATTAAAGCTCATAAAAAGCATCTTATCATATTATGATATCACATGCATTCACATAATCATAAGGATTCATCATTGAGGAAGAAATGTGTAAAGAAAGCTTGGTCGGGCTTATAGAAATTAAATTTCATCCATAATCAATCCATACAAAGTCAAGCAAAATTGACAATCATTCACTAAATGCATGTCATGCTCTGGTAATAATCAATCACAGCAACAAAGAACAAACAAAGCTCTGATACCATGTTGTAACACCCCAAAAATGAGGGTAAATCTTTTACGATTTAAAAATAATTATAAGTAGAAGAAACTTGATATATATAATACCAAGTAATTACCCCGGATCATTTAATAGCCTATCTCATATATGAAGATATAAGAAGGTATCAGAGTGCTCCTTGGATGATCGAACTTAAGATCATCACAAGGGAAAAGCGGAAGATATAATTAAATTTAAGAGCTATCAAAATATATACATGAAAAAGGGGTGAAAGATACCTCATTGTCGCGACCGGGATCGCGGCAGCGCGGCCGACCCTCGAAAACGAAATAAATTAGAACAGGGAGTCGCCACCAACGTTTTTTATTCATAGGAAAAACATTGGAAAAAACTTTAACAAAGCACTGGTTAAAAAAAGTGAGATTCAAGTTCGGGAGTCGGTTACGAGTGGGGAAGGTATTAGCACCCCACATCGCCTGTTAAAAACAGTACCAAAGTTGAAAATGCGCATCATGAATAGCCTTAAAATTGTTTCTATTTCTTTTTCTTGAAAATGAAGGAGACAGATGAAATAAACAAGCTCGGAGTAAGATCAACAGGACGTCTCGTCCAAATTAATCCTGGCTTTAATCGGGGGAAAACGGAAAAAGAGGAAAGGGAACTAACAAGACGTTTCTCTAAATTAGTCATCCTTTCGTCAGGATACCAGATCAGGAAGGAAAAAGAAGGGGCTAACAGGACATCACATCGAATTAACCCTAGCCTCTTAGTGTGGAGGTATGTAGGAGAAAGAATACTAATAGGACGTCCCGTCCAAAATAATCATTCTCTCATCCATGGGTCGGATTAGAAGTCGGAGGGGATGAACAGGATGTCTCGTCCAAATTATCCCGATCTTTGTGAAAAAATGATAGCGGCTAAGCAAAAGTGGAAGAAAGTCAACAAGACATCGCATCTAAATTGACTTCCAAAAAGGTGACAGTAATGTAATTAATTTTCAAAGAGTAACGAGAAAGGAAAGGAAGTGGGCCTGATAGGAGCTAAGTCCTGCTCATACATATTCTCGAGTTTTCGAGAAATTAGGGTTACGTAGTTCTTGACGAGGTATTTTTAGAAGAAAAATAAAGTTATAAATTGGGTGATGAGGTAAATCGGTGGAAGGGAAACATACAAAACGAATGTTTGTCACACGTGTATGGGCCCAAAAGGAGGTGTAGGCAGAAGTACTTCCGCACGACACTAGCTAAAAATAATTTCTTTATTGGTCAAAATGAACATGGAAAATACTTGTTTTTTTGTTATTATTTATTATGAATCAGGATAAAGAAAATTTAACAACAAAACTAGTTCAAGCATGGGAACAGATTTAACAAAATGATAGCTTTGACAAAAGAACGAACAATGTGAAACAAACATATATATATAAATAGTAAAAGAGTGGATAGGAGATCATAACTGGTGTGGAGTAGGCACTGGAAAGAACCGGTCTACAGGTATGAACCGGTGTAAAGTGGGCACTAGTAAGAACCGGTCACCAGGTATAAACCGGTGTGAAGTAGGCATTGGAAAGAACTGGTCTGTAGGTACGAACCGGTATGGGTTGGAATAGCAGCGCCTAGGGTGATGGCAAGAATGGATCGAATAGTGGCGAGGACCAGAGTTCAGTAGGGAACCGGTGTAGAGTCCAATGGGGAACCGGTGTAGAATTCAGTGGGGAGACGGTGTAGAATTCAGTGCTAATCTGAAGTGAGCATTCAGTATGGAACCGATGTAGGGTTCTGTGTGGATCCGGTGGGATAGATAAGTATAAGATCCTTTCAGGAAAGTGAGATGTAGAGGGAATTTCGGGGTCCTGGACGGAGTCAAGGTAACGAAAGAAGATTTTCCCCGAGAGATTCAAGGAATGGGATTAGGACCAACTCTTTTCAAGGATCGGATTCAGAGGTTTGGGCCAATTCTCTGTTTCAATGGGATCGAAGATTTTAGGGATCAGATCAATTCTCTTAGGGACTCTTGGATTTCAAAGTTTGGACCAGTTTCTCTCAGGGATTCCCAGGTTCAAGAAGCGGACCCTTGGACCTCTTCCATTGAGGTATTTATAGAGGCTCCCTGGGGTTTTTTCTACATGCTGAGTGCTTAGATAGGTCAGGTTTCCACTCAACCCATGCACGTGGTGGAGGGACAGCCTGGCCACTAGCAGTTGTGGGGAACAGTAGCCGGTGGAGAATTTTTTATAGTTTATCTCTTATTCCCTATCTGCCATTTCCTGGATTTTAGGATCGAATCAGTTAGTGTGTCTCCACGTCATGGCATGGGCAACCGAACTCAAGAGACGGTGTTCCAAGGGTCATTACCTTGACACCGAATAATAAGACCTCTATATCAGACAACAACATGTAACACCGGTCAATGCCCTGAACGGTCCATTCTCATGGCATCGGCCCGATTTGATGTGGGACGGTGTCCCACCTTGTTACTTTATATCTTGACACCGAAATTGACTTGGGACGGCATCACTTTAACTACAGACGGTGTTTGGCATTGAATATGGCCAGACCGATATAGGTGTTCATAGATGCCGCTATTTACTTTCTTTTCGTGAGAGAAACATGAAGTCCCTTCATGTTTCTGAAGTGAAAAAGAAGTAAAGATGTGAACACCGATGTCAAGGTCAAGTGAAGCGCTGCTCATAGGAGACCAACGATGTGACGATGTGTGAATAACTTTAGGCCGACGTGATCTTCTAGATAGACGGTATTCTTTAGAAGTGTTAGTAGATCCTTGCACGTGTCATCATCTGATTCATCATACCATTTTCACCCTTTCGCGCCTTCTGGCCGGAATGCGAACCGTCACTACTAATGGGCCTCTTTTCATGGGCCTGGGCCAGAATGTGGAACGTTCTAGATCCCCGTCCCTCCATTCCCTATAAAAGTAGGCACGAGGGTCAGTCATTTTTACTCGCTTTCTTGCTCCGAAGTTCTGTTGCTCCGACGTTTGAGTCCTCCGGTGTCCACAAAGCATTCTGGCTTATACTCGCAAAATAGCCCGCATCGTCTCAGCAGGTACCTCCATACCTTTCTTCTCCTTTCTTCATTTTTAGATAGGGTATGGGGGACAACGGTTCAAGTAGTGACTCCGTCGAGGTTCTATCCAGACCTTCTTCAGTCCAATCCCGGCGTCAGTCGGGAGGAATCCTGAGCCGGGGTCAGCGTCGCCAAGGTGAAGCCATTTCTAGGGTTTCACATCGGCTAAGACTTTCGGGACATCGTTTCTCCACGCTACCCTTGTGGAAACGAGGGAGCTAGACACATCGTCCTTATCTTTTAACTTAGGTTCTGCTAGTGAGCGTGGCAGCAGTGCTGATCTTTATTTATCTAATGATGTGGTATTTTACAGCTGTATTCCTTTTCTCCACCACATTGTCCACATGGCTTTCGATGGAGACTCTGCCACCAGCATCCCCATTGTTGAAACAAATACCATTAAAACCAAAGTCCTTGCACACTGGATCGACTGGCTCGTTGAAAAGGACAAGGATCGTTACTTTTGGGTTCATGATGAGCCGAGGAACATCGTCTCCCGCTACGTCGAAGATGCCGCCGATGTGATGATTAAAGACGTCGTCGTCTACGCCGATAAAGAGTACAAAGATTTCTTTACCGTTCTGTACCCACTGACTTCGGAACGTATCTGCCATCAGCCGGGGTCCAGATATCTCTTCATGCATGAGATATTATTCTCTAAGGTTGGCATCTACTTCCCCTTGATGGAGTTTGAGATGGGCATACTCTGGTTCCTAGACTGCTCTCCCAGCCAACTTCATCCCAATGGCTGGGGTTTGGTGAAAGCTTTGGAGGTGTTGGGGGAATACTTCCACTTCATCCCTACCATGGCGCTTTTCTTCACTTACTGTAGGGTGATGCACCGGGGTAACCAAGGCGGTGGCCTCAGTTTCATCAATCTCCGGTGTGACGCCAAGGTGGTGAACTTCGAAAGCTTCACTGAATCGGCCAAGACAAACGGGGTAAGCTTCAGACACTCTTATGTCAAGGTCGAGGTCAACCCAGGAAAGCTGGTGTTCTGGGAGAATTCTGATTTTTCTAGGAAGTTCTACACCGGCTGGACCCATGAGCACTTTCTCCTGACCAGTAATGCCTACTCCGTCAGTGAGAGTGTTTTATCGATGGAGTCCAAGAAGGTGCTGGACGCCCTGAAGGCTTACTCCACATTCTCCAAGATTTCCTATAAAACCCTTCTGGGGGAGAAGTCTCACCGGGATGGCTATCTGAGTAGGTTTTTTTTTACCAGTGTTAACAATGATTCTTTTTCTTTTCAGGTGAAATGGCTCAGATAGACATTTTGAAGAAGCTTTGGGAGCAAGCCAAGGCCAGGAACGCTGCTGCTGCCGATGCGGAGAATAGGGTCACTCTGAAACGGACAGCGGCCAAAGTTGTCGGTATACCGGCTAACAAAGTTGGGGACTTAGCTCTGGCTCTAGAGAATAGGGCCCAGGATAATGGTAAGAAGCGTCACCACTCTGGCCAAAGTTCCAAGGGCAAGAAACATAAGTCCCAAAGGGCAGAGACCGGGGCGGAGGCTCAGCGTAAAGAGGAGGAGGCTGATGTAAATAACGTTCTTGACCGGACTCAGCCTACCGACCCCAACACCCCCCACTGCAACTCTAGCATTTCGGAGTTTTTAGATTACATCGGGGATGCACTGGCACAGTTCCAAGTCCCCTTCAAGCTCAAGAAAGATCTTCCTACTTCCAAGGCGAGGAGTGCTGCCAAGGGAGCAATCTTTAATCTAATCGAGGCTGTCGAGGTCCTTCACTCTTTGGGGTAGTCTTACTATTCCAGTGTCGAGGCTAAGCAATGCCTAGACCGGATGAAAGAGGCCGAAGCCCAAAGAGTGGAGGCTCAGATAACCCTGGCCAAGAGGGAGGAGGATCTTGCCAAACTCACAACGGTATACAATTCGGCTGCTAGTAAGGCAAAGGAGGTCGAGGTCAAACAAAAAGCCACGGAGGATGCCCTTTAGGCTCTTCAAACAAAATTGGATGAGGCCCTTGCTAGACGGGCCGATGTAGAGAAGAAAAATAAAGAGCTTGCAGCCGAGGTTGCAACTGTGAAGGAGGCACTACTTCAGGAGCAGCAGGAGAGGGGGAAGAAAATAGCTACTTTTTCGAAGCTCACCGACATCGCCTTTAGCACCGTCATTCGTCAAGTTGTACATCGGAACTCTGCTGTGCAGCTCAACTTGAATGGCATAGGTGTTTACTATGAATTTCATGGTGGACATCTATATGCTATAGACCGGGGTCAGGCAGTGGAACTGAGGATATTCCTTACGAACCTCTACCTCTCCCTGAGGGCCAAAGTATGAAGCTGGGGATAGTGTCAGAAGATTCCGAGAGAACATCCACTGTCACCGGACCGGACTCCCCTACCACCGGTGTATAGATTAGTTTTCTTTTTATTCACCTTGTTCCGGGATAGGCTCCAGATTTAAAAATTTTGTAAGGCCGTAGTGCCCCCCTTTTTTTTGAATGAAATGACTCTTTTGCATATATGCCTCTACCTTTCTCAAGAATGCAAGTTAAATTGAACTCTGAACCGATGTGTGATTAATGAAGCAACTTGAAATAACATCGTCCATTGTAAAAGCTGGCAATTGAACTCCGAACTGATGTATAATTGATGAAGCAACTTGAAACAACATCATCCATTATAACATCTTTACTCCAAGATCAAATGAATTAAGTTCTTGACCAATGTAGTAAGGGTAACATCGTTCTTTGTTCTTTTCACACCGTCCAATGAAGCCTGTTGAATTTGTTATACGATGTGAAATAAGTATCAACATCGACTTGCATCTTTGAACCTTGGCTGATTCCAACTTTTCAAAACGAAGTCTGATTCTAGTTTGATTCGGAAGGTGTTTGAGAGGCCTTATTTTCCTGTTTCTTCCGTGACCCTGGCATTACTTCCACTGAATTCACTCAAGTAGAAAGTACTCATATCGGTCAAAATCCTCCTTTCGACTGGTCTCAAACTTCGGATCCAATAAACCTTTTTTTTAGCTTTAAACCTAGAAACAGAACCAGGGCGATGCTCCAATTTAAACAAAGAATGATTAATTGGGTATTGCCCTTTGGCTTGACGGGAGATGAAAGGTTGAGGGTATTGCCTCTCGATTGACAAGAAAGTAAAGGTTGAGGGTGTTGCCTCTCGGTTGATAAGAAAGTAAAGGTTGAGGGTGTTGTCTCTCGGTTGATTAGAAATAAAAGAATTGGGGTTAACCCTTGGTTGACTGGAAGTAAAAGAATTGGGGTTGACCCTCAGTTGACTGGAAGTAAAAGAATTGGGGTTGACCCTCGATTGACTAAAAATAAAAGAATTAGGGTTGACCCTCGGTTGACTGAAAATAAAAGAATTGGGGTTGACCCTCGGTTGACTGGAAATAAAAGAATTGGGGTTGACCCTCGGTTGAAAAGGAATGTATATCGTCTGGGGTGCTGCCCCGGGTTTGAGGGGCTAGGGGTGATGCCCCTAGTTTTGAGAACGAACGTAGAGAGTTTGGGGTGATGTCCCTAGTTTGAGAAAAAGAGACTTGGGGTAATGCCCCAAGTGTGAAAGACTTAGAGTATTGCCCAAGGTTTGAGAGTGTCGGGTGTTGCCCCAAGTTTTAAAAAGAGAGAGACTCGGGGTAATGCCCCAAGCGTGAAAGACTTGGGGTAATGCCCCAAGTGTGAAAGACTTGGGGTAATGCCCCAGGTTTAAGATGGGGTGTTGCCCCAAGTTTGAAAAAGAGGGAGGCTTGGGGTAATGCCCCAAGCGTGAAAGACTTAGGGTAATACTCCAGGTTTGAGATGGGGTGTTGCCCCAAGTTTGAAAAAGAGACAGACTTAGGGTAATGCCCCAAGCGTGAAAGAGTTGGGGTAATGCCCCAGGTTTGAGATGGGTGTTGCCCCAAGTTTGAAGAAAAGGGAGACTTGAGGTAATGCCCCAGGCATGAAAGACTTGGGGTAATGCCCCATGTTTGAGATGGGGTGTTGCCCCAAGTTTGAAAAAAAGGAAGACTTGGGGTAATGCCCCAAGCATGAAAGACTTGGGGTAATGCCCCAGGTTTGAGGGAGGAGAGAATGTGGGGTGCTGCCTCAAGTTTGGACTATTCGCTAGTGGGGGAGGATTCGGTGAAAATATGAATGCTAGTAGAGGATTTTGTGATTGGCGCCATTTTTATGGCCATTGTAATCACACTGGGGAAGGAAGCTAATTGGAGTCTGGTTCTTGATTGTGCTTCCACCGGGGAAGAGAGATTTAATGGTAACTGTGGTTTTACTGGGAGAACAGACTCATTCTATGCCTGAATTTTATGCCTGATTAAGGAGGTGACTGCTTGGGGAAATGGACTTATCCTAGGTCTGGTTAGGGTTGTGACCGCGTTGGAGAAAAGGACCTGACCCAGATCATATGTTTACTGGATTTGTGCCATTTTTGTGATGAATTGTAGCTTTGCTATGGAGATATCATGGTGAACATCTGTTTCTGGATCGAGGATCTTTGTCAACCTTTAAAAAGAAAGGGAGTAATACAACAGTAAACAAATTGACATTTTCAGTCGAACCTCCTTGGAGACGAGCCTCGAGATAACTCGTGGATGAAATAGAAGCAACTCCCAACCTTGGTAAGTGTCTAGCAGGGTTTGTTATGCTTGTCTAAAGCAAGGTCAGGTGTTGAGAGCATTTTGTTCCTTACGACTCTATGTTTTATAATTTCATTTTCAAAACTTTTAGGAAAACTTGCTTGTTTATAAAACTTAGTAATGAACACGTACAAACAGAAGGGTAAATTTTATTCATGGATATCAAGCATGTACAGTGGTAATGAAAGCAATGTAAAACAGGTGGAATAAATGGGATATAGTGCAATAGATTGGAGATAAGTGGAAAAAAAAAGAGGGGTCTCAAGGATCTTCTAGCGACTTCCTGAGAACGATGAGAATCTCGACCTCTTATCATGATTTCATGTTCACCTTTTGACTCTTTCTCCGAGAATGTAATTCGACGATGATCTATATGCCCCAGTTGGGTCTTGCATTTTCTGCTTGGGGAACCTAAGTCATTGTGCCAAGATTTCACTCTAACTTTGTCTAAGCTGCCTCTTCAGGTTTTTGACTAACCAAGTAGCTCTAACTTTTACCTAGACCACCTTTTTAGGTTTTCGACCAACCAAGTAGCTCTAACCTTTGGCTAGACCGCCTTTTCAGGTTTTCAGCCTGGCAAGCACCCTTTTTTTATGCATAGTACTTTTTCACTGCATCTGCGTTTACAGGCATTGGTAGATCCTCTCCATCCATGTTGGTGAGGTTTAAAGCTCCTTCGGAGTAAGCCTTTTTCACAATATTGGGTCCCTCATAATTAGGTGTCCATTTACCCCGATCGTCTCTTTGGATTGGCAAAATCTTCTTGAGGACCAAGTCTCCTTCCCAAAACTGTCAGGGTCGCACTTTCTTTTCGTATGCCCGCTTCATACGTTTTTGGTACAATTGCCCACGGCAGAGAGCAGTCAACCTCTTTCCGTCAATTAAGTTCAACTGGTCATACTTGGCTTGGACCCATTCAGCTTCTTCTAATTTTGTCTCCATTACTACCTGGAGGGATGGGATCTTCAATTTGAAAGGCAGTATTGCTTCTATTCCATAGACCAAGGAGAATGGGGTTGCCCCAGTCGAGGTTCGAACCGAGGTCCGATATCTGTGCAAAGCAAAAGGGAGCATTTCACTCCAATCTTTGTAAGTTACCACCATTTTTTGTACTATTTTCTTGATGTTCTTGTTGGCCGCTTCGACTGCTCCATTCATTTTTGGCCGATACGGGGAGGAATTATGGTGAAAGATTTTGAAATCTTCACAGATCTCCTTCATCATCTTGTTGTTTAGATTTGTGCCATTGTCGATAATGATTTGACTTGGTAAACCATATCGACAAATCAACTCCTTCTTAATGAATTTAATAATGACATTCTTGGTCATATTAACGTATGAAGCTGCTTCTATCCACTTAGTGAAGTAATCAATGGAAACCAAAATGAAACGATGACCGTTTAAGGCTTTTAGCTCAATAAGCCCAATAACATCCATGCCCTACATTGAAAAGGGCCATGGCGCCGACAATACGTTTAAGGATAAACGGGGTGTATGAATGTGATCAACATATATCTGACATTTATGACACTTTCGCACATAAGCGAAACAATCTGCTTCCATGGTCATCCAATAATATTCGGCCCTTAAGATCTTTCTTGACATGGCGTGCCCATTTGTATGAGTTCCGAAAGATCCTTCATGGGTATCCCTCATGATTTGTTTTGCCTCGACGGCGTCAACACACTGGAGGAGAACAGAATCATAGTTTCACTTGTATAGTATGTTGCCACTCAAGAGATAACCCATAGCAATCCTTCTCAAAGTTTGTTTGTCATTATCTGTGACATCCTCAGGATATTCTTGGTATTGGAGGTATCTTTTGATGTCATGATACCAAGGCTTACCGTCCGGTTCTTCTTCTATGACTTGGCAATGTGTCGGTTCTTATCATTTCTTCACCTTAATGAGAGGCACCTCATATTCACTGCTGACCTCGAACATTGAAGCTAAAGTGGCCAAGGCATTAGCCATTTGGTTATCTTCCCAGAGAATATGATGAAAGGTAATTTCGTCGAACTCTTTGATCATCTCTTTGATATGAGCATGATAGGGAACTAGTTTATTATCTCTACTTTCCTACTCACCTTTCAATTGGTGGATAACCAAAGTAGAGTCCCCATAAACTTCCAGAGATTTTATTCCTTCATTCAGAGCCGCTTGTATTCCCAAAGAGCATGCCTCATACTCAACAACATTGTTGGTACAATCAAAACAAAGCCGAGCATAAATGGGAATGAACTCCTTGTCAGGTGAGATTTAGATGACCCCAATTCCATGCCCCAGTGCGTTAGAAGCTCCATCAAATCTCATAGTTCACTTGCTTTCACGACCACCTCCTTCTTTGAAAAGGGCTAAAATATCTTCATCTGGGAAGTCATGTTGCATCGGTTGGTAACTGTTAATGGGTTGATGTGCCAAGTAGTATGCTAGTGCACTCCCTTTTATGGCCTTTTGGGTGACATATATTATGTCATATTCCGTTACTAGCACTTGCCAACAAGCGATCCTTCTGGTCAAAGCAGGCTTTTCAAAGATGTATTTGATGGGGTCCATTTTGGACACATACCATGTAGTGTGACTGAGCATATATTGCCGTAAATGTCGGGCAGCCCAAGCTAATGCACAGCAAGTCCTTTCGAGGGAGGAATATCTCATCTCGCATTTGGTGAATTTTTTGCTCAAATAATAAATGACACGCCCCTTCTTCCCAGTTTTATGTTGACCTAATACGCATCCCATGGATTCGTTCAACACAGTCAAGTATAAAATCAGTGGTCTCCCAAGAATGGGCGGCACCAAGATTGGCGGCTCTAACAAGTACTGTTTTATTTTTTCGAATGCTATTTGGCAATCCTTATTCCATTGCCTAGGTTGGTTTTTGTGAAGCAACTTGAAAATCGGCTCACAGGTTACTATCATTTGGGAAATAAATCGGGTAATATAATTCAACCTTCCTAGAAACCCTCAGATTTCCTTTTCTGTACGAGGAGGAGGCATTTCAAAAATAGCCTTGACCTTGTCTGGATCAACCTCTATCCCTTTTTCACTTACAATGAATCCTAACAGTTTACCGGATTTTGCACCAAAGGTGCACTTGGCCAGATTCAATCTAAGCTTGAATTTCCTTAGCCATTCAAAGAGCTTTCTCAGATCAGTAATGTCTCTTTTCTCTGACCTGGACTTAGCGATGATATCATCCACGTAGACTTCTATCTCTTTGTGCATCATGTCATGGAAAAGAGTCACCATCACTCTTTGATAGGTTGCTCTAGCATTTTTCAATCTGAAGGACATCACTTTGTAGTAAAAGGTGCCCCACAGAGTGATAAATGTGGTTTTCTCCATATCTTCAGGTGCCATCTTGATCTGATTATATCCCAAAAATCCATCCATAAATGAGAATATAGAGTGTTGAGCTGTATTGTCGACTAATACGTCGATCTGTGGTAGAGGAAAGTCATCTTTAGGGTTGGCCCGATTCAAGTCTCGGTAGTCCACACACATCCTCACTTTCCCGTCTTTCTTTGGAATAGGAACTATGTTTTCTACCTATTGAGGATATTTAGCTACGGCTAGGAAACCAGTGTCAAATTGCTTCTTAACTTCGTCTTTAATCTTAAGGAGCATTTCTGGTTTCATTCGTCGCAGCTTCTGCTTGATCGGCGGATATTCTGGATTTAAAGGTAACCTGTGTTCCACAATGCTGTTATCTAACCCTGACATATCTTGATATGACCATGCAAAAATCTCCTGAAATTCCCTGAGCAGCTTAATCAGTTCTTCTCGTTGTTCTTTTCTTAAAAAAGTGCCAATCTTGACATCCTTAACCTCTCCTTCATCCCCCAGGTTAATGGTTTCAACCTTTTCCTGATGGGGTTGAATTTCCTTATCCTCTTGCTCCAATAACCTTGTCAACTCAGGTGAAGGTTCAACGTCTTCCTTACTTTCTTCGTCAGCATAATCATTCGGATAATCAAAATCATGAAACAAAACCGAGCTCTTGTTACTCTCATAGGAATCACTTTCGGATCTGCATTTTATCGTATTATAGTGAATGAAAAAGAAAACAAGCAAGTGGAAGGCCCAAGTAAAAGGATATCAACCAAAATGAGATATTAGAATCTGACAGTGTTCATTAACTAAATAAACAAACAAGTTTTTGCCTTTATTACAAAAAGAGGTCCCAAAGCCTTAGGTATAGCAGAGGGACCAACAAGTCATAAAAAATATTATTACTTTGACAAAACGTTTAGAGTCGTGGGGAACTCCATGATCTCCCAGTTACTCAGTTCCTGATTCAGTGGGCAAGCATACACAAACCCAGCATTACTGTTGAGATCATCTTCGATCATGGCCACTTGATCAGGAGGCATTATCCTTACGCTCTGGAAGCTCTGGTAAAGGTCACAAATAGGGATTCCCATGGTGTTGAGTTCTTGACCAGTAAGACGAGTAACCCTTCTTTCTCTTCTCGCTTCCCCTACCCTCTTTCTGTCAGCGGCCGTGGGTCGGTATCCCAGGCCATATCCGTCCTTGTTTTCTGGGAGGCACATAGGTTGGACTCTTCCTTCCAATTCTCGCCCTAGCCCTTTCCCTGGCTCGTATCCTTCCCGTAGCATTGCTCTTGCCATCGCTAGAGGCACATTAGGGGAGGATGTCCTTGCAAAGTTTTTCCTTAGGTGAGTTGTATTGGCTATCTCTAAAGCCTGGAATGAGGTCTCGAGAGCTTCCTCAGTTGCTTCGATGTACGGGGTAGTGACAGGTTTGCTGACCAAGAGGTTTTCTTCCCCGGAAACAATTACTAATTTATTATTAATGACAAATTTCAGTTTCTGAAGTAGCGTGGAGGGGATCACCCTGTCCGAATGGATCCACAGCCGTCCAAGCAAACAACTGTAGGCAGGTGTGATATCCATGACTTGAAAAAGAATTTGAAAGGTGCATGGTCCAACCTGTATCGGCAGTTCAATCTCCTCCATGACCTCCCGACGAGTCCCGTCAAAAGCCCGTACCACCATGGAACTTGGTCTCATATGCATCCCGTCGAAAGGCAACTTTGCTAATGTAGACTTTGGCATCACGTTGAGGGATGAGCCATTATCGATAAGTACCTTTGCCAAGATATAGTCGTGGCACTTCACAGAAATATGAAGGGCTTTGTTGTGCCCTCTTCCTTCCGCGGGTACCTCGTCATCCGTAAAGGTCAAATAATTATTAGCAACTATATGCCCCACTATGCCTTCAAATTTATCAAAGGGCCAGTCATGCTTGACGTGTGCCTCACTTAACACTTTCATTAATGTGATCCAGTGTGGTTCGGAACTCATCAACTAGGACAACAAAGAGATTTTAGCCGGGGTGTGGTTTAGTTGATCCAACACCTGATACTCACTGTGGCGAATGAATTTCAAAAACTCTTAGGCTTCTTCCTCAGTTACAGCCCTTTTTGCCTCGCCGATGGTCCCTCCCTTTCCTGCCTTGATCTCCCCAACAGTTTTGTCAAGTTTCGCCTCTAGAGGAGCCCTTCCGCTTCGAGTCATTCCCCTGACCCCAACAATATTTGTAACAGAGGATGATGGCATAGAATCAACCTCCTCAGAGCTGGTAACGATTGCCTCTGTACCATACTTCCATGGTACGGCTCGAGAATCCTTGAAAGGGAACGGGGTTGGTGCTTGCACTATAATGAAAGTTTTGGCAGGAGCTGGTGCTGTCGGCACGTTTTTGTTGTAAAATATGACCAGGGGCTTTGGAGCTTGTATCCTGGTCTGTTCTTGTATCATATTTACTCTGCCTCCATGGCACCTGCAAACCTGTACAGTATGACTGTCCATAAGTTCTTAAAGGGTTCTTCGGAAGCCTTGTCGCTTCACAGATTGGTCATTATTGCATTCCTCATCCCATGAGCCTTCTATCAATCCCCTCTCAAGCAGGTGAGAGTCAATTATCTCCAAAGGCATTTTTATGTCACCAACATCCAAAATATAGTCTTCATCTTCCTCGATAGCATTGACTCCTGTCCCTCCGTGGTTGGGTAAAGGGTTGGTTGATACATTCGGGCTCCCCTCACGAAAGCTTATCCAGTCAGCCCTAATTAGATCCCTTACTTTAAACTTCAAAGCTAGGAAATTCTCTGTGGAATTCCCCGGTGCGCCAGCGTGGTAATCACACCACGTATTCGGATTGTATCCTCTAGGGTAAGGCGGTTGAATTGGTCTCAGAGGACAGGGCACTACCAAAGTATTTTTGATGAAGTGAGGTGGAAGCTCGGTATAGGTCATAGGGATGGGATCGAACTGTATCTGGGTATGGTTTTTGTTCAGCCTTCTTGAGTTTGGATTTGGTGGTTGGTTTACTTGTGGCGGTTGATAAGGTGCTTGCGGTGGTGTTGGTGGTCGTATAACAGGTGGACGAAAGTAAGGTGGATTTAGATTTTGAACTGCAGCTACACATGGGTATGACATGTGTGCTGGTGAAAATGTGACAGGGGTAAACGACCTCATTTAGTTTCTCTTTTGGTCGTAAAAGACGGCGTTAGTTTCTCCATCTCTTCTTCTGCCTTCCCCTGTCATTGGTCTCTTTACCGTGCCTGCCCCAGACGGGCCTCAGATAATCTTTCCAGTTCTTATTTCGTTGTCTATTCTTTCTCTGACAGTAACAATATCAGAGAAATGAGATGAAATGCTTCCAATCATCTGATCATAGAAGGGAGATTGGAGCGTGTCGATGAACATGGAAACTACTTCTTTTTCTGATAAGGGAGGGTCGACCTGTGCGGCCACTTCACACCAACGTTGCTCATATTCTTTGAATGTCTCAGCCTCTTTTTTTGTCATGTTTTGCAATTGCACCCTGTCTGGTGCCATGTCTAAGTTGTATTTGTATTGCTTCATGAAAGCATCAGCCAGGTCTTTCCAACAACGTATACGTGACCGCTCGAGGTGAGTGTACCATGTAAGGGCGGCCCCAGCCAAGCTATCTTGGAAGCAATGAATAAGCAATGGGTCATTGGATGCGTGTGATGCCATTTTTTGACAGTACATGGTGAGATGATTCTTTGGGCAGGTTAACCCTCGGTATTTGTCGAATTCTGGCACCTTGAATTTAGGAGGGATGATGACATCCAGGATTAAGCAAAATTCCACGGCACTTCCCAACCCAAAACCTTCTGATCCTTCCATTGCCCTTAATCTCCTTTCAAGGACCTCTATCCTTCTTTCTTGGATGGCTACAGTGCCACTAGGACCAGTAGTGACACGAGGATCTGTGTGCCCATAAGGTTGTTGTACATGCGTAGCTATATAAGAGGGGTTTACTGGGTCTACAAAGACCTGTGGTCGAGTAGTGGTTTGGGTCGCGTAGGCAGGCTATATAACATGGGCTTGGATGGGTTATGTTTGACCTTGGGTTGTACAGAATTCACGACAGGGTGGTATGTTTGGTTGAACAGAGTGAGGATCTTGGTGGTTTGGGTCTGTTTGTGGGTTGGTATAGAGAGGAAGAAAATAGCCCAGAGGCAAGCCATATAATGGGAAGGGGATAGCATTTCCATCCGCATCTATAAAGGTATGCTGCTGGGTATCAACGGGGTTTGGCCTTCTAATATGAACGGTGAGGGGAGGTACCGTAGGATTAGGGCCCTGTTCCCCAACTGGACCAGGAGAGTATCGTGGAGTAGGTGGTTACTGTCTGGCGTCTTCAACACCGGCAGAGGAACCCCCTTCCGTGACCCTCTTTTCCAAAAGCTTAGCCATCTCGGCCATTTGTTCCTTCAGTTGACTGAGCTCAGCTCTCAAACTCTTGTTTTCTTGTTCTATTTCTACCATGAGTTTCTTTCTGAGCCTGGTCTCGTAAGGATGTTTACCCGTAATGTCTAAAGGAACATGGAGATTTGTTAGCAAAAAGAAAATAAATGGTTAATAGAAACGATAAAAGAAAGATGTTACGCAGGACGTGATTCGAGATTCAACGCGTGTCCTCCGACTGTTCCTCAGAACGTCATGTTCAAAAGTACTAGGTAAAGCAGTAAAACGGAAATTAACATGAGGCAATTGTAGAGGCAAAATACTCCATTATTTCATACTTCCATAAAGATACAATGTCACCGTAAAGGTTTGATTACAATATTTTAGCCGTTCCTGGCTTAGGCAATCATAGCCCTCATTTTACAAATTCTTTCATAACAATAATTCAGAAATGTTGAAATCTCCTTCGGAGTAGTGAGAGGGTTAGCCATTCCTTCGGCTTGTTTCAATAATAGTGGAAGATCCTCCAGAACTTCATTGGCCAAGTAGGCTAGGTTGGCGAAGCGATCCATCCATGAACGAATAATCTCATCTTGTCGAGCTAATTCAGTTTCTAAAAGGTGTGTGGCCTCTTGACAATGTTGCTCTATGTTTATGGTATTTCTTCATTCATCATTTATCTCCTGCTCGCAGGCTCTCATTACCTCATCAAGCTGTCGCTCCAATCTATGGACTTGGGATTACAGCAACTCCTTCTGCACCAAAGCCTCCCTTTCATTTTCTTTGATTGTGTCAGCAGATCTTTTATTAGATGCTTCTTAGCCAGAATGGTGTCACTTTGCTTGCTTTTCATTTTCAGTTGAGAATTGGCCGCCTGGAGACACTGATCTTGCTTCACCCTATAGTCTTCTTCAATCTTCCATTTTTTCCGAATCTCATCCATGGCTTGCTTATTCTCCAAATTTTCCCTCTTTTGGAGTATGTATTCTTGTTGATATTTCAATAGGTCTTCTTCCAGCCTTTGATTCTTAGTTGTCAACTCTTCTATCTTGGCCTTCAAAGCCTAGGTTACTTTGTCATTCACGATAAATAGTGGAGCGAGAGTGCTTGCGGATTGATACGAGGGACTCCTGAAGGGTAATTTAACAATGGAGACCCTATTTAAGACCTATTCATGATATTTTTCTCCCACAGCATGGCTTTGCGCCCCTAATTCTTTACCCATCTTGGAAACTCTTTTCCATGCGTTTGCTATATCCCAAATAGTAAATATATAGTTCCCTTTTGCATAGTACAAAACAAGAGGAGTGAGCAACTCTTCGTCCGGTAGCCCAAGCAAAGGATAAGCCAACTGATGTTTGGCTATAACAGGATTGTAGTTGATACACCCTTGTGTGCCAATGAGAGGAACATTTAGATAACTTCCACAATGATAGATGATCGACTCGACCTCTAACTATTGGGGATACCATCTGACTTTCTCGGCTGTGAGCCCTATAAGATGATTGGCCCATTCGCGTCCATTTTTTATTGCCAATTGACACAGTTTTAAATCAGAAATAGGACATTCGGCTTTATAAATTTGTTGGAAAGCATGAGACGCGAACCATACATATAGAACAGGTAGACAGCAGACAACTCTTTTCCCACCTTGCGTATGGGAAAAATCCATAGTGTAGTACACATTGGCCAATACGGCTGTGACGGGATTCTCCAGCCTGTGTTTGTGAGCCAAGAATACGACGATGGCATCATAATCCACGTAGTTGTCCAGGTTAGGGAATAAGACAACCTCGTAGATAGTAAAGGCTAAAGTGTCCATGAAAATTGTAACATCCCGGTTAAATTTAATTACCGATTAAGGTTAATTACATAATTAAAATTTATTGATTTAATAATAATAGTGATAATAATGCTAGGAAATGTCCCATGTGCCCTTGGTGTTATGATGGAGTTTCGGTTCCCTCTCTCTCTCTTTGGCACGCTGATAGGATTGCATTAAATGAAGATGGGATGTGATGGCTAATGGAGTGGACGCTGGCCAGAGCTATGATAATGGCTTCCCTTTCACATTTTCTACCCACTCTCTGCCCATTTCACCTTGTTATACTGCCAATACTCCTCCTTTCTCTCTCGAGTTCTTGTGGCTTCTTCTTCCTTGCTGGTTCTTCGTCTTCCTCTTCATCTTCTTCTTCCACTCGCACGCTGAGTAGAACCCGAGTGGGAAGTGGGAACACGAAGAGGAACAGCGTGGCTGAGAGAGATCTGTATGGTGTTGAGTGTTTTGGAAGCATGGGGTCCTCCACTGTTGGTAAGAACTGGTCTGTTCGTGTGTGGGAACAGCCATGGAATCCTCCACTGGACCGAGTGTGAGGATTACGTTGTGCCTTGGAGGTTTGAAACTCTTCACTGCTTTATGAATAGAGCATGGAGTGTCATGGAGGCAGAGCTGTTCGTATGTCCGAGTGGCTCGGTGTTCCTCCAAAGGAGATTCCTGTGCTGAACGGCTGGAAGCTGGATCGTTCTGTTGAGAACGAGTGACCAAAGGGCGATTGGTCGGTGCTGCAAGCTCAGGGAGCTTCTGGGATCTTCATTCCAGGTAGGGGGTTGATTTACATCTCAAATGTATGGTTTATGGATGGGTTCCAGTGGTTTTGCTTAAATATGTTGTGATATGTTTGAAATATATTGATTGATGTGTTGTAGTACATGCAACGCCTAGATAGCTGTGATATTTATGATCTGTCTAGTGGTTTGGTGGTCTCGTCCCTGAGATGTGTGTTCTTAAGCATATGATTGCTAAGTGAATGCATGTAAATATGAATGGCATTATGGTTGCCGAGTGTATTAAACAGAGACAGTGGACAAATATTCATGTGTTTATGCTAAAATGCATGTTAATGCCGAGTGGGTTTTATATGAAAAGCATGTGATGCTTGTTGCAAATGTTAATGCCGAGTGGATCTCATGAAATAGCATATGATGCTTGTTGTAAATGATAATTCCGAGTGGATGGCATTGTGATTGCCGAGTGCATGAGATGTGGGTCGGTTATGTTAATTCCCGTTTGGGATTTTATATTAAGAAGCATGTGAATTGCTAAGTGCATGTGATTGCCGAGTGCATGTATTGTGTTATTGTTATGCCGATCCCTGTTTATGAATAATAATGATAAAATGCATGGATGCACGTTATTGATATTTGAATGCTGAGTGCATATGTGTGGAAAACATATTGAAAGACCTTGGGTTGGACTCAAGGCAATGCCGAGTGCATTGGCGTTGGACGCCTGATGAAAGAACCGTATGCATCTGATTCGCCATTGGAAATGCCGAATACATATAGCGTTGGACGCTTAATATTGAATCGGCAATCAGATGAATACGAGTGAAATATAATGAAAGACCTTGGGTTGGACTCAAGGCAATGCCGAGTGCATTGGCGTTGGACGCCTGATGAATGAGACCGTATGCATCTGATTCGCCACTGGAAATGCTTAGAGCATATAGCATTGGAAGCTTAATACCGATCGGCAATCAGATGAATATGAGTTGAAAATATATTGAAAGACCTCGGGTTAGACTCGAGGCAGTGCCGAGTGCACTAAGCGTTGGACGCTTGAAGACCTTGGGTTGGACTTAAGGCAAGCCTACCGGATTGGACTCGGGGCTACCCGTAATACTTCTGTTGTCGCTTGGAGTGACTGTGTTACATGTGAGGGCAAACGGTTTAGTACCAGTAAAATGGCCGGATCAGCTTGGAGCTGAATAAAAGGCTTGGAGCCTATGTTGCAACAATAAAAATTGATAATAAATAACCAGATTCGGGTGAAATGAATGTGTACACACTTATGATTGTCATTGAGCTCAATGTGAAATGTTTAAACATGTGGATATGAATTGATTGGGGTGAATCCGATTGGATTAATGCATGTATACTGATGCTATGCCGAGTGCACACTTATATCCGAGTGGATGAATGCATGTATACTGATGCTATTGCTGAGTGCACATTTATATTGCTGATGAGCTCAATGTAATGGTATATATATATGTAAATGCTACCGTGAATAGCATGATTAATATAGCCATGAATGATTGGTGTGAATTCCGACTAGGTGAATATATGTAAATTGGTACTGTTGCCGAGTGCAAGGTGATTATGAATCATATGAATTACTCAGTCTTGATTGAATTGCATGAATCCCGAGTGGATGAAGTTGTTGTAGGGTTCATATTGAATGGCAGAGTGCATTATTGCTGATTGAGATATATTATTGTATGGTTGAGGATTCGAAGATTAATCCGAGTCAATAACTGTCATTTAATATGTAAAAGCTCACCCCTACTGTGGCTATATTTTTCAGTATATGCAGGTCGGACTGGGAATGAGGAGATGGCCTCAAGTCTGAGTGATGGGCACTCAGATTGTTGAAGTGCACATATGGTACATATATTGTAAATAGATATGTTAAAGCCTTGGCCGGCTCTCTTGTAATCCGAACGGATTTAATTATATGGGTTGTCTATCGGGTGTGTGAACAAGTATACATTGTGTATATATATATATATATATATATATATATATATTTTACCATGTTATAAAGTTAACCGAATTGTTCATTATGTGGTGTTGTGAGAATAATGCTAAGTCAATGAATTCCGAGTGGAATATTGATGGGAGAGCCATTGCCAAGTGAGACTTTAGTTTGTGTGGCCTTTTCCGAGTGATGAAGGCTTAAGACAGTTCTGAGTAAGATATACTCGAGTGGGCTACTTCCGAGGGAAGATTAATCCATATATTACTGAGTGAAAAGTATGAGTAAACCTCGAGTGGGGAAGGGTTTGAATATTCCCGAGTGGGAAATCCGGAGTGAACCTCTTCCGAGGGAAGAGTAATTGTGATGGTTAAGATTTAGGTATTCTAGGAGTCCTCTTCCGAGTGAACGAGGCTACATATATTCCGAGTAAATGTTATATATTCCGAGTGGCTAAGTATTGAATAAGTCCGAGTGACTTACTTAATGAATTCCTTCGAGAGATGAGGTTTAAGGTGATCTCCAAGTGGGGAAGATCAAATTATGCCGAGTGCAGAATGGATAGTGTACCTCCGAGTGAATTGAGGTTGAAATATACCGAGTGGTATTGGACTGGGGAAATAATCCGTGTGAGGGAAAGCTTACGGACTCCGAGTGGAGTAACCGAGGGAATCATTTTCCGAGTGTTGAGTAACGCCTTTCCGAGTGAAATACGCCCATGTGTTTTATAACTGTGATTTGGCTAAGTAAGAATCTACCGGGTGAAGTATATTCCGATGGGGACAGTTCCCGAGTGAACGTGGTCCCGAATCTGAGTGATATATTACTAAGTGAATGGGTTCGCTTCAGCAAGCAAGGCGTTCGCTCCAGCGAGAAGAGAACTCGCTCAAGCGCTGTATTCCACTGGGCTGTGCGACTGAAGCTGAGTCTTGCCCATGTGTGGCTTTCTGACTTGGTCTTCCCTTCTCTGATCAGTTTTTGCTTTCCCTTGCCTTACGTTTGGTTTATTTTTACCCCGACTGCTTGGTAAACTTTGGAAAAAATTTCACTGGTCTCGGTTTGGGTTTATTAAGTCGGGTTGTCTCATTTTAGTATCAGAGCGGACTTAAAAGGTCCATGGCCAAGGTATGCTTACTGAGTGTAGGCGCTTGTGTGCAATATGACCGGTTGTCATCATTGCTTATGGTATCCTATTGGATTTGATACATGTTTAACTATGAATTACGTGATTACATGTCTATGTGTTTTATTGGGGACAGTAGTGAAAGGTACTACTGTTAAAATTCTGATTTGGGGGTAGAGATTTGCTACTACCCTGGTTTGGTTATTCATTGAATAAGAAGTATTTCTAAGCCTAGGTCGGCTGAGAGGGAATAGAATGATAGATGTTGAAACCATGTGTATTGAAGCTGTATTGGTTGGTTCGGTCTCTTGTGTAGGCCATGCTAGTGGTTCATGGCCGAGGCATGCTTGTTGAATGGATTAGAACTCACATATTTGAGTTGATTAAGTGAATGATAATGAAGGAATTCCCTAGTGTGGTATTTCTGAATTCAATTGATCGGTTGTGCCATTTGTAAGGGATCATCCCTTGGCACGAGAACTCTATATGATATATGATGTACGTGATTTATGGTATAAGTAATGTGTTGCAGTTTCCTAAGTTGGAAATCTGGGTATGTGATAGGTGATTAAATGTAAAATCTGATGCATGTTAGATTGGGGTTGTGTCTCGGTTTCTGGTGTGTGAAAATCGAGTGAATGATTGGTTGATGTTAGACCACTAGGTGTGGTAACCCAGTTGATTGGGCATGATCATGTATGATCGGATATTATTGAGATGGATACCTGAGAGGTTAGAAAACTGGGTGAGAAATTGATGTAATTGGATACCTGAGGATTTGGGTTAGACTCGGTCTTGTGATTGAAAATCGAGTGAATAATTGATTGAATTGTGACCCATAAGGTATGGAAATCCCGATCGGATTTAGTATAATTGTATACTGTCAGACTTTGTGGAGCTGGACCCGATGGTGGTCTAGGCTCGGTGATATTTAAATGTTGTGGGAGTGTCTCACGAGGTGTACTAGGTAACCCCTGGAATTTCTGAGTCGGATAATCTGATTGACCTTATGGATTGTTGAGCCGAGTAAAGTGATTGTGTAATGAATTGTTGAGGTTTAAATTGTCATAAGATGAAATGCAAGTGATGAATGTGATACCGGATGGATAGTGAGTGGTAAGGTTGTTGATAAGCCGAGTGAGTATACGTGATATTTTTTTTGTGTGGGTCGGAAACCTATTACCATTATACTATTTTACCGTAATGGTAAATGATATTTCATGATTGATGTTGCATGATGTGCCCTAGGTGGTGCATAATGATGATGTTGATGTAAATGTGTGCTTATATGTGTGTGTGAATTGCCACTAATTTTCATGTGGGTTAGTATTAGTTGAGTGAGTTTGGTCGGTGTGAGTTAAAGGAGTGTAATGTATGCTGTTCCGGGATGACTCTACCTACCATAGGTATTGTGGCAGCATACACGTTTGCAGCGACTCTATGTAATTGTTGTAACCCTATAGGAATGAGACGTCATCCTATAAGTCGGATGCAACAATTCATAAGTCGGGCAGGTGAGACTGTAGCTACTTATGGTGATGGTTTGAGTCTATCGGGCTGTTCTGAGTGAAGATGAGAGTTGTATTGAGTGAACAGTAAGTGGTTGAGTATCAAAATGAGGATAGAAGGTTGTTTCAACCTTGGTGTGTTTACCTCCGAGAGAATCAGAGGTTGTTATGGGTATAAATTGGCTATTGGCCAATAAAGAAATGATTGATTATTGAAATAGAAGGGTGATCAAGTCTGTTATTAAAAATTGAAAGTTTTATAAGGCTAACCGAGTGATACTGTGGGTTTAATGAGGAAACCAGGACCTTGAGCCAAGGTAATCTGTAAGGTGAGAATTTGCTCGGGAAAGATTAGTATATTCCGAGTGTGAGAAAGTGGAGATAATTTCGAGTGAAATCTTTCTGGGAGAAAGAACTACTGAGAGGAGTTATGATGTTCTGAGTGAAACATCATTTTTGGGGAGTCATTGCTAAGTTAAGGGAATTGTGTCCGAGCGTGACACTTCTGAGTAAGGTAAGTTCTGAGTGAATGGCTCCCGAGGGGAGTAGATACCCGAGAGGTAAATTTATTCACATTTGTGTTCGGATCGATGTTTGAGCTGCTGAGTTTGAACTCAGGTTTGATTTCGAAGTAGGCTTGAATTTTGAATGAATTTTTGGTAAGTAGGAAGTTTTCTGGGTGAAAAATTGCCCTTAAACCCCGAATAACCCTTTTGAATGAGAGGTCCAAGTGACATTCTCAGGGTGTAGGCACGGAATTAGCCGAAGGAATGGTTAGAAATTTAAGATTTTAGAACTGAGTGTGGTGCCTGTACGAAGTAAGTCCAGGCAAACTGAGCTAATTGAAGTACATTGGAGCTCTATTGAGTGTTCGTCTCGGTATTGCCAAGATATATCATGGTTTAAAGAAGAGATTGTTGAATATCCGAGGGTTTAATCTGAGATAAATTGGACAATAGTGAGTATTGGTGGGAATCGGTAATGTTGTTTACCGACTAGATTCTTTCCAACTGGCTGGTTAACATCCAGAATGTGTTTCATATGACACAACTTTGAGCTTATACTCTGTGTGGATACTTAATTGTGCCAAGTAACTCCTATGAATTGGAGGAAATGATGATGGATATACACGATTGGCGTTGAGAGTGTTGGGGCCGAGTGGCCAAAGAACTAGAGGTGCCCTTGGTTAGGGTGAATTGGTAGAGTTAAATGGGGTAACTTGTACATTTTAAAAATTGAATCCCCGAATATATTGAATTCTATGAAGAGGTTGTAATCAGGTAGAATCTTACTTTAGCGATTATATGCCGACTGGAATTGTGGAGCGGTCGGTAAACCGCTTGAGAGGTGAAGCTATGCCGAGTGGAATTATGAACAGGTCGGTGAATGCTTGGGAAGCAGAGACATGTAATTAGTTGAGGCAGCAATATTCTGAGCTGTTTATTGAGGTAAATTGCATTTGTATTTCGAGGACGAAATTCTTTGAAGGAGGGGAGTAATGTAACATCCCGGTTAAATTTAATTACCGATTAAGGTTAATTACATAATTAAAATTTATTGATTTAATAATAATAGTGATAATAATGCTAGGAAATGTCCCATGTGCCCTTGGTGTTATGATGGAGTTTCGGTTCCCTCTCTCTCTCTTTGGCACGCTGATAGGATTGCATTAAATGAAGATGGGATGTGATGGCTGATGGAGTGGACGCTGGCCAGAGCTATGATAATGGCTTCCCTTTCATGTTTCCTACCCACTCTCTGCCCATTTCACCTTGTTATGCTGCCAACACTCCTCCTTTCTCTCTCGAGTTCTTGTGGCTTCTTCTTCCTTGCTGGTTCTTCGTCTTCCTCTTCATCTTCTTCTTCCACTCGCACACTGAGTAGAACCCGAGTGGGAAGTGGGAACACGAAGAGGAACAGCGTGGCTGAGAGAGATCTGTGTGGTGTTGAGTGTTTTGGAAGCATGGGGTCCTCCACTGCTGGTGAGGACTGGTATGTTCGTGTATGGGAACAGCTATGGAATCCTCCACTGGACCGAGTGTGAGGACTACGTTGTGCCTTGGAGGTTTGAAACTCTCCACTGCTCTGTGAACAGAGCATGGAGTGTCTTGGAGGCAGAGCTGTTCGTGTGTCCGAGTGGCTCGGTGTTCCTCCAAAGGAGATTCCTGTGCTGAACGGCTGGAAGCTGGATCGTTCTGTTGAGAACGAGTGACCAAAGGGTGATTGGTCGGTGCTGCAAGCTCAGGGAGCTTCTGGGATCTTCATTCCAGGTAAGGGGGCTGATTTACATGTCAAATGTATGGTTTATGGACGGGTTCCAGGTAGTTTTGCTTAAATATGTTGTGATATGTTTGAAATATGTTGATTGACGTGTTGTAGTACATGCAACGCCCAGATAGCTGTGATATTTATGATTTGTCTAATGGTTTGGTGGTCTCGTCCCTGAGATGTGTGTTCTTAAGCATATGATTGCTAAGTGAATGCATGTAAATATGAATGGCATTATGGTTGCCGAGTGTATTAAACTGAGACAGTGGACAAATATTCATGTGTTTATGCTAAAATGCATGTTAATGCCGAGTGGGTTTTATATGAAAAGCATGTGACGCTTGTTGTAAATGTTAATGGCGAGTGGATCTCATGAAATAGCATATGATGCTTGTTGTAAATGATAATTCCGAGTGGATGGCATTGTGATTGCCGAGTGCATGAGATGTGGGTCGGTTATGTTAATTCCCGTTTGGGATTTTATATTAAGAAGCATGTGAATTGCCAAGTGCATGTGATTGCCGAGTGCATGTATTGTGTTATTGTTATGCCGATCCCTGTTTATGAATAATAATGATAAAATGCATGGATGCATGTTATTGATATTTGAATGCTGAGTGCATATGTGTGGAAAACATATTGAAAGACCTTGGGTTAGACTCAAGGCAATGCCGAGTGCATTGGCGTTGGACGCCTGATGAAAGAACCGTATGCATCTGATTCGCCATTGGAAATGCCGAGTGCATATAGCGTTGGACGCTTAATATTGAATCGGCAATTAGATGAATACGAGTGAAATATAATGAAAGACCTTGGGTTGGACTCAAGGCAATGCCGAGTGCATTGGCATTGGACGCCTGATGAATGAGACCGTATGCATCTGATTCGCCACTGGAAATGCTTGGAGCATATAGCGTTGGACGCTTAATATCGATCGGCAATCAGATGAATATGTGTTGAAAATATATTGAAAGACCTCGGGTTGGACTCGAGGCAGTGCCGAGTGCACTAAGCGTTGGACACTTGAAGACCTTGGGTTGGACTCAAGGCAAGCCTACCGGGTTGGACTCGGGGCTGCCCGTAACACTTCCATTGTCGCTTGGAGTGACTGTGTTACATGTGAGGGCAAACGGTTTGGTACCAGTAAAATGGCCGGATCAGCTTGGAGCTGAATAAAAGGCTTGGAGCCTATGTTGCAACAATAAAAATTGATAATAAATAACCAGATTCGGGTGAAATGAATGTGTACACACTTATGATTGTCATTGAGCTCAATGTGAAATGTTTAAACATGTGGATATGAATTGATTGGGGTGAATCCGATTGGATTAATGCATGTATACTGATGCTATGCCGAGTGCACACTTATATCCGAGTGGATGAATGCATGTATACTGATGCTATTGCTGAGTGCACATTTATATTGTTGATGAGCTCAATGTAGTGGTATATATATGTGTAAATGCTGTCGTGAATAACATGATTAATATAGCCATGAATGATTGGTGTGAATTCCGACTGGGTGAATATATGTAAATTGGTACTGTTGCCGAGTGCAAGGTGATTATGAATGATATGAATTACTCAGTCTTGATTGAATTGCATGAATCCTGAGTGGATGAAGTTGTTATAGGGTTCATATTGAATGGCAGAGTGCATTATTGCTGATTGAGATATATTATTGTATGGTTGAGGATTCGAAGATTAATCCGAGTCAATAACTGTCATTTAATATGTAAAAGCTCACCCCTACTGTGGCTATATTTTTCAGTATATACAGGTCGGACTGGGAATGAGGAGATGGCCTCAAGTCCGAGTGATGGGCACTCAGATTGTTGAAGTGCACATATGGTACATATATTGTAAATAGATATGTTAAAGCCTTGGCCGGCTCTCTTGTAATCTGAACGGATTTAATTATATGGGTTGTCTATCGTGTGTGTGAACAAGTATACATTGTGTATATATATATATATATATTACCCTATTATAAAGTTACCCGAATTGTTCATTATGTGGTATTGTGAGAATAATGCTAAGTCAATGAATTCCGAGTGGAATATTGATGGGAGAGCCATTGCCGAGTGAGGCTTTAGTTTGTGTGGCCTTTTCCGAGTGATGAAGGCTTAAGACAGTTTCGAGTAAGATCTACTCGAGTGGGCTACTTCCGAGGGAAGATTAATCCATATATTACCGAGTGAAAAGTATGAGTAAACCCAAAGTGGGGAAGGGTTTGAATATTCCCGAGTGGGAAATCCCGAGTGAACCTCTTCCGAGGGAAGAGTAATTGTGATGGTTCTGATTGAGGTATTCTAGGAGTCCTCTTCCGAGTGAACGAGGCTACATATATTCTGAGTGAATGTTATATATTCCGAGTGGCTAAGTATTGAATAAGTCTGAGTGACTTACTTAATGAATTCCTCCGAGAGATGAGGTTTAAGGTGATCTCCGAGTGGGGAAGATCAAATTATGCCAAGTGTAGAATGGATAGTGTACCTCTGAGTGAATTGAGGTTGAAATATATCGAGTGGTATTGGACTGGGGAAATAATCCGTGTGAGGGAAAGCTTACGGACTCCGAGTGGAGTAACCGAGGGAATCATTTTCCGAGTGTTGAGTAACGCCTTTCCAAGTGAAATACGCCCGTGTGTTTTATAACTGTGATTTGGCTAAGTAAGAATTTACCGGGTGAAGTATATTCTGATGGGGACAGTTCCCGAGTGAACGTGGTCCCGAATCCGAGTGATATATTACCGAGTGAATGGGTTCGCTTCAGCGAGCAAGGCGTTCGCTCCAGCGAGAAGAGAACTCGCTCAAGCGCTGTATTCCGCTGGGTTGTGCGACCGAAGCTGAGTCTTGCCCATGTGTGGCTTTCTAACTCAGTCTTCCCTTCTCTGATCAGTTTTTGCTTTCCCTTGCCTTACGTTTGGTTTATTTTTACCCCGACTGCTTGGTAAACTTTGGAAAAAATTTCCCTGGTCTCGGTTTGGGTTTATTAAGTCGGGTTGTCTCAAAAACCTCTCATTCTTCTTTATCCACCAAGATCTGCATGTGTTTCTCAAGAAACTCTTGAGTGAACCCAGGAATTTGTTTCTATTCATCTATACATTCCTCAATGTCTCTAGACGGATTCTCAAAACACGGGCGACTGAGGTGATGGTTGCATGATGATCAAGATGGCGGTAGGGAATTTGTCCCCCCAAAGGCATCCCCAATATTTGTTCAAACTCCTCTATGGACGGGGCCAACTGAAAGTCTCTGAATGTAAAACATCTGAGAGGTGGGTCGTAAAACTGCGCTAAGGCTGTGATAGCCTCAATTTATACTTCAACCTCCAAGAGCTTTAAAACCTTTCCATATTTTCTTGTAAAGGCCATCTTCTGAGTCAGGTTTAATTTTCTCCCCAGCCTGAAGACTACCAGTATCAACCTTCTTGGCCTTAACATGAAGTATTTTCCTTAATTCCGTCATATTTGTACCATAATTTTCCTGTCCCATGTTAATTTCCATACTTTCTCAGAGGCGTGCGCTAAATCCTGAATAGCTTTCTATGAAAACAAAGAAAAAGAAATTAGTTACAGCCATGTTTTGGCAAACTGCTACTTCCTTACTGATTTCCTAAAAAACATTTTTGCTTCGGGAAGTAGCGATCGGCAAAACTCGTACCAAACTAAATTTATGTGGGTCCTAGATTTTCCAATCGTCGTAAATACCCCATTTGAAGGGAAACGAAATTATTTTTTTTCTTTTCATTTTTGTCTCGACGACTGGGAAAATCTATGACCCAAGCCTCAGAAGTACATGAAGAAGAGGGAACTATCTACCCTTTAAAAGATTTCTAGTCTTTTTCAGAAATGCGAGTTTTTTTTTTGAAACCAAGTAATCTTTTGACGGGTAGGTGGCTCATCCATTTGGATAAAAAAGGAAAACAAGAATGGCGTAAGGTAAAGTAAAGTCTGCCCTTTCGTGGTCTAGACCAGGTTTTTCTGAAAGTCTTTTCTGGGCCCTAGGGCTTGTCTAAGAGTGACTCCTCACATTGGGTGGCCTGCACTAGACTTCTAAAAGGTTACTAGAGCCAAGATCCTAATCATGATATGGTCACAACAGTAAGGAATCTACTAGGTGCGTACATCATGAAAGGTCGAACTCTAGTTAGGGTTCTTACAATCGCCGGATGGGAAGTACATCCTAACCGACACCGCTACCAACCCCTCCTAACTTAAGTTTCATTTGGGGCCCGGGTATAGGGCGCCACTCATAAGTATGTGTAGAAAAAATGTAAGTGTAGTGTGTGACAGGGCATTCAATACCTGTACCTTACCTCATCCTGCACAGTGAACAAACACGAGACAACAATAATAAAGTCGTCTATACTAGGGTTCAATAATTATGCACAAATATTAACAGTATATAAACGACAAAATATAACTGGAATTAAAAGCAAGCATATACAGTTATCAATAAAGATAAAACAAAAGAAGAAATTAAAACAAACAAAAGGCTATATAAGAAAAACATGCACTTTCAAACCTAAATGGCCTGACTCTTAAGTAGTTCTCCAGTGGAGTTGCCATCTGTCGCGACCGGGATCGCGGTGGCGCGGCCGACCCTCGAAAATGAAATAAATCAGAACAGGGAGTCACCACCAACATTTTTTATTCATAGGAAAAACATTGGAAAAAACTTTAACAAAGCACTGGTTAAAAAAGTGAGATTCAAGTTCAGGAGTCGGTTACGAGTGGGGAAGGTATTAGCACCCCACATCGCCTATTAAAAACAGTACCAAAGTTGAAAATGCGCATCATGAATAGCCTTAAAACTGTTTCTATTTCTTTTTCTTGAAAATGAAGGAGACAGACGAAATAAATAAGCTCGGAGTAAGATCAATAGGACGTCTCGTCCAAATTAATCCTGGCTTTAATAGGGGGAAAATGGGAAAAAGAGGAAAGGGAATTAACAAGACGTTTCATCTAAATTAGTCATCCTTTCGTCAGGATACCAGATCGGGAAGGAAAAAGGAGGGGCTAACAGGACGTCACGTCCGAATTAACCCTAGCCTCTTAGTGTGGAGGTATGTGGGAGAAAGAATGCTAACAGGACGTCCCGTCTAAATTAATCATTCTTTCATCCAAGTGTCAGATTAGAAGTCGGAGGGGATGAACAGGACATCTCGTCCAAATTATCCTGATCTTTGCAAAAAAATGATAGCGGGCAAGCAAAAGTGGTAGAAAGTCAACAAGACGTCGCGTCTAAATTGACTTCCAAAAAAGTGACAGTAATGGAATTAATTTTCAAAGAGTAACGAGAAAGGAAAGGAAGTGGGCCCGACAGGAGCTAAGTCCTGCTCCTACGTATTCTCGAGTTTTTGAGAAATCAGGGTTACGTAGTTCTTGACGAGGTATTTTTAGAAGAAAAATGAAGTTATAAATTGGGTGATGAGGTAAATTAGTGGAAGGGAAACATACAAAATGAACGTTTGTCGCACGTGTATGGGCCCAAAAGGAGGTGTAGGCAGAAGTACTTCCGCACGACACTAGCGAAAAATAATTTCTTTATTGGTCAAAATGAACATGGAAAATACTTGTTTTTTTTGTTATTATTTATTATGAATCAGGATAAAGAAAATTTAACAGCAAAACTAGTTCAAGCACAGGAACAGATTTAACAAAATGATAGCTTTAACAAAAGAACGAGGGTGACATCCGACCTATTTGTATCCTAATGGTATTCCAAGACTACATATGGCAAGTGTTATGTTGGTATTATTCAACCCATAAATGAGCAGACTATATGGCCTAGAGTTTATGCACTTGAGGTCCTCCCTTCATTATATAAGAAGGGTCCTGGCAGACCCAAAAAGTTTAGAATAAGAGACCCATATGAAGAAGACAACACATCAATACGCCCAAGATTTACAGGCCAGTACCATTACGCAAACTGTGATGGTACTGGTACTAATAGAACCACATGTCCTAATCCCCCTACTACAAAGGTAAGATCTAGTTTATTTTGGCTTTATTCAACCATATATAACATGTACATACCCTGCACATACTGAGGTTTATTTTGGCTTTGTTCCTTGTTTTTTAGATTGCACCTACATCAAACCTTATACATACTAAGTTTGATGTTGGTGGTGAGTCTGATGCACATGAAAATATTAAGTCTTATGTTGATGCACCTGCACCTACACCTGATGCACATGTTGAGCCAAACATTGGTGATGCCACATTATCAACATCAACCAAAGGCAGACCAAGAGGAAGAGGAAGAGGTAGAGGTAGAGGCAGAGGAAGGGGAAGGGGAACTCAAAATCTAACACCTGAAACCCTTGTCCAATCAGAGACCACAACAAAGCCCAATGCCTTCCCTGGAACCCAACAAAGCCATAACAACTAAAGAATATTTTACTTTTCTTTTCATTCTACTGAAAAACCCTGCTTTATGTATTACTTTGGAACTTGATCATATGTCCTTGTTAATTGTGACTATATGACATATTAATTTACATTTATTCAAGTTTCATTTAAATTTGTAGCAATGTTGAGTATTTCTATGCATTGGGATTAACAATTGAACATTTCATTTTATTTTCATTAGCTTTTACTCTAAACATAAACAAGATAATAAATAAACTAAAACAGTTTGTACTTGCCTAAACCATAAAATAGTTTGTACTTGCCAAAATAATAAGCATTTCATTAAGGTATTTGTTGATTATAAAACCATAATCTATAAACCATACAACCATACAACTAATAGGGACTAAACCCTAAACCATAATTTAAGAACAAAGGATAAGCCCTAATTTAAAAGAAAGGGCTATGCAACACCCTCGGTTAACTAAGATAATCTCTTTCACTAGATTAACTCAGTCAACTGAGAGGTTACTAATTTTTAGAAAAATATGGAAGTTTTTTTTGTACAAGATAACACATGGTGGAACAAAAGCATAATATAATACATGACTACATTATACTTACATAAAGCGGTCTCATCAAATCTGTACAACTGAAATATGAAAGGGGTACATAGGCACCCTGTACAAAACATCACTACAAGACATCAAGATAACATAAACTAACCCTAATCACTAGTCTCGGTCTCCTGTGAAGTCCTCGTCCAGCTAAGGGGACTCTGGCTGAGCTGAAGTGGATACGATCTGAGTCGAGTCGTACCGGTGAGATTGTCTCATAGAATCTGGGCAGGGCGATGGTTGATCGGTGGGTGGTCAGATCTGCTCGTGCGGATGACTGGTGTAAACCTTATAGGCCTCGAGTAGGAGACTCCGAGCCTTTACCGACATATGCTCATAAACCTCCGTCTCTCCATACCTGAAGCTTCTAAATAATTGGCAAAGAAAACCCCTAGAACGATCCCATCAACGTCTGGCCAGATAACGCTCCATCGGGGACATGGTGAAGACTCTGCATTGTACCTCTAATAAACCTCGTGGTATGTGGGGTGCTGGAGGTTGAGAAGGGAAAAACCACTGAGGTGTAACTGGAGGGATAACTGGGTCCGATGGATCTACAAGTAACGGCTACATCGGCATGTTGGACGGAATCTCCTCGGTGTTCTTGTGACTTTCCTGGTCCTCCTGATGAATTACACTCCTGGTATGGTACTTGTGCCTAGCCAAAGGTCTGGAATGGATAGCTATAAAGGCGAGTCCCTACCTCTACAACAATTGGGGAGTGTCATCACTAACGCTCACCCCAATATAATTCAATCAATTACGATCAACCCTTTCGACTCTCTTTTGGGGTCTTTATTATGTTCTCTAAGTTATCTCACCACTCTTATTTTTTGACCATTTTAGTTCCCCATTCTCCTCTTAGGGTTACTAGTATCTATACAATCAATACACAATCACAATCTCAGTATGATGATGCAATGCATGAGTCCATCTTGATATTCAATTTTCTTCATTAGTCATCATTATGCATGTGGGCCCATCTTCCACTCATCAATCTCATATACCAATGTCCATGTGCACAACAATCCTGCCATATCCTTCCTGCCTAACTAGAGCGACCGGAGCTCTCCTCGTTCTGGTTTTCACAAATGGGTAAGGACCCATAGTCTAATCATCACAATGGCCAATCACACATCTCATCAGAACAGGCACTCAAAGGCATAGAAACCCCTGCCTCTCGTCAAAGTATATCAGCGTTTGCCATGATTTTTTTGACGTTGGGCGCGAATCCGAGCCATTAGATGTCCATCCCCGATATACTCCCAAGACCGCCCTCAGGGAATCGAGACGCCTGCTGTTTCTCTAGTGTACCCATCACTGTATGCTCTAGGGGATCATTCTGACATCCCTCCTTATCCTCCATATATGATGCATGATTCAACCATTCTTTTTTCATTCATTGGTCCTCGGCAAGGTCCCCTACATGACTCCCTTCCATTCCTAATGCCGAGTTCTTTTTCTTTATCTGGTATAATCGAATTTTCTCTTTTTCTTTAATTTAGTAATCTTACCCGACACTTAGGAATGAAATGAGATTTCATACTTTCTCAAAGATTAGGGTACTTTGGCGCTACAACACCCACAATTCATCTCAGATCTGAGTCTCACACACTTTCATAGTTTAATCATTTTGGGACCCGTACCGTTACTATTTTCCATATCTCTTATTCATAAATTTTCTTATCTAGTTATCTATGCATCACACAACATCTATCAGCATAATATGTTTATGAAATAACATACTCATAATCATACATCAACAACTATTTAAATGTATCACATTATCCAAGACAACATATATTTCTAATGCTTACCCATGTAACGTGTACAAGCAACATACTCATGAGAAACTTTACTTAAACATTCATCAGCATATCATATCAATAATTATATAGTGATACCATGACATATACAACAACGTGTGCCTCAAATTTTACTATTTATAGGCTTGATGTGAACGACATATTTATCAGTATTAAATTTGGCGTGCTAGCCTTTACGTTGGGTTATTACTAGACGTTTTAAGTTATACATCGAGTCAGGTTGCTTTTCGAGATATTTGGGTTCTCTTGAACCATTTATGTTCCTATTAATGTAATCGGGTAGAATTGATTTATTTCGTTATTTAATTCCCTAATGTCTAATTATGAATTTTTAGGTCATCTTTAGGTGACCTCATTGTCAACTTTATTTCCCCAATCTAATTGGGCTTTATTTGTTGGATAACTTATTTTCTTGGTCACTAAACGGGTCACTAATCCTTTATGTTCTAGTAGCGCTTTAGCGATATTTTTCTTCAACTTAAGATTACCAAATTTTGTAACTCTTACTTTATTTCTATTATTCTTAACTACATTAACCAAATTATTCCCTTAACTGCATTCTTTTGATTAACTAAATTTATTCATTCTATGAATGTTCATTAGCTTTTTAGAGATTCGGGTACCTCCTTGACCTTGATATCATAGACTTAGTCTAGCATTACTTAGTTACTAGAAGTCACCATTTAATTAATAAGTCTTGTTTCTTTTTTATTTTAAGTCTAGGATCTAAGTCCTAAAATCCTTTATTATTTAGCTAATTATGGTTTCTAGGTATAAAACTCCTTTAATTCCTTTCTCCTACTTTTAATGGTTGCCTAAATTTCTAACTCCTAACATCATTTTCTTTTATTAGAATTCTAAAGTCTAGACCTATTTCATTTTAAGTGTATAACTCTTTTCCTAATTAATTCATTAGAATCTTTTTCTATAATTTACTTTGAATTAGGCTCTAGTTATCCATTTCTTTTTATTCTAGGCCTAAAATATTTAACCCTAGAATTTTATTTCCTAATCAAATTTCTTTTGCCAAAATTCATTTCATTTAATCAAGTTCCTAAAGTCACTTTTTATTTTTACCCCAAGTGGTCACGAAAGTTGTTACTAAAAATTTGTCGCAAAATTTTCTTTCTATAACAATATTCGTTGCACTAAAAAAAACTTCCTTTATTTCCATTTCTTTTTCTTAATTTACATAATTATTTAGATCCAAATCAAGTTACTTGTTGGTAAAGTTTTTCAAGTAAAAATTTTCATAAAAGAATTCATTTATTTATTTAGTAAATTTCTATAAAATCTTATAACCACTTAGACAATGCCATTTTTAGCGCTTAGCAACATAACGCGTCGTAACCGTTTAGTCGGTAAATTTCCTCTAAGTGCGTGATATCTTCCAAATAATTCTGGGGTGCTTAACGGTAAATTTAATTCCTAATAGTGGGGCTTACCGGTGAAATAATTTACAAATTACATAATAACACTGGAATTTTAAAATTAAATAATACAACCATATTGAATAAAACCGAGCTCGCCTAAACACTAAATTTTCTAAATTTCCGTTTTCTTACCCGATCGCGATAAAATCTCTTCGAGTACATAAACGTCGAGTTACGCCAAATTAATTTCTAAGGTACTTATTAACTTAAAAACGTAATGATTTTAACGGTCGGTTATGAAAATCTTTGCGGTTTAAAATCGGATCGTTGGATCGCGATGAAATTTAAGTTGGCGATCCTTGAATACACAAGTAATATTATAGAATAACCAAAACACAATCAAATAAGGAAGAGAACCCATTTACCTTATGGGACAGTCGCTGTCCGAAGAAAGAAAACAGTGACCTCGCTGAAAAATTTGCCGAACGCTCTGAACGTCTTCTGATCACTCTCGGATCCGCTAAAATCGACATGCAAGAAATTTTCAAACCATTAAAGGTCATGGATGATAATGGAGAGTCACAAAACAGCCATGAAATCATCCAAAATCAAAAGATCGTTTACCAAAAATTTGTCATTTACTCTGTATTTTCCACTTGTTCGTCACCGATCATCGTCGATCATCCTCGATCCTAAAGAAACCACACATGCAAGCAAGAGGAACAAAGACTCACGGTTTTACCTTTTCAAACAGCAAGGAAGTAGTTCACAATACATGCATGAGGATGGACAAACTAGAAGAAAATGGAATCAAAGATTTTAGGAGTAGGAATGTCAAAATCTCACTTTGCCTTGCTTGAGATACTCATGGTTTTGGAGCTTGATCAAAGGGGGAGAAGGCCAATTTCTTTGAGAGGTCAAGACTTAAGGAAAAACTGGAAAAAATGAGGCTAGCTTGGGTGGAGGACAGCCACAGGTTAGGGTGGAAAAAGAAGAAGAAGGGAGGTTGTGATGGTGGTGGTGTGCTTGGCCGTGAAAATGGAAGATTATGGTGGGCTTGGTGGTGGCGTGAGGTGGTCAAGGGAGGAGAGATTGGTGGATGGAATTTGGAGGATTGGAGAGGAGAATGTCCTGCTACCTGGCCATGAATGGAAGTGGAAGAATGGAAGGAAATGAGTGTAAGGTTTTAGGTGATGTGATGTTAGGTTAGTTGCATGAATTATGATTGGCTAAGGAGGGAGGTGGGTGGGATGAGTGGAGCTAGAGGTGACACCTCTCATGGAAGGTGGCGTGATCTGGTGAGGTGTGGAGGGGCAGGTTCGCTTAAAGGCGGTGTCGAAAAAATTAATTTGTTTCACAAAGAATTAAAGCGTGCAGAATTTTTATGAATCGAAAAATAAAGGCGTTAAAATTAAATATGGGTTAATTGGTGGGATGAGAATCTCGAAAATGATCAAAACAAAGTTTGTAGATCTTCTTTTTCTCTTTATTTTTATATACCATACACGACGATCAAAGATTGGTAGCATGAGATATACCCAATTTACAACAGGATGCTCCAGAAGCTCCTGAATCAGCTATGGCTTTGAAAATAAATTCACCACTATTTATCCTTTGAGAATTTAGTTTTGAACCCTTCATAACAACTGTATAGTTCTTTCATACGGATCCATAGCAAAAAGAACAAAGCAATTTAAGCACTGGACGAGGGAGATATATGAATTTTACCGAAGACTGCCAGCATGGTAAGGAGACAGCCATGGGGTTGCAAAGATCTATTAAACTATACCGCTCTAGAGGGAATTAGCCCTTAATGCCTTCATAACAAACGTATATAATTTTGTTACGGAGATTTTGACACCAAGTTTACTCAAATCGAAGGTCATACGAGAGAGTTATGAATTTTTTTCTGAACCATGTGCAGGAAAAAACGTCCCAACAAAGGAGTTTTGTGGTGAACACACTTAATCTTTGATTTCGGGGTTGACAAAGTGGGAATCAAAGTTCAGGACCAGAAACAAAGGTTGAAGATCTTTTCAAAACGAAGAGATTGAGACCAAAATAGTTTGATTCCAAGGTTATATGCAAAAGTTGGGTTCAAAACACTGAACGTATTCGGGTCGAGTTTTAAAACGATTTATAAAGAAACTGATTTGTGGAAAATGGGGTGATAGAGTCCGAATTGGGCTTCGGCCTCTTCAGGAAAAGTTCCTAAAACATCAAAACGAGTCACCAGAGACTAACTGTGCCACCATCAAATATCCCGAGGTATATGAACGATCAAACGTAAGGGACGTTAAAGGTTTTGTCTGGGCCGGTCAGGCTAAGTCAGACACCTTTGATCCTTTATGAAACAATCCTAACATGACTAGTTTCCCTACCGGATCACTAGCCTTGGGTCGAACAGTCGGAGTCCGACCTCAGACTGGGTCCCATAGTCCAAATCCGGGAAACCAGACGATATCTATTATTAAAATATTAAAATAACCAATTAATTCTTAACTAAACTCCATTATAAATATACTTTCATATTTTAAACTTTTCATTGATAATATTAGGTATCAAAATAAATATTACCTACTCATTTCATTTTATCTTAATTAGTTAAAATCATTAATAATAAAATCCATTAACCAGTTAACATCAAAATAAAGCATTATTTACTAATCACCTTTATTAAAGGGGTTAATAATATCTTATGAGATTTTTGGCTCTAATAATCATCTAACCTTAAAATATAACTTGATACTTGAATAAGTCTAAATATTCTCAATCAGTTATGGCCATTATTAACAAATAATTAACTAACATCATCTATAAATTACCAAGATTAAACATCATTCATAAATCATTATTTCTAGCATCAATGACAAGAATACACACACACACACACACACACACACACACATCTCATTAATAGTTTAAATGTTAAATCGAACACAATCATCTTCTCACATAAATCACTACCTACTCAATAAATTCCTTTAAATTTCACTATTACACTCAGCCTCTCTTAGCTACTTATTTTATTTGACTGAGTTATTCCCTACTCACATTCTCTCGGGCCTCTCTTCCTCGTGCTCAGAACAATTTAGAGGTTAGGCCAAAGCCTCAACTCTCCTAAAAGACTTAGTAAGGCATTCTAGGAGGTCCGAGAGTATGGATTCTTATTCTAAAAAAAATTAGGGTTGTTACAGGCTAAACCCTAAACCCTTAATAAAATAAAGGGTTTTTTCTACACCCTGTTGAATATAAGATTCCTTTCTCCAAAACCCTAAACCACAGATTTCAACCCTAGAACTCATTTCTCCTCAATGCTTTATTGCTAAGTATAGCATCATCATGCTCAGTGTAATGGCTCAGGAAACAATGGTAACTGTCAGCAACATTGAAGTTTTGCTTTTCTCAGCCACCAACTTTGATTTCATTTTTACACTTTTTATTTGAAATTCCTCACACATCTTATCCAGATCCAGCTTGTAGGTACAACCTTTATTCCCATCAACGTTAATAGTGGGAGCAGTAGGAGCCCACTTAAAAAAGCCATAATCCTCTTTGCTCTAACACATCACAAGAAAATGATTAAAAAAACCCAACCCTTAACGAAAACCATGACATTCTTCTTCTTTCCAAGAAAAATGGATACCTCTAGAAGGCCCTCCCATTGTTCTTCTTCGTTTTTGAAACGAGCAACACAGGGTTCTTCCCACACCTGTAGCGTACATGTTGAATCTTCATGGATGAGGAAGACGCACTTGAAATGTTAGACCTAGCCATCTGTTTTTGCGCACGAGTAGAGAGGTTGAAGACGAGTGGGATTATCGTGCTCCCACCTCGTTAATTAGGGCTTCTTAATTTGGGGAAGATTAAATGTTACACATCATTAGCCATCTGGACATACACCCAATTAATTTATGATATAATCTTACACGCATCGCTAATGAGGTGACATAGACATTAGCCACCGCATTAGTTAACAGTCTAAACTAACGATTCCTTGATTTCATAAACCCTAAAATTTTTTAGTTTTTTTCCTAAACCCTAAACTTTAAGAGGACTAAAAAAGCATTTTAACCTTAAAATATATACTATTATGAAAAAAGATAAACAAATTTCTTAAAAACTTATTCCATGAAGGGATATATAAATACATAAATTAAATATGTTTTTGGTAATTATGTTTTGATTAGTTTTTAGTTTTGGTCTCTTTTTTATTGGTTTTGGTATTATGTTAAAATTGGTTATTAAAGTTCTAACAAAGAATAAGTCAAAGACATTAAATAGAAAGCAAATAACATATTGTGTTCATTATGTTATGGGTGTTACATTTTAAAGATTAATTTGATGTTAAACATCAATTTCAACGTATTAAATAATTTAAAGAATAAAACTAATAAAAAGACTAAAGAACTAATTTTTATTTATTAAAAACTCCAATATATTTAACCCGATTAAGTTTATATACAGAAGGGGAAATCAGGTTTATACGGTCAACCACTAAGATATTTACTAACGGTAGCCGAAGAACACAAAGTCCAAAACCCTCAAAACCCTAAAAACCTCTATTTCCCTCCTGAAACCCTCCATCGCCGCCGCAGCCATGACGGAGCTGAAGCTCTCAGAGAGCCGCGACCTCACTCGCATAGAGCGTGTGGGCGCTCACTCCCACATTCGCGGTCTCGGCCTAGACTCCTCCTTAGAGCCACGCGCCGTCTCGGAAGGCATGGTTGGCCAAATCCCCGCCCGCAAGGCAGCCGGCGTCATCCTCCAGATGATAAAAGACGGCAAGATCGCTGGCCGCGCCGTCCTCATCGCCGGCCAACCCGGCACCGGCAAAACTGCCATTGCCATGGGCATGGCGAAGTCCCTCGGCCTCGAAACGCCGTTCGCCATGATTGCCGGCAGCGAGCTCTTCTCCCTGGAGATGTCGAAGACCGAAGCTCTCACTCAGGCCTTCCGCAAGGCCATAGGTGTGCGTATCAAAGAAGAGACTGAGGTCATCGAAGGCGAAGTCGTTGAGGTTCAGATTGATCGTCCTGCGATGGCTGGTGCCGCCGCGAAGACAGGGAAATTGACGCTGAAGACGACGGAAATGGAGACGGTTTATGATCTCGGCTCGAAGATGATTGAGGCCCTGGGGAAAGAGAAGGTGAGCAGTGGTGATGTTATTGCTATTGATAAGGCTTCGGGGAAGATTACGAAGCTTGGAAGGTCGTTTTCGCGGTCGAGGGATTTCGATGCTATGGGACCGCAGGTGAAGTTCGTGCAGTGTCCTGATGGAGAGTTGCAGAAGAGGAAGGAGGTTGTGCATTGCGTTACTCTTCATGAGATTGATGTTATTAACAGCAGGTTGGTCACATTCTTTGGTTTGTTTTTGTGTGTTTTTTGAGAATTTCATACTTGGATTATTGTAAACTTGTTAATCAACTGCTTATTGGGTAATGTTGATTTTTGAGGAAAGGGTTTAGGTGTTTTATATGTTTTTTTTCTTAATAGAAGTTATAGTTTGGATTAATTAACTATGATCTAGTGAGTGAGTTGTGCCCTTATCATGAAGCTCAAATTAGGGTAATGGCATGTATGATATGACTAGGGTGAACTCTTGGATTAGCCATTGATTTTCTCTGGCATTTTAGTCCTATGGATTTTAAGAAACTCAAATTAGTTTCTGACTTTATAAAAAGTCTTTCACTTTAGTCATTTTGTACTTTATTTAATATATTGTTGTTTCATGTTTAGAAAATAACTTGGATGTCGTTTTATGAAGTCAGGGAATAAGCTAAGGTTTAAATTTTCAAAACTAAAATGTCTTACCCATATAGTATAATCTCAAAGACTCATGTGAAGCTTTACGTATTGGTATTGTTATTGTAGTAACTTATTATTAAATTATTAATTTATTATTATTATTGAACTGGTGAATATAGTAGCAGTAGTAACTTAAATTGGTGTTTGTAAAACATTTGTGTTGTTTGTTCTTTTATTCTCTAAAATGGTCCTTGAGTTGGATTGGAATGCTCTTGAAAACTATATGAGGATTTACGATGATGTGTCTGAGGTGCATTGTATGAAAGTGGAATTTAGACTTACAAAGGGAGGACATGGGTAACATGATGGTCAATTTTTATAGGGCAATTGTTATGATCTAGAAGGGGAGAAGTTAGTGCCCCATTTACTTTATGGGGTTTCCTGTTTAACGGAATCAATAATGGAAAGTTTGATGTATGACTGTTGCGTTGTTTGCAGTTAATGATTTGATTAAGTGTTTTTTGTTCTGCCTCCCGGTGTTGATCCATTCTGTGATTATAAACAAATGAGGCTTTCATTGAGGTTTCTGACCTATCTGTTTGACATTGATTTGCCATTGAGCTCCTTCTTAATGGATATATCCACTTTTAACTTGTTGATTTGGTTTTTAACTTGCTTCTTTGTTCTTCCTTCCATCTCATTCTGTTGGTCTAATTTCAGGACACAAGGATTTCTGGCACTTTTCACTGGTGATACAGGTGAAATTCGTGCAGAAGTCAGGGAACAAATAGACACCAAAGTGGCAGAGTGGAGAGAAGAAGGAAAAGCAGAGATTGTGCCTGGTGTCCTTTTCATTGATGAGGTGCACATGCTTGATATCGAGTGTTTTTCATTTCTCAATCGAGCTCTGGAGAATGAGATGGCTCCCATCTTAGTTGTTGCTACCAACAGAGGCATCACAACTATTAGAGGCACAAATTACAAATCCCCACATGGGATTCCCATTGATCTTCTTGACCGCCTACTCATCATCTCTACTCAGCCTTATACAGAGGATGAAATTCGCAAGATTCTAGATATCAGGTGTCAAGAGGAGGATGTAGAAATGAATGAAGGTGCAAAACATTTATTAACCAAAATAGGAGCCGAAACATCTTTGAGATATGCTATTCATCTAATCACATCAGCCGCATTGGCATGCCAAAAACGAAAGGGAAAGGTGGTGGAGTTGGATGACATAAATCGAGTTTACAATTTATTTTTGGATGTCAAAAGATCAACACAGTACTTAATGGAGTATCAAAGTCAGTACATGTTCAGCGAAACAGGAGAAGCTGATGAAGATGAAGCCAATGTTATGGTCTCCTAAAGTTCATAAACTTCAGTTTTTGAGTTTGTAATTATCTGGCAATTTGTTTCTTGATCTGATGGGTCAGTGCTCTTGAATTGTGCTTGATGTAGATTACCAGAAGTTTTCTGTAGTTGAACTGCATTACCTATACTAGGCACTTGAGAGGGGCTGCACTGTATTTCACTATTTCTCTTAACGTTGAACATTCCCTTTTTTTTGTGTATCATGCTGCATGCACCTATTTTATCAAGCTTCTTGTCGTAAGTCTTCAACGAAGAGTAGTTTAACATTAAAGTTATGATTGGTAAAATGAGCTTATAATTTGTAGTTTGTGATTTTTCTTGTAATTTATAACTAATGGCTTTTAGGTTATTTATGAAATTAAGTTTAGTTGTAAATATGTTGTTGTGTTCCAAACTATATACCCATTGAATTTTTATTTCTATTCATTCTTTAACAAATTGGTCATTCAAATGGTACAGCTCTATTTTTTCTCAAGGAATTTCAAGTTGTGAATATGGAAAAAGTGGAAGTAGTTTATAGCTACTGCGATAATAATGAGTCAACTACAATGTCCTATTTTTTTGGGGTATAAAGATTCGGAAATGATAGCGAGGGGGCATTGGTGAAGAAAGTCGAAAGTTTGTAATTTTAAAATATCATTGAAATCTATTTATTTGATTTTTAAGTAATTATTACAATTAACAATGTAATTAAACAATATTTTAAAGGATTTTTTTATGACTATAAAAGAGGTTGAATTAGTCTGAGACATTAAAGACATTAAGTTACTTATTTTGTTTTTTTATTTAGTGTAATTTTAAAAAATACACATTAAAAAAATTATTACATGGTCTTGAAATTTATAATTTTTCAACCTAATTTTTTAGTTTAGTCATTGTATTTATCTCTCTCATAATTTATTTCGTGTATTTATTATAGTTATTTTTTTAAAATAAAAATAATAAAAAATAAGTAATAATAACTTTTTAAAATCTTAAAATTACAGGAGATAAAATAAAGTTCCAGCCTAAGTCGTGGTATAGTTAAGTTAGTCAAATGACACTTTAGTGGATCTATTTATGATATGAATTTCCTAAGACCGAAATCCTAAACATGACATGGGGTGAAAACTTTGACCAAACTAAATTATACACTACTGTTAATTTAGGTCAGTACATGGTTTCTTAAAAAAAAATGGGAATCAAAATTGTTTTAAGAATTGACAACAACTTCTGTATATTGTTAATTTGGATTCAAGTTTTTAAATATGTAATTGTATTAATTTGATTTATTCTAAATCTAAGTATTTCAAAACAAATTCGAATACAGTATATTAAATAAAAAATACTTAATTACGTGTGTGTTTAGTTTATTTTATATAAAAATTTAATAGTAATGTGATTATTAGTAAAAACAATTGGGCATGAAGTTGTTTCACTAATTAAATTACCTACAAGTAAACTAATGGATTAATCATCGTAATCTATAATGAATATCTTGAATTATATAAAAAAATCTAAAATACTCTGAAAAATTTAAATTGATTTAAAACTTCACAAATTATATTTATATAAAACTACTAGCTTTATATTATTGATTTGAGTTGTGACTTTTAAAATATTAAAGACTTCATTCTTGTTTGCTTTAAATCATTAATTTGATGTTGAAAAACAAATTTTAAGATTTAAAAACAAAATATAATGTCTCAGTCTAATGTTATTAAAATCGGGCTAGTGATTAAACTGATGAAGATACTAAATGAATGGGTTAATGGTAGAATCAGTGAATCATTGATTAAACCTGGATAAATGTAATAAAATTTATTATAATGTAAAACTGTCTAATATAATATAATATACTTATTATTAAATTAAAAATGAAATACATGCGCTGCCAAAGTTTTACTAAAATTTTTTGTAATTTTTTTAATAACGAACTTTTTGTAATTTTCATTTGTGCGTTTCAATATTTAAAATATACACCGCAATCAAAATCAAAATAGATGGGACATGTTTGTATAACAAAATATTAGTGAGAAATTTCTATATAAAAAATAAATAGGGGACAGATAGGGCTATAAATATTTTGACAAGTATGAGTAAGTTAGGCAACAATTGTAATCAAATTTAATAGGGTCATTTATTTATTTTTTAAAATTAATAGGGTTCTTTAAATTTAAACCGCCATGATCTTTCTTCTCTTTGTATCTCATGCTTCTCTGCCTTGAAAACATTTAATTAAATGATTAAATTTTAGGAATTATTTTTTTAAATAAAGCCTTATTGTAACACCCTGGAGCCAACTTGTAAATCCCAAGATAATTACCATCACCATATAAAATCTCTTGGATAACTTATTTTTCGCCTGGTAATTATCAAGTGATTCACAACTTGATTCCAGAGGTTACTGATACAATATTAGAGTGCGCAACTGATCCGGTCTCGATACCGGTATCCGATCTGCAAGACATATTTCAACGTCTTTATCAAATCATCAACGTTCAACCGGTGTCATCGGTATACATCCGGACTCTAATTCTGTATCAGGCGTTCTCCCTATACCGGTTGTCCAGGATAACACCATGACACCGGATAACATATACGTCACTATGCAGAAGACAGAAGGCATTGCTACAGGGACCAATCAATAATTCCCTGCACTACGAGCCAAAATCTGCTCACGGGAATGATCAATTTGTCCCTTAATTCTAGCCTATACTCCCTACGCTCAATATAAAATGGCCACTTGACCCAATCATACTGGTAAGTACGTAATAAAATAATAATTTAAGGTGTTATTGGAGGTTAGTGGTTCCCCACTAACGGATCCTCGAATATCGAGTCAATCAGATATATGAACTCTCTTCATCAATGAAGGGAAGGATCTTTTTACTCTATCAACTTACAATTACTCTCTGAAAAACATTCCTTACTTGGAATATTATCACTGACTTGAGCGTCGGAGAATCTTTGTAGGTGACACCACCTTTCGCCCACATCAACGCGTAAGGACGGTGTGAAGGACCTCCAGGATGCCCAATCCGCTCTCATCATACAGAGACATCGGATATATAAACCGGATACTCGTATAACCGGTCTTCAGAGAAGTAATCATCTACTATTTATGATTGACCAGACACCGGATCTCTTGACCCCGGTTCAGGACAGATCATTGGCACGCCCAGTGGGACACGTAAAGTTATTCCCATATCCTGTGAAAGAACAAGTAATCATCAATGGAAGGCGAGGCACATGATTTCGTGGAAAATCAACCTGAAGACAGGACCAATCCCAACGTTTTCAGGAAGCTTAACTTCGATTCTCATGGGGGCAGCGCAAAGAAGATAGTAACAGTGTCTAACCCCGATCCTCGTGATGAGTTGATCAGTCAACTCCAAAGAGAACTCGCAGAATTGCGAAGAGAGAGAAGGCAAAGTGAGGACAAGGAGTCATCTCGCACAAGAGACACTCCCTATACAACCGATGGAGAAAAATCCACAACTCTTCAATACTCAAACATCCCCACATTTGAGGGGAGAAAACAGACCCACGATTCTGATGATGGAGCCGCTCGGGGAAGGAGAGAGCTAATTACAGCACCCCCTGTAACTTACAAGCTCAAAGTTCCTTTTTCAAGGAGACTTATGAGTGTCCATATCCCCAAACATCTTCAAACCACTCAGCCACTCTCCATTGGAAAGTATAATGGTGAAACTGATCCTATTAAGCATCTTGATGCTTACGTATTTGAAGTCATGTACTTAGGGGCTGATGAAGATGTGATGTGTCGGATGTTCCCACGGACATTATCAGAAGAGGCCCTCGGTTGGTTTAAAGGTTTACCTTCTGGATCCATAGATTCTTGGGCTGAAATGGCAGCTACTTTTGAAACTCACTTTGTCATCTCTAGAGATGTGCCCAGGACATCTCATACTTTGGCTCAAATTAAGCAGGGTGAAAACGAAACCTTGAAAGATTTCCTGAAGAGGTTCTACAAGGAAGCATCCCTGGTTCCTAACCTCACAGAATCCATTAAGTTGCATATCGTTATCGAGGCACTGCAGCCAGGATTAGCCTTTGCTCTCTCATTAGCAAAAAGCCCGCCAACAACGTTTGAGGAGTTCAGGAAAAAAGCCTCGAAGTATGTGGGTATAGAGATGCACCTAGAGGCTATGGCTACGAAGAAAAAGCCACCAACACCACCTTCACAGCCGCGGAGAGATAACGAGAAAATGAGGTCAGAACGCATGGAGAGGCCATTCAACAACCCCAAGGTTAATAACCCTTCTCCTCGACCTCGAGAAAGGCGTGTTAATTCCTTTAGCCATTATGCAACTCTGTCAGCCAGACCATCTCAAATTTTGAGAGAAGTAGGATGGCCAACCTTGAGCATCTATGGCATCAGGAGGCCAGCCCCTATGAAGAGACCAGGGAATCCCCGTAAGTACTGTGACTTTCATGAACAAACAGGTCATTCCACTGATGAATGCCAAGCTCTAAAGAACGCAGTCGAAATGTTAATTAGAGAAGGCAAATTAAAGCAGTACCTGTTCAAAGAAAAATCCTTTGACAGGGCAGATCGGAATGAGAAAAGAGAAAGAGATCCAGACGATGGGGATGACAATAACTGTAATCCGGTTAGAAAGTTCTCTGATGCGGAGAAACAAAAAGGTGCAATGACTGATGATACAGCACACAGAGATAACATGCCTCAGCAACAACGTCAAGGCCCGCGTAAAGTCATTGATATGATCGTTGGAGGGTTCGCTGGGGGAGGAGCTTCAATTACAGCCCGAAAGAATCATCATAGAATGATTCTGTCTGTACAAGGAAAAGTTAAAGACAATCGTCCTTACAGAGGAGGGGTTGAAGCTCCAATAATTTCATTCTCTGATGAGGATTTTGGTCCTACCATTCCTGGTGGAGATGATGCTGTAGTCATCGTTGCAGTCATAGCCAACAAGGACGTCCGAAGAATCCTTGTTGACCAGGGAAGTTCCTGTGATGTTATTTTTTATAATTGCTTTAAAAAGATGGGTTTTAATGACTCAGACTTACAGCCTTACACACAGGAACTAACAGCTTTCAATGGTGCAAAGAAACCAACAAAGGGATACCTTGATACCCTTATCTCCTTTGAAGGTGAACCAGGAGCCAGAACGGTTAAATCCCGAGTGCTGGTAATCGATGTCGAGTCACCATTCAATGGCATCATAGGACGCCCCACCCTGAATGCTATGGAGGCAGTCGTGTCAACTCCACATCTCCTTATCAAGTTTATCGATAAGGACAACGCAGTTTTATCCATCCGAGGTGACCAAGAGATGGCCAGGTACTGTTATAACCTGAGCCTAAATATGACAAAGTTGGAAACCTCCAACAAAAAGAGGAAACTCAATGATTGTGGGATAGCTACTGGTTCTGTGAACCTTGTCGACCTGGACCCTAGGGCGGATTTGCACATTGATCCGTCCAACCCATCAAAGCCCACACCGGATGGAAGTTCCAGGGACATCGTATTGGGAGATTCTCCAGAAAAGGTCACCCATATTAACGACAAGCTAGATACATAAATGGAGCAGTGACTGTTGATGCTCCTACAGGAGTTCAAAGACCTCTTTGCATGGACTGCAGCCGATATGCCTGGCATAGATCCTACTTTCTATTGTCATAAATTGTCCGTCTACCCAGAGACGAGACCGGTTACCCAAAAGAAGAGAAGATTGGGACCAGAGAAACAAAAAGCAGCTTGCCAACAAACCGAGGAATTGCTGAAGGCCGGATTTATCAGGGAAATCCGTTATTCCTCTTGGCTTTCAAATGTAGTAATGGTCCGGAAAGCCAATGGCAAATAGAGAATGTGCATCGACTATGTGGACCTTAATCGTTGCTGTCCAAAAGATCCTTATCCTCTTCCTAACATAGATCGGATGGTGGATGATTCCTCTGGCTACCAATACCCGAGCTTCATGGATGCGTACTCAGGTTACAACCAGATTTCGATGTACGAGGAGGATCAGGAGAAAACAACTTTCATCAATGATCGTGGTGTCTTTTGCTACACCGTTATGCCCTTCGGTCTGAAGAATGCTGGAGCCACATACCAGCGCATGATCAATAAGGTGTTTGAGGGCATGTACACCAAACTTGTTGAGGTGTACATTGACGACATCATAGCCAAGACATCGATTGGGGGTGATCATATTGAAGACCTACGCCAAGTGTTTATCCGCTTGAGAGAATTTAACATGAGGCTAAACCCATTGAAATGCACTTTTGCTGTCCCAGCTGGGAAGTTTTTGGGTTTCATATTAACTCAACGCGGTATCGAAGCCAATCCAGGGAAGTGCCAAACAATTCTCGACATGCAGAGTCCAAAGAATCTGAGAGAAGTCCAATCCCTGAATGGCAAAGTAGCAGCCTTGGCACGGTTCATGCCAAAGATGGCTCACAGGTCACTTCCTCTGTATAAAGTACTGAAAAAGTCCAAGAAATTTGAATGGGGACAGGAACAAGAACAAGCATTCCAAGAGCTTAAGGAAGTGTTGTCCAAACCTCCTATTCTTACAAAGCCTGACCCCGAGGACACGCTCATCCTATACTTGGCTATTTCAGATGAAGCTTTGGGCGTAGCCTTAGTAAAGGAAACTCTTGATGGGCAGAGGCCGGTCTACTTCACCAGCAAAACATTGCAAGGTGCTGAGATCCGGTATCAAAAAATTGAAAAGGCCGCCCTCGCTGTTGTTTGGGCCTCTCGATGGCTACGTCCGTATTTTCATGCACACCCAATCTTAGTAAGAACGGATCTGCCACTCCGCTCTGTGTTAATCAAGCCTGACCTCACTGGTAGGATGATCAAATGGTCCATTGAACTCTCAGAGTTTGATATATCCTATAAACCTTGAGGCGCTATTAAAGCTCAGGTCCTGGCCGATTTCATTGTGGAAATGACAGGGATAGATCCAGATACACCTTGTGTCCATTGGACCATCTATATCGATGGTTCATCGAATCAAAAGGGCTCTGGAGCAGGTGTAGTTCTCGAAAGTGACGATGGAGTACACTTGGAGATCTCCCTTCGTTTTAATTTCAAAACTTCCAACAACCAAGCTGAATACGAAGCTTGCTTGGCCGGACTACGAGCTGCGATTGACATCGGAGCCTCTGAGGTGACGCTATGCAGTGATTCACAACTTGTGATTTCACAAATCCTGGGAGACTATCAGGCTCATGAACCTCAACTCCAACTGTACTTAAACTGTGTCAAAGAGTTGAGAGAGAAATTCTCAAAAATGGTATTCAAACATGTTCCACGCGAAGAGAATACAAGAGCGGATATACTTTCCAGATTGGCAAGCACCAAAAAACCAGGCAGCACCACAACGTTGGTCCAGAGTACACTAACATCGCCCAACATTCCTCTTTTCCCTTCTCTAAATGCCATAATGACTAATTCCCTTTATGGTGATACATGGATAGCCCCCTACATCCGTTATTTGGCCGATGGGCAGTTGCCTACTGATGAGAAGGAAAAGAAGAGAATAAGAAGAGAACTGCCATACTTCACTATGATAGATGGTAACCTCTACAGAAGGGCACTTTCAGTACCTTACTTAATCTGTCTGAGAGAGAATGAAGTACATGAAGTAATGGAGGAAGTGCACGAAGGACAATGTGGACACCACGCCGGAGGAAGAAGTCTGATGAGAAAAATCCTCAGAGTGGGATATTGGTGGCCCACAATGAAGCAGGACTCCATTGACTTTGTCAAGAAATGCGATGCCTGCCAAAAATTCTTTAATCTTCACCACACATCGGCAGAAGAACTCTTCACATCCGCTGTTCCATAGCCGTTCTACCAATGGGGATTGGATATTTTGGGCCCTTTCCCAACTGCTCCTAGGGGCATTAAGTATCTCATTGTAGGGGTCGATTATTTCACTAAGTGGATTGAAGCAGAGCCGGTGGTGCATATTACTTCAGCCCGAACTCGTTGTTTTATATCATAACATGATTCGGAGTCCCAGCACGGGTTGTCACAGACAATGGCACCCAATTCACGGACAGGAAATTTACAGATTTACTTGAAGGGTTAGGAATAACCCAGATATTTTCCTCCGTCGAACATCCCCAAACTAACGGCCAGGCTGAGGTGGCCAACAGGGAAGTGCTGAAAGGACTGAAGAAACGTCTTGGTGAAGCCAAGGGCGGATGGACAGACCAATTGTGTCACGTCCTTTGGGCATATCGCACAACGCCTCATTCTTCCACCAATGAATCCCCATATCGCCTGACCTATGGGGTGGAGGCAATGATACCTGTGGAACTACAAATTGCTTCTACCAGGGTCAAATACTTCTCTGAAGAAGGCAATAACGCTAACTTGGCATCAGAAATAGATGTCATACAAGAACTCAGAGAAGACGCATTCATTAGAGATCAGGCCATCAAAGCCAAAGTCGTTCTTCGATATAACAAACGAGTCAAATCAAGGACTTTCAACGTCGGGGATTTGGTTTTAAGGAAAGCAAGTGTGGGAAATAAATTCGCTCATCAAGGCAAACTAGCCCCAAACTGGGAAGGCCCATACAGAGTATCCGAGGTTGCTGGCAAAGGCTCTTACCGCCTTGAAAACCTTGATGGCACTCCAATCCGAAACAAGTGGAATACCCAGAACTTGCACATTTATTATAGCTAGCTGTTGGAGCAACATGCAATCTTTTCTCCTCACTTGAGATTGTTCAATGGAGAAATCATTATATCATAATTCCAGCTACGCTTTTATTGTAATTCTTATTTTTGCTCAATAAGAATCTCATACGTCAACTTAACTCTTTCGAGTTTTTCTTATGTTGTGATTTTCAGTCCATCCAGAATGCACAGACATATTCAGGACGGATGATCTCAACTACCCATTCTGTAGTTGACGATGTAACTCCTCGAATATGTATGAATAATTGAAGACCTGGGCATAGTAGGATTGGTCCTCTTGCAAAAACCATACCGAATCCCAGGAAAAGGGCGCAGTAGGATCAGACCTTTATATAAGACTGTACCGAACCCCATTCGAAGACCCAGATTATAGGATAAAACCGAACTCTGGGTACGGTTAGTAAGTTTTGCTGAACACCGTTGAAGGATTGGATTGTAGGACCAAACCGAACTCCAAGTACGGTTAGTAGGTATACCGAACACCGAAGAAGGCTTGGGCGCAGTAAGCTGGTTCTCTTTCAAGACCACGCTGAACCCCGAGTAACGGGCGCAGTAGGTTCAGGATTAGCCCTAATCTGAACCCCATGTTGAAGACTCGGATTGTAGGATTGAACCGAACTCCGAGTATGACCAGTAGGTTTGGCCAAACGTCGGTGAAGAACGGTTAGTAGGATTAAACCGAACGCCAAGAAAGACGTGGGTTGCAGGATCAAAACCGAACCCCAGTGAAAGGCTTGGACTGTAGGATCGAACCGAACTCCAAATACAACAAGTAAGTGACACCGAACTCTAAATTTCCCAGAATCACTTCTCCTGGAAATTCTTCAATCGGTAATACTTTCTGTTGAAATTCCTTATTCAAAGGCTTGGGTCATATTTTATCGAAGCCCGACTCATTATTTTCGACTCAGGAATAATTCATTCGGGCATGTCTCTATCTGAGGCGTATTCACCTGAAGCATTTCATTCGGAAATTCTCCATTCATTACTGCGCCATGAAGGAATCAGAAATATTCCATTCGGTGCCATGTCACACGTGAATTGGAAGTATTTCACTTGGCCTTTTTTCCTACTCAGAAATGCTCCACTCGGAGCTATGATATTCGAAAATGCTTCACTCAGTGAAATCGTTGAAAAGTATTTCCTTTAGGAATTCCCCACTCGGAAATACTTTCCCTTGGAATTCCTTACTCGAAAATGCTTCAAGTTCGATACTATACTATTAAAATTCTTCAGTCGGCAATATTTCATTGAAATCCGACTCACGAAGAATCAATCATCACTCTCATTAACCTTACTCGGAAATACTTTTCCTTAGAATTCCTTACCCGGAGACACTTCAAATTTATTGCCCGACTCATGAATTCTTTAAGTCAAAAATATTTTACTTCGGAGTTTCAATCAGCAATACTCCACTCGGAAAAATTTGTACTCAGAAAATTTGAGCCTTCCACCCAAGAAGGTTCACTCAGAAGAATTTCCACTCGGAGTTCACACTCAGAGGAGTTTCTAGTCGGAATTCTCAATCAGAAGAACTCCCACTCGGTGTCCTCATTCGAAAGAAATTCCACTCGGAAATATCATTGGAAATCGTCCTTGATGAAAAATAAGACTTAGTTAAAACGTATATGCTTTTACTGAGCAACTTTAGGGGTAACGGAATTTCCCGGATGACATAGCCAGAACCAGCCTCATCCAGAGTCACTCATTCAGAGTCAGTTACTCGCTCAGAACTGATCACCCAATAATGCTTGGGGACAGTATCGAACGACTAACGCGTATTCCGAGTGATGAACACTTAGTAAAACGTTCTCACAATCATTCCCCCTCAAGATTAACATCGCAAGCCGTTCTCATGACAACAACATGTTTCCTAACAATGGCGACCCCCTATTATGGTACTTATAATCGAAAAGCCTAATCATCAAAGATCCCTTTACTAGGCTTATGTATGCCAAACATATGATTTAAGTAAACAATTTCGATACAACAAAAGATATTCTATCTTTTCTGTCAAACCGAGCCTTTGGTTATTTAAGTACGCATACACGAGAACTAAACTTGTTCGCTGCTATCCGATGAAATATTTACTCGTCTACATCCGGATTAGATCATTACATATACAATGATTCTATTGAAATTACTCTCAACGGACAAACGTATAAAGCAAGTTGTATTTTCATTTGATCAAATCATGAATTACATTAAAGAATTGATTCAGTAATCCGGAGCTGATCCCGGAACACAACAGATTTGAATCAATAAAAACTACAAGACAAGGAAGGCACTATTTATGTTGGCTTGTCTCTCCGCCCTTTCCTTTGCCTTTATCTCCGGCCCCGCCTCCCCTTTCACCAGCAGCTTTACCTACATCAGCACTTGTTCCTTCACTTTTAGGCTGCTGGGTGATGGGAGTCAGGAGAGAAGGTCCCATTGACTGACCTTTAGGAAGAGGAGCTAGCTTATATATGGTGTTTGGCGGTTCCTCCTGAAGATCATCAACCAAAGCTACCAGTTTCCCTCCATGAAACTCATAGAATGGATCAATACCGTTCAAATTGAGTTCCACTTTGGGATTCCGGTATTGAATCTGACGAACAGCAAGCCCAAAATATTCCTCGACTGCCTGGCTGCAGATATCCACAACCTCTTCTGCTCGGGTATTTGTAGCAGTCAGATCCGCTTTCAAAACTTTGACCTCGTCATTCGAACTCGCCAGTTTTAGTAACAACTCCTTCTCCTTACGGGCCCAGTCTTCAACTCTTTGCGAGTAAACGACCTTGGCTTCTTTCAGTTCCTCTCCCAACTTGGCCGAATGCTCCTTCTTCGTACAGAGGCTGGTGTGGAGGTCGGAATTGATTTTCTTCTGGTCAAGTGCTTGAGCCTCCAACTCGTTAATAAGATATTTTAGCCTGGAGATTTCCTCGTCTTTCTTGTACCCTTCTTCCTTGGAAGCCTCCAACCGACTTTCCAAGCGAAGAATAGTCGCTCTGTCCTTAGCTGCGGCAACGTTCAGGTCGTTAACCTTGCCCGTTAACTGGCCAAGTTTTTCATTATCTTCTGACAGCCTACGAACCGATCTCAGAAGACCGGACAGTTCAGCCAGTTGCCATTGCCCAGTGTCACAAGCTCGAGTTACTTCTCCAGGCTCTAAAGTCTTCAGCTTATACGGAGAATGAGGGATGCATTGAGGCACTGGACCCTCATACACTAGGTATGGGGCAAGATTAGAGTTCCCTGGAGGAGGACAGGAAACCTTGGGCGCAATGTAAGAACTTATTGGCCTGGCGCCAAAGGTAGTCACATTGCTGGGGGCAGCCGTTGTTGTCTCCTCAATCCCCTTTCCTTTAGAGGCCCCAGGATCAGCTGCCCCTTCGGAAGTCTTTGGTTTTTTGGGAGAGGGCTGAGGCTCGGTTTTCTTAGAAGAGTCATGTTCTGCTTTCGTCCTCTTCTTTCCGGCCTTTGGTTTTTTGGGGGAGGGCTGAGTTTTCGGTATGTTAGATCCGCCCTCCAATAAAGGAATATCGTCACCAGCAGACGAAGTGAGTATGATGGTCTCGACAGTAGCCTTCTTAGAATTCCGCTTTGGCTGAATATTGTTTTCAACCGCGACGGATTTCCCTCTAGCTTTGAGGCCCTTCAATTTATCCATCTCTGGTGACTCAGCTCCAATTTCAACTGCATAATCAGATAGAAAGATCATCAGTAACAGAAGACATTAAGACATAAAAGAAGGAAAATAAAAAATCACAGAAAATTACGCAAGTATTCTTCGCGGGTAGTTTCCGACCCTAGCAGACGCCTACAAGAGAAAAACTTGTGCGAGGCGGTGTACGATTGAAGTGCAGAAAGAACAGAGACCGATGTTGGGGTTAACTCATCCTCATCGGTGTAATAAGCCTGGAACGTCAACAAAAAGTGTTCGTGAGTCCAGGCTACGGGAAATTCTTGAATCCCGTCTTTATTCAGCCAAAAAACTGGGTCGTTGGGCTTCACATGAATCCTGGTGAAGTAAGATTTAAACGAACGCCCATCCACTTTTGCCGAGTCAGTGTATGACTCGAAGTTGATGACTTTGGAGTTAGTCCGGAGGGTTATCAAACTTACTCCTCCTTTCTCTTTGTTGGCACGACGGACCACCTGTGTGAAGTAAAAGAGCATGGCTACCGTCGGTGTGAAATTGAAGTGCTCCCCAAGCACTTCAAGAGAACAGATCAAACCCCATCCGTTGGGGTGAAGCTGTGAGGAGGCACAGTCTAAAAACCTCAAGACCCCCATTTGAAACTTGGTGAAAGGAAAGCGAACGCCTAAGTTCAGGAAGAGGAAGTCATACATATATATCGACCTCTCATCCGGTGTATGACATATCCGTTCTGAGGGTAGAGGAGCCAACACCATGAAACGCTCCTTGTACTTTTCCTTTTTGAAGACACTGAAGCGAGGCTCCAACCTTGCTCCGTCCTCCCGAGCGTGTATGGACGGTATGGTGTGAAATTCATCCGCCACCCAGCTGTATGGACGCATCTGCTGGAACTTCACCCTGTCAATCCGGTGTGCAACTACATTGCACAGTCCAGAAGCTGTCTTCATAATATATTGTTGAGATGGTGCGCCGCTGGCAGAGGTACTCTCTCCAGTCATCTTCTTTACAGCTAACTTAAACGCCTTTATGCTGCGATAAAAACTAACATCATCAGAGAGGTACAAATCAGCGCTCCCCTCACTCTCGCTAGAAGAGGATTCTGAGGAGGGTATTATCACCCTTCGCCTCGAGTAGGGTGACGCCTCCCTCTCTGAATGAAGTGGATTTCAGTGGACGATCACAGGGATCCTCCTACCACGACTCGGGGAAGTCCGAGACAACACTCTCCCTCCTCTTCCCCTACGGCCAACGTGGCTCGAGCTAGCAAAGCCTCTCCCAGACATTTAGAAAAAATAGAAGAAAAAAACGAGAAGATGAAAGAGAGGTTACCTAAGGATGAAGAGAAGTGGAGAATCAAATCTCACACAAGCAAACAGGAATGTCTTCTCAAAATTTTTGCAGAGTTTCATCAGGGAAGCAAAGACTGAGTGACTTCTGAATCTACTAAGTTCTCCTTTTATAAGGAGTCGAAGGTTATGTCGTTTACGACCAAACGACACTTTTAAACGACACCTTTTTCATAAACACAAGACTGCCGTTTCGAACATTGAGGCGCGAAATCAGCATCAATTCGTCAAAGGGCCTCTCAAATGGGCCTCAGAATTTAAATTTCAGGCCCATGAAACTCCCGAGTGACGGTTATAAAGACGTGCGCATTTAAGGCAATAATGACTTGCCCACGTGATTAAAGGCATTAAATGTCCAATCATGAGAAACGTTGCAACTGTTTCTCGAATACCAAGGGTTGCAAGTTTCAATAACTTCTGGGATTCCCACACAAAAAACTTTTTGTACGGATCCGTCCTAAGAAGATCTACGACAACGGAACTTCATTCCAAGAACGGATATTTACGCAACCACGTAATGACTTTCTATAAACGACAAATATCATCCGGTATCCAAATTGATTACAGACGATGTAGCTTATATGAGCCACTTTACTAGTCCCTCACACAAGCTAAGAGACAAATAGGATGATGACCCTGTCTCGATACCGGATTTGATAACGAAACTGAAAACTCAGTTCCGTACCCTGATGATCGAAGTGTACTTCCCCAGGACGGATGATCTCAATCACTCATTCTGTGATTTGATGATGTAACTCCTGGCGTAGTGTACTTCCCCAGGACGGATGATCTCAATCACTTATTCTGTGATTCGATGATATAACTCCTGGCGTAGTGTACTTTCCCAGGACGGATGATCTTAATCACCCAATCTATGATTTGATGACACAACTCCTGGCGTGAACAAGTTCCCATCACTATCCCTATGATGGAAGACACAACCATCATTTTTATGTATCTTTGCAGTTCAATGAGCTTGGAACAATACTCTCACATCGAACAGCAGATTGACTCTGCGAACCTCCCCGTGAGAATAACACCAATTAATGCTAGTCATCCGTCCTGAGACACCGGTCCTGTGAACAACGGATCGACCACTTTTCTCCCCAATAGACTTAAGGATGATGCCCTATGACAGGTATCTATTCCTTAACATATTTATACTTGGGACAGTATTCATGTATATATTTCTCCGTTCTAAATTTATTTATTGTCTAATTTTCCGAGGCAATTATTTCAATCCGACCTCAATGTTTATCATACGGAACGGATTATCAATGACTCAAACGATATATACATGAAGTATTGAAGACAAATTTCTGAAGTGAATTTTATTCATTCATAAAAAGCAAGATTACATATAATTGACCCAAACCGGAGTTGATCCCGGTACACAACTTTACATACAAAAAATAGCAAAACTACGGAGGAGGAACTTGCTCTTTTGTCTCTTTTTGTCCTTCCTCTTCTCCAGGTTCTTACGTCCATTCTTTTGGGATTTCTTCCGGAGCTTTCTCTTCAGGTGCCTCAGCACCCCCTTCAGATGAGATGCCCTCTGGTTTAGGAACAGCAGAATCCGGACCCATACTTTGACCCTTGGGAAGAGGGGGCAAACCGTATAAGGACTCCGGAGGATCTTCAAGACGATCTTCAACCACTGCGAATAACTTCCCTCCATGAAATTCATAAAATGGATTCATTCCATAAAGGTTTAGTTTCGCAGTGGGATTGCGGTAGAAGACTTGACGTATAGCCAGGCCGAAGGATTCTTCAGCAACCTGGTTGCATATATCAATGGCTTCCCCCGCCTCAGCTCGTGCTACAGCCAATTCTTCCTGCAATCTCGAAAGATCTCCATCCGATCCTTGGGACTCCGTGCTCCTAGCCTTCAGTCCTTCGATCTCAAGGAGGAACTTCTTCTCCTTCTGGGACCACTCCTCTGCTTGTTTGAAATAATCCTCCGCAGCAGCTTTGCTTTTGTCTTCAAGATCAGCTTGTTTGGCTTGACTGCTATGGAGTTCTTCTTGTGATTTACCAAACATCTCCTCCTTCTCCGCCAATTTACCCTCCAAGTCTTTAAGCATGGTTTTGAGCTTAAGATTTTCCTTGTTCATAATATCTCCGAACTCTTTAGACTTGGCAAGGCGATCTTCCATTAATCTTAGGGTGGCTTTATCCTTCCCCGACGAGAGGTTGAGCTGTTCTACTTTATCACTCAGCTCATCAACCTTATCAACATCATCAGCTAACAAACTGAGTGAGTGAAGCATCCCAGTCAGTTCTGCTAACTGCCATTTTCCGGCCTCACACGCCTCCTTGATTTCTTTAGTTTTAAGCATGGGCCGGAGTTCGTGTAACGGCTGAGGAAGAATTGCTGGAGTTGTCCCCCGGTATGAGAGGAAGGGAGTAAGGAATGAAGCAGTGGGGAAAGAGATCGGACTAGATCCAGGGACCCCAGAAGGAACACCCTTATGGAGTCCAGAAGAAACTTCAGTTGCATTCAAGGTCTCTACAGCTTTACCTTTTGAAGCTCTTGCCCTTTTCGGACTTCTTGAAGGTTTATGTTTCTTCGATGGTCCTCCTGAAGGGTCATTCTTGATCTTCCTTCTCCTCTCTGTGATTTTGGGCTGACTCGCAGTTGGGCCAACACCAGTCGAGCCACCCTCTACCAGTGGAATCTCCCCTTCTACATCCGAAGTCAGAATGATCAACTCGGAACAATCCTTCGCAGAATCCTTTTTAGGCAGGATTTTATTCTCGCTAGCTACAGATTTGCCTCCTGCTTTCAAGTCTTTCAACTTGTCCATGTCTAGAGATTTTTGCTCTATTTCACCTACATACATAAATAAAACGTGTTACCAACAAAGAAATGCTCAATACAGTTAACAAAGGAGGAAAAGAAGAATAAAACGAGAATTACAGAGATATTCATCCCAGACTGCACTTGAACTACTCAAAAGACGTCTACACAAAAATGCTTTAAAACGTGTAGAATATACTTCAAGGGCGAATAACACCGTCGCCGTCTCAGTAGATAGCTCGGACTGATGAGTGAAGTATGCTGAAGAATTTAGGAGAAAGTGCTCATGAGTCCAGCTCAGGGGAAATTTATTAAGACCCTTTTCGTCCTTCCAGAAGACGGGCTTACTCTTCTTAACTGATATCCGGGTAAAGAAGGACTTAAATGACTTCCTGTCAACTTTAGCCAAATCGGTGTAGGATTCAAAGTTTACGAAGGAACATAGAGTCCGGAGTGTGATTAAGCCTACATCGCCTTGCTTGTTAGCCCTCCGAACTACCTGAGTGTAGTAGAACAACATCGCTACGGTGGGCGTAAAGTTGAAGTGGTCTCCCAATACTTCTAGAGCACGGACGAGTCCCCAACCGTTCGGATGGAGTTGAGAAGGTGCACAATTTAGGAACCTTAATACACCCATTTGAAACTCGGATAAGGGGAAACGAACTCCGAGGTAATGAAATACAAAATCATGCATATATACCGAACGCTCATCTGGGACAACGTGGTATATCTGTTCTGTAGGGAGCGGTGCAAATACCCTGAACCATTTTTTCATTTCCTCCTCAGCGCAAACTGTAAACCTTGGCTGAATTCGAGCTCCGTCCTCATTCGCATGATGGGAGGCTAAGTTTTTAAACTCGTCAACTATCCAGCAGAAGGGCCACTTAGCCTGGAGTTCTTCCCAATTTAGCCGAGAGGCGACTACGCTATACAGACCTTCTGCTGTTTTTAGAACAATTTGGTCCCCAAAGGTTCCTTCTCCAGTCATCGTGTGAGTAGCGTGAACAAAAATCTCTGCTCTACGATAAAAAGTCACATCGTCAGAAGGGTAACAATCATTACTCATCTCACTTTTCAGAGCGACTACAATCAGAGGACGACTCTGAGAAGGGAAAAGTCACTCTCCACCGTGAGTAAGATCTCTTTTCTGAGCGACATGACTCAGCCCTCGGAAGAATCACAAGGATTCTTCCCCTATGATAATTAGGGTTGCGAGAAGTTAATCTCCCCCTAGTAAGATACATTCTTTTCAAGTAAAAATAGCAGAGCAAAAGAAGACGAAAATAACAGGGGAAAGAAAAATGGTTACCTCAGATGATAAGGAAGATGAAGACTGAGAAAAGCTTCGCAAAACAAGCGGCAAGCGTCCTTACAAAATTTTTGCAGAGTTTTGCTAAGAAATCAGAAATGAGTGGAACCCAGAATCCACTAAGTGTTTCTTTTATAGGAAACGAAAGGGTTCGGTTACTAACTCTTAAGGTTGTGTCGTTCACGACTAAACGTGTTGATTCACGAGTCAAACGACACAGTCGTTCTAAATTCATGGGCGCCAAAACAATATCAATTCGTCAAAGGGCCTCTCCGCTGGGCCCAGAAGTTTTAAAAATTGTAGGCCCATTAGGCCCCAAACGACGGTTACTGAGATTTCCGTCTTAAATGCAATAACTGCTCGCACACGTGATTAAAGGCATTTAATGTCTAATCATGTGACGCAATCTATGCTCTACAGACGTCACTCGAATTTCGAGGGTCTTCAGTTTTCAAAAAACTTTTGGTATTCTCCTCCTGCGAATCTTTGTCTGAAACCGTTATAACAACATTATGACAACGGAACATTCAAACCTAGGACGGTTCCTCGTGACATAATAATGTTGAACAGCACACATGCATAAAAACGTTTCCTGCAAAGCTATACCGGCATCTAGACCTTTCGCAGGTTGAGTAGCTCATGTGAACAACTACACAGTCCCTCACACAAGCTAGGGGACATATGATCCGGTCTTGATACCGGTATCCGATCTGTAAGACATATTTCAACGTCTTTATCAAATCATCAACGTTCAACCGGTGTCATCGGTATACATCCGGACTCTAATTCTGTATCAGGCGTTCTCCCTATACCAGTTGTCCAGGATAACACCATGACACCGGATAACATATACGTCACTATGCAGAAGACAGAAGGCATTGCTACAGGGACCAATCAATAATTCCCTGCACTACGAGCCAAAATCTGCTCACGGGAATGATCAATTTGTCCCTTAATTCTAGCCTATACTCCCTACGCTCAATATAAAATGGCCACTTGACCCAATCATACTGGTAAGTGCGTAATAAAATAATAATTTAAGGTGTTATTGGAGGTTAGTGGTTCCCCACTAACGGATCCTCGAATATCGAGCCAATCAGGTATATGAACTCTCTTCATCAATGAAGGGAAGGATCTTTTGACTCTATCAACTTACAATTACTCTCTGAAAAACATTCCTCACTTGGAATATTATCACTGACTTGAGCGTCGGAGAATCTTTGCAGGTGACACCACCTTTCGCCCACATCAACGCGTAAGGACGGTGTGAAGGACCTCCAGGACGCCCAATCCGCTCTTATCATACAGAGACATCGGATATATAAACCGGATACTCGTATAGCCGGTCTTCAGAGAAGTAATCATCTACTATTTGTGATTGACCAGACACCGGATCTCTTGACCCCGGTTCAAGACAGATCAGCAACCTTTTCATAATTAACTTCTTATTATTATACATAATATCAGAGTTTTATACATATTATATTTTACAAGAGGCACCTAGATCTTATAAAATATAAAGATGTAAAATACCAAAACATAGCATACACATAATACAACCATAGTAGTCACGTAAACAAGCATCAGCATCAAAAGCCTTCATAATTCATCCATATCAAGCATCATCCACTTTGTCACATGTCTTCCTAATTAACCACTAAAGAGTTACCACAAGTAACAGAAAGAGTGAGATAAAATATCAAATAAGTAGAAATTAAATTAAAACATATACAATCACAAGTAGAATGCTATGCGATGCAGATTCCAAACAAGTATTTTGTATTATATTTATATTAATATTTCCATTCTTTTTATGAATGAAAATGCATGATGGATCAATTTTGGTGGGAACATCTGCAGTGATTTCCAACAATAACATTTTTACAGATATCCAACCGATACCGCGCCCCATAATGCAACACCAACATCGGATAACAATACAATCATATCAATAACAAGTGTTACGGGACCCCCCTTAACGACACACTGGTCAGCCCTTAAAACGGCCATGGTATAAAACCACCACAGAGGTCTGTTGCTCAACAGAGCGCATTCCTCCACCGGGAACCCCCTCAAAGAACCCCCTTGCGGATTCTTTGAACGACTAATGCATATGGTGCATGAATGCATTAGATTAAATTATCAAATTCCTTTATATAATTAACCTTAGTAATAAAATTATCATAATAATCAAATAAGTATAATTCAAAGAATATGAAAACACATTTTCCATAATATTTATATCATAATTCAAAACATATGGAAACACATTTTCCATAATATTTAATAATTCAAAGAATATGGAAACACATTTTCCATGTTATAGTAATTACTTAATATCATATTCCAAAGAATATGGAAAACATATTTTCTATGATATAAAATTATACTACTAAAATAATTTAAAAACAAGAGTTTTCTCCCTTTAAATATGTTTGAATAAACTTCTGAATTTAATTTAATTAATTATATTTATTTATTTCAAAATAAAGTCTCTAGAATAATAAAAATCCAATAATAATAATAATTCTGATTTTTATAAAAAAAATCATTAGTTTAAGTTTTTAATTATATTTATGAAAATACCACTGGTCTTATTTACGAAAATGTCATCGTTCTAATTTATTTAAAAAAATGCCACTGCTTCTGATTTATTTACAAAAATGCCACTGCATATTTTTATTTATGAAAATGCCACCATTTCTAGTTTTTAACACCGCCTGAAAATATCCGCTGTTATAGGATCTGATTATGTAGAACGAAATCAACAGCTCTGTTCTTGCTGTTTTTGCTGTTTTATCATTTTTAATTGCAAAATTAAACATACCAATTGATTCCAAATCATCATACAACATCAGAAACATTCATATATCAAATTCCAAACCAATTAACATCAATTTCACAGTTTAATTCAAATTAAATTAAAATCTAACTATATGAGTTTCTAAACAATTAATAATTAAACAAGCAATTCTAACTTAATTTCTAAGTATTTAATATCCTATCCCCTCTTTCTTACCTCAATTGAAGATTCCTAAGCTTTTCTTGAGCTAAACTCCTTTGTATCTCCTCAATTCTTCAAGTTTGAGTAATTTCTTATTATACAAAATTGAAGAGCTTGAGTGTAGTAATAGAGTTTTTGAAAGCTTGAAGAGGGAGATGAAGGGTTAAGGAATTTCTTATTTTCTCTTCTCTTTTTTTTATAAATAACGGGTTCCTTAATAATTTCTACGTTTTATTGTCACGTTTTATTTTTGTTTAGTCTCATTTTAAATCTGATTTACGAAATAAAAATATCCCCATAACCGGAATAAAATTTCCTATTTTCTAAAATTTATTTCTTATTTTTCTGAGAAACTTTAATTTTTCACTGTTTAATTACCGATTCAAATTTAATTAAAAATTGGGCTGTGACACTCTCCCCCGTTATAAAAATTTCGTCCTTGAAATTTAAACGTACCTGGCGAGAATAACTCAGGGTATTGGCTTCTCATATCGTCTTCTCGTTCCCAAGTCATGCTTTTTTCATCTCCTTGTTGCCAAGCTACTTTCACCAATGAGATCTGTTGGAAATATGCACTAAAAGCCTATATAGGTTCGCATCATTTTGAATAATTCATTTTTTGTTAAATAGTTTAACAACCTTTATTTATCCTTGGAGTAATAGGTTATATGAGAGTTATTCCTAAAATGTCCTTAGTCAAGTATTTACGTGGGTACATGTAAATACATTAAGACTAGTGTGTGAGTGTACTGATGATCTGATCTCACAGATCATGGATATAAATGATATCAAGTCTTCACACGGGTACACATTAAGAGTAATGATGTACTGGACAGACCCACCATGAGAACGTTGCATGGATCGTTACATGAATGTCATAAATGATTCTCAATGTGATAATGGTATATGTAGTCCTTTGACCTGAAGTCACTATGATTCCTATATAAGGAGTTTATTGTTTTAATACAATCAAACGTCTTTTGTAATAAGAGGACTATAAAGGTTGTGGTTAGGCAATGTACAAATTATGCAGAGCGATGTGAGTGATGTAGATGGGATTTGTCTCTCCTATGTGACAGGAGTGATATTTATAGGCCACTTGATGGAGTGAGACTAAGGAAATGCATGGCCATGCTAGAAAGAATAAATATTGGATATTTATTCAGATAAAGTCTACTTCGGTATCAAGTAAAATAAATTGGACCGTACAAGGATGACACGACCATGCCTTGGGCCCAATTAGGATATCGTGACAAAAGGAACAAACATATAAAATAATTATCACTTATAGGTTATGTTGTTAATAAATAATATTCGGACATAATGATGTATTGCTAGATGCCGCTCTTATTTTATATTAATAATATAATAGTTTATTATTAATATAACCGAGTATTTTACCTATAGGGTCACACACATAGAGTAAGCCCATCAGAAAATAGCTTTTTATTTTAGTTGGACTAAAATAAGGCTATTGGGCCTAACTCATTTAGAATGAGTAAGGAGCCCACTCTTTAGAGAGCAAATTAGATCAAACCTAAGCCTATAAATAGAGCATAAGATGCTCATAGGCGGCGACCCAAAAAGAGACACAAAAATACGCAAAAGTTGCAAAAGCTACACGCTGTCAAACTAGCATTTGGAAGGTGTAGCATTTTTGGTGGGAGTACTCGTGTGGACTCCTAAAGGACGAGGCTACGATTGCTTCGATATTCTTCAAGAGGTAATCCTAAAACGCAATTTTTTTTGTGTTTGTCTTATGCTTTGAAACATGGCGCTTTGCAAATCCTATAGGAATCCTTGTATTTCAGCTGCTCATACACTAGGGATTCCTAACAGTGGTATCAGAGCCAGGTTGCAAAACTGTGTTTTGGGCAAATGTTTGTTTAAAGAACATGTAAAAATAAAATAAAATTTCTTTTATGAAAAGAATTGTAAAGGTTGCATCCTTTTGCAAAGGTTGTATTTTTTTTTTTGGATATCTTACAAAGGTTGCATTTTTAATGCGATATTATGTAAAGGTTACATTTTTTTAGATATGTTGCAAAGGTTGCACCATTTGAAAGCTAATATCAATTTATTTTTGTTTTATGTATATTGATTGTTTTTCTCAACATTTTAATTAAAGAACATGTTTTTGAGATGTGCTTTATTATATGAACATGTTGTATGTTGCAATGGTGATTATTTTATATGTGTTCTAATTATAAGGCATGTTTTATGTTTATTTAATAAATTGAAATCAAGGGTTGTATGCAATGACGTCTATATGCTTTCTCTTTCCTAATATGAATTGTTCATGTGAGATTGTGTTTAGAAAGTTTAAGAGTTAAACCCTAGCCGTAATGAAAACTAAGATTCAAAAGTTAAAACCTAGCCGTAATGGTATTTTATTTATTTGTAAATGTTACAAATAAAATATTTGATTTTAATATTATATTTTAAATTCGATTTGTAAAAGTTACAAATCAAATTTTTAATTATTTGTTAAAATTAAAGTTTGTAAGAGTTACAAATTTAAATAATTTATTCTTATTAATTTTAATAGGATTTGCATCATATGTGATCCTTTCAAAATTAATGTGATTTGTAGGAGTTACAAATTGATTCATATTTATTAAATTTAATAGGATTTGTAATTGTTACAAATAGAAGATAAGATCTTTATTAAATTTAATAATTTTAAAATCAAATATTTAATCCTTAATAAATTTGATAGGATTTGTAAAAGTTACAAATTAAAGATAAGATCTTTATCAAATTTAATAGGATTCGAAATAAAATATCTTGAACTCTAGAGATAAGGTCTAAAATTTAAACCTTGATCGTTCCTAAAAATTAGGATGATTGTTTAGACTCTAGAGATAAGGTTTAAAAGTTAAACTTTGACTATTCCTATTTTAGGATAATTGTAAGGGTCAAAAGATAAGGTTTAAAAGTTATATCTTGCCCGTTTCAAAATTAAAGATTTCAAATTGTTTGAAATCATAACCGAATATTTTGAGCTGTTAATGGTTAGTGGGACATTCTGGTTAGGAAAGACTTGGTACTTAAGCGGTCACTCCGGACCCACCTCACTTTCCTGGGAACTAACCTGATTACAGTACTAAATTTTTAGGTTGGAACACCCCTTGACCCTATCTGTTGAACGGTCAACAGAGCCGCCAAACTTCTTTGCATAGTTTTCCTTTTATGACCCCGCGTGTTTAATTATGTGTTTTAAAATTTATTTTATTTTAAATACAATTGATTACTCTATTAATCGATTAATTAACACGTCCAGCGGTGAATGGTTATGGTCTTAGATTTTTTTTTATTTAATTTTAAATACAGCCTGCGTGCTGTGCCTTTCTCTATTCTTAAATTTCTTCTTTCAACCCTTCACTTGTATGTAAAACGAGTTTTCTTTATTACATTGTAATCTTGGAAAAGCCAACAAGGTGGAGACCTAGAAGAAACCTAGAGTGGTGATGGATATGACCTTAAAAGGAACAAAGGAGTGTTGACTCTAGGAGGATGGTGGTTTCAAGAAGTAGGACTTCATGAAGTCAAGACACCATAGTTCCTTTAGGTTTATTTTATTTTATTTTATTTTCTAGGAAGACCATAACCATCTCACAATTATTGATTGCATGTTTTGTGGTTTTATTTTGTGTTAAAGCGTTTAATGAAAGTCGGTAATGAACAATAAGAAAATTGAAATCCCTCAAGCCCGAGAATCATACCTTCCAATAAGTAATAACGTCTAACTTGATATAAATAAAGTGCAGGTCACGTCATAGTTGGGTGCCTTTATTTATGTTTAGTAGGACATGATTGGATAATTGAGTTATCCAAGTATTATTAAGTTTTATTCAAATAGACTTTTTTCAATTGGATTGGAAAAGCCTAAAGGTATGAACAGTCTAAAACGCGTTCTAATAAACAACAGTCATCAATGCTAGTTTCAATAAAGTGTAGGTTCTGCCAAAGCAGGGTGCTTTTATTGATATTAGTAAAGGATGATGGATAATTGGATTATCCAACCATTTGTTATTGGACTTATCTAGGTAACTTTAATCATATTGAAGAACCTAGAAGCGTTAATATTAAGTTTAAACGCCTTCTAATAAGTAACACTCGTCGAGACTAATGTCAATAAATAGTGGGCCTGCCAAAGCAGGGTGCTATCATTTATATTAGTAAGGCGCGATGGGATAATTGTAATATCCAAATTGTTTTTATTAGGCCTAAACTTAACTAAGTTTTTCAATTGGATTGAAAATAACTTAGAGGTGTAAGGATTAAGCTTAAATTTATAAGATGAATAAGGGTAAAGAGTTACCCACTCAATCATCCAAGAGTTGCATGAGATGCAATTGGAAATGTGTTTCCTACCTAAATAACCAAGGGTTGGGCGATCAGCCAAAGCTGACTCAACACTAGGCCAAATATGGATCTTGGCCCACTAGAAAAATCTTCCAATAGTTTTTTTATGATTCAGTGAGGGTATTTGTTTTGAATCAAAATAGTGGGAGACAACATATTTATTTAATGACCAAAATTTAAATATGTTTTAAATAGAAGTGATAGATTTGCATGTAATTTGTTTTAGAATAACCATGATATAGCAAATATTGTTTTGTTGCAATCTGTCCTTTGGAAGGACACTTTATCTAAAAAAATGCCTAGATAGGTATTAAGACTTGAGAATTATCTTCATTAAAGATGAAGAGGCAGTGTGTCATGTTTGGCTTATATATCATTTATGGTTAGGTCTTGAATACCCTATGGAGTCTGCATAAACTCTGAGCTATAAAAGGCAATATGAATATATGGGAGATATACGATATGATCGTATACAGACTTTATTAAGGCCAAGTTAGTCTGGAAGTCTAAAAGGTGATCAAGAAAGGAAATTGTTTCCAGTTTTAGCCAAAATAAGACATTGAAATAATTTATCTAAAGAACTTGAAGGAGTTCAAAAGAAAGGGAAGTAAGACTTCCACTACAGGTCATGTTATAGAAGTCAAGTTATTTTACTTCACTAACATTAGTATCAGATACTAGTAGTAGATCTCAAATTTTGAAAGATCAAGGAAGTAGATCACTTGTTAAGGGTGGAGAAATCTGTATAAAATTGAGCAAAAGTTGCTACAATAAAGATAAGATCTTTACCTATTGGGCTAGTTAGTGAACTAGACATTGTGCATATTCTTTCTTGTTAGACAAGAAATGTTTTCCTTATTATAAAATAACTTTATTTCTTCAAATAGATGTTGATGCACAATTGAGTAATGGATTCCACATCCTAAATCTTAAAACACCCATTTATAACAACTGCCAATGGATAAGAAACACATTTCTAAATACCATTAATGTGGTTATATGGACTCTTTTTGATTTTGGAATCAATGGAGACATGTAAATCTTATTTATTGAAGAGATAATTGAGACCTCATTCATTGAAAAGATGAGTAATCTATTATCTAATACATAACGATGTATGTGGGCCTATTGGAACAATAACTAGACATGTTTTTCAATACTTCAACATACTAATTGAAAAGTCAATGAGTATGGATTTATGTAACATAAGTTAGAAAGTCTTTGAAAAGTTCAAAGAATTCATAATGAAGTGAAAAACCAAATTGGCAAGACAATTAAAGCTCTTGATTAGATCAAGATAGCAAATAATTTGAGTTATAAGTTTGATAACTATCTAATAGAGTGAGAGATTACCTCTTAAATCATTCCTCATGGAATGCCTTAATAGCATCTCTACGGGGAAAAGTCAAACCTTATTGGACATAGTTTGATTATTGATTATTATCAAACATCTCTAACTCCTTTAACGTTTCTTTATTAACAAAATTTCCACACTTAACCATGTTCCATCTTAGACTTTCTTAAAGAAACCATATATGATATGGACTAGGAAGAAACCTAGTATGTCTTTACTAATAACTTGGAACTATGATGCTTCTATAGAGCATCCAACTCTGACAAGGTCAAATCCAAATTAGATAAATGTCTTCTGTGAGATACCCAAAGAAAGCTAAGGGTTATCAATTCTACAATCCATCTGAGAATAAAAGGCTTGTTGCTTAGAATGTTGTATTCTTGAATAAGAGTACATCCTTCAAGAATCAGTGGGAGAATTGTAGAACTTGAAGAAATTCAAGTATCACAAAGCATTTAAAAGTCAAGGATGGACTTGGAGCAGAAATCACAAAGTGTTGTGAAATCCTTAGCTCCGGTAGCACAAGACTTGCGTAAGATCAAATAGGATATGTCACCAAACCTGAAAGATATGGATATCTTATAAATCAGGAAGGAGGCATATTGCTAAATGACCAAGCTTCTTATGAAGAGGCCAATGCAAGTTTAGATTCTAAGACATGGCATAAGACCATAGGATTTGAAATGGGTTCCATGTATATTAACAAGGTATGAACCTTGGTTGACACACCTAAAGGGTAAAACCTATAGGATGCAAGTGAGTTTTCAAAAGGAAAACTAAACATGGATGGTAATAAAAGTACCTTTAAAAGCAAGGTTGACAAAATTCAATTAGCTTAAAAACCATTTAGATCCTGCTTATTGTAGCGGTATACCACCATTATAAGATATGGTAGATAGATGTCAAGATGGAAATCATCTTGAGGATGTGTATGTGACACAACCTAAAGGCCTTTTATGCCTAAAACATCTAGGAAGGTATATGAACTGCAAATGTTCTATTTATGGACTAAAGCAAGCTTTTAGAAGCTAGAATCTTCATTAAAGAATGAAGATAAATCTTGTGACTATAAAAGGGTTAGTAACTACACAATTATAGTTCTAGTATTACATGTAGAAGACATGCTTCTTCTAGAACTAATAATATTCTCATTCTATAGTCAAGAGTATCCTTAAACACTTAAGAAGGACTAAGGATTTAATCTTGATAAATGGAAGATGAGCTCGTTGTAAAGGTTACATCGATGTCAATTTTTGATTATTTTGAAAGACTTAAGATTGCAATCAAAATATATGTGTTGTCAAGATGGTTACGATGTATGCTTGAAAGGTTCAAAGCAAGAAACAATCGTTGGTTCTACTAACAAATCTAAGTATTTTGCTATGTTAAATTACAAAAGAAGTCAATTTACATTTAATCATTCCAAATGTTTTGTATCCTATGAGTTTCCACTGTGATGACAATGGAACCATAGAACAATATAAGGAAGTGGATTAATCTAAGCATATACTTAAATAGTTCCATCTTTGGAAGATGTGAAAATATGCAATGTGCATACCAATAAAATTGTTGGGAACCCACTCGTAAAACCGCTTACGTAGTAAAAGCATAAGGGCACTGTAGATGTCATTGGGCATTAACCTTATCAGCTCTAAGTGCAGGTGGGAGATTGTTGGAAATATGCACTAAAAGCCTATATAGGTTCGCATCATTTTGAATAAGTCATTTTTTGTTAAATAGTTTAACAACCTTTATTTATCCTTGGAGTAATAGGTCATATGAGAGTTATTCCTAAAATGTCCTTAGTCAAGTATTTACGTGGGGACATGTAAATACATTGAGACTAGTGTGTGAGTGTACTGATGATCTGATCTCATAGATCATGGATATAAATGATATCAAGTCTTCACACAGGTACACATTAAGAGTAATGATGTACTGGACAGACCCACCATGAGAACGTTGCATGGATCGTTAAATGAATGTCATAAATGATTCTCAATGTGATAATGGTATATGTAGTCCTTTGACTTGAAGTCACTATGATTCCTATATAAGGAGTTTATTGTTTTAATACAATCAAACGTCTTTTGTAATAAGAGGACTATAAAGGTTGTGGTTAGGCAATGTAAAAATTATGCAGAGGGATGTGAGTGATGTAGATGGGATTTGTCTCTCCTATGTGACAGGAGTGATATCTATAGGCCACTTGATGGAGTGAGACTAAGGAAATGCATGACCATGCTAGAAAGAATAAATATTGGATATTTATTCAGATAAAGTCTACTCCGGTATCAAGTAAAATAAATTGGACCGTACAAGGATGACACGACCATGCCTTGGGCCCAATTAGGATATCGTGACAAAAGGAACTAACATATAAAATAATTATCACTTATAGGTTATGTTGTTAATAAATAATATTCGGACATAATGATGCATTGCTAGATGCCGCTCTTATTTTATATTAATAATAAAATAGTTTATTATTAATATAACCGAGTATTTTACCTATAGGGTCACACACATAGAGTAAGCCCATCAGAAAATAGCTTTTTATTTTAGTTGGACTAAAATAAGTCTATTGGGCCTAACTCATTTAGAATAAGTAAGAAGCCCACTCTTTAGAGAGCAAATTAGGTCAAACCTAAGCCTATAAATAGACCATAAGATGCTCATAGGCGGCGACCCAAAAAGAGACACAAAAATACACAAAAGTTGCAAAAGCTACACGCCGTCAAACTAGAATTTGGAAGGTGTAGCATTTCTGGTGGGAGTACTCGTGTGGACTCCTAAAGGACGAGGCTACGATTGCTTCGATATTCTTCAAGAGGTAATTCTAAAACGCAATTTTTTTGTGTGTTTGTCTTATGCTTTGAAACATGGCGCTTTGCAAATCCTATAGGAATCCTTGTATTTCCGCTGCTCATACACTAGGGATTCCTAACAAGATCTCCTTGCCTCTTAGTTGCTTGACATCTTTGTCCATTATCTTCACTGGTGTTACTGGAATCGTAAGGTTTTCCTTAACTTCTATATCATCAGTCTCGATCACATGGTCTGGATCAGGTACATACTTCTGTAATTGCGAGACATGAAACACATTATGAAGATTGGAAAGGTGAGGTGGCAATGCAATCTGATATGCCACTTTTCCAATTCTTTTCAGGATTTTATAAGGTCCTATATACCTTGGAGTAAGCTTCTTGCTTTTCAACGCTCTTCCTACTCCTTTGTTAGGCGATACTTTCAAGAATACATAATCTCCAACTTGGAATTCTAATGGCTTCCTTCTTTGATCATAATATGACTTCTGTCGATCCTGTGCAACTTTTATCCTTTCTTTAATCATCGGAATCTGCTCTATTATTTGCTGAACAATTTCTGGTCCAAGAGTCAGGTTCTCACCTGTCTCTAACCAACAGATTGGTGTTCTGCACTTTCTACCATACAATGCTTCATATGGTGCCATCCCAATGCTTGAGTGATAACTATTATTATATGTGAATTCGATTAGTGAAAGATAATGTTCCCAGCTTCCACCATGTTCTAACACATATGCTCTCAGTAAATCCTCCAAACTTTGGATAGTCCTCTCTGACTGGCCATCAGTCTGTGGATGATAGGCAGAGCTTAACTTTAGCTTAGTACCAAGCTCTTTATGTAAACTTCCCCAGAATCGAGAAGTAAATCTAGGATCTCTATCAGACACTATACTTGACGGTACTCCATGTAATCTCACTATTTTCTTTATATACACTTGAGCCGATTTCTCAAGTGAATGCTTCATGTTGATTGGAAGAAAATGGGCTGATTTTGTTAATCTATTGACTATCACCCAGATAGCATCATTGCCTTTTTGTGTTCTAGGCAAGCCTGACACAAAGTCCATGGCAATATCATCCCATTTCCATACTGGTATTTCTAGTGGTTGTAATCCACCAAATGGCTTTTAATGTTCAACTTTACTTTTCTGACATATTAAGCAAGATGAAACACACTCAGCTATCTCCTTTTTCATTCTCTTCCACCAGAAGTCCTTTCTTAAATCTTCATACATCTTTGTAGATCCAGGATGAATACTAAGCATACTTTTGTGAGCTTCATCTAAAATCATTTTCTTTACTTTTGCATCTTCTGGAACACAAATCCTTCCTTTCATCCTCCAGATTCCATCTGAACCTTCTTGTAATCTTAGGCCTTTTCCATTACGTTGTGTCTCAATCATCCTTTGAAGATATTCATCCAATCTTTGTCTTTCACACAATGTCTTTAGAAAATCATTAGTAATTTTTAGAACTCCAACAATCATATTTACTGAAGATTTCTCCTCAACTGCTATGTTTAAATCTCTAAATTATTCAATCATTCCTAATTCTTTAATTATTAGAGCTGCCATATGAACAACCTTTCTACTAAGCACATCAACTACTATGTTGGCTTTCCCTGGATGGTACTTTAACTCGAAGTCATAATCCTTGAGAAATTCCATCCATCGGCATTGTCTCATATTCAATTCTTTTTGATCAAACAGGTATTTGAGACTCTTATGATCACTATAAACTTCAAACTTTGCACCGTACAAGTAGTTCCTCCAAATTTTCAAAGCAAAGACAATGGCCGCTAATTCTAAGTCATGAGTAGGGTATTTAAGTTCGTGCGGTCGTAATTGCCTTGAAGCATAAGCAATTATTTTTCTCTGTTGCATTAAAACACAGCCTAGTCCTAACTTTGAAGCATCATAATAAACTTTAAAGTTTTCTTGGGGTTTTGGTAAAGCTAGAACTGGTGTAGTTGTTAATCTTTTCTTTAATTCTTGGAAACTTGCTTCGTATTCAGGAGTCCAAATGAAAGGTTTATTCTTACAGGTTAATCGGGTCATTGGTAGGGCAATTCAGGAGAATCCTTCAATAAATCTTCGGTAGTAACCAGTGAGTCCTAAGAAACTCCTGATTTCTGTGACAGTCTTCGGACTTTCCCAAGCTATTACAACTTTAATCTTCGCAGGGTCGATTGATACTCCTTTCTTAGATATCACATGGCCTAAGAATTTTACTTCATTAAGCCAAAACTCACATTTGGATAGTTTGGCATATAGCTGCTTCTCCTTTAGAATTTGTAGCACTAAGTACAAATGCTCCTCATGCTCCTCCTTGGTTTTGGAATAGATGAGAATATCATCTATAAAGACAATAACGAATTGATCAATATCAGTAGTACCCTCAATGGGCCATCACCAACAACATATACTAAATAATCTATTCAATGGAACTTCATGAAATCAAATTCACATAATAGTAGTTGCCAACACTTATCCAGCATCGGACTCCTAGTTACAATATTTCATGACACAACAACAACAACAACAACAACAACAACAACAACAACAACAATAATAATAATAATAATAATAATCATATTTTTATCAACATTTACCGGGCATAAGAATTCAAAATAAACTTTCTAATTCTAAAACCCGCCCAGTGTAACACCCTAGATTTTTAGGCAAACCCTCTAGACCCTAGAATTATTTGTATATGTTCTGTTTGTGTATTCCTATGTATTTTGTGAGAGATATAGACCTCAACCAGGCCTGTATCTAGGATTTTATGTATGACAAAATCCTGTATCTTGAATAATGTAAATAACAGAATCCGGTATATTAGATTTTGTGTAAGGCAAAGATGAATGGAGACTTCTTGAGGGTAAGATAACCTTGTAAAAAGTTTTTTAAGTAGGAATTATGTAATTGTCACCAAGCAGGAGAAGTTCTGCCAATGATGTAAAGTTAAACGTACGATCATTTTCAAGTCAACAAACTTCTGCTTGAGTTTGGAACCAAGTCCTAAAGCCTGAGTCACTTCTAAACTTAAATATTTTCGTAACATTCTTGCTATTGATTAAATTTGTTAATCAGTAGATCTTGTAACATCCCAAATTTTGATAAAAATGTATTTAATTAAAAGAAATAAATAGTAAATAATTGTATACGAGTTAATTAATACCCCAGAAGGTTGGAAATAATTAAATTGAGAATTTTTATGACTATCTAGAATTTATTGTGCCTTAAAAGTTGGGAATTATACCTAATTAGAGTACGGGTGTCAGATCAGGTATCTCTGATTAGGGAGCTATTGGTCAGGTTGATTGAGGATAATAATAGGAATATGAATATATCTTTGGAAAAATTTTTTAGATAAAGTATTAGACCGGAACAGAGATCCTGTTTGTTGTAAAATGGGAAAGTTTAATAATGGGCCAAAACTTAAAAACTAAAACCCTCTCTTGTCTCCACTCTTACATTCACTCTCCCTCTCAAAATACAAACACACTTTCCTTTTTTTTCCTCTCCAACTTCTTCTTCCTCTTCTCTTCCAAAACCCATCAAGCTTAAGTGTATGCCTCCTACCCCTTCATTTTTGTTTTTCTCTCCCTTGCAAGAAGAAGGTTTGTGGCATTGGAAGCTCTCTCTCTTCTCCTCAGTTTCATCACCCTCTCTTTCTCCTTAGGGCTAATTCTCTTTTCGCTTGAGGTAAGTTTCCTGGCCATTTTCATGTGTTCCAAGCCTTAGGTTATGGATTGTGAGAGTATTGCATGATGGGTTATGGTCTAGAAGTCATTTTTATGTAAACTGTAATTGTTCATAATAATATATCAAACAAGGGGAGATTTAATAAAAGAAATTTTCATTATCTGAGTTTTGATGATTCCCAAATATATTTTCAAAAATATTAAAGCAATAAGAATCTCAAATCAGCACTCTAGTAATCAAATAAGATAATTGATTAAGTGCAAGGTAATCAAATAAGATAATTGATTAGGTGCAAGGTAATCAAGTAAGGTATTCGATTAAGCCTCACAAAACAAATTTTGATATTTTTTGAAACAGGGCTAATCAAATAAGGTATTCGAGTAAGGTGAATCTGGACTAGTTTTTATTAAACCAGAACAGAGCTAATCAAATAAGGTAATCGATTAAGGCAATCTTGTATGTGTTTTAATTAAAACATAACCTTGCTAATCAAATAAGGTAATCGATTAAGGAAAATTTAAATGTGTTTTAGTTAAAACAAAACCTTTCTAATCGGTTAAAGTAATCGATTAAGATGAATCTAAAACATTTAAAATTAAATCAAAAAGTTGCTAATAGATTTGGCTAATCGATTAAGCTGTGTTATTTTGACTGATTCTCAGCTTAAGGGAATTAAATTTGAAAATCATCAAATTACAATAGCTAGTTATCTCTTGAAACACTATAAATAGAGGCCTAACGCTTCATTAGAAATCACTTATATGCATTAAGTTTTCTCATGCTTTCTCTCACGCTTTTAAGACGCCAAGTTTGGTTTATTTCTTCTACACTTTTTCTGATTTTGCTCTAGAAGAGAGCTACATTCTTGTGAGTTAAACTATTCTCTTTGTGCTTTCAATTTTAAATTTGCTCTATCAAAGAGAATTTCAGTTTTTGATCAACTTTTCTACGCTTAAATCTTCTAAAACCGCTCTATCAAAAGAGAGCTACATTCTTTGAAGTTGATCATACTTGATTTGCACTTTAAAATTTCTATTCTAACCTTTCAAGAAAGTTTTCATTATAATTTATAATTTGCAAAATCTGCTCTACAAAGAGAGCTACATCCAGTGATCATTATCACATAACTTCTTCTCTTGCCTTGTTTATCGTTGTTAGGGAAGTCGAAAGGTTTTGCTTTTACTCATTCACAAAGTGGGTTGAAACATTATAACAAAGGCAAGGTTGTAGCCTTTAGGGTTGGTTGAGTGAGAATTATGAGAGGATAAAAGAGTGAGGGATAAAGTTCTTGGTAGGGAAATCAAGAGACTTGTATTAACTCATCTTGTAAATCTTAAATTCTTAGTGGAAAATCTCAAGTAAGTTTACTTGGGGCCTGAACGTGGGGGTTTCTAAACCAGGATAAAAATTTAAGTGTGCCATTATCCCTCTTTTCTTATTCTATTTAATTTCAAGTCATTTATTTGCTTTATTTACTTGCTTCAATTGTCATTATTTAATTGTTAAGCTTCTAATTTCTTCTTTTCTCTAAGTAAAGTAAAGTAAATTTGAAATAGAGTATTAAAAGGCAATTAATCTTTAAGACTCAATTCACCCCCTCTCTTGAGTCATTGAGGCCACTTGGTTAACAAGTGGTATCAGAGCTTGACTCTTGCTACAAGGCCTAACAACCGCGAGAGATAGAAATGGCCTTAAGTGCCACACCCCGATTTCCATAACCCGGATCCGATGTAATTAAGATAATTAATTTAATAAAAATGTGAATAATTTTTTTGCGTTTCAAAAGAGGCTTATCACTCCAACAATTACATCATGACCCGAACCATAGAAAACGAAGAGGGAGAGTTTCAAAGTTTTAATAGACTGGATCGATAAAGAAAAGCTCGAATTGGTATACGATATATCAAAGATACAGCGGAAAGGCTCGTATACCGGGCATAAGCCTCATCTCATATATGAAGATATGAGAGAGGATGTAAGGAAAAATTCATCGCTAAACATGTGATTTCCAAGTGCTGACACAGTACCCACCAACGTAAGTACGCTGGTTCCTGGCGTACCCACGCCCAATGACTCAATCACCAACCAGAACCTATGCGTGCCAATGCTTGTACGAGCGTGCCAACGTAAGTTCACCGGCGTACCCACGCTCAAACCCAGCGTAAGTACGCCCTGCGTCTGCCAACTTTCCAACCAACCACGCGTAACAGCGCTGAGGGAAAGGTTCCTACACTGAGGTCTCCCAGACAACCAGCATGTCCACGCTAAGGAGCAACGTACCCATGCTAAGGAGTAGCGTACCCATATTGAAGGGCATCCATTAGCAGACCCTAAGCCAGAGGCTCAACGTGCCTACACCTATAACTAGCGTGCCTACGCCCAAAGCCATACCATGGACCAGACAGCTAGTGTGCCTACGCCCATGACCAGCGTACTTACTCCCAGCTACTAGCCATCATGTTCTATTCTACAGCTTTTTATGCGTATGTTTTTGCCAATTTTGGGTCCCATTTTTACTAGCCTATTCAACTCCAATTTACATGAAATTTTATATGTAACATACCTACCTCAATATCAATTATATGGCACACTTTCAAGCCCAAATTCTATTCCAATCAAAATCTAAGCTATAGGGTAGTTTTATACATATTTTGGGCATTTTACAGGGCATACCAAAATACCATTGGCTAAGTCTTGGTCCAAACTCTCAAGAAACCAATATTCACATATGTAAATGTGACTTGCTCCAACAAGTCTCATCCAATAACTTCTTAGATCAAGATATGTCCTAGTGGCAATTCATTCTCTTTGTAGCTAACCTAAGTATGCCAAATTGTAGACTAGGCCTAATTGGCCACAACCAACCATACATACAAGTCACATATATACAATGTGAGCTATGAATGACTCTTACTTAAGGTCATAGCCATTCCATGGGAATACGACCTATCCACTTCCATTATTCATACACATTAGCATTTCAAACAAACAAAATTACTCACTCATGCTGCATAAATAGTTGTAATTCATAATCAACATCATCCATTCAACATATTGGAATAAATTAAGTATTACAATTATTGACATACATTGTTAAGGTCATAACCAAAAATTAGCCATACAACACTAAGGCCTAATTTTCACGAATAACCTACAAAATGAATATTCACCATCCAAATACATAATGAGCATATGTCGATATCATATGCTATACAAAATCATTGGTTACTGGTCAAGGCATTCCTATACAACTAATTTACCTTTTGTGTCAAAACATATACTTCCAAACTAGGTGTATCTCACCCCATGTATACCTTGCATCACAAGGCTAAAAATAGACAACATGGGAGAGTGAGTTATACATTCCAAGTGACGAATATGAATACATTTATGATTATATGCATATGCATATATCAACATGTAGGCTTTGCATCAAAATTCATCAAGTCAACAATTAAACTCCTAGCAAAGCATAATTACATACGCACATTTAGGCCCTTCATCATATTAGTCCATTACACTTAATATCACTATACACCAAATTATTTCTTTGTATTCATATTTTGTATGTTGTCTCTAGGTATTACTTCACCCATTACAACCATCATCATATCTCACCACCTTTGGTATATCTGCATGCTATATACAAATGCTCTTAAGCTAATGCACATGCACAATGGAGTTAATAACAATCGTGGATCCGACTTGGGAATATAAACACCAGCTTGTGGGTTTAGGCATGAATACATAGTCATACCGCTACTGTAGTAGTAAAATGTGTACACTTATTTCATAAATTGCATGCATAACACCATATTTTACTGGTACCAAACCGTATTACCCATGTTACAACACCGGTCATTTTCACCATGATCACGGTAAACAACATAACAACATATGATGTTGCGGGCACCACATGAATCATATCATGGTAGTTGTGCTCCAAAGGACCACCAGGAATTCTTGCTCCTCAAAGAGCCATCCCTCAAACCACATGTAGCTCTCGTAGATAAACATTGGTAGCTTTGTGACTTACACACTGAGTCACTAGGGAAACAACAATAATGCTCGTGCATAGAGCCGCTCTCCTACTGGGCCAACTGGGAGAACCCTTAACATTCGATATCAGTAGCTATACAATATGCCATGGATGCAATGTAAATGCAAATCATATGCATTCTTACACTATACATCCTATCATGCCACTCTTCAATCATCATCATCATCAATATCACCACACAGTTCTAGGTGGATTTTATTATTCTTGGTTATTGCCATTGTTTCAAGTTTTAAGTGTGGCATTCACAATATTTTCCATTAACACGATTTCACCTCATACATACAAGTCAATACTTGTATCAATCACAATGACATCACAATCATCAACAATATTCATCAATCTTTCATCAACATTCAAGGTATGCTCAACATCCATACTCTTTCTTATTCATCATCAATAATAATCATTCCATATTTGTGGTGAATATAAATACATCCTCAACATATCAAGGCATAACATTTTCCAAACAATAACATCACTACATATCATACCATCAATATTCTAAATGCACACCATACATTGCTAAACACAATTAACATCACCATGTTCATCATCTCAATTTATCAGCACAACATAAGCAAGGCAAACATGTATATTGTCACATATGACAATCAACTAATACTCAATTCATGCATTTAGAATATAAAACTTTTTTCCTACCTTAATAGAAGTAATCCAAGCAATTCGACGTTCCCGCTTCATCGTTCATAATAGTTCCTACATTTCATAAGGTACCATATCATTATTTTCTATTCAAAATCACCAAGACTTACACATTCTAAATCTAATACTTGGTGTTTGTAGCATTCATAACTATCAAACTATCTTTGCATTTCATTAATTCTCACCACAACCACCATGGGTTTGGTGTTTAAGTGCATTATTAAGTATTTATAGCTTCACCCATTAATGGGTTCTCACACTAATAGCCACGAACCATGATCAATGGCCACCCATTATCATTAATACCATATCTTATTATCAATAAACATTCTCCCAATATATTTAATGATACCCACACTCTCAATATTATATATTTCCTCATTAAATGAATTCTCCCACCAACATTTAATGTTTTCCCTAATTTTAGAGTTAGGGTTTCACCAAAAACCTAACAACCATCATAAATAATCATCATTTTCCATCATCTCTATCATTAATTTCATATACCATCATAAATGCTCATAAAAGCTTGCATTTAACACACCCCACCTTAGGGTTTCCACAATTAATAGTTCTCCCAAACAACCCACATGCATTTAATACTCACCCAACAAAAATAACCCAAAACCTAGGGCACAAGGTCATTAAAAATGGAGTAGAGTTTACCTCAAACAACAAACCATAATGAGCTTCAAGGGAAGGAAGATGGGTGACAAAAATTTGAGAAAAAAGAAGGAGGAGCTTCAATCAACTAAGTCTTCTTCAAGCTTGATGGAGGAAAACAAAAATAAAGGGAAAAAAGAAGGCACACTACCTTGGTTAGGTTTTAGAGAGGAAGAAGATGAAGAGAAAAAATGAGAGTGAAGAGGGAATGTGTTTTGCCTTAGGAAGAAAAAAGGGTGTATTTGCCTTTGGGAATCATAGGCCAACATGAATGAAGAGAAGAGAAGGGAGTTTTTGTTTTAATTTTCACCTCTTTATTAAAACTTTACCGTTTTATAACAAACAAGATCTCTGTTTGGGCTTAATACTTTATCCAAAAATTATTCCGAAGACATATTAGGACTCACAATAATATTCTCAACAGCCCTGACCAACAGTACCTCAATCGGAGATACTTGGTTCAACACCCATATTTTAATCTGGTATAATTTCATCTCATTAGGTCTCAATAAATTATGAATACTCATAATAAATCTCAATTTAATTATTTCTAAATTTTTAAGACATGAATCAATATCTATATAATTATTTACCATTTATCCCTCTCAATTAATCATATATATAAAATTTAGGATGTTACATTAAGCAATTTCTTTCCCGAGGGTAGAGCTACAAATAGGCCTCCCGCCTTCGATGGAGAAGGCTATGCTTTTTGGAAAGAAAGGATGAAAATTTTTGTCCAATCCTATGATCTCAAGGTATGGAATGTTATTCTATTTGGTCCTTTTATTCTTAAATATGTTGTTGATAATGTTGAATGTGCTAAGCCTATGGATTTGTGGACAAATGAGAAGGAGAAAAAGGTATAATTTAATCTTAAAGAAAAAAATCTTATTACTCTAGCATTAGGTCCTGATGAATTTTTTAGAGTTATTACTTGTGATTTTGCTAAAGAAATATGGGAAACTCTTGAAACAATTTATGAAGGTACTAATGATGTTAAAGATGCTAAAATTGATACACTTACTAGTCAATATAAAGGTTTTAAAATGAGTTCGGAGGAAAGTATTATGAATATGCAAAAATAGTTTACTCTTATTATAAATCACTTACTCACCTTGGGCAAAACTTACAACAACAAGGAATTAATTCAAAAGGTGTTGAAAAGTTTGACTAAGGAATGGCAACCAATTGTGACCGTATTGAAGCAAATGGAAAATCTCTACATCATGTCCCTTGCCACACTATTTGGTAAGCTTCAAGAACATGAACAAGAGCTCAAAGATTTGAAAATAGTCGAGGAAGAAGAAGAGAAGTGATAAGTTCTTTATAACACAATAAAATAGATCTAGTTTGCTTAGGATTTTAATCATTATGCACTGTATTTCCTTTATTTATTGAGATTTTTGCTTTCTTTCCACTCTATTCTACTTGGGTATGTTATTTTGTAGGAATTAAGGTAATAAAGGGTCAAAAACAAGAGAAAAAATGACCATAAAATGATAAAGAAACAAGAAGAACAAGCCCAAAGTAGAAAGAACTCTCTTTTTATGCTGAATTTTGACTCAGAATGCTGTAATCCGACTCAGAATGTTAAAATCCGACTCAGAAATGCTGAATTCCGACTCAAAATAACCAAATCCGAGTGGGATGACTGAGAAAGGACCAAATCTGAGTGGAACGACTCAGAATGGAGCATTGCCGAGTGGAATACTTCACTGTTGGAGCCAAATCCGAGTGGAAAGATCCCTGTCAAAGCCATTCTGAGTGATAAATGGCTGACTCGAGTGAAGGACCAATGCTGAAATGGAATAAGTCTTGGTTGGAGGTGATTCCGAGTGGAAACTTCCCCGACTGCGTCCATTCCGAGTGAAAAGCTGTTCTGAGTGAATGGATTCCGAGTAGAAGAGGCCACTGAAATGAATAAATGCTGACTAAGGAGGAATCCGAGTGGTCTCACTCAGAGAAAATGGAATTCTCAAGCAGAACAAAGCATTTCCGAGTAATTCTTAGCAAGGAAGGAAAAATCCGACCGGAAATGAATCACACTCGGGCAGACTCTCAAGTTTCACACTGAGCCCGAGTGAGAAGTCTCCAAGGAAAGCACATCCGAGTGAGTTGGGTCAGAAAGATGCATTTCCGAGCAAAGCAAGGCTCGGACATAAGAAATTCAATCAATCAAATTCCAACCCTTCAAGTGCAAGTTCCTGAGTAAAAGTGAAGGCCATTCCGAGTGAGTTGATTGACGACTGAAGGCCATTCCGAGTAAAAAGCAAGAAGGCACTTCCGAGTGTATCATTTCAAGGAATGAAGGCCGACTGAAATATTTCAAAGCAAATCCGAGTAAATGTATCCAAATGAATTTGACCGAGCGAATTCCAAAGCAAAGCTTTAACCGAGTGGTTCAAATTCAGAGACAGCCGAGTGAAAATGATTGGGAACCGATTGAATCTGAGCTGAGTGAGTCTTCAATCAGTTCTGAATGAACTCCATGAACCTGAGCCGAGTGAATGGTTTCAGTCGGATCCGAGTCCCTCTTAGTCAATTCTGAGTCCTCCTGCATTCAATTCCGACTAAATGGCTCAATCAGAAGTTACTCTTCAGTCAATCTTCACTCGTCCTTTCATCCAGCTTCATCACCGATCGGTTCTCCCACAAACACCGACTCCTTCCATCTCCTCTCCTTTCAAAACCGACCTACACTCCATCACTCCAACACCGGATCAAATGCACACCGGATCAACTCCAACTCCAGCAACTCTATTGTCTCTCAAACTCCACAACACCGTCCCTTTCTCCCAAAACACCCAACCATCCTCACTTCTCAACACCGTCTCATTCCCTCTTCTATCCACTGTCCCTCTCCGTTCCAACTCTTCACACTCACACCGGCTCCAACACTTTCCTCTCCACACCGTACAGATCTCCATCCAACAGCAACTCCTCTCCACGCTGTCTAGTTTGCACCCACACCGTCCAGCACTCAGCAAACCACCCTCCAGCAAGCTTCCACTCGGAATTTCATCATTCTGCACCAATCATCACTAAAATCCAAGCATCGAATTATTGGAAATATTAAAATATGCAAATTGGAAACAAGTTGGCACAGTTGGAACTCACATGCACCAAAAGTTTCTTCCACTTGCAATTTGAACGCGTTTTCATAGCTGGAAACCTCCATCCATTTGCCTATAAAAGCAGCAGCAACCCATCAGCAAAAAAAATCATCTCTTCCCATCAATTACCATTAGCTTCATTCTATTTTCTTTTCTTTTCTTCGTTACTTTCTCTCTTTTTCTCTTTAGTTTTCTTCTTTTCCATTTTTCTTTCTCTGTTCGTTTTTCTTCTCTTTCTTTTTATTTTCTTTTCTTTCTTTTATTTTGTAAGAGTGTGAGGGCTGTAAAAGTGAGAATTTAAATTTGTAATTGGTGGAGAAATTATTGCAACAAGGAATTACAGTGGTAAATTATTCTGAGCTTTTGGAGAAACCCGTAAGTCTTTATTTTTACCATGTCTTGTATGTTTTATTTTTCCATTATTTATATGAATTTGAATTATTTCATGAGTAGCTAAATTAATTATCTTGGGATAAAGGGGGTATGATAATATTTTATTTTAATGTTATTTTGATTTGGAATTAAATAAATTTCTGTTTTCCATTTAGTTCAATTATGCTCAATGCTTTTAGTAATTCCTAACAAGAACCTAAATGATAAAACTGTATACTTACGGGTATATTAGTAAGTTTAGGTAACAAATAGAATCGAGAGATTTATTTTTACCGGAAAGCTTTGAACTAAACCTAAGATTTTTGAAATGCTTTTTGTGACCTCGGTAAAACCGTGAAAGTAATCAAAATTCTTTTGAGGAAATAAAAGGGATTTTCATAAAACGATAATGGGCCTTTCTGAGGATTAAGTAGCGCTTTCCATAGGTTAGGTACATTAATAGGATTCCGAGAGGAACATATTAATTAGCTTTTGGAAAATTCGCCTTGGAAAACTTAATTCGATTCTTATTTATGAAAAGTTAAAATTCATTAACATAAAATAGAGTCTTAATCCCCCGAAATCCCAAGATACTCTCAACTCTGATTTTTTTTTAAGTGTCAAGTAAATTTTATTTTTGTATTCTGTGCAACTTAATTTTGTGTTTTATTTTACAAAAATCTTAAAAATCAATTGTGTGGATAATTAAATTTCAATATGCTGGTACTTTGAAGACAGTCCCTGTGGAGAACGATAATCTTTTATATTACGCGACATAACCCGTGCGCTTGCGGGCCCTGTCAAGTTTTTGGCGCCGTTGCCAGGGACTGTTGTCCCTCAAATATCGGCAATATTGAAATTCGATTAGATCATACTTGTTAATATTTTTATTTTTATTTTTATTTTCTTTGTAATTTTGTATTTTGTTCTATATTCTGTGTATCTGTTGTTGTTTTATTTTTGTAATTGTTTATTTTATTTATCATTTATTTTCTATTTATGCGACGAAGCCGTAGTGTCGATCTAAACTTAGGATTTGACCCTGAGATAGAACGTACCCTTAGAGCTTTAAGAAAACAACAAAAACAACAAAAAGAAAAACAAATGGCGGACCAACACAAACCCTTAAGAGATTTTGCCGCTCCAAGAACTAATGGGAGAGGATCTAGCATCCTTAGACCCACAGTGGAGGCTAACAATTTCAAATTGAAGCCTTCACTACTCTCAATGGTTCAACAGAACCAATTCGGAGGTTTACCCTCTGAAGATCCAAACCTTCACCTTCAAATCTTTCTTGAATACTGTGACACCCTGAAGATGAACGGAGCCACCAATGATGCCATTCGCTTAAGACTTTTCCCTTTCTCCTTAAGAGATAAAGCGAGAGCGTGGTTATACTCTCTTCCTGAAGGATCTATCACAACTTGGGAACAATTGTCCAGTGCTTTTATCAATAAATGGTACCCAAGGAACAAAACTGATGTGCTGAGAAAACAAATCATCAATTTTTCATAAAAAGATGATGAATCCTTGTATGAAGCCTGGGAAAGATACAGGGAGTTGCTAAGAGAATGTCCTCACCATGGGATAGAAAGGTGGTTGACAATCCATATTTTCTATAATGGACTAACTTCCACACAAAAGATCTCTTTAGATGCTGCAGCTGGAGGAGCCTTCATGAGTAAAAATGTCGATGAAGCTGAGAACCTGATTGAGGAAATAGCTCAAAACACTCACCAGTGGAACTCTGAGAGAGGACTACCTTCCAAAACACCAGGTAAGTATTTTGTCGATGCTCTTTCCCTACTTTCTGCCAAAGTTGAAGCATTAACATTAAAACTTGATAAAATAGGGTCAACAGGTGCTACTAATATTGTTTATGAAGTTTGTGGTGTTTCAGGACATGGAGCTACGAACTGCCATTTAGCAATGACTCCTAATCAAGAACAAGAAATGCATCAGGTGGATGCTATTGGAAACTATAGTGGAAATTATCAAGGTAACTACAGACCTCCACAAGGTCCACCTGGTTTCCAAAATAGGCCACCTCAATTCCAAAGTAACTACAAACCTCAACAAGGAACCTATATTCCACAAAAATCAAAGCTAGAATCCTTGATGGAGACATTTGTAGCTACTCAACTTAAACAAAATGATGAATTCTCTGATGCAATAAAAAACTTGGCTTCAAAAGTGGACTCTCTTGCCACTCACAACAAAATACTGGAAAATCAAATTGCCCAACAAGCCTCCTATTCTCAAAGAGCACCGGGAACATTTCCTGGGAAACCAGAGGATGGACCATCTAACCAAACCATGGCTGTCACTCTTAGGAGTGGTACTCAATATGATGGGCCAGTTGACAAGACAGCAAAGGAGGAAAAGAAAGTTGATAAATCTTCATCTCATCCAGTAATTGAAGAAGAGAAACCACAAGAAAAGAAGGAGGAGGTTAAGCCATATCAACCTCCCATTCTATTTCCTCAGCGCTTAGCCAAAGCAAAGTTGGACAAACAATTTGGTAAGTTCCTTGATGTTTTAAAGAAATTGTATATTAATATTCCTTTTATAGATGCTTTGCAGCAAATGCCCACATATACAAAGTTCATGAAGGAAATTCTGTCCAACAAAAGAAGACTAGAGGAAGATGGTACAGTTGCACTTACTGAAGAGTGCAGTGCTCTAATTCAAAAGAAACTTCCACCCAAGCTCCAAGATCCGAGAAGTTTCTCTATTCCTTGCATGATCAGTGACATGAATATAGATAAAGCATTGTGTGATTTAGGAGCGAGTGTGAGTTTAATGCCATTATCTGTTGCTGAAAAGCTAGGATTGGGTGAACTAAAACCTACTAGGATGTCTTTACAATTGGCTGATAGATCTGTAAAATATCCTGTAGGAATTTTAGAGGATGTTCCTATTAAGATAGGAAATTTTTTTATACCTGCTGACTTTGTTGTGCTTGAAATGGACGAAGATTCTTTGATTCCTATCATTTTAGGCAGACCATTTTTAGCAACTGCAGGTGCTGTGATCGATGTCAAGAATGGTAAGTTGTCTCTAACTGTTGGAGACCAAAAGGTTGATTTCAACTTGAAAAATGTTTTAGAAAAACCTTATAATGATATTTGTTGTACTGTGGATTTTGTCGAACAAGTGGTAAAGGAAGCAACCCTTCCTAATGACCCACTTGAAACTGTTTTCATGATTGAGCTGACAGAAACATATGATTGCTCTGAGGCCCCACATGATACTGAGGTCATGTGTGACAAAGTGGTAAGCCCCAATGTGGAATTAAAACCTTTACCAGCTTCATTAAGGTATGAATTTCTTGGTCCTAATTCCACATATCCTGTGATTATCAATGCTGAATTAAATCCATGTGAAACTGAAAAACTTTTGAAACAACTTAGGTTGTATAGAAAGGTAATAGGTTATACAATGGATGATATCAAAGGGATTATCCCTTCTCTTTGTATGCATAGGATTACTGTAGAAGATGAAAGTAGGCCCACAGTAGAACCACTTAGGAGATTAAATCCTAAAATACAAGAAGTGGTTAAAAAGGAAATTTTGAAATTGCTTGATGCTGGAGTCATATATCCTGTTGATAGTAGTAAATGGGTAAGTCCTGTCCACGTGGTGCCTAAAAAGGGGGGAATAACTGTGATTGAAAATGATAAACATAACTTGATTCCTACTAGGATTATCTCTTGTTGGCGCATGTGCATTGATTATAGGAAGTTAAATAGCGCCACGAAAAAAGATCATTTTCCCCTCCCTTTTATTGATTAGATGCTTGAAAGACTTGCGAAACACTCTTATTTCTGTTATTTGGATAGGTATTCAGGTTTTCATCAAATTCCCATTCATCCATCTGATCATGAAAAGACTACCTTCACTTGCCCTTATGGGACTTATGCTTACAGACGTATGCCTTTTGGTTTATGTAATGCACCTGCGACTTTTCAAAGGTGTATGCAAGCAATTTTTTCTGACCTTATTGAAAATGTGATGGAAGTCTTTATGGATGATTTTTCAGTGCATGGTTTGGATTTTGATAATTGTTTAACAAATTTGTGCCAAGTCTTGCAGCATTGTGAAGAAACCAATTTGGTTCTAAATTGGGAAAAATGCCATTTTATGGTAAGAGAAGGCATAGTTCTTGGACACCTGGTGTCTGAGAGAGGTATAGAAGTTGATAAGGCTAAAGTGGAAGTGATTGAAAAATTGCCTCCACCCACAAATGTGAAAGGTATTCGGAGTTTTCTTGGACATGCAGGGTTTTATCGCAGGTTCATTAAAGATTTCTCCAAGATCACAAAGCCTCTTACAACTCTTCTGGGTAAGGATGTGCCTTTCAATTTTGATTCATCTTCTATGGAAGCTTTTTGCAGGATTAAGCAAGCTCTAATCTCTGCCCCCATCGTGCAACCACCTGATTGGAAACTCCCGTTTGAGTTGATGTGTGATGCGAGTGATTACGCAGTGGGGGCTATGCTGGGGCAAAGAAAGGATAAAAAGCTCCATGTAATTCATTATGCCAGCCGGACGCTAGATGATGCTCAGGTAAATTATGCCACAACTGAAAAAGAACTGTTAGCTGTTGTCTTTTGCTTTTGATAAATTTAGATCTTACTTGGTAGGTTCACATGTTACTGTTTATACTGACCACTCTGCCATTAAGTATCTATTGAATAAAAAGGAAGCAAAGCCTAGGTTAATTAGGTGGATTCTAATATTGCAAGAATTTGACTTGGAAATTAAGGATAAGAAGGGTACAGAGAACTTGGTCGCTGACCACCTGTCTAGGTTGACATCTGAAAAAGAAGAAACAGATAATATTCCTATCAATGAATCTTTTCCGGATGAACAACTTTTGAATCTTAGTATCCAACGTGTTCCTTGGTATGCTGATTTTGTAAATTTTCTTGCATGTGGTATCTTACCTCCTGATCTTAGCTTTCAGCAAAGGAAAAAGTTTTATGCAGATGTCAAGCATTATTATTGGGATGAACCACTCCTTTTCAAGCAATGTACAGATGGTATGATTCGGAGATGTGTTTCACAAGATGATGTCCATGCTATCTTGGATCATTGCCATTCTCTTTCCTGTGGAGGGCATATGAGCACCTCCGAGACAACTGCTAAAATATTGCAAGCTGGGTTCTATTGGCCAAATATTTTTAAGGATGTACGTAAGTATATTCTAACTTGTGATGCTTGCCAAAGAACAGGTAACATTGGTAAGAGACAAGAAATGCCATTGAATACCATTTTAGAAGTTGAATTGTTTGATGTATGGGGTGTTGATTTTATGGGACCTTTTCCTTCCTCTTTTGGAAATCAGTTCATATTAGTGGCGGTTGACTATGTGTCAAAATGGGTGGAAGCCATTTCTTCACCCCATTCTGATGCTAAGACTGTTATTAAAATTTTCAAGAAAATAATATTTCCAAGGTTTGGGGTCCCAAAATGTGTTATTAGTGATGGAGGGTCTCATTTTATTGAGAAAACTTTTCAGACCCTTCTAAAGAAATATGGAGTTAGGCATAAGGTTGCTACACCTTATCACCCACAAACTAGTGGACAAGTTGAGGTATCCAATCGGGAAATTAAAAATATTCTTCAAAAAGTGGTGAATACATCACATAAGGATTGGTCTATTAAGTTAGATGATTCCTTATGGGCGTATCAAACCGCATACAAAACTCCCATTGGAACCACACCTTTTAAGCTAGTATATGGGAAGCCCTGTCATTTACCTGTTGAGCTAGAATATAAATCTTTTTGGGCTGTTAAAACTCTTAACTTTGATCATAAGGCTGCAGGTGAACAAAGATTGTTGGAATTAAATGAGCTTGAAGAACTCCGTCTAGATGCATACGAAAATGCCAAAATTTATAAAGAAAAAACCAAACAATGGCATGATCGTCATATCCAGCGGAGAACATTTAATCCAGGTGATATGGTTTTACTGTTTAATTCCAGATTGAAGCTTTTTCCAGGTAAACTGAGATCCCGATGGTCGGGACCATTCAAGGTGACAAAAGTCTTTCCCTTTGGAGTTGTCGAACTATGGAGTGAGAAATCTGGTACATTTAGGGTAAATGGACAGAGAGTAAAGCACTACTTCACAGGTCAATCAATACAACAAGCAAGTGACTTGGACTTGTTTGATGCTCCTGATAAGTAAATCCAAACGGTGAGAAGTCTGGCTGAAGACTTAAAACTTAGCACTGATAGGGAGGTAACCCTATAAAAAGTTGTTGTTTCATTTTATTTATAAAAAAAAACCAACTATGTCAGATGCTGGTTTGGGGTTACTACAGGTAAGTTTTCTTATCCTTTATCATCCATTTTAACATTGAGGACAATGTCAAATTCTGGTTTGGGGTGGTAGGTAAGAAAACTTAACTGTTTTGTTTTGTTGTGTGATTGTTATATTTTTCATGCATGTGTGTTTTCCTTATTTTGTTTGTAATCTTGTAATTTACCATGATTGCATGATAAATTTACTTTGAACACAAAGCTAAAGTATCTAAGGATCCCAAAATTTTGAGTGAAATTTTCAAAAATTTGATTGTTTAAATGCCAAATCAATGCTTAAATGAACCTTATGTGATTAAAATTTTCTTTGAAAAGACTTTCCATGGTTAGACTTGAGCCAAAATGGGTTATTTATCAAACAAATTTTCAAAACCCATATTTTCTTGATTGAGTGAATCTCATAGTCATTAATAATCTAGAACTTGATTTTCAACCAATTCAAAATGGTTTTTGATTATATGTCTTAGGATGATAAAGGCACAATTAGGTCTTATTCTTAAGCCTCAGAATTTTGTATAATTTGACCCCTAGTTGCCCCTTTTGAGCCTAAAAGCGAAAATTTTTCCTTGAAACCTTTCATTGAATGATATTCTCTTAATGGTGAAAAAGTTGGAAATTTAGTGGAGCAAAGAAATAAAAAAGGGACTTAAGAAAAATATGGTATTGGATGCAAAGAAAAGCAAGAAAAAGAAAAAGAAAATCAAAAGGATGATATTGAATGAATTCCAAAAAGTCCATAAAAGTTCAAAAATTTGCTCTGTTAAATTTATAATGGTGATTTGAATCATTCATGACTGTTAAAGCCCTTTTGTATTCCATTTTTCTTGAAATTTCTACCTTGACAATACAACCCAAAGCCACATTACAACCTTTGAAAGACCTTTAGACTTTGACATATTTTCTATCTAAATTGTGGAGTTTCTGGTTTATTAACAAGCTTATGGTAATATTTTTTGACTATGATGATTTGAGAGATACACAAACCTTTAAACACTTGAGTGAAAATTGTGAGAAGAGTATCTCAAAGTCTTGACATTAAAAATTAATTCACATAAGAAAAATAAAACTGGCATTTGAATAAATCTGTTTCTCTGTTTTGGATTCCTTAGTTTATTAAGTTTAGTGTTTTCTATATTTTATCTTGTGAATATGGTGATTGCTTGAGGACAAGCAATGCTTTGGTTTGGGGTATTTTGATAAGTGCTTTATAACACAATAAAATAGATCTAGTTTGCTTAGGATTTTAATCATTATGCACTGTATTTCCTTTATTTATTGAGATTTTTGCTTTCTTTCCACTCTATTCTACTTGGGTATGTTATTTTGTAGGAATTAAGGTAATAAAGGGTCAAAAACAAGAGAAAAAACGACCATAAAATGATAAAGAAACAAGAAGAATAAGCCCAAAGTAGAAAGAACTCTCTTTTTATGCTGAATTCCGACTCAGAATGCTGTAATCCGACTCAGAATGTTAAAATCCGACTCAGAAATGCTGAATTCCGACTCAAAATAACCAAATCCGAGTGGGATGACTGAGAAAGGACCAAATCTGAGTGGAACGACTCAGAATGAAGCATTGCCGAGTGGAATACTTCACTGTTGGAGCCAAATCCGAGTGGAAAGATCCCCGTCAAAGCCATTCTGAGTGATAAATGGCTGACTCGAGTGAAGGACCAATGCTGAAATGGAATAAGTCTTGGTTGGAGGTGATTCCGAGTGGAAACTTCCCTGACTGCGTCCATTCTGAGTGAAAAGCTGTTCTGAGTGAATGGATTCCGAGTAGAAGAGGCCACTGAAATGAATAAATGCTGACTAAGGAGGAATCCGAGTGGTCTCACTCAGAGAAAATGGCATTCTCAAGCAGAACAAAGCATTTCCGAGTAATTCTTAGCAAGGAAGGAAAAATCCGACCGGAAATGAATCACACTCGGGCAGACTCTCAAGTTTCACACTGAGCCCGAGTGAGAAGTCTCCAAGGAAAGCACATCCGAGTGAGTTGGGTCAGAAAGATGCATTTCCGAGCAAAGCAAGGCTCGGACATAAGAAGAAATTCAATCAATCAAATTCCAACCCTTCAAGTGCAAGTTCCTGAGTAAAAGTGAAGGCCATTCTGAGTGAGTTGATTGACGACTGAAGGCCATTCCGAGTAAAAAGCAAGAAGGCACTTCCGAGTGTATCATTTCAAGGAATGAAGGCCGACTGAAATATTTCAAAGCAAATCCGAGTAAATGTATCCAAATGAATTTGACCGAGCGAATTCCAAAGCAAAGCTTTAACCGAGTGGTTCAAATTCAGAGACAGCCGAGTGAAAATGATTGGGAACCGATTGAATCTGGGCCGAGTGAGTCTTCAATTAGTTCCGAATGAACTCCATGAACCTGAGCCGAGTGAATGGTTGCAGTCGGATCCGAGTCCCTCTTAGTCAATTCTGAGTCCTCCTGCATTCAATTCCGACTGAATGGCTCAATCAGAAGTTACTCTTCAGTCACTCTTCACTCGTCCTTTCATCCAGCTTCATCACCGATCGATTCTCCCACAAACACCGACTCCTTCCGTCTCCTCTCCTTTCAAAACCGACCTACACTCCATCACTCCAACACCGGATCAAATGCACACCGGATCAACTCCAACTCCAGCAACTCTATTGTCCCTCAAACTCCACAACACCGTCCCTTTCTCCCAAAACACCCAACCGTCCTCACTTCTCAACACCGTCTCATTCCCTCTTTTATCCACTGTCCCTCTCCGTTCCAACTCTTCACACTCACACCGGCTCCAACACTTTCCTCTCCACACTGTACAAATCTCCATCCAACAGCAACTCCCCTCCACGCTGTCCAGTTTGCACCCACACCGTCCAGCACTCAGCAAACCACCCTCCAGCAAGCTTCCACTCGGAATTTCATCATTCTGCACCAATCATCACTAAAATCCAAGCATCGAATTATTAGAAATATTAAAATATGCAAATTGGAAACAAGTTGGCATAGCTGGAACTCACATGCACCGAAAGTTTCTTCCACTTGCAATTTGAACGCGTTTTCATAGCTGGAAACCTCCATCCATTTGCCTATAAAAGCAGCAGCAACCCATCAGCAAAAAAAATCATCTCTTCCCATCAATTACCATCAGCTTCATTCTATTTTCTTTTCTTTTCTTCGTTACTTTCTCTCTTTTTCTCTTTAGTTTTCTTCTTTTCCATTTTTCTTTCTCTGTTCGTTTTTCTTCTCTTTCTTTTTATTTTATTTTCTTTCTTTTATTTTGTAAGAGTGTGAGGGCTGTAAAAGTGAGAATTTAAATTTGTAATTGGTGGAGAAATTATTGCAACAAGGAATTACAGTGGTAAATTATTCTGAGCTTTTGGAGAAACCCGTAAGTCTTTATTTTTACCATGTCTTGTATGTTTTATTTTTCCATTATTTATATGAATTTGAATTATTTCATGAGTAGCTAAATTAATTATCTTGGGATAAAGGGGGTATGATAATATTTTATTTTAATGTTATTTTGATTTGGAATTAAATAAATTTTTGTTTTCCATTTAGTTCAATTATGCTCAATGCTTTTAGTAATTCCTAACAAGAACCTAAATGATAAAACTGTATACTTACGGGTATATTAGTAAGTTTAGGTAACAAATAGAATCGAGAGATTTATTTTTACCGGAAAGCTTTGAACTAAACCTAAGATTTTTGAAATGCTTTTTGTGACCTCGGTAAAACCGTGAAAGTAATCAAAATTCTTTTGAGGAAATAAAAGGGATTTTCATAAAACGATAATGGGCCTTTCTGAGGATTAAGCAGCGCTTTCCATAGGTTAGGTACATTAATAGGATTCCGAGAGGAACATATTAATTAGCTTTTGGAAAATTCGCCTTGGAAAACTTAATTCGATTCTTATTTATGAAAAGTTAAAATTCATTAACATAAAATAGAGTCTTAATCCCCCGAAATCCCAAGATACTCTCAACTCTGATTTTTTTTTTAAGTGTCAAGTAAATTTTATTTTTGTATTCTGTGCAACTTAATTTTGTGTTTTATTTTACAAAAATCTTAAAAATCAATTGTGTGGATAATTAAATTTCAATATGCTGGTACTTTGAACACAGTCCCTGTGGAGAACGATAATCTTTTATATTACGCGACATAACCCGTGTGCTTGCGGGCCCTGTCAAGAAGAAGCTCACTAAAAAGAAGATCATTGCTCTTAAAGCTACATCAATAGAAGACGAAGAAGAAGAATCCAAAAATGAAGAAATTGATGATGTAGAGTTTGGTCTATTTGTCAAAAAGTTTGCGATGTTCATGAAGAAGAAAGACTTCCAAGGAAGAAATCCAAACCAAGGTAAAAAGTCATTTAAAGATTACACTAATCCTCCTACTTGTTTCGAATATGGCAAAATAGGTCACTTTAAAGTTGATTGTTCAAACCTAAAAAAAAACAAGGGCAACAAAGGAAAATGAAGAGCATACATAGCTTGGGAAGAGAACAATGAAGACTCATCCGAGGAATCAGAGGAAGAAGTCGCCAACCTTTGCCTTCTGACCAAGCACTTCAAAAATGATGAGGTAAGTTCGCTAAATAAATTTAGTGATGATGATAGTGAAATTGATAAAAATGAGTTGCTAGAAGCATTTGGTGAATTACATGAAAAATTTATGCTAATAACAAAAACGTTTGCATGCTCAAAACAAACTATTTTGAAACTTGATAATGAGTTGCATAAAGTTAACATAGAAAAAGAAAGTCTTAGAGTTCAAAATGGAGAATTAATCACATCTAATGTCACTCTCATGACTTGTAATGGTAATGAAGATTGTATGTTATTTGATAAATGTATGCTTCTTGAGAAACAAAATAAAGATCTAAAAGAAACTCTTGAGAAGTTTACAAATAGTAAAAAGAATCTTGATGCACTTCTTGGAAATCAAAAGTATACTCTTGATAAAACGGGCATAAGTTATGAAAAGTATGAAAATAACAAGGAATACAAGAACTTCTTTGTACCTTTTAAAGAAAAACCTAAACCTATTCTAAACTATGTAACTTCTGAGAAAATGGGTCATACAAGTTCAAATTGCTTTAAAAGAAGATATATCAAACTATATGAGAACCATTATAAAATGCCTCTTATTCCTTGAATGCAACATGTTTCTATTATGGAGTATATGGTCATACAACTTCTAATTGCTTTATAAAGAATACCTCCCAAAAGGTTAGTAGAAAGGTATGGATTCCAAAAGAAATTTTGAAATCCCAAACTAATGAGAAAGGACCCAACATACAAAGGGTACCTAAAACTTGAATTTTTGACTTGTAGGTATGTTTTAAGGTGACAAACTCTCATTGGTATCTAGATAGCGGATGTTCAAAATACATGACCGGAAATATGTCCAAATTCATAACCTTCACTCCAAAGAACAAAGGAAGTATTACTTATGGAGACAACACAAAGGGAAAAATAGTTGGACATGGAAATGTAAGTACCACACTAGTGCATTTTGGGCCTATAAGCACGGTTATTTTGGGCCTTTAAACACGGTTCCAGAACTGTGCTTGTTCCCAGCGTGATGAAAAGTTAGCATATTTTAGCACGTTTTTGAACCGTGTTTAAAAGTGACACCTATAAGCACGGTTATGGCAGAACCGTGCTTAAAAAGCTCAGATCCATTCATCCATTCGACAGATCCATTCGTCCAGGTCAAACAATTCACCCAACCTCATTCGACCAAAATTTCAAAACACCGTTTGTTTAGGCTCTAGAGCAGATCTGCCATAACCGTTTGTTTAAGATCTCGACCTCTTCATTGGTAACATATCTCCAAAGACAACCTTGCTGATCCCATCTGACAACTAGAAATTGACAAGAGAAAGAGAAAATTAAAAAATGGAAAAAAAGGAGAAAAGAAAGAAATGTTATGATATGATACCTGGTGGGAACGATGGGCGGAGGAAGGAGGAGCTTTTAAACTCATTACAATTCCTAACAAATAAATAATAATGAAAATGAGGGGTAAAAATAGAAACCTGTATGTGCGTGAGTAGATGACCAACATCAAGGGGGAGCACGAATGGAAACCTTCGTAGAGAGAAAGAGAGAAGAAGAACACCTTTTTATTTTAATGGAGGGAGGAGGAAGAAGAGGAGGGAAATGAAACAACGCTTAAGTTTTCGAGAAAATGACCCTATAAGCACGGTTCCCCTCAGAACCGTGCTAATAGCTCAATTATTTTACTACTTTTAAGCACGGGTCCCTTCCAACCGTCTTCGTATCTAGCCTTTTAAGCACGGGTCCCTCACAACCGTGTTCGTAGGTTTTTTAAAAAAAAAAATTTAAAAAATAAAAACACCTTTAAGCACGGTTCAAAGCAACCGTCCTTATAACTCTTTCAAAAAAAAAAAATTTAAAAAATTTTTCCAGTCTTTAAGCACGGTTCGTTGCCAACCGTGCTCGTAGCTCTAGTTTTAAGCACGGTTGCCAGTCAACCGTCCTCGTATGTGACACCTTTAAGCACGGTTCAAAGCAACCGTCCTTATAACTCTTTCAGAAAAAAAATTTAAAAAATTTTTCCAGTCTTTAAGCACGGTTCGTTGCCAACCGTGCTCGTAGCTCTAGTTTTAAGCACGGTTTCCAGTCAACCGTCCTCGTATGTGACTTCAAAATTTTCAAAAATGCCACCGCCTTTTTTTTAGCACGGTTTTGACATAACCGTGCTCGTATCCTGTCCTCGTATCCATTTTCTGCACTAGTGCCAATTCCTCTACCTCAATCAATGATGTTTTATATGTTGAGGGATTAAAACACAATTTGTTAAGTATAAGTCAATTATGTGATAAAGGATTCATTATAACCTTTAATTCAAATTGTTGCATGATTGAAAATGAAGAAAATAAAGTCAAATTCATTGGTCAAAGGATATATAATATTTACATGATTAACCTAGATAGCTTGCCCTCAAATGATGCACAATGCTTGATTTCTAGAGAAGATGAATCATTTCTATGGCATAGGAGAATTGGCCACATTCACATAGATCAGTTAAATAAATTGATTTCAAAAGACTTAGTGATAGGATTTCTCAAAATGAAATTTGAAAATAAATTTTATAATGCTTTCCATAAGGGAAAACAAGTAAAGGCCTCCTTTAAATCTAAAAACATTGTTTCAACAAATAGGCCTTTACATTTGCATATGGATCTTTTTGGACCATCACGAATTAGAAGTTTTGGTGACAATTACTATGCACTCGTCATTGTGGATGATTTCTCTAGATTTACATGGACTTTATTCATATCTCATAAAAGTGAAGTGTAACATCCCAAATTTTTAATAATGTACCGGGTGAATAAAACCATTAAAATAATAATTTCAGAAGGGGGAATTTGTTTATTAATTACCATTAACTTAATTAATCAAAGGGTGTGCTGATTAAAAAGGGTGATTGGCTTTAGTGGGTGCTGATGGGACTGGGTGACATGAGCAGACTGCTCCTCACGTTTTCCCACCCCACCATTTCTTCCCTCGTGCATGTATTTATAATTGGTCGAAGGTTCCTTGCCTTTCATTCTTCAAAACTCCCTCTACGATTCCTCTCTTCTTCCTTCTTCTCTTTCTCTCTTGTTCTCCTTCTTCTTCTTTCTTCTTCTCTCCTCCTTCTCTGCTCTCTGTTCCATTCCCTGTTTCGGAAGCCAAGTGACAGTGCTGTAGAGGAGTCAGAGCTCCCTTATACGAATAGAGGACGAGCGTCGAAGCAGAAGCAAAAACAGCCCTGCACCACTCGTGGAGGGCAGTAGCGTTCAAGTAAAGGCTAAGCGAGTGGAAGCGTTGAGTGAAGCAGCAAGGAAGAGAACCAACACCCAAGAAGAAAAGTCTCTCGGAGTCTCGTAGTTGGTAGGGGGAGTACCTTATATGTTAAATGCATGGGTTATGAACGGGTTTCGAGTGTAATAATGGTGATTCTGTATCCTGTTGTATGATATGTTTGCATGTGGAGTACCCGAGTGTAAGATAAGTGAGAGAGAATATTGCATGTTATTACCGTCCTTGAAGATGCATGCGTTGATTAAGTCCTGACACTGTTGTATACCAATTGCATGTTATATTGTGTTGATTGGAATGCTTTGTGGAATCCGTTCGTATTCATATGGGTGCATGCGTTGATTAAGTCCTGACACTGTTGTATACCGATTGCATGTTATATTGTGTTGATTGGAATGCTTTGTTGAATCCGTTCGTATTCATATGGGTGCATGCGTTGATTGAGTCCTGACACTGTTGTATACCGATTGCATGTTATATTGTGTTAATTGGAATGCTTTGTTGAATCCGTTCGTATTCATATGGGTGCATGCGTTGATTAAGTCCCGACACTGTTGTATACCAAATGCATATTATGTTGTACTGATTGGAATGCTTGTTTGAACCTGTTGATCTTCATATGGATACATGAGTTGAGTAAGTTCTGATACTGCTGTATACCGAGTGCATGTTATGCTTGAGTTGATGAGAATGCTGTTAGAAGCTTGATATTGATTGACACCGATTGCATTGGGTTCATGTGTTGCTAATGGAGCTATGATGATGACTGCATGGAAGTATATGTGTGTTAAATTAATATGTGGAATCCTGGAAATGCGTATTACCGACTGCATGCGAAATATGTATAACTGAGTGAAGGTTGTGTGCATGAATTCTAAGTTATGTGATGAATCCGCGTGTGGCGCATAGGATGCGTTGTGCTGGGAGCACGTAGTGTGGGACACTACCTTCGGTTATTAAGTGTGGGACGCTGTAAAATCCTTGAGTGGGACTCAAGGTAGCCCTTGAGTGGGACTCGGGCTGCCTGTGAACACCTCCGTTGACGCTGAGAGCGTTGGTGTCACCTGTGGGCAAACGGTTGGGTACCTGTAAAATGGCCAAGCAGCTGGGAGCTGATTTGATAGCTGAGAGCTATGTATAAAAAGGCTGAGAGCCTATGTTGCAACGTCTATACCGATACACACAAATACAGAATCGAGTGAAATACTATGTGCCTATTTACTTTTGATATTGTTTGGAATTGGTTATGCATGCGAAGGTGTTAATGAGATGATGAATGTTTACAACCGAGTGAATTACTCTGTGTATATTAACTGCTGACATTGTTTGGAATTGATCATGCAGGTGGCAACATTATCGAAAGGATGAATGTATATAACTGAGTGAATAATCTGTGTTTATATTGCTACTGATGTTGTGTAGAATTAATTACGCATGTGATGGTGTTAATGAGATGATATATATATATATATACTCATGACCGAGTGTACTACTCCGTGTGCATATGCTGTTAATGCTGATTAAAATCTGTTCTATGAATGTATGTCATGTATTGGAGAGTTGTATATATATATATAGCCGAGTGAGAATTGTGGAATTTGACTGATAAATGTTCAAAGGAGGTATTCTAATTCACGGGTCTTAATATCATGTTACCGATTGTTGTATGTTAATATTATTGAGTTGATGTGTGTAAAGGGCCGAGTGACAACTGATGGATTCCGATCGGTAAGGATCTTGTGTGTGTTCTGGCTGATTGGTATTGCCCTGATTATAATTGTTGCCATGTATAATTGTGCGTATATATATATTGTTGTATAAATGTGAACCTGAGTCAATATCTATCATTTAAAATTTAAGATACTCACCCCTGTTGTGGCAATTTTCCAGTGAATATCTCTCGTAATGAGGATGGGAGGAGGAGCTAAAATGCCGGGTGAAGTGCTGATGCACTATGGAATTTTATGACTGTGCATATGCTATATATAGTGTTTTGAGTCAAGCCTTGGCCGGCTCGTGTTTTGTTGTTAGACTTTTAAATAGAGTTGAATCCCTCGGAATGGGAACATGATATTGTGGTTGTAAAATTGTGATATACACTTCTATATATATATATGCCATGTTGCATGTCTATCTTATGCTGTGAAATGCCTGGATAATCTTTATATATATGCGCGTTCATATCCCCGAGTGTGTAGGAAATAACATAACATAACATGAAGGAAGCCAACCTATGGTCTAGAGGGTGAGTTTGTGACTCCGCAACCGAGGGGGAAGGTTCAGACGTTCTGAGTGAGTGAAATCAGATGGCTCCAAGTAGGAATTGACCATCCACGAGTGGGACTGGTAAGTGCAAGAGCCAAATCTGAGTGAACTGAGATCGGATCCTCCCGAGTGAATTAGGCGCTGGAATCCGAGTGCGGAAATGCCGAGTGTAATGAGCGAATGCGGAGAGAAGCTTTCGCTTGAGCGAGTACGTGTTGCTGCGTGGTTCGCGTAAGCGATTTCCCCTTCTTCCGCTGTCAGCTCCCTGGATCGGTATTATCTCTCTTGTTCTTCTTCTCCTCTCATCTCTTTGTGCCAAGGCATTCTGATCTTCTTTTTCTTGTGGGAAAAAATTTTTTTTTTCCTTTTTTTTCCGTCTTGATTCATTAAAATAGGGTGTTACATTTTGGTATCAGAGCAGACCGAAAGGTCCAAGGCCAAGGTATGCTTACCGAGTGTAAGCAGTTGTGTGTTCTCTGACCGAGTGGTCATCCTGATTGTGATATTAGTTAATCCTGATTGATATTGACTTGTGGATAGGAGGTTGTTCCCCTCCTGGTCCGATTGATTGTGTAGCATATAGAAATAGTATGATGTGCTAAGTTACTGAACATTAGGCTGAAATCCGATCGGTGGTAAGTGGCTTGGTATACTTATCCTTGAAGGGGTGTTAATTTCAGGATAAGGAATGACGCATCGCCAAAGCATGGAGGCTATAGCCACAGCATTCCAACGCTTTGCAGACGTGTTTGAGAGGCAGAGCCAGCCTCAAGCTGAGGAGGGCCAAGTGCTGGACCGCTTCCTGAAGAGGAAGCCGAGTGAATTTTTAGGTGGATGGAACCCTGAGGCAGCGTTTAAGTGGACTCAGGAGCTGGAAAGAATTTTTGGGGGTCTTCGCTGTACCGAGGCCCAGAAGGTAGAGTGTGCAGTGTACATGCTACGAGACAAGGCGGAAAACTGGTGAAAGATAGCCAGAAACCGATTTCCTGATGATGATGCTCAGTTGACATGGAACGATTTCAAGACATGCTTCTTGGAGAAGTACTTCCCCGACACAGTAAGGAGTCGGAAGGAGTTGGAGTTTATGGAGTTGAAACAAGGCTCCATAACTGTGGAGGAGTATGCGACCAGATTCGAAGAGTTGTGCCTTTTCTATCCACCTTTCCAACAACCGGGGACGGAGAGCTCCAAGTGCCTTAAATTTGAGAATAGATTAAGGTCTGATATTAAGAGAGCTTGTAGATACCAAGAGATACGGAGTTTTCCTGCACTGGTAAATAAGTGTAGGATATTTAAGGAGGATGACAAGGCCCATTCGGGCCAGAGCAGCAGAGCTAACCATTCTTTGAGGCCCCAACAATCCCGCTTCAAGAGGCCAAGCAACATTGGTAGAAACAAATCTTTTTCCAGATTTAGGGGACGGAATCAGTCTGAAAGACGACCCGTGGTAGGAGACGGAAAATGTTTCAAGTGTGGAGGAAATCATTATGCCCGAGACTGCAACAACAATGGTGAAATGGTGTGCTTCCATTGTAATAAAAGAGGACACATCCGCCCCGATTGCCCCTAACTCCGTCAAGCAAACACCAGCATACGTCAAGGAGGTTTCTAAGGGAGAAACCGAGTGAATGATAACCAACGACCGGGCGGCAGAGGCAACAGAGCCAGAGGAAACATAATGCTTGCTTCAAATAACCGAGAGAGGAATACCGACCAACCAGCAGTGGGAAGAGTCTACGCCATCAACGTAGAGGATACTGCATAAGCAAATGACCTGGTACAATGTAAGTGCTCACTCGGTAGACATACACTTAATGTTGTTTTCGATTCGGGAGCCACCCATTCTTTTATAGTTGATGAGTGTGTAAAGCGTTTAAAGGTACCCACTGTGTTTATGGATCAGACTTTGGAAGTGGCCAATCCGACTGGCCCTAAAGTGTTGACATCGTCGATATGTAAGGATGTGACATTTGTGTTGTGTGATCGGAGTTTCACTTTCGATTTGGTGTGCATACCTTTAAAGGATCTTGATATTGTGCTCGGAATAGATTGGCTTTCAGTCAACAAGGTGTTAGTGGATTGCAGAAACCGAAGGATAATCTTCCCGAGGCAGCCCAATGAGGACGACACAGCACAAGGTATAACCCAACTGTTTATGATGCTTTGTCTAACCGAGGGTGAGAGTAAAACCTGAGTGAACGAAATTCCAACTGTCTGTGAATTCCCAGAAGTGTTTCCTGAAGACGTACCGAGTGTCCCTCCCAATAGAGAAGTCGAATTCTCTATAGACCTGATCCCTGGAGCCGAGCCAGTCTCCAGTGCACCATACAGAATGTCCCCAACTGAATTGGCCGAGCTGAAGAAGCAAGTAGATGAGTTACTCAGAAAACAATTCATTAGGCCGAGTGTATCACCTTGGGGCGCACCTGTGCTGCTTGTTAAGAAGAAGGATGGCAGCATGAGGCTTTGTATAGACTACCGACAGCTAAACAAACTCACGATTAAGAATCGGTACCCGTTGCCCAAAATTGATGACCTCATTGACCAACTGCGCGGAGCCTCAATTTTCTCAAAAATTGACCTGCGATCGGGATACCACCAAATCCGAGTGAAGGAGTCGGATATTCCAAAGACTGCCTGTAGGACTCGGTATGGTCACTACGAGTATGTAGTGATACCGTTTGGTGTGACAAACGCCCCTGCTGTCTTCATGAATTACATGAACAGCATATTCCACCCGTATTTAGACCATTTCGTAGTTGTTTTCATTGATGACATCCTAGTTTACTCCAAGACTTCTGAGGAGCATGAAGAGCATCTCCGAGCGGTACTTCAAGTATTGAAGGAGAAGCAGTTGTTTGCAAAGCTTTCGAAATGCGATTTCTGGATGGATAAAATCCATTTCCTCGGACATGTGATTTCCGAGGAAGGTGTCTCGGTGGATCCTTCAAAGGTGGCAGCTATAATGGCATGGGAGAGACCCAAGTCGGTCTCGGAGATAAGGAGCTTTATGGACCTGGCAGGTTATTATAGAAGATTCATTGAAGGTTTTTCTAAGTTGGCCTTGCCACTGACCAAATTGACTCGGAAAAACATTCCCTTCGTATGGAGTCCCGAGTGCGAGAACAGCTTCTGAGAGCTGAAGGACAAGTTGACGACTGCTCCAGTACTGGCATTACCTGACTTGCAAGAGAGCTTCGTGGTTTATTGTGATGCATCAGGACTCGGATTAGGATGCGTGCTAATGCAGAAAGACCGGGTGATAGCGTATGCCTCTCGGCAATTGAGACCTCACGAGCAGCATTATCCGACCCACGACTTGGAATTGGCAGCTGTGGTGTTCGCATTAAAAATCTGGAGGCATTACTTGTACGGGTCCAGATTTGAAGTATACAGTGATCACAAGAGCCTCAAATACTTATTCGACCAAAAGGAACTGAACATGAGACAGAGGAGATGGACGGAATTTTTAAAAGATTATGATTTCGAGCTAAAGTACCATCCGGGTAAAGCAAACGTTGTTGCTGACGCGTTGAGTCAGAAATCCCTTCATGTAGCAGTGATGATGGTGAAGGAGGTAGAGCTATTGGAACAGTTCCGAGACATGAACTTACATGTTGACATTCCCTCCTCTCAGAAAATGGCGATCGGCACGCTGAGGATTGCCAATGAATTCCTGAAATCCGTGTACGAGCAACAGCAGTCAGATTCCTACTTGGCTGAGATGAAGGAGACTCAGGCCAAAGGTAAGGATTTGTCCTTGACCGAGGGATCAGATGGAATCTTCCGAGTAAGAAACAGAATATACGTGCTGGATGGAGGAGAATTAAGGAGAATGGTGCTTGATGAAGCCCACAAGAGCTTGCTAAGTATCCACCCGGGTACCACGAAGATGTACCATGACCTGAGAACCTAGTTCTGGTGGCCCGGATTAAAAAGGAACGTGGCAGAATATGTGGCTCAGTGCATCACCTGTCACAAGTCAAAAGTGGAGCACCAGAAGCCGTATGGTGCATTGCAACCCCTGGAGATTCCCTGTGGAAATGGGACTCAATTGCCATGGACTTTGTCATGGGATTGCCCAAAAACCGAGCGGGCCGTGATGCGATGTGGGTCATTATTGACCGACTAACGAAGTGTGCACATTTCCTGCCTGTGAATATGAAGAACCCGATGCATAAGTTAGCTCAGATTTATATTCGCGAAATTGTCCGACTACATGGTATACCGACTTCCATCGTATCAGATAGGGATCCTAGGTTCACGTCCCAGTTTTGGACCAGTCTGCACCAGGAAATGGGTACAAAACTTTGGCTTAGTTCTGCTTACCACCCCCAATCGATGGGCAATCCGAGCGAACAATCCAGAGCTTAGAGGACTTACTAAGAGCGTGTGTGTTAGAGCACAGTGGGGATTGGGAGCAATACCTTCCCCTGATCGAGTTTACGTACAACAATAGCCACCACAACAGTATTGGTATAGCACCCTACGAAGCACTATACGGTCGAAGATGCCGGACCCCGCTTTGCTGGTCGGAAACGAGTGAGAGTCTGCTATTGGGACCAGAGGTTGTGAAGTAAACTTCAGAGCAGATCCGGGTGATAAGAGAAAAGATGAAGGCATCTCAAGATAGGCAGAAGAGCTACCATGACAAACACACCAGACCATTAGAATTTTCAGTCGAAGACAAGGTATTTTTAAGGACTTCACCGAGTAAAGGAGTCGGGCGAGCCTTGAAAAGCAGAAAATTAAGCCCTCGATACATTGGGCCTTATGAGGTGTTGAAACGAGTCGGCTCCATGGAATACCAAATAGCATTACCAACTCATTTATTTCGATTGCATGACGTGTTTCATGTGTCTCAACTAAGGAAGTACCTGCCAGATTCTACTCACACAATGCCTGATGATGAGGTGGAAATCAAGGAAGATCTGACCACTGCAACTATACTGACTAGGATCGTGGACCGATCGGTAAAACGGTTAAGGAGTAAGAATGTGCAACTGGTTGAAGTGGAATGGCAGCAGGACGGGTATACCTCTTATACCTGGGAGCGCGAGGATGCCATGAGGCAACAGTACCCCAAGGTGTTTGACCAAGGTGAGTTACCGACTGAATTTTGAGGACGAAATTCTTTTGAAGTGGGGGAGAACTGTAACATCCCAAATTTCTAATAATGTACCGGGTGAATAAAACCATTAAAATAATAATTTCAGAAGGGGGAATTTGTTTATTAATTACCATTAACTTAATTAATCAAAGGGTGTGCTGATTAAAAAGGGTGATTGGCTTTAGTGGGTGCTGATGGGACTGGGTGACGTGAGCAGACTGCTCCTCACGTTTTCCCACCCTACCATTTCTTCCCTCGTGCATGTATTTATAATTGGTCGAAGGTTCCTTGCCTTTCATTCTTCGAAACTCCCTCTACGATTCCTCTCTTCTTCCTTCTTCTCTTTCTCTCTTGTTCTTCTTCTTCTTCTTTCTTCTTCTCTCCTCCTTCTCTACTCTCTGTTCCATTCCCTGTTTCGGAAGCCAAGTGACGGTGCTGCAGAGGAGTCAGAGCTCCCTCATATGAATAGAGGACGAGCGTCGAAGCAGAAGCAGAAACAGCCCTGCACCACTCATGGAGGGCAGTAGCGTTCAAGTAAAGGCTAAGCGAGTGGAAGCGTTGAGTGAAGCAGCAAGGAAGAGAACCAACACCCAAGCAGAAAAGTCTCTCGGAGTCTCGTAGTTGGTAGGGGGAGTACCTTATATGTTAAATGCATGGGTTATGAACGAGTTTCGAGTGTAATAATGGTGATTCTGTATCCTGTTGTATGATATGCTTGCATGTGGAGTACCCGAGTGTAAGATAAGTGAGAGAGAATATTGCATGTTATTACCGTCCTTGAAGATGCATGCGTTGATTAAGTCCTAACACTGTTGTATACCGATTGCATGTTATATTGTGTTGATTGGAATGCTTTGTTGAATCCGTTCGTATTCATATGGGTGCATGCGTTGATTAAGTCCTGACACTGTTGTATACCGATTGCATGTTATATTGTGTTGATTGGAATGCTTTGTTGAATCCGTTCATATTCATATGGGTGCATGCGTTGATTAAGTCCCGACACTGTTGTATACCGAATGCATATTATGTTGTACTGATTGGAATGCTTGTTTGAACCTGTTGATCTTCATATGGATACATGAGTTGAGTAAGTTCTGATACTGCTGTATACCGAGTGCATGTTATGCTTGAGTTGATGAGAATGCTGTTAGAAGCTTGATATTGATTGACACCGATTGCATTGGGTTCATGTGTTGCTAATGGAGCTATGATGATGACTGCATGGAAGTATATGTGTGTTAAATTAATATGTGGAATCCTGGAAATGCGTATTACCGACTGCATGCGAAATATGTATAACTGAGTGAAGGTTGTGTGCATGAATTCTAAGTTATGTGATGAATCCGCGTGTGGCGCATAGGATGCGTTGTGCTGGGAGCACGTAGTGTGGGACACTACCTTCGGTTATTAAGTGTGGGACGCTGTAAAATCCTTGAGTGGGACTCAAGGTAGCCCTTGAGTGGGACTCGGACTGCCTGTGAACACCTCCGTTGGCGCTGAGAGCGTTGGTGTCACTTGTGGGCAAACAGTTGGGTACCTGTAAAACGGCCAAGCAGCTGGGAGCTGATTTGATAGCTGAGAGCTATGTATAAAAAGGCTGAGAGCCTACGTTACAACGTCTATACCGATACACACGAATACGGAACCGAGTGAAATACTATGTGCCTATTTACTGTTGATATTGTTTGGAATTGGTTATGCATGCGAAGGTGTTAATGAGATGATGAATGTTTACAACCGAGTGAATTACTCTGTGTATATTAACTGCTGACATTGTTTGGAATTGATCATGCAGGTGGCAACATTATCGAAAGGATGAATGTATATAACTGAGTGAATAATCTGTGTTTATATTGCTACTGATGTTGTGTAGAATTAATTACGCATGTGATGGTGTTAATGAGATGATATATATATATATACTCATGACTGAGTGTACTACTCCGTGTGCATATGCTGTTAATGCTGATTGAAATCTGTTCTATGAATGTATGTCATGTATTGGAGAGTTGTATATATATATATAGCCGAGTGAGAATTGTGGAATTTGACTGATAAATGTTCAAAGAAGGTATTCTAATTCACGGGTCTTAATATCATGTTACCGATTGTTGTATGTTAATATCATTGAGTTGATGTGTGTAAAGGGCCGAGTGACAACTGATGGATTCCGATCGGTAAGGATCTTGTGTGTGTTGTGGCTGATTGGTATTGCCCTGATTATAATTGTTGCCATGTATAATTGTGCGTATATATATATTGTTGTATAAATGTGGGGCAACCTGAGTCAATATCTATCATTTAAAATTTAAGATACTCACCCCTGTTGTGGCAATTTTCCAGTGAATATCTCTCATAATGAGGATGGGAGGAGGAGCTGAAATGCCGGGTGAAGTGCTGATGCACTATGGAATTTTATGACTGTGCATATGTTGTATATAGTGTTTTGAGTCAAGCCTTGGCCGGCTCGTGTTTTGTTGTTAGACTTTTAAACAGAGTTGAATCCCTCGGAATGGGAACATGATATTGTGGTTGTAAAATTGTGATATACACTTCTATATATATATATGCCATGTTGCATGTCTATCTTATGCTGTGAAATGCCTGGATAATCTTTATATATATGTGCGTTCATATCCCCGAGTGTGTAGGAAATAACATAACGTAACATGAAGGAAGCCAACCTATGGTCTAGAGGGTGAGTTTGTGACTCCGCCACCGAGGGGGAAGGTTCAGACGTTCTGAGTGAGTGAAATCAGATGGCTCCAAGTAGGAATTGACGTAGAAGATTGCCCCCAACGACGAGCTGTTAGGATTCGGAGTTGAGAGTCCAGAGATGCTTTCCAAGTGACAACTACTAGGATTGCTCCCGAGCGTAGGATAATCAACGAACCCCGAGTGAGAATCTGCCGAGTGAAGGTTTTTCCGACTGGAGAGTGACACCTTAGACTCTAAGGGACCCCACTATAGTAAATGGTTGGTAACAAAAGAATCTGAGTAAGTCTCAACTTAGTAGAATGTTTAGAGTAGGAAGATTATGGCTGCCGAGTGAAAACCAGGTGAAATACCCCGAGTGACAAAAAGGGCACTAAGGTTGTTCCGAGTGAGGAGTCCTCATAGATTCCGAGTGAGTAATAGTGGGGACCATCCACGAGTGGGACTAGTAAGTGCAAGAGCCAAATCCGAGTGAACTGAGATCGGATCCTCCCGAGTGAATTAGGCGCTGGAATCCGAGTGCGGAAATGCCGAGTGTAATGAGTGAATGCCGAGAGAAGCTTTCGCTTGAGCGAGTACGTGTTGCTGCGTGGTTCGCCTAAGCGATTTCTCCTTCTTCCGCTGTCAGCTCCCTGGATCGGTATTATCTCTCTTGTTCTTCTTCTCCTCTCATCTCTTTGTGCCAAGGCATTCTGATCTTCTTTTTCTTGTGGGAAAAAAATTTTTTTTCCTCTTTTTACCGTCTTGATTCATTAAAATAGGGTGTTACATGAAGCATTTAAAAAGCTTATGAAGGTTGTCCAAAATGAAAAGAACTTAAGAATAACATCTATTCAAACTGACGATGGGGGAGAATTTGAAAACCAAGATTTCAAAAAAATTTACAAAAAGAATGGAATCAAACATAATTTTTTTGGACCAAGAACACCTCAAAAAAATGGTATTGTTGAGAGAAAAAGTCATTCTCTAGAAGAACTTGCTAGAATAATATTAAACAAAAATGGGATTCCAAAAAGTTTTTAGGCCGAAGCAGTTAATACAGCCTGGTATATTATGAACCGTTGTTTGATTCGACCCATTTTAAACAAAACCCCCTATGAGCTTTTCAAAAATAGAAAACAAAATATTTCACATTTACATGTTTTTGGATGCAAATGTTTTGTTCATAATAATGGTAAAGACAACTTAGGAAAATTTGATGCTAAGTCTGATGAGGCAATGTTGTTGGGATATTCAGCTAATAGTAAATCTTATCGAGTCTTTAACAAACGAACCTTGACTATGGAAGAATCCATTCATGTAAAATTTAACGAAGATGACCAAGAGACTCCAAGAAAGGAGGGTATTGATGATCTTGCAGGTCTAATGGAAGACATAAAGATTGGAGAAAAAGAAGAAGAAACAAAGCAAGATAAGGCTTTTGCACAAGAAGAATCACCATCTAATATACCAAAAGAATGGATATATCCAAGAAATCTTTCAGCAGACAATATCATAGGTGATATCTCCAAAGGGGTAATTACTTGTAGTTCTCTTAGAAATGCATGTAATCATCTTGCCTTTGTTTCTCAAATCGAACCTAAAACTATTGATGAAGTTATTTTAGATAAACATTGGATATTAGCTATGCAAGATGAATTAAATAAATTTAAAAGAAATTAAGTTTGGGAATTAATGCCAAAACTTGATAATTATCAAGTAATAGGAATAAAATGAGTTTTTCGAAACAAACTTGATGAATCAGGCTTAATAACTAGAAATAAAGCTAGATTAGTTGCTAAGGGCTATAATCAACAAGAGGGAATAAATTATGATGAAACTTATGCACCTGCATCTAGACTTAAAGCCATTAGATTTCTACTAGCATTTGCATGTTGTATGGATTTTATATTATATCAAATGGACGTAAAAAGTGCTTTCTTAAATGGATATTTACAAGAAGATGTGTATGTTGAACAACCTCTCAGTTTTAAAGATTTTAAATATCTGGATCATGTTTTTAAACTTAAAAAGGCCTTATATGGTTTAAAGCAAGCTCCAAGGGCTTGGTATGGAAGGCTAAGTAAATTTCTTTTAGAAAATAAGTTTGAAAGAGGAAAAGTAGACAACACCCTTTTTATAAAATATGAGAATTAAGATATCTTATTAGTATAAATTTATGTTGATGACATTATTTTCGGTGCTACTAACGATTTGCTTTGCAAGCAATTTTTGAGTATAATGCAGAAAGAATTTGAAATGTCAATGATGGGAGAGTTGACTTTCTTCCTTGGACTTCAAGTCAAACAAGGAAAGAATGGCTTCATCAACCAATCGAAGTACTGTAAAGAACTTCTTAAGAAGTTTGACATGGACAAAGCAAAGGAAATTGCTACACCAATGGCAACCTCCTGTTATCTAGATCATTATGAAAAAGGCAAAGAAGTTGATGTCACCAAATATAAAGGTATGATAGGATCCCTTCTTTATCTTACTGCTAGTCGTCCTGATATAATGAATGTTGTATGTATATGTGCTAGATTTCAATCTAAGCCTAAAGAATCTCATTTATTTGCTGTGAAAAGAATTTTAAAATATCTAGTTGGTACGTAAAATGTTGGTCTATGGTATCCAAAAGGGGAAAATTGCACCATTGTTAGATATTTTGATTCAGATTTTATCAGTTGTAAAACCGATTGTAAGAGCACTAGTGGCTCGTGCCATCTTCTAGGTAGTTCTCTTGTGTCTTGGCATAGCAAGAAACAAGTAAGTGTAGCCCTATCTATCGCCGAGGCTGAGTATATCGTAGCCAGAAGTTGTTGTACTCAAAGCTTATGGTTGAAGCAACAACTTACGAATTTTGGAGTATTCTAAGATCAAATTCCTTTAAAGTGTGATAACATAAGCGCGATTAATATAACAAAGAATCCGGTAATGCACTCTCGAACAAAAGATATTGAAATAAGACATCATTTTATTCAAGATCATGTGTTAAAAGGGGATTGCAAAATTGAATATATGGCATCAAATGATCAACTAGCAGATATTTTTACAAAACCCTTAACAAAAGAAAATTTCATAAGAATTTAAAAAGAATTGGGAATTTTAGATGAATCATGCTTTGAATAATTCTTTTCTAAAACAATTCTGAGCTGTTAATGGTCAGTGGGAAGTTATGGCTAGGAAAGACTTGGTACTTAAGCGGTCACACCGGACCGACCTCTCTTTCTTGGGAACTAACCTGATTACAGTACTGAATTTCTTTAGAATGGAGTTATTAAAGAAAAATAAAATCTTTTCTTAAAATAAAATAAAGCATGAAAAATTTAAAACATATCAGGGTAATCGATTAAGTATGATTAAATTGAAAAAGAAGTTGTTTAATCGATTAGCATAATTGATTAGGGAAAATAAATCTGAAATAGTAGCCTCTTATTCGAATAGCATATTCAGTTAGGTGCCATGTATTCAGATAGCTTAATCGATTACGACAGTTACAGGAGTAATAAATGAACGTGTTTTCTCATTCTTCTTCGTACGCCCATTCAGTTTTCAAGGAACCCCAACCGATTACAACTTCTCGTTTGTACCAAAACTCTTCCTTTTCCCCATCAATCCTCCATTAATTCACTCTATCACTTTTCCACTCTATAAAAATCGTGTCTTTCCTATAATCTCACACCCATCTTTCACTTTCTCTCTCTCTAAAACCTCTATTGTTAAAGTTTAAAAAGCTTCAAGCTTTCAACTTTCTCAACCACGTCTCATGCAAGGAAGAAGCAAAGAGCCAACATTGCTAGAGCATCTTCTCGTTCCTCTAAGTATTTCTCACCTTACTTTGAAACCAAGCAAGAGGAAACCCATTACCTCTCTCACTTATCAAGCAAAGGTATCATCTCCCCTTTATGGCTTTCAAAGAACTTCTTCAAAGACTAAGGGTTCTCTTTTCTCAATACTTTAGAGAAGCATGACATTCTTGAATTTGCTTCTTTATCTGATGAATTTATTTATCCAGATTTGGTCAAAATATTCTACTCCTCTCTATCCTTGAAAGATGGAGTTCTTGAAGCATGTGTTAAAAAGGTTAATATAAAAATCTCTGATGAAATCTTATCCATGACTGGTCTTATTCCTTTAGTTGACTTTGATTTTAATGGCCATTCTATTGATGATTCCTAAAATTATAATCCAACGGAAGCTAGAACATCTCTTTGGGGTGAAGATCATGTCACCCATAACTCTAGGATTGTTGGTAGGCTTTCTTTGGATAATAGACTATTGCATTATTGCCTAGCTAAAATTCTTGTTCCTAGAAGTAACAATTATGCTTTGGCTGAGGAAATGGATGTTTTGATGCTTTGGGCTATGGTAAATGAGCGCCCTATAAATTAGATAGATATGATCAAAATTTATATGGTTGAAAGTAAGAACCAATCCAAACTTCCTTATGCTATCCCTCTAACCAAGCTATTCAAAGCCTTTAACATTGATTTGAAAGGAGAAGTTAAGGAAAAGCTATCTTCTAAGAATGAAATGGCAGCAGCTTAATTGGCAAAAATGAGAATTTCTCAATATGTCGGAGTATGGGATTTTAATCCTCGACCTCATGCTCATGATCCCCCTCCTAGACCGGTACCTCAAGATCATGGAAATGTTATCCTTGAAGTGGTACAAAACTTGAACAATGATCTTGCTAGGTTTAAAGCTCACTTTGATATTCTTGAAGAAGGGCAACAAACTATCATTGCTCGATTGGAAAGTCTTCAACTTCATCATCCATCCTATCCACCTCCTCCACCTAACATGGATTAGTTTTCTTTGTATTGTTACTACTTATGTTTTTAATGATAAATTCATCAATGACAATGTTTGCTTTTACTCTTTAGTATGTGGTTCTTTTTGATAATGCCAAAAGGGGAGAGAATATGATGATTTAAAACTAAAAATGATGCATGCCTTTGATGATTTTGAAATGATTTGTATATGATGATTTGAATATCATGACAATTTGATGCTATATGATGATTTGAATATCATGATATGATTGATTTTTGTATATGAAAAATTTGATCCTCACTACTATGGATTTGATATTTATTAAAATGAGAAAAATAAGGTCTCTTCATCATTTTTATCATCAACAAAATTTTTGTCATCAATAAAAAGGGGATAATGTAATTCTTCATAATAATATATCAAAGAGTGGGAGATTTAATACAAAGAATTTTCATTATCCAAGTTTTGATGATTCCAAAATATATTTTCAATAATATTAAAGCAATGAGAATCTCAAATTAGCACTCTAGTAATCAAATAAGATAATTGATTAAGTTCAAGGTAATCAATTAAGGTATTCGATTAAGCCCCACAAAACAAATTTTGAAATTATTTTAAACAGAGCTAATCGAATAAGGTATTCGATTAAGGTGAATCTGGACTAGTTTTTATTAAACCAGAACAGAACTAATCGAATAAGGTAATCAATTAAGGTAATCTTGTATGTGTTTTAATTGAAACAGAACCTTGCTAATCGAATAAGGTAATCGATTAAGGAAAATTTAAATGTGATTTAATTAAAATAGAACCATGCTAATCGATTAAGTTAATTGATTAAGACAAATCTGAAACGTTTAAAATTAAATCAGAACGTTGCTAATCGATTAGGCTAATCGATTAAGCTGTGTTATTTTGACTGATTCTCAACTTTTACTAAACTTAAGGGATATTTTTAAGGGAATTGAATTTGAAAATCATCAGATTACAACAGCTAATTATCTCTTGAAACACTATAAATAAAGGCCTGACGCTTTATTAGAAATCACTCATATGCATTTAGCTTTCTCATTCTTTCTCACACCCTTTCAAGAAGCTAAGTTTGGTTTATTTCTTTTGCGCTTTTAAATTTCTAATTTTGCTCTAGAAGAGAGCTACATTCTTGTGAGTTAAACTATTCTCTTTGTGCTTTCAATTTTAAATTTGCTCTATCAAAGAGAATTTTAGGTTTTGATCAACTTTTCTATGCTTAAATCTTCTAAAACTGCTCTATCAAAAGAGAGCCACATTCTTTGAAGTTGATCATACTTGATTTGCTCTTTAAAATTTCTATTCTATCCTTTTAAGAGAGTTGTCATTATAATTTCTAATTTGCAAAAGTTTCTCTACAAAGAGAGCTACATCTAGTGATCATTATCACATTACTTCTTCTCTTGCCTTGTTTATCATTGTAAGGGAAGTTGAAAGGTTTTTGTTTTTACCCATACAAAAATTGGGTTAGAACATTGTAACAAAGGCAAGGTTGTAGCCTTTGGGGTTGGTTGAGTGAGAATTGTGAGAAGGATAAAAGAGTGAGGGATAAAGTTCTTGGTAAGGAAATCAAGAGACTTGTATTGGCTCATCTTGTAAATCTCAAATTCTTAGTGAAAAATCTCAAGTAAGTTTACTTGGGGCCTAAACGTAGGGGTTTCCGAACCAGGATAAAAATTTGAGTGTGCCTTTATCTCTCTTCCCTTACTCTATTTAATTTCAAGTCATTTATTTGCTTTATTTACTTGCTTCAATTGTCATTATTTAATTTTTAAGCTTCTAATTTCTTTTTTTCTCTAAGTAAAGTAAATTTGAAATAGAGTATTAAAAGGTAATTAATGTTTAAGACTCAATTCACCCCCCTCTTGAGTCATTGAGGCCACTTGGTGAACACAAAGCCTTAAGGTAGGGTGTGATGAATGCATGGTTTTATGAGGGTATGAATGGGTACACGAAAATGATGATGTATGGAATGGAAAATGATGGATATAAATGGTGGTTGTTGGGTTTTGATGAAATCTTAACCTTTGAATTTAGGGAAAATAGGAAATATGAGCGGATAAATGTTTATCAATGTTGGTAGAATAATGTTGATGATGAAAGATGGGAATATTGATGAAAAATGGACATACATGTGGGAACCCATTAGTGGGTATAACTTTAAAATGCATAATAATGGATGGGCACCAAATATGGTGGGTTAAATGAAATGAAAGTGATTTAAGGTTAAAATGGCATGAACACCAAGTGGTTAACCGAAAATATTTAAATCTTGGTGGTTGAGATAGAAAATAATTATATGGTATGTTGTTTGATGTAGGAACGAACCCCATCGGTGAAGCTAGACCTTACTAAGTACTACTTCTCTTGAGGTAGGAGGGGGTAACATTACTTAAATGCATGATTTCATCCATTGTTGATATCTATGTATATATGTACGGGTGTGATCCCTTGTTTTGATTTGGATGAATGATTGAGTGTTGTGTGTCACCCCCTGGTTCTCCGGACCCGAATCTTGACGTAATCAAGATAAATAATTAATAAAAATGCGAGTAAATTTTTCACGTTTGAAATAACTTAGAAACACCTCAACGATTACACCAAGACTCGAACCACAGAAAACCGAAGAGTGTGATTTAATATTTTATAACTAGATCGTAAAATAAATTACCCATGATTGTATACAAAATAACAAAGTTTACAACGGAAGAAGAATATATATACAGGGCACACGCCTGGTCCCATATATGAAGATATGAGAAGAGGCTCGGCAAAGCATGCAAGCATACAACACAAGCCTATTAGGCCACAACCAATCTTACACATAAATCATAAACATGCATTGCCCTAAAGATATATATACACATGCATCATTATAGTCATACAACATACATCTCCATTATCGATATTCCATAATTGACCATATTCGATTCAACCTTAAAATAATGTATCATCAACGCTTATACATCCCCAAAACAATTATATAACCAACATCGTTATATCCATCAAATAGGTATGAATTCTAATACCTCAAATACCAATACATCACACACTTATATTATCATTTACAACACATCCATCAATTTCAGTGGTTACCAAGGCTATGATGTACATTTTATTCAAAATATAATAAATTACAATTGCTGCCGGCCAAGGCATTCTATTACCACTATTTTACCTTCACAAATGCTTTACTTTAAAAATATCCCCATCCCATGATATTCCTGCATCAATGCTAAAAATGGACAACATGGGAGAGTGAGTTGTACATTTCAAATGACGAATATGAATACAACTGAGATTATGTACATATGTATATTAACATCATGTATGCTCTGCTAAAATTATCAACAATCCTCATAATCTATTCATTTCAACAATATACGTATCATGTATTCATCCATCAATTCATAGCAAAGTAATCACATACACACATATTTCTCATTGCCACAATGGGCCAACATCATTGTCAACAACCATAGACAAACAAGCCCCTCATCACATTGGGCCATCATATACAACATCATCATATTCAATATCTTTTAGTTGTGTTCATATTTTACATGTTGTCATTAAGGTATTCATTTGCCCATCTCATCATCATCATATCTCAATCTCAATCATCATTAATCATCATCACCTTTTGGCATATCTCCATGCTATATGTAAATGCTCTTAGGCTAGTGCATATGCACATTGGAATCAATAACGACAAATGCGGATCCGATTATGGGAATAAACACCAAATTGTGGGTCAAGCATAGGTGTGCTACTATACCCCTACTGCAGTAGTATAATGTGTACACATATCTCATAATGCATGCATAATCACCAATTTTACTGGTAGCAAACAGTATCGCCCATTTTGCAACACCGGTCATTTTCACTATGACCGCGGTAATCAACATAATCAACAATATAGGCTGTTGCGGGCCAACCATGATTCATAACATGGCAGCTGTGATCCATAGGACCACCGGGGACACCTGCTCCTCAAGAGCCATCCCCCCACAAGAGTCAACCACATGCATGGGCAGCTTTGTGACTTATACACCGAGTCATAGGGGAAACAACAAGAATGCTCGTGCACTGAGCCGCCCTCCCACTGGGCCAACCAGGGGAATCCCCTAATATTCCAACACCGGCAGCTATGATATGCCATGCATGCGATGTAAATCAAATGCATTCTCACCCTATGCATCCTATCACGCCATTCATCAATCATCATCATCAACACCAACACCACCATACAATCTTTAGTGGATTTTATCATTGTTGGTTTTAACCATTATTTCAAGTTTCATGTGTGGCATTTCATTTCAATATACGCATATCATTCATGCAAGTCAATACTTGCAACATTCTCAATGGCATCACAAACGTCACATAATATTCATCAATCTTTCATCAATATCACCACATAATCTCTAGTGGATTTTTATCTCATTATTTATCACCATTGTTTCATATATATCAGTGTGGTATTCGCAACAATTCATTGATATAATTCAAGCCACACATACGAGATCACACTTGTATCACACACCATGGCACTCAATAACTCATCAATAATAACAATCATCCTCTATACGAGGAAATGATCCACAATATCATCCATCATTATTCATTATCGATGCCATCTCTGATTCATCGATTTATAACACATACTATGTCATTTAATCATTCCCTCATTGGTTTCACAATCACACAACAGTGTATCTTACAACTCTATTATTACGCTTTGATATGATTCATCATATCATATTACTGGTGGTGAACCCTTGGGTCTTCATAACATATCATAAGCATGTACATATTTCCCAAAGTCTCAATCCATATCAAAACACCACCAAGACAACACAAGGTGATTGCCAATACATAATCAAAACATGTACGATCAGTCATACAAACATTCCATGAAGTAAGAAAGCGTAAACCATAACCCAAAAGGTATAAAAGTATATAAAATCCAACTTTGGAGAAATCCACTGGCAGTGGGAAAAACCCACTCGCTATGGGAAAAACCCACCGGCCCTGGAGTCCACTGCCGAATTCCCAGAATTTTGAATTTTCCAAAACTGGAAAACCCACTGACATTGGGAAAAACCCACTGGCCGTGGAATCCTCTGCTGCAAGCACCATTCCGCAGCTTTTTGACCCTTATGATTTTGCCAACTTTGGGATCCCTTTTCACTAGGCTATTCAACTCCAATTTGCATGAAATTTTATATACAACTCATATCAATTATGTGACAAAGTTTCAAGCCCAAATTCCACCACAATCAAAATCTAAGCTATAAGGTAGTTTTATGCATATTTTGGGCAATTTACATGACATACCAAAATACAATTGGCTACGTTTTTGTCCAAACTTTCCATGGACCTATATTCACATATATAAATGTGACTTGCTCCAACAAGTCTCATCCAATGACTCATTTCCTAGATCAAGGTATGTTCCAATAGGACTTCAAGCCCTTTTTTTCCGGCTAAATCAAGCCTGCTAAATTACAAATTAAGCCATACATCCACATGAAATTCCCCATTATATACATATATATTTCAACTCCTCATGGGTTATTCATCAACAACACATAATTCCCATCAAGGGACCACTAGCCATTCATCATCATCTCATATAGATACATATTTGGATTCCAAAAACCAATAATTTGCCAAACATATCATTCATCACATTATTTCAATATAATCATGGCAAGGCAAGAAAGAGTATAATCATATACATCCACCATCAATCATTCAACTCATGCAATTGAAATGTAAACTCCTCTCCTACCTCGAGAGAAGAACCGCAATCCGATTGCTCAAATCATTTCGCCACATCGCTCAAATTACAATCTACACAACATACACATATATGCATTTATTCAATTACGAGCCATCACAAGGCTTTCATTATAGTTCTAAATAGTTGCTACCATATCATCAAGTTGTAAACAGCAATCAATTATCCCAATGGTCATCTACCCTATGGTTTGGGTTTCACATGCATAAACTATCATACTTAACATCATGAACTTAGTTCACATTTTCCCTTAACATCAACATTAAATTTCAATGCTTCTAAAATCTCATTCTCCCCATATAAACCATTCTAAAGCACAAAAATCATCAAATTCACTAATTTTGCCAAAACCCCCAAAATTCAACACTTGGGGTTTTTTTTCTAAAATCACCAAATCAACCACTACAACTCATTTCATGAGTCCTCATGACTTAATAGCCCTCACTCTCATTCATTCACAAAACCATAATCAAAATCACTTCTCAAGCCCTTCAAGCTTAGGGTTCATCATTTCCTTTAACACCCAAAGTTTCTAACATCACCATTTTATGCCTAACAACATCAAAACCACATATAGAACATTAAAGAGACAAGAAATTTTACCTCATATCCATGCTCATTTCTAAACAAAAATAGGGAGAGAGGAAGAAGAAGATGGTCCAAGCTTTTGCCCCAATGTCCCATAAATGCTTTATAAATCTATGCTTAGTTTTAATTTGGGGCAAGAAATAGAAGGAGAAGGAGGTGGTTCGGTTTTTGCCATGGGAGGGAGGAAGAGAAGAAGAAAAATGAAGATGAGAGGAGAGGAGAGGGAAGCCCATGATGATAGAGAGAAAGAGAGGGAAATTGTAGTGAAAATTGGGCATTACACATTGGGTAAAAGGGTGCATCATGTCACTTTTTCCAATGGGTAATAATTCCCATTATCCAATGGGCAAAAGGGCCAAATGAGAGAGAGAAAAAAGGCTATGGTGGAATGGGGGAAAGAAATAAGATTTTTAAGTTTCTTTTAATTCCATTTGGCTCGTATTTCCCCGTTTAATAATATATGTCGTGTCTGAATAATTATCCCCTCAACACCAAAAATTATTTTAACTATACCCCCTTAACCACAACAATTTTCTACGTATTCTAGACCCATCAAATATCTAATTTGACCAAGTGGGTCTCACACCGTCTGTTAAATCATCCGATTCCGGTAATTCTTAATTTACCGATAATTCACCTCTAATGTCTAATTAATTTTCCCATAATCATTGGACCATAAAGAATTAATTATTTTTATTCAATAAATTTATTTTCTTTAAAATTTGGGATGTGACAATCCACGCCACCTAAAAAAAATTTCGTCCTCGAAATTTGACATCAATATACATCACAAGGCCACACTTCAGGCCGCACACCATTAAGGTTCATCGTCCTCGATAAATAGTATTGGACTTCCCAAAGTCCAACAAGATATGATCATCATCATTCTTTTGTCCCAAGCATAAAATCTCATATATCCAAAGTTAGTCATAACTCATCAATTCTCAATTCATTTGACTCAACTCACACATTCATATCCAGTACCACCAGATAGACTCAAACATTCACCATAAGCAGTTACATCCCTACACCTGCCCGGCTTAAGTGTTGTTGCATCTGACATACAAGAAGGTGTCCTAATCCTGTACTGGTTACCATAAACACATAAGGTCGGCGTATAAGTGCACGTTGCCACAATACCTATGGCATGTAGAGTCATAGCAGGATAAGTACCTTCAATTCTTATCACTCACATTATTCAAACTAACTCGAATGACATCTATTCATATGAGACTTAGTGACAGTTCAAGATAAATAATTAATAAAAAAATGTGAGTAAATTTTTTGCGTTTGAAATAACTTTAAAACACCTCAACGATTACACCAAGACTCGAACCACAGAAAATCGAAGAGTGTGATTTAATATTTTATAACTAAATCGTAAAATAAATCGCCCATGATTGTATTCAAAATAACAAAGTTTACAGCGGAAGAAGAATATATATATAGCGCACACGCCTAGTCCCATATATGAAGATATGAGAAGAGGCTCGGCAAAGCATGCAAGCATATAACACAAGCCTATTAGGCCACAACCAATCTTACACATAAATCATAAACATGCATTGCCTTAAATATATATATACACATGCATCATTATGGTCATACAACATACATCTCCATTATCGATATTCCATAATTGACCACATTCGATTCAACCTTAAAATCATGTATCATCAACGCTTATACATCCCTAAAACGATTATATAACCAACATCATTATATCCATCAAATAGGTATGAATTCCAATACCCTAAATACCAATACATCATACGCTTATATGATCATTTACAAAACATCCATCGATTTCAATGATTATCAAGGCTATAATGTACATTTTATTCACAATTTAATAAATTACAATTGCTACCGGCCAAGGTATTCCATTACCATTATTTTACCTTTACAAAAGCTTTACTTTAAAAATATCCCCATCCCATGATATTCCTGCATCAATGCTAAAAATGGACAACATGGGAGAGTGAGTTATACATTTCAAATGATGAATATGAATACAACTGAGATTATGTGCATATGTATATTAACATCATGTATGCTTTGCTAAAATCATCAACAATCCTCATAATCTATTCATTTCAACAATATACGTATCATGTATTCATCCATCAATTCATAGCAAAGCAATCACATACACACATATTTCTCATTGCCACAATGGGCCAACATCATTGTCAACAACCATAGACAAACAAACCCCTCATCACATTAGGCCATCATATACAACATCATCATATTCGATATCTTTTAGTTGTGTTCATATTTTACATGTTGTCATTTAGGTATTCATTTACCCATCTCATCATCATCATATCTCAATCTCAATCATCATTAATCATCATCACCTTTTGGCATATCTCCATGCTATATGCAAATGCTCTTAGGCTTGTGCATATGCACAATGGAATCAATAACGACAAATACGAATCCAACTGTGGGAATAAACACCAAATTATGGTCAAGCATAAGTGTGCTACTATGCCCCTACTGCAGTAGTATAATGTGTACACATATCTCATAATGCATGCATAATCACCAATTTTACTGGTAGCAAACCGCATCGCCCATTTTGCAACACCGGTCATTTTCACTATGACCGCGGTAATCAACATAATCAACAATATAGGGTATTGTGGGCCAACCATGATTCATAACATGGCAGCTGTGATCCATAGGACCACCGGGGACACCTGCTCTTCAAGATCCATCCCCCCACAAGGGTCAACCACATGCAGCTCCCTGTAGCTCAGCATGGGCAGCTTTATGACTTACACACCGAGTCACAGGGGAAACAACAAGAATGCTCATGCACTGAGCTGCCCAACCACTTGGCCAACCAGGGGAATCCCCTAATATTCTAACACCGGTAGCTATGATATGCCATGGAGGCAATGCAATGCAAATCAAATGCATTCTCACCCTATGCATCCTATCTGCCACTCATCAATCATCATCATCAACACCAATACCACCATATAATCTTCAGTGGAATTTATCATTATTGGTTTTAACCATTGTTTCAAGTTTCATGTGTGGCATTTCATTTCAATACACATATATCATTCATGCAAGTCAATACTTGCAACATTCACAATGGCATCACAAACATCACATAATATTCATTAATCTTTCATCAATATCACCACATAATCACTAGTGGATTTTTATCTCATTATTCATCACCATTGTTTTATATATATCAGTGTAGTATTCGTAACAATTCATTAATATAATTCAAGTCACACATATGAGATCACACTTGTATCACACACCATGGCACTCAATAACTCATCAATAATAACAATCATCCTCTATACGAGGAAATGATCCACAATATCATCCATCACTATTCATTATCGATGCTATCTCTGATTCATCGATTTATAACACATACTATGTCATTTAATCATTCCTTCATTGGTTTCACAATCACACAAGGGTGTATCTTACAACTCCATTATTACGCTTTCATATGATTCATCATATCATATTACTAGTGGTGAACCCTTGGGTCTTCATAACATATCATAAGCATGTACATGTTTCCCAAAGTCTCAATCCATATCAAAACACCACCAAGACAACACAAGGTGATTGCCAATACATAATCAAAACATCTACGATTAGTCATACAAACATTCCATGAAGTAAGAAAGCGTAAACCATAACCCAAAAAGGTATGAAAGTATGTAAAATCTAACTTTGGAGAAATCCACTGGCAGTGGGAAAAACCCATTGGCCGTGGGAAAACCCACCGGTCGTGGAGTCCACTGCCAACTGCCCAGAATTTTGAATTTTCCAAAATAGAAAAACCCACTGGCAGTGGGAAAAACCCACTGGCCGTGGAATCCTCTGCTGCAAGCACCATTCTGCAGCTTTTTGACCCTTATGATTTTTCTAACTTTGGGACCCCTTTTCACTAAGCTATTCAACTCCAATTTGCATGAAATTTTATATATATCTTACCTACCCTAATATCAATTATGTGACAAAGTTTCAAGTCCAAATTCCACCATAATCAAAATCTAAGCTATAGGGTAGTTTTATGTATATTTTGGGCAATTTACATGACATACCAAAATACAATTGGCTATGTTTTTATCCAAACTTTCCATGGACCTATATTCACATATATAAATGTGACCTGCTCCAACAAGTCTCATCCAATGAATCATTTCCTAGATCAAGGTATGTTCCCATAGGACTTTAAGCCCTTTTTTTTGGCTAAGTCAAGCCTGCTAAATTATAAATTAAGTCATGTATCCACATGAAATTCCTTATTATATACATACATATTTCAATTCATCATGGGTTATTCATCAAAAACACATCATTCCCATCAAGGGACCACTAGCCATTCATCATCATCTCATATAGATACATATATGGATTCCAAAAACCAATAAATTGCCAAACATATCATTAATCATATTATTTCAATATAATCATGGCAAGGCAAGCATGAGTATAATCATATACATCCATGATCAATCATTCAACTCATGCAATTGAAATGTAAACTCCTCTCCTACCTCGAGAGAAGAACTGTAATCCGATTGCTCAAATCATTTCGCCACATCGCTCGAATTACAAGCTACACAATATACACATATATGTATTCATTCAATTATGAGCCATCACAAGGCTTTCATTATAGTTCTAAATAATTTCTCCCATATCATCAAGCTTAGTAACAAGTCCTAAACTTGTCAAAACATATATTCATACTTTTATGTTAGGCTTAGGGAATTCCTTTCCCAAAACCAAGATCTTCTAGATTCTAAAGGGTCAACCAAACCTAACCATAACAACATCACATCCCTTATTAACATGGCATCAAAATCATCATATAAATCACCCAATTGCCGTTATTGTCACCCAAATTCATTTAAGCCATCTTAGCTTCATTCAAGCCATCATAAATCAACAATTCCACATGACAACATCATGGCCCAAGTCCTCATCAAATCCTCATCAAAATCCAACAACCTCAAATATCCACATCAATGATTCCAATCATATTTTCTAAACCCAAAAGTCACTCTCATGACAACCAAATTACCAATTCAACTATCTATGCCAAAAGTCCCAATTATCATCATTTCTCAAGGGTTTCATACAAATTGGTAAGCATTAATTCCATCAATTCCCATACATTATCACAGATTTAATATCATCATCAAAGTGCCAATCATTTCTCAACAACAATCAATTGTCCTAATGGTCATCTACCCTATAGTTTGGGTTTCACATGCATAAACCATCATACTTAACATGAGGAACTTAGTTCACATTTTCCCTTAACATCAACATTAAATTTCAATGCTTCTAAAATCTTATTCTCCTCATATAAACCATTCTAAAGCACCCAAAATCATCAAATTCACTAATTTTGCCAAAACCCCCAAAATTTAACACTTAGGGTTTTTTCTAAAATCACCAAATCAACAACTACAACCCATTTCATGAGTCCTCATGACTCAAGAGCCCTTACTCTCATTCATTCATAAAACCATAATCAAAATCACTTCTCAAGCCCTTCAAGCTTAGGGTTCATCATTTCCTTTAACACCCAAAGTTTCTAACATCACCATTTCAAGCCTAACAACATCAAAACCACAAATAGAACATTAAAGAGGCAAGAAACCTTACCTCACATCCATGCTCATTGCCAAACAAAAATGGGGAGAGAAGAAGAAGAAGATGGTCCAAGCTTTGCCCCAATGTCCCATAAATGCTCCTTAAATCTATGCTTAATTTTAATTTTGTGCAAGAAATGGAAGGAGAAGGAGGTGGTTCGGGTTTTGCCATGGGAGGGAGGAAGAGAAGAAGAAAAATAAAGATGAGAGGAGAAGAGAGGGAAGCCCACGATGATAGAGAGAAAGAGAGGGAAATTATAGTGAAAATTGGGCATTACACATTGGGTAAAAGGGTGCATCATGTCACCTTTTCCAATGGGTAATAATTCCCATTATCCAATAGGCAAAAGGGCCAAATGAGATAGAGAAAAGAGGCTACGGTGGAATGGGGGAAAGAAATAAGATTTTTAATTTTCTTTTAATTCCATTTGGCTTATATTCCCCTATTTAATAATATATGTCATGTCTGAATAATTATCCCCTCAACACTAAAAATTATTTTAACTATACCACATTAACCACAATAATTTCTAAGTATTCTAGAGCCATCAAATATCCAATTTGACCAAGTGGGTCCCACACCGTCTGTTAAATCATCCGATTCCGGTAATTCTCAATTTACCGATAATTCACCTCTAATGTCTAGTTAAATTTCCCATAATCATTAGACTATAAAGAACTACTTATTTTTATTCAATAAAGTTATTCTTTAAAATTTGGCATGTTACACTGTGTATGACTTGAAATGCATTTGGAATATTTTATATGGTGTGGTAAATGCTTGGGATGATACTTTGATGATAATCGATACATGACTTGTGAATTGTTGAGTTTGATGTCATAATTGTGATTAAATTGAATGTCATGTGTGAACATCCCATGATATGTGCGTGGAAGAAATTGATGATCCATGATTGCCACTAACAATTAATGTGAATGAAATCTAATGATAATTGGTGATTGAGAATGATGATGATGTTGAAATCCACTAAGTGATGGTGGTGAGTTGTTAGTCGTGGAGAAATATTTAGGATGTATAGTGTGAGAAATGCATTGATTGGCATTTGCATCCATGGCATATTATAAGTTGACTATGTGGAATGTTAGGGGTTCCAATAGACGGGCATAGTGGGAGGGCGACCCTATGCACAGGTAAAATTGTATTGTTTCTTAGTGGTCTAACGGATCACGAAGCTGTCTATAGTTTGGTAACGAGGCACCCTATGTGGCAGGCCCAGTGAGTGGGCGACTCTGTGATGAATGAGTATCCTTAGTGTTTCTAATGGGAAACGACTCTCTCGATGTGTGTTCAATAGGGGCTTGTAGTGAGACACCCCAAAATACGGGGAAATTTTTCGCGTTTTTATAAATCGTAATTCAGTATAAAGAGAATAAGTGGTGTAGCTTCTAGTAGAATACTTGGATCTATGCTAATCCACTCCCATATATGAAGATATGAGAGGGTGAGTTCAAAAGGTTATCTTATAATAGCTTTTCCAATTAAAAACAATGGAAGATGTAATTAATTTAATTGTTGATTGATTGATTTTCAAGTGAAAGAATTTCATGAAAACATGGATGCATTTCATATAGCTTTGAGGTACACTATGTACTCCATAATACCAATAAAGCGATGCTTGAATAAGAAATATTGTATAGAAAACAAGAATTTATTTAAAATAACAAATATGGGAAACAGGGTGCCACTCGCTCAAGCGAGAATCACTTCGCTTGAGCGAGCCAACGTGGGTACGCTTGGGCGACATCAAGAAAAACTGAGCGGATGAAGTTTAAGCATCAGGGGTTAATTTCGCTTGAGCGAACCCCGACTTACTTGGGCGAAATACGAAGGAGAATACTGAGCGGGCCAGCGAGATGCTTGAGCGAAGCAAGGAAGGATGCATGCCAAACTCGCTTGAGCGGATCATGACTCGCTTAAGTGAGATTGCTCCAGAATCGTTGGTGACTCTCTGGCCGATTTTCGCTTGGGCGAGGCACCACTCGCCTGGGCGAAAATCATCCAGTATCAATTCCTCCCCCTCCTCGCTTGAGCGACCGTCCCCACGCCTGGGTGAAATTTGTCCAGAGACTAACCTCTGATTCTGTAACAATTTCGCTTGGGCGAAACATACCCTCGCTCCGGCGAAAACGGGGCAGAGGCCAAAACTCAATTTCACAAGAATCTCGCTCGAGCGAGATTCTCACTTGCTTAAGCGAGTTCTGCAGAATCTCTGCAGAAACGTGGGAATTCATAGCATTTATACAACCTATTATACCAAACTTCAATCTACACCAATTCCTTTAAATTTAACATAAATTACACATCATATTGCACATTTAGGACATGTCTCATTCATCTATATACCACAAAATCCTGTCTAGTTCATAAGTTCATACCAATGCTATCTATTCAACTATCACAACTACCAATCATCAACACTTAACACAAATCCTCATTTCGTATCATCATATATTCACAATTCTGCCCAATTCATTCATTCAACTCATAAACGTCAACATACATTGTCATTTGTTCATTACATAGTTGGGTCATAAATGAAAATTGGTCATACACCAAGATCCAATTTTCCTCTATGACCACCAAAATTCATCTATCATCTAAAATTACCAAAATAAGCATTCATTACATCACATGCTACACAAAATCAATATTTTTACGTATATCGCCGGCCAAGGCGCTCCCTATACACTAATTACCTCCACAGCCATAAGTATACTTCAAAATGCTTACTCTTCCCATGAATGCCCTGCATCACAAGTCTAAAATTGACAACATGGGAGAGTGAGTCCACATTCCAAAGGTATGAATATGAATACCAAGTGATTATGCATATAGGCATCCACACATCTACACTTTGCACATCGAAAATAATCACCATACCATATACCAACACAATTTTATACAAAGCACACACGTATATACATAATCACATTATTCACCCATTGAATTGTCACACAACCTTTAACTAGTATTCATATCTTTTATGCTGTCTCAAATATATTTTTACCACCTCACACAATCATCATCACATCTCACCACCTTGGCATACTTCCTTCTATATGCAAATGCTCTTAACTAATGCATATGCACAAGGAATATTTCAACAATTGCAGATCTGACTGTGGGAAATTCAACACCAACTGTGGGATTCAAGTATGGTCCTTTAACCACACCCCTACTGCAGTAGTAAAATGTGTACACTTATTCTTTAAATTTCATGCATTCACCAATAGTTTTACTGGTACCAAACCGCATCGCCCATCTTGCAACACCTGGCCATTTTCACCATGACCGCGGTACATAACATATCAACATATGGTGTTGCGGGCCGGCCAGATATTGAATCATGGCGGCTGTGATCTTAAAGACCACCGGGGATCACCTGCTCATCAAGAGCCACCCCCCACAAGGGTCGGCCACATGCAGCTCCCCGAAGCAATACATGGGCGGCTTCATGACTTAACACTAAGTCACAGGGGAAAAATACAACTTGCTTGTGTACCGAGCCACCCTCCCACTGGGTCGGCCGAGGGAACTCCCCTAATGTTCCACAACGGCGGCTATGTAGTATGCCATGGATGCAAATACAGATCACATGCATTTCTCACTCTATGCATCCTATACATGCCACTCATCATCCAACATCATCAACACCATTATCAACATCACCACAAGCTTTTATTAACATTGATTGTTCACAATAGTTTAAATCTTTGGGTGGCATTCTCTTTATTCTCAATCTCAATAACAACGTCAACATTCATATCACATTCATGGTAAATACAACCTAACATCATATCGCTGCTCACTACACACTTTCACATAATCTACCATGAATATTCTAAATGCACCAAAGCATGTTGCCAAACATATTGTTTACATCACAACATATATCATCATTTCTCACAACATTCAAGCAAGGCTAACATGCATAACACTACATACCACAATCAAATAACATTCAAATTCATGCATTTAGAACTTAGACTCCTCTCCTACCTCAAGAGAAGAATTCCGATTGATAAGACGCTCCCGCCTCGTCGTTCGGAACAGGTCCTACATTCACATTCATGTAAAACCTTAATCAATCAACTACTCAAGTTATCAATTCAATTCTATTTAGTCATATTCATATTTATAATGTCACAACATGTGTTAGACATGTTATGGATATCATTTTATTCTTTATTAGGCTTCGGGAATTCCTTCCCATTAAGCCACCAACATTAAATTCAAGGGTTACAAGACAACCCTATCCCCAAGCTTCACAAAACTCCTCAATGACATATATTTCTCCATAAAACACATTCTTAAACTAACATTAGCTATTTTCCCCCAACTTCAAGGTTAGGGTTTCCTCCAAAACCCATCCACCTTCATTAATACATCATAAACCTTCATTCTCTACCCTCATTAATGCACCAACTACCATTTTCTCTTCATAAATACTCACATTTATGACGACCCATTCTAGGGCATAAGCATTAAATGCCCTAATAAACACCCATGCACATGCATCTCCTCTCCAAATCATAATACCCCATATTATCATCATCAATCCATTCTAAAAATGGTGAAAGGGCTTACCTCACACCCAAAACGAAATGGGTTCTCCAAGAAGAGGAAAGCCACACGAAAATGAGAGGAAGAGGAGGGAAGAACTCCAAGCTTCCAAGCTTCACACGAAAATGGGGGAGATGAAGATAACACAAGTTATGCTTAGGGTTGGGAGAGGAAGAGAAAAAAGAATGGAGAAAGATGAAGAGAAGAAGAAGTAGAGTATGTTTCCCAAAGCTTCAGCGGGTTCACGTGTATAGGAGAAAGAAATTTGGGCTTTTGGGTTTATTTTAGCTTCATCTATTAAAATTCATCATTTTTGTCACTAGCAGGCTCTTCGTTTGGGCTCAATACTTCATTCAAAAGTTATTCCGAATGTATATTCGGATTCCCAATATTATTCTCTACAGCCCTGACCAATATCATCTCATTCTGAGATACTTGGCCCGACACCCATATCTCAACCGGGCTCATTTTCAACTTAACCGGTCTCCATAAATTACCAACAGCCACAAAAATCTTAATTTAATTAATTTCAATTTATTGGGACATTAAACAATTCGTATTCAACTTGTCAATATTTATTTTCCTTAATTAATCCTCTATTTTAAAATTCAGGATGTTACAATCCACCCCTCCAAAAAGAAAATTTCATCTTAACTTACCGGATTCGAATGCATCGGGATACCGTTCTCTGATATCATCTTCGCGTTCCCATGTGAACGTTTCAGTATTCCCATGTTTCCAAGCGACCTCCACCAAAGGTACCAACTTGTTCCGCAATTTCTTCACGGAATGTCCGACAATGCGAACGGAAACAGGCGGAATAGATAAATCCTCACGTACATCAATCTCGTCCACAGGAATCACGTGTAGAGGATCATAAACATATTTTCTCAACTGCGACACGTGGAACATGTTGTGTAGATTAGCAAGATGCGGAGGGAGTGCTATCCGATAAGCAACCTCACCAATCCGCTCCAACACCTCGTAAGGTCCAATAAATCTAGGGCTCAACTTCCCACTCTTCAGCGCCCTTCCAAGTCCTTTGTCGCGTGAGACTTTCAGAAATACATGATCACCAACTTGAAATTCAAGCGGTTTATGCCTCTTGTCATAATAGCTCCTCTGTCTATCCTGAGCAATCTTCATATTCTCTTGTATCTTCTTAATTTGCTCGGTAGTTTCTTGGATAATCTCCGGCCCTAAGGCCAAGTTTTCACCAACTTCAAGCCAACACAAGGGAGTTCTACACTTCCTTCCATACAACGCCTCATAAGGTGCCATACCAATACTGGAATGGAAGCTGTTATTGTACGTGAATTCGATCAACGGCAGAAATCTCTCCCAACATCCACCGTGTTCAAGGACACAAGCTCTCAACAAATCCTCCAGGCTTTGTATAGTTCTCTCCGATTGTCCATCGGTTTGAGGGTGATATGCAGAACTAATCTTCAACTTAGAGCCCAACTCATCATGCAAACGTCCCCAAAACCGAGAAGTAAACCGAGGATCACGGTCGGATATGATGCTGGACGGCACACCATACAGCCTAACAATCTCCTTGATATATATTTGTGTCAATCTCTCCAAGGAACTCTTCATATTAATGGGCAAAAAGTGAGCACATTTTGTCAACCGGTCTACAATCACCCATATAGCATCGTTTCCAGCGCGAGTTCTGGGTAGTCCAGAAACAAAATCCATAGCTATGCTATCCCATTTCCAAACCGGGATCTCCAACGGTCTCATATAACCAGATGGTCTCTGATGCTCGACCTTAGCCTTCTGACAAACAAGGCAAGATGCTACAAAATTTGCCACATCACGCTTCATACCGGGCCACCAAAAATTCTTCTTCAAATCTTGATACATCTTGGTGGAACCAGGATGAATACACAATATGCTTTTATGAGTTTCCTCAAGTACATGTTTCCTCACATCATCACTTAAGGGAACATAAATTCGGCCCTTCACACGCCAAATGCCATCTTGACCTTCTTCTATGAACAAATTCTTCCCTTTCTCTTGGGTTTTCTTCATCTCAATCAAATACTCATCATTGGGTTGTTGCGCCTTCACATATTCGAGGAATTCATTTGTAACCTTCAACATCTCCAACGCCATTTTCTTGGGAGTGTAAGTCTCCACGCCTACATTCAAATCTCTAAATTGTTCTATCAACTCCATTTCCTTTGCCATCATCATGGAGACATGCAATGACTTCCGGCTTAAAGCATCGGCAACTACATTTGCCTTGCCGGGGTGATACTTCAATTCAAACTCATATTCTTTCAGGAACTCCATCCAACGTCTTTGGCGCATATTTAATTCCTTCTGGTCAAACAAGTACTTAAGGCTTTTATGATCACTAAAGACCACAAACTTGGAGCCATACAAGTAGTGTCGCCACAACTTCAATGCAAATACCACCGCCGCCAAATCAAGATCATGTGTGGGATAATTAACCTCATGCGGTCGCAACTGCCTCGACGCATAGGCTATCACACGCTCCTTTTGCATCAACACACATCCAAGACCAAGCTTAGATGCATCGCAATATACCACAAAGTCATTCGTCAAATCAGGCAATGCTAACACCGGTGCGGTAGTAAGTTTTAACTTCAACTCTTGGAAACTTTCTTCACATTCACGGGTCTACACAAAAGAGTGATTCTTCTGAGTCAACTTCGTTAGTGGTAAAGCCAAACGGGAAAACCCTTCAATGAACCTCCGGTAGTAACCGGAAAGACCAAGAAAACTTCTTATCTCCGTCACTGCCGTTGGTCTTTCCCAAGCCATCACAGCTTCAACTTTGGATCTATCCACAGCGACTCCATCATTTGAAATAACATGTCCAAGAAATTGGACTTCAGACAACCAAAATCCACACTTGGAGAGCTTTGCATACAACTCCTTCTCTCGAAGAATTGTCAATACAAGACGAAGATGTCTTTCATGCTCTTCATAACTCTTGGAGTATACCAGAATATCATCAATAAACACCACCATGAATTGATCAAGATATTCATGGAAGATGCGATTCATGTAGCTCATGAAAATTGCAGGGGCATTCGTCACCCCAAATGACATCACTATGTACTCATAATGTCCATATCACGTTCGGAAAGCCGTTTTCGGAATATCTTCGGTCTTCACCCGAATTTGGTGATATCCAGAACGTAAATCAATCTTCGAAAACACAACAGCACCCTTCAATTGATCCAAAAGATCGTCGATACGTGGGAGAGGGTATTTATTTTTAATGGTTAGTTTGTTGAGTTGGCGATAATCAACGCACAATCCCATGCTCCCATCTTTCTTCTTCACTAACAACACAGGAGCACCCCAAGGAGACACACTTGGGTGAATAAACTCCCGTTCAAGTAATTCTTCCACTTGCTTTTTCAACTCAGCTAACTCCATAGGAGACATCCTATAAGGAGCTCGGGAAACAGGTTCCGCACCCCGAATAAGATCAATAGCAAATTCCACTTCTCGTGGAGGAGGTAATCCGGGAATCTCTTCCGGAAACACGTCGGGAAACTCTGAAACAATAGGAATTCCACCAGATTGGGAAACACCATTCCCATCAACCAAGCAGAACATCATAAGAAGCTGGGAAATACCTTGTACATCAAAGCCTTCAACATTCGAAGTCGGGAAGATCACCGTCTTGCTATGACAATCCACTAAGACTTTGTTAGCGGATAACCAATCCATGCCTAGAATAATATCCAAATCCTTCATAGGCAAGCATACGAGGGATACAACAAATTTCCTACCCTCAAGGTTCATCTCGACGTCCTCACATCGAGTTACCGATCTTAAGTAAGTACCGGTCGGTGTAGTCACTAGTATAGAACCTTTCATCATGCACACAGGCACCCGCAAGCGCCTCACACAATCTTCAGAAATAAACGAGTGCGTAGCACCAGAATCATAAATAATATGCACCGGAGTGCCAAGGATTTCACACTCACCACGGATAAGATCTTCAGCCTGAGCCGCTTCTTCACCAGTAACTGCAAATACTCTTCCCGCAGCTTGTACTTGATCACCACCATTTTGGTTTCCATTTCTTCCACCATGGCCGATACCTCGACCATTTCTTCCACCGTTGTGATTGCCACCACGGCCACCATTACGGCCACCATTTTGACCACCACCATTTCCACGTCCATGGCCACCAAAACCTCCACGGTTAGCACCATAGTTCATGCGGTTAGGAATGTCAACATTAGCACCTCTTGCATTCATTGGACAATTAGGGCGAATATGCCCGGGTTGGTTGCATTGGAAGCACACAACGTCATCACGAGGGAAATCACGTGCCAAATGGTTGGCACCACATTTGAAGCAAGTTATGCCTTGGACATTTCCACGGTCTTGGTTACCACCACCATAACCGCCTCTAGTAGCACCGCATCCCCTTCTGAAAGAAGAGGAACCACGTACAAATTGTCTATTGTTCTTAAAGTTGCCTTTCTTCTTGAAGCTAGAAGATTGGCCCTTCAGCTTGTAATCATGCCCCGAGTAACTCTTTGGAGCAACATCATTTTCTTCAAAAATCCTACACTTGTTCACAAGAGTAGGAAAACTCCTAATCTCTTGGTGACAAATTGCCTTCTTGATCTCTTGGCGCAACCCATTTTCAAATTTAACGCACTTTGAAACTTCAGTGCCCTCTTGTTGATAGGGTGGATAAAATACACATAATGCTTCAAATTTGGAGGCATACTCCTCCACCGTCATACTACCTTGCTTAAGCTCCATGAACTCAAGCTCTTTCTTGCTCCTATAGCTGTCCGGAAAATACTTCTTCAAAAATTCCAACCTGAAATTTTCCCAAATCAAGGGAACATCAGCAGCTATCATGCGTCCTCTAGTAAGACGCCACCACGCTTCAGCCTCATCGCGGATCATAAAGACCGCATACTCCACCTTTTGCGCTTAGAACATTCGAAGCTTGCATATATTCTTTCCAAGTCATTTATCCACGCATACGCATCTTCGGGCTTATAACCTCCATGAAACTCCGAAGGGTTCCTCTTGAGAAATAAGTCGAGACCGTGGGAACCTTGTCCCATATTCAGCTGGCCTTGCCTTTCCAAGAGATTAGCGAATCGGTTCAAGGCGCTTGCCATAGCAACAACCTCACGATTTTGTCTACCAGCCATATCTTATGCCTATACATCAAAACATGGCTCACACATGAGTACACTAGGCCAAACAATAGCTTTTCGACTTATGAATTCAAGAATTTTAGCAATCATAAGTCTATCATGCATCATAACACATAATTACATCATTTTTAATACATGATCACAGCATATTCATAAGTAGAGGTAAATAATGTAAGGACTCTTGGCCGGACTTAACAACTCCATACAGCAATCTCAATTCAATGACAACCATCATAATTCAATCAAGTAGTTCATAAATCAGTCATGCACAATCAATAATCACATGTACAACATAAATCATAGTCATATCAAGAGCAGCCATTGCTCTGATACCAGGTTGAGACGCCCTAAAATACGGGGAAATTTTTCGCGTTTTTATAAATCGTAATTCAGTATAAAGAGAATAAGTGGTGTAGCTTCTAGTAGAATACCTGGATCTATGCTAATCCACTCCCATATATAAAGATATGAGAGGGTGAGTTCAAAAGGTTATCTTATAATAGCTTTTCCAATTAAAAACAGCGGAAGATGTAATTAATTTAATTGTTGATTGATTGATTTTCAAGTGAAAGAATTTCATGAAAACATGGATGCATTTCATATAGCTTTGAGGTACACTATGTACTCCATAATACCAATAAAGCGATGCTTTAATGAGAAATATTGTATAGAAAACAAGAATTTATTTAAAATAACAAATATCGGAAATAGGGTGCCACTCGCTCAAGCGAGAATCACTTCGCTTGAGCGAGCCAGCGTGGGTACGCTTGGGCGACATCGAGAAAAACTGAGCGGATGAAGTTTAAGCATCAGGGGTCAATTTCGCTTGAGCGAACCCCGACTCGCTTGGGCGAAATATGAAGGAGAATCTTGAGCGGGCCAGCGAGACGCTTGAGCGAAGGAAGGAAGGATGCATCAGGTGCCAAACTCGCTTGAGCGGATCATGACTCGCTTAAGCAAGATTGCTCCAGAATCGTTGGTGACTCTCTGGCCAATTTTCGCTTGGGCGAGGCACCACTCGCCTGGGTGAAAATCGTCCAGTATCAATTCCTCCCCCTCCTCGCTTAAGCGACCGTCCCCACGCCTGGGTGAAATTTGTCCAGAGACTAACCTCTGATTCTATAACAATTTCGCTTGGGCGAAACATACCCTCGCTCGGGCGAAAACGGGGCAGAGGCCAAAACTCAATTTCACAACAATCTCGCTCGAGCGAGATTCTCACTCGCTTGAGTGAGTTCTGCAGAATCTCTGTAGAAACCTGGGAATTCATAGCATTCATACAACCCATTATACCAAACTTCAATCTACACCAATTCCTTTAAATTTAACATAAATTACACATCATATTGCACATTTAGGACATGTCTCATTCATCTATATACCACAAAATCCTGTCTAGTTCATAAGTTCATACCAATGCTATCTATTCAACTATCACAACTACCAATCATCAACACTTAACACAAATCCTCATTTCATATCATCATACATTCACAATTCTGCCTAATTCATTCATTCAACTCATAAACATCAACATGCATCGTCATTTATTCATTACATAGTTGGGTCAAAAAGGAAAATTGGTCATACACCAAGATCCAATTTTCCTCTATGACCACCAAAATTCATCTATCATCTAAAATTACCAAAACAAGCATTCATTACATCACATGCTACACAAAATCGATATTTTTACGTATATCATCGGCCAAGGTGTGACACCCTAATTTTAATAAATGATAAACCCAAAAAAAATAGGGAAAAAAAATTTTCATGAATAACCACAGGTCAAACGGCATAGAAAAGGAGGAAGAAGGCAAGGGAATAAAACCATTCATACGGAAGCACCATCGGCGCCTAAGCGAACCACCAAACAACGTACACTCGCTCAAGCGAGACCCACATCCGCCTAAGTGAGACGCCCCAACTCGCTCGGGCGAACTTCCCATTCGCTTAAGCGAAACCGAATACGAAAGCCTTCCAAAACAACATACTCGCTGAGCGAGGAATCACTCGCTGAAGCGAGAAGCCACACTCGGCATTGAATCACTCGGAAAACTGAGACATTCATTCACTCGGGGAAGTAGGTAGTTAAGTTCCACTCAGACTTATTTGAAAACCCAACCACTCGGAACACCAATCCTCACTCACTCAGAATCACTCGGTGTATTCACTTGGAATCTGTGGGGGCTCCTCACTCGGAATAACTCCCACGTCCATTTCGCTACTCGGGGTGTCCTACTTACTTCTCACTCGGTAACCATATTATTTTCTGTTCTAGTTTTCCTACTAAGCCAGGACTTACTCGGGTCCTTTAGCCACTTGCTAATCTATCACATTGGGTCCACTTAGAATCTTAGGTGTCTCTCTCTGGTCGGTGAACTACTCACTCGGAAACCGCTAATTATCCTTTACTCAGGGCGTTTCATGATTTTTACTCACGGGATTCCAGTCAACTCCTATTCCAGGCTATGCGACCTCAATCGCTCGGATTATTCAACCCCTCATCACTCGGAATGACTCATTGACTCGTTTTTCTCCCACAATAACTTAGCTCCACTCCTGCTCATAGTCATACTGATCTCCTATACTCGGAGAGTATACTTACACACTTATATTTACCACTTAGGCATCACCTACAGCATAGAACAACACAACATATATATATATATACATAAAGGTATTCAAATATTATAATGCATTAACACGTCTTTACTACCCGAAAGCGTTCAAGTTCTGATATAGGGATTAAAATCAGAATACGAGCCGGCCAAGGCTTGACAAGACCTTACACATAATATTTACATATACACATATATTTCATAGCGCTCGGTTCCTCCACTTTACGCCCGGTCTCTTCTTCATCCGTCATTCCGAGGGATATTCACTGAAAAATGTAGCCACTGCAGGGGTGAGCTTTCACATGTAAAATGACAATCAAAGACTCGGTAACAGTGTCAGCACGCACACTTACTTTCACTCAGCTATGTTCAGGATAAACTAAGATCATGCAATCGGAATAATGTCAATATCATACATACTACACAAATATATCTTCATTCACATGTACACATGCATCCATACATTAAGAAATCATTCATAACACTCGACACATACTATGCGCACTATTCCAATCGACCTCTTATGTACATGCATGTCTGCGGATCCGACTCGAGGGATGACTTTCAGTTGCAGTTCCCCCTTCACTGGCCCCTCGCCCTTCAGCTCTTCCCATGTGGTACCGGCCTCCCATTGGCGTCTCGAGACTCCTCTCTAGCTCCTACGGCTACCACGAGCCCCTTCAGGATCTAGCCAAGGTCTGCAGCTGGAAGTCATTCTCTCGGGGCTCTTGACCTTCCACGGGTCACCCCATTCTTACGCATGCAGCTAATGCATTCACCAGCACGCATCATTATTCAACTGGTGCCTCCTTCGAAACCATCGTAGTAGGAATAAATTCAACACAGTCCTCATATTCACTTTGCCAACCATAACAACATGCACAGTAATCGGACAATCAAGGTAACGTCATCTAACGAATCAACCAACAATCACACATTCATGCTCATACAGTGTTAACAGAGGTAGGACCATGCAATTCATTCGTCTATAACAAGATTAACAGGCTACATTATCATCGTCTGGGTCACATGCAATCATTGTACAACTACCATCTTACACACAGGATTCAGAATCAACAACCATGCACATTATTCAATCGCCACACACATGCACACGCACTTAAAGCAATACATTCACCCGGTACCATTCGTGGATCATGCATTTGACATGCAAGCGCCCCCTACCTAGTGAAAGGAACCCAAGAAGTTCTCCTGCTCTCAACGTTTGGTCTGACACTACTCGTTCAGCTCTCCTTCGCACCGTCGCACTCTGAAATATGGCTCGGGGATGAGAAGTTGTTCTTCCTCTGCCTCAGTGGTCATCTTCCACCAGTTGGAGGGGACTCTGATCTTCCTTCAACACTGTCGTCACGATCTCCAGAACGAAGAGCAAAACAGGGGAAGAGAAGGAGAACGAGAACGAAGAAGAAAAAAAGAGAGTACGCAGTAGTGGAAGGGATGGGTATCCACGGTGGTACAGGGTATGCATATATGCGCATGCGAAGAAAAGAAAGTGGGATGGGAAGTTGTGAGTCGCAGTCCACTCACACATTTCGCCAATCGCAAGCAGCCACCCTTCACCAACTAAGCCTAATTAACTTGTCATTATTTCTTAAGCTATGTTGATTACAATTAACAATTAATTCCCTACTTGTATTCACTTCTTAACGTTTTATTCTCATTTGATATGTAACTTCGAAATTGGGATGTTACACAAGGCACTCCCTATACACTAATTACCTCCACAGCCATAAGTATACTTCAAAATGCTTACTCTTCCCATGAATGCCCTGCATCACAAGTCTAAAATTGACAACATGGGAGAGTGAGTCCATATTCCAAAGGTATGAATATGAATACCAAGTGATTATGCATATAGGCATCCACACATCTACACTTTGCACATCGAAAATAATCACCATACCATATACCAACACAATTTCATACAAAGCACACACGCATATACATAATCATATTATTCACCCATTGAATTGTCACACAACCTTTAACTAGTATTCATATCTTTTATGTTGTCTCAAATATATTTTTACCATCTCACACAATCATCATCACATCTCACCACCTTGGCATACTTCCTTCTATATGCAAATGCTCTTAACTAATGCATATGCACAAGGAATATTTCAATAATTGCAGATTTGACTGTGGGAAATTCAACACCAACTGTGGGATTCAAGTATGGTCCTTTAACCACACCCCTACTGCAGTAGTAAAATGTGTACACTTATTCTTTAAATTTCATGCATTCACCAATAGTTTTGCTGGTACCAAACCGCATCGCCCATCTTGCAACACCTGGCCATTTTCACCATGACCGCGGTACATAACATATCAACATATGGTGTTGCAGGCCGGCCAGATATTGAATCATGGCGGCTGTGATCTTAAAGACCACCGGGGATCACCTGCTCATCAAGAGCCACCCCCCACAAGGGTCGGCCACATGCAGCTCCCTGAAGCAATACATGGGCGGCTTCGTGACTTAACACTAAGTCACAGGGGAAAAATACAACTTGCTTGTGTACCGAGCCACCCTCCCACTGGGTCGGCCGAGGGAACTCCCCTAATGTTCCACAACGGCGGCTATGTAGTATGTAACATCCCCATTTTAATTATAGGCAATGGAACTAAATAAAAAGTCAACAAGTCAACACCTCCCTTAATTTAATTAACTAAGAGGTAATAGGACAATTAACGTGAAAGCATGGTGGCATGGGCAGGATTATCGCGTTTCCCCATCCCACCATACTGCACTCCGCGCGAGTATATATATATATATATATGCAGGTGATGGTCATGCTCTTCACGCAGAGAACCCAGTGAGTTTCCTTCTTCGTTCTTCTTTTCTCTTGTTTCCTCTCTTTCCTTCTCTGCCCTCCAGTCCATTCCTGCTTCGAAGAGTCGAGTGACGGTGCTACAGTGGAGTGGAACCCCCACACGAGAAGGGACGATTGTCAAGTGACGCAGCAGGGAGAAGAACCACCCCTCAAGCAGAAAAGTTCCTTGGAGTTTTGCGAGTGGTAGGGGGAGTATCTTCTATTTTAAGTGCATGGGTTATGAACAGGTTCTGAATGATAATGCCTGCTGTACCCATGCTCTGATTGTGTATTGTATTGCATGTGAATGTGTACAATCCAGTTGCATGATGAGTGAAAGACGAGTGTTGCATGTTAGCACCTTTCTCACAGATGTATGTGTTGCAGGATCTCAGTTTGCATGTTGAGTTGTGTTGATATGAATGTATGACTGAAGCTACCCAGGTTATAGAAATGCATATGTTGAAATGATTGCTTTAATAGATTGTTGTGTATAGGAAATGCCTGCTTTAAACAAATTTGACGTTGTCTTACTCCGATTGCATGTTAGGATGAGATGAATTGAAATGCCTGAGCAAACTTGTGATTTTTAGAATGATGCATGCGTTGAATGAAGCTGTAAACTGATTGCATGTCTGGATCGAACGAAATGTTGTAGATATCTGAATATGGAATGATAACTGATTGCATGGCAGCTATATATATTGAGTTCGGATAATGTGTACTATTGGTTGCATGGTGTGTGTATGTGCTTGTATGCGAGAATGCATGCATGAAATAAATGTTGTGCGTCGAATCCGCGTGTGGCGCATGGGATGCGTTGTGCTGGGAGCACGTAATGTGAGACACTACCTTCGGTCATCCAGCGTGGGACGCTGTAAAATCCTCGGGTGGGACTCGGGGTAGCCCTTGAGTGGGACTCGGGCTGTCTGTGAACACCGCCGTTGGCGCTGAGAGCGTTGGTGTCACCTGTGGACAAACGGTTGGGTACCTGTAAAACGGCCAAGCAGCTGGGAGCTGATCTGATAGCTGAGAGCTATGTATAAAAAGGCTGTGATGCCTACGTTGCAACGTCGGACCGATACACACGATGCGGAACCAAGTGAAATCTTCTGTGCTTATCATTGTTAATATTACTACTACTGTTAATGTTGTTGAAATTGATTTTTAATCATGTTGTACATATATGTATTGTTGTGTAATTGGCAGATAACTTGAGTCGGTATCTATCATTTAAAATTTAAGATGCTCACCCCTGCAGTGGCCATTTTTCAGTGAATGTCTCTCGTGATGAGGACCAGAAGCAGAGCTGGAACGATGAGCGAAGTGTTAATGTATCTGGAAGGCTTAATTAATGCGATGTTAGATTAAGCCCTGACTGGTTCATGTCGGATATTAGTGTTTTTGGATGAATAGAACCTTATGGACAAGGAGAAATCCGATTTTGTTTGTAAATATTGACATATGCTCTTATTATATATATATCTGGATGTATGGTTTCGTGTGTATGACATGCTATGTGCTACCTTGTTTCATACTTGTGCTTTATTGAATACGCAGGGATGGCATGACTTAGCAGGCTATAGCCAAGTCTGAGTGAATTATGAATTGTCTCTGGGAAGACTTATGTCGGATACGTTGGGCGGAGCCGTACCCCGCCCGAAGTATGGGGACATTTCGCCCAAGCGAGAGGACTCACGCTAGAGCGATGTAGTTGTTAGAATGGGACACCGTTCAATTACCTTTCCTATCCGTTGTGATGCTAATGCAATCCAGACCCCGGTGTCGACCCCTGATTTGGGCGTTATGGTTGAGTCCGCCCAGGCGTTGTCATAATTAGTTGAGTTGGGCGGAATAGGTTCAGACTCTTCCTTCTTCCACAACCTACTACCGCATACGTACCTTGTAACTTCCCGTTTTTCTGAGTGAAGTACGAGCGTGAGGATTTATCGAGTGAACCCTTGTCCATATCCGATTGAGAAATTACCTTGTGTTTGTGTTGAAGAGGCGTGGTGCAGATTTCGTGTAGGCGGTGTCATACCTCGCCCAAGTAACTAGGACAGTTCGCCCAAACGCGTAGAACCATGCTGAAGCAAGCAGATATCAACGTGAGACTCCGCCTATGTACTTCCCTCCTTCGTTGTCGTATTATTCTGCCTCGCAGGGCGGTGTTGGACATCGTCTGAGTAAGTGAATGTTGTGATGTAGTCTGTCCAGGTGTTGTTGTGCCTTGCCGAACTGGACGGCGGTGTAATCACTTCCTCTTTCCTTCATAAACTACTCCTGCATGTGTATATCTCCCTTCTTCCTCCTTTATCTGTCTTCTGAAGCTGAACGCCCAGAGTTCTCTGAGAAAGGATCAGCCCGTAGGAACGAATAGACGCTAATGTAAGGTTTACTTGAAGAGTTTCTCGTCTGATGTTGCATTGTCACACATCGTTTAGGCGGTGTGAGACAACGGATGAGCGGGTCACTTTCGCCTTCGAGTCCGCCCAGGATAAATATACCCCGCCTAGCCAGGTAGGATGATTCGAACTCCGCCCTTCCTCCGAATGCTACGCGTGTGAATGTATTAACATCTTCCCCTTATCTATTTCCTCCTATTGAGTGACCAGTGTTACTCGAAGGAAAGCCTCCTTGTGAAATCTCCTCTATCCGCTGCTGCATTACCATACTCCGCCTGGACGGTGTCATACCCCGTCTAAGCGAACAAACGGTGTTGTGTAATCCGCCCTGGTGCTGGTGTGTTATGATAAACCCATTGAGCCGGCCCCAGTCTTAGCTTCTCTGTAGGTTGCTATATGCGCGTGAATGCTCTTTGTTTCCCCCCTTGCCTGCTCCCTTCTATATCAAACGTTACGTGACTGTTTTTGTGAAAAAATTTTCTCATATTTTTGGAATTATTAGTTGCAAATAATAAGGTGTTACATAGTATGCCATGGATGCAAATGCAGATCACATGCATTTCTCACTCTATGCATCCTATACATGCCACTCATCATCCAACATCATCAACACCATTATCAACATCACCACAAGCTTTTATTAACATTGATTGTTCATAATAGTTTAAATCTTTGGGTGGCATTCTCTTTATTCTCAATCTCAATAACAACGTCAACATTCATATCACATTCATGGTAAATACAACCTAACATCATATCACTGCTCACTACACACTTTCACATAATCTACCATGAATATTCTAAATGCACCAAAGCATGTTGCCAAACATATTGTTTACATCATAACATATATCATCATTTCTTACAACATTCAAGCAAGGCTAACATGCATAACACTACATACCACAATCAAATAACGTTCAAATTCATGCATTTAGAACTTAGACTCCTCTCCTACCTCAAGAGAAGAATTTCGATTGATAAGACGCTCCCGCCTCGTCATTCAGAACAGGTCCTACATTCACATTCATGTAAAACCTTAATCAATCAACTACTCAAGTTATCAATTCAATTCTATTTAGTCATATTCATATTTATAATGTCACAACATGTGTTAGACATATTGTGGATATCATTTTATTCTTTATTAGGCTTCGGGAATTCCTTCCCATTAAGCCACCAACATTAAATTCAAGGGTTACAAGACAACCCTATCCCCAAGCTTCACAAAACTCCTCTATGACATATATTTCTCCATAAAATACATTCTTAAACTAATATTAGCTATTTTCCCCCAACTTCAAGGTTAGGGTTTCCTCCAAAACCCATCCACCTTCATTAATACATCATAAACCTTCATTCTCTACCCTCATTAATGCACCAACTACCATTTTCTCTTCATAAATACTCACATTTATGACGACACATTCTAGGGCATAAGCATTAAATGCCCTAATAAACACCCATGCACATGCATCTCCTCTCCAAATCATAATACCCCATATTATCATCATTAATCCATTCTAAAAATGGTGAAAGGGCTTACCTCATACCCAAAACGAAATGGGTTCTCCAAGAAGAAGAAAGCCACACGAAACTGAGAGAAAAAGGAGGGAAGAACTCCAAGCTTCCAAGCTTCACACAAAAATGGGGGAGATGAAGATAACACAAGTTATGTTTAGGGTTGGGAGAGGAAGAGAAGAGAGAATGGAGAAAGATGAAGAGAAGAAGAAGTAGAGTATGTTTGCCAAAGCTTCAGCGGGTTCACGTGTATAGGAGAAAGAAATTTGGGCTTTTGGGTTTATTTTAGCTTCATTTATTAAAATTCATCGTTTTTGTCACTAACAGGCTCTTCGTTTAGGCTCAATACTTCATTCAAAAATTATTCCGAATGTATATTCGGATTCCCAATATTATTCTCTACAGCCCTGACCAATATCATCTCATTCCGAGATACTTGGCCCGACACCCATATCTCAACCGGGCTCATTTTCAACTTAACCGGACTCCATAAATTACCAACAGCCCCCAAAAATCTTAATTTAATTAATTTCAATTTATTGGGACATTAAACAATTCGTATTCAACTTGTCAATATTTATTTTCCTTAATTAATCCTCTATTTTAAAATTCGGGATGTTACAACTTTGTTCTGTCGCTAATATTTTTTTATTTAATTTTTGGTGATTATTTTTTAATTGAATAGATTGAATAATCACAATAAAGGTTTAAATTTAATTTTTGTTGATTATTTTTTAATTGAACAAATTTAATTGTTATTAATGATCACAATAAAGGTTTTCTTCGTTGAATTTTAAATTACAAATATCGAATATGGAATGACATAAAATAATAAATGGAGAATGACATAAAATAAATAATGAATTAAATATGATATAAAGTATAAATCAAATATACAATGTATAGAATGTACAAACAAAGAAGCATAAAAAAGTAATATCATGGTGGTGGGAGATCCTGTGGTGGTGGTGGTGGTGGCGGCGGCTGGGAAGTAGGGGAGGTAGCCTCGCCATCAACTGCATCAGTAGCTCCTGCTACGCAGCAAGCGGACGACGAGTCTCAATGTGCTATTTCTTGGCCTGTCGTCAGTCCTCCTTGGCCTGTTGTCTGTCCGCCTCGGTCCGTTCCTTCAAAAGCTGCCTCTGGCGTCGCTCCTCCTATAGATCGTTGTTTAGTTTTGAATGACCTGAGCAACATCTGTCGGAAGGCCAAAGGAGGAAGAGGAAGAGGTCTTCCCTTTTTTTGCCAACTGCGTGCCGACGTCGCCTAATCCAAAGATCCTCCCTTTCTTGTTCACGCCCCTAACAACCTCGATATAGATGGTGTTGTCGTCGGAACAAGAAAGGGTGGGAGGTACCACCCCCTTAGGTGTGAAGACCACCAACTTTGCCTCCGTCTCAGCTCTCATGGCAAGATAAGCCTCCTGCAAATGTAAATAGATGATAAAAATCAGTAATATATAACTTGTAAGTTTAATTATGCATAAGTTAAATTAAATTACCGCCATGTCTATGGATTTTTGGTTAACCCAAGCACCAACTTTGTTTTTCCTGGTCATTTACATGACCTCAAACAGTGATGGCTCTCGGTGCTCCTTGTGCTCCTGTTGTTGACAATAAAATTAAAATTGTTAATAGAAAACATATTAACTCATTCATTAAAAATGGTAGAAAAATGTATACTTACAAATCTCTTTTTGTGCTCAAGGACCGAAATGCTGCCCCTAGTGTAGATAGAGGCTACAACATCAGTCGCTTTGTTTGCTTTGTTCCGAGCACTCGCCTGCTGGAACAAGACACCCCCTACTTCTAGACCATCCCATCCCAATGGTCCTTGGGGATCCAACGAGGGCATTCGCCCTTGTCCCTCACCTTCCAAAGGGTACTCTTGATGATTTTGGAAGTCTTTATGGCAAAGACCTTCCTAATCTCATCAATCATACCCTCTGTCCACTGATAATCACGCTGTAAAATGAAATGAGATTTCAAAATTAATAATAGGTATATATTAACAATAAATTCACAACAAAGGGGAGTGTTAACTTATCGAGAAGGTGTCAAACCACCTATTCGAGAGAACCTTCCTTGTATTTGTCTAAGAGATGTATGGACCATCCCACTGGGCCTTCAAAACCATAGTAATCGCTTTGGTTAACCTAAGCACCAGCTTTGTTTTTCTTGGTCATTTACATGACCTCAAACAGTGATGGCTCCCTGTGCTCCTTGTGCTCCTGTTGTTGACATTAAAATTAAAATTGTTAATAGAAAACATATTAACGCATTCATTAAAAATGGTAGAAAAATGTATACTTACAAATCTGTTTTTGTGCTCAAGGACCGAAATGCTGCCCCCAGTGTAGATAGAGGCTGCAGCATCAGTTGCTCTATTTGCTTTGTTCTGAGCACTTGCCTGTTGGAATAAGACACCCCCTACTTCTAGACCATCCCATCCCAGTGGTCCTCGGGGATCCAACGAGGGTGTTCGCCCTTGTCCCTCACCTTCCAAAGGGTACTCTTGATGATTTTGGAGGTCTTTGTGGCAAAGACCTTCCTAATCTTATCAATCATACCCTCTGTCCACTGATAATCACACTATAAAATAAAATGAGATTTTAAAATTAATAATAGGTATATATTAGCAATAAATTCAAAACAAAAGGAAGTGTTAACTTACCGAGAAGGTGTCAAACCACCTATCCAAGACAACCTTCCTTGCATTTGTCTAAGAGATGTATAGACCATCCCACTGGGCCTTCAAAACCATAATAATCGCTTCGGTAGTGTGACTACAATCAACAAAGTTGTAATAAACAATAATTAGAAGCAAATAAAACAACATACAACATAGGAAGACTACTAAAATTTTGGCAGAGTCTCCCCTGTAAATGTAATATTTCCAAATTTGAATGGTTGCCCTGTTACAAACAGAAGAGTTCCCAGTACAGTTCAATCTATACAAGTACTAAATAAACTAACATACAAAAAACCAACAAGCAATCTATACAAGTACTAAATAAAATACCATACAACTATGTGAGTTTTATATACAAAGAAACTAACAAGCTACCAACTAAGAAACTTAAAACAAATTATTATATAATTACTCATCTCCAGCCAGTAGTGGGACTAGCATGGGTAAGGGGATATCGGAGGCGGGGTTACCTCGAGGCCAAGGTCATCCAAACCACCGAGTGAAGGAGTCTACTGTGGGGTGGTCTGTTGTAGTGGTAAAGGAGTGGTGGCTTACTGTGGGGTGGTCTATAATGGGATGGTGGGTGGTGAAGGAGTGGTGGTCTACTGTATGGTGGTGGCTTGCTATGGGCTGGGAGTCTGCAGACGGGATGTTGGGGTCCTCGAGCCACTACCTCGATTAAAGGGTAGTCGACGTCCTATCATCTTTGGATTAAACCATGAAAACAAATGTTAGTCTCAAAATATAAAGATATCTATATATGTTTAATAACTACATACTCTGTGTCTCTTTCAGTTTAAAATTCTCCCTCAATTTTAGTGTCACTATGGCTATCTGTTTCAACAGGTTCTTTAGTCTCCAAATCTGCCCTAAATCGTTTTGATTGGTAGACAACATCTCTGTCAATGTGTTCACCCCCCGTAGTGGCAAGTATCTTATCCATTATCACTAGATCAATGTTGAGCAGCAAATGACCATCGTTGAGCTTGTTTGGAGCGAGCTGATAAGCATCCTTAACCTTATCAGAGACATTATCAATGATCTGACTTCGGGGCCTTGGCCTTGATTACTACGCACCAGTCCTGGTGCCCTCCAGGGAAGTCCGTGTAATAAACCTGCTTGGCTTATTGGGCAAAAATAAAGGGATCAAACCCTTTATATCTACCATTTTTTTACCTCAACTAAGCCATAGTTGTTGTCAACCTTTATGTTGTCATACCAATCCTCAACCTCAACTACACCGATTGTGTTGTCACACCAATCACACTTGAATAGAATGATATCTCTTCTAAGTCGTTCAGAGAAAGAAACTTTAACAATCTCTGTCAACACTTTATAAAAATCTTCCTCTAATTGTCCGACCGTGCCTTTAACACAAACCCCGTAGTTATGGGTACGCATCCCTTCACTCCATTGAAAAATGTTAAACTTATAATTGTTTACATAGTAAATGGGTCATTTTTTAACAGTTTTCACCGGCCCCAAGATAGAGCTTGGAGTAAGGGATCTTCAATATGGTTATAAGGGTCTTGAATGTATGTACAACATAACATATAGATCATCCTTAGATACCTAACATTAGAAGTACAATTAAAAAACACAAGGTATACGGGTCTTACTTGTTGTGCAAACCAACCGATGAATTTGGATGATACCTGGTAAGATATTTTTGTTGTATCATACAAACTTAAGTCAAAGCTTGGTATTGTAGAGAAGTGAAGTGTTCAAGGAAGGAGAATCAAGTTTGTATAATACAACTTCAAATGAAATATTTGTGCCAAGTTTAAACACAGTGATTGTAGTATAGTATAGATGTCGTTCCACTAAGGAGGTGTTGGTTTGAAGATCTTAGTTCTTGAATTGATTTTGACAAAAGGTTTGGTTTGATTTTGTTGTACAAAAGATTGAATACAAAAGAAACAACAAGTGTTGAATGAAAATAATGACAGTAAAGTGTTTGGGTAAAAATCAGATTTGGAAAACTGGGATTGGTTTCATCGCATCGCACCTTTCGTAAGCTAAATAAATTTGTATGTATGTGAATTGAAATAATAATTTCTACATCACATTCAAAGTCATTTGTATCGATCCCTCGACTACAAAATTCATAAGAATGATTTCAAACCGTTGATCCCTCAGTCACTTTGAAATCATTCCAGCATTACCGATCGATTGTTTCGACGTTCATTGCGTTAGATGCCATCCCTTGTCAGCTACTCACAACGAGTATTTCATTCAGATCTTCTCTCAAACGTTACTTCCCAGTATACTTAAGAAAACATAAAACAAGAAAATAGTGATCAAGTATCTTCAGGCATTAATGGCAGAATAAAATACAGAAAGTATTAAATCTCATTAGCATACATAAGAACTTACAGCAGCATTACTTCAGGTTTGAATTGATTACAACTAATCCCAATAAAGGAAAATTAGTTACCCATGCTATGCATTTTCACTTAAGAAAATTTAGAAATGAATACAGAATGGATGGTGGGATGCAGGAGATGTGTTTGATGATATGAAGGAGATAATCCAGCTGATGATTCTACTCCCCATTTTCTGCTTGATTTATAGGGATCATGTTTCAGCTTTTCTTTCCCCACTTGTGTAGAGCCCATGAAGAATCATTCAAAGACATGCAAAAACACACCAAGGTGGGTGAGTTGGCATCACACCATTGGTTAATATAAAATTGAAAATCCCATGTTGCATGAGTCACGCTTGAGCTTAATGGTCACGCTCAAGCGTGAGAGGTCTGATAGTCCTGTTTCTGTCATGCTTAAGCCCTGCTCAGCTACACTCAAGCGAGCTCGGGTTCAGGCTTTGCTTGTTATAATTCTCACTCAAGCGTGGAATTCTTATGCTCAAGCGTGGAACCCTTCTTGATGTTGTGCTTAAACCTCGCTCATCCACGCTCAAGCGAGCTCGGGCTCACGCTTGAGCGTCTCTTTCTTTTGCTCAAGTGTGAGGAAGGTCTGATGCTGATTTATCCTCGCTCAAGCTAAGCTTTGTCACGCTTGAGCATGCCTTTTAGTTCAACATGTCCACTCCACGCTCAAGCCACGCTCAAGCGGGCTCGAGCTCACGCTCAAGCGGCCCTTTCCCACGCTTGAGCGTGGAAGGGTCCTGATTCATTTTGCTTCCTTTAATTTACGCTCAAGCGTGGAACATGTCACGTTCAAGCGTCCCTCTTGTTTTATGCTGGTGTTTCTTGGTTTCTTCAGGACTTTTGGCACCTTTCTTCACAGATTTTGACAAATCAAGTTTTTTTTACACAATGTGTTATTTACAACAAAAATCATGCTAAATTAATTACTAATCCAGTTAAATTATTTCCAAAATGAGTTTAATTCAAGTATTAAATCAATGTATAATAACACTTATCAATACCTCACTATGAATTTAGTCATCAGTTATATGATTTTGCTCAAGTTTTAGCATATCTGCATATAAGTTATTTAAAGAAAAAATTAGATAATAAAAACTAGTTTTAGAATGCAAACTATAAGTTGGTGACTTACTCAAGATAGGGTTCCACTTCTGGGAAATTTCGAAGAATGTACAAGTGAGCCGCCTTTTGATCTTTCTCATCAATGTAACATTTTGTGACCTTGCCCCCAGGACGGCCGAGATAGTTAAAAATTAAAAATTGATCATCCAACCCTCTGTGTGTGGCCACCTCAAGATAGCGGGGAATTCCACCCATTCTAATTTCTATCTCCATTGAAAAATAGAAAAAAGTAAAAGTGGTCATTTCTTCCACTAAGTATGCCTCATAAATTGATGCTTCAACGCACGCTTTGTTTGACACTTTGTCCTTTAAAGAGCGTAAGAATCTATAATAACATAAACAAATGTTAAGTTATATAATACTATTATGGTTAAAAATATTTGAAACGAAATTAAGTAGTTGTGGCGTTCACCTTTCGAATGGATACATCCAACGGAACTACACTAGGCCACCCACTAAGGCCTCGTACGGTAGACAGATAGGCACATGCTCTATTGAGTCAAAAAAACTTGGTGGGAAAACCTGCTCCAACTTACAAATCAAGACCGAGATACTTTCCTCAATCAACACAAGTTTCTCCTCAATTAACGAAGTTACTGTCAACTCCTTAAACAAGTGACTCAACTCAACCAACGGTTTCCAAATAGGTTTCGGTAAGGCATGAAATACGTATAGCAGTAATTATTGTATAAACATATGACAATCATGACTTTTCATGCCAAACATCCTACCCTCCTTAACGTTGACATATTTACTCAAGTTAGAAGTGAATCCGTCAGGCAGGGTCAACCCATTCATCCACACACAAAAAAAAATCTGTTGAGGTCTAGTTAAAACATATTTCGCATGCGGTTTAAACATTCTTCCATGTCCGGCATCCCTTAATTCCAACTCCTTCCTAGAACACCGAATCAGAAGGTTTAGACGACTCTTCTTGTTATCCTTTGTTCTCCCTTTGATGTCCATCATAATGTCAAAAATATTCATGAAAACATTTCATTTAGTGTGCATGACATCAATGTTGTGTCTTAACAAGTCTTTCCAATATGGAAAATCCCATAAGATACTCTGCTTCACCCAGTGGTGTTCCTTCCTATAACCCGCAAACTCCTTAACACTCTTATTCTAGATGTATAGATACTCTTCGACTCGCTGCCAAACCCGTCCACCGGATAACCTACGGGGTGGACGTTCATTAACAACCTTGTTCTTCTTAAAAGCGGTTTTGTTTCTCGTAAATGGGTGATTCAATGGTAGAATTTTTCTATGACAGTCAAAAAACTTGTCTTGCCACTAACAGTGAGTGATCCCCCCGGTATAATCCATGCATACAGGGCAAGCAAGCTTCCCAGATGTTGACCATCCAGAAAGCATACCATACGCTGGGAAGCCGTTTATGGTCCATATGAAAACAACCCGCATCATGAAATTATTCTTTAAGGACGCATCATAGGTCATCACCCCGACATCCCACAATTATGATAACTCTTCAACCAATGGTTGCAAAAACATGTCTATTTTCACCTTTGGAATTTTTGGGTCATAGAACTAGTACAGATAGAAACATGACCTCTCTTTTCAGACACATATCGGGAGGAAGATTGTATGGAGTTAGTATAACTGGCCAACAAGGGTATGCTCTTCCGTATTGACCAAGTCTGGATATAGCTCATCCAAACACTTCCATATTTTCCCATCGGAAGGATGGCACAGAAAACCCTCCTATGTTTGGTTCAGAGCATGCCAACGCATGTGTTTTGCCATGGACAATGAGGCGTACAGGTGTTGAAGACGCGGTGTTATAGGAAAGTACCATATTTTCTTCCTGGCCGTCCTAGTTACTTTCCCTCTCCTTTTAACGGTCTTATTATAATGTACACATTTTGTGACACTCTTGTCTGTAAACTCATTTCTGAACAGTTTACACCCGCCAACACAACACTCTATCTTCACACAACCTAACCCCAGGTTTGCCACTCTTTTCTTAGCATGGTACAGGTTTGATGGTATTCGATGATTACTAGGCATGTTGGAACCCATAAGATCGACCATTGACAGGATCCGCAAGCGCACGGGTTATGTCGCGTGATATAAAAGATTATCGTATCCACAGGGACTGTTTTCAAAGTACCAGCATATTAAAATTTAATTATCCACACAGTTTAATTTTCAATATTTTCATAAAATAAAACACAAAATAAAGTTTACACAAAACAAAAATAAATACAAAAACAAAATTTTCTAGACACTTAAAAATCAGAGTTGAGAGTATCTTGGGATTTCAGGGGATCAAGACTTTATTTTATGTTAATGAATTTTAACTTTTCATAAATAAGAATCAAATTAAGTTTTCCAAGGCAGATTTTCCTTAAGCTAATTAATATGTTCCTCTCGGAATCCTATTAATGTACCTAACATACGGAGAACCGCGTTCAATCCCTAAGATAGGCCCTTTACTGTTTTATGAAAATCCCTTTTTATTCCTCAAAAGATTTTTGATTACTCGGTTTTACCGAGGTCACAAAAAGTATTTCAAAACCTTGGGTTTAGTTTAAAAGCTTTCTTGTAACAATAAATCTCTCGATTCTATTAATTACTTAAACTTTCTAATATACCCGCAAGTATACAATTTTATCACTTAGGTTCTTATTAGGAATCACTAAGAGCATTGAGCATAATTTGAACTAAATGGAAAATAGAATTTTATTTAATTCAAAGTCAAAATAACATTAACATAAAATATTATCACACCCCCTTCATCCCAAGATAAAAATTTAGTTACTCATGATGTGATTAAAATTCATACATATAAATGAAGAAAAATAGAACAAACACATGGTAAAAATAATGACTTATGGGTTTCTCCAAACAAGCCAAATAATTTCACCACTGGAATTTCTTGTTGTATTTGCAGTATTTTCCCACCGTATACAGATCAGAACACTCAATTTCACAACTCTCTCAATTTTTATACAAAGTAATAACAAAGAAATAGAGAAATAAATTTTCTAGACCAATTAAAACTCTCTCTAATTTCTTCCTTATTTTCCTAGTGCCAATCACTCTAAATTTCCTAGCTGTTGTGTACCGCCCCCCTCTTCTTGCAAGAATGGTACCTATTTATAGCAATTTCCATGGCTAATTTTTGCACTTAAAAATTCAGCCAATGGAAATACACATCAGTATTGCATAATTCAAGCATAATGGCCCATTTTCATCCACATTTCACGCTGGAAATTCTGCACTATGGAAGCAACATAATCTCACATTTTACTGGTGCATTGCCGTGAGTAAATCTCCACTAAAGAGCTTGCCTTTTGCCTTGCCAAGTGGAACAATGAGGAAAGCACTTTGATGTAGTAAAATTAACTAAAATATTATGGAAATGGAGACCAATTCAGCCGTGAGAATGGAGATGTGATTGATGGCACAATTATTGGATTAAATAATAATATGTATACATATAAAATTAGCCACATGGAGTCTTGCATTCTTGGTAGCATTGTCATGAAGTGCATGAATGAATTGGCAATTGGTAAAGATAAAATAATGAAACATTGGTGGTCGTGAGTGTGTTTTGGAAAGGCAATTGTTTTGCAATAAAAAATTGATGCCATGAGACTTTGAATGAAAAGAAAGTGCATTGACTTATCCTTGCTTTTCTTGTAGCCATGGAAGTGTTATGGGAATTTGCATTTGGTACATTAAAATAATGACACATGGGACATGGTGTAGGTGTAAGGCTTTTGCATTAGAATAATGGAACCATGGGGTCTTTTTTTGTGCCCTGAATAGACCAAATGAAAGCAAATAAATTAATGCTTTTTTTTTGAATAAAGAATGGAGTCATGTGGCATTTCAATGTGTGGGAGCCGTGTGGTATTTTTTTCTTTGCCAATGGTGAGTGGTAAACAATGGTGCATGGATGGCCAAAATAATGGTGCATTAATGGTCTAAAAAAAATCTGCACCAATAAAATTATTAGATAAACAAAGCATTGTATTTTGATAATTTAAATGAAACATTTAAAGTACACATTTTATAGAAATGGAATAATGATTTTAAATTCTTGGAATTGATATTTTCAAATGATTAATTTTAATATCATTCCATCATATTTTTTCAATTCTAAAATTACATTTTTTAATTGTTCTATTTTTATTGATTCATACAAAATACAACACTTGAACAGTAACAGTGGAATTAAAGCAGAAATCATGAAATCCGGGAAAAACAATACAGTAATGACAGAAAATTTAAATAAATTAAACAGTAAAAATTAGTGTTATAAAACACTTATCAACCATCCTATTAAAACAACCTCCTGAAAGATTATAATCTACTTTTAGGCTTAAAGCATCAAGAGAGACAAATAGTTTAGTGTGATTTTCACAACCGTCCCACAATAGAATTTGAGCCGCCGCCAACAAATCATAAAATCTCTTCACCTCAGGATTAGGATCCTTCTCTACATTGTCATCCTTATTCCCAGGTTGGTCATCATGTTCTAACATACACCCGGTGAAAGGTCCAACATTATCCATCACCATCCGCTCCATGTTGTTATACGTATCCCTGTTCCCTCTGACCTTATAGTATGATTGTTGCATGGTTATGGCCGATGGCCTGGGAGATAACTGCTCACCATGGTTGTACTAGTAGTAGTATCTTTCCATGAACCCCTTCTCACTTAAGTGGCACATGACATCATCCGCGTATTCAAAACTCATGCATTTGCACTTTGAGCACAGACAACGAATCTTCTAAGTCGCTTCAAAACTAGGCGTGTTTGCCATAGCGAACAGAATAAACTCTAACAAGCCCATCATAAACTCCTTAGTCACTCATTGACTATGATCTAGCCAGTTGTACATCCATCACTAATTTGCTGGAACCTCCATTCACGATATCTAACAGGCAGAGTTCTAGTTACTTTAATTTAAACATTATGTGACTATCGCTCGTGAATCACTCTCTATCTCTTTGATGTTGTAAGTGGGAGGGGACCTATCCCATTTGGGATGAATATGCAACTATTCCTAACCCATCGATGTTGTTTACGGTCTATCTTGTATTGTTGATGTTCATTTGGAATTTTGGCAGCATTTCATATTGGTCCCTGAGTACATAGAGATACGTGTGGTGTTTCACACCGCATGCATACATGCACCCGAAGACAATACGAAACACAATAACTAAAATTCGAAATGGATATCAACAACACAAGATAGATACCAAACAACAGTGATGGGTTACGCTTTACTGATTACAAATTCATCCCAAACTGTCCAACTGGGACAATTCAAGATCCAACACAACATGGTATATCAGTCTGTTGTCTTGAAACTTGAGCGGGAACCTAGTGGGTACATACACGACTAAACCCTTCATTGTTAAACTTTAATTTACTTTTTTATGTATCCTAAACCAGGGAGCCTATCGAAATTTTGGTAGAATCTCCCCTGTAAACTAGACATTTCCAAATTATTTACAACGCCCTGTTACACATAGAAAAATTCTGAATACAGTTCAATATATATCTACGACTTACATAAACAAATTAAGGCAATCAACACGATAACTTAGTGAGTTATACTCTCCAATAACAGACAATAATACACATGCATACATAAAACACATGTTATCAGCAAACAAAACCAATGCCTAATGTGCTCTGCTCTCCACTAACAAACAACAATACATATGCATAAAAGACATGTTATCAACATACAAGACCAATACCTAATGAGCTCTGCTCTCATCTAACAAAAAACAATCAACATGTATACACATCAAAAGATACAACACATATCACAAGAAAGTTAGTGTTAGGAGATTACCTGGAAAAGAGAGTGAAGACGAAGCTAAAGAGAGGTGAAGAGAGACGAACAGAGACCACACATAAGGTGTGCTGTTTTGCATGACAAACCAAGAAGTGGTTGACAATTATAAATTTTTTGTGTTAGAATGAAAACATGAAAACGCACAGCAAATTATTTAGGAAAAGTTTGTTTAAACAAGTTTGTAGTAGTAGTTAAGAATCAATACACAACAAATTATTTTCCATAATGAGGTTTCTAAACATGTAGTTAGTCCCAACAAGTAACAAGAGATTAAAAGAAACCCAATCTCAAAGGCATAACAACATAGTAGAGATATGGCACTATTTACATAGCAACAACTTCTTAGTGATCTAGAGACCTAGCATCCACGTGAGAATGAGTCCATCAGAGAGGCAACAGAGACTACTTTTGCATTATTAAACATTCTAAGGGTTGATTATACATAATTTTCTGATGATGTCTTGGCCTATATCAATTTTGTTACATTATTATAGAAATAGACAAGAAATTTGTAGAAAGGTCTCTAATCTCAAGGCAATGCTCCATGAAAAGGAAACCCAATTAAAATCTCTTGAGTTGGAGATGTTAAAGATAGAGACTCATCTTGGTGATCTAAAGACAAGTATGTTGGAGGCTGACATGACCTTTATGGAAAGAGCTGAGCACATAGAAGTAACAGGGAAACTAAACAAAGAGAGACACGTAAAGCAATTGCAGATAAGGTGGAAGAAGAATTTGGAAGTAGTGATAAAAGCTTGGCAATGCAGATTTGTAGAAATTGAAAGTAGGGTTTGCATATAAATAGAGTCTATAAATTGAAAGGATTTTAGAGAGTCTATAAATAAAGTTATTCAAGTAAAGAAGGTTTGCATATAGAATTGAAAGGCACTTTGGTAACTACAGATTTGAATATTGTGAAAAATTGTATGGAATTAAATTGAGATTCTCTTGAAAGGCACAATTTCTATAATACTGCTACACATACATACTAATTAGTGTATCAAAGAATAGCTTTAAGAGGATAAATAGGTTTGTTTATTTATTTAACATAGGTTTATTGATTTGTTTGATATATTTATTAGTTGTTTTATTAACTTTAACATAGATTGAATTTTTAATTAGCTGTGAGAATAAGAAATAAGCATAGAGATGTTGGTCTTAAGAAATTTAGGACTTGATTTGGCAATTGTACTGTTGGTTGGATAGATGTTGTATTCATAGGACTAGCATAAGACTATGTTTGGCACTTTTATTTTTGTTCAATTCACTTTTACCAAAAAAAGGTGAATAGTCAGGTTGAACCAAATATATTATCATTAAACTCTTATCTGAACTAAAAAACTCATATTATAGGCCACATGCCAAGTTTTGATGATTAAAAACCATATAATTAAGGAGCTCAACTCTTTATAATTAAGAGTTTTAGTATGTGAACATAAATAGAAATGTGTCATGTTTAGAATAATAAAATGACTCCAGGTATATGGAAGCTACTAATCAGAAATTTTCAAACAAAGGAATGAGTAACCAAGTAGAAACACTCCTTGAACTAAGTGAGAGAAACTTAGTGCATTTATTAAAAAGGATAGGGAAAACCCCAATTACAGAGAAAGGAATGTTGTAGAACTTAGACAGTCTGCACCTCTTTAAGCCCAAAGGCATTGTTTTCCTTAAGCCTAAACACATTCTGGTTTTATAATACACTTTTCAATATATTTTATACGATTAGTTAGTTTTTTTAATGCATCTTATAAATTAATTCATTATTTTGACATTTTAACAAACTAACCAACCTCATGTTAGCAATTTTCATTAACGAAATGTAGCTGTGAGTTCATTAAAACTATTTTTCAAATTTTAAAAATATTAAGAACCTCTTTTAACCTAAAAAAATATAAAAATCAATTTAAATTTCATCAAAAATGTAAGGGACAAGCAAAATAATTTTACCATCTAAATATAAAGAGTAAAACAGAGAGAGTAAGAAAAGAGAGAGATGACTGATCATTTCATTAACATAAAGGAGTATCTAAATAAGTCAACTGAGATATCAAACCTGCACAATCTTATAAACATAACCTCAGCGACCTTATAAAAATAATCTCAACCTTTTTATCACAAAAAATCAAATCATAGCTGAATAGTACATAAAGATGAACATTAATTCATAACTCAATCCAATTTTAAATCAAAACACTTTACCCAAAACAGATTTTGATCGGTTTAAAATTTATACTAATGAAATTTTCATTAAGAAAATTGGATTTAAAACCCATTTTAGTTAATAAATAGAATTAAAATTGGTTTTAAAAGTTACTTAATCAAGCCATTTATTAAAAAGATCAGATTTGTTTAAAAAACTAATTTATTTTTTTAACTTTTTAAACATAGTTTCATTTGGATTAGGATTTTATTTGGCAAAACTTCTTTTTGTTAGCATCGTTCATGTGCAATGTGCTTTTTTATAAAGTGAGTATGTGTGTTTAGGATGTAGTAAGTATATGTGCGTTATATGTTCTATGCTATAAGTATGGGTATGTGTATGTTATATATGTGTGAGTGAGGTGTTTATAAGTGTAATGTAGTGTACTATCATTCTGTGGTTCATGCTGTTTTTACACCATTGTCATCGCATTTAATGACCTCAAACAAAGTATAATATGAATATGAAGCCCCACGGGCTTGGTTTGAAAGACTCAGAGATACTTTGTTGTAGTTTGGCTTCAAAGACAGCAAGTGTGCCCTCTTTTTATTTATCTTTTAAACACAACAGCATATGAGTGACAGGAAATTCTGATCCCTTTACTCAAAATCTGGTTAATCAGTTACCCTCAGTGTTTGCTCTCAAATAATTGGGACCTCTGTACTATTTCTTGGGGATTCAGGTCAAACATCTTTCTCGTGAATCCTTACTTCTCACTCAAACAAAGTACACCAGGGACCTTCTAAATAAAACAAATATGACTGACTCAAATCCCATATCTTTTCCCATGATTAGCAACTGTAAGTTGTCCAAAGCTGGTTCAGATTTATTCTTTAATCCTTCCTTGTATCAATCAGTGCTTGATGCACTCTAATATCTAACCATTACAAGGCAAGAACTCAACTACTCAGTCAAACAAAGTCTGGCAGTTCATGTCATCTCCTCTTGATTCTCACTGGACAACAGTGAAAAGAATACTCTAGACCCTCAAAGGTACACTCAATCATGGCCTGTATCTTTCTGTCGCCCCTTTCTTCTCACAGCTCACTCTCTCTATCTTCTTTGATACTGACTGGGTAGTTGATCCTGATGATAGAAGGTCTACCTTGGGGGCCTACATTTTCCTTGGTCTGAATCTAATATCTTAGTGGTCTAAAAAGCAATCAATAGTAGTGGCCAGATTACTACAAAAGCTGAACATCACAATATGCCCCTCATTACTTAGCAAGATTCACTTCCTCATGATTGAATTAGGCTTGTCTCTGCCTACTCCCACCATTCTTTGTGATAATTAGAGTGAAGTGGCTCTCTCTCAATCCTACTCCCTATGCCAAAACAAACCATCTTGAATTAGATGTTTTCTTCCTGAGTGAAAAGGTCCTTATTGAGAAACTTCAGGGTTATCACAGCCTTGCCATGGATCAACTGGCTGATGCCCTTACAAAACCACTCTCTCCTACAAGGTTTCAAGAATTTAAGACCAAGCTCAGGGTTGGGAATCTCACTGTTGCTCTCCCCACCTGAGCTTGTAAGGGAGTATAGGAGAATATTATAGTTTTATATTGTAAGTCTTGTGTAGTGGGCCAACCTAATTTAGTAATTATCTATTAATTTTATTTTTGTAATTATAATTTTTATTTCTAATTTTATGAAGTTGTTGAGGGCACCATGGAACTCGAAGTTATCAGTTTGGCATGATAGACAAGATGCTAAAATTTTTAACATACACAACACAATTCAACTTATTGATCAATGGCAGAAGCCCTTGTGACTGTTATTCTGACTTTCATCTTATGAAACACAATGACAATAAATAGAAGCATTCACAAGCTCATTTGATTAACATTAAAGAAACATAACTAAAAAATTTTAGACTGCTAATCATGGAGGGTTTCTCTCCATTTCATGGAGCCTATTTCTTTTATTTTATAATCTCATTTGTATCATCTTCATTAAGTTATAAGGGAATTAAAATTTTAGTGTCTTTTTTTTAAATGATAACTGCAAGTTAGTTAGTTATGATCCTACTATTCTGTAGGATACAGTTTTTTCTAAACAAATAGTAAACAGTGTTATTTCCAGTTTATACATGCTGGAACAACCAAAAAAACAAAAGAAACACGTCAAGGATTTATAGAGTTATTTTTGTCTTTTATGGAACCCATAAAATATTAGTAATTTGTAGAGAATTGGGCAATAGAAATAGAAATGTCATGCATGCACGACCGCCGCTGGACATGACAAGGTTGTTCAACAATTACTAAACTAGTACTATTTCCTTTTTTGTCAAATATTTATTCAATGTTTAGATCAGCAAAGGAGATTTATTAAATATTACTGGGAAACTGACAGCCCTATGCCACAAAGATTCTTAATCTAGTATTATACTATTCTAAAGACGACATATATAATTAAAATCAACACCAACATTTAGGTTATTCTACATTACTATATTTAGGTCCCATATTTTGGCTCTGATCTACACACACCATCTAACATGTATAATTATGAGTAAACCTTTAATTTTATTCTTAAGACTATAGGTGTCTAACAGTTCCTTGTTTAAATTCTATATTGTCAGACAATTTAGTTTCTAAAATTAAACCACCTTAATTTTCTGTTAAGAAAATTGATGTTTCATGTATTTTTGTTGTTAAATTTAATGTGTTACAAAACGCTCTCCAGCAAAAAGGCTTTTGGTGTCTTCCTCAATGCTTTAGACAAGCCTTTTCATTGGTCCCTTTGGTATCACTACACTTAAAGGTTAATGTATAGAAATTTTCAATTGTAGTTTTGTTTGACAAGAAAACTAATTTCAAAGTTTACCCCGAAAAAAGAGAAGCAAATCATAAATGATTATGCAATGCTTCATTATCTATAATTCATTCAAATTCATATTACCCTCAATAATATCAATGTAATAAAGGGAAGGCTAATTTGAAATTGCTTTAACCGACTTTGAATCACTTTTCAAAAGAGACAAACATAATCAGTTCTATGAAAGCCAAGGGAATTTATCAAGACTTGTCAGCTTTATGTAGATGCAGCTATTATTATAAGGTACCCAGTGAGTTTACATGGTCAAGTTTAATATTGAATTGAACAGAAATAATCAGCCAATGAAACATACAAAATTAATATCAAAATAATCCAAGTTTAGTATTAAATTCAATAGAAATTGAAATTGTAAAAATGGAACTTTGATACGTGAGGAGAACGTGAGAGCGGTGAGAAGGGAGGCAGTTCTTCTCTTCTTCTTGCAATTGTGGTAGACCCGACAAGCACCAAAGAATATCTCAGCCATAAGCCATAAGGAAACAGAGAAGCACCGAAGGTAGGGAGAAAACATTCCAACTGAACAAAAGAGCTGGACCAACATAGTTCAGGGCTACAAAATCAAATTTCTGAACTTGAAATAAAGTCTAAAGAAAGAGAGGAGGAACTATCTGCTATCCTGAACAAACTCGAAGATAATGAGAATGAGTCATCTTCTAAAATATCAGATTTGACATCTCAGATAAATAATCTACTGAATAATATAGGTACATTAAAAGGTGAAATTAAGAGAAACTAGTCAAATAGAAATAAAATGAATGGAAAAAATGAATACATAAAATGAGAAATTATTTATGTTTGGATTGGAGGAATTATCTGTGTCCTCATCAGATATGCATGTGAACTGTAAAGTTCTAACAAGCTGTTTTACTTGGAATCCTATTTTCAACCACTATGTCCCTTTATAAGTAAATTGATTTTTTACTCTTCCCAGTCCAAATTTTCTGCATCTGTCACTAATCATAGTTGCTCACAACTACCATTTAACACACTCGAATACAATTGAAAACACTCTACAAGGGACAAAATGAATATTCCTTGAAAAATATTTTGGTTAAATAAGATTAGAGTTTGAGACTCTAAAGAAGAGTGAATAGACTAGGACTTACCATTAACACTAGTGGAAAAAATGGATATAACAACGGGGATATATTCACGGGTAGAAGAGGATCAGTGATAAAAACATGCGCGGTGGCATTTTTGAAATTATAAGGTGAACGTTTTAAACAGAGAAAACTATATATCCACGGTTAACATCATAACCGTGAACGTAACCATCAATATATATTCACGGTTGAGGAGTCAACCGTGGATATATAGTACCTGAAATATATATCGACGGTTTTAGTCACAACCGTGAATATATATTGATGGGTACGTTCACAGTTATGATGTTAACCGTGGATATATATAGATGTCAATATTCACGGTTGTATTTCCAACCGTGGATATATAGTTCAGGTTTTAGGGTTTAATCACTGGGTACTCTATGTCCACGGTTGTTTCTATAACTGTGAATATAGATTTAATATTTATCCACGGTTGGTATCGTAACCGTGGATATATAGTTAACATTTATCCACGGTTGTTTGTTAAACCGTGAATATATGTGTAATATATTCACGGTTTCAAGGGGAACCGTGAATATACATCCTTTCTGAAACTTCAAAAGCCGCGCCTTTCACTCTTTTTTCACTTTCTCTTCTTCTTCGCGCTGGTCGTCGTCTTCATCCTTTCTGAAACTTCCCTGGTTGTTCTTTGCTGTTCGTGTTCACTTGCTTGTTCCCTCTTTCGTTCGTGTCATCTTCGCACCATTTTCAAGTAAGTGCTTCGTTGCCCTTCGTTCATCATTGCCTCTGCTGGTTGTATGTATAATGTACCCGTTCTATTTTCTTCTGGCTGTATGTGTATAGTTACTTAGTTGTTAGGCAGGAACCTTTCAATAGTTTTTCCAAGTTCTTGAAGTCATTGTTGGTTCACATGAAATCTGATTCCATATGGTAGGATAAGTTTGGCATCAGTTTGTTACTAATGATTTAGGGAGCATTAGGGGAGATGTTGCTTGGGTTTTTCTGTTTAAGTAAGTTCATTTTCTTTCTCTGCTTGGTTTTAAGTTATACTATGTATTCCAACTATCAGATCAGGTAGTGCAGGTTACTACTGTTGTACATTGATGGATATGTTAAGCCTTAGATATTCTGAAACACGTGATCCCCAACCAGAGCCCCTATATAATATGCTTGGATATGTTAAGCCTTAGGATTTTTCTGAGTGGGAAAGGATTCTACAGTTTAATCAGGTCTATTATAATTTTAAATTACTTAAGAGACAAGGATAAAAACAACCACAACAAAGAATAGAAGGAAAAAGAAAATCTCTTAAAACAATATGACCCCAGATTTATAAAGGCACCAATTTTCTGCCAACTAAATAATATGACCCCAGATTTATAAAGGCACCAATTTTCTGCCAACCACATCCTCTAACAGTTCCTGAATTATAGTTCACAAAGTGAAAAACAAAATATCATTTGCATTTTACACTAAATAAACTAATTAACATACGATACGTCAAAACATTTTTTTACGACATATTATTAAGAGTTCGAATCATGTCATGTATGTGTATAGAAAATCTTTATGTTATTACAAACATTATATTTTAGCATGAAAGTTGTTGTGCATATGAGTGAACCGTAGTTCCCCGTTTGAGATTCGACACAAATGGTCATTAAATCAATTAATGTCATCGTTTGTGTTGAATCTTGAATTGTCCGTTTGGACAGTTTGGGATGAACAATTATTTTTTATACGTCATTGTTAGTATGTACAAGTTAGGAGTTATTTTAAAATTTGATAAAATTTCGGTAACTTGTATTTTGTGTTGTTCTCTGGGTGCATATTTGGTTGTGGTTGAATTTGATTTGACCACTCTCATTTTGTGTACTTAGAGACCAATGCGAAATGCTGCCGAAATTTCATCAAATTTTAAAATAAGTCCTAACCTGTATATATGAATGACGTATAAAAATAATTGTCATGCTGAATGGGTATAGGACCACCACCTTTGTATAAAAAGTGAGGTTGATCATAGCACCTTGTAAACAGTTGGTATGGATCGGAGTTGGATTTCTGCGTCACGCCTAAGTCTGGAGTACGAGGGGGGAGTTGAATCATTTATAGAATTCGTAGCGAGGAATGCAGTGGGGGTGAATGGAAAGTATTTTTGCCCTTGTGTTAAATGCTTCAACCTGCGTCGGGTAGACTTGGAAGAGGTGCGAGAACATCTACTGTGTGACGGTTTTCTACGTAGTTATACGCGTTGGATATGGCATGGTGAAGATGTGGTGGTGCCAAGTAACAGCTCTCAGACTAAAAATCGAAGCCCGATGCATGACAACAATGTCGACATGGATGACCGACTCGAGGATATGATCCATGATGTAGGGGTAGAAGGTTTTAAGAAAGCTCATGTATATACAACTCTGTGTTAGGACTCTGAGCAGCCGTTGTATCCAAACTGCGTCAATTTCACGAGGTTATCAGCTGTTTTGCGGTTGTTTAATTTGAAGGCCATAAACGGGTGGACGGATAAAAGTTTCACTGACTTACTGAAGTTGTTGAAAGAAATGCTCCCAGCTGGAAACACCTTGCCGAAAAGTAACTATGAGGCCAAAAAGGTGTTGTGTCCTATGGGTTTGGAGTATGAGAAAATACATGCATGCCCAAATGATTGTGTATTATTCCGGGGTGAATTAGAAATGCTGCATCGATGTCCTAGATGTGGGGTGTCACGGTATAAGAAGAAAGAGGCGGATTCTGATGAGGTATGCACTAAAGGGTCTCCTGCAAAGGTGTTGTGGTATCTACCTATAGTTCCAAGACTAAAGCGTCTGTTTGCCAATGCAGATGATGCAAAACTTATGAGATGGCATGCTGATGAGAGGGTTGTTGATGGACTACTTAGGCATCCGGCCGATGGGTCGCAATGGAAGAAAATGGATAGGATTTTTCCAGAGTTTGCCAATGAACCAAGAAATGTTAGGCTTGCACTAGCCACAGACGGCATGAACCCGTTTGGTAACCTGAGCACAACCCATAGTTCGTGGCCTGTTTTGTTGTTTGTTTACAACTTGCCGCCATGGTTGTGCATGAAGCGAAAATATGTGATGTTATCAATGATGATTTCTGGTCCACGACAACCAGGGAACGACATTGATGTATATTTAACTCCATTGGTTGAAGACCTCAAAAGGTTGTGGGAAGACGGGGTTGAAGTGTTTGATGGGTTTACCGGGCGATCATTCAAATTGCGTGCCATGTTATTTTGCACAATCAATGACTTTCCAGCGTATGGTAACTTATCTGGGTACAGTGTGAAGGGTCATAAAGCTTGTCCAGTATGTGAGGAGGGGACTAGTTCTGTACGGTTGCATCATGGCAGGAAAAATGTTTATCTTCGACATCGAAGGTTTCTTAAAGCGAATCATCCGTTTCGAAGGTTGAAGAAGTCGTTTAACGGTGCCCAAGATTTTAAAATGGCTCCTCCACCACTATCTGGTCGCCAGGCATATGAAAAGGTGAAGGACGTCAACGTGCAATTTGGTAAGTGTGAAAAACAGCACCCGACACAAAACAACTGGAAGAAAAGGTCAGTGTTTTTTGACCTGCCATATTGGAGGGAGCTTGATGTAAGACACTGCATTGATGTAATGCATGTGGAGAAGAATGTCTGCGACAGTTTAGTTGGTACACTCTTAAACATACCCGGGAAGACTAAGGATGGCCTAAACTCGCGTATGGACTTAGAGTTGATGGGTATACGTCAAGATTTGCATCCACAATCAAAGGGCAAAAGAACATATTTGCCTCCAGCATGTCATACGTTATCAAGAAAAGAAAAGCAAAGTCTGTGTGAATCGTTACGAAGTGTGAAAGTTCCATCTGGTTATGGCTCCAACATCAAGTCTTGTGTTTCCATGAAAGATTTAAAGTTAATTGGGTTGAAGTCACACGATTGTCACATGTTGATGCAGCAGTTTCTGCCTATCGCCATTCGTGACATTCTTCCTAAAAATGTGAGAAATGTCATAACAAGGTTGTGTATGTTTTTCAATTCCATATGTTGCAAGGTAATCGTGCCCGGCGAATTGGATGTGTTGGAACAGGAAGCATCACTTATATTATGTCAGCTTGAAATGTATTTCCCGCCCTCTTTTTTTGACATAATGGTCCACTTAATCATCCATTTGGTGAGAGAGGTCCGTTGTTGTGGTCCAGTGTTCCTCCATTGGATGTATCCCGTTGAGCGATATATGAAGATATTGAAAGGGTATATGAAGAACCAACGTCGTCCCGAAGCTTCAATTGTGGAAAGATATATTGCAGAGGAAGCAATTGAGTTTTGCACTGAATACATGTCACATGCTGCAAGCATTGGTATTCCAACGACCCGTCATGAAGGGAGATTGGATGGGAAAGGAACGATTGGAAAAAAAGTGAAGAGCATGCCACGTGCTGATGTCCTTCAGGCACACTTGTATATTTTAAACAACACGGACGACGTGCAACCGTATCTAGCCACACACAAGGAGCTAGTCAAGAAAACCAACCCTAAAATGACTGAAAAGTGGTTGTTGAATGAACACAACAAGAGCTTCATGCAGTGGTTCCAAAAGACCGTCCTGAAAGATGCATCTGCATCCTCGACATTACATCGACTAGCACAGGGCCCGAACTTTGATGTCCTCACCTTTTGTGGGTATGACATAAACAACTATTCGTTTTATACAAGGACACAGGATGAAAAGAGTACAAATCAAAACAGTGGAGTGATGGTTGTGGCTCAGTCAATGCATTTCTCAACTGCAAAGGACAACAACCCTGTGATGGCGGAGTCATGCTACTTTGGTGTGATTGAAGATATATGGGAAGTTGATTACGGTCCCTTCACCGTTCCTGTGTTTAAATGCAAATGGGTTGACAATAAGAACGGTGTCACAACTGATGATTTAGGAGTTACGTTGGTGGACCTCAACAAGATCGGGCATAAGGAAGAACCATTCATAATGGCAACGCAGGTGAAGCAAGTTTTTTATGTGGCTGACCCAGCTGACAAACGGTGGTCAATTGTTATCCAAGGTAGACACATTGGAGACCCCAATCTTGATATTGTGGACATTCCATCAACTACAACACGTATTCCAACATCTATCGTGGAACATGACATAGATGATGTAGTTGCCAGTCGTCATGACCACCATGAGGGCTTGTGGGAAAATATTTCATCTTAATAGGGTATTAATCTTGTTGGTGATTCATTTCATTACATGTTATATTAGTTATTCGTTGTTTTAAATGTTATATTAAATATTTGACAGTTTTTTTCCTTGTTTGGACAGATACTCATGGCTGACCAGGATGGACGATCCAGGTCCGACTCACAGGCCAATGGTTCCTCTGCTCGGAAGAGTAGAGGTGTTACCCGGATGCCAGACATCGCACGTAGGCGTCACCGGGGAGAGAGGCCAGTTGTTGACATGGATGTCAACACCGGCAGATTTAGTGGACCGCATGCCACGAAGCTTAGCAGTTATCTGGGGGTTGTCGTACGGTCGAAGGTGTCCATCATTATCCCCGACTGGGATAGTGTCGAGGAGGTGGTGAAGAACCAGCTATGGAGTGATGTTCTGGTAACTTATGTATTATTTAAGTTTTATTTTAGTGTATTATTTCATGTAACTCTTAATAAGGACTCCTTTATGGACTAACTCCTTTCATGTAGGATTCTTTTGAGATACCATCTTCCGACATAGCGAGGAGGAAGGTCCTCGGTATCATGGCTGAGCGATGGAGGTCGTTCAAATCCATACTCACCACGAGGTATATTGAACTTTAAATTCTTAATCAACGCTTCACCAAATTGTGCCAATCCTTAGTTTAAATGTACCTTTCATTGTAGGTATGTATTCGGGGACGACCAAGGAAAGTTCCCTGGAGAGAAGTATCCATTCATCGATCAGGAGACCTGGGATGCTTTTGTTACATCTAGACATTCTGCCGAGTTTCAGGTACATTGGTTTTTAGATGATTAAATAATATGTATAATTTATACGGCTAACTGTGAATATTTTTTTTCTTGTTGTAGGAGACCAGAAAGAAAGCCAAGGAGACTAGGAAGCTAAATGACTGCCCACACACACTGTCACGTGGCGGTTACCGTAGGTTGGAGGAGCGGCTGGCACAGGAGAGGCTGAGTCAGTGTCAGACTGACACTGGTATTGTGGATCCCCCTTCCCCACCTGCGCGCCACGACAAATGGAAGCGGGCTAGGATCAAGAAGAGTGGGGAATACACTTCCTCACAGGCTCAGGAGGTTGCCTCACGTATAGTAAGTATTCCCCTTTATATCAGTGTCTGTTTTTCAGTTTACGTGAAGGAAGTGAATACTAACTTGTTTGGTTTCAGGATTCCTTGGTTGAGCAATCAACCCAAGGGTCTTTCGTAGCCCATGGACGGGAGGATATATTGACTACCGCCATTGGCAGGCCAGAGCACCCAGGAAGAGTGCGTGCTGTTGGTCGAGGTGTAGGTCAGTGCTAACTAACTCTATGCATTCATTTTGTTATCTGTTAAACAATTATGGGCTAATCATTCACATTTTACAGGCCTCCGCGCCTATTACGGTGCTCCCGACCCTGCCCCATCCCTTGAGCAAATAGTGGAGCAAAAGGTGGCTGTTGTGAAGGCTGAGTACCAGGAGGAGATATCTAGGCTCCACCAGGAGATGGCCCAATTCAGGGAGGAGATGAAGGCCTCACTCAACCACCACCAGGAGACTACTACACCAGCCAGCGACCCACAGGTTAGATTCTTTATTTATTTTCCTCAATTTTATTGTTTGTAATCACTTTCATTGTTGAATAACTTCTGCCTGATGTGTAAATATGTAGGTACGGAAGGTTAGCACTAAGGGGTCGTGCGCTGCGGCTGACCCTGACGATGACGGGGTCGAGCCACCAGACACCCGTCAATGTGACCTGTTCATTGACGGGTCGGAGGAGCCAGTTGCCACTGGTATGGTGCACAACTTAGGCCCTGTGGTTCACCATCAGACATTACCTGATGGTATGTCCAGGGTCTCGGTTGTGCTCGTCCTCGAGGAGGATGCTGTTGTGCCAGTGGCAACTCAGGAGGTGAAGACCGTCGGTCAGGCGTTGGGCCACTTTCTGATGTGGCCCAACAGACTTCTGGTGATTGCCCCTGGACAGGTAAAAACCCTAAACACTAACTAGCTTTATTTCCTTGTCAATTATGGTACAAAATGTGATGGTTGTCAATTGTTCAACAGGAACAGCCATTGAAGAAGCCAGACCCGGCCAAGGATCCCGTCCGGATGCTATGGCGCATCGGGTATGAGGAAGATAACGACACTGTTCAGGTCCCATGGCAGCCACTAGTGTTCGGCCATCCCAGTGATTTTCCAGTTTACGTTACAAGTTCTGACATTTGTGACATTATTACGGGGACGTCGATGCTGAACGGCTCCATCTTGCAGTTGTGGGAGCTGTAAGTATATCCTTGTGTTGTCCAATTTTTTCATTATACAAGTTATTTGTCGCTAACCATGTCTTACCTTGTTTAGGTATCTAGCAAAACTCTCAGTGGACTTGGGTTTCCAAGGAACTTACGGTTTCTTAGAGCCCTCTGTCATACAGAGGCAAGGAAACACCTCGCAGAACACCCAGACATACATCCAGAATTGGATGTTTGAGTCTGAGAAGTCTATATACATGGGCCCCTATCATAAAGGGTAATACTCTATTCCATAATTATTGTTATGATATTTTGCATTTTGAAGTCTCAGTTATCACTCGTAACTGCAGGGCTCACTGGACGCTTCTGGTGATCTGTCCGAAGGACTATCTTGCTTTGTACTTTGATAGTTTACACAAAACAGCTCCACAAGACCTGAGAGATATAGTAGACCGGTAAGTTCATCCCTAAACAATAACCACAAATTCAATTACATCATTTTTAGAACTATACAATTCTAACTTATCTTGTGTTTTGTTTGACGCAGGGCGGTGGTTGGATACAATGTACTGATTGGAAACAAGCACAAAGGAAGAACAGTTGTATGGGTGTACCCAAAAGTAAGTCAATCGTATTCATTCAAATCTTCAGTACATGTTTTTTAAGTTCCGAATTCACTTATTCCATACTATATGTCCATTGTAGTCTTACAGGCAGAAGGGTACCTTTGAGTGTGGCTATTTCGTCATGCACACTATGCTGACCATTGTCCAACATCATTTAGTAGATGGATGGACAGAGGTAATTCTCATCACCGTGTCAATTTCTCCAATTTCATCAATTTCATGTAATAAATAAAGCTTTTGTTCTAATTGTTTTGTGCATTGTTTGCAGCACTTTAATGACCGGTCATATTTCCCAAAGGAACTTGTGGATGATGTTAGAAGGCAATGGGCCTCACACTTCCATGAACTTAGGCAAAGCTAGATATAGGATATTTATTCTTTTATATATGTATGTAGTAGGATTTAGGGTTTACTTTTATTAGATTACATTCAACTTAATTGTATATACTTTTATTTTTTAGGTTGTTATGAATTGATATAGAAAATAAATTGTTATATATATATATACATACGATTCTTTCGGCATAGTGTTTCTGTGGCATACTGTATACTGTACTGGCTTGTCTGAATGCAGGGTTGGGCAACGATAAAACAGAGTGCATATTAAAAAAAAAACCTCAGCATTTATTCACGGTTATGGCAACAACCGTGAATAAAGACAAGATTTTTCCACGGTTACTACCTTAACCGTGGATATAGATACATTTTTATCCACGGTTGTCCATCACAACCGTGAATATAAGTAGTTTGTAACTGAAACTAAACCATACTTATATTCACGGTTATGATGGGCAACCGTGGATATAGATACATTTTATCCACGGTTGTCCATCACAACCGTGAATATAAGTATGGTTTAGTTTCAGTTACAATCTACTTATATTCACGGTTTTGATGGACAACCGTGGATAAAATGTATCTATATCCACGGTTATTCTCGATAACCGTGAATATAAATAGTAAGTTATGTTCACAGTTGTTCTTAACCGTGGTTAGATGTGATTTATTACCACGGTTGTTAACCGTGGTTAAAGACCATCATCTACTACCACGGCTTCAACAACCACGGTTCTTTAACCGTGAATAAAGGCCTTTTTTAACCGTGATTATATCCTTTTTTTCCACTAGTGTAACCAACATCGTACAAAGTTTCTCATATTTTTGGTGCATTGCATACCTACAAACCGTAAACAACCTATAGGTATACTCGACCCTCTAGGCAGGGACCAATTCAATTCAAATCAATTCTTTAGTTCTTAGTCCTATGACTTTCAAGACCCATTATTGAGTATCTCTATAGAAAAAATAAAGCATTGTAGAGACCACATATATAGCTACTACCTAGCTAATTTAATTGTACTTACAAAAATAATTAACAGCCCATAATTGATATTTAATTAAACAATTAAACAAAGACATAGTGGGCACTAAAAGAGTTTGAATTTGGTCTTCAACTTAGGAAGGCAGAGTTAATTCTAGTAAATAAACTTTTATTGGTAACTTTATTATTCCCAGTTGTAGTTTATTGGGAGCATAAAGGAATAAGGTTTATATTTTCATCACTCTCAACTAATGAATAATGGTTAACATAAAGAAAGGTTCTGGGCTTTTGTATAATTAAAGTGTTAATAAGGGACGGAGGGAAGAAGGAAAAAGGAAGAACATCTTACCTTGAAGAAGAAGAGCCATAACAACAAAGACGAATATAGGTTGCGGGACGGAGGGAACAAGCAAACGAGAGGAAGGAACTACTTCGAACGGTGGCAAACGGTGGCAAACAATGGCCAAAGAGGATGGAGCTGCGCCTGAGACGAGAGTCACAGAGAGAGAAATAAAAGACTAGGGTGATGATTTGGGGGACGGAGGGAACAAGCAAACAAGAGGAGGGAACTACTTCGAACGGTGGCGAACGATGGCCATAAAGGATGGAGGTGTGCCTGAGACGAGAGTCGGAGAGAGAGAGAGAGAAATAAGAGACTAGGGTAATGATTTAGGGGAGGAGGTCGAGAGTTCAATTAGAATTAGCGACGGGAGAACACCGTCGTTATAGTAGCCCAACCATAGCGACAAAATCAACGACCATTGTTCTCTAGTTCACCATTACAATGGATAGCGGCCGTTGCTACAGTTGGTGCCAACAAAATAAGAGGGAAAGCAAATTTTTTAGAGGGGGGAAAACACTAGCTACAGACCTATACTTTCGTTGCTACCTTTTGATGAAGGTAGCGATGGCAGAATACGGTCGCTACGGTCGCTATATCACATTCCTGAAGTGAGTACCGGCTGTCGTCGCTAATGTTACATAGGTTTTTCCTGATTAGGGAAGCAAAAATTTAGATTAGGGGAACATAGCAACGTCGAACCTTCGTCGCTAACATGTTGGCGCCAATAAAAAATAATAGAGGGAAGTTTTAGCGACCGCTTCTGTGACGGGGTGTGTTTTAGTGACGGCTGTAGCGATGAATTTTTGAAAAATTTAGCGACGCCATGATGATGGTCACTGATATGGTGACTAATTTTCTTTTCAGGGTCCCTTTTTGCTCTTCAGTCACTATATCGGTCGCTAATTAGTGACGGCGTAGGTCAGTTGCTACCTTGAAGTAGCTATCAGAGAATTTTTAGTAGTGTGTGTTAGCACGCCTCGAACAAGCATCAAACTTATGAAAAATTGATGAAGAATAGGCCATGAATCGATTCGAGCACTCCATGAATCGGTTCATGCGTGTTTGAAATTCAAAATAGTGAAAATAGAATCTCCTGAATCGATTCAAGACTCGTGTGAATCAATTTAGGTAAATTGGAAGTTGTGAACAGTGGAAACAAAACCTCTTGAATCGATTCAATACTCGTGTGAATTGATTCGTCATTCCAGTAGCTCTTGAATCGATTCAAGGGGTTATGTGAATCGATTCAAGCCATTTCAGTGGCTCATGAATTGATTCAAGAGACTCATGAATCGATTCATGACAGCAATTCTGCTGCATAACGTAGAAGTAACGACGCCCTTAATCTGACAATTAATATTGAAGTTATTAATAATTTGATAATAAAAAGTAGAGTAAACTTTTCACAATTCAAATAATTGTCAGAATAAGGACATCACGATTAAAAGTTTGATAAGTAACCCCAGATCATTTTAAAAACCCATCCCATATATGAAGATATGGGAAGGTGTGTAATTTAAATCAAGAGTGCTCCTTGGACAACCAATCACATGATCATCAACAAGGAATAACGAAAGTATAAGTTATTTCAAGAAGTGCAAAGGGAATGAAAAGAGACTCAAGATACCCTCATTGATTTCCAAAAATGTGGTAAAGATGCGTGCATTTTGTTGTATAATCATGTCACGGTTCAACAATACCAAACATACATCAAAACTTATGAGTTTTTGCGAAAACAGGGCCATGAATCGATTCGAGAACTCCTTGAATTGATTTATGCATGTTTGAAACTCAAAACAGTGGAAACAAAACCTCTTGAATCGATTCAAGCCTCGTATGAATCAATTTAAGCAAATTGGAAATTATAAACAGTAAAAATAGAACCTCTTGAATCGATTCAAATGCTCGTGTGAATCGATTCAAGCCATTCCAGTAGCTCCCAAATCTATTCAAGGGGTTATATGAATCGAGTTAAGTCATTCCAAGGGCTCATGAATCGATTCATGACAGCAAATCTGTAGCATAATGCAGAAAATGTGTAATTTTTCAACTTCTAACTACCCTAACTTTTTCATATCAAATCCAATGGCCACCAAACTTTAACACCACCTAATATACATTATTTATGACGCGTAGCCACTGGCCTCACTCAAAAATTCTCAAAAACTAGAGACTTATTCGCATAAATGCGTTTAGCCCATTTTAAAGCATTTTTGTGCAACACAAGGGTCAATTTTCAATGGAATTGGCCCATTCTAGTTTCTACAAGTTCTAAATCATACAAAGGCACTAATGGAACTATTATGTGGTATTCGAACATACTAAAACTCAATATAGCCCTATTAGTTCCTCAATTATGCATGAATATCATAAACATAACTTCACAATTTAAACAATTCATCCATCTATGGTTCCCATCAACATAAGCATCACCAACCATGCATCAATATAACAAGTAAAGCCATTATATTACGATTAACAACAATCATTGTTAAGGTCACTACCAAAAATTAGCCTTCCAAAACATATAAGGCCTAATTTTCACAAGTGACCCTCAAAACGATTACATATCATCATTCAATATTCATGAAACAAAATAGGCATATACACATAACAAGTGCTTTACAAAAGAATGTCGGCCAAGGCTCACAAAAATTTTCCTCCATATTTACCTCCACCATTGCTCATCCTCCAAAAAGGGGTAGGATATCCAACATACCTACATCAACCGTTAAAAATGGCAACTAGGAAGTGAGTAACATATACCAAATAAATTAAAGTCATAAATTATGATGATACATATATATATATATATGTGTGTGTGTGCGTGTGTATGCATAACATACATTTCTCAAAGAGCATCACAAGCTCCATTCACATACCATATTATTTCATTTCAACATAGCACATATTCTAAATCAACACATACACAACAACGTATCAATCATTGGTAATTTCATCAAACACCATCACACATTTTGAGTTAGTACCACCATATCTTTCTCTTTACTTATCAATCATCCATCGCCACCACAGGCTACCAAACTCGGCATATCTCTGGCTATACATAAATGCTCTTATGGCTAATGCATACGCATAAAGAATCATTATCAAATCACGGATCCAACTGTGGTAAACAACATCATATTAAATATAGGTCAAGCATAGGTGTGCTACTATGCCGCTACTGCAGTAGTAAATATGTACACTTATATCTTAAATCTTGCATGCATAATATTACTTTTTTATTGATACCAAATTGCTATTGTCCATATGTAGTACTAGTCACCCCGTGACTTGCGGATTCACAACATGACCTCACTTGCCAAAAGTGCTACGGGCCCCTCCCGAACACACATCGAGAGAGTCGTTCCCCATAGGGACACCATGGTTACTTACTTATCACAGAGCCGCCCACCCACTGGGCCCGTCACATAGGGTGCCTCGTCACCGACCTATGGACAGCTTTGTGATTCCCCGAATCACTAGGGAACAAGACATAATTTTACCCATGCACTGGGTCGCCCTCTCACTAGGCCCGCCTATTGGAACTCTTAACATTCCACATAGACAGCGTATGATATGCCATTGATGCAAATATCAATCAATGCATTTCTCACACTATGCATCCTATAATGCCACTCCATAATCAACAATTCACCACCATTTCTCAGTGGAACTCCATATACTCATCATTCTCAACCATCATCAATGGTCATTGGATTTCATACACATTAATAGTTAGTGGCAATCATTATTTATCAAATCACATATCATTGGAGTTCAACCTCATTGCAATCAATTCAATTATGGTCACAAAGCCATTCACTACACATCTAATTAACATAAGTCAAATTCAACACCATAATCATCATCCCAACAACATATGCCACATAACACCATTAATTCTAAATGCATTCCAATCACATAAGCATCAAAACATTCATCCAAGTCAAATTAGCATGACACATTTATACACACACATCAATAATGGATGAAATCATGCATTTAGAAATGTTACCCTATCCTACCTCTAGAGAAGTAGTACTCGTTGCGGTCTGAAGGTCCCGCTTCATCAATGGGGTCGTTTCCTACGTCACACAATGTACCATATAATTATTTTTTATCTAAACCACCAAGATTCAATGCTCTTAATTAACTACATGTTTATACCATTTAAAATCTCAAACCTCATTTATTTCATTTAATCCACCACAACCACCATGGGTTTGGTGCTCACATTTATTTATTATGCATTTCATGTTACACCCAATTAATGGATTTCCATATTAATGGCTTTCAACTATCATTATTAACCATCTAACCTCATTAATGGCTATCCACCACCAATGCTACCATTTCACATCATTAATAACATTCTCCTAACATCAATAAATACTCTTCTACTGACATTTTACATTTCACCCAAATTATAGGGTTAGGGTTTCATTAAAAACCCAACAACCATTAGTGATATTTTTCCTAGTATTAATGATATTTTGCCTTTACCCATCATCAGTTCTAAACCTCAAGATGACCTTAAAATAAAAGAATCATACCCTTTTTCTCCTATCCCTAGTAAAGAAAATTGGTCAATCATTGTTCATAGTTGTCTTAGAATTAGTTCTAGCATGTATACAATCATTATAGGATCTTATAGGATTAGCATATATCTTTACTCTTTTGAATTGTCTTTTCCAAGAGTCATTTCATATGTTATCATGTTTCATAGTAGAAATTTTATAGGATTAACATTTTGTCCATCAATTAACATGTCAATTTCATTGTATTTTTCACATCTTATCCATGATCATGTTGATATGATTTATTTTCATAAAGGGTTATATAGAGAATTTTTGGCAACATTGCATGACATGCATACTTTAGTACCAACTTTAGATGCCATTACTCATTATGATCCCCTTAGGAAAATCCATCTTTTTGAGTATAAGTCAATATTTTGAAATATCTCACATGATCATATAACTATATCTACTCATATTTTCATTTTATTGCATTTAGATAGTAGAATGATTAACTGTCATAGAGGTATCCATAATTTCACATGTGCGTTCTTATGGGAACTTTTGATTGTGTTCTTTGCTAATATTTCTTATATCATCCTTTCAAAAATAAAAAGGTTAGTGTTTGATCCTGGTGGTCAATACCCTACCTTGTTTCTTGTACATTTTAGTTTCCTTTATTTTTCATTTTTGAACTCATTACTTTTTTTTCTTTTACAAGATTTAAGGACAAATATTTTTTTAAGAGGGAGAGTATGATGAGGGCATAGTTTGTAAATAATTTTAGTTGTACTCAAAATAGTTTAGGTTTATTGTTGGGTCACTTTTGGGCCTTGTACATCATTTTGGGCCTTGTACATCATTTTGGGCCTTGTAGTTGGCCAAATTTCCTAGTTTAGTTCACTTTGGGTCTAAGGAAAAGTGGGAAGCCCAATTTGCCTAGCTTGGCCACCACTCCACCTTGCCTATATAAGAATTACCTCTCCATGTATTCCTTACCCATTAGTTTTGAATGAAATTTACACTTTGTGAGATTTGAGTGCAAACTCTCTCCTTTAGGTTAGAGAAAGTCTAACCCCTTTCAAGCTCTTATCACTAGGTGACCATCCCTAGAGTGGCGAGCAAAGACTTATCCAAGTCATTGGTGGCGTCTCCTACATCATCTTCCATCTCTTCCATCAACCTCCAACCATCTTCCATGTTTCCATGCTTCCGATTATTTTTGTTAGGTTTAGGGTAACCTTTTCCCTAGCAATTTGAAGAAAGATAGCTAAATCCTCCCTCATCCTATATCAAGTGGTATCAAAGGTCTAAGGTGTCATCTTTCTTCTTTTGAGTTTCTTTTCATTGTTGTGCATATTGATTGAGTTCTTTAAAATTTTTAGCATTGATTTGTCATCTTCTTTAGTTTCTTAGTCTTGCACCATTAAAATTTAGCTTTAGTCTTGTTCAAATGCCATGATAAATACATGCAAATTCTAGGGCCCAAACTAGGTGTATGGTGCATAATTGGAGCTTGTCTTGTTTCTAAGTTTTCATTGATTTTGTGATAGAAGTGCTAAATTTCTTATGCCATTGATAGATATCCTTTTAATGGCTCAAGCTCCAATTTCTTGTGTTGATCATCTCATTTTTAGGTGATCTAAATTTGTGCTCATTTTTAAGCTTGTAGTTTCATTCTTTAGTTTTAATTCTAGGAATTTTTTTTGTGTTGTCAAGCACTATAGGAATTTTATATTCTTTAGCATATTGTGATATCACTATTCAATTGGAAAATCTTTTGTTGAATTTCGTGTAATGCGGAGATATATCACTGTTAATTCATTCTTTAATCTCCACGGAAGCAAATTAAGAAGCAATTGGCGTAAAGGAAATTGATGCAGTGCAAGTCAGATCAATTCTTGTAATTTTGGTCTAATCTCTCAAAGCTATTCTTTCCATTATCCAAGAAACGGTATGTGTAAATTCTTTGTCTTGTCTTTGTTGTCCATTGCAATACTTTTATTACATCTGGGCAATTTGTTACTCTTGGTCAAAATTGAAATCCTTGCCTTGGTCAATTCGTACTTTTTGTAGTCATTTACAATTTCCTTGGTCAATGTGTAACTTTCTTGTTAAAAATGGAATGTGCGTCACTGTGTTCCAATTAATTGGGTCAATTCTTTTTGATTCTTGGTCAATTGAAATCATCTTGTTTCAGCTATAACATTTTCCAGCGTACGTCAATTTGAAAATGCGGTGCATATTGTGGTTATTTGAATATGGAAATTGATGGTTAATTGAAGTATACGTGTGCAATTTCAAGAGTCTTGATCAATTACTGTGCAAATTCTTTCGGTCTTAACAAATAATTTTGTGGTCAATTACTCTACGCATTGAATTTGATTCTTCTTTTGGTCTTGTTTCACAATTACTGTACATGTTCAATTTCATGCAATCTGTACGTGCCAAGTCAAATAATTGTTGATCAGTCACTGTAACAATTTCTTTTACTGGTAATTTATTCGTGAATCTGGCAAGTTCACAAATTGAATTTTGCTCGGTCTTGTATAATTCCTAAGCACTGAATTGTCATTGGTCCATTATCAAATTGCTGTTACACATTGAAGTCACAACATTTTGGTCATTCTAATTGCAATTTAAGCAATTCCCGTGTAATTGATGCTTGTACAGTGAATATTTCATTCGATTCTGGCTGTATTAGTAATACCTGTGCATAATCAAGTTTGTCAAGTGATAGGTCATCCATACTGTTGTAGTGCTTGTACCGTAGCCTCACCTGATTTTATTTTTTTTTACAAAAGCAAGTGACAAAATAAAAACTGTACAAAAAAAAAGCCCAGTTAAAAAAAGCCTAGTTCAAAAAAAAAGCCAAGTTCAAAAAAAGCCCAGTCCAAAAAAATTCAGAATTTTTGCACTAAACCTTGCTTATTCAAAAAATTTTGCATTCTAGATTTTTTTTCTCTTTTTAATTTCTTGTTGCATTTAATTTTTAGTTTGTCTAGTTTTGTTTTTTTTATGTAATATCTTGTCTTTTCCATATAGATAGTGTCCCACCTTTATTCATTTGAACTTTTATTTAATTTTTTTAGGTTAATTTCTTGTCAAATTTTAAAATCCTTTTGAGTAACCAATTCTTTCAAATTAAACCTTTTTTTTACTTGTCTTCTTCTCTTCTAGTTTTGTCTTTGAGTTTCCATTTCCTTTGAAATTCTCTTGTATTTTTCTTTTCCTCCATCTCAAAGGGTAGCATTCTTTGGGAAATAGTAGACAAGAGTGAAAATTGAAGGAGGTGAAAACAATTGAAGGCCTAAAGGAGAAGTTGAGTGAAACACAATTGTGAGAGGAGTGGTTAGATTTTGGATTTAATTTTTGCTAACAATTGCTTTAAGTTTGTTCATTGTGTAGCAAAATTGGTGGAGAAGGACTTAAAGTACAAGCTTGAAGACCTTTGTAAAAGGAAACAAAGCCTTGTACTCTTTAGCAAATATTAGGAAGTTTTTAAATTTTTAGGGCTTGTAGTAGCAAAATTTGGTCCTTGTATTTGTGGACATTGGACTTGAATTTTAGCTCTAAATTTCATCTAGTATAGTGCATGTGCATTTTTTTGCTTGTTAGTTAGTTTATTTAGTTAAGTAGTTGTAACTAAAAGTGGTTAGGTTGTTAGTGGTCTTAACTAGAAGTTGTTAGGTGGTTAGTTGTTATAACTAAGTTTGTTGTTGGTTAAGTATAGTTAGAACAAACTCCTAGTTAGTTGTAACCATCTCATAACTGAATTAGTCTTAAGTAGTTAGGGTTATTATAACAAGTTAGGGTAGTTGCAACAATAATAACCACATAACAAATTTAGTTAGGGGTTGTTAGGGTTATTAAACCTAAGTTGTTAGCCTAAATTTTAAAACCGAATTTGGTTAGCTTTTCTAGGGTTTGTTGCTTGTCTTGTTACAACCTTACTCATAACTAATCATAGTAAGACAACCTAAGATTCTACCTAGTACAAACATCATAGGTGTTATGTTTAGGAAGAAAACCTAGAATTTGATTCTTAGGATTGTTCTTTGATTTCTTGTTTTGGGTCTTGCATACATTCTCGACTAGTATTTCTTGATTGTTTTCTTGTCTACTTTTATGAATCGAGATAACATGTCCTCACTTAGGTTAATCATAGAAAATTTAGATAAAATCAACTCTAGGTTAGATAATCTAGAAAATAACGATGAAGCTAGGTCAAGGAAACATCACAAAAGGGAAAATAGGAAAGATAGAACACCTAATAAATTTGAAGTTTTAATTGAACAACTAGGTGTCTTTCATTCTAAAATAGATTCTTATTAGTCTAAGTATGATTCCTCCATAAAAAAAAATAAAAAGATAAAAAAGTTCTTGAGGAAATCCATGGGAAATTAAAAGCACTTTCGGATCATATTTTAGAATGTGATACCATTGGAAATTTAGGAATTAGTTTGTGTAACGATGAAAAAAATAGAAAAATTAAGACACAAACATAATAGAGCTATGGATGAAAAAGTGAAACTTTATTGGAAAGAATATGATAGGTATAAGAAAAAGAAGAAAACAATCAAAGGTGATAATCAAAATAGAGAACATAAGGTAGAGAGTAATAGCTTAGCTTTCAGCAACCTTAGTGTTTCAACAAAGAATCACCTTGGTCATAGTTTACCTAATCCTATGTCCAATAACAGTTTGTTCATTCCAATCATTAGTGATAGTTTTCCTAGTATTAATGATATTTTGCCTTTACCCATCATCAGTTCTAAACCTCAAAATGACCTTAAAATAGAAGAATCACACCCCTTTTGTCCTATGCCTAGTAAAGAGAATTGGTAAATCATTGTTCATAGTTGTCTTAGAATTAGTTCTAGCATTATACAATCATTATAGGATCTTATCGGATTAGCATATGTCTTTGTTAACCAAGTGGCTTCAATTACTCAAGAGGGAGAGTGAATTGAGTATTAAAAATTTTCATTGGAATGCTTTTGAAATTAATTCTTTTGTAATCAATTTGATAAATAAGAATAATACACAAAAGAACAAGTAATAATATCAAATTAATCACGAAGCTATTTTAGCACTTAGAAAGTAATAAATGATTTTGCACAATTAATTCAAGAATATTACTTAGATTATTAAACAAATTAATCTAAATGATTCCTTAAACAATTTATATCAAGTTACTAGTGCACTTTAAATTACCAAGCAGATTAAATCTCAATAACAAAGGAGTTTAAGGAAGAAAGATTTGCAAACCGATATAACGAGTTCCACCACACCGGTGTACGTCTCGCCTTCAAGCAACCCACTTGAAGGATTCCACTATTAAGAATTTGAGATACAAGCTTTAAGCAATTACAGCTTCTTAGTGTCCCACACTTAAGAACTTAATCCTCATAAGCAAAGAGGGTAACTCACCCAATCTCACAATCTGTCAATTACAAGGTTGAAACTTAACCCAAAAACTCTCAGAATTTGTGTATGTGATTTTACAAGTGTGACTCTCTCAATAGAGTGGATATACAAATTTTAATCACTTGAAAAATATTTTTCTCTCTTAGAAAAGGATATGCAAATTTAGCACTCAAGAAAATATTTTTCTCATAATATAACTCTCAAAAATTTAATTGCAAAGAAAATGAAACAGAGAGTAAATAGCCAAGAATTAAGAACAGAGAGGAAAAGCAATGTGATTTTCGTAGCTTGCTTGGTGTTGGTTTAGCCTTCAGCTTCTCTTCTATTTATAAGCAAGATGCAATTTGTGCAATTTTTAATTCCCTCAGAAGCATAAATCCTCAAATTAATCCATGATTTAAGTTCCTTGTTTCCTAGCACAAGTTTCCTGACCTTGAATCTGTAAATTGGCAGCTTGATTGATTGGAATTTGAGGCATAGAGAAGTTCCCGTAAATCCTGCAAGTCTGTCAGCTTTCAAAATTTGAAATTCAAATTTACACTGAATGAATCTATTCATGAATTGATTCATTTAGTGTACTTAGACTTTAATCAGCGTATGAATCTATTCATTTGGTATATGAATCGATTCAAGCATGGATTTTTAAAGTTATTGGGAAAAATACAATGTATGAATCGATTCAGGGTTATGGTGAATCGATTCAAGCATCAAATTTTAACATCCTGGGCTATTTTCAAATGTGTGAATTGATTCAGGTATAGGATGAATCAATTCATGCTTTCAATTTTGTAATCTAGGGCCTGTTTCAACGTGTAAATCAATTCATATGGCTATATACTGCTGTGTAAATCGGTTCATGCATCTGTTGCATTAGTTCTGGTACTTTGTTTCACCCTTTTTTCATATGTGATCAATCTTTGCTTTAATCTATTGATTCTTGGGTATTTGATGATCATTTTTCATTTATTCTGAACCTTTATACATGCCTTGAATCATTTCCTTGGAGTTTATAAATTTTGTATTATCAAACATGATTAATTTGTCCATAATAATTATGTTTGAATTTGATTCTTGTTTGTCATTATCAAAACCTATTGCAACATATAAACACATTCTCCCCCTTTTTGATGATGACAACAAGTGTTCATCTCTTGGGATGTTAGTTTCATAATAGTATATAATACAAGTTTTTGACAAACAATAATACTCCCCCTATCTAATGCAATTTGATACCATTTTATTATACAAGATATTTTGCATATTATGCTCCCCCTTAATTATGCAATGGATACCACAAAAATGATTCATATGATTAAGGCAATGATAATCATTCAAGATACCAAGAGAAGTGACAATTAAAAATGAGATTTCTCTCCCCCTTTGGCATCATCAAAAACTAAATGATCTAGCAAAACATAAGAACATTTTTATTGAATAATTAAAGACAAGTAAGAATATGATAAAGTACTTAACAACCAACCTAAACAGAGAGGTACAATAATTTCTAACTTATGGATTAAAAAATTTGAACTCAGAAAATTGTTAAGAGAGTTCATTGTATTGAGTAGTCATAGTGTCCTTCATTTGGTTGAAGCGGGCATTCATGTTATTTTCCATAGTGTCAAAGCGAGCATTAATCGCATCAAAGTGATTATCAAAGTGTGAGGTCAACCTATTGAGGATCGCATCATTAAGATTTATAGGTAGAGGAGGTGCATGTTCTTGAGGTTGAGTTTCATGCTCAGAATGTGCTTCATCTTCACTTAGTGCATTTGGAGGAGAGTAATGACATTCTTCATTGCGAAAGGTCCATCCCATTTTGGTGAGGTGTGGTCCACTAATTAAACCTTTCGAGCCAACTAACTCCTTGACTTCATTTGAGAGATCAACATTGAAGTGATAAAGGAGTTTAGTGATCAACATGGCATATGGAAGGCGAGTGAGTTTTTGTGCATCAATCATGTGTTGCTTTATTAGTGCAATCCAATTTATCTCTTTTTGATGCAACATAGCCTAAAGTATAAGAATTTGTAGCTCACTTACCCTTGCGTTATTGCTTCCTTTGGGAAGTAGTATTTTCATTAAGCAATAATAGAGAAGACGGTGCTCTATATCCATTTGACCCACCGTGCTTGTTGAGGAAGAGGAGAGGCTTAGAAAAGTTCTTACCTCGAGAGAGTTGTAGTTCCATTCCGGAGTGGGCGTCTTTCCATTGAAATCACTGTTGCTTAATGGAATCCGTCCTACGAAATGAAGAATGTGGTTGTCAAGGTGGATGGTGACTCCTTTTACCTTGGCTATGTAATGCCTATTTGTGACTTTTAGAGTGGAATAGAAGGCTCTAATTAATTCCGGATAAATAAAGTTTTCTTGAAGGGTAGCAAATTCACTAAGATTTTGTTGTTAGAGAATCTCAAAGAAGGTGAAGTTATCATGGAAGAGTTGATAATCAAGCCAATGAGGGGTAATAAGAGACTTCTCAGAAAAGTGTTCTAGATATCTAGAGAGTTGTTTTTGTGTGGCAAATAATCTAGATATATCAGTGGTTTATGGAGCAGAGGATCCAAGAATGTCAACTCTTCTTTTTCTTCTTGGGTTTGAAGAAGAAGAAGCCATGAAGGTTTTAAAAGAAGTGTAAGAAGAGTGTTTAGAGAAGATGCAAGAGAATTATAAGAGAAGGATGAAGATTAGGTGAAAAGAATGTGAATCAGGCCTGTATTTATAGCCCATTAGTACGCGTGAATCGATTCAAATAAGGTAGGAATCGATTCATCTTGGTTGAACATGAAAAATTGAATTAGAGGCATGCGTTAATCGATTCATTTATATGAGAATATGAATTTTTGCCCACTGACCACGAGTGAATCGATTCAAGTAGGGAGTGAATCGATTCTCGTTGCTGAATTTGGGCAGGTTTGAATGGTTTGTCACGTGAAAGCATTTGAATTTTGAATGAGTAGATCACGTGAACTCATTTATTGTCCTTATCTTTGATAACAAAAGTATGCAAGAGAATCTCTGATAGTTTATTAGAAAGTGTAAATCACAAGATGCAATTCACATTATGTCATATAAGATTTGAATTCAAATTGATCATGTTTCCAAGAAGAAGTACACGAGATATGCATGGCAAATCTTTTTCTAATTTTGCAAAATCAATTAAAGATTGAGTTTGAATAATTATGAAATCCTTTTTAAAGATTTATTAAGAGATATTATCATTAAGATATTTTCTAAAATAAACAATTTTAACTTAGATTATTTATTTCCAAGATTCTTAACTCCCTCCTAATATTTATAAATTGTTCCTTAGTGAGGGGTTTTGTAAAAATGTCTACCAATTGTTTGGAAGTGTCAACATATTCAAGAACACAATCTCCTTTTAAAATATGGTCACGAATAAAATGGTGACGGATTTCTATGTGTTTCATTCGTGAATGCATAACAGGATTTTTGGAGATATTTATGGCGCTAGTGTTGTCACACTTAATGGGTATTTGATCTAGTACAACACCAAAATCAAGAAGTTGTTGTTTCATCCATAGGATTTGAGCACAACAACTCCCAGCTACAACATATTCTGCCTCAGCTGTTGATAGAGTCACGCTTACTTGTTTCTTGCTATGCTAAGAAACAAGAGAACTACCAAGTAAATGGCAAGTACCACTAGTACTTTTTCTATCCAATTTACAACCCGCAAAGTCAGAGTCAGAATAACCAATCAAACAATATTCGGCACCTTTTGGGTACCATAATCTAACATTTTGAGTGCCTACTAAATATTTCATAATTCGTTTAACAGCAGTTAAATTTGATTCTTTAGGACAAACTTGGAATCTAGCACACATGCATATGGCAAACATTATATCAGGCCTACTAGTAGTTAAATAGAGTAAGGATCCGATCTTACCTCGGTATTTAGTGATCTCAACATTTTTACCCTTCTCATCTTTGTCTAGGTGGCATAATATGCTCATAGGTGTTGCTATTTCGTTAGCCTTATCCATTTCAAACCTTTTAAGAAGTTCTTTATAATATTTGGATTGATTTATGAATGTCCCTTCTTTGGTTTGCTTGATTTATAGTCCAAGGAAGAATGTGAGTTCTCCCATCATGGACATTTCAAACTCATCTTGCATAATCTTGGCAAACTCCTAACAAAGAAGTTCATTAGTAGCACCAAATATTATTTCATCGACATAAACTTATATCAGAAGGATGTCATTGTTTTTATGCTTTATAAACAAAGTAGTATCAACCTTTCCTCTTTCAAAATTGTTTTCTAAGAGAAATTTGCTTAATCTTTTGTACCAAGCTCTTGGAGCTTGTTTCAAACTGTATAAAGCTTTTCGTAACTTAAAAACATGGTTTGGAAATTTATGATTTTCAATACCAGGAGGTTGATCTACATAAACTTCTTCTTAAATAAAACCGTTTAGAAAAGCACTTTGGACATCCATTTGATATAGTTTAAAATCTTTACAACATGCATAGGCTAATAACAATCTAATAGCTTCTAGTCTAGCTACGGGTGCATATGTTTCTTCATAATCTATGCCTTCTTCTTAGTTATATCCGTTAGCCACTAATCTAGCTTTATTTCTAGTTATTATTCCATTTTCATCAAGCTTATTTCTAAAAACCCATTTAGTACCTATTATTTGATGATCATTGGGTCTTGACACAAGTTCCCTAACTTGGTTTCTTTCAAATTGATTTAATTCATCTTGCATAGCCAACATCCAATATTCATCAATAATAGCCTCATCAATATTTTTGGGTTCAGTTTGTGATACGAAGGCTAGATGATTACATGTATTTCTTATGGCATTACAAGTACTTATACCTTTAGTTAATTCACCTATGACATTTTCAAAGGGATGGTCTTTTGATGTGATCCAAACCTTTTGTTGTGGCACCTCGCTTTGGATTGGGTCTTCTTTGATCTCTTCTTTATTTTCTAAGGTTATCTCTTGGAAAGTACCTACAAGATCATCAACTTCCTTTCTCAGAGGGTTTTGGTTAAGTTCATCAAATTTAACATGTATAGACTCGTCAATTGTACAAGTTCGTTTGTTAAAGAGTCGATAAGCTTTACTAGTTGATGAATAACCCAGAAATATTGCTTCATCAGACTTTGTATCGAATTTGCCAAGATTATCTTTTCCATTATTTAAAATAAAGCACTTGCATCCAAACACATGAAAATAAGAAATATTTGGTTTTCTTTCTTTATAAAGCTCATAGGGGGTTTTCTTTAAAATAGGCCTAATCAAACATCTATTCATTACATGACAAGCGGTATTTATGGCATCGGCCCAAAAATATTTCATAATATTATTTTCATTTAACATAGTTCTTGCGAGCTCCGTTAAAGATCAATTTTTCCTTTCAACAACTCCATTTTGTTGTGGAGTTCTTAGAGATGAAAAATTATATTCAATGCCATATTTTTCACAAAATTTTTCAAAGGGTTCATTTTTAAATTCTCCCCCATGATCGGTTCGTATGGATGCAATTTTTAAATTTCGTTCATTTTAGATAATCTTGGCAAGTTTCTTAAATGCTTGATATGCTTCATTTTTGTGAGTAAGAAACAATGTCCATGTATATCTAGAATAGTCATCAATAATCACGAGTCCATAATAATTGCCACCAAAGCTTTTGACCCTAGAAGATCCAAACAAGTCCATGTGTAAAAGTTGTAAAGGTCTATTAGTTGAAACAACATTTTTTTGCTTGAAAAGAGACCTTCACTTGTTTTCCCTTTTGGCATGCATCGCAAAATTTGTTTTCAAATTTAAGCTTTGGTAAACCAATTATTAGATCTTTAGAAACAAGTTTGTTTAAATGATCTATATGAATGTAAGCTATTCTTCTATGACATAGCCATGATTCATCCTCTTTAGTCAAGAAGCATTAAGCATCATTTGAAGACAAACAATCAAGATCAATCATGTAAATATTATCGATTCTTTGACCAATGAACCTTACTTCCTTGTTTAGCTTATTTTGAATTATGCAACAGTTTGATTCAAAAACAATTTTATAGCCTTTATCAAATAATTGACTAACGCTAAGAAAGTTATGTTTAAGTCCCTCAACATATAATACATCATTTATGAAGGTAGAAGAATTTTTACCAATATTTCTGATTCCTAGTATTCTTCCCTTCGTGTTGTCTTCATATGTAACAAACCCTTTATTTCGAGGAGTGAATGCAAAGAATTTACTCATATCTCCCGTCATATGTTTGGACCACCCACTATCCAAGTACCAATAGGTGTTACTTGCTTTAAAACATACCTACAAAACAAGTCAAGTTAGAGAACTTGGTACCCATTTTATGTTGGGTCTTGTAGGTTAGTTTGTGAAAATGTTCCCTTAGGAATCCATACTTTTCTCACAACTTTTGGTCCTAATCTTCTAACATTACAATTGTAAGAATTATGACCTTTAAGACCACAGTGATTACATTTCATGAAAGGTGTAGATGATTTACTAGGTGATACAAAGAAATTTTTGTAATGTTTTTCTTTCTTGTAAGCATGTGATCCTTGATTGTAACCTAATTCAGTTTTATTGAACATACAATGTTGTTTTACAAGAAGTGCATTTAAATTATCTCTACCATCGGTAAATTTCTCAAGTGTCTTGTTTAAGTCTAACACTTTCTTTTCAAGTATGTCATATTTCTTTGTAAATTCATAAGGTTTAATCTTAGAGCATGCTTGAACATTTACTATCTCCTTTTTCAATATTTTATTTTCTTTACCAAGTTCTACAAGATGCATTTCAGGAGTCTCTATGGTTTTTCTAGATAATTTGTATTTACTAGAAACTTTAACAAACTTATCATACAATTCATCAAACACATCAAGCAATTCATCTTTATCTAAATCATGGTGGTTTACCTCATCGTCTTCGTCTTGATGGTTGGCCATGACACAGAGGTTTGCTTCTTCATTCTCAGATTCGTCTGAACTGCTCACCTCGTTGTCATCCCATGCTATGTATGCTCTCCTTTTTCCTTTTCGATCCTTGTTTTTCTTCTTGAGATTTGGACAGTCCACCTTGAAATGTCTTTCCTTTCCGCATTCAAAACAAGTTGGTAAGGAATTATTATCTTTGGGAATGAATTTCTTACCTTTAGAAGTGAAGCCCTTTTGGAATCTTTTGTTTCTCATGAACCTTCCAAAACACCTCACAAATAGGCCTAACTCATCATCATCATCTTCTTGATCACTTTCAGATTTGTCTTCTTCAATAGAAGTGACCTTAAGAGCTAGCCCCTTCTTCTTGGAATACTTTTCTTCTTCCTCTGCCATTTTTAAGTCTTTTAATTCTTGTTCTTGCTCTTGAAGCTTAACGAATAATGTGACAAGAGACATATCATTTATGTTTGGCGATTATTTGATAGCGGTGACGAGAGGTTGTTATTCCCTAGTAAGACTTTTTAGAACTTTATGGATAAGCTCCTTGTTAGTGTAAGATTTTCAAAGAGTAATAAGATGATTAATAATCAAAGTAAACCTCTTTTAAAGTTCTAAAATAGTTTCATTGGAATTCATTCTAAAACTTTCATATTGGCTAGTTAAATTACTACTTTTAGAATCCTTAACATCGCTAGTTCCTTCATGAGTTATTTGTACAGTATCCCATATTTCTTTGGCAGATTTACATGTTACTACTCTAAAAAATTCATTAGGACCTAATGCAAGAGTAATGAGATTTTTAGCCTTATAATTATACTATACTTTCTTTTCTTCACCATTAGTCCAATCATCCATAGGTTTTTCCATTTGTCTACCATCAACAATATGCATAGGTATGAAAGGACCATTTTCAATAGCATTCCAAACTCTTAAATCAATTGATTGAACAAAAATTTTCATTCTCTCTTTCCAAAAAGCATAACCTTCCCCATTAAAAGCAGGAGGTCAATTTGTAGCACCACCATTAGGAAACATGTTATATGAGGTAGAGGCCATCTTAATCTCTTGAAGCTGTTAAGCTTTATCAACCAAGAGTCAAGCCTTGATACCACTTGTTAACCAAGTGGCCTCAATTACTCAAGAGAGGGGGTGAATTGAGTATTAAAATTTTTTGTTGGAATGCTTTTGAAATTAATTTGTTGTAATCAATTTGATAAATAAGAATAATACACAAAAGAGCAAGTAATAATATCAAATTAATCATGAAGCTATTTTAGCACTTAGAAAGTAATAAATGATTTTAACACAATTAATTCAAGAATATTGCTTAGATTATTAAACAAATTAATCTAAATGATTAATCAAACAATTTATATCAAGTTACTAGTGCACTTTAAATTACCAAACAGATTAAATCTCAATAATAAAGGAGTTTAAGGAAGAAACATTTGCAAACCGATATAACGAGTTCCACCACACCGGTGTACGTCTCGCCTTCAAGCAATCCACTTGAAGGATTCCACTATTGAGAATTTGAGATACAAGCTTTGAGCAATTACAGATTCTCAGTGTTCCATACTCAAGAACTTAATCTTCACAAGCAAAGAGGGTAACCCACCCAATCTCACAATCTCTCAATTACAAGGTTGAAACTCAACCCAAAAACTCTTAAAATTTATGTATGTGATTTTACAAGTGTGACTCTCTCAATAGAGTGGGTATATAAATTTTAATCACTTGAAAAATATTTTTCTCTCCTAAAAAAGGATATGCAAATTTAGCACTTAAGAAAATATTTTTCTCACAATATAACTCTCAAAAATTTAATTGCAAAGAAAATGAAACAGAGAGTAAATAGCCAAGAATAAAGAACAGAGAGGAGAAGCAATGTGATTTTCGTAGCTTGCTTGGTGTTGTTTTGGCCTTTAGCTTCTCTTCTATTTATAGGCAAGGGTGCATGTAATTTATGCAATTTTTAATTCCCTCAGAAGCATAAATCCTCAAATTAATCCATGATTTAAGTTCCTTGTTTCCTGACACAAGTTTCCTGACCTTGAATCTATAAATTGGCAGCTTGGTTGATTGGAATTTGAGGCTTAGAGAGGTTCCTGTATATCCTACAACTCTGTCAGCTTTTAAAATTTGAAATTCAAAATTACACTAAATGAATTTATTCATGAATCGATTCATTTAGTGTACTTAGACTTTAATCAGCATATGAATCTATTCATTTGGCATATGAATCAATTCAAGCATGGATTTTTGAAGTTATTAGGAAAAATACAATGTATGAATCGATTCAGGGTTATGGTGAATCGATTCAAGCATCAAATTTTAATATCCTGGGCCATTTTCAAATGTGTGAATCAATTCAGGTATAGGGTGAATCGATTCATGCTTTCAATTTTGTAATCCAGGGCCTGTTTCAACGTGTGAATTGATTCATATGGCTATGTACTACTATGTGAATCAATTCATGCATCTGTTACATTAGTTCTGGCACTTTGTTTCACCCTTTTTTCATATGAGATCAATCTTTGCTTTAATTCGTTGATTCTTGGGTATTTGATGATCATTTTTCATTTATTTTGAACCTTTGTACATGCCTTGAATCATTTATTTGGAGTTCATAAATTTTGCATTATCAAACATAATTAATTTGTCCATAATAATTATGTTTGAATTTGATTCTTGTTTGTCATTATCAAAACCTGCTGCAATATATAAACACAGTCTTTACTCTTTTGAATTGTCTTTTCCAAGAGTTATTTCATATGTTATCATGTTGTATAGTAGAAATTTTATAGGATTAACATTTTGTCCATCAATTAACATTTCAATTTCATTGCATTTTTTACATCATATCCATGATCATGTTGATATGATTTATTTTCATAAAGGGTTATATAGAGAATTTTTGGGAACATTGCATGACATGCATACTTTAGTACCAACTTTAGATACCATTACTCATTATGACCCCTTTAGGAAAATCCATCTTTTTGAGGATAAGTCAATATTTTGTAATATCTCACATGATCATATAACTACATCTACTCATATTTTCATTTTATTACATTTAGATAGTAGAATGATTAACTGTTATAGAGGTATCCATAATTTCACATATGCGTTCTTATGGGAACTTTTGATTGTGTTCTTTGCTAATATTTCTTATATCATCCTTTCAAAAATTAAAAGGTTAGTATTTGATCCTGGTGGTCAATACCCTACCTTGTTTCTTATACATTTTAGTTTCCTTTATTTTTCATTTTTGAACTCATTACTCTCTTTTCTTTTACAAGATTTGAGGACAAATCTTTTTTTAAGAGGGGGAGTATAATGAGGGCATAGTTTGTAAATAATTTTAGTTGTACTCAAAATAGTTTAGGTTTATTGTTGGGTCACTTTTGGGCCTTGTACATCATTTTGGGCCTTGTAGTTGGCCAGATTTCCTAGTTTAGTTCACTGTGGGTCTAAGGAAAAGTGGGAAGCCCAATTTTCCTAGCTTGGCCACCACTCCACCTTGCCTATATAAGAATTACCTCTCCATGTATTCCTTACCCATTAGTTTTGAATGAAATTAACACTTTGTGAAATTTGAGTGCAAACTTTCTCCTTTAGGTTAGAGAAAGTCTAACCCCTTTTAAGCTCTTATCACTAGGTGACCATCCCTAGAGTGGCGAGCAGAGACTTATCCAAGTCATTGGTGGCATCTCCTACATCATCTTCCATCTCTTCCATCAACCTTCAACCATCTTCCATGTTTCCATGCTTCTGATTATTTTTGTTAGGTTTAGGGTAACCTTTTCCCTAGCAATTTGAAGAAAGATAGCTAGATCCTCCCCCATCCTATATCAAAAGGGTTTCCTACAAAGGTGTTAGGTATTATGGTATCTGCCTATAGTTCCAAGACTAAAGCGTATCTTTGCCAATGCAGATGATGCAAAACTTATGAGATGACATGTAGATAAAAGGGCTGTTGACGGGTAACTTAGGCACCCGGTAGATGGATTGCAATGGAAGAAATTGGATAACTTGTTTCCAAATTTTTCCAATGACCCAAGAAATATTAGGCTTACACTAGCGACAGATGGAATGAACCCATATGATAACCTAAGCACAAACAATAGTTTGTTGTCTGTTTGTTGTTTGTTTACAACCTGTCACCATGGTTATGCATGAAGCATAAATATGTTATGTTGTCAATGATGATTTCTGGTTCATGACAACTAGGAAACGATATGTATACTTAGCTTCATTAGTTGAAGATCTTAAAATGTTATGGGGTGACAAGGTTAATGTGTTTGATGGGTTTGTAGGACAGTCATTTAAATTGCATGCAACGTCATTCTACACGATCAATGATTTTCTAGCGTATGGTAACCTATCAAGGTATAACGTCAAGGGTCATAAAATGTGTTCTATATGTGAGGAGGGAACCTGTTCTGATCAACTGCATCATGGAAGGAAAAATGTTTATCTTCGACATCAGGTTTCTTAAAGCTAATCATGCATATCATAGGTTAAAGAAGTCCTTCAATAATGCGTAAAAGTTTAAAATGCCTCCTGCACTTTTAACTGATTGTCAAGTATATAAAAAGTGAAAGATGTCAATGTGGTTTTGGGTAAGTTTAAAAAGCAGTCTACTTTAAAGAACAATTGGAAGAAAGGGTCAATATTTTTTGATCTACCATATTGAAAGGAGCTTGATGTAAGACATTGCATTGATGTGATGCATGTGGAGAAAAATGTGTGCAATAATTTGGTTGGAACCCTTATGAACATACACGAAAAAACTAAGGATAGCCTCAATTTACGTCTTGACTTGGAATTGATAGGTATACATCAAAAGTTGCATCCACAATCAAAGGGCAAATGAACATATTTTCCTTCAACATGTCATACCTTGTCCAAACAAGAGAAGCAAAGTTTTTGTGAATCGTTACTAGTGTGAAAGCTCTGTCTGATTATGGTTCAAACATTAACACTTGTGTTTCCATGAAGAAACTGAAGTTAGTTAATTTGAAGTCTCACGATTGTCATATGCTGATGCAATAGTTTCTACCCATCACCATTCGTGACATTCTCCCTAAAAATGTGAGACATGTCAGAACAAGGTTGTGTTTGATTTTTAATGCCATATGTTACAAAGTAATCGCCCCTTCGAAATTGGATTTGTTGGAGCATGAAAGATTGCTTATACTATGTCAATTGGAAATGCATTTCCCATCTTAATTATTTGACATTATGGTCCACTTAATCATCTATTTGGTGAGGGAGGTTCGGTTGTGTGGTCCAGTGTTCTTGAGGTGGATGTATCCTGTTGAGAAATACATGAAAATATTGAAATGGTATATGAAGATTTAACGCCGGCCTGAAGCATCGATTGTTGAAAGGTACATTGCAGAGGAAGCAATTGAGTTTTGCACTGATTATTTGTCATATGTTAAAAGCGTTGGCATTGTGAAGACTCGTCACGATGGGCGATTGGATGGGAAAGGTACAATTGGCAAAAGAATGAAGAACATGCAACGCAATGAAGTACTTCAAGCACACTTGTATATTTTGAACAACACAGAGGAGGTGCTACCGTATTTAACCACTCATAAGGAACTAGTGAAAAGAAACAACCCTAGAATGACTGAAAAATAGGTGTTGAATGAACACAACAAGATGTTCATGCAGTGGTTCAACATGACCGTTGTCAAAGATACATCTACTTCTGAGACATTACATCGACTAGCACAGGGTCCCAACTTTGGTGTCTTCACCTATTGTGGATATGACATAAATAATTATTCATATTATACAAGGGCATAAAATGCCAAAAGTACAGTGCAGAATAGTAGAGCTATGATTGTGGCTTCCGTGATGTATTTCTCAACTTCAAAGGATAATAACCCTATCATGGCTGAGTTATGCTATTTTGGTGTGATTGAAGATATATGGGAGGTCGATTACAGTCCTTTCATGGTTATTATGTTTAAATGCAAATAGGTTGACAGTAAAAATTGTGTCAAAACAGATGATCTTGGATTTACATTGGTGGACCTCAACAAGATAGGTCACAAGGAGAAGCCTTTTATCATGGCAACTCAAGTGAAGCAAGTTTTTTACGTTACTGACCCTTCTAACAAAAGGTGGTCAGTTATTATCCAAGGGAGACACGACATTGGAGATCCCAGTCTTGATGTCTTGGAAATGCCTTCTCTAACAACACGTATGCCGACATCCAATGCAGAACATGACATAGATGATGTAGTTGCCAAGCGTCATGATCACCATGAAGGATTGTGGGAAAATATTCCAACTTCATAGTTCTGATTGAACATAGGGTATGGTTGTATATGATTCATTGTATTCAATGTTTACTGAAATTAACTAAACATGTAATTCATTGTATTTAGGTTTTTTTCATACTCATTAATGTTTCTTTCTTGTTTGAATATATACTTATGGCTGATCCACCTAAGAGGTCCAACTCACAGGCTACAAATTCCTCTGCCAGGAGTAGAGGCGTTACACGGATGAGTAATGTTGCTCTTATGCTTTGATTCTAATGTAACTGTAGGGTTTAGATTATGTTTTATTTCAGTCATGTAAATATTATTCATTGCATATAAATTTAGTTTCTTCATCATGTAAATATCTTGTGTTTTCATTAATTTGTGCAATGAATATACTTTGCTGGGTTATGGTAATCTACTATGCTGCTTGTGTAACATTACAGGTTTGGGAAATCAATAAAACCAAACCTGCTTATAAAAAAACCCTATACTTAAACTTGGTTATGTAACAATCGTGTTTAAATTTCCCTTTCAAACACAGTTTTTTCCCCAACTGAGTTTAAAATTTAAACACAGTTATGCCATAATCATGTTTAAATGTTAATACTTTTAAACACAGTTCTGAAGAACCATCATTAAACTCGACTTTTAAACACGATTGAAAACCATGGTTAAAAACTCTTATCTATTACCACGACTGGAACAAACACGGTTTTAGAACCATGTTTAAAAGTTTAGTTTAATCGTGTTTATATCTACTTTCTACACTAGTGTGTAATTGTTGTAACAATTTTTGTTACTCGTTTACTATAACTTTTGACATACTACTTTGAAGTTTAAATATGCTAAAAAGGAATAATTATAATAAATTTATAATTCATATCTAACTAAATTAATCCATCATGTAATAACCTTGATTTTAAGGATGAGAACTCAGACCCTTAGAGACCCTTGGGGATGCCCTGTTAAGCTTTTTATAGAAAGCTTACGGCTTTAGCTGGATCCCTAAGAGGTTCTAGTATGAGAAAACAATGAAAAAATGAGCTAATTGAGAAATTTAGTATGAGGTAAAGGAATATCGAGAAAGAGTATAAATAGTTAGAAAACTAGCTCAGAGTAGTGTAGAGACTCAAAAGAAAGATTAAAAAACATGCTGATAGTTGAAAAGGAATAAAGATAAGAGAATGATAATAATAAATAATATTTAAAGATAATATATCATTGATTATTTTATTTAATTGAGTATTAATTTACTGATAATTATTTAATTAATAAATATTCCATGCTAATGATATCTAGTTTAACATATAACGATGATTTAATGCTCAATAATTTATATTTAAATTAATGTTAATATTATTAATGCTAATGATATCTAGTTTAACATATAACATTCTTGTAGCAATCTTGTTGCTTCAAAAAATTGAGGTTTGATTGGTGGTCTAATGGTCTGAAAGTACTTGAATCAGACTCTTTTTGAGAAAAGTCTAGAATCAGACTTTTCTTGAATTAGACTTTTGTTCTAATGGACTCCCATCTTTCTTTTATAACCTTTTTACTTAGAATTTGTTTCGTGAAATACTTAATTTAAACAGGTTAGATCACACATGGGCAAACTTCATTTAATTTAAATACTTTGATGTGTGTTATTAATAAATCCTAGGGTCTGGTTATATTAACACAACTTGGGGTCTGGTCAATGGTTATTATCGAATTTCTTTTTCCAACTAGACTTGGTTTCAATAATCTCCCTCTATTTGTTGATAGTAAACATCAAGTCTTTTATTTAAATGAAGTCCAAGATAATCAGAGCAAATTGGAGGGTATTTCAATAAGATAGCATCAAAGTAGTAATACCAAAGACTCATATGTCATCAGAGCATGTATTCATGAGATATTAAGATTCAATCACATATTAAAGTATTCATATAAAAGAGATAATGTTTCAAAGTGATTTTGTATTAAAGGGATCATGCATTAAAGCACTTAAAGAGAAGGCCAGAGCTTATGCTTTAAGAATATCAAAGCTTAAGAGATTTTTCAATCAGACTTTTCAAAGTTTAGAACAACTCTTATTAAGTGATGTATCATAGCAAAGCATGTAAGCATATCAGAGCATGATTTTCTTAAACAAATTCATGTGATCAAAGCATAGATACTTAGAGCATATTTATCTAAAATATTAGAATAGAAACATTATTAGAGCAAAAGCAAACTTCATTGATTTATCAAAAAGAGCATTACAAGCATTGATCCAAAACATTATAACAGACTAATACTAATACTCATACTCTCTGTAACATCCCGGATTTTTAAATAAAATAAATTTATTGGATGATGATAATTGATTGTTTATGGTCAAATAATTATGGGAGATGTTGTTAGACATTAGAGGTGAATTATCGGTAAATTTAGATTTACTGGAACCGGGTGAATTAACGGATGACGTGGGACCCACTTGATTTAATTAGATGTTTGATGGGTCTAAAATGTTTAGAAAATTATTGTGGTTAAGGTGGTATAGTTAGAATAATTTTTAGTGTTAAGAAAATAATTAATTGGATACGACGTATGGTGCAAAACGGGGAAAATACGAACCAAATGGGATTAAAAAGAAAATGTGAAATCTTCCCTTCTCTTCTTTCTTAACCGTGTAAGTTTTACATACTTTATACCCTCCTTTACACAATGGGCAAAACAAATATGGACAAATGGCACAAAGCAAGGTTTTAACCATTGGACAATGTCCAATTTTTACTTAAATTCCTTCTCCCTTCTCTCATTTTTTGGTGACACCTCCTCCTCCTTACCTTTTCTTCACTTTTACTTCCTTTCTTCCTCCTTCCATGGTAAAAACCGCCCACCTCCATTCTTCTTCTTTTTCTTTCCCAAAAACGAAAACTAAGCTTGGATTTGTGAAGCATTTATGGAGCTCGGGAGCTTATGGGATCATCTCCTTTCTCTTCTTCACTCTCATTTTCGTTTTGGTGGAGCTTAAGCTTGAGGTAAAGATTTCTTACCTCCACCTTGTTTTATTTATGGTTTTGGGGTTGTTGAGTTAAAGATGGTGATGTTAGAAGCCTTGCATGTGGGTGGAAATGGAAACTTTAGGCTTGAATTTTTGGAAAGGGAACCCTAAGTATTAATACTTTAGGGATTTTTGACCTACTTGATGATTTTGATGATTATGGATGTCTATGAATGAAGTATATGAGAGGAATGGATTTTTAGAATCATTAAGATTGATTAATAAGGTTGATGATATTTGCATGTGAGTAGATTTGATGACTTGAGGAATAAATCTTGAGAATGGGAAAATGATAGGCAATGTTGAGTGATGTTACTGGTGATAACAATAATGGTGGATGACCATTGATAATGGATACTTGACTTGATGATGTCTTAGGCCATGATAAATGCCATAAGGGTTTATTGATTAGTGATGGCTTAAGAAAATCCATGGTGACTTAAGTTGAAATTGGATGCCTTGTGATGGCTTATTAATTTCATGTACATATGTGTGTTGTTGATAGGATTATATTTTAGACGATGATATCTGAGCGTTGGAATTGTGGTTCTTCTCTCGAGGTAGGAGAGGAGTTTGCATTTCAAATCGCATGAGTGAATTCATTGTTAATTATGTATATGTTGAACTCATGGAATGCCTTGCCATAAATGTCTTATATGACTGATTTGATGAAGTGATGATTCATGGCTTGGCTTATGTTGATTGTCATTAAAATGTATGTATATATATAATGCTGATGATAAGTGTTTTATGGTCCCTTGGTTGGACATGAACTAAATGATGGTAAAAACTTATGAATGAATGAGTTAAATAAGTGCAGAGGACTGTTTTGAGATGAGTAATATGGTAATGAGAGGTGTCTTAAAGCCTTCATTTTATGGTTGATAAATAAGAATTTAAGAGAGTGATTGATGAGTGGAAATGAGAATTTTCGAGTATGAATGGGTGGTGAGAGTTTTATATGTCTCATGTGATATGTATGATGTATTGGTGGTGAATCAGTTGGCTTAAAATGAGAATTTCCTGCGTCAGGTCGTGAGAGTTGTTAATTCTGTGTAAGACCTGATAGTCTCGCTCAAGCGAGATGGGATTCCGCCCAAGCGAGAGTCCCCTGCTTCAGTAAATTAACTTCTGGAGTAAATTCGCCCAGGTGAATGGGGCTTCGCCCGAGCGAGAGCGAAGGAATTAGCCACTGGTTTGATTTCGCTCAAGCAAGAATGTTAGTAGATCAGGGATTTAGCTACTGGACGAAATTTGCCCGAGCGAAGAGTCTTGAGGGATGGCATTCGCCCAGGCGAGACAAGTAAATGGTGATTGGGTAAGTTTCTAAACAAACTTTGTCTAAGTGGGAGTTTTGGAAATGAATTAAGAGGTGGTGGAATTTCCGGGTGAATTCCGAGTGACTCATATCCGAGTCATGACCTTCCGAGTGAGGAAGTGGGCATAATCCGAGTAGAAGGCTTGTGAATGTGATAATCTGGGCAGTGGAGTCCCGAATGGGGAATTTCTGAGTCCGGTGTAACCTGTGCCGAGTGGAGTGCCTTCTAATGTGCAATTCTGAGTGAGGCTATAGCCATTGGGCCTTTTCCGAGTGGTGATGGCTTAAGAGGACTCCGGGGGGAAATGTGTTCTGAGAGATCCATCTTAATAACCTAATCCGAGAGGGATCTTAGTGAGAGAATCCCCCGAGTAATGATAGGTCTAATTATTCCCGAGTGGAAAATCCCGATTGAACCTCTCCTGCGGGGAGAGTGATTGTGATGGTTCTGATTGAGGTATCTTAGGGGTTCTTTTCTAAGTGAATGAAGATATATAATCCGAGTGGACAAGACTTAAATAGGCCCGAGTGTGACAGCTTAGTGAATTCCTCCGAGTGATGAGAGGTCAGAGTAATTCTGAATGGAACTTGATGGTGGAGTCTGAGTGTGCAATTCTGAGTGTGCACCTATGGGGATATACTGTGTCTGTCCAGAGGTATTCTGGAATAGCTTCACCCAAGTGAAGGCTGAGTGCTAGGAGACCTAGCCCGAGAGAAAGAAAAAGGAGTTGTTTTAGAGATAATCTCGCCGAGTGAAACTGAGTAGGAGATAAGTCGTTTTTGAGATGATTATGCCGAGTGAAAACCGGGCGAAAGATGGGTCGGCTTTGTATTAAGTTTACCGAGCGAAAGACTGATTGAGATGACTCGGTTTTGGAATGAAATTGCCGAGTGAAAGATTGATTGAGAGATGACTCGGATTTAGAATTAATTGGCCGAGTGAATGATGGGTCGGTCAGGATTAATTTGCTGAGTGGAAAACCTAAGTGCTTTGAGCCGGTTTCAAGGAAATTCTGCCGAGTGGAAACCTGAATGTTGGGAGTCAGTTTTGATTGATTTTATCGAGTGGACAACCGAGTGAGATGAGTCAGTTTTGAATGAATTGCAGAGTGAAAACTGAGTATTGGTAAGAACAACCTCTGGTCGGATTTCGCTTAAGCGAGCTGGTGCTTCGCTCAAGCGAGTGTTAAAGGAATTGGTTACTGGTGTAATTTCACTTGAGCGAGTGACCGAGTGTGATGGTGCTTCGCTCGAGCGAGTGAGCGTGAAAACACTACCGGATGTTTTTCGCTTACGCGAAAAGGGGGTCGCCCAAGCGAACCCGACCTGTCTCGCTCAAGCGGATATGAATCTCGCTTGAACGAGTTTCCACTAGAATGGGTTTTATTCGATATTACTGGTGGCAGACTCATGTTTGACCCTCCTTCTTGGCATGATGAGGAAAATTTGAGATGAATAAGGGGATGTATGAGAGGTAATATGATGATGATAAAACATGGTGGTGATTAAGATTGATTGGCACGTAGGAATTAATTAATTATGTATTTACCACCTGAATTAAAATAATGAATTATGATGGATTTGCCACCTGAAACAGAATGATGAGAGGATGATAATGAGATTGTGATGGCAGGAGTATGAGAAATACCCTAGAACGAATTTGAAATGTGTGAAGGGATAAATAAATGACATAGTATGAATTATAAGTAGATACATTAGAGAAAACGTAATATTAAATAGTGTTAAATGATGAGGTTGAGCACTCTCTTGCATAAAGAGGTGCATATTGATAGTGATAAATTGTTGTGTGCCATTGTGTGTGATACAAGCATAGCCTTGTATGTGTGGTATGAATTATGAAATTGAAAATGTTGTGAATGCCACACAATTTTATATACATATAAAGTATACTTGAGACAATGGTAATGAATAATAAGATGAAAACCCATTAAATGAAAGTGAGGTATTATTGATGAATATTATATAATATTAAAATGCCATTGTGATTGATTGCAAGTATCTACTTGCGTGTATGAGGTGAAATATATATGAAAATATGTTGAGATGGAAATGCCACATTAAAACTTGAAAGCTATGATTAAGAAACAAACAATGATGAAATCCACTAAGGTGTATGGTGGTGATGGTGATTATGATGATGATGTTTGATGAGTGGCATTTAGGATGCACAGAGTGAGAATGCATTTGATTTGCATTGCATTGCATCCATGGCATATCATAGCTGCTGGTGTTGGAATATTAGGGGATTCCCCCGGTTGGCCCAGTGGGAGGGCGGCTCAGTGCACGAGCATTTCTGTTGTTTCCCCTGTGACTCGATGTGTAAGTCACGAAGCATTCCATGCTGAGCTACGGGGAGCTGTATGTGGTTGACCCTTGTGGGGGGTGGCTCTAGAGGAGCAGGTGTCCCCGGTGGTCCTTTGGATCACAGCTGCCATATTGAGAATCATGGTTGGCCCGTAACATCATATGTTGAATATGTTGTATACCGCGGTCATGGTGAAAATGACCAGGTGTTGCATGATGGGCGATGCGGTTTGGTACCAGTAAAAATATGGTGAATATGCATGCATTATGATATATGTGTACATATTTTACTACTACGGTAGGGGCATGGTATGTGATCATGCTTGAACCCACACTTGGTGTTTATTTCCCACAGTCGGATCCGCATTTGTTGTCTATTCCATTGTGCATATGCATTAGCCATAAGAGCATTTGCATATAGCATGGAGATATGCCAGAATATGATGATGATTGATGATGATTGAGATGATGGTATTGGTGTTGATGAGATGAGAAGTTAATATAATGAAAGACCAGATAAAAGTAATAAATGATATGAATATATGAAATGATGTTGAATATGACGATATGTATGATATGGCCCAATGTAATGAAGGGCGTATTTGTTTATGATTGGAAATGATGATGTTAGCCCATGGTGGCTTGATGAAAGACCAAAATGGTCTATGTTGATGATATTGGCCCATTGTAGCGGTGTTATAAATGTGTATATGCTTGCTTTGCTATGATTTGATGAATAAGCATGAAATGAATATATATTGTTGAATTAATAATCTATGATGAGTGTTGATGTGTTTAGCAAAGCATACATGATGTTGATATGCATATGCACATAATTTCAATTGTATTCATATCGTCATTTGAAATGTATAACTCACTCTCCCATGTGGTCTACTTTTTAGTATTGATACAGGAAAATCATAGGATGAGGACGTTTAAGAAATAAAGCTTTTGAGAAGGTAAATAGTTGTAGAGGAATGCCTTGGCCGGCAGCATTGTAATTAACGTGTTATGTATATGATAAATAGTATGATGTTGTAATCATTGATATTGATGGACGAATTGTGAATATAATTATACATTTGGATGATGTACTAATAGTGGAGATATATAAATTGAAGTTGGACTGATTATGGTTTATTATGAATATGAACCTTAATGATGTATGATGCATGACCATATAGATGATTATATACTTATATCTTAGGCATCGCGTGTTTATGTGATTATGTAAAATAATGATGGTTGTATATTAGGCTTACCATATGCCATTGCATGCTTGCCGAGCCTTTTCTCATATCTTCATATATGGGACTAGGCGTGTGCCCGGTATACACATTTTTCTTCCGCTGTAAACTCTGTTATTTTTGTATACCGAATGGGCAAACTATTTATCGATCCAGTTATAGGTTTCTAAATCTCACTCTTTGGTTTTTTGTGATTCTAGTCTGGTGGTGTTTTGGAAATGTTTTCCAACGCAAAAAATTTATTCACATTTTTATTAATTATGTCGATCACATCGGGATTCGAGTACAGAAAATCAGGGGTGTTATAATTGTAACATCCCGATTTAAAAATTAACCACCGAATGAGATTAGTGAATGAGCTAAGATTAATTGTAGATTAGAGAGCTAATGGTTAATTAATTAATGTTAGTGGCCAGGTTGAATTGACGCATGTGCCCCTGGAGTATATAAGAGTTTCGGCTCTTCTCTTCTCCACTCACTTCCTTATTTGTGTCATTCCACTTGCCAAAGGTCGAGAGAACTGAGAGCTTCTCTTCAAAGGAAAATAGAGACACTGTCCGATCCTCTTCTCCTGTCCACTTCCCTCTTCGTTCTCTTCGTCTTCCTCTTCATCTTCTTTTCCACCTAGAACTGTGTAGACCCGAGTGGAACGGTGTGGCTGTGAGGAAACAGCATAGTGGCAGAAGAAACAGCATGGTGCTGTGTCCGGGAGGTTGGATCCTCCTTTGTTCTTCTTCTCTTTCTCTTCTTCTTCTATCTGATGGGGCTGCATGAGTCCCGGTGTGGATGTTAGCAGCGTGGGGTGTCTCCGTTTGTGGGAAATGACCCACTGAGTTGAGAGCTAAGGGCCTTTCTTTGAAGAATGCAGAGACGCTGTTCTATTCTCTTCTCCTGTACTCTTTCCTTTCCTCGTTGAGCCAGAGAGGGTGAGAGTGTGTATTCCCCTCTGCATGTAACCAGTCTTCTTCCCTACTGTTCCTCGTCTCCTTCCTTGTCGTCTTCTCCTTCAACCAACCCAGTGATGTTGGGATATCTTGGGGCTGGAACCCTTTATTGTTGGCAAGACCAGACTGTTCGTGGGTGTGGAAACAGCTTCGGGCTCTCCATGCTAAGTGCTAAGTCCAGCGTCTGAACCCAGAGGTCGTGTGAGTTGGAGGGAGCGGCTGAAGGATGATTGGTCGGCATTGTTAGCTCGAGGAGCTCCTGGAATCTTCATTCCAAGTAGGGGGTATCTTATATCTTAAATGCATGGGTTATGGACGGGTTCCAGGTGTTAATGGCTTGCTAATTCTGTGACTGATTCTGTGTTTTAATTGCATGAAGAGTGTATGATACCCGGATGCATGATGATTAGGAATCGAGTGTTGCATGTTTAGTTCCGTCCATGAAATGCATGTTGATAGCTTCGAGAGTATTGAATGGTTGCATGAAACGAAAGTGTGAACTGTTGTTGATGATTACCGTGTGACTTATGTGGCATGCTGGTTATTATGAGTTTGAAATGCTGACTGCATGTGAGAAAATGTTGACTTAGTAAGTCTGATGATATATCGTACCGATTGCATATGATGCATGTATTGCTGGATGAAAGTTGTGTATGAAATCTGTGTTGTGTGATGAATCCGCGTGTGGCACATACGATGCGTTAATGCTGAGAGCATGTAGTATGGGACACTACCATCGGTTATTAAAGCGTGAGACACTGTGAAATCCTTTTGAGTGAGACTCAAGGTAGCCTTTGAGTGAGACTCAGGCTGCCCGTGAACACCGCCGTTGGCGCTGAGAGCGTTGGTGTCACCTTGTGGGCAAATGGTTTGGTACCAGTAAAACAGCCAAGCAGCTGGGAGCTGAATAGAAGGCTGGGAGCCTACGTTGCAACGAATGAAAATCGATTACACACGAATACGAAACCGAGTGAAATAATCTGTGTATATGTACTGTTGATGTTGATTGAAATTTGATTACGTTAGTGTGTGATAATGCTGTTGAAATGATAGGTGCATATAGCCGAGTGATAGATGGTGGATTCTGACCGGTAAATGTTTTATGTGTGTTCTGATTCATTGGCATTATTATGTTACTGGTTGTTGCTATGTTAATGTTATTGAAATGATATGTGCATATGGTCGAGTGATAACTGGTGGATTCTGATCGGTAAACGTCTTATGTGTGTCCTGATTGATTGGTATTGTTCTGACCTTAATTGCTGTTATGTATAATTATATATATATATTGTTGCATAACTGAGGAACAATCCAAGTCAGTATCTATCATTTAATATTTAAGATGCTCACCCCCTACACCATTTTCCAGCATGTGCAGGTCGGACTCGGAATGTGGAGAAAGCCTTAACCCGAGTGATGGGTATTTATGTTGTTATAGTGTACGGAGTGTGCTGTACCGATTGTATATAGTTATATTAAAGCCTTGGTCGGCTCTCATGTAAAATGATGGGTAAACACATTTATTTATAAGGATTGATTATGAGAATTATAGACATGGTGTCACTTGTATGGGATTATAAGTATTGGTAAATGTATAATGTTACGATAATGAGTATTCCGAGTGTATGATTATGTATATACATATATGTTGTATGCTGGTGACTTGTGTTTGGATAGGCTGAGAGATGTTGTTGGATAGGATATTGCTAAGTTAATGATTTCCCGAGTAGACATAGTTGTGAGAGCCATCTCCGAGTGAGGCTATAAATGACTGTGCCTTCTTGTCCGAGTGGTGAAGACTTAAAGGATTCTGAGAGAAATCACTTTAGATGAACCTACACTGTGTGAGATTCGATGGGAGAATTTCCCGGGTAATGTTAGGCGTAAGTAATACCGAGTGAAAAATATGAGTATAACCCCGAGTGGGGAAAGGTCTAGGTATGCCCGAGTGGAGATACTGAGTGAGCCTTTTCCGAGGGAAGAGTTGTTATGATGGTTTAATTGAGATAAATTCTAAGTGTATGACCTATACATAATCCGAGTGAACGAGGATCCATATCCCGAGTCGTTAAGGTTCGAATGAGTCCGAGTGGGACTTAACTTAATGGTTTCCCCGAGTGAATAAGATAGGATACAACGAGTGGATCGGGCTGGAATATTCTGAGTGGCGAATGTGAATTACATTCTGATTATATTGAGGTTGAGATATACCGAGGGGTGTTGATTGGAAGATATTCCGAGTGAGGAAGGTTTATAGATTCTGAGCGGAATATTTATCACTTTCCGAGTGGATTGTATATGTGACCCTTGGGGATAAAAATAAAGGACTAAGTATGATATGTTGGGGTCAATCCCGAGTGAATGAAACCCCGATCCCGAGTGTTTGGATAGCCGAGTGTGTTACTCGCCTCAACGAACAAGGTATTCACTCCAGCGAGTGTGAGTGCATGGAAGGCTTCCGAGTTGGATTCGATTAAGTGAATGGGTGTTCGCCCAGGCGTGTTGGGCAGTCTCGCTCAGGCGTATTGGATCTCGCTCGAGCGAGTGTGCGCTGTGTTGTGGGCTCGCTTAGGCGCTTTATGTCTTTCGCTGGCTGCCTTGCGATATCTCGCCCAAGCGACGCTGGGTCTCGCTTGAGCGAGGGTGTACTGTTTGGGACGGCTTAAGCTGTGGTGCTTCCACTATTTGCCGAATGAGTGCTTTATTTCTCCCTTGCCTACCGTTCCATATTTTACCCGGTTGTTTTATGGTCTATTTGGGTTCATTATTTTGGAAAAATTTCCTTTGTCCCAGATTTATTTTTATTTAATCTAGGATGTTTCAATAATCTGGTATCAGAGCGTATTTTGCTCTGAATTAGAGTTTTTGATCATTGTCAATGCATGGTTGCTTGGTAATAAAGTTGATGTTATGGATGGTTGGAGCACGATTGCTCAATATTGGAACACTTTGGTGATCTTTGGAGCGGGATGCTCATTATTGGAATAAGGTTGTTTGTATAGATTTAAGAATGATAATTATCTAGAGAATGATGATATTATGTTTGATTACCCTACATGGACATATGATGGACTAAGTGTCTAGGAGTTATGAATTGATTATAAGGGCATACTTGCTTATTGAGGAATTATTGTGAATCATTAGAGTTGAGTTAGGATTGATGCTCAATGAGGACTTTTTATGAGATTGTGATTCATAAGACGTGGTTGTTGTTTATTGGGAGTATACCCTTTATCCTTGATGTTGTATGATGTACATGTGGAGCCTAGTTGCTCATATTATAATCATGAATGAATTATGGGATTGAATATATTTATGGATGAATTCCTCAATGTAATTGATGTGGTTGTTTGTGTAAGTCCGGCCAAGTTCCTTACACTATTTCCTTCGAATGACGAATACATTAATATTATGCATATGAATATTGATATGTTGAGTATGACTTGAATAGATGATAAATTTGTACCATGTGTGATCATGGATATAATATATTGAATGTGAATTGATTTGAGGATGGACCTATGCCGTGTGTTGATCTCGGATAGGAGATATTAAATGTGAATGGAGATGATAATAAATTATGAGATGTTAAGACCTTGATATGTATGTATATTAAAATTGAATTATTTGCTTGGGTCTCTTATATGAATTATGAAGTGGCTCATAGCCATGGTATGCTTAGGAAATATAAAATTTTATTAGCACATGATTGTGGTTGGACACGGTTTCATGTTTATGAACCGAGTGAACGATTGATTTAGTTGTGACCCACTAAGTGTGGTAACCCCGAATAACTCAAAATGATCTTGAATGATCGAACCTTATTGAATTTGACCCTATGGTGGTCTAGGCTCTATGATGTTTCTATGAGCTATGTTAAATGAATTTATTTGTGGTGGAAGTATTCCACAATGGGTACTCCGTGACCCTTGAATTTTTGAGCCTCATGAGAGATCGAATCTTGTGAACGATTAGACTATAGTGAAATAAACTGTGGAATAAGTTGTTGAGGCTGGAGCTGATGTGTGATTGGATTTGAAAAAGAAAACATAAACCCCTATGTACTTGGTGAATAATGATGATGAATTTGGGGTATAATTTAGCATTGGCTATGATAAATGTGGAGACCCACCAGTGTGGGAGATTTTTATGTGAATTTGGTGATTTGTTTAGGCTTAAATCGAATTATAACCGACAAGGTTCGGATTAGACAAATGAATTCTGAGTTATTTTACTATGACTTCGAGATGGGTAAAGTCCAATGGTGGGGTGATTACCCTATGATGATTAGAAATCTATGGTTGATGTATCCATATATGGTTATGATGGATGACAATTGGTGAATTGCATGACGTAATTTACGTCTTATGGTTAAATGATAATATGATGCGAGTATATTACTCGTGGGCTTGTGTGACTTCTTAGGAAGTCTCGTGTGTGAAGGAATATTATTTGAATTGACATGAATAATATGAGCGACATGACGTGAAGGTACTTATCCTGATATGTCTCTACATGCCATAGGCATTGTGGCAACGTGCATTTCTGCACCGATCTCGTGTGTTTGTGGTAACCACTACAGGATTGGGATACCTTCCTGTATGTCGGATGCAGCAACACATAGACCGGGCAAGTGTAGTGTTGTAACTGCTTATGGTAAATGTATTGAACCTATCCGGTGGTACTGGATATGAATGTGAGGGTAATAATGAACAAACTTGAGAATTGATGAGTGGTGACTGGTTTTGATATACATGAAGTTTTATATTTGATTAAGGGAGTGATGAGGATCATATCCTATGGACTTTAGGAAGTCCAATATTATTTCTTGGTGTCATTAGACTCTACTGGTATGTGGCCAAAGTGTGGCCTTATGATTTATGCCGAGGTTAAACTTCGAGGACGAAGTTTCTTGTTGGTGGGGTGGATTGTAACATCCTGGATTTTTAAATAAAATAAATTTATTGGATGATGATAATTGATTGTTTATGGTCAAATAATTATGGGAGATGTTGTTAGACATTAGAGGTGAATTATTGGTAAATTTAGATTTACCGGAACCGGGTGAATTAACGGATGACATGGGACCCACTTGATTTAATTAGATGTTTGATGGGTCTAAAATGTTTAGAAAATTTATGAATGAATGAGTTAAATAAGTGTAAAGGACTGTTTTGAGATGAGTAATATGGTAATGAGAGGTGTCTTAAAGCCTTCATTTTATGGTTGATAAATAAGAATTTAAGAGAGTGATTGATGAGTGGAAATGAGAATTTTCGAGTATGAATGGGTGGTGAGAGTTTTATATGTCTCATGTGATATGTATGATGTATTGGTGGTGAATCAGTTGGCTTAAAATGAGAATTTCCTGCGTCAGGTCGTGAGAGTTGTTAATTCTGTGTAAGACCTGATAGTCTCGCTCAAGCGAGATGGGATTCCGCCCAAGCGAGAGTCCCCTGCTTCAGTAAATTAGCTTCTAGAGTAAATTCACCCAGGTGAATGGGGCTTCGCCCGAGCGAGGGCGAAGGAATTAGCCACTGGTCTGATTTCGCTCAAGCGAATGGCCAGTTCGCTCAAGCGAGAATGTTAGTAGATCAGGGATTTAGCTACTGGACGAAATCTGCCCGAGCTAAGAGTCTTGAGGGATGGCATTCGCCCAGGCGAGACAAGTAAATGGTGATTGGGTAAGTTTCTGAACAAACTTTGTCTAAGTGGGAGTTTTGGAAATGAATTAAGAGGTGGTGGAATTTGCGGGTGAATTCCGAGTGACTCATATCCGAGTCATGACCTTCCGAGTGAGGAAGTAGGCATAATCCGAGTAGAAGGCTCGTGAATGTGATGATCTGGGCAGTGGAGTCCCGAATGGGGAATTTCTGAGTCTGGTGTAACCTGTGTCGAGTGGAGTGCCTTCTAATGTGCAATTTCGAGTGAGGCTATAGCCATTGGGCCTTTTCCGAGTGGTGATGGCTTAAGAGGACTCCGGGGGGAAATGTGTTCTGAGAGATCCATTTTAATAACCTAATCCGAGAGGGATTTTAGTGAGAGAATCCCCCGAGTAATGATAGGTCTAATTATTCCCGAGTGGAAAATCCCGATTGAACCTCTCCTGCGGGGAGAGTGATTGTGATGGTTCTGATTGAGGTATCTTAGGGGTTCTTTTCCAAGTGAATAAAGATATATAATCCGAGTGGACAAGACTTAAATAGGCCCGAGTGTGACAGCTTAGTGAATTCCTCCGAGTGATGAGAGGTCAGAGTAATTCCGAATGGAACTTGATGGTGGAGTCCGAGTGTGCAATTCTGAGTATGCACCTATGAGGATATACTGTGTCTGTCCAGAGGTATTCTGGAATAGCTTCACCCAAGTGAAGGCTGAGTGCTAGGAGACCTAGCCCGAGAGAAAGAAAAAGGAGTTGTTTTAGAGATAATCTCGCCGAGTGAAACTGAGTAGGAGATAAGTCATTTTTGAGATGATTATGCCGAGTGAAAACCGGGCAAAAGATGGGTCGGCTTTGTATTAAGTTTACCGAGCGAAAGACTGATTGAGATGACTCGATTTTGGAATGAAATTGCCGAGTGAAAGATTGATTGAGAGATGACTCGGATTTGGAATTAATTGGCCGAGTGAATGATGGGTCGGTCAGGATTAATTTGCTGAGTGGAAAACCTGAGTGCGTTGAGCCGGTTTCAAGGAAATTCTGCCGAGTGGAAACCTGAATGTTGGGACTCGGTTTTGATTGATTTTACCGAGTGGACAACCGAGTGAGATGAGTCGGTTTTGAATGAATTGCAGAGTGAAAACCGAGTATTGGTAAGAACGACCTCTGGTCGGATTTCGCTTAAGCGAGCTGGTGCTTCGCTCAAGCGAGTGTTAAAGGAATTGGTTACTGGTGTAATTTCACTTGAGCGAGTGACCGAGTGTGATGGTGCTTCGCTCGAGCGAGTGAGCGTGAAAACGCTACTAGATGTTTTTCGCTTACGCGAAAAGGGGGTCGCCCAAGCGAACCCGACCTGTCTCGCTCAAGCGGATATGAATCTCGCTTGAACGAGTTTTCACCAGAATGGGTTTTACTCGATATTACTAGTGGCAGACTCATGTTTGACCCTTCTTCTTGGCATGATGAGGAAAATTTGAGAGGAATAAGGGGATGTATGAGAGGTAATGTGATGATGATAAAACATGGTGGTGATTAAGATTGATTGGCACGTGGGAATTAATTAATTATGTATTTACCACCTGAATTAAAATAATGAATTATGATGGATTTGCCACCTGAAACAGAATGATGAGAGGATGATAATGAGATTGTGATGGCAGGAGTATGAGAAATACCCTAGAATGAATTTGAAATGTGTGAAGGGATAAATAAATGACATAGTATGAATTATAAGTAGATACATTAGAGAAAATGTAATATTAAATAGTGTTAAATGATAAGGTTGAGCACTCTCTTGCACAAAGAGGTGCATATTGATAGTGATAAATTGTTGTGTGCCATTGTGTGTGATACAAGCATAGCCTTGTATGTGTGGTATGAATTATGAAATTGAAAATGTTGTGAATGCCACACAATTTTATATACATATAAAGTATACTTGAGACAATGGTAATGAATAATGAGATGAAAACCCACTAAATGAAAGTGAGGTATTATTGATGAATATTATATAATATTGAAATGCCATTGTGATTGATTGCAAGTATCTACTTGCGTGTATGAGGTGAAATATATGTGAAAATATGTTAAGATGGAAATGCCACATTAAAACTTGAAAGCTATGACTAAGAAACAAACAATGATGAAATCCACTAAGGTGTATGGTGGTGATGGTGATTATGATGATGATGTTTGATGAGTGGCATTTAGGATGCACAGAGTGAGAATGCATTTGATTTGCATTGCATTGCATCCATGGCATATCATAGCTGCCGGTGTTGGAATATTAAGGGATTCCCCCGGTTGGGCCACTGGGAGGGCGGCTCAGTGCATGAGCATTTCTGTTGTTTCCCCTGTGACTCGATGTGTAAGTCACGAAGCTGCCCATGCTGAGCTACGGGGAGCTGCATGTGGTTGACCCTTGTGGGGGGTGGCTCTTAAGGAGCAGGTGTCCCCGGTGGTCCTTTGGATCATAGCTGCCATGTTGAGAATCATGGTTGGCCCGCAACACCATATGTTGAATATGTTGTATACCGCGGTCATGGTGAAAATGACCAGGTGTTACATGATGGGCGATGCGGTTTGGTACCAGCAAAAATATGGTGAATATGCATGCATTATGATATATGTGTACACATTTTACTACTGCAGTAGGGGCATGGTATGTGATCATGCTTGAACCCACACTTGGTGTTTATTTCCCACAATCGGATCCTCATTTGTTGTTTATTCCATTGTGCATATGCATTAGCCATAAGAGCATTTGCATATAGCATGGAGATATGCCAGAATATGATGATGATTGAGATGATGGTATTGGTGTTGATGAGATGAGAAGTTAATATAATGAAAGACCACATAAAAGTAATAAATAATATGAATATATGAAATGATGTTGAATATGACGATATGTATGATATGGCCCAATGTAATGAAGGGCGTATTTCTTTATGATTGGAAATGATGATGTTAGCCCATGGTGGCTTGATGAAAGACCAGAATGGTCTATGTTGATGATGTTGGCCCATTGTAGCGGTGTTATAAATGTGTATATGCTTGCTTTGCTATGATTTGATGAATAAGCATGAAATGAATATATATTGTTGAATTAATAATCTATGATGAGTGTTGATGTGTTTAGCAAAGCATACATGATGTTGATATGCATATGCACATAATTTCAATTGTATTCATATCGTCATTTGAAATGTATAACTCACTCTCCCATGTGGTCTACTTTTTAGTATTGATGCAGGAAAACCATGGGATGAGGACGTTTAAGAAATAAAGCTTTTGAGAAGGTAAATAGTTGTAGAGGAATGCCTTGGCCGACAGCATTGTAATTAACGTGTTATGTATATGATAAATAGTATGATGTTGTAATCATTGATATTGATGGACGAATTGTGAATATAATTATACATTTGGATGATGTACTAATAGTGGAGATATATGAATTGAAGTTGGACTGATTATGGTCTATTATGAATATGAACCTTGATGATGTATGATGCATGACCATATAGATGATTATATACTTATATCTTAGGCATCGCATGCTTATGTGATTATGTAAAATGATGATGGTTGTATATTAGGCTTACCATATTCCATTGCATGCTTGCCGAGCCTTTTCTCATATCTTCATATATGGGACTAGGCGTGTGCCCGGTATACACATTTTTCTTCCGCTGTAAACTCTGTTATTTTTGTATATCGAATGGGCAAACTATTTATCGATCCAGTTATAGGTTTCTAAATCTCACTCTTTGGTTTTATGTGATTCGAGTCTTGATGTGGCCATGGTGGTGTTTTGGAAATGTTTTCCAACGTGAAAAATTTATTCGCATTTTTATTAATTATGTCGATCACATCGGGATTCGAGTACAAAAAATCAGGGGTGTTATACTCTCCCTAAGACTATACCCAGTAAAAGACTTCTATTATGCTCCCTCTTTTGTTATCAACAAAGTGGAGGGACATCATAGAGGTAAATCACAGGCTATGGCAGAAATGATTAGGAGGGAGTGAGCATATGAAACAATAAACAGGTAACGGGTCTAAAAGACAAAGATTTCTGAGGATTAAAAAAGATAACAGAGGGTTGATAAAAGAAGAGGGGCTGATTTGGAGCCTTAAAGTTGGAGCCTTCTTCTCTTATAATCCAAAGATAATGACACCAAAGAGCATCTGCATGATCTTCTGTTGGATTAGAAGCAGAAAGAATACTCTTCAGAGATTTCTCAGAAAGCTCTCGGGCTTTGAGATCACCTTTATAGTAGTCTAACTTTGGGGGCATAGGCTTCTTCAATCTATATTTCTCAATCTTCACAGCTTTTGGATTTAAACGGTCTGGTGTAATCAGAAGCTTCTTTCCAAGAGAAACAATTGTATGAAGCTTGTGATATCGTTTCCCTTGCTGTATATCTAACATAACTCTTGTTTCTTCAACCTTAAGAGCATAATACATAGAATTGTTTGATGCTGAAGTGAGGTGAGGGTTAAGCAAGACTTGGTCAAATGGCACAGGTGAAGGAAAACGAAGAGCTAAAGGAAGGATTTTGGTCTTCCTAGTGTTAAAACTAAGGAATTTAACAATGGCTAGGTTAGAGGGGTAATGGTATCCTAATTCTTCTTCATCTAAGGGTAGTTTGATGATTTTAAAAAGAGATAGACGAACAAGTGTAAGAAGGTAGGGGCTGGATGGACTGGTATAAGGTCTAGGTGGAAAGATTCGTAGATACTATTAGGGAATCCCTAGTGCATGAGCAGTGTAAATACAAGGATTCCTATTGGACTTGCAAAACTTTGAGTTTCAAAGCATAAAACAAACATCAAATATTTTATTTAAGCGTTCTAGGATTACCTCTTGAAGAAAATCGAAGCAGCCATAGCCTCGTCCTTTAGGAGTCCACACGAGTGCTCCCACCAGAAACGCTACATCTTCCAAATTCTAGTTTGACGGCGTGTAACTTTTACAACTTTTGCATTTTGTGTCTCTTTTGGGTGAGCCGCCTATGAGCATCTTTATGCTCTATTTATAGGCTTAGGTTTGACATAATTTGCTCTCTCTAAAGAGTGGGCTCCTTACTCATTCTAAATGAGTTAGGCCCAATAGCTTTATTTTAGTCCAACTAAAATAAAAGCTATTTTCTAATGGCCTTACTCTATGTGTATGACCCTGTAGGTAAAATACTCAGTCATATTAATAAAAAACTATTTTATTATTAATATAAAATAAGAGCGGCATCTAGTAATGCATCATTATGTCCAAATATTATTTAATATCAACATACTTTAGTGATAATTTTTTTATATGTTTGTTCCTTTTGTCACGATATCCTAATTGGGCCCAAGGCATGGTCACATCATCCTTGTACGGCCCAATTTATTTTACTTGATACCGGAGTAGACTTTACCTGAATAAATATCCAGTATTTATTTTTTCTAGCATGGCCATGCATTTCCTTAGTCTCACTCTATCAAGTGGCCTATAGATATCACTCCTGTCATAGAGGAATGACAAATCCCATCTACATCACTCACATCCATTTGCATAATTTGTTCATTGCCTAATCACAACCTTTATAGTCATCTTGTTACAGAAGAAGTTTGATTGTATTAAAATAACAAACTCCTTATGTAGGAATCATAGTGACTTCAGGTCGAAGGACTACATATACCATTATCACATTAAGAATCATTTATGACATTCATGTAACAATCCATGCAACGTTCTCATGGTGGGTCTGTCTAGTACATCATTACTCTTAATGTGTACCCGTGTGAAGACTTGATATCATCTATATCCATGATCTGTGAGATCAGATGATCAATACACTCACACACTAATCTTAATGTATTTACATGTCCTCACGTAAATACTTGACTAGGGACATTTTAGGAATAACTCTCATATGACCTATTACTCCAAGGATAAATAAAGGCTGTTAAAGTATTTAACAAAAAAATGCCTTATTCAAAATGATGCATCCTATATAGGCTCTTAGTGCATATTTCCAAAATCTCCCACTTGCACTTAGAGCCGATAATGTTAATGCCCAATGACGTCTACAATGCTCGCATTCTTTTGCTACGCAAGCGGTTTTACTAGTGAGTTCCTAATAATATTGTTGGTATGAACATTGTATATTTTCACATCTTCCAAAGATAAAACTATTTAAGTATATGCTTGGATTAATCCACTTCCTTATATTGTTCTATGGTTCCATTGTTATCACATTGGAAACTCATAGGGTACAAAACATTTGGAATGATTAAATGTAAATCGACTTTTTTTATAATTTACCATAGCAAAATACTTAGATTTGTTAGTAGAACCAACGACTGTTTCTTGCTTTGAACCTTTTAAGCATACATTGTAACCATCTTGACAATATGTATATATTTTGATTGCAATCTTAAGTCATTCAAATTACTCAGAAGGTCAGGATCGATGTACCTTTACAATAAGCTCATCTTCCATTTATCAAGATCAAATCCTTAGTCCTTCTTAAGTGTTTAAGGATATTCTTGGCTAAAGAATGAGAATATTAGTTCTAGAAGAAGCATGTCTTCTATATGTAATACTAGAACTATAATTGTGCAGTTACTAACCTTTTTATAGTCACAAGATTTATCTTCATTCTTTAATGAAGATTCTGGTTCTAAAAGCTTGCTTTAGTCCATAAATGGAACATTTGCAGTTCACATACCTTTCTAGATGTTTTAGGCATAAAAGGCCTTTAGGTTGTATCATATACATATCCTCGAGATGATTTCCATCTTGACATCTATCTACCATATCTCATAATGGTGGTATACTTCCATAACAAGCAGAATCTAAATGGTTTTTAAGCTAATTGAATTTTGTCAATCTTACTTTTAAAGGTACTCTTATTACCATCCATGTTTAGTTTTCTTTTTGAAAACCCACTTGCATCCTATAGGTTTTACCCTTTAGGTGCGTCAACCAAGGTTCATACCTTGTTAATATAAATGTAGCCCATTACAAATCCCATGGTCTTATGCCATGTCTTAGAATCTAAACTTGCATTGGCCTCTTCATAAGAAGCTTGGTCAATTAGCAACATGCCTCCTTCCCGATTTATAAGATATCTATATCTTTCAGATTTGGTGACATATCCTATTTGATCTTACACAAGTCTTGTGCTACTAGAGCTAATGATGTCACAACACTTTGTGATTTCTACTCCAAGTCCATCCTTGACTTTTGAATGCTTTGTGATACTTGAATTTCTTCAAGTTCTACTATCCTCCCACTGATTCTTTAAGAGATGTACTTTTATTCAAGAATACAATATTCTAAGCAACAAGCCTTTTGTTCTCAGATGGATTGTAGAAATGATAACCCTTAGCTTTCTTTGGGTGTCTCACAGAAGACATTTATCCAATTTGGATCTGACCTTGTCAAAGTTGGATGCTTTATAGAAGCATTATAGTTCCAAATTATTAGTAAAGACATACTAGGTTTCTTCCTAGTCCATATCATATATCATTTTTTTAAGAAAGTCTAAGATGGAACATGGTTAAGTGTGTAAATTTTGTCAATAAAAGAACATCGAAGGAGTTATAGATGTTTGATAATAATTAATAATCAAACTGTGTCCAACGAGGTTTGATTTTTCCTCGTAGAGATGCTATTATGGCATTCAATGAGGAATGAGTTAAGAGGTAATCTCTCACTTTATTAGATAGTTATCAAACTTGTAGCTTAAATTATTTGCTATCTTGATCTAATCAAGAGCTTTAATTGTCTTGCCAATTTGTTTTTTCATTTCATTATGAATTCTTTGAACTTTTCAAAGACTTTCTAATTTATGTTACATAAATCCATACTCATTGACTTTTAAATTAGTATGTTGAAGTATTGAAAAACATATCTAGTTATTGTTCCAATAGGCCCACATACATCATCATGTATTAGATGGTCTTTCACTTTTCAATGAATGAGGTCTCAATTATCTCTCTAATAAATAAGATTTACATGTCGAAGTATTGAAAAACATATCTAGTTATTGTTTCAATAGGCCCACATACATCGTCATGTATTAGATAATCTTTCACTTTTCAATGAATGAGGTCTCAACTATCTCTCTAATAAATAAGATTTACATGTCTCAATTGATTCTAAAATCAAAAGAGTCCAGATAACCACATTAATGGTATTTAGAAATGTGTTTCTCATTTATTTGCCTTAGGAGACAATACCATGTAAGTAAGGTTCAAAATCATTTATTTTAACCTACTTTGATAGTTATGCTATAGATAGGTGTTTTGAGATTTAGGATATGGAATCCATTACTCAATTATGTATCAACATCCTTTTGAAGAAATAAACTTATTTTATAAAAGAAAACATTTCTTATCCAACAAGAAACAATATGCACAATGTCTAGTTCACTAACTAGCCCAATAAGTGAAGATCTTATCTTTACTGTAACAACTTTTGCTCAATTTTAGACAGATTTCTCTACCCTTAGCAAGTGATTTACTTCCTTGATCTTTCAAAATGTGAGATCTACTACTAGTATCTAATACTAATGTCAGTGAAATAAAATAGGTTGACTTCTATAACATGACTCGTAGCGGAAGTCTTACTTCCCTTTCTTTTGAACTCTTTCGAGTTCTTTAGACAAATTACTTCATTGTCTTATTTGGCTAAAACTGGAAACAATTTCCTTTCTTGATCACCTTAATAGAGTCTGTATACGATCATATCATATATCTCCATATATTCATATTGCCTTTTACAGCTCAGAGTTTATGCAGACTCCATAGGGTATTCAATACCCAATGATAGATGATATTGAAATAAGTCAAACATGACACACTGCCACTTCCTCTTTATTGAAGATAATTCTGAAGTCTTGATACCTATCTGGGTGTTTTTCCAAATAGAGTGTCCTTCCAAAGGACAGATTGCAACAAAATAATATTTGGTTTATCATGGTTATTTTAAAACAAATTACATGCAAACCTATCATTTCTATTTAAAATATATTTAACTTTTAGTCATTAAATAAATATGTTGTCTCCCACTATTTTGATTCAAAAAAAATACCCTCACTAAATCAGAAAAAATCCTGTTGGAAGATTTTTTCTAGTGGGCCAAGATCCATATTTAGCCTAGTATTGAGTCAGCTTTGACTAATCGCCCAACCCTTGGTTATTTAGGTAGGAGACACATTTCCAATTGCATATCATGCAACTCTTAGATGATTGAGTGGGTAACTCTTTATCCTTATTCATCTTATAAATTTAAGCTCAATCTTTACGCCTCTAAGTTATTCTCAATCCAATTGAAAAACTTAGTTAAGTTAAGGCCCAATAAAAACAATTTGGATATTACAATTATCCCATCGCGCCTTATTAATATAAATGATAGCACCCTGCTTTGGCAAGCCCACTATTTATTGACATTAGTCTCAACGAGTGTTACTTATTAGAAGGCGTTTAAACTTAATGGTTGGATAATCCAATTATCCATCATCCTTTACTAGTATCAATAAAAGCACCCTGCTTTGGCAGAACCTACACTTTATTGAAACTGGCATTGATGAGTGTTTCTTATTGGAACGCGTTTTAGACTATTCATACCTTTAGGCTTTTCCAATCCAATTGAAACATGTCTATTTGAATAAAACTTAATAAGTTATACTTGGATAATCCAATTATCTAATCACGTCCTACTAAACATAAATAAAGGCACCCAATTATAGCATGACCCGTACTTTATCTATATCAAGTTAGACGTTATTACTTATTGGAAGGTATGATTGTCGGGCTTAAGGGATTTCAATTTTCTTATTGTTCATTACCAACTTTCATTAAACGCTTTAACGTAAAATAAAACCCCAAAACATGCAATCAAAAATGTGAGATGGTTATAGTCTTCCTAGAAAATAAAATAAACTTAAAGGAACTATGGTGCCTTGACTTCATGAAGTCCTACTTCTAGAAACCATCATCCTCCTAGAGTCACCACTCCTTTGTTCCTTTCAAGGTCAAATCCATCAAGAGTCACCACTCTAGGTTTCTTCTAGGTCTCCAACTTGATGGCTTCTTCAAGATTACAATGTAATAAAGAAACTCGTTTTACATTCGAGCGAAGGATTGAGAGAAGAAATTCAACAATAGAGAAAGGCACAACACGTGGGATGTATTTAAAACTAAATAAAAAAATCTAAGACCATAACCATTCACCATTGGACTTGTTAATTAATCAATTAATAGACAGATCAATTGTATTTAAAATAAAATAATTTTAAAGCACATAATTACACACACGGGTTCATAAAAGGAAAACTATGCAAAGAAGTTTGGTGGTTCCGATGACTGTTCAGCGGACAGGGTTAAGGGGAGACTACCCTTTATAGGGTGCCGAGTGACGTTCCAACCCAAAAATTTAGTACTGTAATCAGGTTAGTTCTCAGGAAAAAGAGGTGGGTCTGGTGTGACCGCTTAAGTACCAAGTCTTTCCTAGCCAGAACGTCCCACTAACCATTAACAGCTCAAAATATTCGATTATGATTTCAAACAATTTGAAATCCTAAATTTTGGAACGGTCAAGGTTTAACTTTTAAACCTTATCTTTTGAACCTAACAACTATCCTAAAATAAGAATACTCAAGGTTTAACTTTTAAACCTTATCTCTAGAGTCTCAACAATTATCCTACTTTTAGGAATGATCAAGGTTTAAATTTTAAACCTTATCTCTAGAGTTCAAGATATCTTATTTTGAATCCTATTAAATTTGATAAAGATCTTATATTTAATTTGCAACTTTTGCAAATCCTATCAAATTTATTAAGGATTAAATATTTGATTTTAAAATTATTAAATTTAATAAAGATCTTATCTCCTATTTGTAACAATTACAAATCATATTAAATTTAATAAATATGAATCAATTTGTAACTCGTACAAACTTTAAATTTAACAAACATTTAAAATTTGATTTATAAGTTTTACAAATTGAATTTATAATATAATATTAAAATCAAATATTTTATTTGTAACATTTACAAATAAATAAAATACCATGATGGCTAGATTTCAACTTTTGAATCCTAGTTTTCATTACGGCTAGGGTCTAACTCTTAAACTTTTTAAACACAATCTCGCATGAATAATTCATATTAGAAAGAGAAAACATATAGACATGCATTACATACAACCTTTGATTTCAATTTAATTAAACGAACATAAAACATGCCTTATAATTAGAACACATATAAAATAATCACCATTGCAACATACAACATGTTCATATAATAAAGCACATCCCAAAACATGTTCTTTAATTAAAACATTGAGAAAAGCAATCAATATACACAAAATAAAACAAATTGATACTAGCTTTCAAAAGGTGCAACCTTTGCAACATATCTCATAAAAGATGCAACCTTTGCAAAAGGATTTAACCTTTACAATTCTTTTCATAAAAGAAAATTTTTTTACATTTTCCTTAAACAAACATTTTCCTAAAATACGGGTTTACAACCAGGCTCTGATACCACTAATAGGGAATACCTAGTGCATGAGCAGCGAAAATACAAGGATTCCCATTAGACTTGCAAAACTTCATGTTTCAAAGTATAAAACAAACATCAAATATTTTATTTAAGCATTTTAAGATTACCTATTGAAGAAAATCAAAGCAGTCATAGCCTCGTCCTTTAGGAGTCCACACGAGTACTCCCACCAGAAACGGTACACCTTCAAAATGCTACACCGCCTATGAGCATCTTTATGCTCTATTTATAGGCTTAGGTTTGACCTAATTTGTCCTCTCTAAAGAGTAGGCTCCTTACTCATTCTAAATGAATTAGGCCTAATAGCTTTATTTTAGTCCAACTAAAATATAAGTTATTTTCTGATGGGCTTACTCTATGTGTGTGACCCTATAGGTAAAATACTCGGTCATATTAATAATAAACTATTTTATTATTAATATAAAATAAGAGCGGCATCTAGCAATGCATCATTATGTCTGAATATTATTTAATATCAACATAACTTATAAGTGATAATTATTTTATATGTTTGTTCTTTTTGTCACGATATCCTAATTGGGCCCAAGTCATGGTCGCGTCATCCTTGTACGACCCAATTTATTTTACTTGATGCCGGAGTAGACTTTATCTGAATAAATATCCAATATTTATTCTTTCTAGCATGGTCATGCATTTCCTTAGTCTCACTTCATCAAATGGCCTATAGATATCACTCCTGTCACATAGGAGTGACAAATCCCATCTTCATCACTCACATCCCTCTGCATAATTTGTTCATTGCCTAATCACAACCTTTATAGTCCTCTTGTTACAGAAGTCATTTGATTGTATTAAAACAACAAACTCCTTATGTAGGAATCGTAGTGACTTCAGGTCAAAGGACTACATATACCATTATCACATTGAGAATCGTTTATGACATTCATGTAACGATCCATGCAACATTCTCATGGTGGATCTATCTAGTACATCATTACTCTTAATATGTACCCGTGTGAAGACTTGATCTCATCTATATCCATGATCTGTGAGATGAGATGATCAACACGTAAATACTTGACTAGGGACATTTTAGGAATAACTCTCGTATGACCTATTACTCCAAGGATAAATAAAGGCTGTTAAACTATTTAAAAAAAATTCCTTATTCAAAATGATGCGTCCTATATAGGCTCTTAGTGCATATTTCTAACAGATACCTGGGGGAAGAAGTGTTGAAACAAACTCGTGAGATGGTCGATGTATGGTCTAGTAAGGATTATCAGGTTAGGAAGATTGATCAGGTTAAGGTTCAGAACTATGGTCTGGTTGGGTTGGAGAAGTGAACTTTGGTTGAGGAGAATGATTGCCAACAACTTCAGACCTTGCTCGTTTCTGACTAGACTCTTCCTGTATGTCACTTCTTTTCCTCTTTTTCGCTATCTTCCTTTTGAAACCATCTGTATCACTATTAAACTCAGCCACTACTTTATAAAATCTATTGATCTAATCTATGTGATTCGAAGTCTGAGTGTCAAGCTCAGGAAAGCGTTTCAATGACCTTCAATAAGCCTGATGTATTCAACATAGCAAGGATAGCCACCACACTTCAACAATTCTTCCTTATAAGCCCTCATGTCATTAAGATATGAGGTTCTTATCTCTTGATATTTTGCTTGCTAGACCTTACCTGTCCAGCCTTAAACAGATACCAAAGGATGTAAAGCAAGAAAAACATGAATGAACTGCTTACTTTCTTCTAGAGTAAGAGTAGTAGACCTTTTCTGTTGAGAAGGATAAGAAGGAGCCACAGACTCTCTTTTGGCTTCAATAGGTCAGTCAGACCCATCAGACTCATCCAAAATGAGCCTTCTTGCTTTTTTTACTGCAAAAGTCTTGACTCTCCCACTTTTTCTCTTGAAACATGGCTTGGCTTGCTCAGGTTCAAACTTCTTCTTCTACTTCATGTCAAAAGGGGCAACCTTTTTCTTGATGGCTGAAACAGGGGTAAACCTTTCCAAGGTCTGGTCCAACAAGGCTGGGAAGGTTGGAAGCTTACCCACCAGAGAGGAACACTACACCAGGTCACCAATAGTCTGAGTCTGAACATTCTCTAATGCAAACATTTTCATTAAAATAATAGGGTAGGGAATTTTTTTTTTTTGCTTCTTTCATACTATAGATATCAGATATGTCATGATGACATTAGGTAGATTGACTTTCTCTTTCACCAGCATGTGGTAAATGTAGAATCTGTCAAGCTTTGTAACAGTATCCTTTATGCTTTTCCTGGGGTAGAAAACTTGCTTCATGAGGAGATGACACATTTTCACCTTAGGAAAAAGATGCCCAGACACCAATTTGGCTTGGTGATACTTTCCATACAATAACTTATTTACCTCCAAAGAAGAAACAACTTCAAACTCAAAGTCATCTGCATAGATGTTTCTAATGGTAGGGCATCCACTTATAGTTGTAATGACATCTTTAGAAATCTCAATGACCTTTCCTTTGAGACTTCCAAGGATGATGAACTTGGACTTATCCATAAATACACTGTTCCAAAACTCCAAAACCAGTGAAGGGGAGAAGGGCTCCCTATCCAAATAGAAATGGGTCCACCTGATTCCTTCTATTTCAACAGTGACGTCCCTTCTATCAAGTTTGTGTTGCTCTGGATGAAAGAAGGAAGACTCTACAATATCTACGATAGAGAACTAAGGTGTCGTGGTGGATGCTCAAGAAAAGAGGGGAAGATGAAGGGTTTAGGGTTTTAGAAAGGGTTTTAGCACACTGAGATAGAAAATGCTTTAAGAGAAAGAAAACTCAAGAGGTTTTGTAAGGAGGGAAATGAAGTGAAAAGGCACATATTTAAAAGAAGAAATAACTGTTTACTTGAAAAGAGAGAAAATGGTTTAGGTGACAGTTACACAAAAAGATATTAACTTCTGCCATATGGTACTTTTAAAGTTAATGACCATAAAACGTGAAACCTTTCAGTTAAGACAAATCCCAAGAGATTTTAACCTTTACCTCTTAGCATTAAATAGAAGTAGACATTTATGGGTTCAGACATATCAAGCAACTAAGCATACATTATCAGACCCATACCTTTTATACAAACATTCAAACTTTATAAATAAGGTTCATATTCAGAGCAAACATATTCAAGCTAAAAGCAAACCTGACCTCAGCTAAAGGCTTTGTAAATAAGTCTTCCCATTAACGATTTATGTCCACAAATTTCATGTCCAGAATCCCCTTTTGTACATAGCCTCTGATGAAGTGGTACTTCACCTCTATGTGTTTGGCTTTGGAGTGCTAAATAGGATTCTTGGAGAGATTTATTGCACTTGTGTTGTCATAGAACATAGAGGACCTATTCTTCTTTAATTGAATAATACTCAAGCTGATACTTTATCCAAAGAAGCTGAGAACAACAGCTTGCTGTAGACATGTACTCAGCCTCTGTTGTTGAAAGAGTAATTGAGTTCTGCTGTTTGCTTCCCCGTGATATCAGACTTTTGCCAAGAAAGTGACATCCATCACTTATGAATTTCCTGTCAACCCTATCTCCTGCAAAATCTGCATCACAATATCCTGATAAAGAGAAAGAGTCTATTCTTTTATAGAATAACCCAAGGTTAGTGGTACCTATAAGATACCTCAGAATCCTCTTCACTACAGACAAGTGTGATTCATTGGGGTCTGACTGATATCTTACACACATGCAAACACTAAACATTATATTCGGTCTCTTGGATGTAAGATACAAAAGTGAACTAATCATTCCTCTATATAATGTCTGATCCACTAGTGTACTAAACTCATCTTTATTGATTATGAAATTTGGATGCATAAGAGTTCTCATTGGCTTAGCATTAGCTGTTTTAAACTTTTTAAGCAATTCCTTGGTGTACTTTTGCTGATGGATAGAAATACCATCATTAGTCTATTTGATCTGCAAGCTTAAGAAGAATTTGAGTTCTCCCACTATGCTCATTTCAAACTTAGCTTGCATCAATTAAGAAAATTCTTTACATAATTTTACATTAGTAGCCCCAAAAACAATGTCATCCACATAAATTTACATAATTATAATGTTTTTGTGAGAGCTTTTTCTAAATAAGGTTGTATCTACTTTCCTCTAGTAAAGCCTTTTGAAATAAAAAAGGTACTAAGTCTGTCGTACCAAGCTCTTGGAGCTTGTTTCAGACTATATAGTGCTTTACTAAGTTTAAAAACATAGTTTGGAAAAGAAGCATCTCAAAACTAGGGGGCTAATTTACATAAACTTCTTCAATAAACCCATTCAGAAAAGCACTCTTAACATCCATTTGATATAATGTAATTCTTTTAAAAGTAATAAATGCAAGAAGTATTCTTATAGCCTCAAGTCTGGCTATAAGAGTAAAAGTCTTAGTGAAATCAATACCTTCTTGTTGATTGTAGCCTTGTGCTATAAGTCTGGCTTTGTTTCTTACAACTTTTCCATCTTTGTCAAGCTTATTTTTGTACACCCATTTAGTTCCAATAATGCCTTTATTTTTGGGTCTTGGAATAATGGTCCAGACCTTATTTCTCTCAAACTAGTTCATTTCCTCTTACATGGTAATGACCCAGTTAGTAGCCTTCAAAGCTTTTGCAACAGATTTGGGTTCTAGTTCAAAAACAATATGGTGGATTGGTTGAGAAGTTTGGATTTAGTCCCAACTCTAGTAGCTTGATCTTTAATTATGAGGTCTGAAGGGTGATAAGCCTTGAACTTCTAGTCCCCCCTAGGCCTCTCTGGTTCAAATACTAATGGCTGTTGTTCAGATTCTCCATTTCCATCTTCAGATGGTTCTGTTTGAGAAAGGTCTGATCTTTGTTGGTCTTGTTTAGATTCCTACTACACCACACCTACATCATCAAGACCTAGATCTGTCAGTCTCCTGTTAGTCTCTTGAAGATCATCAAACCTTATATGCATTGATTCCTCAATGGTCTGAGTTCTTATGTTAAAAACTCTGTAAGACTTTGATGTGGTTGAGTACCCCCATGAATATCCCTTTATCACACTTAGAATCAAATTTTCCAAGATGATCCTGTGTGTTAAGGATGTAGCAGGTGCAATGAAAAGGTTGAAAATATGATATGTTGGGTCTTTTTCCTTTTCACAATTCATAAGAAGTCTTGTTTAGTATTGGTTTGATAAGGATTCTATTTTAAACATAATAGGAAGTGCTCATAGTCTTTGCCCATAAATATTTTGGAAGATTGTTTTCACAAAGCATTGTTCTGGCCATTTCTTATAGAGATCTGTTTTTCCTTTCTACAATACCATTCTGTTGAAGTGTTCTTGGAGAAAAAATTATGAGTTATGTCAGACTCATTGTAGAATTTTTTAAAAACTTTATTTTCAAATTCTCTATCATGATCACTTCTTATTGTACCAATACATAATCCTTTCTCATTCTGGACTTTCTTACACAAAATTTTGAATACTTTCATAGACTCATCCTTGTATGCTAGGAAGTATACCCATGTCATTCTTATGTAATCATCAACAATGACAAATTCATACTTCTTTCCTATCAGACTCTACACCTGAGATGGACCAAATAAATCTAAATGTAACAGTTCTAAAGGTCTGGCAGTGGAAACAACATTTTTGTTTTCAAAAGAGGTTTTATGTTATTTCGCTCCTTGGCATGCTTTACAAGGTAGGGAACTGTTGAAAGAAATCTTTGGCAGTCCCTTAACAAGGCCTTTTCTGTGAAGTTTTGAAATATGCTTTAAACTCATATGGCCAAGCTTTTAGTGCCAGATCCATCTATCTTCAGAGTTTGAAAACAAACATGTTACATTTTGATCATTTAATTCATTCAAGTCAACCTTGTATAGGTTGTGATGTCTGTTTATAGAGAAGAGTGTGGTTCTATCATGGTTGATAAGAGTACATTTTTCTTTGTTAAAAAAGACCTTGTACCCACTGTCATAAAATTGACTAATGCTTAGTAGGTTATACCTCAGACCTTCAACCAAACAAACATTTTCAATAACAGGTGAAGGAATTTTACTCACTTTACCAGACCCTATGATCTTTCTAGTCTAGTTTCCTTCAAAGGTGACTATTCCACCTTTAAACTACTCTAGGTCTAGGAACATAGACCTTCTTCCTGTCATGTGGTGTGAGCATCCACTATCCAGATACAAGTGCAGAGGTTTATCCTTGTCTTTAAGCATATCTGTAATAGGAATAATCAATAATTTTGGTACCTAAATTTCCTCAGATTCTGAATCACTTAAGCTGGCTTCAGAGTTTGGTTCCTCATCAGCCTTGAGATAGATCTAGGTAGACTATGTCTCTTCATCAGATTCTCTAGAGCAAGATAAACCTTCATCATCCAAAGTGATCAATCCCTTTTCCTTCTTAGTGAATTTTCTTTTTTCACTTTTGTCCTTTTTATCTTTGTTTAAGAGAGGATATTCTGCTTTCATATGTCCTGGTTTCTTATTGTTGAAACACTCTAGAGTAGATTTTTCAGTTTTAAACTTAAATAAGTTTTACTTTGTGATCTTTCTTCTAGAATTTCTCACGTCTGAACTTTCTTTTCTTTAGCAACCTATGAAATTTTTTTGTCACAAGGGCCAACTCTTCATCTGTATCTACTCCTGACTCATCAGAGTCTGGTTCTGAGCTTATGGGCTCTTAAGCCTTCAGGGCCTTTGTCTTCTTACCTGATTTTTGTCTTCTTACCTGATTCATCATACTTCACGGTAATGCTTTTGGAGATGGAATGCTTGGTGACTTCTTTCTGCTTCAGCTTCATTTCATGCACTCTAAGTACCCCTTAAGGAGTTTATCCAAAGTAAAGGTGCTTAGATCTTTAGCTTCTTCAAGAGCTAAGCATTTAGCATCAGATCTTTTAGGAAAACTTCTAAAAAGCTTAACATTGATATCTTCTATGGAAGGTGTTGTTCCAAGAGCTTTAAGGTCATTCAAAAGGGTTTGGAATCTTCTAAATATTTGATCCACTGTTTCATGATCCTTCATCTTGAAAGTATCATACTACTTTGTCAACAGTATATTTTTGGATCTTTTTATATTAGAGGTTCCTTTATAATTATGTTGAAGAACATCCCAGACTTCTTTAGCTGATTTATAGCTAAACACCTTATTGTTCTGTGATTAGCTTAGAGCACAAGTAAGGAGGAATCTGGCTTTAGCATTTATCTCTATTTTCCTTATTTCAACCGTGGTCCATTCATTTTTTGAATTGGGCTTTCCATCTTTATCAACAAGAGTTGCATAATCACCATTGGTGATGACTGCCCAAAGACTATACTGAGTGGATTTGATAAACATCTCTATTTTGTCCTTCCAATAAAGATAGTCTTCACTGAAGAAGCCTAATGGTTTATTGATAGAAGAACCTTCTACTATAAGCTGATTACTTTGAGAAGCTACCATAGATCTAGTTCCTTTTCACTCCTTGGAGTGATCAACCTAAAGGACAAGCTCTGATTCCAATTGATGGTCCAAGGTCAGACTTAGAAGGGGGTTGAATAAGTCTTAGAATCTTTTGTGAAATTTGAACTTTTAGAGTGCAGGCAATCAAACTTGTACAAGCAGACTTTTAAAGAGCAAGGAAAGAGAAGAATGAACACAAGAGATTTATACTTATTCACTTCCAACATAGAAGCTATGTCTAGTCCCTTCTAACTTGAAGGATTTCCACTATTGTAAAATCTCCTTCATAATAACAGCACCAGACTTGTGCCATAAGTATTCTTGACTCTAGCTACTCCTGACTTAAACCCAAGTATTCTTTCAACAAGTCACTCCAGGCTCAAACCCAAGTATTCTTTTAAAAGCCTCTTCAGGCCGCAAATTGTTTCCCACTGAAAGTAAAGGCTGGCAATACACCAAGCGTTTACACAACAACATATTTACAAAGATAGATTGTGTAAGGTGCTTTAGAGAACTTAGTGTATTAAAGATACAAAAAATGAGCAGATACACTAAGTAAGATAGACAAAAGGACCAAGGTCTGCTAGAGGCAGAATAACAAAAAAGGAATTTGTCTAAGAAATCTAAGAAGAGATTAAAAAAGCTTTGTTTCAAGATCACAGAGGTTCTCTCTTATTCATATTCTTTGAATTTGAATCTCTTTATATATAAAGGCCACTCAAGATGACTATTTGATAAGCTGGTGAAGAGATATAGTCATTGGAAATCCTTTGAAAGAGTTTTACTTGTTTATAAGCACAGACCTTCAGAAGATGATGAGATGCCAAAAGGTCTGGTATGAAGGAACTTGGAGGCTTGCCTGAAAAAAAAGTTTCTTGAGATCTTCAAAGCATAAAGATCATTTGTTGGCTTTCTTTTTCTAATTTACGTATAGAGCATATTGTTGTTGATCCTCTGTAACTTCTTGACATAAAAACTGACTTCAACCAGCTTTTTTGAAATGTATAAGGGAGCTACATGGGTTTCTTCGCAGGTTGCTTTGGTTGCTTCACTCTTTTGTCCCTTATCTTCTTTGATGATAAACACAGTTATCCTTGATAGGAGCTTGACCCGAAGCATCATCAAAAAGGATTTAGAACGTTGCATGAAGAGTACTTGAAGTAACGTTCATGTAGCATGATCTTGTTACTACAAAAGTGTGAGGTCTAATTAGTGGTCCAAAGGTCTGAAAGTACTTGAATCAGACTCTTTTTGAGCAAAGTCTAGAATCAGACTTTTCTTGAATAAGACTTTTGTTCTAATGGACTTTTCTTTTCTTTTGTAACTTGTGTGTTTTCTAAAACACTTAATTTGAACAGGTTAGATCAAACATGGGTAAACTTCATTTAATTTAAATACTTTGATGTATGTTATTAATAAATCTTGGGGTCTGGTCAATGGTTATTACCAAATTTCTTTTTCAAACCAGACTTGGTTTCAACAACACATTTAGACCAACTTAGGATAATTCCAAGCAGCTTAACCTATCAAACTTGATCTAAATTGGCCCACTCCACTTCACACACATTTTTAAATACTAAATACAAGCTATTGGTCCTATCCGGAGGTTCTAGAACCTCACAGATCATATTTTGACCTGTTCGGTTCCCAATTATGCATAATTCCTGATGAAATAACCTAAAATATTCATTAAGTAAAGGGTACCAAACCATTTCTCATCTCATTCAACATCAAGTGATCATTATGACACACACATAAACCTACCCATCATATCAATTCAACAACATATGCACTACATAGCAATTCCTGGGCATAAATCATAATATTGCATTCATCATGGATCCATCCATGCTCTCCAATCTAATCTATCATCTATATATCAAAATTAATTCAAGACTTCTAATGAAGTCATCAGATGCGTAAATCCACTATCCAAAACATGTATATATACATCAAAAGCCAGCCAAGGCATAAAGGACTAAAATATATACAACTATCCACAATATTTACAAAATGTACAAGTATTTCCATCCAAGTTCCCTTATAGTCCTGGTGACCATTCACCATTCCTCGCCTCAGTCTAAGTCCACTAAAAAACAACCACAGATTTAGGGGTGAGCATATATACATATATATATATATATATATGTATATGTATATTAAATGACAGGTACTAAACTGGATTTCACCATCACATATAATATTACCTATCCAGTTCTATAATCATCAAATCAGTATATAAATCACATTGAATCATCATCAATCTTTTTACCATTTAATATATTTACATAATCATGATGCATCCAACACGATAATGCATATCATGAGCTACCCAGCAACATTACAACCTTAATATTTATATGTGAATACATATGCATGCGGATCTGATTCTAGTAATGGGATTTACATTGCAATGTATAAATTTTCTCAACAAATAATTAATTCTTTTACCGGTAATGAATTGCTCGCCCATAATGTAACACCAAACACTCTCAATGATAGTGGCAACTCAAGTTAGGTGTGTCGGGCTAACCTTGAACTCAATCCAAGGCGGCTATGGAATCCCAAAGAAAACCACACAACGTCCTTGCCTATCCAAAGGCCGCCCTTCCATCTAGGTTGGCATCACAGGCCCCTTGTAGTCCTGTGTGTTTGAAATGCAAATGTTATGCTTACAATAATCGTAAACATCATGAAACCACCTGATTACCATCACTAGAGGCCACCACTTGGTTACCATAACTAAGGGTACTTATTTCAATTTATCTAGAAGAATAGCATGCAACAATCAATCAAAACCATTTCACATTTCCAATTCAAGCTATCTGAAGCTAATCAATCATTACATTTATCATGTTCATCGTAGATCTAATAACATTAATAATCATCGATAATCATTGCAACCCAATGCAACTCATCATCAATTCATCAATTAATCATATATGACTGGAACTCAAAACTCATCAATCATAGCACGAACAACAATAAGAGGGGATATATCATAAATCAAGTAATCAATATAATTTTAATCAATTCCATCAAACATAAATGATTTCATAATTAGAACTATATTCCCTTACCTAGAATTTGAGATTCCCAAAATGCCCAAACGCTTTCCGAACACTACAGTTTTGTTTCAGATTATTAATTCCAAAGCTGATAATTCCTAAAATCAACAACAATTATTTTTCATAATTCATATATTACCATATATCTATCTCAGAGCAAAAGTGTCATGACCGGGATCGTGGTTGGAGGCCGACCGTAAAAAGAGAATGAAAAAAAGGAGTTTCAAAATCTTTTCAAAAAAGGAGTTCCGAAATCTTTGTTAAAGAACTGGACATAAAAGAAATGAGATTCTAAACTCAATAATCAAATTACAAGTGAGGAAGGTATTGGCACCTCACATTATCCGTTGTAAAGCAGTTACCTCAAATTGATCGTGCATATTTTTAAAGAGCTCAGAAAGTACTTTAACCTCTCAAGAAAGGGAATAAACAACACAGACTAAGAAAAAAGAAATTTTTAAAATAAGATTAACAGGAGTCTAATCCAAATTAATCTTAAATCGAATAGTTTTTTAAAAAAGATAGGAAATAAATAAGAATAATAAAAATAAATATATATATATATATATAAAGATTAACAGGACGTAAGAATAGAAAATAAAATAATAACAACAATAATAATAAGTAAATAAAAATAAAAAATAAATTAGAATAAAATTAAATTAAATTAAAAATATTAACACGATGTCCTGTCCAAATTAACTTTATCATAGTAAAATGGTTTTTTAATTAAATAATAACAATATAAAATTGATCGGAATAAAATAGAGACACATGAAAATTAATAAAAGGAAAATGGCCCGACAGGAATTATTTTGCTCCTACATATTCCTGAGTATGCTCAGAAATTAGGGTTATATAGTACTTTGAAAGTGCTCTTATGACTTTACTGAACCGGATAGAAATAAGAAGAGAAAATAAAAATATAAAAAAACAAATAAAAAAGTGTCAAGTAGGAAGACAAAAAAGTTTATGAAATGAATGATGGAATAAGCAAAAAAACTAATAAATTAAAGCATAAAAATAAAAACAATAGTTAACAAAAAAGGATAATAAATTAGAGCATAAAAATGAAAATAATAAATAAGAAAAAATAAAGAAAAAATAACTTACCTTCTTTTCCGAACCAAAGAGAAAATTTTAAAACTTCCTCTGGGTTTGGTGGTGTCTCTTGTATCTTCTAGATTGAGACTCCTGTGGAAAAACCAAATTTTTTCTAATATGGAAGATAGGTCAAAGCCGCAACCACAGACTATACTAAGAAATAGGCTATGTCCACGGCTCTACTCTATCGTCCCCCCTCCAAGTCTATAACGTGTTGCTTATATAGTAACATAATAAGCATAACTCCTATAAGAGTATTCGATATAGGACTAAATAAAGCTCACAATTTAGATTTTAACAAGTTCTAATCTTAGAACTTTCAATATGTGACTAAATTTAATCTATTTTTATTATCTTTTTTCTTTCTTTTCTTCCCTTTTCTTTTTTCTTTTCTCTTCTTTTTTTTCTTACCCTATAAAAGGGGGTGTTCACACTTTTTTCTTAAAAATTAAATCCTATGTTGAATTGATTTTTCAAATCATCCCGGACAAAATTGGGTAGCAACAACTTGTCCATCTTTACTTATTCCTTACTGCATCGTACTAAGAGGTAAGTAAAGACTAAGCAAACAAATTTTGTCTAGAGCACCAACTTTGGTGATGGAGAAAACTAATAGAAGCGCCATCTTTAGCATCAGAGAAATTTAAGAGGGATTTGACAGGATGCTAACTCTGGTGACAAGGAAATTTAAAGGATGCTATCTTTGAGGACAAGGAAATTTAAAGGGTGCTAGATTTGGGGACAAGGAAAATTAAAGGATACCATCTTCGATGACAAGAAAGTTTAAAGGTGTCAGCTTCGGCGACAAGGAAATTTAAAGGATGTCATCTTCAGCGATAAGGAAATTTAAAGGGTGCCATCTTCAGCGATAAGGAAATTTAAAGGATGTCATCTTCGACTACAAGAAAATTTAAAGGTGTCAGCTTCGGCGACAAGGAAATTTAAAGGAGTCAGCTTCGACAACAGGAAATTTAAAGGACGCCATCTTCAGCGACAAGGAAATTTAAAGGGTGCTAGCTTTGGTGAAAAGTTAAAGGATGTCATCTTTGGCGATAAGGAAATTTAAAGGGTGTTAGCTTTAACAACAAGGAAATTTAAAGGATGCCATCTTCGGTGACAAGGAAATTTAATGAGTGCCAGCTTTGGCGACAAGGAAATTTAAAGGTCCCAGCTACGGTGACAAGAAAATTTAAAGGTGCCAGCTTCAGCGACAAGAAAATTTAAATGTGCCAGCTTCGACGACAGTGAAATTTAAAGGTACCAACTTTGGTGACAAGGATTTTAAAAGGAGTGTCAACTTTGGTGATTAGAAAATCTAAAAGGTGCTAACTTTGATGATTCAATAAGGAGGGAATGCTAACTTCAGTGATTCCACTAGGGTTGCCATCTTTGGCAAAGTTGAATAAGATGCCCTTTCGATAAAATATGGTCAATTATCTAAAACTTATGCAAAGGAAAGTAATTTATGTGGAATGCGATGCATGAATGCTTATTTAAAATGCAGGGAGAGTTTTCAGGTTGGCAACCCTTATAAATTTAAAAGGCCTTATGGATGACTTTGGACATCTGGCAGAAGGCTCAAGGCTTAACTTACCATTGGTGCATATACCGTAGGGGTACTCGGGGTGCTCAGAAATGGTAGTGGTGACAGTTGTGGGATCAATCCTGCCCGACTCTATAGGCAACCAGTTTTCGGTGGGCACTTATTCATGGTAACACCTCCTCGGGGATCAATTCTGCTGAAGTAGTGAGGGATTATCTTGCCCCCCATGATCTCGTGGGATCATTGAATCCCTTTAGGCAAAGGGGGAGGAGTGTTTCCCATTGAGCACAAGGAAGTGCTAGGGATATCTTTAGCATACATGATCAAGCATTGCTTATGTGAAACCATAGCATGTTTCACATCATGTTTGTTGGCCAAATAATTGGCTCTAGAGTCATCATAGATGATAACTCCTTTTCCTTTATCCTCTTTTTTGTTTTTCTTATGTTTTTTTACATGGTTAGATAAATAAGATCCTAACTCTCTATCTCTTTTAAGTTTCATTTGTAGTTGATCTTTAGCTACTTGTTGTGGAGTTAGGGGGTGTAAAATTATCTTCTTACCATCTAGTTTAGGGTTTAGGGTTTAGGGTTTAGTTAACCCTAAATGTGAGGGTGTTAGTTAACCCCTCATGGATGACCTTTCTATCAAATTGCCAAGGTCTTCCTAGAAGTATATGAGTTTCCTCCATAGGTACTACATCACAATTAACTTCATCTTTATATGTGCCTATGGTGAAATTTATTAAGACTTTCTTATTAACTAACATCTCTCCCTTTTTATTTAACCATTGCAACTTATAAGGTCTAGGGTGATCTATTAGTTCTAAGCCCAACTTTTTAACTAGTCTTTGGCTCACAACATTAGCATAACTCCCACTATCCACAATGAGAGAACATAGTTTGTCATTTATGTAACATCTTGTATAAAAGATGTACTCTCTTTGTGTAGTATCATCTAGCTTAACATGACTACCAAGCAATCTTCTAATCATGTAAAGCTCACCATCATCCCCTAAAATATGCTCACTGTCATCGGAATCACTACTTGAGTCATCACTTGAAGAGTGAGAATCAGAATTAGACTCTGATTGACTTGAGTAGGTTCCATTAGTTTTCAAAACCATAGTTCTTCTTGTTGGACAGTCAGAAGCAATATGACCTCTACCAAGGCATTTAAAACATTTTATGGTAGATGATCTAGAGGATTGTGGTTTAGATGTGGATTCATGCTTTTCTCTTTGAATCCTAAAAACTTTTCCATTTTTATGCAACTCACTTTGTGGTTTGGAAGATGAAGTGCCCACTTCCCTCTCTCTAGGGTTTCTATCAAACTTACCCTTATTTTCTTGTCCTACCCACCTAGACTTATAGGCTTTACTTTGCCCACTATAGGCTTCTCTCTCTTTGAATTGACTCTCTACCTTAGTGCATTGGTGAAGTAATTCTTCTATGTCAACATGTGGAAGGAGTTCTACTCTATTCTTAATGTTCCTATTTAGGCCATGTAAGAACCTATGCATTAGGGTTTCCTCATCTTCTTCTAGGTTTGCCCTAATCATAGCTATCTCTAGAGCTTTGTAGTAATCTTCTACACTCTTTGACCCTTGGTTGAGTCTATTTAGCTTTGCTAATAGCTCCCCTCTATAGTAACTAGGAACATAACATTTTCTTAAAAGAGCTTTTAAGTCTAACCAATCATCTATTGGTGGGAAATTATCTTTCTTTCTCTCCTTACACACTTGGGACCACCATACTAAAGCATAGTTTTGAAATGAGAGAGTGGCTATTCTAACTTTCTTTTCATCTTTTATTTGATGAGATTTGAATATTTGTTCTACTCTCATTTCCCACTCTAAATAAGCCTCTATGTCACTTTTACCATTAAATGAGGGTATTTCTAATTTTACTTCTCTTAAGCCTATGTCTTCTCTTTTATGCTCATGGTGTCTTCTTTGTCTAGGCTCTTCCTCACTATCACTATTATTGTGTCTATGATTTCTTTGATTTCTATGTCTAGTTCTAGGGTTTTCATTATGCTCAATATTTGTTAGCCTAGCATTGATGTTATTCAAGCTCTCCATTATGTTATGAAGCATTGTTTTATTCTCCCTATCACTAGAAGACATCTTTAAGGTTGTTAAAGAATTATGACACAAAAACAAAGAATGTGTAGACAAACTAGTCGAGGAAGATGAATGCAAAACAAGTGAAAGAAAACACACAACAATCCTAAAATATCAATATTAGGTTTCTATCCTAAGAGGAAAACAAGATCCTAGGTTGTCTTTAACCTAAGTTAATTACGATTGTCCTAGGTTGTTTCTAACAATGAACTAACCCTAGATAAGCCTAATCAATTTCGGTTACTAATTAGTTAACCTAACAAAAATTAGCTCTGTCATACCCCGATTTTCTGGACTTGAATCCCGATGTAATCAAGATAATTAATTAATAAAAATACGGGTAAATTTTTCACGTTCGAAAGAATTCCAAAACACTTTACGATTACACCAAGACCCAAACCATAGAAAAACCGAAGAGTGAGGTTTATAGAAATACAACTAGATCAATAACTAAATTACCCATAACGGTATACAAAATAACAAAGTTTATAGTGGAAGAAGAATGTGTATACCGGGCATACGCCTAGTCCCATATATGAAGATATGAGAAAAGGCTCGGCAAAGCATGCAAATACCTAATATAAACCCATTAGGTCATAATCAATTTTTCACTTGCAGCATATACATGCATTGTGTGTTTGAATATGACTACAGGTTCAAGGATTTTGATAATGACAAAGGACTCTTGAAGAAATTCTTGCAAAAACAAAGACTTAGAATCAGACCCAGAAAAACTGCGCATCTAATCAATTAGGGAGTTCAAGCTAATGAATTAGGCAGCTTCTGTTTTGAATTAAAAGCATCAGCAACATAAGCTAATCGATTAGATGGAGTATGCTAATCGATTACCAAGCTACTGGAATGACACTAATCGATTACCCAAATGACATAATCGATTACCAGCATCAAAAATTGAATTAAATGCATCAGGTACATATGATAATCAATTACAGGACTTCAGCCAATCGATTACCAAGCTACTGGAACAACAATAATCGATTACACATATGTGCTAATTGATTACCAAGATCAAGAACTGAATTAAATGCATCAGGGGTTATAGCTAATCGATTACAGGCCAAGATCTAATCGATTACAATCATTCTGACTTGAAGCTAATCGATTACACAGAAAGGGCTAATCGATTACAGCACGAACTGGAATGAAAAATTCGAAGTGTAATCGATTATAGCTCAATGCGCAATCGATTACGATAGTGGGAAAACACATTTTAGTGGGAAGACAGCTCATTTCTTCACTATTTCTCAGATGCCCACAACATGCAACGGCTAGGAACTTCTGCAGCTCATCCATGGCTCTATAAATGCAAGGAAAACATAAGCACAAGACACACAATAAGAAGCAATCATTCCTTACTTTCATTTGTGTTTAGTGAGTTTATTCTTGTGTATACCCTGAAATTTCAAACCTAGAACTTGTATATCCTCTCATCTTGAGAGTTAGAATTTGTGTGAGCTTTCACTTGTACATCTACTCTATTAAGAGAGTTACTTGCTTGTAAACACTACACCAAACACCAAAGTTCACTCTAGGTTGAGTGGTTACAAAGGTTGGGGTTCAACCTTTGGGATATTGTGAGATTGAGAGATTGGGTGGGGTGCCCTTGTACTTGTGAGGATTGGGTTCTTGAGTGTGGGACACTAGGAAGCCACAATTGCTCAAAGTTGTATCTCTAGTCTACAATAGTGGAAATCCTCTAAGTGGGTTGCTTAGAGGTGAGACGTACACCGGGGTTGGTGGAACTCGTTAAATTGGTTTGCAAGCTCTTCTCCCTTACTCTTTTACATTCATATACTGCACTTAATTGATTTGTGTTGATTGATTGTGGTTTGGATACTTAAGCTTGCTTGAATTAGTTAACTTTGAATATTGCATACCAAGTGTTTGATAAATTGTCTCTGCCATATTTACCTCTTGTTTTGCATTGTACTTGACTTCACTTACATTATTTCTAAACTTGCAATAAAAGAACTAATTTCAAAGGCATTCCAAGTAAAGTTTTAAAAACTCAATTCACCCCCCCTCTTGAGTATTGAGGCCACTTGAATAACAAGTGGTATCAGAGCTTGACTCTTGGTAGATCAAGCTTAACAGCTTCAAGAGATAAAGATGGCCTCAAGTTCTCTAAACCTTTTTCCCGAGGGTAGCGCCATAAATAGACCTCCCGCTTTCAATGGGGAAGGCTATGCTTTTTGGAAGGAAAGAATGAAAATCTTCATTCAATCTATTGATTTAAGAATTTGGAATGCAATTGAAAATGGTCCTTACACGCCAATGCATACTGTTGATAATAAAAATGTTGAAAAACCTATGGACGAATGGACTAGTGATGAAGAGAAGAAAGTGCAATACGGCTATAAAGCTAAAAATCGCATCACTATGGCATTAGGTCCTGATGAATTTTTCAGAATAATGACTTGTAATTCTGCTAAGGAAATGTGGGATACCCTTCGAGTAACTCATGAAGGAATTAGCGATGTTAAGGACTCTAAGATTAGTACTTTAATCAGTCAATATGAAAGCTTTAGAATGAATTCCAGTGAAACTATTTTAGAACTTCAAAAGAGATTCACTTTGATTATTAATTATCTTATTACACTTGGTAAATCTTATACTAACAAGGAACTTATCCACAAAGTTCTAAAAAGTCTTACTAGGGAATGGCAACCTCTTGTTACGGCCATTATGCAATCTCCCAACATAAATGATATGTCTCTTGCCACTTTGTTTGGTAAACTCCAAGAACAAGAACAGGAATTGAAAGACTTGAAACAAGCGGAGGAAGAAGAAAAAGTCTCTAAGAAGAAAGGTCTAGCTCTCAAGGCCACCTCCACACATGAAGAAGAATCTTGTAGCGACCTTGATGAGGAGGAGGAATTTGGATTGTTTGTGAAGAGATTCGGAGAGTTCATGAAGAACAAATGATTCCAAAAGAATTTCAAACCTCAAGGTAAGAGACCTATTCCCAATGAATCATCTTCTTCACCTAATTGTTTTGAATGTGGCAAGAAAGAGCACTTCAAGGCGGATTGCCCGAATCTCAAGAAAAAAGGCAAGGAGAAAAGAGGAAGAAGAAGAGCTTACATCGCATGGGATGAAAATAATGTAAGTAACTCTGATGATTCAGACAATGAAGAAGCAAATCTTTGTCTAATGGCCAAACACTCTGAAGAGGAAAATGAGGTAAGTCTCCATGACCTAGATAAAGAAGAATTTCTTGATGCTTTTAATGAATTGTATGATAAATTTACAAAAGTATCTAATAGGCTTAAATTGTCTAGAAAAACAAGCGATACTCTAGAAATGCATCTTATGGAAGTTTGTAAAGAAAATAAATGTTTAAAAGAAGAGTTAGAAAATGTCCAAGCATGCTCTAAGAGTAAACCTTGTGAATTTGCTAAGAAATGCATCGATCTAGAAGAGAAGGTTCTAGACTTAAACAAGACCTTAGAGAGATTCACTAATGGTAGGGATAATTTAGATGCACTTCTTGGAAAACAACGTTGCATGTTCAATAAAACTGGATTAGGATATAATCAAGGATCACATTCTAGCAAGAAAGAAAAACATTACAAAAGTTTCTTTGTACTACCTAGTAAATCATCTACACCTTTCATGAAATGTAACTATTGTGGCTTCAAAGGACATAATACATCTAATTGTAATGTTAGAAAGCTGGGACCAAAGGTTGTGAGAAAAGTATGGGTTCCTAAAGGAACATTACCACAAGCTAACATTAAAGGACCCAACATACAATGGGTACCTAGTTCTCTAAATTAATCTTGTTTTGTAGGTATGCTTCAAGGCAAGCAACACCCATTGGTATTTGGATAGTGGGTGTTCAAAACACATGACGGGAGACAAAAGCAAGTTCATATCATTTACTCCATGAAATAGGGGATTCGTTACTTATGGAGATAACACGAAGGGAACAATACTGGGAATTGGAAATGTCGGTAAAAACTCTTCCACTTCTATAAACGATGTATTATATGTTGAAGGACCTAAACATAACTTGCTTAGCATTAGTAAATTATGTGACAAAGGCTATAAAATTGTTTTTGAATCAAATGGTTGCATAATTGAAAATAAGCTAAACAAGGAAATAAAATTCGTTGGTCAAAGAGTTGATAATATTTATATGATTAATCTTGATTGCCTTGCTTCAAATGATGTGCAATGCTTCATAACTAAAGAAGATGAATCATGGCTATGGCGTAGAAGAATTGCTCATATTCACATAGACCATTTGAATAAACTCGTTTCAAAAGATTTAGTAATTGATTTACCAAAATTGAAGTTCGAAAATAAATTTTGTGACGCATGTCAAAAGGGAAAACAAGTAAAGGTTTCTTTTCAAGCGAAAAATGTTGTTTCAACAAATAGACCTTTACAGCTTTTACACATGGATTTATTTGGACCTTCAAAAATTAAAAGTTTTGGTGGAAATTATTATGGTCTTGTGATTGTGGATGATTATTCTAGATATACATGGACTCTGTTTCTTACTCATAAACATGAAGCATATCATGCATTTAAGAAACTTGCCAAGATCATCCAAAATGAACAAAATTTGAAAATAGCATCCATTCGAACTGATCATGGGGGAGAATTTGAAAACCAATATTTTGAAAAGTTTTGTGAAAAATTTGGCATTGATCATAATTTTTCGGCTCCAAGAACTCCACAATAAAATGGAGTAGTTGAAAGGAAAAATCGATCTTTAGTGGAGCTCACAAGAACTATGATAAGTGAAAGTAACATTTCAAAACATTTTTGGGCCGATGCGGTAAATACCGCTTGCCATGTTATGAACCGATGTTTGATAAGGCCTATATTAAAGAAAACCCCCTATGAACTTTATAAAGGAAGAAAACCAAATATTTCTTATTTTCACATATTTGGATGCAAATGTTTTGTGTTAAAAAATGGAAAGGATAATCTTGGAAAATTTGATGCAAAAGCTGATGAAGCAATTTTCTTAGGTTATTCATCTACTAGTAAGGCATATCGACTCTTTAACAAACGAACATGTACAATTGAAGAGTCTATACATGTCAAATTTGATGAACTTAACCAAAATCCTCCGAGAAAGGAAATTGATGATCTTGTAGGCACCTTCCAAGAAATGAACTTGGAAGATGAAGAAGGAAATAAAAATGAAGGAGATACAACACAAAATGAAGAGCCTCAACAAAAGGAATGGATCACCTTAAAGAATCACCCCTTGGACAATATCATAGGTGAAATAACAAAAGGTGTAAGTACTCGAAACGCTATTAGAAATGCATGTAATCATTTAGCCTTTGTATCACAAATAGAACCCAAATGCATAGATGAAGCTATTATTGATGAACATTAGATGTTGGCCATGCAAGAAGAATTGAATCAATTTGAAAGAAATGAAGTTTGGGAATTAGTGCCAAGACCCAATGATCACCAAATAATAGGAACAAAATGGGTGTTTATGAATAAACTAGATGAGAATGGCATAATTACTAGGAATAAAGCTAGGCTAGTAGCTAAAGGTTATAATCAAGAAGAAGGAATTGATTATGAAGAAATATATGCACCCGTAGCTAGGCTAGAAGCCATTAGATTACTATTAGCCTTTGCATGTTGTAGGGACTTTAAATTGTACCAAATGGATGTCAAGAGTGCTTTCTTGAATGGATATATTCAAGAGGAAGTATATGTTGATCAACCTCCAGGTTTTGAAAACTATCAATTTCCAAATCATGTTTTCAAACTAAAGAAAGCCTTATATGGTTTAAAACAAGCTCCAAGAGCTTGGTATGAAAGATTGAGCAAATTCCTTTTAGAAAACAACTTTGAAAGAGGCAAGGTTGACACAACATTATTCATAAAGCACAAAAAGAATGATATACTATTGGTGCAAGTATATGTTGATGATATAATCTTTGGTGCCACTAATGAGTCAATGTGCAAGGAGTTTGCTAAGTTAATGCAGGAAGAATTTGAGATGTCCATGATGGGGGAACTTACTTTTTTCCTTGGACTACAAATCAAGCAAACAAATGAAGGCACATTCATTAGTCAATCAAAGTACTGCAAGGAATTGCTTAAGAAATTCAACATGGACAAGGCAAATGACATTGCCACACCTATGGGCACTTCATGCTACTTGGACAAGGATGAGAAAGGTAAGGATGTTGAACTCACAAAGTATAGAGGTATGATTGGATCCTTACTTTACTTAACCGTTAGTAGACCGAATATCATGTTTGTTGTTTGTATGTGTGCAAGATATCAAGCATACCCAAAGGAATCACACCTAACTGCAGTAAAAAGAATAATGAAATATCTTGTTGGAACTCAAAATGTTGGTCTATGGTACCCCAAAGGGGTTGAATGCACTTTAGTAGGATACTCTGACTCTGATTTTGCAGGATGCAAGCTTGATAGAAAGAGCACTAGTGGAACATGTCACTTGCTTGGTAGTTCTCTTGTATCTTGGCATAGCAAGAAACAAGTGAGTGTTGCATTACCAACAGCTGAGGCAGAATATGTTGCAGTTGGTAGTTGTTGTGCTCAAATCCTTTGGATGAGACAACAACTTCTAGACTTTGGAGTTATGTTAGATCATGTGCCTTTTAAATGCGATAATACTAGTGCTATCAATATTTCAAAGAATCCTGTAATGCATTCAAGAACTAAACATATTGAGATTCGACATCATTTCATTAGGGATCATGTATTAAAGGGTGATTGTGTGCTTGAACATGTTGAAACCTCTAAACAATTAGCAGATATATTCACCAAACCCTTGGCTAAAGACCAATTCATTCACATTAGAAGAGAGTTAGGAATTCTTGATATAACCAATTGTGTTTGAATGATGAATGATTTTGATAAATTTCTTGATTCTGATTATGTTTCATTAAGTTAGTAATATTCTAAGGAATAACTTATTAGACTTCCAGCCCTCTGAAACAAAAACTGCAAAATTTGAGCACTTTTAAGCCAACTAATCGATTACCATTTGACATCTAATCGATTAGCAAGCTTCTGTTGTATGCATAATCGATTACCTCTTGTCTCGTAATCGATTACAAAGCCTCTGTCTCAGACCCAAGACGTTTCATCTTTCCACTAATCGATTAGAATCCTCTCTTAATCGATTACGACGATTCTGTTTCTTTACTAATCGATTGTTCAACTTCCCTAATCGATTACCCACTGTATGAAACGATTCAAATTCCCCAGAAATAGTGAGCTAATCGATTACCTATGCCTCGTAATCGATTAGCATCGGTTCTGCAACAGTCAAACGCGGGTTCCTGAGGTCTGCTCGACTTCCTCCCTCATTAATATCACTTCACTTCTTTCTAAACCTATTTTTTTCGTATATAAACCCACCTACTCACCCTCTCATCTCACACTACCTTTTTCTCCTTCAACTCTTTTATTCTTCTCTCATCTTCTTTGCCTCTCTTCTCTCCTTTACCATGTCTTCCTCCCGCACCGTCAAAAGAGCAAGGTCCTCCATTGCCCAAGCTAACAACCCCCTAGACTTCTCTAGATTCTTCTCTTCTCCTAGAGACCTCCAAAATTTTGTCAAAAATTTTTCTGAGAAGGCCATAATCTCTCCCCACTTCATCAATGAGGAAATCTTCAACCACCCAAGCTTCACCTTCACCCAACTCCTCCACCACTATGAGCTTTTGCCTTTTCTCGCCCTCAAGGAAGAGTTGTATTATCCTGAGCTTGTTCGAGTCTTCTATTGCAACCTAAGATTGGTTAATGGGTTGCTTGAGTCCAAGGTCAAGAATGTGACCTTAAAACTCAGAGATGCTCAATTGGCACATATTTCCCTTCTTCCACTAAATGACGCTGAGTTTGCTGGAGAAGAACCCAAGGATGAATGGGCATTTAATCCCATTGCCGCACGTCAATCGCTATGGAAAGCTAACCGCCCAAGGAGCAACCACAAATTGGTAGGTCACCTTACCATGAACAACCGTCTTCTTCACTTTTTCCTAGTGAAAATTTTGTTTCCTCGCGGTGAGAATTATGCGTTAGTAGAAGAGGATGATGTTCTCCTCATGTGGGCAATGCACAACCACAAGGAGATTAACTGGGTTCAAATGCTCAAGCTTTACATGCGCCAAGCCAAAAACCAACAAAAGCTCCCCTGTGCCATCTTGCTTACCAAACTTTTCAAAGATGTAGGAGTTGATTTGGCTGGTGAGTTATCTGAAAAAGTGCCTCCCAAGGCCTGCATTGGCACTCATCACCTCACCAAAATGGGCATCGTTTTTCTGCATGGAGCTTGGTATTCAAGGATGGAAGGCTATCATGCCAACATTCCCTTTGAAGCTCCTGCTGTTGATGAGCCAGTCCCTCCTCCTCCTGAACCACAAGCTGCACCGGAAGCCCCCGCTGATCCATTCGCATCTCTCTACGCTCACCTTGACCGCCGCTTCGACTGCATCAAGAACTCTCTTCAAGAGTTTTCCATGACTGAGCAGCAGCATTATAAGATGATGCAACAGCGCTGTGATGATTTGTCTCACCAAATTTCTGAGCTTAGATTTTTCAATCCGGATAACTAGATCCGTTTTTCATGTTTTGATTAATGTGCTTTCTGCTTTTCTTTAAATTCTGCATAAGTTTTTAATATTTCCTTTGATGTACTTCCCTTCATTTGAATTGAATAAAAATCTGTCTTTCATTACATGCCTTATTTGCTTTATTATTTTTGATGATTCCAAAGGGGGAGAAGAAATATTTGTTCATAAATATTGTTCATCTGTTTTGACTGCTCAAAATAGTTATGCTAAATGATTAATTATCTCTAAGCGGTTAAATTTTTTAAAGTGGTTAATAGATTCCTAAAGATAGGGGGAGATTTACTTGCTTAAGAGATAAAAGAGATAAAAGAGATAAAAGAGATAATGTTTAAATGCAAAAATCTGATCACATTTTAGAGATAACATACACATTCTGAAAATCTGGTTAAGAGATAAGAAATCATGTAGAAGTCAAATGTTTTTGCAGAGATAAAATTAGAGATAATCTTGTTGTTTAAACTAACAGCCCTCAAGAGATGAACATGGTTGTCATCATCAAAAAGGGGGAGAATGTGTTTGAATATGACTACAGGTTCAAGGATTTTGATAATGACAAAGGACTCTTGAAGAAATTCTTGCAAAAATAAAGACTTAGAATCAGACCCAGAAAAACTACGCATCTAATTGATTAGGGAGTTCAAGCTAATGGATTAGGCAGCTTCTGTTTTGAATTAAAAGCATCAGCAACATAAGCTAATCGATTAGATGGAGTATGCTAATCGATTACCAAGCTACTGGAATGACACTAATCGATTACCCAAATGACATAATCGATTACCAGCATCAAAAATTGAATTAAATGCATCAGGTACATATGATAATCGATTACAGGACTTCAGCCAATCGATTACAAAGCTACTGGAACGACAATAATCGATTACACATGTGTGCTAATCGATTACCAAGATCAAGAACTGAATTAAATGCATCAGGGGTTATAGCTAATCGATTACAGGCCAAGATCTAATCGATTACAATCATTCTGACTTGAAGCTAATCGATTACACAGAAAGGGCTAATCGATTACAGCACGAACTGGAATGAAAAATTCAAAGTGTAATCGATTACAGCTTGATGCGCAATCGATTACGATAGTGGGAAAACATATTTTAGTGGGAAGACAGCTTATTTCTTCACTATTTCTCAAATGCCCACTACATGCAACGGCTAGGAACTTCTGCAGCTCATCCATGGCTCTATAAATGCAAGGAAAACACAAGCACAAGACACACAACAAGAAGCAATCATTCCTTACTTTCATTTGTGCTTAGTGAGTTTATTCTTGTGTATACCCTGAAATTTCAAACCTAGAACTTGTATATCCTCTCATCTTGAGAGTTAGAATTTGTGTGAGCTTTCACTTGTACATCTACTCTATTAAGAGAGTTACTTGCTTGTAAACACTACACCAAACACCAAAGTTCACTCTAGGTTGAGTGGTTACAAAGGTTGGGGTTCAACCTTTGGGATATTGTGAGATTGAGAGATTGGGTGGGGTGCCCTTGTACTTGTGAGGATTGGTTCTTGAGTGTGGGACACTAGGAAGCCAAAATTGCTCAAAGTTGTATCTCTAGTCTACAATAGTGGAAATCCTCTAAGTGGGTTGCTTAGAGGCGAGACGTACACCAGGGTTGGTGGAACTCGTTAAATTGGTTTGCAAGATCTTCTCCCTTACTCTTTTACATTCATATACTGCACTTAATTGATTTGTGTTGATTGATTGTGGTTTGGATACTTAAGCTTGCTTGAATTAGTTAACTTTGAACATTGCATACCAAGTGTTTGATAAATTGTCTCTGCCATATTTACCTCTTGTTTTGCATTGTACTTGACTTCACTTGCATTATTTCTAAACTTGTGATAAAAGAACTAATTTCAAAGGCATTCCAAGTAAAGTTTTAAAAACTCAATTCATCCCCCCCTCCTCTTAAGTATTGAGGCTACTTGAATAACACATTGCCTAAAATATAAGTATATGCATATATAACCAGGGTCATGCCACAACTATCACCACTATCCGTATCTCACAATTGAACCATTCATTCATCTAATGGTATTGATGTAAACATCACTATTCTCAATATACATTATTCAAATACAATTCCTCAAGTACTCATCAAATCATCACTTATACACTAAACATATATTCACCATTCATAAATACTAAAGATGGTCATATACATATCCAAAATCACTAAATCATCAATATAATTATGTACAATTTATTAAATATAATAAATTTATCAATTTATGCCAGCCAAGTCAATTCCACTACCACTATTTACCTTCACCAAAACTTCAATTCAAAGTCTCATCTCAGCCCATGATAACCCTACATCACAATGCTAAAAAGGAGACCACATGGGAGAGTGAGTTATACATTCAAAATGACAAAATAGATATATTGTGATCATGTGTACATGCATATAATTATCATGTGTGCTTTACATATAAATCACTAATTCATCATTAACCATAATTATATTCTCATAAATAGGCACACATGCCTCATAAATCACAAATCATATCATAAGCAAGCACAAGCACATACACAATCACATTGCCACATATCAACAAGGGAATTCATAATCATCACCATTAAATTATTAAGTCTTTAATCATTTCCTCCTTGCAAGGGGTTTTTCATCTCTCTTGGTCATCCCATCTCAAATGCCATGTACCTATGGCTAATGCATATGTCAACTGTTTAATGCATATGCAATGGATCCATTTCATATCACCCATGCGCACATGGTATTTCAAGTGATCGCAACCACTGATTATCAATATCATATTGGTTTCCCGCCTCGCAAGGGGTACTCCCTTCTAGCAGCCTCATAAGGTGCTTTCTCATGATCGCAACCACGGAATATCATAGGAACTCACAAGCCCTTTTTATTTCAAGTACTAAGTGATCGTAACCACTGGCTTTTCATCATACAATCCCGCAGGATGTCCCATTGTGATCGCAACCACATAATCAATCATTTCATAATTGTTTCCCTCCACGCATAGGGTACTCCCTCCTCATGATCGCAACCACAGATATTTATTCACAATGGTCCCCACAGGGCATTTCATTTCAACAACCAGGTGATCACAACCACCGGCTCATTATCATACCATCATCACATCGGTTTCCCACCCTCGCAAGGGGTACTCCCTTCATGGAACCCCACAAGGTTTTTCATTGTGATCGCAACCACATAATATCAATGCTATACCATGCCATGTATGCAACAATGCAATGATGCATGTGCCAATCTTAACCTCGCATGGATATCTCAGCCTCTCACATAAGGGTATATTATATATTTAATTTTATCATCATTGGCATACAATTAATCATAAGGCCCCTCAAGGCTCAATATTTACATTCACATCAAACCACGCATAGTAATTAAAGGCATATCAATCATCATAGCATTAATCCATATATGAAAACCAACAAGGCTTATTAATAAACACATTTCAAGTTCATAGCATCATATGCTAGCCAACATAATTCAAATTACATATACAAGATTACACTTGTATCAAACACAATGGCATTATAATCATTAATAATAATAATCACCATTAAACCAAGGGTATGTCAACAACAATATCCCTTTTCATTCAACATCATTAATCATCACTCAATGTGGCATCATCCATTTTTAATCATCATCAACATCATATCAAATTCATTGATTTACACAACCCATTGCCATTCAATTGTCCCCTCATTAATTTCATTATCATGTAAGGTGTGACATATAACCACAATATTTGCTTCTTATTATCAATTGTTATATCACATCAATGGTGGTGGAAATTCATGTTTTCATAACTTGATTTAGGCGTATACACTTTGCCAATATCTTGGGTCAAAATCAAATACCACCAAACACACCTCAGTGGTTTACCCCTAATATAATCTCTTGATTTTATATAATAAAAAAGGGTTTTGGATACTAATGAGCTCATGACAAATTTCAACATCAAAACATGAAAAAACCTCATTTTTAGTCTTAAAAATAGTGGGACATGTCACAAATATCACCCATTAGTCCCAAATTGAAAACCATAAAAAGTTGGGTTCAAAACCCTCTTAAAATTGGGTTTTACAATGCAGTAGGTCTAGTGTTTTATGCCTAATAAGAGTTAGAAAACTCCAATTGAGGCAAGACCAATTTTCACACCTCCTTAATATTATTATCTACAACTTTCATGCAGAAGTCGGAGGCCAAAAATGTCATTAAGATGCCCAAACGAGCCAAATATAGCAAAGGAAAAGCAGTGAAAATTTCTGACAGTGGCAAATTCCACTAGCCATGGGAAATTCCCACTGGCCATGGAATCCACTATTTCCACCACCCAAAATGTCATTTTTTTCCACATTTTAAGGCAGAAAGATCCACTGGCAGTGGGAAATTCCCACTGGTCGTGGATCTCACGGCTGTAGGCACCTTTCTGTAGCTTTTTCACCCTTATGTTTTTGCCAACTTTGGGACCCTTTTTCACTAGGCTATTCGACTCCAAATTGTATGAAATTTTATACACAACTTACCTACCCCAATATCAATTATGTGGAAAAGTTTCAATCCCAAATTCCATCCCAATCAAAATCTAAGCCATGGGGTAGCTTTATACATATTTTGGGTATTTTACATGACATACAAAATTACAATTGGTTATGTTTTGGTCTAAACTTTCTATGGACCTATATTCACATATATAAATGTGACTTGCTCTAACAAGTCTCATCCTATGATTCATTTCCAATATCAATGTAGGTTTTAATAGCATTTCAAGCTTTTTTGGCTAAACCAAGCATGTCATTTATCAAAGTCAAATGAAATTCTCAATTCACAAGACATACATATATTTCAACCCCTCATGGGTTATTCATCAACAACACATCACTCCCCATCAAAGGGATACTAAACATTCATCATCAACATATATATATATCATTCTTAATGGTCAATAGTTGCCACTTATTTCATTCATCAAATTCTATTCATCTCATCATTTCAATATATATATATGGCAAGGCAAGCATAAGTATCATCACATACAATAATCATCAATTATATAACTCATACATTTGGAATGTAAAACTCCTCTCCTGCCTCGAGAAAAGAACATGATTTGAATGCTCCGATTGTTCCACCATATTGCCCAGAATACAATCTCCTATCAACACATACATATGCATTCAATTAATAGGCCATCTCAAGGCATCATCACAAATTCTAATTATTGTTAACATCATGTAGGGCTTAGTATCAAGTCCTAAACTTGCTAAAACACCAATTCACACCATTGTGTTAGGTTGCGGGAATTCATTTCCCAAAATCTAGATTCTTTAGATCTTAAAGGGGGTCAACCACACCCAACAACAACATCACCCCCTTTATCCATAATGCATCAAATCATCATATAAATCATCCAAGTTCAATATAAGCCATCCTCAAACTCAATTCCTCTACATCTCAAGATTGGAACCTCATCAAAATCTAATAACCTCAATTATCATTACCAATCATTCCAATCATCTCTCCTACACACCAAAATCATTCTCATGACAACCAAATCACTAATTTCACCATCTATGCCAAAAGTCCCAAATTATCAATTCTCAAGGATGTACATACAAATTGGCAAGCATCAATTTCAACAATTTTTATACATCATCACAAGCTTAATATCATTATTAATTTGCCAATCAATGGTAAACAGCACACAATGATCCCAATGGTCATCTAACCTAGGATTTGGGTTTCACATCCATAAATCATTATTCATAATACATTGAACTTAGTTCAAAAATCTTCTAAAAACTCATTTTCCTCATACCAAATCATTCCAAAGGCATAAAATCACTAAAAACCACTAATTTAGCCAAAACCCCCAAAATATCAACACTTCGGGTTTCCTTTAAAATCTTCCAACAACAATCGACTTCCACCATTTCCATGAATCCTCATAAACTCAATAACCCTCATTCTCATATAACACAAAACCATAATCAAGAGTATATCCTAAGCTATTCAAGCCTAGGGTTTTTATTCTCATCAACACCCATAGCTTCTAACACTACCATTTTAAGCTTAACATCATTAAAATTCATCAATGGGCAAAAGGAGTTAGAAATCTTACCTCAAGTCCCAAGCTTAGGTCAAAAACGAAAATGAAGAAGAGGATGGAGAACCCATTTGATTTTTGCCCCAAAATACCATACAAGCTTCATGAATTCAAGTTTTGTTGTTAATTTTTGCAAGAGAATGGAATGGAGAGGGGGAGTGGACGGTTTGCCATGGAGGAGTGAAAGAGAAGAAGAAATGTGAAGATAGATGGGAGGAGAAGAAGGCTCCATGGTGATAGAGGGAAAGAGAGAAGAATTTTAGTGTAAATTGGGTATTACTCAATGGACAAAAGTGTGCTCCAAGTTGTTTTTACCAATGGTTAATAATTCCTCATTGTCCAATAGATAAAATGACCAGAAAGAGAGAGGGAAAGATGCTACAGTTAAGTAGAAAAGAGGAAATGGGAATTTACATTTTCTTTTAATTCCATTTAGCTCGTATATTCCCCATTTATTTACATACGTCGAGTCTGAATAATTATTTCCTCATCACCAAAAATTGTTTTAACCATATCACCATAACCACAATAATTTTCTAAATATTCTAGACCCATCAAATATCCAATTTAGTTTAGTGGGTCCCATACCATCTGTTAAATCATCTAGTTTTGGTAAATCTTAATTTACCAATAATTCACCTCTAGCATCTAATTAATTTTCCCATAATTATTGGACCATAAATAATTATTTATCTTTATCCAATAAATTTATTTTCTCCAAAATTTGGGACATTATAAGTTCAACTAACCAACTCCTAACAACCCTAACTAGAAGTAGTTATTTAGTTATGGAAGTTGTAACTAAGTCTAACAACCCTAACTAACAACTAATTCGGTTATGGATTGGTTAAGACCCAAAACTAATTCAGTTATGATTAGTTAATGCAACTAGAATTAGTTCTAACTACTAACTAATTAACCTAATTAGTTAAGACAAGCAACTAACTAACAACTATTAGTTATAACCAACAACTAACTAACTAAAAGTAGTTAACAACCAAATGCAAATGCAACTACACTAGGCAAAATTATCTAGAGTAAAATTGAAATAATAGTGTCCAAAGTCCAATGTCCAAGGTGTGTCCAAAATACAAGACAAAACCTAATACACAAGGCCTAAGAATTGAAAATTTGCCTAAGTTCTACTAGTTACAAGGCTTTTGCTTCCTTTATAATTTTTCTTCAAGCTCTTCCTTGATGTGTAAGCTCCACCTCACCTAGTAAAACAAGACAAGAACAACTCCAAATGAAATTGATGTTAATGAATTCACAAAGATTAAACCTCACAAATGTATCTCTTAAGTAACTCCTCACAACTCTTACCATTTTCTCTTTGGTGTCAAGATTACCCAAGCAATTTACACTCTCACCTCAAGTGTTCCAATATGCTACCCTCAATGGTATAGAGAAGGGAATTATCAAGAGGTTTGAAGGAAAGACAACTTCAAAGACAAAACTTTAAGAAGGAAAATGACAAACTAAAAAGGCTTAAGAAGAAAAGCTACTCAAATGGAAAATATTTTTGGATTTTTGATTGACAAGACACTAAAACAATAAATGTTCAAATGAATAAAGGATATACTATGGAAAGGAATTCAAAAATGATGATGGACAAAACTAGACAAGCAAAGAACAAAAATGCAATCAACAAAAGAAAAGTACAACCTAAACTTAGAGACTCTAAAGTTGCAATCAAAAGTAAGCAAGTAAGATTTAAATGAAAGTATATTGGGATGTAATTAGCAAACAACTCACTTCAAGTATATGGAATTTTGAAATTGGATCTTAGGTTTTGGTGTTTCACTTTACAACTTTTCTTAATGAGGCTTCTTTTCTTTTCAACACCTTTTTTTTTTAATTTGGATAGTATAGGGTTTTGTATTTCTTTTTCTCTTTTGGTACTTTCTTTTTCTTTTTTTTCCTCTTGAATTTTTCAATGCACAACACCACTATTCAAATTCCAAAACTGAATTGAGCAAATGCTAAAACAAGTTCAAATGTCACTTTCTTGCTTAGAGAAAACAAAGCAACCTTCTTCCAAAGAGAATGGAAGGATTATGTTCAAAACTTTTTGACAAATTTTCTTCTATGCAAGCAATATGTAAAACAAATTATGATGTATTCCTATTGTGCATTCACAAACAAAATTAACTTAGAAAGAAAACTAAGAATGAATACTAACAAGCCTAAATATAAGATGACCTTTGGAGAGTCTTAAGATGAGACCTCCTAACAACACAAGAATGGAACCTTTGAGAGATTAATCAAGATACTTGAACTAATCTATACCATATGGAAATGCACTTCTAACAATGGTAAATCAACACAAAATCCTAGAACACTAGACAAAGGTTCCACATGGCACAACTAACTCCTATTTTGGCTCTAACTACCAACTAACAATTAACAAACTTCTAACAATCAAAGTAACAACTTCACAACCGAAATCTAGATGTTCCAAATCTGAATTTTTAAAGACTCATACAATACCAACCGAAATGACAAATCAAGATGCAAAAAATTGAAGAAAAGAAAGAACTACCACAAGAACTCAAAAGAACAATAACTTTTTATGAGTTTTCTACTTTATCATGGCATCAACAAGGTAAGTATATGGTATGGCAACAAAATTATAGCCAGCAATTAAAAGGCAAAACCGAATTCTAAATGAAGAAAAAGATTAGAGAAGAACCTCCCAAGCTCATGTGATACCAAATGATGTAGGAACTTCTTCTAACTTCTTGGAGAAGGGTGGATCTAGGGATCTTCTCTTCCTCTAACCTCCACAAGCCTTTGTTGAAGATCTTTGCCCTTGGAAACTGAAATGAAAATGAAAGAAAAACTCAAGAGCTAACGAAAATGAAGGGGAAAAAGAGTATGGAAAAGGTGGAAATGGAAGGGAGAAAGGAGGAGGATGGAAGATGGAATGGAGGAGGTGAATGGGAGGCCACTCCTAGAAAGAGATAACTCCTCTAACTCACCACAAGGAGGGAGGAATCCCCATGGATGAGAGCTTGCTAGAGCTTACTCTAACCTAGAGAGAATGGAGAGCTTCTATCACTAAAAACTCACTTTGAAAGTGTAAAATCTCAAATGGAATTAATGTGTGTCAAAATACAAAAGGAGAGCTCCTTATATAGAGCTTGGAGCAATTCGGCCAAGAGAACTCCAAATGGGCCTCTCCATGATTCTTAGGCCCAATGGTGCTAATATAGAAGAGTATGGCCTATACATGGCCCAAGGTGAGAGTACATGGCCCAAAAGTGGCCCATTTGACCTTGAAAGGCCCAAATAAAACCTATAAGCCTAGAGAATCTAACTAAGAAGTATTTTACAAGTAAAGTATGAATAGATCCTCAAGAAGTCTTCATTGGGCTTGGGCCTACTCAAGGAGAGGAAGGAGGATAAGGCTTGATGGATGCTCTCTTTGGCCTTTTTGGTCTTGGCCCTTGTAAGAAGACCTTTGTAAACTTCAAGTCCTTTTGCTAGGGTAGTGTGAGGGTCCTCCCTTTGTGTGTCCTCATTAATACATGTATCATATGCCATCATAAATTTATCACACAAATGGCATGTTAAATGGTAATTTAAGTGATGACTATAATGAAAAATATGGTAAAGGGGAATGGAAACAAAGTAGAAACAGTGAGAATTTGAGGTTTCTAGTGACCCCTTTTATGGAAGTGGCAAATGTTAAGATTATATGTCTATAATCTCGAGTCTAACCTTTGGATCAATGTTTGAGGAAGCTGCTTGTCGTGCTCTTTTCTCTTACTGTTCATGGCGGGTAGGCCTTAAAAACATTTTGACCTTGACTTTTGCCTAAGCCTCCATTTTTGGGTATTCGACCTAGCGAGCCGCTCTAATTTTTGTCTAGGTTGCCTTTTCGGATTTTCAACCTAGCGAGCTTTTCTTTCTTTATGACATTTTTTTAATCAAGGTTGTGTCCTTCACAACAAAAGGTTTAAGTTGATTACACTGAAACCAAACCCACTTGGCCTCTTTTGATTTAGTTCCATCCTTTATGGAATAGATGTCAACTCAACTAGGTAACTTTGCCCAATGTCATGCACTAAAGGAAATAGGGTGAGCCTTTTTGGCACCAATGAGAGGGGACCATTCTGAGTCTTCCTTTTGGCTTTTGTTTTTGTTTATTTTGTTCATTCTTCTTTTTTAATTTTTTTCTTTGTTTTTTCTTTTCTTTGTTCCTTTTTTCATTTTTTCCTTCTATTTTTATTTTTGTTTTGACCTTTGAATGATCCCCTTGGTACCTTTGTTTTACTCTAGCCGTTTTATTCGCCCTTAGCTAATATAGCGAAGAACTAACGCTAATGGTATTGTTAGTAATGACTCAACATGGTAGACCAGTTTCTTGGTTACATTGGCATAGGAAGTAGTTATGCCCCCTTAAGGTTAGGGTGTTGATTGCAACAAGGATGAAACATTGTTTTTGTTGCGTTGTTGGCTTGATGACATCCGTGCCCCCCATATAGAAAGATGGTAGCTTGCTCGATGATGTGGACGTTCCCCGATATGACAATCGAGGGCATTAGCTTACCGCCAAGCTTGATTCTGTTGTTTTTTTCTTTTATAATTATTTTTTCTTTTTTCTTTTTGATTTTTCAAGACCTTTATTGGTTCTAAGGAAGGGTCACACATTTTCTTTATTAGTAAGATTAATAGGACGATCGAAATTACGAGATGAAATCATAACTGTGTCATTCTGAAGAGAGGTCACTTTCAGACTAGTATTTATTTGGGTTAACATAGAAAAGAAAGGAAATTAGAAAAATGATAAGGTAAAAAGGTGTAAGAGACAGGTTAAGACACATGCATTCATTGATAAAAAAGTGATGGAAAGAAGACATGTGCATCATTACTATAACAAAGCCTCTAAAGCCTTTGGCATAGCAATGAGACAATTGTTACAGAAAAAACAAATGAAAACATAAGATCATGGTGACTTGACATTACCCCAACTACTCAGCTTCATGATCAGACTCCTTATAGTCAGATTCGATATCGATTTCCTCATCTCTTGCTGGTGTGACAGGATCTCCATTCTCAAGCTCCTTAATTAAATCATGTCTAATCTTACCAATTATCAGTCTATATTTCACCCTTTCCCCTATCATAATGATATCAGAGAACTTTGATGATATACTTCCAATCATCAATTTGTAGAAGGTTGATTGAAAGGTGTCAATGAACATGGCAACAACATCTTTTTCTAGGATAGGGGGATTCACTTACGCAGCCGCTTCTCTCCAATGTTGGGCATACTCCTTGAATGACTCAACGTGGCCTATAGACATACTTTGCAATTGCACCCGATCAGAGGCTAGGTCGATGTTATACTTGTACTGCTGGAGGAAAACACTTGCTAAATCCTTCCAACAATGTATACGGGAACACTCCAAGTACGCATACCAGCTTACGACTGCCCCAGCAAAACTGTCTTGGAGGAAATGGATCACCATCCCATCATTATGAGCATGTGATGCCATCTTCTAGCAATACATGGTTAGATGGTTCCTTGGACATGTTGTCCTCGTATACTTTTTGAAATTTGGCACCTTAAACTTTGATGGGATAATCACATTAGGAACGAGATAAAGCTCGGAGACGTCTTTCACCCTATAACTACTTGACCCTTCTACAACCTGTAACCTCTTCTCCAAGAGTGCTAACCTTTCCTCAGGTTGGGAATATATGGTCTTGTTAGGGTTTAGAGCACGGGTAAGGTTTTGTAAGCCAGTAAAAAAGAGGCATCATGTAGTTATAGGGGAAATGGTAAGGTGTGTAAAAGGGAAAGGTTGATAAGGCTTGTTAAGCACCGGAAGTGTACGGCAAAGGGTTTTGTGGGGAAAAATAGGTAGGAGGCAATTCATATAGTGGGAAGGGTAATGTTTGGATAGAGTTTGTCTTAGGTGATGATGGCTTGTAGGGATATATAGCCAAAGGGTAGTCTATATGGTAGGAATGGATAGGTTTTTGGAGGTTGAGCTAAGGTGAAATATGGCTGATGATGAGGGGCAGTTGGGTGTTCATCAGTAGAGGTGTCCCCATTCACATCTATCTTTTCAATCATTTATAGCATTTTTACCACCTACCTCTTTAACTGATCCACCTCACTTCTCAGGTCTCTTAGACCATGTTTCATCTCATCCATGATCCTTGTTATGAGGTAGGTTCTATAATGGCTCTTGTAAAAAGGTTTCCCGCGAAACTAATGATTTTTGAATGAAATATGTTAAAGGGAAAGCGATGGAAAATGAAATTCATGAATGCATGAATGCATGAAAGGAAGAATGCATGAATGGTTGGAGAATGAAAGATAAGTAAAGCCTAACGAGCATCCTTGCAACCGTCGAAGGATAGGCTTTGGGTAATATGGGAATTAACATAAGATCAAGAAGAGATTATAGGGAGTCTTAAAATTCAACCACCGGCCTTGTCAGACAATTTTGTTTACGACTCTTGCCCGAAGACATCTTGATCTAGTGTTAATTCTTATATTCCTTTTTGAAGATGCTCATTAGGTTTTAAAATACTTTGAGAAAAGGAACACAACATGCCTTGTTAATTATTACTCAGTTAGATAACTTATCTTTGCTGAAAACTTCATTTTTAGAACTCAAATGAGTATCGATTAACAAAGCTCACCATGTTGAAAATCCTTTAGATGTTTTTCAAAATAGGTTTCCCTTTAGACTCAAATGGTTGAAAGGATTCATGGCCCACTAGGAGTCAATGGAGGAAAGGGGAAAAGATCCAAAAGAACTGTTATTTCACAAATCATGCGGATAACCAGCTTTTAGGGAATGAAAATTTTGATTTGTAAATTGAAACTCGTTTGAAAGGACAGTAATCCGCAAGTTTATTTAAAATAAAAAGAAGATAGGTGTAGGCAAAGAGAATACATGCCTCTTCGTGTCCTAAACTGGGTTTTCCTGAAGTCTTTTACCATGGACTATGGCTTTTCTATGGTGACAACTCAGATTGGGTAGTTGTTCTAAATTACTAAAGGCCACTAAAGCTCAGACTCCACCCATAATGTTGACCACAACAATAGGAAGCCTACTAGGTGTGGGCACCATGGATAAGTCACGCTCTAGTTGAGGCTCTCACGATGTTAGAAGAGAATGAATGTCCCCAATGACACCGCTACACAACCTCCTCTAAACTTAAGGTTTATTCAGACCCTTGGGTGTAGGGTCCCACTTGAAATGTGTATGAAAAGTGTAAGTGTAGTGTGTGAAGGGGCATACATACTTATACCTGACCTTTCTTTTATAAGGAACAAACACCGAACAATACAAATAAAGTCGTCTACCCTAAGGTTCAATAATAACAGCATATAAATATTGATAGAAAATAAATGGCATAAAAATAAAAAAAATAACAGCATAAAAACGTCATCAAAAAATTAATGGCACAAATATAAATAAAATAATAACAACATATGAACATTCATGAAAGATAAATGGTACAAATAAAAATAAAGAGGTTAAACATATAATGGTTAAATAAATACGCATTATCAATCTGATTGGCTTGACTCTTAAAATCCCCAGTAGAATCGTCATCTATTATGACTGGGACCATGGCGGGAGGCTAACCGTGAAAAGAGAATGAAAAAAAGGAGTTTTGAAATCTTTTCAAAAAAATAGAGAGTCACCACCAATATCTTTTAAAAGGTAAAATATTAGGAAAACCTTTGTTAAAGCTCTAGTCATAAAAGAAATAAGATTCTAAATTCGGGAGTCAAATTATAGGTGAGGAAGGTATTAGCACCTCACATTGTTCGTTATAAGACGGTTACCTCAAAATGATCGTGCACATTTTTTAATAGCTCAGAAATTACTTTAACCTCTCAAGAAAAGGAACCAACAACACGGACAAGAAAAAAAGAAATTTCTGAAATAAGGTTAATAGGACGTCTCGTCAATTAATCTTAAATCGAACAGCTTTTTTTAAAAGATAGGACATAAATAAGAATAATAAATAATGTTATATATATATAAAGATTAACACGACGTAAGAATAGAAAATAAAATAATAATAACAATAATAATAAGCAAATAAAAATAAAAAATAAATTAGAATAAAATTAAATTAAATTAAAAGGATTAACAGGATGACCCGTCTAAATTAACCTTATCATAGTAAAATAACGTTTTTAATTAAATAAAAACAATATAAAATTGATCGAAATAAAATATAGACACATGAAAATTAATAAAAGGAAAACAAGCCCGACAGGAATTATTCCCGCTCCAACGTATTCTTGAGTACGTCCGTAAATCAGGGTTATGTAGTTCTTTGAAAGTGCTCTTATGACTTTACTTAACTAGATAGAAATGAGAAAAGAAAATAAAAATATAAAAACAAATAAAAAAGTGTCAAGAGGAGGACAAAAACAAGGAATGTGCTCATAGCCATTTTCGTTTCCACGACCACGGCCTCTGAGAGCACCATAGCCACCCCAGTTTCCATCATTACGCACCACCACATTCGTGGCATTCAAGGGACAATTGGGATGAATGTGCCCCGGTTGGTTGCATCTATAACATACCACCATCTCCTCATGATTACATTCACAAGCCAAATGGTTTCCACCACACCAGAAACAGCAAATACCTTGGCCACCACCTCAGCCACCATTTGTACCAAGTCTTCCACCACCGCATCCGCCTCTAAAAGAAGAGGAACCACACATAAATTGTCTATTTTTCTTGTAATCACCTCTCTTCTTGAAGCTAGGGGATTATCCCTTTAACCTTTGGTCATGTCCAGCATCATTCTTAGGCACCAAATCGTTCTCTTCAAAGATTCAACATTTGTTCACAAGAGTAGGAAAGCTCCTAATCTCTTGATGGCAGATCGCCTTCTTGATCACTTGGCGCAATCCGTTCTCAAACTTGACGCATTTCGAAGCTTCAGTACCTTCTTGTTGGAAAGGAGGGTAAAACACACACGGTTCTTCACACCTTGAGGCATATTCCTCCACCGACATACTTCCTTGTTTGAGCTCCATAAACTCGAGCTCCTTCTTATTCTTATAGCTCTCAGGAAAGTATTTCCTAAGAAACTCCACCTTAATATTCTCCCAATCCAAAGGGGTATGAGCCACAACTATACGCCTACGAGTTAGAATCCACCAAGATTCAACTTTATCTCGGATCATAAACACTGCGTACTTGAATTTCTGAGCTTCAGTACATTCTATACTTGCGAATATCCATTCTAAGTCATGGATCCAAACATAAGCATCTTTCGGTTTATAGCCCCCATGAAATTCGGAAGGCTTCCGCTTGAGAAATTGGTCAAGACCATGATTTGGCTGACAAGTGGGTTGTTGTTGCCGTTCTAAGATATCGGCAAATCGATTGAAGGCTTCAGCCATAGCGGCTACGTCAATAGTACGCCTATTCGCCATAAATTACTCTATACACACAACACAAACATAATCAGAAACCTTATGTTTCTTTCCTCAATATACATCAATCATTATTTAACTATCATCAATATAAATACCATCATAATATATTTGTAATCTGAAGGTAAATAGGGAAAGGAAATGCCTGGTGACAGGGCCCGCAAGCGCACGAGTTATGTCGCGTAATATAAAAGATTATCGTTCTCCACAGGGACTGTGTTCAAAGTACCAGCATATTGAAATTTAATTATCCACACAATTGATTTTTAAGGTTTTTGTAAAATAAAACAGAAATTAAAGTTGCACAGAATACGAATAAATATAAAAATAAAATTTACTTGACAAAAAAAATCAGAGTTGAGAGTATCTTGGGATTTCAGGGGATTAAGACTCTATTTTATGTTAATGAATTTTAACTTTTCATAAATAAGGATCGATTTAAGTTTTCCAAGGCGAATTTTCCAAAAGCTAATTAATATGTTCCTCTCGGAATCCTATTATTGTACCTAACCTATGGAAAGCGCTGCTTAATCCTCAGAAAGGCCCATTATCGTTTTATGAAAATCCCTTTTATTTCCTCAAAAGAATTTTGATTACTTTCACGGTTTTACCGAGGTCACAAAAAGCATCTCAAAATCTTAGGTTTAGTTCAAAGCTTTCCGGTAAAAATAAATCTCTCGATTCTATTTATTACCTAAACTTACTAATATACCCGTAAGTATACAGTTTTATTACTAAAAGCATTGAGCATAATTGAACTAAATGGAAAACAGAAATTTATTTAATTCCAAATTAAAATAACATTAAAATAAAATATTATCATACCCCCTTTATCCCAAGATAATTAATTTAGCTACTCATGAAATAATTTAAATTCATATAAATAATGGAAAAATAAAACATACAAGACATGGTAAAAATAAAGACTTACGGGTTTCTCCAAAAGCTCAGAATAATTTACCACTGTAATTCCTTGTTGCAATAATTTCTCCACCAATTACAAATTTAAATTCTCACTTTTACAGCCCTCACACTCTTACAAAATAAAAGAAAGAAAAGAAAATAAAAAGAAAGAGAAAAAAAACGAACAGAGAAAGAAAAATGAAGAGAAGAAAACTAAAGAGAAAAAGAGAGAAAGTAATGAAGAAAAGAAAAGAAAATGAATCTGATGGTAATTGATGGGAAGAGATTGTTGATTTTGCTGATGGGTTGCTGCTGCTTTTATAGGCAAATGGATGGAGGATTCCAGCTATGAAAACGCGTTCAATTTGCAAGTGGAAGAAACTTTCGGTGCATGTGAGTTCCAGCTGTGCCAATTTGTTTCCAATTTGCATATTTTAATATTTCCAATAATTCGGTGCTTGGATTTTAGTGAAGATTGGTGCAGAATTATGAAATTCAGAGTGGAAAAATGTCATTTTCCCACAAATCCGGGTGAAAGCTTGCTGGAGGGTGTGGGTGTAAACTGGACAGCGCGAAGAGGAGTTGCATGTTGGATGGAGATCTGTACGGTGTGGAGAGTATTGCTGGATGGTGTTGGTTGGAGAGGAGTCCGGGCGGTGTTGGTTGGAGAGGAGTCTGGGCGGTGTTGTGTTGAATGGGTTGCTGGCGATGTTGGTTGGAGAGGAGTCCGGGCGGTGTTAGTTGGAGAGGAGAGTCTGGGCGGTGTTATGTTGAATGGGTTGCTGGGCGGTGTGGATGATGGAGAGAAAAGGGACAGCGGACAGAAGATGAAGTGGGACGGTTGTTGTGGCTTGAGGAGGGAGTTGTGGATGGAAAGGAGAGGACGGTGTGTGGTATGGATTAGAAGAAGAAAGGGACAGCGGATAGGGAATGGGACGGTGTGGAGTGATCCATTGTTTGGAGTTGTGGAGTGTAGGTCGGTTTTGAAAGGAGAGGGGACTCGGATCCGACTGAAACCATTCACTCGGCTCAGGTTCATGGAGTTCATTCGGAACTGATTGAAGACTCACTTGGTTCAGATTCAATCGGTTCCCAATCATTTTCACTCGGCTGTCTCTGAATTTGGACCACTCGGTTAAAGATTTGCTTTGGAATTCACTCGGATTTGCTTTGAAATATTTCAGTCGGCCTTCATGTTTTTTACTCGGAATGGCCTTCAGTCGTCAATCAACTCACTCGGAATGGCCTTCACTTTTACTCAAGAACTTGCACTTGAAGGGTTGGAATTTGGCTGATTGAATTTCTTCTTATGTCCGAGCCTTGCTTTGCTCGGAAATGTATCTTTCTGACCCAACTCACTCAGAATGGCCTTTCCTTGGAGACTTCTCACTCGGGCTCAGTGTGAAACTTGAGAGTCTGCCCGAGTGTGATTCATTTCTGGTCAGATTTTTCCTTGTCCGATTAAGACACCACTCGGAAATGCCTTGTTCTCTGAATGAAACTACTCGGATTCTCCTTAGTCAGCATTTATTCATTCAATGGCATTCCTTCTGCTCGGAATCAATTCACTCGGAATCAGCTTTTTGCCCAGAAAAGCACTTGTTCTTGGGTCAGACCTGCTTCAGTCAGCATTCTTCACTCGGATTTACTTCAATCAGCAAATTCCCACTCGGATTCACTTCAATCAGCAATCCTTTCACTCGGAAAATACCTTTGGGTAGCATTTATGAAAGCTCAGTTCCTTTTTTCACTCGAAATTGTTGTATTCGGACAGCTTCCAATCGGATTTTCCTAAAACCAAGACTTATTCCTTTTTAACATTGATCCTTCACTCGAGTCAGCCATTTATCACTCGGAATGGCTTTAACAGGGAACTTTCCACTCGGATTTGGCTCCAACAGTGAAGTATTCCACTCGGCAATGCTCCATTCTGAATCGTTCCACTCGGAAAGGCTCCATTCTGAGCCATTCCAATCGGATTTACCTTCAACAGTGTAGTATTCCACTCGGAATTGCTCCATTCTGAGTAATTCTACTCGGATTTAGTCCTTTCTCAGTCATCCCACTCGGATTTGGTCATTTTGAGTCAGAATTCAGCATTTCTGAGTCGGATTTTAACATTTTGAGTCGGATTTCAGCATTCTGAGTCGGAATTCAGCATAAAAAGAGAGTTCTTTCTACTTTGGGCTTGTTCTTCTTGTTTCTTTATCATTTTATGGTCGTTTTTCTCTTGTTTTTGACCCTTTATTACCTTAAGTTCTGCAAAATAACATACCCAAGTAGAATAGAGTGGAAAGAAAGCAAAAATCACAATAAATAAAGGAAATACAGTACATAATGATTAAAATTCTAAGCAAATTGGGTCTAATTTATTATACTATAAAGCACTTATCACCTGGCCGGGCTTAATATCAACCATAATATAAATCAGTGAGCAATCAATGCTCTGATACCAGGTTGTAACACCCCGGATTCATTTTTGAAAACAGGGGTTAATTTTTCACAATTTATAATAATTAAAAGTAGAAGGAATTCAATGTATAAAATACTGAGTAATTACCCCGGATCATCGAATAACCGATCTCATATATGAAGATATAAAGACGGTAGACTTGAGGTCGTCACAAGGGAAAAAGTGGAAGATAAAATAATTTCAAGAGTGATTAAAACATTTACCGAGAGAGGGTGAAAGATACTTCATCAGTTTGTTTTAACAATAGAATATATTTTCATAAATAATAATAATAATAATAATATCATTCATACATTTTCAGGGTCATTAATGAAAATTACCCACACACATCCGGTCTAATTTTTCTACATGACCTCCCAAAATCATCTGTTGTTAAATCATTTTCAAAATAAGCATACACACATCGTATACCATACAAAATGAATACACATATGCCGGCCAAGGCTCATCCACATCTCCCTTCATATTTACCTTCTCCAATACTCGACCTCCAAAAAGAGTAGGGATCCATCACACCTACATCAATCTTAAAAATGACAACAGGGAGGTCAGTAACATAATCCAAATGAATTAAAGTCATACATTATGATGATACTCCCACATACTTATGTATAATACATTTCTCAATAACATCACACTTTTATTCACATAACATATCATTTCATTGCAACATATTACATATCCAACGGAATACATCCATAACACCCTTATTCATTTCATTATCATTGATAATATCATCATCATACACATAGTGTTAGTATCACATTTCTTTCCTCTTTATTTCTCAATCTTTCATCACCACCACGGGCTTCCAACTAGGCATATCCCCGGCTAGATGCAAATGCTCTTAAAGCTAATGCATATACACAACGGAATTACTTTCAAGTGCGGATCCAACTATGGGAAAACAACATAACCAATCATGGGACAAGCATAGGTGTGCTACTATGCCCCTACTGCAGTAGTAAAATGTGTACACTTATATCCAATTGCATGCGTGTTCAACATTATATTTTACTGGTACCAAACCGCCCTCGCCGTCTGTAGCACTAGTCACCCCGTGACTGCGGATTATCAACATGGCCATACTTGCCAAAGTGCTACGGGCCCCCTCCTGAACACACATCGAGAGAGCCGTGCCCCGTCGAACAATGAGGTAACTCTCTCACCATAGAGCCGCCCGCCCATTGGGCCCGCCACATAGGGTGCCTCGTCATTGAACTATGGACAGCTTCATGATTCCCAGAATCACTAGGGAAAATACAATAATATACCTATGCACTGGGTCACCCTTCCACTGGGCTCGCTCAATGGAACCCCTAACATTCCATATAAGCAGCAATTGATATTGCATTCTCACACTGTGCATCCTAAATGCCACTCAATCAATCATCAATTCGTGGCCACCTCTTAGTGGATTTCAACGTTCACAACCTTTACAAATTTTCATTGAAACTTACACACATCGGCAGTTAGTGGCAATCACATTATCCATTCACATATATAACATTTGGACATTTCATCACCATAATATATTTCATCACCATATTCAACACAATGTCTGATCCGGCCTCTATACCGATACCAGAGTACGGATATCCCTTCATCCATTCTGTATACAATACAGACTCAGCAGTTAAAACATCAGACATTAAAATCGGTCTCCCCTCACTGGGACACCGGATAATCATACAGCACTGGTCTAAAACCTCATCCATCTACTAACTCTAGTGGCTGGTCCCTCACCGGGTCATTGACTCAACACATTCATCATCCAAATACATGCCACATAACATCAATCACTCAAATCATGAAATCATCACATCGTCTACACAGACAATTAACAAGCACAATCATATACACATATTTTCACATCAGGAATGGATGAAATCATGTATTTAGAATAGTTACCCTCTTCTACCTCAAGAGAAGTAGTAATCACTGCGGTCAGAAGGTTCCGCCATGTAGCCGAGGTTATCTCCTACATCACAATATATCACACAATCAATTTCCCATTTAACCATACCGGCCTAACGTTCATATTTATTTACTTGGTGACATTCGGCGTCTTAACTCTCGGTTTCATTTATTTCACTCGTTCAGCCACCACCACCATGGTTTAGGTGTCTGCATTTATTATCTTGCACATTCATTGTCGAATCCAACGTCGGTTTCCCACATTAATGGTTCCCAACAACCATTAAGCTTCATTAATGGTCATTCACCATTAATAACAGCATCTCACCTCACCAAAAATAGTTATTTAACACAATAAGTGCTTCTCTATTTACATCTCACATTTTCCACACAAAAACTCAAAGACCCATAGTTCATACTCTTGAGAAATAGCAAGATCTTACCTCAAGAGAAGAAATGAGAGAGTTTTCCAAGAGAGGAAAAATCCACATGAAAATGAGGAGGAAGAAAGAAGAGACTTCAAGCTCCAAGCTCCTCCAAGCTTTCCTTCAAGCACGAAAATAGGAGAGGAAAAGACACCACTTTTGCTTAGGGTTTTGAAAAAAAGTAAGAGAGGAAGTGAAGGAGAAGAGTGTAGAAGAAGTAGAAGTAAGTACATGTATGGGAAATCCAAAAAGGGGTTGACAGGATTAAGAAGGGAAAAATAGGCCATTAGGCTTTATTTTTAATTCCCCAATAAATATTCATCATCTTATGATAAACAGGGTCATTGTTTGGGCTTAATACCATATCCAAAAATTATTCTGAATATACCATCGGATTCCCAATACTATTTTTAACAGCCCTGACCAATATCATCCCATTCAGAGATACTTGGTCTGATACCCATATTTCAACCAGGCTCATTTATAGTTCATCTGGTTCCAATAAATCATAGACAGCTCCTAAAAATCTTAATTCATTTATTCCTAACATTTTGGAATATTAAATAACCTAAATATAATTATTTAAATATTTATCCCCCCAATTAATCCTTCATTTTTAAAATTTAGGGTGTTATAGTGTCTCTTGTTTCTTCTAGACTAAGACTCCTATGGAAAAACTAAATATTTTCTAATGTGGAAGATCGGTTAAAGTCACAACCACAAAGTATACTAATATGTCCACGACTCCACTCTCTAGTCCCCCTCCAAGTGTTACAAGGTGTTGCTTATATAGTAACATAACAAGCATAACTCCCATAAGAGTATTCAATGTGGGACTAAATAAAGCTAACAATTTAGATTTTAACAACTCCTAATCTTAGAACATTCAATGTAAGACTAAATTTAATATATTTTTTATTTCTTTTTTCTTCCCTTTTCTTTTTTTCTTTTTCTTTTCTTTTTGTTCTTACCCATACAAAAGGAGGCGTTCATACTTTTTTATTAAAAATTAAATCCTACATCAGATTGATTTTTTCAAATGGGCCTGGACTAAATTGGGTAGCAACATAAAGCTATCAATTTAGAATTATTTCGATAAGTTCCAACTTATCGAATCACGTCGAAAAAATTTCGATACTCAATTCCAAAAACCCCAATGCTGCTCAAGATTCAAAATTGTTCCAAAGTAGACCCTAGCTATGGGAACAACAAAATTAAATCTCAAAATCGCAAGACAGAACCAACCAGAGCAATGGGTGTTCGTACCACTTACTTGAAACCAAACATTTGAGAAATCCCAAGCTCCCTAAGATTGTCCACATATAATATAGGTTCCAAATGACCTAAAATTCATGAAAATAAGGGAATTAGAGAATGAGGGTTCAAGAACAACCAAAAATCAAAGTGGGGGTCATGACTTCCTACCTTTTGAAGTGAGAAATGAAGAAATTCAACCCTTGCCAAGGCTGCCCAAGGAAGAAGGAGATAAATGGAGTGTGAAATTTTCCTTAGCTTGATGAGAATTGAAGAAGAATAAGGTGGGTTATGGTGATGAAGCCACAAAGGAAGAGAAGAGTGAAATACAATGGTTTTTCCTTTGGTCCAACATGCACACGAGAGAGTAAAAGTGAGGGAGAGAGAATTGAGAGGAAAAATCAATTGGCAACTACAATATGATAAAATTAAGGAAGAAAATGTCATTTCTCACCTCTGATAAATTTCTGAAACCAATCGGGTAACTTTCAGCTACCCAAAATAAATTTTAGAAATTAGCATAATTACCTTAATTTAATTTGACACTTCTAATAATTAAAATCAGGATGTTACATATCTAATATATTTTAGTATAGTAATATAAAAACTATTCATATTTATAATATAGTCAGTTTTCATATAAGTAAAATAATTATTATTTTATTATGCACCACAAATAAGAAAAGAAAATTCTAATCTAGTTAGAATAATCTTACAACTATTTCTCCTTTATTTTTTAAAATAAAATAATATAATGTTGTTCAAATAAAATTATTTACGGAATATCTGGTTCTTTTTTATTTTTATTCTATTAGGTTAATTCTCATTTGGAATATAATATTTAACTAATTAAATAAGGGAAACTAAAAATAGGAACCACAATTTAATGAACTATTGTCATCTGAAATACAATATTTTTATATAAAATAAATTTTAATATTTTTTATAATATCAGTATATTATTTATTAATAATTTTCATAAAATAACTAATGTATCATGTATATATATATTACAGTCTATTAAGTTACTATATTATGCATTGATATTAAACAATTATAATATAATATTATATATCATATTAATTGAAGTTTATAACAATTATATATATATATTGAAATGAAATTATAAACATAAAAATTAGTTGATTAAAATATTTATGTTTATTTAATATTAACATGTTATTTTATATTGATTAAATTGATTGATTTTAAAAATATGGTATTGTAGTTTTAAATGAATATTATATTTATAAAATCGTACTTGATATATCTAAAGAATCTATTATTTGTAATTATTCATATAAATATTAATATATTAATATTATTGAGATCAAGAGTAAATATAAATATATTATTGATTAATTGTATTTATTAATATATATAAATATTTTTATTATTATTTTAAATTGTGATTTTTTAATAAGATACAAAATAATTATTCCTAAGTTATAATGTTAATATATTTTTTTCAAAATAATTTATAAAAGTAGATAATATATTATGAATGTATAATAAATGATTACGGCATATTAATTATGTAATAATTTAAAGTTACTATATTAATTATCTATTTTGATTATGTAACATAAAATTTATATCGTGTATTTATTATACTATTAATAAAGTAATATACAATATTATATGAGTCGATTATAATTTACAGTAATGGTAATTATGTTAAAATAATAAATGATAAATAAATATGTTCATAAATGATAAATAAGTATATAATCACACACTATATATAATCTCATAGTACGAATGAAAAACCAAAAAGAGAAACAGAACATATATATAGAAGCCGAGAATTACTTATTCTTTGACATTCACAAGCACACGTCGGAAAAAGATATAGAATGTCGTATATGTGAATCCTCATGAGGCTTTTGCCATATATGCTGTGATTTGAAACAAGAGAGTGAAATGTTTAGAAGGAGTGGGTGCAGCCATTCGTTTTTCTCACAGTGCATATCGAACTAGTCAAGTGGTGAATTGTCCAAATCCAGGTTGTGAAGTGGAATTTAGGAGGCATTGTGCCTTATTGCTCGATACGAATCTGCTAGACTCAATCAAACAACATTATAAGGGTCGCAATACTATATTAAAAACACTAAGAATGTTAAGTTTATCATAACTTGCACAACGGGAGAAGAATAACTTTCACACACATTTCAAATTTATATTAAGTTGATTTAATTCATTTCCTAACAATAAAAGTGTTCCAAATAATGACTTCTGCCACATTTGTGGGAACCGTTGGAAGGATTATCCATGCAAATGCCTTAAACGTTCTCCTCCAAGACCATCCATTGGGTTATTAGCACGTTTGATATGTTAAGCCAGGTAGGCTTTGATTAGGACTTCATGCATGGGACCAAGAAAGTTAGATTCGTTAACTTTATAAAAACTGACGGCGAAAAGAAAAAACTTAATGTATTGTTTATTAGGGTCCAGCTTGTTAGCTCAACTGTTAATATGTGGGTGGGACAGTTCAAAAAACTAGAATTACCATAATATAATATTAATAAAAAAATAATTTTTATCTTATTTTATTTAAGTTATATTTTTATTTTTTAAAATTAAAGGATAGTCAGGTCTCATTGTTTATATTTTTCTTTTAATAATATCATTTTTCATTTCTTTTAAAAAATAACTTCAGATTTTTTTATTTTTATATTAATTTGACATATATTTTTTAAGAGTATGGACGGATCGACAGACATTCTGAAACAACCCGACTTAAATAAAAGTAAATCCGAGACAGGGGAAAATTTTTCCAAAACTCAAACGTCCCAAACGTTCACAAAGCAGTCCAGAATAGGAGTCGGGATAAAATAAAACAAACCCGAAGTCAAGAGAAGCAGAAAACCGGGTCAGGGTGCCACTCGCTTGACGAGATCTCGGTCAGTTAAGCGAAACCAGCGTAAAGCGCTTAAGCGAGCCCTTACTCGCTAGAGCGAGTCTCTTACTCGGTATTTTCATATCGTCACTCGGAATCGGGACCTCTGCTCACTCCGGAGCGGTCCCCACGGATCATACATCACTCTATAAATTCTTACTTAGCCAGATCCTTATTCTTATTCTGGAAGGTCTCATCACAAACATGCTTCACTCGGGAAATGATTCTCTCGGCTATTTCCACTCGGAATCAATGAACCTTTCCTCGGAAACTATTCACAGAAACATACTCACTCGGGGTTAGAGTCTTTCTCAGTCCAGATGTACTCTCCCAGCAACAGAGTCACTCGGTATATTCCAGTCGGTACCATACCACACGTAACTCGGTATCATCTCTCGGTACCTTCCCACTCGGGAATTTCCCACTCGGGTATTCACTACTCAGCCGAGATGTGTCCTAACTAAAGCTTTTCGCTTCTGAGACACTTCACTCGGAAATGTTCCACCCGGAGACGTTTCACTTAGATTTGCCTCACCCGGAGTTACCTTGTCCCTTCATCACTCGGAAGCGTTTTACCCATTCTTCACTCGGGAATATCTTAGATCTTCCTCACTCGGAAAACATCTTAACCTTCCTTCACTCGGAATTAACTCAACCTGTCTTCACTCGGAAGAGTTTACTAGATTAAGTCTTACACGGAATATTATAACATTATCCACTCGGAGTATATATAACCTTATCCACTCGGAGGAGGTTTTCTAGAATATACCTTACTTAACACTCTAACCGTTATTCCTTTGGAATTGGTTCATTGGGTCAATTTCTCACTCGGAAATGTTGTGACCCTTGACATTTCTCATACAATAACGTTCACTAGTAATTCAAGCAACATCTTAGCATTATATATATATATGTTCTCAATCCAAGAGAATTCAAATTCATAAATATATTCAAAACAAAACAGTGTACTTAGGAGCCGGCCAAGGCTACATCAAAACTATACACATTATATACACAACATCTATATATATACAAGTACACTTCACACGGTTTGAAGTCCCCCATCATTCACCATCCCGACCTATATCCACTGAAAAACATAGCCACAAGTAGGGGTGAGCATTTTACATATTAAATGATAGTTATTGACTCAGATCAGCCATTACATTATCAACCACGCACTCGGATATCACAACCAACATCAACAACACACACTGTCATTTAATCGAAATTCACCCATACAACATCATTCAGTCGGAATTCCCTCTAATCATTCAAGGCTATATCAATCATGTTATTCTCAATAACAATGCACCAATACAAATGCATGCGGATCCAACTTAAACAATAACTTCAGTTACAGATTCCTTCCCGACCCCAGTCCATTAGCCCTTCCCGCGTGATACCGGTCACCTCGTGACGTCTCGAGACTTATTTCTAGCTCTGTCGGCTATCACGGGCTCTCACAGGATCTGGCCCAAGAATCTGTAGCTAGAAATCATCACATAGGGTTCCTGACCTTCCACGGGTCACCCCTTTTCCATATATGCAACCTTATGCATTTCACAACAAGCATCCCATGCTTATTCAGATAATGTCCCACACGGGAATCGACAACCAGTCCACACATAGGCACTCGGCATTCGAAACGTCAGTAACATGCATCTCATGCATTTAAATATAAAAACACTCTCTGGAATCAGTATAGCAGATTCATACATATGCGCTTGGCTTTCTCATTAACAGCCACAAGCATCTCATGCATTTTATATAAAATCACAACAGAACCAGCACAGCGTTTTCACACCACATGTATTCGGTATTCACACTGGTTCACAGCATATGCACTCGGTATTCACAATAATATCCACATACATCACATGCAAGTGAACATGCATTCATGAACGGAAATCAACACAACATTACACAGATCACAACTATCACAAATCCGGGCGTTTCATAAACTGTTACTCAACCACAACACATCAATCAACACATTTCAAGTATAACACAACACAGTAAAGCAATTTCACCCGGAACCCGTCCATAAACCATGCATTTGAGATGTAAATCAGCCCCCTACCTACAAGACGTTCCTCGGACTTTCAACGTTGATCGGTTGCTCCGATCGTTCCTTCAATCACTCTTCCTTGCTCAACGACCTTCGAACCCAGTCAAACTCTGCACTCAGCTTGGAGAAACTAAAAGTTGGTTCCACACTCTCGAATAGTCCGACCTTCGCTAACAGTGGAGGACTTCGAGTCTCCAAGATACTACAACGTCGCTGATGAAGAAGGCAGCAAAGGCTTGAGGGGATTCTAGAGAGAACGGAGAAGTGGTTCAGCATGTACGAAAGAGAAATGGGCAGAGAGTGGGTAGAAACGTGAAACTGAAGCTATTTTACTGCCAAGAGGGTACATGCGTCATCCCATGCCTCTTTTACTTAGTCAGCACTCAATCTCAATCAACAATTAATCCTAATTTGCCCATTGATTCAATAATCAGGATGTTACACATTCTCCCTAAAAAATAAATTTTCTTTAATGGGCTAGCTCATAGTTTGTTATTAGGTGTGGTAGACTTTATTTTTAATTCATTTTAACTTGGTAGGTAAGAATCAATTGGGTTTACTTTTTAACAGATTTTAATAGGTGAGTCAGTACTTGATGGACCAGCTTGTTTTATCGTCCCTACGTATAGTTAAAATAAATAAATGCATACATTTATTTCAACCTCCGGAGTTTTTCATTTTATTTTTTCTTTCGTTATCAAAATTTGTTAACCTTTTAGGTTTTGAAAAATTGAAATCATAAATGCTTTGTCATATCATCGACTTTTAATCTTCAATATACAAATGAGATTCTTTCACCGGATAAGGTGGATAAATTCATTAGCAATATTAAATGAGTAAAAAAAATTAATAACCTGGGAGATAATCTTTCATCTAGTTATTCTCATTGACATCAAAAGCTAATTTAGCAACCAAAAGTCTCTCTATTTACGTGAGATCATAGAGAAAAGGTCATGTTATATTACATGAAGAACATCCCCGGGGGATAGAAACAAGCATCTTGTTAAGTCCTTCACCAATTATATCTTAATTTATTATTACTAAAATGGAGTTAATCTCAATTATATAAATAAAATTGAATTTTTTTCCTAAATAAAGTTAATTCATATACTTGAGATGTTAATAAAATTTATCAAATATAAATTATTTAACTGTATTTATTCTTTTATTATAAACCTTTATTAAATTATTTCAAATCAAATCATATTAATATAATATTTTAATATAATAAAATAATGATCATACCTATAAAATAGCTTTACTAAAACTAACTGCAATATATATCTCTCATGATTGAGATAAAATTAATATATATTTTTAAAAATCGATGATATGCTATATATATATATATATACTAAAATATATTCACGTAATTTATTACATTCTATTTTTGGATTTTTATTTGCATATTAAATTATTACATTTAACCCATTTGTTCAACGTAATCATATTTAACTTTTTAAATTCTATAATTGAATCCTAATAATACTTTAATAATTTTTTTAAAATATTTAATTTTAAATATTAAATATAAACAAACTCGTACAACACATAAACATATTCTTAATTTGTGTGGCATCCCTTTGGTAGCTTCAATGATTCACCTCAGAGTCGAATAAAATTAAGAGTAAATTTTTCGCGTTTGTCGTCCTGATAGCAAACCATGAAAACCCAAGGTGGTGCCAAAAATTAGTAACACATGACACACGCAAACGAGGTACAAAATTATGTGCAACGAGGGAAACAAATAAGGAAAATACAAGGGCCCTAAAGGTTAACATACAATAGGTTGGAAATGCAAAAAAAATCAAGTCAGACACAATTTCGCTCAAGCGAGATCAACTCGCTTGAGCAAGCAAAAACACACATCAGATAATGAACTTTCACTCAAGCGGGACCATCCTCGCTTGAGCGAAAAGCAAGCAGAACCACATAAGTCATTCTCACTCAAGCGAGACACCGTTTGCTCAAGCGAGAAATAAATAGAGAATCAAGTATGGCCTCTCACTCAAGCGAGGCTCCGGTCGCCCAAGTGAGAACTTCACAGAGAGCAAAGGTGGCCATTTCGCTTAAGCGAGGCTATACTCGCTTAGGCGAAAAAGGGGCAGAGAGCAACTAGGACAATCTCGCTCAAACGAGGTCACACTCGCTCGAGCAAAAGTCTCGCTTGAGCGAAAACCACACAGAACCTCACAAGTATTGTCTCGCTCAAGCGAGAAACTTCTAAAACCAGCAATTTAGAATTAGCAAAGGCTCACTTGAGCGAAGATACTCTTGCTCAAGGGAGATATACAAAATTTCCAAATGTTTAAGTCTATAAGGTACCTAGCCTTTCCTATTGGGCTCCGATTGACACCGAATTTTATAAGCAACATGTTTTCGCCATTTCAGAGCTGTTGGCGAAGTCTGTTCGCCAAAATTCAATCATATGAGGGAGTTATGAAATGTGATACAGTTTGGGCATTTTACGCTTAACCAAGGGTATGGAAGTGGCCAAATGCAATACCAATCATGCAATGGGTATACATACACATTCAATGAACACATCATGACATGTCGAGGTCATTTAGGGAGTCCAATTCCCACATATACTCAATATGACATATCTAGTTCCCTTCAAATGCTTTAAAATGCACGAATTCAACTTTCAACTATTTAGTTATATCATAACCGTATGATTCGAAACTTACAAGATCAACTTCAATATTCATTCCACAAACCTACCCACACCACAACTACATTATTCAATGACCTGCCAATAACAATCACAATGCAAAAATTTAAATGGCTCAGTGCCGACTCCACCAAAGCACAAGATGCATATATATATATATATATATATATATATATGCTCTCATATGTTCCACCTAAACACACATATATGATACCTTCATCATCAACACATATATAAGTTACTTGATCTAATAACCTTTCAAGATGGACACCACAAGGTTCAAGTTGTAGCATTTGTATCATACACAAACATTGTGAGTCCATCTTCATTAAGCAAGTCACATAACTATATTAAGGTTGCCCAAAACATCAAGCTACAATATCTACACTATGCACATATATAATTAATCGTAGCCGTATCCACTATGGCCTACAATGCAACTTCCACGTCGAATCAACTAGCATACTCGTCTCCTCGTGTGCTTACTGAAAGTCCACAAGTTAGTTGGGTGAGTACCATTTGAATAATAAGCAAGAAATTATAATCCATAATTCAAGCATACCACAATCAATGATATCATCATCCACATATAGAAGCCATAATTATATCCAACCTTCTATCCATCCATCATACACATATTCATAGATGCAATCATATGCCATGATCATTAAAAATTTATATTTCACTTATGTACGAAATCATGCAATGCGGATCCAACTTATCATTACAGAGCAAGTCCCAAGATAACCCACTCAATGAATCAAAGCACTATAATCGAGGCTCATATGGGTAACCACATAGTGAACCAAAACACTATAGGTAATGGTATCTGAGGACTACCAATGAACCATAACACTATAACCGGTAGTCTTAAAAGCAACATGCTACAAACTGTATAGTGAACTAAAGCACTATAATCGTGACAGTCTCCTCAGCAAACCAAAGTGTTGGAAATGCATATGATGTCATGAACTGTATCTATGCTAGAGATGCGAACCAAAGCGCACAAGAATGAAATCTCGATATAGTTCATAGCCACGATCTCATCATAAATATCCAGCAATAAGAACTTTATATAATCACCAACAATATCATATGACACACTCAAGATAATAACAACCAATTCATATATGATCGAGACATGCCAACAATTAGCAACACAATATACATATACATACGATTCCAAATATATTAGGCATCTTAATCTCAAAACACAAAACATAGTCCAAGTCATTTTTCTCACACAGGTAAAATTTTCAAAACTTCAAAGACATAGGTGGGGACCTAATTTCCTCATATTATTCAAACTATAAACCCCTCGTACTATAGAAGCATACCTTACGTCGATTCTGACCTACGATCCAAGCCTTTAGCCTCCAAAACGCTAGTCGTTGCTACCCCAGAAGGTGTTCCTCTTGTTGATGGCCCTATAATTTATACCCGATACACCAAACATCAAATCAGTCACTTCTGTAAAACTTCACAACCACTGTCCACACAATCAATCATGCCATACTCAGCCTCCCACCACTAAAAAAACAACTTTTAGCGACGGAAGTAATTGGTCGCTAATCAATGGAATTCCCGTCGCTAAAACCATTAGCGACGGCATCTCAGACGGGCAAGAGGACGTCGCTAAAACCCTCGTCGAAAACACATCCGCGACCACACACCTGCCGTCGCTAACATATTGACGGCGAAAGGCCGTCGCTAAAATCGTCTCTGCCCCCATAACTCCAGCCGTCGCTAAGTGTTCCCATACAGCGACCTCGAGTCCCCGTCGCTACTAACAGCCACCAGCGACCACCGTATGCCGTCGCTATAGGTAGTGATGTAGCGACCACAGTATCCGTCGCTAGTGGTTGCGATGTAGCGACCACAGTATCCGTCGCTAGTTGTTGTCAGTTAGCGACCACACGATCCGTCACTAGTGATTGTGATGTAGCGACCACAGCATCCGTCGCTAGTGGTTGCGCTGTAGCGACCACAACGTCCGTCGCTAGTGTTAATAAGTCAGCGACGGACGTGGACCGTCGCTAACGGGAATTTTTAAATTTTTTTAAAATTAATTCAATATTGACTGGTTTTGTTAATTTAACTTTAAAAATATGTTAATATTTTGTATTTTGTATTGGCTGATAAAATTTTATAATTAAATTAAAATAATTTTTTTGAAGTAATAAATTATTATTAAAAACAAAATAATAGATTAAATTAATTTATCAAATAGGTTGAATTATTAATGATAGGTAGAATAAGGCTTTGTGATTTGAATGTAATTACCAATAAATATTGACATAATAAATAAAGAATGACAAAATAAATACTGAATGAAAATATAACATAACTAAAAATCAAATATACAATGTGTATAAATAAAAGAACTACAATCAAGGTGGTGGGGGATCCTGGGGTGGTGGTGGGGGCGCCTGGGAAGTGGGGGGAGGTAGCCTCGCCATCAACTGCATCAGTAGCTCCTGCTGTTGAGCAAGTTGCCGACGAGTCTCGGCGTGCTGCTCCTCGGCCCGCTGTCGGTCCGCCTCGGCCTTCTGTCGGTCCGCCTCGTGCCGCTCCAACAGTAACTGCCTCTGACGTCGCTCCTCCTGTAGCTCATCGTTCAGGTTTTGAATTACCTGAACGACCTCAGTCGGAAGACCAGAGGAAGACGAAGAGGAAGGGGTCTTCCCCTTTTTCGCCAGCTGCGTGCCGACGCCACCCAATCCAAACACCCTCCCTTTCTTGTTCACACCGCCAACAGCCTCCATATAGATGGCGTTGTCGTCAGAACAAGATAGGGTGGGAGGAACCTCCCCTTCAGGGGTGGAAGCCACCAGGTCCGCCTCCTTCTCGGCCCTCCTGGCCTGATACGCCTCCTGTAAATTCAAAAACAACGATAGGATTAGTAAGCTGATTTGTAAGTAAATTAAAAGCATGTGTCAGTTAAAAGTAAATACCGCTAGCTCCGTAGTCTTCTGGTTTACCCATGCACCGGCTTTGTTCTTCTTGGTCATTTGCATGACCTCAAACAAAGAAGGCTCCCGGTGCTCCCTCTGCTCCTGTGGTGGACAAAAAACATTGAGATTATTATTTGTAAACATGTAAGACGAACCATAATAGAAATGTTTAACATAAATATACTTACAAATCTTTTCTTGTGCTCGAGGGTTGAAATGCTACCCCCAGTGTAAACCGAGGCTGCAGCATCGGCGGCTCTGTTGGCCCTATTCCGAGCACTCGCCTGCTGGAATGGGACCCCGCCCCACTTCTGGACCATCCCGTCCCAATGGTCCTCCGGGATCCAACGAGGGCGCTCACCCTTGTCCCTCACCTTCCAAAGGGTACTCTTGATGATTTTGGAGGTCTTTGTGGCAAAGACCTTCCTAATCTCATCAATCATACCCTCCGCCCACTGGTAATCACGCTGTAAAATGAATTGAGAAATCAAAATTAATAACAGGTCTATTTTACAAATCAAGTCACAAAAAATGAGCTAGGAACTTACCGAGAAGGTGTCAAACCACCTATCTTGCACAACCTTCCCAGCATCTGTCCAAGATATATATGGACCATCCCACTGGGCCTTCAAAACCTTAGTAATCGCTTTGGTAGTGCGACTACTATCAACAAAGCTGTAATGACAACAATTATGTTAGGAGTAAAACAACACACAATCTAGGGAGACACCCAAAATTTCGGCAGAGTCTCCCCTGTAAATGTAACATTTCCAAGTTTAAATAGTTACCCTGTTACAAACAGAAGAGTGCCCAGTACAATTCAATCTATACAAGTACTAATTAAAGTAAGCAACAATAAACCAACAAGTCTTTCAACTAAACCCTAATATAAAGTATCATACAAATAACATAAAAGTATATGAAATTTAGTCACTTACTCGTCTCCGGCCGGCACGGGTACCAACATGGGCAGAGGGGATGCCGGAGGTGGGGTCGCCTGATGGCCATGGTCCTCCAAACCACCAACTCCAGGAGTCTGCTCTGGGGTGGTCAGCTGTGGGGGTGATGGGGTTGTCTGCTGTGGTGGTGGTGATGGAGTGGTCTGCTGGAGTGGTGATGGAGTGGTCTGCTGTGGTGGTGGTGATGGAGTGGTCTGCTATAATGGGGATGGAGTGGTCCGCTGTGGTGGTGATGGAGTGGTCTGCTGCCCTGGGGTTTGCATCCCCAGACGGGAAGCCGGGGTCCTGGACCCACCACCCCTACTGAAGGGCAGTCGACGTCCCGTCATCTGTGGATAAAATCATGAAAAGAAAGGTTAGTCTCAGGATATATATAAACCTATGTATATATGTTTAACAACTACATACTCTGTGTCTGTTTCAGTTTCAAATTCCCCCTCAGTTTCAGTGTCACTGTGGTTATCTGTTTGAACAAGTTCATCAGTATCCAAATCAGCCCTAGACCGTTTTGATCGAGAGACAAGGTCTTTGTCAATGTGTTCACCCCCCGTAGTGGCGAGTGTCTCATCCATTATGACTGGATCAATGTTGAACAACAAATTGGCATCGTTGAGCTCGTGTGGTGCAAGCTGATAAGCGTCATCGACCTCCTCGGAGACATTGTCAGTGATCTGACTTCGGGCCTTGGCCTTGATTACTGCATACCAGTCCCGATGTCCTCCCGGGAAGTCGGTGTAATAAACCTGCTCAGCTTGTTGGGCAAAAATAAAGGGATCAAACCCTTTATATCTACCATTCTTCTTGACCTCAACTAAGCCGTAGTTGTTGTCAACCTTTGTTCCAACGCCGATTGTGTTGTCGAACCAATCACATTTGAATAGAACAATATCTCTTCTTAGTTGTCCAGAGAATGAAACTTCAACAATCTCCGTCAGCACTCCATAAAAGTCTTCTTCCAACTGACCGGCGGTGCCTTTAACACAAACCCCGTAGTTATGGGTGCGCATCCCTTCACTCCATTGAAGAATATTAAACTTGTAGCCATTTACGTAGTAAATAGGACATTTTTTAACAGTCTTCACCGGCCCCCAAGAAAGGGCTTGGAGTAAAGAATCTTCAATATGGTTGTTAGGGTCTTGTATCTATGTACAACATAAGAAGTAGGTCATTGTTACCATATTGACGGGAGTTAGAAGCAAATAGGCTTAAAAACACTTGGTATACGGGTCTTACATGTTGCGCGAACCAACCAACGAACTTGGATGACACCTCACTATGAATTTGGTCATCAGTTAACTCATTTTGCTCAAGTTTTAGCATATCTGTGTATAAGCTATTGAAAGAAACAAATAAGTTTAATATAAAAGCTACGTTAAGAATGTATAATATAACTTGTATGACTTACTCAATAAAGGGTTCCACTTCTGGGCAATTGAGAAGAATGTACAAGTGAGCCGCCTTTCGATCTTTCTCATCAATGTAACATTTTGTGAGCCTGCCCCCCGGGTGACCAGGATAGTTGAAAATCGACGTTTGTTCATCAAACCCTGTGCGGCTGGCTACACCAAGATTGCGGGGAATTCTACTCATTCTAGTTTCTATCTCCGTTGGAAAATAGAAAGAAGCAAAGGTTGTCATTTCTTCGACTAAGTATGCCTCACAAATTGAAGCTTCAACGCAGGCTTTGTTCGACACTTTATCTTTTAAAGAGCGTAAGAATCTTCAACATCATTAATAAGGTGGTGTTAAGTTAGAAAATACTATTATAAGCATGATTCGCAAGTAAATTAAAGAGTTCACCAAGCATTCACCTTTCGAATGGATACATCCAACGATACTGCACTGGGCCACCAACCAAGGCCTCGTACGGTAGATGGATAGGCAAATGCTCCATGGAGTCAAAAAAACTTGGTGGGAAAATCTACTCCAACTTACAAATCAACACTGGGATAGTTTCTTCCATCTTCACAAGTTTCTCCACACTCAACGAAGTAGCCGTCAACTCCTTAAAGAAGTGACTCAACTCCACTAACGGTTTCCAAATAGGCTTTGGTAAGGCATGAAACGCGTACGGGAGTAGTTGTTGCATAAACACATGGCAATCATGACTTTTCATGCCAAACACCCTGCCCTCCTTCACGTCGACACATCTACTCAAGTTAGAAGCGAATCCGTCAGGCAGGGTCAACCCATTCATCCAAATACACACAGCAATCTGTTGTGGTCTAGTTAAAGCATATTTTGCATGGGGTTTAAACATTCTTCCACGTCCCGCATCCCTCAACTCCAACTCCTTTCTGGAACACCAAATCGGAAGGTCTAGACGACTCTTCTCGTTGTCCTTTGTTCTCCCTTTGATGTCCATAACAGTGTCAAAAATATTCATGAAAACATTACGTTCAGTGTGCATCACATCAATGTTGTGTCTTAACAACAAGTCTTTCCAATATGGCAAATCCCACAACACACTCTGCTTCACCCAGTGGTGTTCCTTACCGTAACCCGCAAACTCCTTAACACTCTTGTCCCAGATGTAAGGATACTCTTCGACCCTCTGCCAAACTCGTGCACCAGATAACCTACGGGTTGGAGGTTCGTTAACAACCTTGTTCTTCTTAAAAGCGGTTTTGTTCCTCCTAAACGGGTGATCCAACGGTAGAAACTTTCTATGACAGTCAAAGAAACTTGTCTTGCCACTAACAGGGAGTGATTCCCCCCCGGTATGTTCCATGCATACAGGGCAAGCAAGCTTCCCAGACGTGGACCATCCAGAAAGCATACCATAGGCCGGGAAGTCGTTAATAGTCCACATCAAAACAGCACGCATCATAAAGTTGTTCTTCAAAGACACATCGTATGTCATTACCCCGACATCCCATAACTGTGATAACTCTTCAACCAACGGTTGCAAAAACACGTCTATGTTCGCCTTTGGATTTTTGGGTCCTGGAACCAGTATAGATAGAAACATGACCTCCCTCTTCATACACATATCAGGCGGCAGATTGTATGGGGTCAGGATGACTGGCCAACAAGAGTAAGCCCTTCCGTATTGACCGAAAGGGTTAAACCCATCAGTACATAAGCCAAGTCTTACATTTCGCGGCTCGCCAGAAAAGTCCGGATATAGCTCATCCAAACACTTCCATGCTTTCCCGTCGGAAGGATGGCAAAGAAACCCCTCTTGTGTTCGGTTCAGAGCATGCCAACGCATGTGTTTTGCCGTGGACAATGAGGCATACAGGCGTTGAAGACGCGGTGTTATAGGGAAGTACCACATTTTCTTCCTGGCTGTCCGGGTTACCTTCCCTCTCCTTTTAACGGTCTTGTAGCGTTCCTCATTACAATGCAGACATTTTGTGACACTCTCGTCTACAAACTCATTTCTGAACAGCATACATCCACCAACACAACACTCTATCTTCACACAACCCAACCCCAAGTTTGCCACTTGTTTCTTAGCACGGTACAGGTTTGCTGGCATTCTGTGATTACTAGGCATGGTGGAACCCATCAGATTGACCATCCTATCAAAACAACCTCCAGAAAGATTATAATCTGCCTTTAGGCTTAAAGCAGCTAGGGAGGCGGACAACTCAGTGTGACTGTTGCACCCGTCCCACAATGGAGTCTGAGCCGCTGCCAACAAATCATAAAATCTCTTCACCTCCGGATTAGGATCCTCCTCTACATTGTCAGAGTCTCCATGACCTGCTTGGTCATTATGTTCCAGCATACGCCCGGTGGAGGGTCCAACATGATCCATCACCATTTGTTCTATGTTGTTGTACGTATCCCTGTTTCCTCCAACCTCGTAGTAAGACTGTTGCACGGTTACGTCTGATGGTCTAAGCGGTAACTGCTCACCATGGTTGTACCAGCAGTGGTATGTTTCCATGAACCCTTTCTCAGTTAGGTGGCACATGACATCATCCGCGTATTCAAAACTCATGCATTTGCACCTTGAGCACGGGCAACGAATCTTCTGAGTCACTTCAAATCCAGGCGTGTTTGCCGTAGCGAACGGAATGAACTCCAATAGCCCCATCATAAAGTCCTCAGTCACTCGCCGATTGCCATCTAGTCGGTTGTACATCCATCGCCGATTTGCCGGTACCTCCATTTACAATATCTAACAAGCACGATTTCTGTTACTTTAAATTATTGTAATTTTATTTCACTAACGGTTGTGAATCACTCTCTATCTCTTTGATGTTGCAAATAGGTGTGGCCCTATCCCATTCGGGATGAATATGCAACCATCTGTAACCCATCGATGTTGTATGTGGTCTATCTTGTGTCGTTGATGTTCATATGAAATTTCGGCAGCATTTCGCATTAGTCCCCGAGTACACAGAGATACGTACGGTATGAAACACCACACGCAGACATGCACCCTGGGGACAATACGAAACACCATAACCGAAATTTCATATGAACATTCAACGTCTTAAGATAGACTATATACAACATTGATGGGTTACGCCCTACTGGTTACAAATTCATACCAAACTGTCCAACTGGGACAATTCAAGATCCAACACAACACGGTACATTTGCCGGTTGTTTTGAAACTTGAACGAGAATCTAATGGGTACACACACGACTAAAAGCTACATTATTAAACCAAACGTTTCATTTTTTAAGTTTCCTAAGAAAGGGAGCGTGTCAAAATTTTGGCAAAGTCTCCCCTGTAAACTGGACATTTCCCAAATTTATGAACGACCTGTTACATACAGAAAACTTTCCAGAAATGATAAATATACATACCATACGTATTGTATATGATATTCAGAGTTATGAACACAATCGAGAGACAAGGTTATCAGTACATAAAACCAAAGCCTAATGAGCTCTGCTCTCCACTAACAAACAACATTACACATGCATAAAGAATCATGTTATCAGCACACAAAACCAATGCCTAATGAGCTCTGCTCTCCACTAACACACAACATTACACATGCATAAACAATCATGTTATCAGCACACAAAACCAATGCCTAATGAGCTCTGCTCTCCACTAACAAACAACATTACACATGCATAAAACTCATTATAAACACATCAAAACCAGTTCCTAATCTCTCTACTAACAAACAACAATTGACATGCATACATATATCGAGAAAGTCAGCGTTAGGGGATTACCTAGCGAAAAAAGTCGGTGATGAATACGGAGCTGAAGAGAGACGATCAGAGACCACGCGTGATCTGTGTTACTCTGTATGACAAACCAAGAAGTCGTTAGAAAGTTACAAGTACCAAGGAAAGTAAACAAAGAGAGAGACGCAAAGCAAATAATAGATTACACAGCCACGACTTCTTAGTGATCTAGACACTTGGGATCCACGTGAGAATGAGTCCATGAGAGGGGTAACAGAGACTACATTTGCATTATTAAACATTCTAAACGTTATTTACTCTAAAACAGTTTATAGCTTTATAAATAAATCGACTGGGAGATGTGATAACTATCAGTTAAGAGCCTCATATACAAGCATTTACTCTAAAACAGTTTATAGCATTCACTCTATGCAGTTAAATAACATATGATGCACATCAGGCAAAGTAGCAGGCACGTGACGTTTCAGTTTGCTAAGTTTTAAATGTCCAAAGAGAGCAGACTAGCCGCAGAGTTTGGTTACAGTTTCCCAATCAGAGATCCATGGATCACATCCATATACCCAATTCCAAGTCCCCATTTACTTAGCAAAAATAACTTCATAATGAAAAGGAACTTAAGCAACTTCTATTATCGACTTACACTGGAATTTGACTCATGTTTTGCTTGATTTACCATTCAAACTCCGCTGGCAGCCATTGAATAGTGTTTGAAATGAGAAAGTGTATTGGAAAAAGTGTATTTGATTCAAGATTAAGACATAAATGGAGAGCATATGAATATTGATCTCATGCAAAGAACCAAACCTTCGGATCCAGGTACTGGAGTTTTATTTTTATATCAACTCAACGATGACTCTGCTAAGGGGTTAGTAAATCAGAATTCTAGGAATAATTTTTCCTGAGTCACAAGGAGCAATAGATAGGGATACTGCTATAAATTTAGATTAATTAATCATAAAATTCTAATGTGGAACTGTAAAGGGGCTGTTGGAGGGGCTTTTCTTAGAAACTGTCAACAGTTTTTCAATATGCATAAGCCTAATATCCTAATATTAGTTGAAACTAGATGTGATCCTGCAAGGGTCCAAGGTAATCTGGATAAGATGATGGGTTTTAATTTCAACTTCTTCTCTGAAACCAGAGGTTATGCTGGGGGTATAATTCTTGCCTGGAGGGATGCGGGTTTAAAAATTGATCTTGTTTTATCTAAACTTCAATTCATTCATGTGAAAGTTTCTTTTGCTTTGGGAAGAGATTGGTTTTCAACTGTTGTGTATGCAAGTTCTATAGATGCTTTCAAAACTAAATTATGGGATGATATGTATGATCTAGCTAAAGTTAATAAGGAAGATTGGTTTGTCATTTAGGACTTTAATGAGATCAGTTCCCAACCTGAACAACAAGGAGGTGCCCCTGTTAATCAAAGAAAATGTGGCAATTTTTCAATTGGTGGAATAGAAGTGAACTTGTAGATCTTGGCTTTATTGGCTCTAGACTTACATTGAAATGACCTATATATAGAAGTGGAGACAGAATTTTCCAAAGGCTTGACAAAGCCTTTGGTAACAGTTCTTGGAGGGTTAGATTCCCTAAATCTATAATTAAGATTCTGCCATGACTTTCTTTTTCTGACTATAATCCCATTTTAGCTCAGCTTTGGCCAAATTCTAGGGCTAATAGGGGTAAGGTTTTTAGATTTTATAATGCTTGACTCACTAATCCTAATATTGATAATGTGTTTAAACAAAATTGGTATCAGAATATATCTTTGCCTTTAAATTTTGCAGCAAAGCTTGAAGGTATGGGAGAAAGAGGCTTTTGGTTAGATAGGTAAGAAAAAAAGATTGATGGCTAGAATTGGTGGAGTCTAGAGGAAATTAGAATACGGGAAGTTTACTAATCCTTTTCTTTTAAAGCTGGAAAAATCACTACAATGAGAATTAGATCTTGTTTTATATCAAGAAAAGTTAAGTTGACATAAAAAGTCTAGGGAACTATGGGGCCTAAATGTCCTTAATCATGTAGGATAATGTTGTGGTAAAAAAACACTACAACATTGTGATATTTAAGGCCTTTCTCCGTTACCCAAATTACAGCATATGTGATAAATACTATGACCCCAAAACTATAGGATCAATTGGCAAACTCTAGTCAATGTACAAGATGCTCTATAGATTTATATTGTAATAGGGCCTAAAATATTTGACACTAAAGCAATCAGGCTAACACGTGTGAATTTTTAATAAAGAATGCTTTTGAAAGTGAGACCAACCATATACATAACTAGAAAGCATAAAAGCCTCCCTAGGGATACTGCTATAAATTTAGATTAATTAATCATAAAATTCTAATGTAAGGGGCTGTTGGAGGGGCTTTTCTTAGAAACTGCCAACAGTTTTTCAATATGCATAAGCCTAATATCCTAATATTAGTTGAAACTAGATGTGATCCTGCAAGGGTCCAAGGTAATCTGGATAATTGAAATATCTAACATGATTTATACATTTCTTAAGGACTAGGCAGTGAAAACTGATAGATTGTAATGATCTAATCTATATTCTGTACTCACTTTACTGGTATAATTATGAGCAGGGTCGGTTAAAATTTGAATGCAGAGAAGAGGTTGAATGTTTGGTGGTTTAGTTAATAAATGATATTTGATGAGGATGAGCTTTTCTTTTATGATTGCAGTGTGTCTGTCAAAAATTATCCACAAAACCGGATGCTGGGCTGGCGTAAAATTGTGGATGGAAAGGTATCTTATGGATTTGTGTTTTATTATTAAACCTCTGTTTAGCTTAGCGCACGTGATTGTAAGTTATACCCACTTTAATTCCTGAAATTTTAACTACTTACTTCTTAACTTTTAAGTAACTTTAATCAATTCTATTTTAATATATCAAGGGTTAATTTGAAGTTTTAAAAATTTAGGGACTAAAACAAATGATTTATACATTTCTTAAGGACTAGGTTGAGATGTTATTCAAGCTGTTTTCGGTTACTAAACTTGGTATGTGTGAAGAAAATAAGGTAATTGGATTTTCGTTCATCTTCATAGATTGGACCATATGTCTGGAAAACATACAAGGAAGTTTATGATGAAGTTATGCATATTACTTCTGCTTTACGAGCATCTGGTGCAGAACCTGTAAGTGCTTGCAACCATATACATAACTAGAAAGCATAAAAGCCTCCCTAGGGATAGGTGGCGCTTTTAGGGGGGGTATTGATAGATTCAAGAAGGTATACAGCAGAAAGAAAAGAGGGAAATCAGGAAATTAGTGAGTAACTAACTAATTTATGTTAGTTATGACAGCTGGCTTAATAATTGTATAAGTAGGAGCACAAGTCAGTGTTAGGAGGGGGGAGAACAATCTGAAACAGAAGTAGGGCTTGGGGAGAGTGAGGTCTCTCAAATTACCTCTGGTTACTAATCTTGTAATCTGACCTCCGATTCCTAATCTCTACCATATTGGTACTGCATTAGGGATTAGGTCCAGCAATAAAGATCATCATTACTATTCAGTTTATCAGTTGTTTCTATCAAGTGGTTACCAGTTTATATACTGGTAACTAGAGACTAAGAGAAACTTAACAAAATTTAGAAGGTTCTGTTTACAACAGAAAATGACCAAAACAAACTAATTCCAATTGAAACTGATAGTTCAACATAGCAGTGTACACTACCATTCCCCTTTGAATTCCAACTGGATTGGTGTGTGAGGTATGAGGATCTGAACTGATCTGCTACATGCAACTTGTCTCTGAGGACTGTAAAATTGGCAGTACAAAGAGGCTTAGTGAGGATGCCAGCATATTGGTCCTGTGCGGGAACATGACACTCAATTTATTTTCTTGCTATCTTTTCTCTGACAAAGCAGATGTCCAACTCTGTGTGCTTTGTCATTGCATAAAGACTGAATTTTGAGCAGTAGAGATAACACTCATTGTCACAATAGATTTTTAGTGTCTGAACAAAGATTTGAAGTTCTCTTAGGGGAGACTGACGCCATACAACCTCAGCTGCTGTATTTGCAAGGCTGCTGTACTCAACTTCAGTACTGTACCTTGCCACTAGTTATTGCTTCTGTGACCACCAAGAAGTTGGATTAGAATCCAAAAACAGAGAGGATCCTGATGTAGATTTGAAACCCAATCAGCATTGTAAAAGGCTACAAGACTGAGGGATGCTGCTAAGAGCTGGTTTTAGATGCAAGCCATGAGAAAAAGTACCACTAACATAGTGCAGAATGCACTTCACAGCCTTCCAATGTTCCTCAAGTGGCTGAGATCTGAATTGATGCACTTTATTAACAGCAAAGCTGATATCCAATTGGGTTATGATTGCATACTACAGGGCACCAACAATGGACCTATAGATAAGAAGGGTTGTCAAAGTAATCAACTCCTTGCTTGCTTAGCTTTCTGCTGCTCACCCTAGGAATAGGAAGGCTCTTTACACCAATCATTTTGGCCGTTGATAGCAAATCAGAGACGTTCTTTGCTTGAGAAAGTAATTAGGAACCATCTTTGAGATGCTTGATTTCTATGCCAAGGAGATAATCAAGCGTGCCAAGATGTTTTAAGGCCAAAGCAGCGTCCAACCATCCATGATTCTATTAACAGCAGTGGGAGAATTTCCAGTGATATGATGTCATCAACATAGACTAGAACATAGATGCATGAGTTGGAGAGTGAAGGATAAAGAGTGAGCGATCACATCTGCTTCTAATGAAGCTGAATGAGAGAAGAGCATCCCCATGTTTCTCAAACCAGGCCATAGGAGCCTGTTTTTTAAGGCAATAAAGTGGCCTTATGAAGCTTGCATACCAGGAATTTATCGGGAGACTCAAATCCTAGTGGTTGAACCATGTATACATCTTAACTAAGGTACTAAATATAGGTTTTGTCCTTCCTAATAGTGTTTTTATCTTTTAAGCCTGGTATGGAACCTTATCCGTCAGGGACAGTTCTTAACAAGTACTTATACTATGTAGCATGTAGCTATGGTTTTCACTGATGTCTAGTTTATGGTGTTTGAGCTCTATAAATCCAATGCATGCTAAAAAGCATCAGATCTAAACACACTTGCGAGTGGGGTTCAACTAGTTAGCCACTTCAACGGGTAAATGGGAACAATGAATGCAGCTGCATTAACTTGTGTTGATCATCTATAAAATTAAAACAAACTAATGAATAACAACTTGCTTATGTCCTTTGTAGGACACTAGTCTCACCTGTTAGACCCGAATTTAGATCATCTCGTAACAAAGTTCTAATAGGATCTACCATTATTGACTTATGGTTCACTAAATCAATCTGATGTCTTTTTCTCATACTATGATACTCTATATTCACTGTCAACATTAGCAGATCCTAATCTGTTACACCCAAATATAGATGGACATAAAATGATATGCATGCCTGAAACTCGAAACAAATGCATAAGAAACTTATCAATAAAATGTGATTAAAGCTTTGAGAATGATATCGCTTCATTCTAACCCATTAACAGCCAGTGAATTTTTAAATAAAGACAGAGCTTAGCCTTTCAGGCAGTTCTTAGCTGTCCAGACTCTATTGGCTAACAAGGCAGGGATATTGCTGCAGTTACAATATTCATGTATAACATATTACTGCTGCATAGGCATACTTATATTATATTATGGTTGATCTCTTGCCTAATTCTATGATGTTTGGAAATGGTGCAATATCAAGGTTTGCTTTTTGCAATGAAGTTGGGATTCATGGAGAAATTGGCAAAGAGTGACTAGTTACTTACTTGTTACCGAGACTGCGGAGAAAATGGAGAAGGCGAGAGAGCAATGGCGAACGTGAGAAACGGAGAAAGAAGGGCGAGACTGCGCCGCCGCCACAGCAACGAACGGAAGGAGGGAGACCGGTCGACTTCCGTCGGAGAAAGGGAGGGGTGATCGGAGGGGTGAACGGAAACAGAGGAGAGGATTTGGGATTGTGAGTTAGGGCAAATTATCAGGGGAGAAGGCGGGCTCGGGTATTATTAGAATTTAGCGACGGTATTAGACCGTCGCTATCAACGTCACTTGAATAAAAAGTTTACGACGGCAAAACACTTCCGTCACTAGGCTCTTCCTATTAGCGACGGATAAACAAATCCGTCACTACTCTTGAAATATTACCGACGACGTTTGGATACGGTCGCTAAATTCCCAAGTTTAAACTAAACTAACGAAGGGAAGGTCAAAGACAGTAGTGACGGCAAAATACCTCCGTCACTAATTTCCAGAACACTAGCGACGGCTAGAATCTCCGTCACTACCCAAAACAGTAGCGATGGTATTGACCATCGCTGTCTTTAAGTGCAACAAAAACACTTGGAGGGAATCCCAAAAAATGAAATGTTAGCGACGTCATAAACACCCGTCGCTACTCTGTGCTCATAGCGACGTCGTTGAGGACGTCACTGAAGCATTAGAGGTTATAGCGACCGTACAGTTACCGTCGCTACCGTTTGGCGCCATAACTACATTGGCGGGAAACCAAATATTTGGAGGGAAATAACTATAGCGACCGGGTCAGCGACGACGTGTGATATTGTGACGGAGGTAGCGACGGCCCCTTACCTATTTTAGCGACGGTAAGATATCGGTCGCAGATGTGGTCACTATGTTTCGTATTCCAGGTCGCTTTCACTTTGTGGTCGCTAACACGGTCGCTAATTAGCGACGGTATGTGGTGGTCGCTAATTGGTTGTAGCTATTAGCCATTTTTCTAGTAGTGTCCGTTCTAAATGGGTATGACCCACTTAATCAAAGCATTGAAAAAATTGAAAGCCCTTACCTCACAAGCTTCCGAATGTGAGTAGTTCAATTCGAATACTTCAAGCTTTACCTACAGCAACTACTACAACTCACGGGCTAGCTTTAAAGAGAAAACAAAACCTTGGCTCAAGCTTGACCATAGGAATTCTGAAATTAGAAGAAAGAAGGAGATGGTTATAGTCAAAGGCATGCATCACTAAAATCCCATGGAAGAAGGAAAAGGAAATGAACCCAATTACCACCTCCTTCACATACCTTACACGAAATGAAGGAGGATGGAAGGAAAGGGACGAAGCTTGCATGCATTTATTTGCCAAGAAGAAACTAAGCCTTGATGAAAGGTGGCGGTGATGAGAATGGCACGATGATGTAAATAGAGGAGGATGGAGAAAGGTGTACATGCATAAGGTGGGGGAGGGAGCTGACGGGAAGGAAGGAAGTGCCACTGTCTTGCAAAGAGGAAGATGTGCACGTGAGGTGAATGAAAAAAGACATTGCTAGTAAATATATTGAATAAAAATCAATTGGGAGGCTGTAGCATTTGATGCATAGTTATTTTAATCTAAGTAATAAACTTCCAATTGAACTAGGCACCTACTTTTAATTTAATTGGAAAGGGGTCCTAACATTATTTTTAACATTTACTCCTGATTCCCATTTCGCTTAATGGCTTCCCGAAGCTCGGTCCGCTACCTACAGTTACCGAAACGAAGAACCCATTAGTCGTTGACAACACTTATTATTTTAAAGTCCATTGTCAAGCTTCAATTTACCATTAACATGCAAAAAAAAGTCCCTAAAGCAAAGAGCCATGCACAACCTATAGAGATTAAGAGAGAGGGAAAAAGAAAACATGAAATTAAACCTATATACGGACTCACTTCGTTACCATGATCTCAAAAACACAATCAATTTGAGTTTCATCTTCGAATCAACATCCGATTAGGGCCTCATACTCACAGTGATGGAAGAAAAGGAAATGGAAACTCTACCTCTCTCACACGTGCTTCTCGTGGGGGAAGAAAAGAGTGGGAATTTAATTTTAATGTCATAAGGGCATTTGGTCTTTTCACATTTTCTCTTTTATTTTCTAATTTCATTTATTACCTTTTTAATAAAAACTTTTACTTTTACCATTTGGTAAATTATAAATTTACCATCACCAATTTATTCTAATTTTAATTTTACAATTTACCACTCTATTAATTTAATTTAATTTATCTTTATTTAATATTTATCACCCAAAAATAATCCTTAGTTAATTTATGAAAATTTAAAAAAATTTCTAATTAAATCTGTATAATATATTTATAAATATTTATGTATCGCCAATAATTAATTTAAATATATGAGATTTTAGATCAATCCTTCAAATCAAAGATGTTAATGTGTATATATATATAGTGTGATCAATGATATGCCTTCCTTAAAATATACATAAGACAGTATATGATGCATGTTATGATCACACTAAATGTTTTTTTGGTAAAGATATATATGATCGATCACACTATATAATTTCAGTGTCCTAATAAAAAAACAAAACATATAGAGTATATAAGAAAGCAGTGAACCAAATTTATTCAAAGAAAGAGATAGAATGTTGTATGGTGAAACCTCAAGAGGCTTTTGCCGTATATGCTATGATTTAAAACAAGAGAGTGAAATCTTTAGAAGGAGTGGGTGCAGCCACTCGTTTTGCTCAGAGTGCATATCGAACTATGTTGCTAGTCAACTGCAAAACAATGTTCTAAGGGTGAATTGCCCAAATCCAGGCTGTGAAGTGGAATTGGAGCCACGGAATTTAGGAGGCATTGTGCCTAATCAAGTTATAGCTCGATGGGAATCTGCTAGAGACTCCTCAATGAAACAACATTATAAGGGTCACAAAAAAAGGAGTAAAAGTGAAAAACGTATGGATAAAATGTTTTTGGAGTTGGCCAAAACAAAAACTTGGAAGAGATGCCCTCAATGCTCTGCCTATGTCGAAAAGGCTGAAGGATGTTCACACATACAGTGCAGGTTCTATATATATATATTTTCTACATATATATTTTTTATGATGAATCTTAAGAAAACAAGCTTTTTTTTTTAAACAAAAGAATATGCATAGACATGTATTAAAATTTACAGAGATACTTAATTTTTAATTAAATATGGATTTTTACCTTATGATTTGGACCCTTTTTGTCTTTTTTAGACCCAGACATGGTAAGTATTACAAGTCCCATAAATCAAATAAATATTTTTTATTATTAAATAAAAAGGTTGCATAATTTAATAACCGCATAGATAAAGTTGGAAAAAATAAAAGAGACAAAAATCTCGGAAACAATAAAATGAGTTGGGAAAATAAGAAAGCTAGAAATTTGAGAAATGCAATAATGAGTCAAATGTTGTGACAAAATAATAAGTAATATTGAACATATATTTTTTTAATTTTAAAATACTTTTTTAAAATATCAAAGTTAACTTTTTCTCCTTCATTTACAACAGTGGTTGGACAACTTATACTACTTACCTTCAGAGCTAACCCTACTCATGATATATAAGAAATGAGAGACTCAAATATATATATATATATATATATATATATATATATATATATATATATATATATATGTGATGCTTAAGATAGAGAGTATCTTATTTCACCAAGTCAACCCCTTACTAAGGAATAACTGTATATAATATGCCATGATATGTTGATAAGCTGTGTTGATACACTCACCTCATGCACTTTATTTCAGATTTCATTATCTTCTCTCTATCTCTCTTTGTATAGTTTATACATCATTTACAAATTTACTTATATGTAATAATTTTTTCTAAGATGTAAATTTCAATCAACATATATATATATATATATATATATATATATATATATATATATATATATAAAACTTTCAATCAATATATACCTTATTTTACTTTACAATCAGAAAATAGAAATTAAGTTATCTTGGTTAGTTTGAGTTTGGAAGAATTTATATAGTCAACTTTTATATAGAAATAACGTATAATTCAAATAAATTATTTTTAGTTTATTTTAATAAGTTATTTCATATAACTTATTAAAATAACTTACTTCATTAACTTATTAAAATAAGTTAATTTTTAATTTATTTATATGTTGTGATCAAATTTATAATATAAGATTTTATTTTAAAACCATTATTGTATAAAATTTTAATTTTAAGTTATTTATCTAAATAGTATATTTTATTTATTTTTATTTTGATTTCTCTAAAATTATTCATAATTAATGTTATAAAAAGATATAATTTCTTTTCTAGAAACTATCCTATATCAGGTAATATCAAGTTTATAGTAGATTACATAATGGCTAGGTATAGGTCTTGATCCATCTTAACACAATTAAGAATAATTTTACTATGATGTAAACCCCATATCTATGCTCCATTAACTTTCATTGAATCAGCGGGGAAAGAATAACTTTCACATACATTTCACATTTATACTAAGTTGATTTAATTTATTTCCAAAAACACATACAATAATGTAACAATAAGGGAGTATTTTGGTACACATTTTTTTATTTATGGAAATCATTTCTTAGAAATACATTTTTTATTTGATTTAAATATTTCTAAGTTTACCAAATATAGAAAGTTATCTCATTAAATATTCCAAACAATTATCCTAACTCAAAATTTATCGCTAGGTGTGGATGTGACTTTTGCCACATTTGTGGTAAGCGTTGGAAGAATCAAGATCCATGCATGTGCTGTCTGCGTTCTCCTCCAAGACCAGCCAATGCCTCTGGTTTATGGGCACGTTTGATATGCTGTTTTAAGCCCGGTAGTCTTCGATTAGGACTCGATGCATAGGGTACACACAAATTAAGACATTTATTTATTTTAGCCTCGATTTTTTTTTCATTTTAATTTTTCTTTTCTTATCGAAATTTTTTATTAGTCTAGGGGACTTTTAGGTTTTAAAATCATAAATGCTTTGACATATCATCAACGTTCTATCTTTAAAATACAAATGAGATTCTTTCTGTCTAAAATCACTCTATGTTATAGTAATATATCCTCATACATACATATATATATATATATATATATATATATATATATATATATATATCCGATTTTTAATTTTAAAATTTATCTTCTGCTCACACACTTCAACAAAAAAAGTAAATTGGTTATGCGTGTCTTATAATTTGTTCCTTAATTTTAAAATTCAAATTTATTAAATTTCAAATCAAAATCAATCAATTCCCTTCATAATGTATAATTGAATGTTTTAAATTAATCAGTTAATATTAAACTAATTTTTTATTTAAAACGGGGCGAAGCCAAATATTAAACTAATTCAAATATCAATTCTCTTCAAATGTGTATTTTCGTATATTTTTATTTTCTTACGTTTAAAAAAGTTTATTTTACTATAATTACGTGTTACATGAACAATTAAATTAAATTTAATTATAAGTGTAAAATGTAACATGCCAAGTTAAAATTATTGAGATAAATTAAAGTTTCTGGAATTAGATAAAGTAATGTAAATAAACTAAATCCAATTAACTAAATTAAATTTATTTTTAATTCTTTTACTTAAACTTTCCTTCACTTTCTTTTAATTTTCCTCCTCTCTCTTCATGTTGTCTTCTCCCCGTGCCTTCATCCCCCTCACGCATGCCATCTTCTTCATCACAGCCTCATTTTCTTCATCCTCCATGTCATGTTCCTCTTCTCCAAGCCATTAATTTCATGTTGGGTCATCAAGTTAAACATGGGTGCCCTTAATTTCTCTCCTTCTTCTTCTTGGCCAAGCATTGAAAGTTGGTTTCCTCTCCTTCTTCAAGTTGTGGCTGCCGTTTAAGGACCCGTGGGAAGCTTCAAGTGAGAATTTCCTTTTGGGCTAAGAAGGTAAAAAATCAAAGCTATAGTTCATCCATTGACATTTTCGGCCATGAAGAATGAACACCCACTATTCCATTCCATTGTTTTGACTTTGGTTTATGTTGGACGATAATTAGAGGTTGATTTCAAAAGAAACCAAAAGGGTTCTAAGTGCCAGAAGTGATTTAGGGTACCGTCAGTAAGCGGTGACGCGTTCAGATAAGTCGAAAGCTACCGAAGCTATAGTGAATTAATGAATTTAGCTCCAAAATGTGTAACTAGTAGCTTAAGGGTGGCTGAAATAATTGCTATTAAATTTTAGGAATTATTGGGTAAAGAAAGTGGTAATGGAAACTAAATTCAGAAGGCCGGAGCGTGGTTATGAAACTTGAGCTGCCGATTCCAGGTAAAGGGAACATTATATTTTAAATGCATGAATTATGGATTGTTGGGGATTTTATAATTATATATATTGTTGGTTATGTTTGATGTTGATTATGATTGAAATGTGATAATGATATGAAATGATGTTGTTTGGAAATCCCCATTATGAATTGTTTGTTGAAAATTATACTAGAATATAATTGGTTGCGATGATTGAATAATGATGAATATAATCTTTTGGGTTGATTATTGAAAATAATGCATGAGGTTGCAAATGAAAAGCTATAGTGCTTGATGATGAATATAAGATTTTGATTTGGTGAAGAATAAATTAATTGTGTTTAGTTGAGTTGCATGCTATGCTTGGATAGAATAGTTTAATTGTGAACTCTTGGTAATGGTAACCAAGTGGTGGCCCTTGGTGATGGTAATCAGGAGGTCTGATAATGAATTAAGGATGTTGTGGCATAGCATTTGCATAAGACGCACTCAGAACTGCAGGGGGCCTATGATGTCGACTCAGATAAAATGATGACCTAATGGTAAGACATAGATCCTATGATGGTTTCTTCGGATTCCACAACCACTTTAGAGTGGAACTCTAAGGCCCGCCAGCAACACCTGAGTTAGGGTGTCAATGTCACTTGGAGCGATTGGTGTTGCAAATAGGCAACCGGTTCAGTACCAGTAAAAAGATTTGATGATATATGTTAATAAAATTTTAATATTGCGGTATTAATCTCATCTATAAAGTTGGATCCGCAAGCATGCGCATTAGCATATAGATTAAGATAGAGAAACTATGGGGCAACTACTAATGATAATCTTGATTGTGGTTGATTACATATGTGATGATGTATGTATGTATATTGGTTTGTGTTAAATGGTAATTAATGATTTAATGATAAATTATGATGATTAATGATTAATATGGTTATTGTTAGAACTGGATAGGAAATGGTATATGTTAAGATTAGACACAATTTAGTATTTTCCATTTAACATATATATGCTCACTCGCTAATCGCTTTTATTTCAGTGAACTTGGATCGAGGAGAGGAATGGTGAAAGGTCATTATGAATGTCATGAAATCCTTGAGAGGGATTGCCATATATATGTATATATTTATATAGTTTTGATGTTATATACCTTGGTCGACTCTTTTGATTAATGTATATGTGTACAGTGAATTAGGTATTTGATAACCTTATCAGAGGTTTAGAATATGTTTTGGTGCCTAATTATGAAGATTAATAATGATATAGTGATCATATGCATAATGTTAATGAACTTGTAACAGACCTATATTTTTTTATTATTAATTTTTTAAATTCCCTCTCAATTTACTCTCTACACACACACATGCATTCCCTTTTTCTCATGTCTCTTTCTCTCCATCACACGTCCTCTCTTTCTCTTATTTCTCACATGTCACTCCCCTCTTTTTCTCCCGTTCCCTCTCTACATGCACACACACATCTTTTAATTCACCACTCTCTTTTCATTTTATATATACGGACCTTTTTTTATCTTTTGTCCATTTTTTTACACTCTCTCACTCCCGTAACTCTATCTTTCGTTTCTCAATCAGCTCTCTTTCTTTTCTTTTAGCCACAGTAGTGTGACCCTCTTTCTTCTTCAATTCTCAATTCAACTCACTCCCTCTCATTCTCTCTCTCAATCACTTATATCTTTCTTCAATTCATGTCACCCCTCACATTAGCGAACCCTCTTTTTTATTTTAATTTCTTAAATTGTAAGTTGAATTCATCATCACACACGTTCTCTTTCACCTTTTTAATCTTTCTTACTTTCCTAAAGAAAAGAGCAAGCATCAGACTCCCCATTTTTTCGTGTCCCTTTTTCTTTTGTTTTATACATGACCTTTTTTTTAATTCTTATCTCTTGCCTTTCAATTTCATTCTTTGTCTCGTGCTTGGATTGCATGTAGGAGGAAAAGAATTGGCCAATTTCCTTCCTTTCTCTCTACCGTGAACTAACTACAAGGTAGAGGGGGAGTAATGCTCTTACTTTTCTTCAAATTTCAAGTTCAATTTCCAGCAATTGATAATGAATAACTATTGTTTGTAATGTTGTAATTCATGACCTTTGCCTTGGTTGTCTTTTAATTTTGTAGTTAATTTCAGTGTTTGATCATGGTTATTGGGTTCTGAAATTTGGTGAAGTGAATGGTTATGTTTTGAGGTGGTATTAAAAAACTAAAATTTATGGTGTTAAAATAGAATTTTAGAGGTGTTAAAAGCTGTAGAACAACGGTGTTAAAAGTCTAAGACAGTGGTGTTAAAAGTTGAGAACAAGTGTTAAAAGCTAAAATCTGGCGGTGTTAAAAGTTGTAGTTTAAAGAATTAAAACTTGAATGTAGAAGGCCAAAATTTTGGGTGGTGTTAAAAAAATAGATTTTTTATAAAAAATTAAAGACTGGATTTTAAATATTAAAAATTGAAATTTTTGAGTATAAAATATAGGGTTGAATTTTCTAAATAAATTCTTGTGGGAATTTGGTTTAAAGAGGTTTTATAAAAAAAATTTAAGTGTTATAAAATTATTTAAAACATTAAGTTTTAGAAGGTTTTAAATGAGTTGTAAAACCTTAAGTAAAATATTTCCAAATATTTAAAGGATTTATGAACTAAAGAAAAATTAATTTTTATGAAAGGGATATTAAAACAATTATTAAATTTTAGAATTTATGTGAATTAGTTAATTAGGTGCTATAATAATAATAATTATTAAATCTTAGAATTTATTGGAATTATTGAAATTATAAGGGTTGGTTATTTAAACGCCAAAAATGTGATTTTTAAGTAGTATATAAATTATTAAAATAATTATTGATAATTTATAAATTTCTGGCCTTGGAAACCAAAAATTGGTAATTGAATCGGAGCGTTCGAGGAGCATTTTGAGCTTTGGAATCAAGGATTCCAGGTAGGGGAGCATTACATTTTAAATGCATAGATTATGAACGGATAAAGGTATATGTGTTTGTTTATATTGATTGATGCTTGATGAATTTCATGATGTTATTTGTTGTTGCTGGCAATATACCCCTTAATTGTTACTGTTGCTTCAATTGATAATTTCTAAGTATGTTGGTTCTATTTGTATGAATGTGTTAATGATGAATCCATGATTATAATTTTAAATTACATGAGGTTGCAATATGATATTAGTTATTGATTATTGAAATTGGGCATGAGGTTGCCATTTTTATGTATGTCGTGTTGATGATTAAAACATTGGTTATTGTATGTTATGCTTATTGATATGTTGACATGAAACCCTAGGTGATGACAACCAATTGGATGCTCCTGATGATGGTAATCAGGTGGTTTATTAATGATTAATAATTATTTGGCATAACATTTGCATTCATATGCACACAGGATTGTACGGGGCCTGTGATACTGGCTCGATGGGAAGGTGGCCTTTAGATAGGCATAGACCCTGTGGTGGTTGCCTTTGGGATTCCACAGCTGCCTTGGATTGGGTTTAAGGCTGGCCCGTAACACCTAAGTTGAGTTGTTGCTACCATTAAGAGTGATTGGTGTTACATTATGGGTGGGTAGTTTGGTACCGGTAAAAAGGAATTAAACATATGTTATGAAAATTTATACACTGCAATTTAAATCCCATCATTAGAGTCAGATCTGCATATAATTATTGAGGTTGATAAGCTATTGGATAGCTCACGATATGTATTGTTGTGTTGTTTGCATTTGAGGTATTGCAAACTATGTTAAATAATAGTAAATGATGATGTTTATATTCGTGAATGAGTTATGGTAGAATTGGATAGGTAGTTGATATTACTAAGGTTAAATCTGGTTCAATACCTGTCATTTAACATATATATGGTTACTCCAAAGTTATTGTTCCTAGTGGATGTGAACTGAGCCGATGCTTAGTGATAGCTTGGTTGGAGATGTTGCAGTCATAGAGATCATTGGTATATAATTGTATATGTGTGGATAGCTTTTGTTAGTATCGCCTTGGCCATCTCTTTCGATACACTCTGTATAGTGGACAAGGTATCTAATAACCTCACGGGAGATTTAGTAGTTGTTTAGGTCCCTAAATGCTTACGTTAGTGAATGAGTAAATTAAAAGTATATTACGTTATCGAATTATATATTCTGCCTAAAAATTTTCTTGAGAATTATATAGCGATGTCTATATGTGTTTAGGGTTTCTGAATGACCTGATAGGTTCGCTAAAAATTGAAAAAAATTTCCCTTCTTTTTATTAAATGGGTGTCATAATTTTAATGGTATCAGAGCGGACTTAAAAAGTCTAAGGCTAAGGATACTTACTATATGCTATAAGTTGTATATATTGGGTGATAAATTGTTAAGTGTTGGAACTGCGATATGATCAGCTATGAGTAGTTAAGTATTCTTATCCTTGAAATGGTGTTAATTCCAGGATAAGATATGTTGAATCGCCAAGGCATGGATGCCATGATGACAACTTTCCAATGCTTTGCTGACTTGTTGGAGAGGCAAGCTCAGCGTCAGGCCAACAAGCATCAGGGCTTGGATCGCTTTTTGAAAAGGAAGCTAGATGAATTCCATGGCGGGTTTAACCCTGAACTTGTATACATTTAGATTCAGAATCCAAAAAAAATCTTTAGTAGCTTTCAGTGTACTGAGGCATAAAAGGTAGAATATGTTGTTTATATGCTCTGTGGTGAGGCAGAGAATTGGTGGAAAATAACAAAAGCAAGGATGATTGCTCTGGTACCCAGTTGATCTGGGAGATGTTCAGAGCATGCTTTCTAAAAAATATTTTCCAGATACGGTCAGGAGTAAGAAAGAGTTGGAGTTTATGGAACTCAAGCAGGGTTCCATGAAAGTTGAGGAGTACGTTATGAATTTTGAAGAATTATGTTTGTTCTATCCTCCATTCCAGTAGCCTGTGACCGAGGTTTCAAAATGTATAAAATTTGAAAGTGGATTAAGGCCTGAGATCAAGAAGGCGTTCAGACACCAAGAGATCCGAAGCTTTTCGGTGTTGGTTAACAAATGTAGAATCTTTGAAAAAGATAACAAGGCTCACATGGGTCAAAGCAGTAAGATTAATACTGCTTTGAAGCCACAACAGCCTAGCTTCAAAAAGCAAAGCAATTCTGGTAGAAGTGGATCATCCTCTAAATTTAGGGGGCATGGTGGACATGGTGGTTGTCCTGGAAGCCAACCTTAAAATGACAAGTGCTTTAAATATGATGGTGACCACTTTGCTCATGACTGTGACCGTGATGAGATTTTCTATTTCTAATGCAACGAAAAAGGGACATATCTGCCGTAATTGTCCTTAGAACCAACAAGCTGGAAATGTTATTGGTAACCCTGGAGGCTTTAGAGGTCAAGGCCATGGAAATGGTAACTGTGGAGGTCACGGTAATGGTGGTCGTGGTAACATGATGATTGGAAGAAATGACTAGGGTGGGAATGCTAACCCATAAGTTTATGGCAGTGTTTACTATTAATGTTGAAGAGGCCGCACAGGATGGTGATCTGGTGTAGAGTAAGTGTTTACTTAATGATTTTACTTTTGATGTTATTTTTTATTCTAGTGCTACGTATTCCTTTATATCTGATGATTGTGTGAAACATTTAAAATTGCTTGTGTCTGATATGGATCGCACTCTAGTTGTGTCTACCCCGTCTGACTTTAGCCTATGGACAGTCACTATATGTAGAAATGTGTGTTTCACCTTGGGTGATAGGAAATTCATGACCAACTTAATTTATTTACCCTTGAAGGGTCTTGATATATTTTTTATATGAATTGGTTATCAGCCAATAAAGTAATGGTTGATTATGAGAATCGACGGGTGATTTTTTCGACAGGGGTACTGAAGACTTTACAGTACAAGGTATGTCCCAATTACTTATGCTATTATCTCTGGCTGACAGAAAGAATAGATCTCGATTAGACGATATTCCTGTTGTATGTGATTTCCATGAGGTGTTTCCAGAGGATGTACATGGCGTTCCTCCTGAACGAGATATTGAATTTTTGATTAACCTGATACCTGGAGCCAAACCAGTCTCTAGTGCTCCTTATAAGATGTCCCTCGTTGAATTGGCTTGGTGAAGCAGTTCATTCGACCTAGTATGTCACCATGGGGTGCCTCAGTGCTACTAGTTAAAAAGAAAGATGGTAGTATGCGGTTATGTGTTGATTACCTCCAGTTGAATAAGCTAACGATAAAGAATAAATGCTCATTGACGAGGATTGATGATCTGATTAATCAGTTGTGAGGTGCTTCAATCTTTTCTAAGATCAACTTGCAATCTGGATACCATCAAATCTAGGTTAGGGCATCTGATATTCTGAAAATGGCGTTCAGCACCCGTTATGGTCATTTTGAATATGTGGTAATGTCGTTTGGTGTGACAAACGCTCCAACGGTGTTCATGAATTATATGAACAATATCTTCCATCCTTATCTGAATCGGTTCGTGGTGGTATTCATTGATGTTATCTTGGTTTATTTCAAGTCACACTAGGAACATGAGGAACATCTTCGTATAGTACTTCATGTACTAAAAGAGAAGCAATTGTTTTCCAAGCTATCGACATATGAATTCTGGTTGTATAGGATCCAATTTCTAGGGCATGTTATATTTAAGGATGGTGTTGTTATTGATCCATCCAAGGTGGAATTAGTTATGGCTTGGGAGAGGCCCAAATCTATTACTGAGACTAGGAGCTTTATGGATCTAGCTGGTTATTATCAAAGATTTATTGAGGGATTCTCCAAGATTGCGTTGCCGGTAACAAAGTTGACTAGGAAGTGTGTTCCTTTTGTGTGGACCCCTAAATGTAAGAAGAGTTTACAAGAATTAAAGGCGAAATTGACTTCTACTCCTGTGTTGGCATTGCCCAACTTACAGGAAAGTTTCATGGTATACTATGATGCATCCAGCCTGGGCCTTGGATGTATGTTAATGCAGAAAGATCAGGTTATAGCTTATGCCTCACGACAACTACGACTCCACAAGTAGAACTATCCCACACATGACCAGGACTTAACAGCTATGGTCTTTGCATTAAAAATTTGGAGACATTACCTTTATGGATCATAATTTGGGGTGTATAGTGACCATAAAAGCTTGAAATACTTGTTTGATTAGAAGGAGTTGAACATGAAGCAAAGGAGATGGATAGGATTTTTGAAGGATTATGACGTTGAGTTGAGATATCATCTGGGAAAGGCGAATTTTGTTGCTGATGCCTTAGGCTATAAATCTATTCATATTGCCACCATGATGGTGAAAGAGATGGGATTGTTGGAATAGTTCATAGATTTAAATCTATCTGTGGATGTTTCTTCACCTGAGAAGGTAATTGTGGGTACCTTGAAGATAACACATGAATTTCTGAAGCTGATTTATGAACAGTAAATGAGTGATGCTTATCTTGCTGAGTTGAAAGAGACTCAAGCTGGTGTAAAGACCTGTTATTAACTGAAGGTTCTGATGGTATGTGGAGAATTAACACTAAATTTATGAGCCAGATTTTGGTGATTTGAGGAAAATGATGCTAGATAAGGCTCATAAGAGCATGTTGAGTATCCATTTGGGTTTTACAAAGATGTATCACAATTTGAAATTGCGTTTCTGGTGGCCAAGATTAGAGAAAAATGTTATTGATTATGTTACTCGCTGCATTATTTGTCAAAAGATGAAGGTTGAACACCAGAAACCATCTGGTGGCTTGCAACTCTCTATGTCCCTGTATGGAAATAGGATACAATTATCATGAATTTTATGATGGGATTACCCAGGACCCGAGCGGGTCATGATGCTTGTTACCCAAGTGGCCTCTAAAGAAGTCAAGAGGGGGAGGGGGTGAATTGAGTAGTTGGAAGCTTGTTACTAATAATTTTATCTATTAAAATTCTTATTATGAAATGCCAAATGATTCTAAAAACAATACTTGAAATGTAAAGAGTTAAGGGATAGAGAAGTGCAAATAGATATTTTATACTGGTTCGCCCACCACTTGCCTACGTCTAATCCTTAAGCTCCCCTTGAGATATTCACTATAACTTTTACAAGTTATAACACTGAAGCACTCCCACACCTCTGAGATACCACACCCTTATGTGGAATCTTCGACCTTGCAAGACCCTTACCCTTGACTTAACACTGCCAGGGATGCCTCACCCCAGACTTAATCCCCTTAGGATACCTTACCCAAGTACAAAAACCCTCAGAGATACACCACTCTGAGTACTAATCTCAATTCAGGGAAACCCTTCCCTAAGTAATCAAAACATAATAAAGAATTCTTTATTTTAAGAGTATAATGAACAACTTGAAGCACTCTTATGATTTAACTCAATATTAAATCTTTTTTCAAAGATAAGAATGATGCAAGAATGATTTTCTGAGTTATTGTAAAATGCCTAAAATCATCTTAATTTATAGGCTTTCAAGAGATACAATGAGAAGGTTTCATTTCAAATGGTTGTGTCTTTTGATTCTAATTGATTTTCAAAGAATATACTGTTTCATGAAGTTTGAAATGAAAAGCCATATCTTTCCATTGCTGAAAACTTGAACAGATGCACTTTTAAAGATGCTGTAATCGATTACTTACATTTGGTAATCAATTACTTTAGTTATTTTTTAAATTTAAATTGCAGTGTTCACTTGTAATCAATTACTGCCATATTGTAATCGATTACTATCATGTTGTAATCGATTACTACCATATTGTAATCGATTACTTCGTATTAGTATTGTACTTTTGCATGTGAAATGTGTTCATGTGATGTTTTTATGCATGTGTGATTATTTAAAATATTTTCAAGGCCATGATCTTAGTATAACGAGTAAACCTTACATATTTTTCATGACTCTTATGTTTCTGAAACCGATTGCTTGAATCTTCATTTCTTTGATCCATGTTGTTAATTCAAGTCTTCCATTTATGTTGTTGATATCAAAACCTTTGATCTTCATTCTCCCCATTTTTGATATTGACAACATTACCATAGAAGAAAATAAGATAGCATAAGAAATAGAATATTTTTCTTCCCCTTAGTTTTGGTTTGGTTGGCAAGGATTAATTTATGATTATTTGTAATTAATTTGATTCTATTAAGTTATGATCATATTTCTAATTCTTAGTTTTCTTATTTTTCTTCACACTAAATCACTCCCACTTTACCAATGACAAAAAGAATATAAACACATTTATTTTATTGATAATAGAAATTTAAGCATAGAAGCATTTAAGAGAAACTAAGCATAAGTAAAAACATTTTGGATTAAGTAGTTCAAAGGAAAACGGGAGTGGAGGTTGTGAATGGAATGTTCAAGGGAATAAAAGAAAGCATTAACACGAATTTCAAAGGAGTCAAAGCGAGTTTGAACGTTGTTGATTACATTCATGAGATCACGCATAGAGGGAGATTCGTTAGCATCAATGGGATCGGATGGAGGAGCCACTCGTTTGCTTACCCATTCACCTTGCGCATTTTGCTTGTACCCAAAGGAATAAACAGTGTGTGTGCTAATAAGATATGAGCATTATGGGGTGACACATAATTCATCACTAATAGGGACATTAAAGTGTTGTATGATTTGGGTTACAAAGGAAGCATAAGGAAGAGGGGGGTTATCTCGTAATGCTTTCTTCATGTGGTTATGAATGAGATATGCCCAACTAATAGGTTGGGAAGTAAACAAGGCCCACATCATAATAACGTCTTCTTCGGTAAGTTGTGCCAAATTTATGGTGCGAGGAAGAAGAGCCTAAACAATAATGTAATGAAGTAGGCGACACTCCATTTTTAATGATCCGGCGAGAATACGACTAGAAATATTTGCTTCTTCATAGCAAATAAGGCTTCTTGCTTCAAGGGGTTCATAATCAAGTTCATATTCTTCAGAAACTTGGCCATGAAAGATTTCTTCACCATTGGGAAATTGAGTAAGAGAGTGGAAAAGGTTATCATCAATGATAATAGAAACCTTTTTAATCTCTGAGTAAATGCAATCATCTTTGATCTCAAGATTGCTATAGAAGAGGCGGACAAGATCAGGATAATGGTTTCCTTAGCACATAGGAATATCAAAGTATTTTGAGCAGCAAGAGATTGAAAACATTGAAAGTCGTTTATGATGAGATTATCGATGTATTTTGGATCAATAATATCACGGGAATGAAATTTAGAGTAGTATTTTTCTTGTTGAACAGAGGTAGAAAAGAACTCAACAAATGTATGAAGAGATGGATTTCTAGGCATTAGTGGATCTTCAGATACTGAAGCAGTTCTCTTTTTCATCTTACCTCTATGAGATGAAGAAGCCATGGAAGAATAAATTGAGAAAGGATGAGTTTCGTATGCTTCCTGAAGCATGAAATATATAGCCAAGTACGCGTTGTAATCGATTACAAGTACAACGTAATCGATTACTTTGTGATGATAAAGTTAGTAAAAATTGATCTTTTACGAGGAAGGGAATTTGAAAAAGAATAACTAACGCAGTATTATAGGGAATCAGTATAATCAGGGGAGTTAATGAACATGACGCAATGTTTATTTAAGTTTTTGTGTATTGTTGTGAGATTTGATGGGAACAAGATAAACTGATTTGGGGAGAGAGAATCAAGTGTACTGTAACACCCTAAATTTTAAAGAAACAATTTATTGAAAAATGGTAATTGATTATTTATGGTCCAATAATTGTGGGAGGATTAATTTGACATTAAAGGTGAATTATCGGTAAATTAAAATTTACCGGAACTGGGTGATTTAACAGATGATGTGGGACTCACTTAGTCAAATTAGATATTTGATGGGCCTAGAATGTTTAGAAAATTATTGTGGTTATGATGATATAGCTGAAATAATTTTTAGTGTTAAGGAAACAATTAATTGGACACAATGCATGACATTAAACGGGGAAAATACAGATAAAATGGGATTAAAAGAAAATTAAAATTTCCTTTTCTTCTCCTCACTGAACCGTGTGCATTTTTCTCTCTTAATTGGCTCTTTTATCCATTGAGTAATAAGATTTATGGACCAATGGTAAAAGCATGATGAAACATTCTTTTACCCAAAGTGTAATGCCCATTTTTCTTTACAATTTCCCTCTCTTTCTCTATACCACCATGGGCTTCTTTCTTTCTCCTCTCATCTTCACTTTTTTTCTTCTTCTTCTCCACCAACCGAACCCCACCTTCTCCACCTCCATTCTTGCCAAAAATTAAAACTTGAGCATAGAAATGTGAAGCATTTATGGAGCTTGGGAGCTTGGTTGGATCATCTCCCCTCTTCTTCACCCTCATTTTCATTTTGATGGAGCTTGGATTTAAGGTAAAGGTTTCTTACCTCTTTATTATTTCATTTATGGTTTTGGGTTGTTGGGTTTGAAATGATAATGTTAGAAACTTGAATTATTGAGGAAAATGATAAACCCTAAGCTTGGATGACATTGAGACGTGACTCTAGATTATGATGTTGTGTTAGAAATAGATGTGGTTTATGGTTTGCATATGAATTTTAGAAATGGGTTGAAATTATTGATTGGTTGATTTTGATGAAAAACCCTAAGTGTGGTAATTTAGGGTTTTTTTAGCTAAATTGATGATTTTGATGATTTTGAATACTCTAGAATGATTTATATGAAGGGAATGGATTTTTAGGATCATTGAGATTGATTAATGGGGTTGATGATATATGCATGTAGGTAGGTGTGAGGATTTGAGGAATTGATCTTGAGAATGGATAAATGATGATCAATGTTGAGTGTTGTTATTAGTGATATAAATAGTAATAGAGGATAACCGTTGGTGATGGATAAATGAGATAAGGTTGTGATTGATAAGGTCTTAGGTCATCATATGTGCTACTTGAGATGGTTGATTTATGATGGTCTTAAAAGAAACTAAAAGGATTTATGATGGCAATTAGAAGATTTATGAGATATTGGAAGCCTCATGGGTAAGGACCATGGTATAGTTGTTGTTGGATTTGTTTAGCCCTTTTGAACCCTAGAGAATCTTGATCTCGGGAAACGAATTCCCGAAGCCTAACATAAGTGTGTGAATTGGAGTTTAGACAAGTGTAGGACTTGATAATGAGTTTTAAGAAATGATGCCTTACGATGGCTTTTTAATTTCATGTGTATATATGTGTTGTTGATAGGATTATGTTTCGGACGATGATGCAGAATAATCGGAGCATTTGGATTGCGGTTCTTCTCTCGAGGTAGGAGAGGAGTTTACATTTCAAATTGCGAAGTGAATAATTGTTAATTATGTATATGTATGAACTCGTGCATTGCCTTGCCATGAATGTATTAAATGTTGAATTGATGATGTGATGAATGATTGCTTGGCCTTGTTGAATGATATGGATATATATATATATATATATATATATATGTAATGATGATGAATGATTAGTTATCCCTTTTATTGGACATGAATAAATTGATGACATAGATTTATAGATGGATGAATTTCCTAAAGTGTGGAAATATGTTTATGACGATTATGCCCAGAGATATGTGTGGTTGTGATGAAAAATAGCTTAGAAACCCCCCTCACATAGTTGATGAATTAGAACAAGAGTGGAGAAGTATAACTTGTTGGAGTAGGCCTAAGGGTTCATCCATGTATTAGACTAATTTTACGAAGGATAGAGTGTGCCATATGATAATGAGTGAAAAACTTAAGTGCTGAGCATGTGATGGTTCGCTCAAGCGAGTTGGGATCTCACTCAGGCAAGAGTCCCCTGCATCAGAGGGGTGGCCTCTGGCCCAATATCGTTTAGGCGAGATGATGTTTCACTCAAGCAAGACTCATGTGTAACAAGGGGGATGCTTACTAGACGAATCTCGCTCAAGCGGGTGTGGCCGCGCTTGAGCAAGTGAGATGGAAAAGTGGTTCTGGATAGATCTCGCTTAAGCGAGTAGTGAAGCTGGTGGAGTCTCGCTCAAGCGAGCAAGCATGAAATCGTTACTGGAACAATTTTGCCCGAGCAAGTAACAGGCCTTGGGAAGCCTCACTCAAGCGAGTGTGTGAGGAAAAAGTCATTGGAGGAATCTTGCCCAAGCGAGAGTGGCCCGCTCAAGCGAGATTAGGGCCTGACACACAAAAACTTCTTCGCTCGAGGGGAAATTGGGGGCGCTCAAGCGACCCACCTCAATCTCGCTCAAGCGAGTGTGGGTCTCGCTTGAGCGAGTTGCCCAGTGAAAAATTTTATATTATTTTCTTGTTTTGGTTGATATTTAATCCCTTCCTATTATAAAAACTGAGGAAAACAAGATGGGGGCATACAATGGTGGCATGTACGGTGGTACTCTATATCGATTTAGGTATTGGAAACCTTATATGTATATATGCTAAAGATATATTATGAACACATGGATGTTCACCACCAATAATATGATATGATGGGTACAAATGAAAGGATACATGATGGTGTTGTAAGATACATCCTTGAGTGAATGTGAAATAGATATGGAGATGATTGAATGACATAATAATTATTATGAATTGATGAATTGGAAATAATATCGATGATATGTGATAATAAACGAGGTGTTGATCACTTTTTGAAGTAAAGGATGTTTGTTATTATTGACGATTGTGAATGCCATTGTATTTTATACAAATGTGATCTTGCATGTGTGGCTTGAATTATATTAATAAAATGTTATGAATGTCACACCAATATATATAGATAAAACAATAGTGATGAATAATGAGATGAAAATCCACTAATTGATTATGTGGTGATATCGATGAATAATGGATAAATATTAATAATTTATATGATGCCATTGTGGTTGATTGCAAGTGTCGACTTGCATGTATAATATATGATATATTGAGATGAAAATGCCACATATAAAACGTGAAAAACAATGGCTAAAACCAACAATGATAAAATCCACTAAGGTGTGTATGGTGGTGTTTGTGATTATGATGATGATGATTGATGAGTGGCATTTAGGATGCACAGTGTGAGAGATGCATTTAATTTGCATTGCATTGTATCCATGGCGTATCGTACGCTGTCTAAGTGGAATCTTAGGGGTTCCACTAGGCGGGCCCAGTGGGAGGGCGACCTATTGCACGGGTATATTGCTGTTGTTGTTCCCTAGTGATTTTGGGAATCACGAAGCTGTCCATAGTTTGGTGACGAGGCACCCTATGTGGCGGGCCCAGTGGGCGGGCAGCTCTATGATGAGTAAGTTACCTCGGTGTCCGACGGGGCACGACTCTCTCGATGTGTGTTCAGAAAGGGCTCGTAGCACTTGTGGCAAGTGAGGCCATGCTATTGATCCGCAAGTCATGGGGTGACTAGTGCTACAGATGGGCGATAGCGGTTTGGTACCAGTAAAAATATGTTGTTAAGCATGCATGAATTGAGGTATATGTGTACACATTTTTCTACTGCAGTAGGGGAATAGTAGCACACCTATGCTTGACCCACAATTTGGTGTTTATTCCTACAGTCGGATCCATATTTGTTGTCTATTCCATTATGCATATGCATTAGCCATAAAAGCATTTGCATATAGCATGGAGATATGCTAGATGATGATGATGATTGAGATTGAGGCATGGTGTTGATGAGATGGGTAATTGAGTATCTAAAAGACCATATAAAAGTAATAAATGATATGAATATACGAAATGATATCGAATATGATGATGTGTATGTTATGGCCCAATGTAATGAAGGGCATAATTACTATGATTGATGATAATGATGATAGCCCATGGTGGCTTTGAGAAAAGACCTGAATGGTCGATATTGATAACGTTGGCCCATTGTGGCGTTGTGGTAGATGTGTATATGCCTATTTTGCTATGACTTGATTAATAAAGATGAGATATATATATGTTGTTGAATTTATAATTCATGATGATCATTGATGTATTTAGGAAAGCATACATGGTGTTGATATGCATATGCACATAATTTCAATTATATTCATATCATCATTTGAAATGTATAACTCACTCTTCCATGTGGTCTACCTTTTAGTATTGATGCAGGGATGTCATGGGAAAAGGATATTTTTAAAGTAAAGCTTTTGTGAAGGTAAAATAGTGGTAATGGAATGCCTTGGCCGGCATCGTTTGTAATTTAATGAGTTCTGTATAAAATGGATATTATGATGTTGTTAATTATTGATGTTGATTATGTAATCACTTTGGGAATGCATAGGCATTGATGATATATGACTTTATGGATGAATTTGAATATGGTTAATTAGGAATGTAAATATTGGAGATGTATGATGCATGACCATATAGATATGTATATGCATATATCTTAGGCATTGTATGTTCATGAAATTATGTGAAAAGAGGATGGTTGTCTATTAGGCTTATGATACGCCGTTACATGCTTTGCCGAGCCTTTTCTCATATCCTCATATATGGGGCTAGGCGTATGCCGGTATACACATTCTTCTTCTTCTGTAAACTCTGTTATTTTGTATACTATTATGGGTAAACTATTTACCGATCCAGTTATAGATTATCAAATCTCACCCTTTGGTTTTCTGTGGTTCGAGTCTTGATGTAGACATGGCAGTGTTTTGGAATTATTTCGAACGTGAAAAATTTATTTGTATTTTTATTGTTTAATTATTTAGATTACATCGGGATTCGAGTCCAGAAAATCAGGGTGTTACATGTAACATATTAAAAAAATTATGAACATAGTTTTAAAATGACAACCCATGGGAAACGTGCACTAATTGATAAGAAATAAATGACTGTGAATGAACGAAATAAAAAACTAAATCATTAGGAATATTAACTAGAGAGATTTGAAATTTTTAAAGATTAACCCTTTTGATTTTGAAAAGAAATCAAGTAATCAATCTTTGGGAAAAGTTAATAACTAAAACAAATAATAGTTTGAAATATTTGGTAATACAATTTTGAAATTTGAGTTTTGAAATTGAAGAAATGCATGAATTAAGCCTGGACACAAGATAATGCGAAAATAATGGTGGCTTAAATTTAGTAGTAAAAAAATGCTTTAAGTAATTGGGAAATGTTATGAACATTTTAAATGTAATGAGGAAATGGTTTGAATTTATCAATGATTTGAAAGATTAAAGATTTAAAAAGATATTAACTTAGGAGAGAGAAAATGATTTGAAATTATCAATGCCTGGGAACTCTGTAAAATCTGATGAAGGGATATGTGATATTGAATGAATAGGCGTGCAAAGGCTGATACCAAATTTCATTTGAAGATTGAATCTTTGAATATTGAATAGTTGTGTGATAAAAGTTGGATGAGCAACAGTAAGATAGACACGTGTCAGATTGTTTTCAAAATTAAAAGTTCGTGACTTTCTGACACTGTAACTGCCAAATTCTAATGGTAATCGATTACCAATAGATTATAATCGATTACTCAGTAATTTTAGGTAATCAATTACTTATTTAACATGTTTTATGATAATTTAAGGATTTTAAGAAGAATTAAATACAATTTTAGCTGATTCTTTTTCAAGCAAAGAGTGATACATACGTAGTTTGACATTGCTTGTTTGCTGATTGATAGTTAGAGTAATGAAAGTTTCCATTTTTCTTAGGAGCAAGAGTGCCCTTATTAGATGACTCCCGATATCCAAACATCCCGCATCATTTTAAATTTTGGATTTTGGTACCCAAATTTTTTTAGGTCCTAAAATGTTAGTAGAAGATAAAATTTCCTTTTTAATCTATATTTTGGTTCCATTTTGGATTCCATGTTTTCTTATGTTGCAAGCTGATGTAGTACGTTCCTTTTTCTCACAGTGATAGCATTTTACAAATGGACTTGTAGACGTCTTTTGAAAAATGAAGAAAATTTTGTATAACTTTTGTTGTTTAGTTGGATCAAAACCTAGTCCAGTTTTATTGAAATGACAACCTTGTTTTCCGAGGAGTATGTTTAAGTTGTCTCTTCCCATTGTAAATTTTACTAAAGTATTTTTCAAATCATCAATTTCTTGATTGGACTTTTTACATGATATGCATGTTTGATTATCTTGACTTTTAATGTTTAACTTGGTTTCTAAGTTTTCTTTATCTAGTTTAACTTGGCTTAATTCCTTGTTAAGTTTAACTATATTTTCTTCCAAAAGTATGTTGTTACTTTTAACTTTGATGAACTTCTTGGCCAGTATTTGATATTCATTATGAAGATCTTCAAAAGCATCTTGTAGTTCTTCAAAAGTATGATTTAGATGGTCTAGGTCACTTACCTCATCAATGTTTGCCATTCGACAGAGATTAGCTTCCTCATGATCCGATTCCTTAGATGAGCTCATGTCATTGTCTTCCCAAGCTATATGGGCTCTTCTTTTATTCTTCGGGTACTTTTTCTCTTGCTTTCCCACTTTCTTGTTTAAGGTTGGACACTCCATTTTCATGTGTCCAAATTTTCTTTTTCCTTCGTTCCTTTTTAGGAATTTATTGAATCTTTTGGCAAGCAAACCAAGTTCCTCATTTTCCAAACTTTTTGTTTCATTTTGATTTTCCTCATCATTTTTGTTCAGGGTTTGTAAGGAGGTTTTGAGTGCTATTCCTTTCTTTCTTTTATCTCATTTTTCATGTTGATTTAATCTTGTAAGTTCCAATTCATGTTCCTGTAACTTTCCAAATAGGATGGCAAGAGACATGGTTGCTAAGTCCCTTGATTTAAATATGGCAGTTACTTTCTGTTACCATTCCCTGTTTAGACATCTTAGAACTTTATCAATTAAATCTTCATTAGAAAAAGTTTTTCCTAGACATGCAAGATGGTTACTAATATGCGTGAATCTCATTTGCATATCTTGTATGTTTTCATTGTTGTTCATTCTAAATAGTTCATATTCCCTAGTTAATGTGTTAATTCTAGATCTTTTTACTTCACTAGTTCCCTTATGGATTACTTCTAGAGTATCCCATATTTCCTTTGCTGATTTACAGGTGAAGATTCTAAAATACTCATCCATGCCTAAGGCAGAGGTTATTATATTTTTGGCCTTAAGATTGCATTGAACTTTCTTTTTATCATCTTCACTCCATTCATTTCTAGGTTTAGCCAGGGTGATGTTATCAACCATTTTGGTCGGTATGAATGGACCATTTTCTATAGCATCCCATATGTCTAAGTCTATGGCTTCTATGAAAATTTGCATACCAATTTTCCAATACTGATATCCCACCCCCATTGAATACTGGTGGTCTGTATATGGAATTTCCTTCGGGGAAGATGGGATTAAAAGAGGCCATGGATCTCTCTTGAAGTTTTTAAACTTTATACAAGAGACTAGCTTTGATACCACTTGTTACCCAAGTAGCCTCTAAAGAACTCAAGAGGGGGGAGGGGGTAAATTGAGTAGTTTGAAGCTTGTTACTAATAATTTTCTCTTTTAAAATTCTTATTATGAAATGTCAAATGATTCTAAAAACAATACTTGAAATGTAAAGAGTTAAGGGATAGAGAAGTGCAAACAGATATTTTATACTGGTTCGACCAACACCTGCCTATATCTAGTCCTCAAGCTCGCCTTGAGATTTTCACTATAACTTTTACAAGTTATAACATTGAAGCACTCCCAGACCTCTGAGATACCACACCCTTATGTGGAGTCTCTGACCTTATAAGAGCCTTACCCTTGACTTTACACTGCTAAGGATGCCTCACCCTAGACTTAATCCCCTTGGGATAGCTCACCTAAGTACAAAAACCCTCAGAGATACACCACTCTAAGTACCAATCTCAATTCAGGTAAACCCTTCCCTAAGTAATCAAAACATAATAAAGAATTCTCTCATTTAAGAGTATAATGAACAACTTGAAGCACTCTTATGATTTAACTCAGAATATTAAGATAATGGCCATTGAGAGCTTTTTTCAAAGATAAGAATGGTGCAAGAATGATTTTGAGTTATTGTAAAATGCCTAAAACGTTGGTGTATGCACTATGAGCTTTTATGCTTTTTCATTTGTATCATTTTTCTGCTTATCAATAAAATAAGTATTTCAGTTTAAAATTGTTTTAAAACGTATTTATCCTTGGAGTAATAGGTCATATGAAAGTTATTCCTAAAATGTCCCTAGTCAAGTATTTACATGAGGACATGTAAATACATTGAGACTAGTGTGTGAGTGTACTGATGACCTGATCTCACAGATCATAGATATAGATGATATCAAGTATTCACATGGGTACACATTAATAGTAATGATGTACTAGACAGACCCACCATGAGAATGTTGCATCGATCATTACATGAATGTCATAAACGATTCTCAATGTGATAATGGTATATGTAGTCCTTTGACCTGAAGTCACTATGATTCCTACATGAGAAGTTTATTGTTTTAATACAATTAAATGTCTTCTGTAACAAGAGGACTATAAAGGTTGTAATTAGGCAATAAACAAATTATGCAGAGGGATGTGAGTAATGTAGATGGGATTTGCCTCTCCTATGTGACAGGAGTGATTATAGGACACTTGATGGAGTAAGACTAAGAAAACGCATGGCCATGCTAGAAAGAATAAATATTAGATATTTATTTGGATCAAGTGTACTCCGGTATCAAGTAAATTAAATTGGGCTGTACAAGGATGACGCGACCATGCCTTGGGCCCAATTAGGATATCGTGACAAAAGGAAAAACATATTAAATAATTATCACTTATAGGTTATGTTGATATTAAATAATATTCGGACATAATGATGCATTGCTAGATGCCGCTCTTATTTTATATTAATAATAAAATAATTTATTATTAATATGACCGGGTATTTTACCTATAGGGTCACACACATAGAGTAAGCCCATCAGAAAATATTTTGTTTTATTTTAGTTGGACTTAAATAAAGCTATTGGGCCTAACTCATGTAGAATGAGTAAGGAGCCCACTATTTAGAGAGAACAAATTAGGTCAAACCTAAGCCTATAAATAGAACATAAGATGCTCATAGGCAGTTCACTAAAGTGAGACATAAATTCACAAAAGTTGCAAGAGCTACACGCTGTCAAACTAGCAGTTGGCAAGTGTTGCGATTTTGGTGGGAGTGCTCGTGTGGACTCCTAAAGGACAAGGCTACGACTGCTTCGGTATTATTCAAGAGGTAATCCTAAAACAATTATTTTTTGTGTGTGCATGTCTTGTGCTTTGAAACATAACGTTTTGCAAATCCTATGGGAATCCTTGTATTTCCGCTGCTCATGTACTGGGGATTCCCTAACATAAAATCATCTTAATTTATAGGCTTTCAAGAGATGCAATGAGAAGGTTTCATTCAAATGGTTGTGTCTTTTGATTCCAATTGATTTTTAAAGGATATAATGTTTCATGAAGTTTGAAATGAAAAGCCATATCTTTCCATTGCTGAAATCGTGAATAGATGCACTTTTGAGATGCTGTAATCAATTACTTATATTTGGTAATCAATTACTTTAGTTATTTTTAAAATATAAATTACAATGTTCACTTGTAATCGATTACTGCCATATCGTAATCGATTACTATCATGTTGTAATCGATTACTACCATATTGTAATCGATTACTTCATATAAGTATTGTACTTTTGCATGCTGAAATGTGTTCATGTGATGCTTTTATGCATATGTGGTTATTTAAAATATTTTCAAGGCCATGATCTTAGTATAGTGAGTAAACCTTACATATTTTTCATGACTCTTATATTTCTCAATCTAGTTGCTTGAATCTTTATTTCTTTCATCCATGTTGTTGATACAAGTCTTCCATTTATGTTGTTGATATCAAAACCTTGGATCTTCAATGTTATCTGGGTTACTATGGATTAGTTAACAAAGTCTGCACATTTCTTCCAATCAATATGAGATATTCACTGTAGAGACTAACACAGATTTATATAAGTGAGATCGTTTAACTGCAAGGTGTTCCATCTAGTATTGTGTCGGATAGAGATCCGAGGTTCACTTCTCAGTTTTGGGGAAGCTTGCACCAGGAGTTAGGCTTAAAGCTTCGGTTAAGTTTAGACATTTATCCTCAGACAGATTGGCAGTTGGAATGCACTATTCAGAGTTTAGAGGACTTGTTGAGGTCCTGTGTGCTAGAGCATGGTGGTAGTTGGGAGTATTTTCTCCCTCTGATTAAATTCATATATAATAATAGCTACTACAGCAGCATAGGTATGACTCCATTTGAGGTTTTATATGGTCGAAGGTGCCAGATGCCTCTTTGTTGATTGGAAACCAGTGAGAGTCTGATGTTAGGGCTTGAGATTGTGTAGTAAACTACAGAGCAAATTGAAATGATCAGAGAAAAGATGAAGGCATCTTAGGACCATCAAAAGAGTTATTATGATAACAGGAGGAAACCCCTCAAGTTTGAAGTTGGTGATTTTGTGTTCTTGAAGGTTTCTCCTCACAAAGGTATTGGGTGAGTGCTAAAAGGTAGAAAGTTAAGCCGAGATACATAGGACCATATGAAATCTTGAAGCGGATTGGTTTGATGGCCTACCAGATTGCACTTCCTCCTCATCTGGCAAACCTTTATAATATATTCCATGTATCCTAGTTGAGGAAGTATATACCTGACTCTACACACAAAATTCCTGATGATAATTTTGAGATTAAAGAAAATTTGACTATACCTATTGAGAAGCAATGATGTACCATTGGTGAAGGTGGCTTGGAAGTAGGGGAACACTATCACATTTACTTGGGAATGTGAAGACTCGATGACAAAGCAGTATTCAAAGTTGTTTCATTAAGGAATGTGATATATTAAATTTCAAGGACGAAATCTTTATAGGTATGGAGAATTATACTACGCCCTCATTTTTTTACTATTAATTTTTTTTAATTAAACCTCTTAATATACTCTCTACACATACATGCATTCCCTTTTTCTCATGTCTCCTTCTCTACATTGTACGTCCTCTCTTTCTCTTATCTTTCAGTCGTGTGTCACTCCCCTTTTTTTCTCTTGTCCCCTTTCTGCACGCACACACGTATCTCAATTCACCATTCTCTTTTCATTTTATATACGCAGACCATTTATTTCTTTTGTCCATTTTTTTACACTCTCTCATTTTCATAACTCAATCTTTCTTTTCTCAATCACCTCTCTTTCTTTTCTTTTAGCCACAGTAGCGTGACCCCCTTTCTTCTTCAATTCTTAATTCAACTCACTCCCTCTTATTCTCATCTCTCAATCACTTCTATCTTTCTTCAATTCACGTCACCTCGTTACAAGAGTGAACCCCCCTTTTTATTTTAATTTCTCAAATTGCAAGTTGAATTCATCATGACACATGTTCTCTTTCTGCTCTCTAATCTTTCTTCTATTCTTAAAAAAAAGAGAAAAAATTAGACCCCCCTATTTTTTCACGTCCCTTTTTCTTTTGTTTTATATGTGACATTTTTTTAATTCTCATCTCTTGCCTTTCAATTTCATTCTCTTGAAGACATAAGGTTTTGATAATGACAAAAGGTAGTAAGCTCTAAAAGGCATCAATCATGAAGGCCTAGATTGGAAGAAAAATGGATCAACAAAAAGCAAGACCAATAAGTCAAAGGAATAAAGCATCAAAGCTCAAAAGGTCTTAGAACATATGTAAGGTTTTAATCAAGTATCACTATGGCCTTTGAATTAAATTAAAACATTGATAACATGCATTCAAAAAGCATTTTCTTAAAATTAGAAAGCATGTAATCGATTACCACTTTGGTGTAATCAATTATACACTTAACCGTTGGGTTAAAATTGTATTTTAAATGAGTGTGGTTAAATTTTAAAATGCTAAAATCGGTTGCAAGAATATTGTAATCAATTACCATAACATAAGAATGCATGAAAAGTTGCATCTCTTCATGAGAACTTGCATGGAAAGTCATGTTCTTTCATCCAAACTTTTGAATGAATATATCTATTTGAAAAAGCATCTTTCCAACATCAAAAGGCAGCTTTTCATCAATCAAATGCATCTTTTCAATTGTTATAAATAGGGAGAGCATTAATCATTTCATGGATTTTGATAAGTATTTTAACATTTTTACAATCCAAAACACTATCATGATCTAAGGCCATTCTATGACTTGAGTATAAACCATAGTGCACTTCAAGTTGTATTATCCACTATAAAGAGAGATTCTCACATTTGTATACTTTTATTATTAAGTTTATCTTATGGGTGAGGCACCCACATTGAGATTGTATCTGGGGTGAGGCATCCCAAGGGATAAGTTAAGGGTGAGGCATCCCTTTCAAGGTTGGAGGCTCCACATAAGGGTGTGGTATCCCAGAGGTGTGTGAGTGCTCTATATTGTAACTTGGACAAGTTAAAGTGAAAATCTTAAGGGGATCTTGAGGACTGGATGTAGGTAGGTGTTGGCTGAACTAGTGTAAAATCTCTGTTTGTATTTCTCTATCCCTTAACTCTCCCTATTTCAAGCATTATTGTTTAAATTACTTGACATTGCATAATAAGATTTTTAGAAGAGAAAATTATTAGTAACAAGTTTCCAACCACTCAATTCACCCCATCTTGAGTTCTTTAGAGGCCATTTGACTAACAAGTGATATCAGAGCTAGTCTTTGTATAAAGTTTAAAAATCTCAAGAGAGATCCATGGCCTCTACAAATGTCTTCTTCCCTGAAGAAAATTCTATATATAGAACACTTGTGTTTAATGGAGAAAGATATCAATTTTGGAAATCTAGAATGCAAATTTTTATAGAAGCTATAGACAGATATCTGGGATGCTATTGAAAGCGGTTGTTTCATTCCTACAAAAGTTATTCATGTAAAACCCGTAGAAAAATATAAAAGTGAGTGGAGTAATGAAGACAAGAGGAAAGTCCAATTTAACCTTAAAGCCAAGAATATCATAACCTCTGCCTTAGGAATCGATGAATTCTTTAGGATATCTATATACAAAAGTGCTAAAGAAATGTGGGACACTTTAGAAGTTACACACAAGGGAACAAATGAAGTTAAAAGGTCTAGGATAAATACTTTAACTCAAGAGTATGAATTATTTAGAATGCACAACAATGAGAATATTCAAGATATGTAAAATAGGTTCACCCATGTTATAAATCATCTTGCATGTCTAGGAAAAGTATTTTCAAGTGAGGACTTAATTAATAAATTCTTGAGATGTCTAAGCAGGCAATCACAACCAAAAGTTACAACAATCTTTAAATCAAGAGATCTTGCTAGTATGTCACTAGCCACTCTGTTTGGCAAATTGCAAGAACATGAAATGGAACTTACAAGGATGAATCAAAATGAAGAGAATGACAAAAAGAAGAAAAGTATTGCTCTTAGAGCATCATCATCAACCATTTTTGAAAATGATGAAGATAATGATGATGAACAAGAAGGTACGAACAATAATGATGATTTTAATTTATTTATTAGAAAATTTAACAAGTTCCTACCAAAAAAGAAAATCAAAGAAAGGTGAAAATTGAAGAACCAAGATGCATCAAAAAGATGAAAAAGTATGAAAAGAGATTCCTCAAGAACAAGAAGGAAAGAAAAGCATACATAGCATAGAATGACAATAATATAAGATCATCTGACAAAAGGAAGCTAATCTTTGCCTAATGGAAAACACCGTTGAGGTACATGATCTAGATACCTTTAACCATACTTTTAATAAATTACAAGATGCCTTTGAAGAATTGCATAGTGAATATCATAAGTTGGCTAAGAAATTTATTAAATTAAGAATAGTAATTCTCTAATATGCTAAGACTTAATAATGAATTAAATCAAGTTATAAACGAAAAAGAAAAACTAGAAGTAAAACATAATTTATCATGCATATCTTGTAACACATCAAATCATGAAATAGAAGATTTGAAAATATTTTTTATCAAAATTTACAATAGGAAAAGACAACCTAAATATATTATTAGGAAAACAACGTTGTCATTTTAACAAAACTGGACTTGGTTTTGGTCCTTCCAAACAACAAAAGTTATACAAAAATATCTATTTCTCAAAACACCTTTACTAGTCCATTTGTTAAATGCTATTATTGTAATAGAAAAAGGCCATAATGCATCTACATGTAATATAAGGTTAAATGGCATTTAAAGTGGAACCAAAATTTAGATACCAAAAGATATTTTTCCTAAGACTAACTCCCTAGGACCTAAGCAAATTTGGGTACCAAAATCTAAAGTATAATATGATGCAGGTCATCTCTTAGACGCTAACATTGATGATGGGAGATACTTAAAAGTATTCATTTTGATTCCCAAGAAAAGTAGAAATACGACATTTAAAAGAATTCTCGTAGTATTGGCCAACAACTAACAAGTGGTATCATGATAGTCTATCTAATTATCATTTTCTATCTTATCAAATTCAAAATTCATTCTGACTAACAAATGGCGTCATAAATCTCCTTGCATACACAAATGGTTTTTATATAATGACAGCTTTATAGATTATTATTCCATATTGCCCTTCTTTATAATATGGCTATCGTTATCCTTGATATTTACAAAGAGGGAGAACATAGAAAACATACATGTGATTATTAATACTATTTTTTGATAATAGCAAAAAGAGAGAAAAATATGAAATGACAATGTTTATCTTAAAAATTGTCTCCTTCTACATTAGGCTAGAATATGGTATCTTTGTTTTTGATATTTTGATCAATAACATAATGGGAGAAAATACACATGTTTGTTATTACTGTCATTGTTTATTGCTTGCTTATATCATTCTAATTATTTTTGATACCTATAAAGGGAGAAAATATATATTAAAAACATTGTCATTGTCTCTTGCTTATCTATCAGGATCCATATCCATATATTTTTCATAATGACAAAAAAGGGAAGAATATTTGAAAAAGACAACACTATTTTTTTTAGTCCTTATAAATTCTAAATAAATAATTATAAAGGGGGAGAACACATATATGCTTGAAGACATAAGGTTTTGACAATGACAAAAGGCAGTAAGCTCTAAAAGGCATCAATCATGAAGGCCTGGATTAAAAGAAAAATAGATCAACAAAAAGACAAGACCAATAAGTCAAAGGAATAAAGCATCAAAGCTCAAAAGGTCTTAAAACATATGTAAGGTTTTAATTAAGTATCAATATGGCCTTAGGATTAAATTAAAACCTTGATAACATGCATTTAAAAAGCATTTTCTTAAAATTAGAAAGCATGTAATTGATTACCACTTTAGTGTAATCGATTACACACTTAACCGTTGGGTCAAAATTGCATTTTAAATGAGCACGGTTAAATTTTGAAATGTTGTAATCAATTACCACATCATAAGAGATGCATTCATGAAAACTTGCACGGAAAGTCATGTTCTTTCATTCAAACTTTTGAATGAACATATATATTTGAAAAGACATCTTTCCAACATCAAAAGGTATCTTTTCATAAATCAAATGGATCTCTTCAATTACTATAAATAGGGAGAGCATAATCATTTCATTTCATGGATTTTGATAAGCATTTTAACATTCTTTATAATCCAAAAGACTCTATCATGATCTAAGGTCATTCTATCACTTAAGTATAAGCCATAGTACACTTCAAGTTGTATTATCCACTCTAAAGAAATATTCTCATATTTGTATATTTTTATAATTGAGTTTATCTTGTGGGAGATTGTATCTTGGGTGAGACATCATTTGCAAGTTGGAGGCTCCACATAAGAGTGAGGTATCCCAGAGGTGTGGGAGTGCTCGAGGTGTGGGAGTGCTCGAGGTATGGGAGTGCTCTGTATTGTAACTTGGACAAGTTATAGTGAAAGTCTCAAGGGGATCATCAGGACTGGACGTAGGCAGGTGTTAGCCGAACCAGTGTGAAATCTCTGTTTGCACTTCTCTATCCCTTAACTCTCTATATTTTAAGCATTATTATTTAAATTACTTGGCATTGCATAATAAGATTTTTAGAAAAGAAAACTATTAGTAACAAGTTTCCAACTACTCAATTCACTGACAGGGCCCGCAAGCGCACAGGTTATGTCGCGTAATATAAAAGATTATCGTTCTCCACAGGGACTGTGTTCAAAGTACCAGCATGTTGAAATTTAATTATCCACACAATTGATTTTTAATATTTTTGTAAAATTAAACAAATTAAAGTTGCACAGAATACAAATAAATAAAATTTACTTGACACTTAAAAATCAAAGTTGAGAATATCTTGGGATTTTGGGGGATCAAGACTCTATTTTATGTTAATGAATTTTAACTTTTCATAAATAAGAATCGAATTAAGTTTTCCAAGGCAAATTTTCCAAAAGCTAATTAATATGTTCCTCTCGGAATCCTATTAATGTACCTAACCTATGGAAAGCGCTGCTTAATCCTCAGAAAGGCCCATTATCGTTTTATGAAAATCCCTTTTATTTCCTCAAAAGAATTTTGATTACTTTCATGGTTTTACCGAGGTCACAAAAAGCATTTCAAAAATCTTAGGTTTAGTTCAAAGCTTTCCGGTAAAAATAAATCTCTCGATTCTATTTATTACCTAAACTTACTAATATACCCGCAAGTATACAGTTTTATCATTTAGGTTCTTGTTAGGAATTACTAAAAGCATTGAGCATAATTGAACTAAATGGAAAACAGAAATTTATTTAATTCCAAGTCAAAATAACATTAAAATAAAATATTATCAAACCCCTTTCATCCCAAGATAATTAATTTAGCTACTCATGAAATAATTCAAATTCATATAAATAATGGAAAAATAAAACATACAACACATGGTAAAAATGAAGACTTACGGGTTTCTCCAAAAGCTTAGAATAATTTACCACTGTATTTCCTTGATGCAATATTTCTCCACCAATTACAAATTTAAATACTCACTTTTACAGCCCTCACAACTCTTAAAATAAAATAAAGAAAATAAAAAAAAGAAAGAAAATGAAAAAGAAAGTAAAAGGAATGAAGGAAGAAATTGAAAAAGAAAGAAAGAAAGAAAAGAGAAGGCGGAAGAAGAAAACAAAAGAACGAAAGAGAAAAGAGAGAAAAGAAAAGGAATTGAAGCGTATGGAATTGATGGATTTTGACGTTGTGTTGCTCTCCCTTTTATAGGTGAATGAATGAATGAATCCAGCTAAGAAAACGTGTTAAAATTGCAAGTGGAAGAAACTTTCGGTGCATGTGAGTTCCAACTGTCCCAAATTGCATTATTTTAATATTTCCAATAATTCAGTGCTTGGATTTATTCAGCTGGACAAATTCCGAGCGGAAAGGTGCTGGAATTCCACAAGACCGAGTGACAGCTTGCTGGGAGGTTAGACGGTGTTGTGTTGGTGAGGCCGGTGTTGTGGCTTGAGAGGACGGTGTAGAGTGAACTGGACAATTGTTGGTTTGCTGAGGAGTTGTGGAGTTGAACGGTTTTGCTTTGCTGTTCAAAGGAGAGGGGACGTTGTGAAGAGGAGTGTGTTGTTGATTGATCCGGTATGGCTGTGAAGAGTTAGATGGAGTCGGTATTGAATTGGAGTTGGGGTTGATCCGATGTTATGGTGATCCGGTGTTGTGGTGATTCGGTGTTGGCTGTGAAGAATTGGAAGGAGTCGGTGTTGATGGAGGGTTTGATCCAGTGTGCATTTGATCCGGTGTTGGAGTGAATGGATGGAAGGTTGATCCGGTGTGCATGGATGGAGTCGGTGTTCAAAGGAGATGGGAAATAATCCGAGCGGCTCCCATTCACGCTTGAGCGTGTTTAATCTCGCTTGGGCGAGCACATTCCAGTAGCTAAATTATGCCACTCGCTTGAGCGTAACCAGAGTCGCTTGAGCGAAAGACCTTTGTTTAATCGGAATTGCTTCACTCGGTATTAAAAAATGGCTCGGAATTGACTGAAGAGGGACTCGGATCCGACTGAAGATGATTCATTCGGGACTGATTGAAGACTCACTCAGGATCGGAATTTATTCAATCGGCACCCAAACTGTTTCACTCTGCTGTCTCTGAATTTGAATCACTCAGATTTGCTTTGAAATAATTCAGTCGATCTTCATTCCTTGAAATGATACACTCAGAAGTACCTTCTTGCTTTTCACTTCAGTCGTCAATCAACCCAGTCGGTTGTCTTTACTCGGGTATCGAATATACCTTTCACTCAGAAATTTGAACTTGAAAGACTCTGGAATCTGGGTGATTGAATTTATTCTCATGTTTGAGCCTTGCTTTGCTCGGAAATATAGGTTTCTGCCCCAACTCACTCGGTAATCTTCCTTCGAGACATCTCACTCGGGCTTAGGGTGAAACTGTGAGAGTTTGACCGAGTGTGATTCATTTCTGATCGGATTTTTCCTTGCTTAATAAGACACTACTCGGAAATGCCTTATTCCGCTTGAGAATGCCATCTTCTCCGAATGAAACCACTCAGAAACCTCCTTATTCAACAGTTGCTCTTTCAGTGGCTTCTTCTGCTCGGACAACAGTTTTGACCACTTGGGAGTTTTCCAATCGGAGGCAGTTTTGCACAGAAAAACAGTTCAGACTTGTTTCCATCAGCATTTATTCACTCGGATTATTTGCAATCAGAAAACTCCCACTCGGATTCACTTCAATCAGTAATCCTTTCACTTGGAGAATAGCTTTGGACAGCATCTATTCAAAGTCAGTCCCCTTTTTTCACTCGGAATGGACGCAGTCAGGGAAGCTTCCACTCGGAATCACCTCCAACCGAGACTTATTCCTTTTCAGCATTGAACCTCCAACAGAGTCAGCCATTTATCACTCGGAATGGCTTTGACAGGGAACTTTCCACTCGGATTCTGCTCCAACAGTGAATATTCCACTCGGAAAAGCTCTATTCTGAGTCATTCCACTCGGATTTGGTCCTTTCTGAGTCATCCTACTTGGATTTAGTCATTTTGAGTCGGATTTCAACATTCTGAGTCGGAATTCAGCATTCTGAGTCGGAATTCAGCATTCTGAGTCAGAATTCAGCATAAAAAGAGAGTTCTTTCTACTTTGGGCTTGTTCTTCTTGTTTTTTTATCATTTTATGGTCGTTTTTCTCATGTTATTGACCCTTTATTACCTTAATTTCTGCAAAATAACATACCCAAGTAGAATATAGTGGAAAGAAAGCAAAAATCATAATAAATAAAGGAAATACAGTGGATAATGATTAAAATCCTAAGCAAACTAGATCTATTTTATTGTGTTATAAAGCACTTATCAAAATACCCCAAACCAAAGCATTGCTTGTCCTCAAGCAATCATCATATTCACAAGATAAACTACAGAAAATAGTAAGCTTAATAAACTAAGGAATCCAAAATAGAGAAACAGATTTATTCAAATGCCAATTTTATTTTTCTTATGTGAATCAAATTTCAATGTCAAGACTTGAGATACTCTTCTCACAATTTTCACTCAAGTGTTTCAAGGTTTGTGTATCTCTCAAATCATCATAGTCAAAAAACATTACCATAAGCTTGTTAATAAACCAGAAACTCCACAGTTTAGATAGAAAATATGTCAAAGTCTAAAGGTCTTTCAAAGGGTTGTAATGTGGCCTTCGGTTGTATTGCCAAGGTAGGAATTTCAAGAAAAATGGAATACAAAAGCGCTTTAACAGTCATGAATGATTCAAATCACCATTATAAATTTAACAGAGCAAATTTTTAAACTTTTATGGACTTTTTGGAATTCATTCAATATCATCCTTTTGATTTTCTTTTTCTCTTTTTTTTTTCTTTTCTTTGCATTCAATACCATATTTTTCTTAAGTCCTTTTTTATTTCTTTGCTCCACTAAATTTCTAACTTTTTCACCATTAAGAGAATATCAGTCAATGAAAGGTTTCAAAGAAAAATTTTCACTTTTAGGCTCAAAAGGGGCAACTAGGGGTCAAATTGTGCAAAAATTCTGAGGCTTAAGAATAAGACCTAATTGTGCCTTTATCATCCTAAGACATATAATCAAAAACCATTTTGAATCCGTTGAAAAACAAGTTCTAGAATATTAATGACTATGAGATTCACTCAATCAAGAAGATATGGGTTTTAAGAAGTTTGTTTGATAAATAATCTATTTTGGCTCAAGTCTAACCATGGAAAGTCTTTTCAAAGAAAATTTTAATCATATAAGGTTCATTTAGACATTGATTTGGCATTTAAACAATCAAATTTTGAAAATTTTACTCAAAATTTTGGGATCCTTAGATACTTTAGCCTTGTGTTCAAAGTAAATTTATCATGCAATCATGGTAATTTACAAGATTACAAACAAAGCGAGGAAAACACACATGCATGAAAAATATAATAATCACACAACGAAATAAAACAGTTAAGTTTTCTTATCTACCACCCCAAACCAGAATTTGACATTGTCCTCAATGTTAAAATGGATGATAAAAGGATAAGAAAACTTACCTGGAGTAACCCCAAACCAGCGTTTGACATAGTTGGTTTTTTTTTTCAGAATTAAAGCTTAAAATAAAACAACAACTTTTTATAGGGTTACCTCCCTATCAGTGCTAAGTTTTAAGTATTCAACCAGACTTCTCACCGTTTGGATTTACACATCAGGAGCATCAAACAAGTCCAAGTTACTTGCTTGTTGTATTGGTTGACCTGTCAAATAGTGCTTTACTCTCTGTCCATTTACCCTAAATGTACCAGATTTCTTGCTCCATAGTTCGACAGCTCCAAAGGGAAAGACTTTTGTCACCTTGAATGGTCCCGACCATCGGGATCTCAGTTTTCCTGGAAAAAGCTTCAGTCTGGAATTAAACAGTAAAACCATATCACCTGGATTAAATGTTCTCCGTTGGATGTGACGATCATGCCATTGTTTGGTTTTTTCTTTATAAATTCTGGCATTTTCATATGCATCTAAACGGAGTTCTTCAAGCTCATTTAATTCCAGCAATCTACGTTCACTTGCAGCCTTATGATCAAAGTTAAGAGTTTTAATAGCCCAAAAGATTTATATTCTAGCTCAACAGGTAAATGACAGGGCTTCCCATATACTAGCTTAAAAGGTGTGGTTCCAATGGGAGTTTTGTATGCGGTTCGATACACCCATAAGGAATCATCTAACTTAATAGACCAATCCTTACGTGATGTATTCACCACTTTTTGAAGAATGTTTTTAATTTCCCGATTGGATACCTCAACTTGTCCACTAGTTTGTGGGTGATAAGGTGTAGCAACCTTATGCCTAACTCCATATTTCTTTAGAAGGGTCTGAAAAGTTTTCTCAATAAAATGAGACCCTCCATCACTTATAACACATTTTGGGACCCCAAACCTTGGAAATATTATTTTCTTGAAAAGTTTAATAACAGTTTTAGCATCGGAATGGGGTGAAGCAATGGCTTCCACCCATTTTGACACATAGTCAACTGCCACTAATATGAACTGATTTCCGAAAGAGGAAGGAAAAGGTCCCATAAAATCAACACCCCATACATCAAACAATTCAACTTCTAAAATGGTATTTAATGGCATTTCTTGCCTCTTACCAATGTTACCTGTTCTTTGGCAAGCATCACAAGTTAGAACATACTTACGTACATCCTTAAAAATATTTGGCCAATAGAACCCAACTTGCAATACTTTAGTGGCTGTCTTAGAGGTGCTCATGTGTCCTCCACAGGAAAGAGAATGGCAATGATCCAAGATAGCATGGACATCATCTTATGAAACATATCTTCGAATCATACCATCTGCACATTGCTTAAAAAGGAGTGGTTCATCCCAATAATAATGCTTGACATCTGCATAAAACTTTTTCCTTTGCTGAAAGCTAAGATCAGGAGGTAAGATACCACATGCAAGAAAATTTACAAAATCAGCATACTAAGGAACACGTTGGATACTAAGATTAAAGAGTTGTTCATCTGGAAAAGATTCATTGATGGGAATATTATGTGTTTCTTCTTTTTCAGATGTCAACCTAGACAGGTGGTCAGCGACCAAGTTCTCTGTACCCTTCTTGTCCTTAATTTCCAAGTCAAATTCTTGCAATATTAGAATCCACCTAATTAATCTAGGCTTTGCTTCCTTTTTATTTAATAGATACTTAATGGCAGAGTGGTCAGTGTAAACAGTAACATGTGAACCTACCAAGTAAGACCTAAATTTATCAAAAGCAAAGACAATAGCTAATAGTTCTTTTTCAGTTGTGGCATAATTTACCTGAGCTTCATCTAGCGTCCGGCTGGCATAATGAATTACATGGAGCTTTTTATCCTTTCTTTGCCCCAACACAGCCCCCCACTGCGTAAACACTCGTATCGCACATCAACTCAAACGGGAGTTTCCAATCAGGTGGTTGCACGATGGGGGCAGAGATTAGAGCTTGCTTAATCCTGCAAAAAGCTTCCATACAAGATGAATCAAAATTGAAAGGCACATCCTTACCCAGAAGAGTTGTAAGAGGCTTTGTGATCTTGGAGAAATCTTTAATGAACCTATGATAAAACCCTGCATGTCCAAGAAAACTCCGAATACCTTTCACATTTGTAGGTGGAGGCAATTTTTCAATCACTTCCACTTTAGCCTTATCAACTTCTATACCTCTCTCAGACACCAGGTGTCCAAGAACTATGCCTTCTCTTACCATAAAATGGCATTTTCCCCAATTTAGAAACAAATTGGTTTCTTCACAACGCTGCAAGACTTGGCACAAATTTGTTAAACAATTATCAAAATCCAAACCATGCACTGAAAAATCATCCATAAAGACTTCCATCACATTTTCAATAAGGTTAGAAAAAATTGCTTGCATACACCTTTGAAAAGTCGCTGGTGCATTACACAAACCAAAAGGCATACGTCTGTAAGCATAAGTCCCATAAGGGCAAGTGAAGGTAGTCTTTTCTTGATCAGATGGATGAATGGGAATTTGATGAAAACCTGAATACCCATCCAAATAACAGAAATAAGAGTGTTTCGCAAGTCTTTCAAGCATCTGATCAATAAAAGGGAGGGGAAAATGCTCTTTTTTCGTGGCGCTATTTAACTTCCTATAGTCAATGCACATGCGCCAACCAGAGACAATCCTAGTAGGAATCAAGTTATGTTTATCATTTTCAATCACAGTTATTCCCCCCTTTTTAGGCACCACATGGACAGGACTTACCCATTTACTACTATCAACAGGATAGATGACTCCAGCATCAAGCAATTTCAAAATTTCCTTTTTAACCACTTCTTGCATTTTAGGATTTAATCTCCTAAGTGGTTCTACTGTGGGCCTACTTTCATTTTCTACAATAATCCTGTGCATACAAAGAGAAGGGCTAATCCCTTTGATATCATCCATTGTATAACCTATTACCTTTCTATACAACCTAAGTTGTTTCAAAAGTTTTTCAGTTTCACATGGATTCAATTCAGCATTGATAATCACAGGATATGTGGAATTAGGACCAAGAAATTCATACCTTAATGAAGCTGGTAAAGGTTTTAATTCCACATTGGGGCTTACCACTTTGTCACACATGACCTCAGTATCATGTGGGGCCTCAAAGCAATCAGATGTTTCTGTCGGCTCAATCATGAAAACAGTTTCAAGTGGGTCATTAGGAAGGGTTGCTTCCTTTACCACTTGTTCGACAAAATCCACAGTACAGCAAACATCATTATAAGGTTTTTCTAAAACATTTTTCAAGTTAAAATCAACCTTTTGGTCTCCAACAGTTAGAGACAACTTACCATTCTTGACATCGATCACAGCACCTGTAGTTGCTAAAAATGGTCTACCTAAAATAATAGGAATCAAAGAATCTTCGTCTATTTCAAGCACAACAAAGTCAGCAGGTATAAAAAATTTTCCTATCTTAATAGGAACATCCTCTAAAATTCCTACAGGATATTTTAGAGATCTATCAGCCAATTGCAAAGACATCCTAGTAGGTTTTAACTCACCCAATCCTAATTTTTCAACAATAGATAATGGCATTAAACTCACACTCGCTCCTAAATCACACAATGCTTTATCTATATTCATGTCACCAATCATGCAAGGAATAGAGAAACTACCTGGATCTTGGAGCTCGGGTGGAAGTTTCTTTTGAATTAGAGCACTGCACTCTTCAATAAGTGCAACTGTACCATCTTCCTCCAGTCTTCTTTTATTGGACAAAATGTCCTTCAGGAACTTCGCATATGTAGGCATTTGCTGCAAAGCATCTGTGAAAGGAATATTAATATACAATTTTTTTAAAACATCAAGGAACTTACCAAATTATTTGTCCAACTTTGTTTTGGCTAAGCGCTGAGGAAATGGAATGGGAGGTTGATATGGCTTAACCTCCTCCTTATTTTCTTCTGGTTTCTCTTCTTCAATTACTGGATGAGATGAAGATTCATCTACTTTCTTTTCCTCCTTTGCAGTCTTGTCAATTGGCCCATCGTATTGAGTACCACTCCTAAGAGTGACAGCCATGGTTTGGTTAGATGGTCCAGCTTCTGGTTTTCCAGGAAATATTCCTGGTGCTCTTTGAGAGTAGGAGGCTTGTTGGGCAATTTGATTCTTCAGTATTTTGTTATGGGTGGCAAGAGAGTCCACTTTTGAAGCCAAGTTTTTTATTGCATTAGAGAATTCATCATTTTGTTTAAGTTGAGTAGCTACAAATGTCTCCATTAAGGATTCTAGCTTTGATTTTTATGGATATAGGTTCCTTGTTGAGGTTTGTAGTTACTTTGATTACCTTGGAATTGAGGTGGTCTATTTTGGAAGCCAGGTGGACCTTGTGGAGGTCTGTAGTTACCTTGATAGTTTCCACCATAGTTTCCAATAGCATCCACCTGATGCATTTCTTGTTCTTGATTAGGAGTCATTGCTAAATGGCAGTTTGTAGCTCCATGTCTTGAAACACCACAAACTTCACAAACAATATTAGTAGCACCTGTTGACCCTATTTTATCAAGTTTTAATGTTAATGCTTCAACTTTGGCAGAAAGTAGGGAAAGAGCATCAACAGAATACTTACCTGGTGTTTTAGTAGGTAATCCTCTCTTTGAGTTCCACTGGTGAGTGTTTTGAGCTATTTCCTCGATCAGGTTCTCAGCTTCATCAACATTTTTACTCATGAAGGCTCCTCCAGCAGCAGCATCTAAAGAGATCTTTTGTGTGGAAGTTAATCCATTATAGAAAATATGGATTGTTAACCACCTTTCTATCCCATGGTGAGGACATTCTCTTAGCAACTCTCTGTATCTCTCCCAGGCTTCATATAAGGATTCATCATCTTTTTGTGAAAAATTTATGATTTGTTTTCTTAGCACATCAGTCTTGTTCCTTAGGTACCATTTATTGATAAAAGCATTGGACAATTATTCCCAAGTCGTGATGGATCCTTCAGGAAGAGAGTATAACCACACTCTCGCTTTATCTCTTAAGGAGAAAGGGAAAAGTCTTAAGCGAATGGCATCATTGGTGGCTCTGTTCATCTTCAGGGTGTCACAGTATTCAAGAAAGATTTGAAGGTGAAGGTTTGGATCTTCAGAGGGTAAACCTCTGAATTGGTTCTGTTGAACCATTGAGAGTAGTGAAGGCTTCAATTCAAAATTGTTAGCCTCCACTGTAGGTCTGAGGATGCTGGATCCTCTTCCATTTGTACTTGGAGCGGTAAAATCTCTTAAGGGTCTCTGTTGGTCTACCATTTGTTTTTCTTTTTGTTCTTTTTGTTGTTTTTGTTGTTTTCTTAAAGCTCTAAGGGTACGTTCTATCTCAGGGTCAAATCCTAAGTTTAGATCGACACTACGGCTTCGTCGCATAAAAAGAAAATAAATGACAAATAAAACAAATTATCACAAAAATAAAACAACAACAGATACACAAAATAAAGAACAAAATAAAAAATTACAAACAAAATAAAAATAAAAATAAAAGTAACAATAAAAATATTAACAAGTATGATCTAATCGAATTTCAATATTGCCGATATTTAAGGGACAACAGTCCCCGGCAACGGCGCCAAAAACTTGACAGGGCCCGCAAGCGCACGGGTTATGTCGCGTAATATAAAAGATTAGCGTTCTCCATAGGGACTGTGTTCAAAGTACCAACATGTTGAAATTTAATTATCCACACAATTGATTTTTAATATTTTTGTAAAATTAAACAAATTAAAGTTGCACAGAATACACATAAATAAAATTTACTTGACACTTAAAAATTAGAGTTGAGAATATCTTGGGATTTTGGGGGATCAAGACTCTATTTTATGTTAATAAATTTTAACTTTTCATAAATAAGAATCGAATTAAGTTTTCCAAGGCGAATTTTCCAAAAGCTAATTAATATGTTCCTCTCGGAATCCTATTAATGTACCTAACCTATGGAAAGCGCTGCTTAATCCTCAGAAAGGCCCATTATCGTTTTATGAAAATCCCTTTTATTTCCTCAAAAGAATTTTGATTACTTTCACAGTTTTACCGAGGTTACAAAAAGCATTTCAAAAATATTAGGTTTAGTTCAAAGCTTTCCGGTAAAAATAAATCTCTCGATTCTATTTATTACCTAAACTTACTAATATACCCGCAAGTATACAGTTTTATCATTTAGGTTTTTGTTAGGAATTACTAAAAGCATTGAGCATAATTGAACTAAATGGAAAACAGAAATTTATTTAATTCCAAGTCAAAATAACATTAAAATAAAATATTATCAAACCCCTTTCATCCCAAGATAATTAATTTAGCTACTCATGAAATAATTCAAATTCATATAAATAATGGAAAAATAAAACATACAAGACATGGTAAAAATGAAGACTTACAGGTTTCTCCAAAAGCTTAGAATAATTTACCACTGTATTTCCTTGATGCAATATTTCTCCACCAATTACAAATTTAAATACTCACTTTTACAGCCCTCACAACTCTTAAAATAAAATAAAGAAAATAAAAAAAAGAAAGAAAATGAAAAAGAAAGTAAAAGGAATGAAGGAAGAAATTGAAAAAGAAAGAAAGAAAGAAAAGAGAAGGCGGAAGAAGAAAACAAAAGAACGAAAGAGAAAAGAGAGAAAAGAAAAGGAATTGAAGCGTATGGAATTGATGGATTTTGACGTTGTGTTGCTCTCCCTTTTATAGGCGAATGAATGAATCAATCCAGCTAAGAAAACGCGTTAAAATTGCAAGTGGGAGAAACTTTCGGTGCATGTGAGTTCCAACTGTCCCAAATTGCATTATTTTAATATTTCCAATAATTCGGTGCTTGGGTTTATTTAGCTGGACAAATTCCGAGTGGAAAGGTGCTGGAATTCCACAAGACCGAGTGACAGCTTGCTGGGAGGTTGGACAGTGTTGTGTTGGTGAGGCCGGTGTTGTGGCTTGAGAGGACGGTGTAGAGTGAACTGGACAATTGTTGGTTTGCTGAGGAGTTGTAGAGTTGAATGGTTTTGCTTTGCTGTTCAAAGGAGAGGGGACGTTGTGAAGAGGAGTGTGTTGCTGATTGATCCGGTGTGGCTGTGAAGAGTTAGATGGAGTCGGTATTGAATTGGAGTTGGGGTTGATCCGATGTTATGGTGATCCGGTGTTGTGGTGATTCGGTGTTGGCTGTGAAGAATTGGAAGGAGTCGGTGTTGATGGAGGGTTTGATCCAGTGTGCATTTGATCCGGTGTTGGAGTGAATGGATGGAAGGTTGATCCGGTGTGCATGGATGGAGTCGGTGTTGAAAGGAGATGGGAAATAATCCGAGCGGCTCCCATTCACGCTTGAGCGTGTTTAATCTCGCTTGGGCGAGCACATTCCAGTAGCTAATATTATGCCACTCGCTTGAGCGTAACCAGAGTCGCTTGAGCGAAAGACCTTTGTTTAATCGGAATTGCTTCACTCGGTATTAAAAAATGGCTCGGAACTGACTGAAGGGGGACTCGGATCCAACTGAAGATGATTCATTTGGGACTAATTGAAGACTCACTCAGGATCAGAATTTATTCAATCGGCACCCAACCTGTTTTACTCGGCTGTCTCTGAATTTGAATCACTCAGATTTGCTTTGAAATAATTCAGTCGACCTTTATTCCTTGAAATGATACACTCGGAAGTGCCTTCTTGCTTTTCACTTCAGTCGTCAATCAACCCAGTCGGTTGTCTTCACTCAGGAATCGGATATACCTTTCACTCAGAAATTTGAACTTGAAAGACTCTGGAATCTGGGTGATTGAATTTCTTCTCATGTCCGAGCCTTGCTTTGCTCGGAAATATAGGTTTCTGCCTCAACTCACTCGGTAATCTTCCTTCGAGACATCTCACTCGGGCTTAGGGTGAAACTATGAGAGTTTGCCCGAGTGTGATTCATTTCTGATCGGATTTTTCCTTGCTTAATAAGACACTACTCGGAAATGCCTTGTTCCGCTTGAGAATGCCATCTTCTTCAAATGAAACCACTCGGAAACCTCCTTATTCAACAGTTGCTCTTTCAGTGGCTTCTTCTGCTCGGACAACAGTTTTGACCACTTGGGAGTTTTCCAATCAGAGGCAGTTTTGCACAGAAAAACAGTTCAGACTTGTTTCAATCAGCATTTATTAACTCGGATTATTTGCAATCAGAAAACTCCCACTCGGATTCACTTCAATCAGCAATCCTTTCACTCGGAGAATAGCTTTGGACAGCATCTATTCAAAGTCAGTCCCGTTTTTTCACTCGGAATGGACGCAGTCGGGGAAGCTTCCACTCGGAATCACCTCCAACCGAGACTTATTCCTTTTCAGCATTGAACCTCCAACAGAGTCAGCCATTTATCACTCGGAATGGCTTTGACAGGGAACTTTCCACTCGGATTCTGCTCCAATAGTGAATATTCCACTCGGAAAAGCTCCATTCTGAGTCATTCCACTCGGATTTGGTCCTTTCTGAGTCATCCTACTCGGATTTGGTCATTTTGAGTCGGATTTCAACATTCTGAGTCGGAATTCAGCATTCTGAGTCGGAATTCAGCATAAAAAGACAGTTCTTTCTACTTTGGGCTTGTTCTTCTTGTTTCTTTATCATTTTATGGTTGTTTTTCTCATGTTATTGACCCTTTATTACCTTAATTTCTGCAAAATAACATACCCAAGTAGAATATAGTGGAAAGAAAGCAAAAATCACAATAAATAAAGGAAATACAGTGGATAATGATTAAAATCCTAAGCAAACTAGATCTATTTTATTGTGTTATAAAGTACTTATCATTCACCCCTCTCTTGAGTTTCTTAGAGGCCACTTGACTAACGTCTCTGTTTCGTGCTCAAATTGCATGCAGGAGGAAAAGAATTGGCCAATTGCCTTCCTTTCTCTTTGCCGTGAACTAATTACATGGTAGAGGGGGAGTAATGTTCTTGCTTTTCTTCAAATTTCAAGTTCAATTTCCAGCAATTGATGATGAATAATTATTGTTTGTAATGTTGTAGCTCCTGACCTTTGCCTTGGTTTTCTTTTAATTTTGTAGTTAATTTTAGCGTTTAATCATGGTTATTAGGTTCTAAAATTTGGTGAAGTGAATGGTTATGTTTTGAGGTGGTATTAAAAAGCTGAAATTTGTGGTGGTAAAACATAATTTTAGAGGTGTTAAAAGCTGTAGAACAACAGTGTTAAAAGTCTAAGATAGTGGTGTTAAAAGCTGTAGAACAACGGTGTTAAAAGTCTAAGATAGTGGTGTTAAAAGCTGAGAACAGGTGTCAAAAGCTAAAATTTGACAATGTTAAAAGCTGTAGTTTTAAGAATTAAAACTTAAACTTTTTAACAGGTGTAAAAGGTTAAATTTTTTGGTGGTGTTGAAAAAATAGATTTTTTTATAGAAAATTAAAGACTGAATTTTAAATATTAAAAATTAAAATTTTTGAGTATAAATTATAGGGTTGGATTTTCTAAATAAAGTCTTGAGGGAATTTGGTTTAAAGACGTTTTATAAAAAAATTAAGTGTTATAAAATTGTTTAAAACATTGAGTTTTAGAAGGTTTTAAATCAGTGGTAAAACCTTAAGTAAAATATTTCCAAATATTTAAAGGATTTATGAACCAAAGAAAAATTGATTTTTACGAAAGGGATATTAAAATAATTATTAAATTTTAGAATTTATGTGAATTGGTTAATTAGGCGCTATAATAATAATAATAATTAAATTATAAGGGTTGGCTATTTAAACACCAAAAATATGATTTTTAAGTAGCGTATAAATTATTAAAATAATTATTGATAATTTATAATTTTCTAACCTTGGGAACCAGAAATTGATGATTGAATTGGAGCTTTCAAGGAGCGTTTCGAGCTTTAGAATTGAGCATTCCAGGTAGGGGGAGCATTATATTTTAAATGCATAGATTATGAATGGATAGGGGTATATGTGTTTGTTTATATTGATTGATGTTTGATGAATTTCATGATGTTATTTGTGGTTACGGACAATATACCCTTTAATTGTTATTGTTGCTTCAATTGATAATTTCTAAGTATGTTGGTTTCATTTGTATGAATGTGTTGATGATGAATCAGTGATTATAATTTTAAATTGCACGAGGTTGCAATATTTTGATATGATATTAGTTGTTGATTATTTAAACTGGACATAAGGTTGCGATTGTTATGTATGTCGTGTTGATGATTAATTATTGGTTATTGTATGCTATGCTTGTTGATATGTTGAGATGAAACCCTTGGTGATGGTAACCAAGTGGTAGCCCCTGGTGATGGTAATTAGGTGGTTTATTCATGTTTGATAATTGTTTGGCATAACATTTATTTTCAGACACACACAAGATTATAGGTGCCCTGTGATGTTGGCCTAGATGGGAGGGCGGCCTTTGGATAGGCATAGACCTTGTGATGGTTGCCTTCGAGATCCCACAGCCACCTTGGATTGGGTTCAAGGTCGGCCTGTAACACCTAAGTTGAGTTTATGTTGTCACTAAGAGTGACTGGTATTACATTATGGGCGAGTAGTTCGGTATTGCTAGAAAGGAAATTGAATATATGTTGTGAAAATTTATTCATTGAAGTGTAAATCTCATCATTAGAGTCAGATCCGCGTGTATTCTTATATAATTATTGAGGTTGATAAGCTATTGGATAGCTACGATATGTATTGTTATGTTGTTTGCATTTTAGGTATTACAAACTTTGTTAAATGATAGTAAATGATGATGTTTATATTCATGAATGAGTTATGGTAGAACTGGATAGGTAGTTGATATTACTAAGGTTAAATTCAGTTCAATACCAATCATTTAACATATATATGCTCACCCCTAAGTTGTTGTTTTTAGTGGATGTGGATCGAGGCGATGCTTGGTGATTGCAAGGTTGGAGATGTTACGGTCATTGAGATCGTTGGTATATAGTTGTATATACATGTATAGCTTTTGTTAGTATCACCTTGGCTGACTCTTTTGATACACTTTGTATAGTGTACAAGGTATCTAATAACCTCACGGGAGGTTGAGTAGTTGTTTAGGTCCCTAAATGCTTATGTTAAGGAATTAGTAAATTAAAAGTATATTACGTTATCGAATTATATATTCTATCCAGAAATTTTCTTGAAAACTATATAGCGATGCCTATATGTGTTTGGGGTTTCCGAACGACCTGATAGGTTCGCTAAAAATCAAAAAAAATTTCTCGTGTTTTTTTTAAATGGGTGTCACAGAATTAATGTTAGATATGCCCAAGAATTAATGAGATGATGATGATGATGATGATGATAGTGTTGAACACATGTTATGGGCAGGTGTTGTGTATGTTAAATTGTATTTAAGATTAATGTAGATTGATATGTAGTATTGAATTTGATCAAAAGACATGCTAAACTATTGAAAGTTATGCATAATTAGGGAACTGGATAGGCTAGATTTTTATCTGTGGGGTTTTGGAACCTCCGGACAAGTAGATAGCTTATATATAGCATTTGGAATGTGTGAGAATTGGAATAGTTTAATTTGAATGAGAATTAAGTGGGTTGGTTGTTTGAAATTACCTAAAATAGCCTAAATGCATTCTTTTGCATATCTCCCTCATTTTTGGGAATTTTTAGGTGCGGATAAGACTAGTAAACCCTAAACCCTAAACTAATTTTAATATATTAGAAACTAATTTCAACATATTTGTTGACATAATGACTAAAATTAATAAAAAAATAAATAAGGGATCAAAACAAAAATTGATAAAAATATTGGAACCAAACATATTTAATTTTAATTTTAATTTTAAATTTTAAAATTTTAATACATATTTTTAAAGTTAGCTCGTAACTAATTTGTTTTCTAATTTGAAAAGGGGCCAAAATCTATGTAATAAAAAACATATATTAGTATTATTTTGTCATCCTCCACCACCAAGGGTTGCATCTTCTATTTTATTGTTTTATAATTAACTAATTACAGGCTGCATTTATTTCTAAAATTAATTAATCATATAAAATTGTTAGTAATTTAGAATTTTGACCTTCTTATATAGAATATTGTGTGTTCTATTTATTTTTGGGTGATAATTATTGAGGCTCAAGTCGAAAATTATCGTGAGCAAGCAACAAAATTCTATGATAAAGTTAACTTAAGACTACATATTTAGTTAGAATATGCCCTACTAGTTATTTTCCCGGCTACTTATTACTTTGGTCATATCAATTCTTTTTGTTAAATTGTTACTTTTACATTTCTTTAATATAAATTCCACTTCGAATTAGTTTGCCCCATAATATATATATACACACACTAATTATGAATATTGAATCGTAATTAAGACTGCCGATGTTAATCACCATCATCGCCTTACAAACTTTAATCACCACACATGTTATCTTCTTCTCATGGAAAATTTGACCAAAATCACCATTGTTTCTCCCTCTAAGCTCGTGACTACACTACCCTAAATATCCCATGGTTTTGTAATTTCATTTCTCTATTTTTCATCTCTTGTGCCATGTAGGAAAATGATGGTTGGTGAGTGTGACCTCCCATTCCAACCAACCTCCATGAGCCTCTCCCACCTATAAATAGGGCATTTCTCCTCCAACTTTAGTCCACATCATCCTTCATGTCACTCTCTTTCTCCCAACAAGCTCTCTTTTATTCTTTCTTTCTCTCCATAAACTTATAGTCTTTCCTTTCCATATAAGTCCTTTCTAGAATCTAATTCTAGAAAACTTTCCAACATCAAAGTTGTTCCTCTCTTCTTTATTTTTCTAGGGATCCAAAGAACGCTAAATTCCACTCAATATAAAGAGAGATATAACCAGAATATTAAGACTTCCTAAAAACCTTTTCTCTACCCTTTCTCTCCACATATGAGACTTGAAAGCCCTCACTTACCCTTATATGGCTCGATTCTGAAAATATTCCCATAATCAAAGTTATTCCTTTGTGTCTTAGATTTCTAGAGAGCTAATGTCCACCAAGATCTATTAAGAAATAAAAGAGTTATGACCTAAATACTAAGGTTGTCAATGAGCTAACACTCATTATGGGAGGAAAATTGTGTCCTTCTTTCACATTTCTTCTACCTAAAATCCCTCCAACCTCTAAACACAGAAATTCTTCCTTTTTCTGTCATCTTTCCATAGCATTCTCACTTATGAAATTCCAATGAGCCATCAAGGATATATACCCCCAAACACTGAGAAGTGTGTAAAGAGATCAAGTGCAAAGAACAAAGGGAAAAGCTAGGACTAACAACCTTGGACAAAGGCACTCTTCCTCTCCATGCAAGTGGTCTTCTTTGAGGTAAAAGGTATTATAAAATTTGCTAGAATTTCTTGAATTCTTATAGGCTGAGATGTGTGACTCATACTGTCCTTAAGGATTTGTTTGTCTATGACGTGATCCCTTAGGACTCAACAGTCTCTTATGCTTATAAGCAGGAATCACAACTAACAAGGTATCATTTTAAGTGTAACCTAGTCATGACCCATAGATAGAAGGAAATCGAGAGACTTCTAAGATTGCTATCAAAATAGACTTAACTAAGGACATGTTTATAACAAAATTTAATTAAAAGAAAACAATAATTATAGGCAATAAAGCCATATAATTAGAATTTAATTTGTAATCAAACCAAATCAATCCATTAAAAACATTTAAATGATCATTAAAAATAAAAAAAGATTAATTATTTTTTAATGACCATTTAAACAAATCCATTTTTAGAACTCTTGAATCATTCTTTTGAAATATCACAAAATTCCAATAATCCTCTACATATTTCAAAATAATGTTAAACATATAAAAGACAAAAAAAACTGGTGTTAGAACCTAGTCTGGTTTGTAAAGGATTTTGAAATTATTGGTTATTATTTATATAACGTCCCTCCTAATAATTAGAGTTTAAATAATGTGTTTATGCTCGAGTCTTCTTAATATTGCATTTCAATAAGGTTGTAAACATAATTAATTTGAAACAGCTCTGTGGGATCCCCTTGGTAGCTTCCATGATTTACCTCAGGGTTAAAGGAAAACAAGGATAAAATTTTTCATATTTGTCACCCGAGAACAAACCATGAAAACCCAAGGCGGAGCTAAATATAATAACATGGAATACACGCACAAGAGACACAAAACTATGTACAATAAGGGAAGTGCGTAAGAAAATACGAGGGCCCCCACAATTCAGCATACAATGAGTTAACAAAGGCAAGAAAAACCAAACCAAGCCAATCTTGCTCAAGCGAGCCCTTTCTCGCTTAAGCGAATGACAAACAGAATCACACAGGTTATTCTCACACAAGCGAGACACCACTCGCTCGGGAGAAAAAGGAACAAAGAGCAGTCACGCCAATTTTGCTCAAGCAAGGTTCTACTCACTCAAGCCAGGAACACACAGTACCTAAATGCACCACTTCGCTCAAGTAAGACACCACTCGCTTTGATCGAAATATACACAGTGACAAAATCATGTTATACTCGCTTAAGCGAGGTAAGCCCCACTTAAGTGAAAACCACACAGAACCTCACAGGTGTCATCTCGCTCAAGCGAGAAACCTACAGAATCAATAACTCAACTAAAGGAGTGGCTCGCTTAATCGAAGATACTCTTGCTCAAGCGAAATATACAGGTTTGACAAACTTGGAATCTCCAAGGCATCTAACTCTCCAATTTGGGCTTCGTTTGATACTAAATTTTATAAGCAACATGTTTTCACCATTTCGAAGCTATTGATGAAGTCTGTTCACCAAAATTCCATTGTATGCACAAGATTTGCATAAGGATGCATTTGAATCAAAACTAATGTAAACCAATGTGCATAACCCATTAAATGGACATCAAACTAAGTGGAAACTACATGCACAAGTTATAAATGACGTAAGGAACCTATCAGCCACTTTCAGGGGTCGTAAACCCACCAAATCTCAAAATCACCCTCCCAGTTCCTAATCTCTATATAACTCTACCCATTTCCATCAATATGCATAATGTCATTTTCGATCATCATTCCTTAGATTTGTCCACATTCATACTTAACATACAACTCATATACATGATACAACACCTGTTCATCACAAATTCACCAATCAAATAGCCCCATAACATTATAACTCATAATATTATAACTCCATACACACGGCTAACATATCCAAACCAATATCTCACAACATAAATACTATTTTATCATCCTTAATCCCTCACGCATGCAAGTATTAAACATACATCATCACACTACACTTAGTTCCCAAAATCTAAAATAACTATAAGTCTAGCTATCAAACAATCCAAGCACACATATGTTAATATTTAAAGTAATCTACTAAAATATTACATAGATTACAATTCCTGAGCTTTCTTAGCATCAGCTCCTCACTTGGCACTTTTCTCCGGGGCATCTGCACCTTCCTTGTCACTAGTTACTAAAAGAGAAGAAAACCACAACAAGGGTGAGTGTCTGGAAAAAAAATCATAATTAATATAAAATGGTAGGCACAATGCAAAAAGTAAAAATTTCAATACTTTACCAGTATTACCACTTAACATCTCGAGTCCACTACAGGCTTATACATGTACCATATCATAACACACCATCATTTATATCATGTTCTCAAGTACTTTACTAACTACTAGTGCATACATCATCATAATTACATTAGGAAACATTGCTGACTTTTAACATTTAAATATGACACCAAGTATCTGGATACTAAAAGGACCGACCTTCAGCTGAGGGTCCTACTTGACACCCCGTGAACCCGACTTGGTCCACCAAGCCTAACTTGGCTCTCCACCTTAACCACTGAGTCCTACTTGACCACTAGGTGGCTCAACTGGATCTCAAATGACCATAGGAGTCAAAAACGAGGGGTGAAACATACCGTCGGCCGTCCCACACCACATATATCCATATCGCCTCAATATATTAAATCATCCTTATTCATCAAGCTTACCATATATGGTTCAATCACCACCATATACTTATTAAGCTCATAATTCAAAATCCAATATTTCATATGCAGCCACATACACATATTTCTCATTATAACATAATCATCATTTCTTTCTAAATCATCAATTAATAGCATATTCACACATTATACATATATATTTTTCATCTAACCATACTCCTAAATTTCTCATATTCCATAAATGTTATATTCCTTTTGAACCTAATCATATACTAAGCAGCTTTAATTAATTATGACCTGAACACTCCCCTTACCTCGGTCCCACGCTTCTCTAAGTTGTTCTTTAGGCCGGTTACAACCTACGATCAAATTGTTCGTCACTCCGCTTTTGATTCTGATACCCACTTCACTTGACGATCCTCTGACGCCCGATTCACCACCTACGAACATCGAAACACAAAATTCATTAACATTTCATCACACCCATTACCCTAGAAGTACCTTTCAAGCTCCACATTGTCGTAGAACACAAAAATCACAACCCCCACCATGCATGCAACTCGCCGGTAGAGAGAGAAAGACAAATGGAGAAGGAAAGCTTGAAATTGGAGATGCATATGGACATACCTCAAGGTCCCGGCTCTAAAAACATTGTTAATTTGAAGTTCTGACACGAAATGGACCACCAATTGGAGCCTAGAAGCTCACGGCCATGGTGGATGAAAATGAAAAAAAAGACCTGCATGAATGGCTCGTGAGGAAGAAAGAGAAAATGTTTTTGTTTTATATCATTAAGGGCATTATAGTAATTTACCATTTTCTTTTTATTTTCTTTTAAAACTTAAATTAAAACTTACCCTTTAACCCTTGGGTAACTTTAAGTTTACCACCATTTATTTAAACCTTATTTAAATTTTAATAACCAACTAATCAATAAATTTATTTAATTTCATAACATCTAATTATTTAAAATTGCATTTATATTAATTAATAATGATTTCCAAAGTCTAAAATTAATGTGAAGACAATTATTAATATTTTTCCACAAATCATAGATTTTTAAATTAATTAACCGGGATGTTACAGCCCCCTAAAAAGGGATTTTGTCCCCGAAATCAACGTACCTCATTAGAATAAATCAGGATATAACCGCCTTATCGGACTCTAACTCCCACGTACAAGATGTTCCTTTAAAGTCCTTCTACTTAACTCTTGCCAATGGTACATCCTTACTCCTAAAACGCTTGATCTGGTACTCCTTGATACAAACAAGAATCGCCTTTACAGTCTTTCAGTTGAATGGAGTCTTCAGGGACAATCATCATGTCACACGGGATGTATGCCCTCAATTGTGACACATAAAACACATCGTGAATGTTGGTCAAGGTTTAAGGAAGATCCAATCTATACGCCACATTTCTAATTCGTTCAATAATCATATAAGGTCTAATATACCTCGGATCAAGCTTTCGACCCTTCAACACACAGCCCACACCCTTGGTGGGTGAAACCTTTAAGAATACCCAATCTCTAACCTAAAATTCAATTGGCCTATGTCGATTATCATAATAACTCTTTTGGCGATCTTGGGCAATCTTTATTTTTTCGTGAATCATAGCAACCTGATCATTCATCTCCTAAATCAACTGAGGTCCTAAACGGATAGCATCACCATTTTCATTCCAACAGAGAGGTGTACGACACCTCCTGCCTATAAAGCCTTATAAGGCACCATGCCAATACTACTGTGGTAGCTATTGTTATATGCAAATTTAATCAACGTTCCCAAGAACCACCTTGCTCCAAAACATAAGCACGAAGCATATCTTCCAAAGTCTGAATAGTGTGTTCTGATTGACCATCAATCTGTGGATGATAGCCTGAACTTAGCCTCAACTCTGAACCTAACTCCTGGTGTAAACTCTCCCAAAATCTAGAAGTGAACCAAGGATCACGGTCAAAAATGATGCTTGAAGGTACACCATGAAGCCTTATAACTCAGTTATATATAGTCTAGCCAACCTGTCCAACGGCCACTTCATATTCATAGATAGAAAATACGTATTCTTTATCAACCGATCAACGATTACCCAAATAGCATTACAACTAGAATGGGTCTGAGGCAACCCAGATACAAAGTCCATCGCAATGCTCTCCCATTTCCAAATTGGAAACTCAGGTGGTTGAAGTAACCCAAGGGGCCTCTGGTGCTCAACCTTGCACTTCTGGCACACCACATATAAAGCTACGTACTCCAAAATCGCCTTTTTCATACCTGGCCATCAAAACTCTTTCTTTAAATCATGATACATCTTCGTGATGCCAGGATGAATGCTCAAAGAACTCTAGTGTGCTTCAAGCAACACCAATTGCCTGAACTCACCTTCTGCCGGTATAACAACACGGTCTTTAAACCGCTAGATACCATCACGCCTCTTTACTAAATTCATCTCCTTGCCCTTATTTTGGGTATCAAGTAAACTCAACAATTCTTCATCATGTTCTTGGGCTGCCGCCAAGGACTCCAAAAATTCATTTGGAATTTATAACATTCCCACAACCATCTGATTTAGGGCTTTTATAATAACCCTAATATTCATATCACGAAAACCTTCCAAGAATTCCTGTTCCTTCATTATTAAAGAAGCTGCGTGTAAAGTTTTTCTACTCAAGGCATCAACAACAACATTTCCTTTCCTGGATGATACCTTAAATCAAAGTCATAGTAATTTAAGTACTCTACCCATCTTCTCTGTCTCATATTCAATTCTTTTTGATCAAAGAAGTATTTTAAACTCTTGTGGTCATTGAACACCACAAAACGGGACCATATAAATGACGACACCATATCTTTAATGCAAACACCACCACTACAAGTTCAAGATCATGTGTCCAGTAGTTTTGCTCATGCGGTCTCAATTATCATGAAGTATATGCAATCGCTCTATCATCTTGCATCCATACACATCCCAAGCCAAACTTGGACGCATTACAATACACCATGAATTCCTTTATTACATCTGACAACGCAAGCACCGGTGTAGTAGTTAAACACTACTTCAGAGTCTAAAAGCTTAATTCACACACCTCCATCCATACAAACAGACACTCCTTCCTAGTTAACCTAGTCAAGGAAAGCGTAATACGTAAGAATCCCTTGATAAAACGGCAATAATAGCCAGCTAATCCTAAGAAACTTCTAATCTCTGTCACAGATTTGGGCATTTCCCAACCATAACTGCTTCAATCTTAGATGGATCAATAGATACACTATCTCGGGAAATCACTTGCCCCAGAAATCACACTTCGACAATTTAACATATAGTCACTTCTTAAGCAACACCTGAAAAACAATATAGAGGTGCTGAACATGTTTATCAAGAGACTTTGAATATACCAAAATATCATCGATAAACACCACCATAAACTGGTTTAAGTACGACTGAAAAATTCGGTTCATGTAATCCATAAAGATAGTTGGAGCGTTCGTCACTCCAAAGGGCCTCACAACGTATACAAAATGACCATAACAGGTTTAAAATGCGATCTTTGGAACATCCTTAGATTTTACTCTAATTTGGTGATATCCAGACCTCAAGTTAATGTTGGAAAACACACAGGCGCCTCTTAACTGATCCAAAAAATATCAACTCGCGGTAAAGGATATCTATTTTTAATTGTCAATTAGTTTAACTACCGATAGTCGATACACATTCGCATGCTACTATCCTTCTTTTTCACTAGCAACACTAGAGCGCCCCAAGGTGAGGCACTTGACCGAAAAATCCCTTATCAAGCAACTCAGTCACCTATTTTTTAACTTTTGCCAACTCCACCAAGGATATCCTATAGGGCATACGGGACACAAGTTCAGCCCCGAGAATTAAATCAATAGCAAATTCAATCTCTTTAGTCAGAGGCAACTCTAGAATATCTTCCAGAAACACATCGGGTAATTCACACACCACTAGAATATCACTAGGTACAAGGTTATATCTCCCTTCCGTAACAAACAAAATAACATAGGTCTCTAAAACATTGCTCACAACATGACTAGAATCGTGCTCCTGAGGAAAGATCGCTACCTTATGATAGCAGTCCACCATGCATGGTTGGCTGATAAACAATCTAGACCCAAAATAATATCAAAGTCTTTCAAAGGCATACACACCAAATTCACAACAAATGGTCAATTTTCAATAATCATGGCTAGCCCCTTACACATAGCAGTTGCTCTAAATGTGGAACCAGTGGGAGTGGAGACACTAAGAGTATTCCCTATCAACACCATGGGTAACCCAAAACGTCGAACACAACTCTCCGAGATAAAAGAGTGTGTGGTACCAGAATCATAAATAACATTTACAGTTTAACCATGGATAGTGCACTTACCCTACACAAGATCATCACTCCTAGCCACCTTAAAAGCATCAAATACAAAAACATGCCCTGCCATGGCATTCTGTGCTCCACTAGACATGCATTAGACCTCCTTGGTTGCTGACCTCCATGGCCACTGCCGTTTTGGCCTCCACGGCCACTGCCGTTTCAGCCTCCACGCTGCATGTTACCTTCACGGGCCACAGAAGTGTTAGCCTGATTACTTTGCACACTAGGTTGTTGCCTTTGTGGGAAATCAGGCCTTAGATGCCCCGGTTGCCCACATTGGTAGCAAACATGCTGATTAGCTCCATAATGCTTAGCAAGATTACCCTCTTAGCCATAATTATAACAAGTACGACCCCCAAAATGATCACTAGAATCATGACCCGAAGAAGATGATGAAGTGGCAGAAGACTTGCCACCATGAAAGATTTGCCCTATTTTCTTGAAGCTAAAACCTTTTGCTGTTAACGGTTTCTTGTCTTTTATCTAAGACATGATAGAATCCCGCAAGCGCACAGGTATTGAAGTAATAAAAATTATCGTTCCCACAAGGATTGTGCACAAGTATTGGATTTTAACGATTATTCAATTATCTAGAACGATCGATTGCAAAGTAAGTATATAAAAAGCTAATTAAAGGACAGAAATTTCAATATCTTCAAAGTAGGAAATTAGATTACTTTTGTGGATTCAGTCAGAGAAAAAGTCTTGGGAAGTTAAGGTTTCATATACCAGTATAAAAATCAAATGTAAATCGCTTATCCAATCATACAATTTTGTTTCTAAGGTACGTTTGCCTAAGTTAATTAATACCTTGCTCTTGAAAGCCTATTAATGTACCTAATTCCTGAAGAACAACATTCAATTTGTTAATTAAGCCCTTTATGTTTTATGGAAACCCAATTAATTCCTCAAATGAGTTCGCCTACCGTTATGAAACAAAAACATAGGTTCAATTCATGTGTTTTCGAATAATATGCCTACTCTCGTAGCGCATACAATTTGGAATCAACTACGCTTATCTCTAAGTCTTGTAGAAGCATTAAGAACACATGAATTGAATAGAAATAGAAATTATATTGATTGAAAGACGAAGAAAGATTAATTCAATACAAAAGCATACTGTATCCTTAATCCTAAGAAAAGATGTTTAGTATGCCATGAGGGTTACAATCATCATGTCATAATAATCAAAATCCATGGCCCAACACTAGAGGAAATCAAAGATGAAAGAAAATAAGGATTCAGAAGAAAACTAACAAGATAGTTCTCACTAGGATTGCTAAATCTTTCTTTCTAATTCTTCAGATTCGAGTTCCCTTGATGATGGACACTTGATCTCCAATGAAAATCCTTCCAAAAAGCCATCTCTAGTGTCACTTGATTCCTTCTCTTATTCTATTCTAACCTCCTTTTTTGAAAGAAAAAGTAACTACCTCAAAATCTTCTTTTCCCCTTTAAAAATTGCCCAAAAAACAGTGTACAAAACCCATTGGCAGTGGGAAAAACCCATTGCCAGTGGATCGTGACAGGGCCCAAATGTGCAAGATTCCACCAAAAACCAGTAAGATCCATGGCCAGTGGGAAAAACCTACGGCCAGTGGGAAAAACCCACTAGCAGTGGATTTTTCTTTTCTTCACCAATTTCCCTTTTTTCAACTATTTTAAGACCTTGAAGTACCTCCTTGCTTCCTCCTTTCATTACATCACTTCCAAAGGTGAATACGGCCTTATTTTGAGCTTTCAAATGGTTGGACTTCCTCTGCATTCATCACATGCTTCATCAAATCCTTGGTATTCTTACATTTATGTACCTAAATCAAGGTTATTCCTATAAAACCTTAAACACCCAAATGACATGTGCGGAATGAAGGAAATCATATGGAAAATAAGAGAAAAATATCACAAATAACCTAGAAAACTTTATTAAAAACATCACAAAAACATGCAAATTAAACATCTATCAAGACACTCTCTGTAACTGGACCTCCTCAGTCAATCTGGCCTTATTTACCATAGTAGGATAGTCACAGATCTCCAAAGGCACAATTACGCTTTGGAGTTCAATCCGTAACCCCGCCTTATATTTAGCACACTTATTTCCTTTAGTCCCTTCCAAAGAAAAAGGGTGATAAAAGTCACACAGCTCATCGAATTTTACAGTATACTCAGCAACAGACATTCTCCCCTGCTCCGGTTTCAAGAATTCTATCTCCTTGTGGATTTTATAATTATCTGGAAAATATTTAGCAAGAAACCTCCTGCGGAAATTTGCCCAAACCAAGGGCTCACCAACGGCACTCATCTGTACTTTGGTTCTGGACCACTATACCCTTGCTTCATCTTTCAGTTGATAGGTAGCAAACTGCATTTTCTGATCCTCCAAGCACTCAAAGTATTCAAATGCCTACCCAATGTCTCGCATCTAAACATGGGCTCTATCATAACATGACTTCCTTGTAAGTGGGCAGAGCCCGGTTTAAAAACTTGTCAAGAGTTGGGCCAGATTCAACCCTCTTAACCTTTTGAGAAAACATGGAGAAGAAGTCATCCCCTCCATCGAAACTACATCCTTCAGCTATAGATCAATTTTACAATAATCAAACACATCACCGTTAATAACCAATGACTCACCAGGGAATAGAAAAATTACTTCATATACATAAATATTATACCGCTAGAGTGCAAAGAGGCGAGTCAAGTTACCCTGTCAATAACACAAGTGAAAGATAAGAATATGTCCATATAGGACTCACACATTTTACCACTCATTTAACATTTATTTAACACTTTTAATAAAAAATACTCTTCTTTATTTTACCATATTTTGTACACCCTATTCGGTCCTGAAAGGAACCGCTCTGATACCACCTATAATGTCCCTCCTAATAATTAAAGTTTAAATAATGTGTTTATGCTTGATTCTTCTTAATATTGCATTTAAGTAAGGTTGTAAATATAATTAATTCGAAAAAGCTTTGTGGTATCCCCTTGGTAACTTCCATGATTTACCTCAGGGTTGAAGGAAAACAGAGATAAAATTTTTTACGTTTGTCGCCCGAGAACAAACCATGAAAACCTAAGGCGGAGCCAAATATAATAACACAAAATATACACACAAGAGGCAAAAAAACTATGTACAACAAGGGAAACGCGTAAGAAAATATGAGGGCCCCCATAATTCAACATACAATGAGTTAACAAAGGCAAGAAAAACCAAATCAAGCCAATCTTGCTCAAGCGAGGTCCCACTCGCCTAAGTGAGTGTGAATATGCACCAGAGAATAAGCTTTTACTCAAGCAGGCCCCTTCTCGTTGAGCGAATGACAAACAGAATCACAAAGGTTATTTTCGCTCAAGCGAGACACCACTCATTCAAGCGAGAACAAAAGAGAATCAGATATGGCTCCTTATCCAAGCGAGACGTCAGTTGCTTAGGCGAAAAAGGAACAAAGAGGAGCCACGTCAATTTCGCTTAAGCGAGGTTCTACTCACTCAAGCGAGGAACACAATACCTAAATGCACCATTTTTCTCAAGCAAAACACCACTCCTTTTAGCGAAATACACACAGTGATAAAATCATGTTATACTCACTTAAGTAAGGTGACACCTGCTTAAGTAAAAACCACATAGAACCTCACAGGTACCATCTCGCTCAAGTGAGAAACCTATAGAATCAATAACTCAGCTAAAGGAGTGGCTCACTTGAGCGAAGATACTCTCGCTCAAGCAAAAAATACAGGTTTGACAAACTTTGGAATCTCCAAGGGAGCTAACTTTCCTGTTTGAGCTCCGTTTGATACCAAATTTTATAAGCAACATGTTTTCACCATTTCAGAGCCATTGATGAAGTCTGTTCGCCAATATTCCATCATACGCACAAGATATGTGTAAGGATGCATTTGAATCAAAAGTAACATAAACCTATGTACATAACCCATCAAATGGACAGCAAACTAAGTGGAACCTACATGCACAAGTTATAAATGAGGTAGGGAACTTATCGGCCCCTTCCGGGGGTCCTAAACCCATCGGATCTCAAAATCACCCTCCTAGTTCCTAATCTCTATATAACTCCACCCATTTCCATCAAAATGCATAATATCATTTTCAATCATCATTCCTCACATTCGTCTACATTCACACTTAATATACAACTCATATACATGATACAATACCTGCTCATCACAAATTCACCATTCAAATGGCTCTGTGCCATAACCTCACATAATATTATAACTCCATACACATAGCTAACATATCAAAACCATAATCTCACAACATAAATACTATTTCATCATCCTTAATCCCTTACGCATGCAAGTATTAAACACACATCACCACACCATACTTAGTTCCCAAAATCTAATGCAACTACAAGTCTAGCTATCAAACAATCTAAGCACACATATCTTAATATTTAAAGTATCTACTAAACTATTACACAAATTACAATTCCATAGCTTTTGGCATTTGCTCCTCACTTGGCGCTTTCCTCCGGGGCATCCACACATTTTGTGTCACTAGTTACTAAAAGAGAAGAAAACCACAAGAAGGGTGAGTGTTTGGAAACAAAAATCATAATTAATATAAAATGGTAAGCACAATGCAAAAAGTAGCAATTTCAATACTTTACCATTATTACCACTTAACTTCCCAAGTCCACTACAGGCTCATACATATACCATCTTATAACAAACCACGATTTATATCATGTTCTCAAGTACTTTACTAACTACTAGTGCATACATCATCACAATCACATTAGGAAATAATATTAACTTTCAACATTTAAATATGACACCTAGTATCTGGATACAAAAAGGATCGACCTTCAGCTGGAGGTCCTACTTGACACCCCATGAACCCGACTTGGTACACTAAGCCTAACTTGGCTCTCCACCTCAACCACTAGGTCTTACTTGACCACAGGGTAGCTCCACTGGATCTCAAATGACCATGGGAGTAAAAAACAAGGGGCGAAACATACCGTCGGCCGTCCCACACCATATATATCCATATTGCCCTAATATATTAAATCATTATTCATCAAGCTCATCATATAAGGTTCAACAACCAGTATATACTCATTAAGCTCATAAATTAAAATCCAATATATCATATGCAGCCACATACACATATTTCTCATCATAACATAATCACAATTTCTTTCTAAATCATCAATTAATAACATAGTCACACATCATACATATATATTTTTCATCTAACCATACTCTTAAATTTCTCGTATTTCATAAACGTTATATTCTTTTCGAACCTAATCATACACTAACGAATTTTAATTAATTATGACCTGAATACTAATTAGTTATTCTTTGTGTCGGTTACGGCCTACGATCAAATTGTTTACCACTCCGCTTCCGATTCCAATATCCACTTCATTTGACGATCCTTTGACACCCGATTCACCACCTATGAATGTTAAAACATAAAATTCATTAACATATCATCAAACCTATTACCCTATAAGTACCTTTCGAGCTCCACATTGCCATAGAACACAAAAATTGCAACCCCCACCATGCATGCAACTCGTCGGAAGAGAGAGAAAGAGAAGGGGATGAAGAAAGCTTGAAATTGAAGATGCATATGGACTTACCTCAAGGTCCCGACTTCAAAAACATGGTTAATTTGAAGTTTCGACACGAAATGGACCACCAATTGGAGCCTAGAAGCTCACGGCCATGGTCGATGAAAATGAAGAAGAAGAACCACGTGAATGGCTTATGAGGAAGAAGAAGAAAGTGTTTTTGTTTTATATCATTAAGGGCATTATAGTAATTTACCCTTTTCTTTTCCATTTTTTTTTAAAACTTAAATTAAAACTTACCCTTTAACCCTTGGGTAACTTTAAATTTACCACCACTTATTTAAACTGTTTTTAAATTTTAATAACCAATCAATCAATAAATTTATTTATTTTCATAACATCTAATTATTTGAAATTACATTTATATTAATTAATAATGATTTCAAAGTCTAAAATTAATTTGAAGACAATTATTAATATTTTTCCGCTTTCTGGTAATCGATTATATAATCAATTACTAAACAAACAGACCTATAGAATTATGTAAAATTTGGATTTCAAGCCAACTTCTATGCTATCTAACTTGCCTGTTTTAACTTTGATTGCTATGAAACTTTATGGGCACTACCGATGACTTATTCGGGACCTAATGGCGCAGTCCTTGGTCAAAATTTCCTCTAGGTTGTTAAGATATGGGCTTAAATGCACTTTGGCTCCTTTTCAAACAACTTCATTACCTAAATCACTTTAAATGCAAGTAATATGGTACACATCCTAAATATGCCTAGGGTCCTGTGAAAACCTTTTGAGGATTTTAGATCCCACTAGAACTCAAATTCACCCTCTCAGTTGGCTAAATTAGCAATTTCTTATTACAAGTCAAACTTTTTAATCATAATCTCAACGAATCCTCACTAACATACTTATCATCATTAATTCCTAATTGAACTTGGCTATGTTTAGGTACATCATATGGTCCATAAACACTATAAGGAAAACATACATTAGCATTTTACTCCCATGACCATTCACTTTCTGATATCACCATAAGCATCCATATAGAATTGACTCAACATCATTCGATCATTCAATCACCATGTAAACATACATACACATCATAATACCATCAAATTAACCTACCTATAATCATACATCATTAATCTAACGGCTTAGTGTCATAGTATAGTTCCTGGACATCAACTACTCTACTCGACATCAATCACATCAAATCAATTATTTCAACATACTCAGGCACAACTATCCACTACACTAGCAATATAACTCATCAACTTTAGGTATCAAAAGATATCTTAATCATTTGTCACACACCTTCGCTGATATCGAAATAGTCATAATCATAAACCATATAACAACGTGCATCATAAAACACCAGATACGCATATATTTACATAAACAATCATCATAGTACTGAATGCTCAAAACATAACATATACATATATTTACACATATACGTCAATGTTAAAATCTCCTTGGCATTGCTCCACCAACTCATCTGTCACTAGTCTTCACGACGTCAACAATGTCCTTGTCCTCAATCACTAAAACAACAGTAAGGGCGAGTAACTGGTAATACAAATAATGCAAATAATCAAAACTATAGGGAAAAGCATAACATAACTAAGGGTACATCTAATCATATTTAATTATTTCATTTCCACTTTATTATTTCAACATCATTCATAATTCTTCAATTTTATCAGTGTGAGAATTAACAAACCACATTACAGTATGACAACTAATTCATCAGATTTCATCATCAAGTCAAATAATTTTACAATTGACTTTCAATCAATAATAACATGTGACTCTCTAATATCTGGATACTAAATAGGATTGATCATTAGCTGAAGGTCCTACTCAACCACCCGTGAACCCTACCTGGTCCACTGAGCCTTATCTGGCTCCCCACATTACCATTGGGTCCTATCTAACCACTACGTAGCTCAACTGGGTCATGCTCGACCACAGGAGCCAAAAACGAGGGATAAATATATTGATTGACCGTCAATACCACATAATAATCACATATATCACCATATCTCAATATCAACTCAACTAATTCTTAATAATTTATCCCGGCACCATGGCCATTAACCTGCGATCAAACTCAAGCCACTCAGACATATTATTCTTCTCTTTAATCTCATATCATAACATTTCTCAATTCTTTAATTATCAATAATTCATCATTTCATATCAACATCATAATCATTATCATACAACACATTTATATCACCAAACATTACATAATCAACTCTCTTTGTCATCATGCATTTAAGATTCTAAATCATCAACTACATGTTTTAAGGTTCACATCATCATAGTATCAATTACACCCATATTATTAATTAATTCAGTAATCATCAATGTCATCCAGTTATATAAGTCTAACACCACACACACACATATATATATATATGTATTTACACATTTATATGCAATTTAGTATTCTTAGTCTATCCTACCCTTTTCCCGCAAGTCCAAGTTACCATCAATATTATTTTCACCAATTTATACACCAAGTACACCCCCTTATCTCAATTCCACGCTTTCAAGGTTTTCAATTCAACGTCAAGATCACCAAATTCACTAAATACCTAAAACTAAAGAATTTATAAATGGAGATTAACATACCTAAAACCGAAGAATTTACAAAGGGAGATTAACATTTTGACTTTCAGAATCATTATTCATTTCACCAAAAAGGTTTCAAATTTCAATTTAAGGTTCCCGAAGCTTATCATTTTCACATTTAAGCTCTGCTCCCAAGTTTTGCTCCGCTTAACGACTTTCCGGCACTCGCTCCATCACCTAGCAACCCTGAAACAACAACCCATTATCATTGGATGCCCTATTTAAGTTCCCAAAAACTTGGTTTAACATGTTTATGCTCTGAATTTCCAAAATCCAAAGAAACCCAACAATCTTATCTCTAAGTGCATGCTCGGGTTAGAGAGGGAGGGAAGGAAACAAGAAATTGAACATGCCCATTGATTCACCTTACTTCCCCAACAACAATAGTGGCTTTAATTTTAGCTTCTGGCGAGAAATGGACGTGAATTGGGTCACCACACCTCACAACCATGAAAACCTCAAGCCATTATTTCTTTCTCTTTAAATTTCCTGAGAAAGAAGAAGAAGAAAATGGAATGCCATTTTGGTTTTACACTTAAGAGCGTTTTAGTAATTTACCTCCTACTTTTCTATTTCTATTTCCATTTCCATTTTCTTTCATTTCCTGATTTCCTTTTATTTTTTTTCTAAATTCCTTTGTCTTTTCTTTTCTAATTCTCTTTTAGATAAATAAAAATTATTTTTAATTAATTAATTTAACCTTATTTCTAATTAAAATTTCCTAATAAATTTAATTTAATTCACACAATATTCAATTTATTTATTTATTAATTCTCTATAGCGCAAATAATTAATTTATTAATTTCCTAATAAATGAACGTACCTCATTAAACAAGTTAGGGTACCGTTGCCTCATTTCTAACTCTAGCTCCCGGGTGTATGAGGTCCCATTAAAGCTTTGCCATAAGACCTTTACCAAGGGTACATCTTTGTTCCTCAAACGCTTGGTCTGAAAAGCCTCAATGCAAATTAGGATGGTTGGAACTGTCTGATCCTCCTTCAATCAATAGAATCCTTTAGTATCACTATGCTATCATAAGAGATATACCTCCAGAGCTGAGATACATGATACACATCATGTAATCGAGATAAAACTGGAAGAAGTTTAACCGAATAAGCCACATCTCTAATCCGCTCCAACATTCGATAAGGACCAATGTATCTCGGGCTTAACTTTTGACTTTTGATAATCCTACCAACACCCTTTGTAGGAGAAACTCTAAGAAACACTCTATCACCAATTGAAAACTTCAGAGGTCAATGTCTATTATCATAATAACTTTTTTATCTTTCCTGGGCTACCTTCATCTTGTCCCTTATCATAACCACTTCCTCATTTATTTATTGGACCATCTCTGGTCCAACATCAATGTATCACCATTATCATCCCAACATAATGGGTTGTGACACTTCCTGCCATAAAGAGCTTCATATGATGTCATGTCAATGCTATTATGGAAACTATTATTACAGGTAAGCTCAACCAATGGCAAATATTGCTCTCAACCTTTTCTGTTCTCCAAAACACAAGCACGGAGCAAATCCTCCAAAGCCTGAATAGTACGCTCAGATTGATCATCAATCTAAGGATGATATTCTCAGCTCAACCTCAACTTACCCAACTCACGATGCAAACTCTCCCAGAATCTGGAAGTAAAATGAGGGTCATGATCTAATATAATACTCGAATAAACATCGTGTAATCGTACAATCTCTTTTACATGTAACTACACAAGTTTCTCCAAATACCATTTCATATTTATTGCAAGAAAATGGGCATATTTTGTTAATTGATCAATAATAACTCAAATAGCATTACATCCAGAATAAGTCCAAGGCAAGCCAGACACAAAGTCTATAGCTATGATGTCCCATTTCCACATAGGGATATCGAGAGGTTGTAATGTTCTAAAAGGTTTTTAATGTGAAACTTTAGATTTCAAACATACAACATAAGAAGAAACAAAATCAACCATTGTTTTCTTCATTCCTGGCCACTAAAACTACTTTCTTAAGTCATTATACATTTTGGTAGCACCAGGATGAATGCTCAAGGAACTCTTGTAAGCTTCAGATAGAATCTGATTCTTGAACTCACCATCAGTAGGCATAATAATGTGGTTCTTAAACCACCAAAGTCCATTAGAACCTTTGCTTAATGATATCAATATGCCTCGAGACTGGGCATCAATAAACTTTCTAATCTCATCATGTGTTTCCTGAGTCTCCGATAAAGACTTTAAGAACTCATTTTCAACATTCCAATCACCATCTGATTAGGAGCATAAATCACCACACCAAGATTCATGTCATGAAAACTCTCTAATAGTTCATTAATTCATATCATACTCCTTCACCATCAAAGAAGCTATATGTATGCATTTTCTACTCAAAGCATAAGCCACTATATTCGCTTTGCCCGGATGGTACTGCAAATCAAAATCATAATCCTTCAAATATTCCATCCAATGTCTGTGTTGCATATTAGGTTCCTTCTGATCAAATAAATACTTTAGACTATTATGGTCACTGAACAACATAAACTGTGAACCATAAAGATAATGTCACCATATTTTCAATACAAATACAATAGAAGCAAGCTCCAGATCATGTGTCGAGTAATTCTGCTCGTGTAGTCTTAACTATCGAGAAGCATAAGCAATAGCACGATTATCCTGCATCAGTACACACCCCAATCCTAACTTTGAAGCATCACAATATACATGAAATTCCTTGCCGCATCGGGCAAAGCAAGCACTGGTACTATAGTCAATCTTTTTTTCAATTCTTGTAAACTACTCTCATAAGCCTCATTCCATACAAAAGGACAAACCTTCTTGGTCAATTTAGTTAGAGGGGGTGCAAGGTGCTAGAAACCCTTAATGAATCAGCGATAATATCCCGCCAAACCTAGGAAACTCCTAATCTCAGTAACTGATTTTGGCCGCTCCCAAGCTAATACAACTTCTATCTTAGAGGGATCAATAAAAATGCCCTCCTTTGAGATTATATGGCCCCAAAACTAGACACTCTCTAACCAAAACTCACATTTAGATAGCTTAACATACAATTATTTCTCTATCAACACTTGCAACACTACTCGGAGGTGATGAACATGTTCCTCCCAAGATTTAGAATATACCAAAATATCATCAATGAATACAACCACAAAGTTATCCAGGTATGAATGGAAAATCATGTCCATGTAATCCATGAAAACCCCTAAGGCATTAGTAACCCCAAAAGGCATTATAACATACTCAAAATGCCCATATTTGTTCCTATAAGTTGTATTCAAAACATCTTCAGGTTTCACCCTGATCTGGCGATAACTTAATCTTAAATCAATCTTAGAAAATACTGATGCACCTCTCTACTGATCAAGGGAATCATCTATTCGTGGCAACGGGTATTTGTTTTTTATTGCCAACTGACAATAATCAATACACATTATCATTGTGCCATCTTTCTTTTTCACCAGTAAAACTAGAGCAGTCCACGGTGAAGCACTCGGCCTAATAAAACCTTTATCCTATAATTCTTCCACCTATTTCTTCACCTCTGCTAGCTCTACAGGTGACATCCAATACAATGTTTTAGAAATTGGCTCCATAATAGGAATAAGATTAACAGAGAAATCAATCTCCTTACTCAGAGGCAACTTAGGAATGTCCTCTGAGAATACATCGGGGAACTCACATACAACAGGAATCTCACAGGGCTTAGAATCATGCTTCCCCTCAGTTACAGATAAAAGAATAAACATTTTAGAGATATCACTAATTGCCATTTGGAAAACATGCTCTTCTGGGAAGATGATAATCTTGTGAAAGCAATCCACCATAACATTATTAACTGATAACTAATCTAGACCTAGGATAATATCCAAGTTCTTCAACGAAAGGTAGATAAGGTTTACAATGAAGCCTTATTCTCAACAACCATTGCTAATTTCTCACACATGGTCATCACCTAAACTGAAAAACTAGTTAGTGTACTCACAACTAATGCATTTTCCATCAACACAACAGGTAAATTAGGGTGTCACACATAATCTTCAGCAATAAAAATGTGTCTCCCTTGAATCATAGATCACATTAAGTATATTACCAAGAATAACACACTTACTATGCACAAGCTCATCATTCTTTGTTACTTCTGTAGCATCAAAGGCAAAAACATGCCCTGTAGTAACATTCTATGCACTCCTAGTTTGAACATCATCTCTCTTCGAGTTCTGACCTCTACGATCACCACCACCTCAACCACCTCTCTCTGATCCACTACCACAGGCCACTAAAGTGTTAGGTCTGCTACCCTGTGCACTCTAAGCCTGTCTTTATAGACAATCAAGCTTAATATGCCCTTATTGCCCACACTGGAAACATGTAGGCTAGCTTTCATAATAATCCTTAGCCAAATGTCCTTCCTTACCACAATTAAAACATGCTTTACTACCAGAACGACCACTATTATGGCCTCGGGATGGAAAAGAAGAGCTGGTAGATGATCCACCATGGCTAGACTGACCCTGTTTCTTAAAGTTTGGGCTCTTGGCTTCAATTATTTCTTATCTTTTCTTACAACCACCCTCTGTAACTGTACCTCCTTTGTCAACTATGCCTTATTTATAAGCACTATATAATCTTTAATCTCCTAAGGAATAATGACACTACGGAGCTCTACCCGCAATCCAAATTTATACTTGGCACACTTGTTGCCCTTGGTACCCTCTAAAGAAAAATGGTAATAGAAATCACATAATTCATCAAATTTAGCTGTGTATTCAGCCACAGACCTCTTCCCTTTCTCAATCTTAAGAAATTTGATCTTCTTTCTAATCTTATAATTATCGAGAAAGTACTTAGCTAGAAATCTTTTCTTAAAATTTGTCAAATTCAGGGCTTAATTTATAGCTATCATTTGAGTTAGGGTGCGAGTCCACCATACTCTAGCTACCTCCTTCAGCTGATAAGTAGCAAAAAAATGCCCTTTAATCCTCGAAGCATTCAAAGTACTTAAAAATATGCTTTATATCGTATATCCAAATGTATGCACCATTATTGTTATGTGTTTCTTTATATATAAGTTGCTAACGCTTCAGAAATTTATCCAAGGTAGGGCCAGATTTAGCCCATCCCATAAACTAGGAGAATTTGATGAAGAAATCATCACTTGGGTGAGAACTAAAGTCACCCTCCATGCTACAATAAGATAACGCACTCTTACTACTTAAATTAATTCAATAGAATTCAAGAATTACCTCAATACAGGGTTGCCATAACCGCCAGAGCACCACTGAACACAATGCCAAGGTTCATGTAACATTTATATTTAATATAACATACAATCACACATCACATAGTAAGGGTGAGTGACTGGTACTACAAATTAATGCAAATAATCAAAACTATAAAGGAAAGCATGCCATAGCTAAGGGTACATCTAATCACATTTAATTAATTCATTTCCACTTCATTATTTCAACATCATTCATAATTCTTCAACTTTATCAACGTGAGAATTAATAAACCACATTATAATAGGACAACTAATTCATCAGATTTCATCAAGTCAAATAATTTCACAATTGACTCTCAGTCAATAACATAAGACTCTCTAGTATCTAAATACTAAATAGGATCGACCATCAGCTGGGGGTCCTATCCGACAACCCGTGAATCCTACCTGGTCCACCGAGCCTTACCTGGCTCTCGACTTTACCACTGGGTCTTACCTGACAACTAGGTAGCTCAAATGGGTCACGCTCAACCACGAGAGCCAAAAATGAGGAGTAAATATACCAATCGGCCGTCCATAACACATAATAATCACATATATCACCATATCTCAATATCAACTCAATTAATTCCCAATAATTTATCCCGGTACCACGACCATTAACTTGGGATCAAACTCAAGCCTCTCAAGCATATTATTCTTCTCTTTAATCTCATTTCACAATATTTCTCAATTCTTCAATCATCAACAATTCATCATTTTATTTTATCATTTTATATTAACATCATAATCATCATCATACAATACATTTATATCACTAAACATCATATAATCAACTCTCTTTGTCCTCATGTGTTTAAGATTCTAAATCATTAACTACATGTTTCAAGGTTCACATCATTATAGTATCAATTACACCTATGTTATCAATTAATTCATTATTTATCAATGTCATCTAATTACATAATTCTAACACCATATATATCTGTATTTAGACATTTATATGAAATTTAGTATTCTTAGTCTATCCTACCCTTTACCCGCACGTCGAAGTTACCATCAATATTATTTTCACCAATTTATACACCAAGTACACCCCCTTACCTCAATTACACATTTTTGAGGTTTTCAATTCAATGTCAAGATCCCCAAATTCACTAAATACCTAAAACCAAAGAATTTACAAAGGGAGATTAACATTTTGACTTTTATAATCATTATCTGTTTCACCAAAATAGTTTCAAATTTCAATTTAAGGTTCCCAAAGCTTATCATTTTCACCTTTAAGCTCCGTTCCCAAGTTTCGCTCTGCTTAACGACTTTTCGGCACTCGCTTCGTCACCTAGCAACACTAAAATAACAACCCATTATCGCTGGATGCCATATTTAAGTTCCTAAAAGCTTGGTTTAACATGTTTATGCTCCAAATTTCCAAAACCAAAAGAAACCCAACAACCTTATCTCTAAGTGCATGCTCAGGTTAGAAAGGGAGGGAAGGAAACAAGAAATTGAACATGCCTATTGACTCACCTCACTTCCCTAATCACAATAGTGGCTTCAATTTTAACTTTCAGCGAGAAATGGACGTCAGCTATGTAACCCCCAAGCCATTCACTACAACAAAAGGTGGAATTACCCGCAGGTATATAGCGGCGGTTTTATAGTAACCGTCGCCGCTGATATAGTCTCAACAGTTCTAGTGGCGGTTTATTATAACCACCATAAATGCATGGGTTACAGGGGCGGTTTGCCTAGCGTATTGCTTAACAACCGTTGGATCCACTAAAAGTTACATGATTGCTCAAGCCCCCTATTTTTGTTTCCCCCTTCTGAAATCCCTATTCTTTTCACTTCCCCCTTTTGGTTTCTCTCTACTCTTCCATGTTCTTCGTTGTTCCCTCCCCTACCGCGTGCGCCCTGTTGTTCCCTCTCCAACCACCATTGTCTTCGTGCCACCGTGGTATTGTTCCCTCCCTTATTGCGTGCATGTTGTTGTTCCTTCTTTGACCACCATGGTGTTGTTCTCCTTGTCTCCCCCGTATATCCTTTTAGGGTCCTGTTTCTCTCCAGGTGCGAGACTAAGCCTGGCCTACAAATTCATTTGTTGGGATCGCGAACAAGAACAACTGGGTAAACTTGTTGAACCACTTTAGAGTTAATTTTTTATGCTAACTAGTAAACCTTATAATCCTTTTTCTTTGTTCTTGCACATTGAAGCAATTAGCAATTCCTTTGCTACCGTTTGTCTTTGGCGTCAACGATATTGTCGCTCAACTCCATTCCACTACTCGGGACTCATCTACATCTCCGAAGGTACTGATTTCTCATATTCTTCATGTTCTTTTTTGCGTTCCTTCATTTTTTATATACCTTCGTTTGGGTCCCCGAGATTGGTAGCGTTGTCACTTTAACCCTGTTTTTTGGAATGTATTACTTTTTTTTTATGCGGGAATACATTACTTTAGTCATGAAATTGTTTGCCATCGATTAATTAGGGGCTTTTAGAATTCATGTTGTCAATCAATTATAGTATCAACTAATATATTTTTAGTTTTAATTACAAAACTTTCATGTTGATTTCTATTATATATCTTGTTTTAATTGTTTTTATTATTTACTGTACAACATTTTTGAAACAAACTATAAGGTAATTGTTTTGTAATGAACTGAAAATAGTAAATGAAAATAGAAATAATTTTCTGAAACTGAATGCCTCCTTAGAGACTAAAGTGATGATTATGAACAAGATCAGAGGCTAAAGTAATGACTTTGAACAAAGTCATAACTAAAGTGATAGTTTCTAAAAGCTAGGATTGAAGTGTCTAAAGCTACTAATTCCAGGGAACAAAGTAAAGCTTTACTCGTTTGAATATGTTGTTTAATTTATTTTTAAGACTATTGTTGAATACTTTAATACTACTTTCTATTTAGAAATTCTTGTGTGACAAACTCATCCATCTGAAGCTTGAAACCTTATAACTGTTAAATTCTTGTAATATCTTAGCCTAATGAAGTCATGGTTTTAGGCCTGAGGGAACTAGACCAACATATTCCATCTTCAAATCTTATCGCTTTCAATCTACAGTAAACAAGAATCAATAATAATATTTTCAAATCTGGCTTTCGCCATGTGGACTTTGTTAAGATAACAGAAAGAGTATCAACTTTATAGGATTATGACCCCAGGAGAGCAGTCTCTCTTGAAAATTAGTTTTAATTTAAACCATTTTTTGGGAAAAACATTCAACACTGATTTTTTTAGGAAATTCAATTTTCTAGCAAAACCAATTTATAAACCACATTAAGGTTTAGAACCTTTTGTAAAATATAGCTCATGACTTCATGGTTTTAAATCAATGTTGAACCTAAAACTAGCATAGAAACTAGTTTTAAACCTGTTCACGTAAAATGCTCATTGGTCTGGCTTTTGGAAAATGAACCATTTGTTGGGATTAAACTGGATAAGGTGTAGATTTTTTAAAAACTTAAACCATGCACAGGCTAATTTGCTCCCTTGCTAGTGAATGGTGAAGAATTAGTTGATTAGTCGTGTTCTTCATTGTATTCTTTCAAGTTTGCTCCTCGACATTGATGATATCATAGCAGCCAACGAAAATCCTCTGCCCCTCTTGGATTAAAAGGGAACAGATTTTGTGAATTTACTTTTCTATGCTTCCCATTCTTCAATTCTACTAATTTGACTATGGATTGATTTTAATTGATGAAGCTTTTTTATTAGATTAATTTAGATCAGAATTGAATGTTTTATAAGATTAATCTAGATCAGAATTGAATGTATTTTTTGTCTTTATTTTAGATACACTCAATGTTTTATCTTTCATGTTTCTCCTTTATTGTAGGTCATTAATTTATTGTTACTAGATTTTATTGGTGGAAGACTTATTGGGCTTGTGACTTCAAGAGATGAAATTCTGGACCTACTTAAGGTTGGATGTCAAACGTAAAAAATCCTCATAATTATTTTCTGTAATGATTTTCCACTAATTTTCCACTAATGAAATGTATTTATAACAGAGTATTGATTGAAATTGAAGTTTGTTTTTCCTTTAACTTTTTAACAATTTCTTTTATGTGATTAGAAGGTATTTTTATAGGTTAGCTTTGTGATAGTTCTTTATTTTTATCTCCCTCATTTATAGTTAGATCATGCAATGAACCTGAAGTGAAATGTTTATGTGAAGGGAAGAAAGAATGATCAGAGTTAGAGGTGGTATCAGTCTTGGATTCCTGAAATGATTATTTGAAAGATTAAAGAAAAAGAATTTTTATCTTGTAACATGTTTTACAAAGAAAAGAAAAAATATGCATGTACTACAAAGGCTTATTTAGTTCTTAAGAGAAATGAAACTTACTTCAAGTTATTCATTTTATATAGTATAAGCAAGAGAGAAAAAACACGTTTTGGACTACTTAAAAAAATAGTTAGTGATCTGTTTGTTTTGAAGCTATCATTGGCTATAAAGTTTATTCTGACATCGTTAACACTTGATTCAGGAGTAACCAGGCCACCACCACTTCTAGGTGAAGTTGATCTGCTGAGTTGTAAGGACAAGGTAAGAATGCTATAGAATTTGACAGACTTAATAACATAATTAAAAATTTGATACTTGTCTGCCAGTCAAATCATGTTCTGTAAATGTTGACAATTGTATGGTTGTTTTTTTATTGCTTCTCAAAAGGAGGGTATTGATACCGATGCTACAATGCATGATCACATCAAGAAGCTACTTGATCGATTTTATACAACTAAGGATGCTAGCACTCATTTTACACCAACTAATCTTGTAAGCTCCTATTGCTGATTGAAAGAACATGTTTTCTTTTTTAGTTTCTTGAAATTTATCTCTGGTTCTTGTGATCTTTTCTTTGGTTATCTCTGATGTTGTTTACTACAATTAAGAAGAGTTACATGTGAGGTTATTGGGCTAGAAGAGGTTGTTGTGCCTGTGTATCATTGTCTCTGATGTTGTTCATCATTGTCAATTTATTATCTATAAAACTTCACAACAAAGTGACATGGGCATCAATATTAATTTTGTAGTGCTTTAGCTATATTTACTTATTTAGAAATTGAAGAATATCAATATTGCAAAATTCTTATGGATCTTGTATTTTTATTTGCTTAATTATAAGGTATTTCTTTTTCAAATATGTGCTGCCACAGGCAATTGAAACAAAAAAGAGGCATGCTATTTTTTCATATTTTTTTATTAATCATGCCTTCAATATTATTGCAGGGTGAGGCACTTGTTATGGGATACGATGATATGGGGTAAGTAAAATTTTGTTTCATTTGAAAAATGTCTAATCCATATTCTTTATTTGATTTAAGTGGATCTATATATTCTATCATGTCACATTATATTATATATTATATGTTGTCACATTATATTATATATTATATACTTTCATGTTGTACAACTGCTTCTGTATATAGATTAATTATTAATTTATTATAAATGTGAAATTGGAGCATATATATATCAAATATTTAATAGGTTTCTTTCTTAATTAGATTTGCTCAAAAAGTAAAATTTGTGGTAGTTCTTTGACAGTTTACCTTATGTCAAGCTCTAGAGAAGTTTGCCTCACATTCAACAAGCAAGTTTGTCAAAGCATTGTGCATGATGAATATTACTTTAATGCTAATTGTTTTTGTTCTTACAATGTTATTATATTTTACTTATATTTTTTTGTATTAGGTTACCTTGGAGAGTAATGGCAAAGTGTCTTTAATTAATGGTGTTCTTCTACCGTTTAAGGTTGGCGAAATTTATTCAAGAATCTATTATTTTTGAATAAGTATATATACTTATATTGTTTTTTTTTAATTTCAGGATAGAGTATCACCTACACAAGCAAGACCCTCTTTCTTAGCTAGTTATCATCCTTAAGTCATAATTTTATATGTTATGACTTTACTATATGAGTTTGATTTAGTTGTATAACATTTTGTATAAGTCAATTTTATTGTTGCTACTATATTACTTGTTGGATTAAAACATATTCACTTTGTTATTAATATATAATTCTTATTGAGCTATTGATTCTTGTAAGTATATTTTTATATGTTTACTTCAATATACTATATATATATATTTATAATAAAATGATTTAGTATATGAAAACTTAATTATATATAAAGCAAAATAAAAATCTAATTATGTAGTCAATAAAATATGAAATATAATCGTGGCATTAAAAAAATTAATAAGGATAAAATATGATGTTATAATTTAAAAAAAAACTGATTGGCATTATAAAAATATTATTGGAGCTTTGCGGCGGTTGTAACCGCAGAAAACATCATTACGGCAGTTTTCTAGGCAGTTACACTATTTGCGGCGGTTATTCCAGCGGTTAAGCAAAACTGTCGCTAAATGCCTAGCGGCGGAGCATTTAGCGGCGGTTTTAAAACTGCCGCAGATGTCATTTAGTGCGGTTTAAACTGCCACTAATTTCTAAAATAACCGTTGTTAAATTCCCTTTTTGTTGTAGTGATTATTTCTTTCTCTCTAAATTTTGCAAGAAAAAGAAAGTGGAATGCCATTTTGGTTTTACACTTAAGGTGTTTTTGTAATTTTACCCTCTCCTTTTCTATTTCTATTTCTATTTTCTTTCATTTCCCAATTTCCTTTTCTCTTTTTTTCTCTAAATTCCTTTCTCTTTTCTTTTCTAATTCTCTTTTAGATAAGTAAAATTCACTTTTAAATTAATTAATTAAACCCTATTTCTAATTAAAATTCCCCAATCAATTTAATTCAATTCACACAATACTTAATTTATTTATTTGTTTATTCTTTATAGCGCAAATAATTAATTTAATAACTGGGATGTTATAATATTTGTCCAAAAATGGTGGATGTGAACATATGATATGGAGGGAGTGTTATGTATCATTGATCATTTAAAAAGTCTTTGCTTTTAATCTATATGATTCGTTGTTACATCATATTGATAGTTCCCATAAGTATACGAGTTTTATCGCGTAATAAAAAGATTGAATCCATAAGGATCATGTTTCGAGTACTAGAAATTATTATTTGATTATTAAGACAACCAATTTCAAATTTCAAAATTTAAATTAAAGAAAACTTAAAGAAACACAAGGAATTGATTTTAAAGAATTCAATTGGGATTCAGGTGAGATTTAATGAACAATTCGATAAATTGAAATCCTTTATATTGATGTAGATCAGATTAAGTTTTCTAAGGTAAACTTTCCTATTTCTAATTAACGTTTTCCTCTCAGAATTTTGCTAATGTACCTAACCTGAGAAGAACTACGTTCAATTCTAAGATTAAGCCCTTTAACGATTTATGAAAGTCCCAATTTAATTCTTAGGTTCAATCAAAAATATTTCTTATAAAAGGTGAGCTTTTTAGTTTGTCCTAATTATCTAAGAACACCTAACTTTATCTTTAAATCAGAAAATGCATTAAGAATAAAAAGAATTGAATAAAAAACAAAAGAGCATTTAATAAATTATCAATCAATTACATCAAACATTATTCTTAAACCTTTTCATCCCAAGAATTAAAGTTTAGTTACCCATAAAATAAGAAAACCTAACAACAAATGACAAAGAGGAAGAAGACATTAAGTGTAATTACACAAGAATAAAACTTAGAATTAATGTTGACAAGCCTTCGCTAATCTTCACGAATCCTTTGGTTCCTCAAGCGTTTCTCAATCCTCATCCAATGCCCTCTTTTCCCTCTTTCAAATAAGTAAAATTCAGAATCCTAATTAGGTTGCAAAGGGCCTATTTTAAAGATAATGTAGAAAAGTAATAGACTGTATATATGGAGCACAATCCGCGGTTGTGGTGAATTCCATGACCAGACCGTGGAATGTTGTGTTGTACCCTACTTTCCAACTTAGATTAGCATGTGATCACTGGTAGGCAGTGGTACAAACCATGATAATGGAGCTTCATTACCCTATTTTCTTCATGTTTTGGCCTTTCAAATGATCTTGGATGGCCTTGGGTTCTCTCCTTATGTCTTTTTCTCAGTCTTGGGTCTCATTTCATGGCTCTTTTAGCAATAATGCTTCTAAGGTATGCTTTTTGCCTTTAAATTAACCTAAAATCTCAATGTTCCTACAAAATACACATACCGAGTAACAAGAGTTAAATATAACATTATTCTATAAGAATCACAGGGAAACACATACAAAATACCTTAAAACCTAACAAAATTAAATTGTCTGAAGTGCATGAAATGCACTTATCATATATTATTGTAGTATGAAAAGCAATGGTACTAGCTTAAATTTCACTTTTCAGGTATCTGCTATAATTATAGGAAGAATTGAAAGTTTAGACATGTTTGCAAAAAAGAATTACTCCAAATGAACCTTCATACCATAGCAAGAAATAAAAGATTTTGATTTTTACAATTGTCAAATGTTAATTCTTAGGTATCTAGTTTTATGTCTTTATGCCCCAAATTAGTCTTTTATAAATTGTTTTTAAGACATGTAGATTTACCAATATATAAACAAGTAAATCTTTGTTCATATGACATGCTTATTTTTGTGAGGTAGTCAACTTTTGTTTTGGGTATAAGCTATAATGCACTGATACATGAAAATTGCTCATGTATCAGTATTCGATGACTCTGATTTATAGACATGCATACTGATATTCAATGGATAAGTATCAAGAAGGTATGAAAATTATTTATTTCTTTTTTAAAAAAAAGCCATGATGCATGTTGGATTTTCTTAAATTCACAAAACTTGCTAATTTTTGATGGACCTAACTTAAAAACTTATAGTCTCTTAAATTGCACACTAGGCTTATCAAATTTAAAATGCACTATCTTTGCATGATTATTAAAATGCACTGTTTCATCCACTAGTACTTACTTATACTACTTCCTTTTCTCTTTCTCTATTTAATCAATCAATTTTCCAATCTATCATTGTTGAAGAGAACATGTGATGCATTCCTTGAATGCATAGTTTTAAGACTTATTTTTCCTTGGGATTTTTAGGACTTTTAAAAGGATTTATTTTATTTTTATTAGTTTTTAGTTTGTTTTTATGTTTTGACTTATCTATGTTTGGTTTTTGTGTTTTACAAGTAAGCAGGTATAAAAAATCCCAATTTGGGGTTAAAAGGAGTGGTAGACATAAATCAAGGAGTGCCAAAGTTTAAAAAGACCCATAGCCAAGCCCAATGGACCAAAAGGGAGTAAGGAGTGATGTCCACACCCATCAGGTGAAATCCACGGCCAGGTTATGGGTGTGCTTGTTTGGCTTTGGAGTTCCACCCGACCTACTTTTTATTGCTTTCTTAATTTTATTTGGGCTAGGCCTGGTTGTAGTTAGTTGAGTCATTCTATTTAAGTGCTATTCTGATCAAGTTTTGGGTACAAGGTACTTTGTAGATAGATTTAGTTAGACAAATTTAGTTTTAGGTTAGTATAAGTCTTGTGCTTTGAGGATCACAAAGAGGATGCCATAATTCTTCTCTATTTTCTCTAAGGGTTTGTTAGGATTAATGGAAGACAATAGAATGGTACATAGTAGAACAAAATTGAATGGGGTGGAACGGAGTAAGAATATCATTTCATTGTTTAGAAATTTTAAGATGGAATGGAATAATAAACATATTCCATTTTTTTTAGAAAAGTTACGGAGCCAAATGCATTTTAATTGTTAAATTCCTATATAATCTTTATTAAACTCATATGGATAATTATTAAATGGGTAAAAAAGTAATTTAATAATTTAATAAGTTTAATTTCATTTTGTAGACCCTAAATTAGAAGGAATCAAATTAAACATAAGTAATAGAATGAGATGGATCAAATTCCATTCCTTTCTGTTGGATTCCATCCATATTTTTTCAAATCAAACAATGGTACATATTTTCATCTCTCTTTATTCTGTTGTCTTCCATCAATCCAAACATACCCTAAGGTACATTTTCTTTTATTTTGTTTTTGTCTCTTATTCATGATGATGAGTGGTTTTGATTGTTTTATGGCTCTCACCACTATGAGCGAGTAGTTTTCTTTACTCATGGGGATGTAGGAGTAATCCCAACTAGAGAAACTATGTAACTTTATTGATTTGGAATTCGTGTCTTAAGTATTCTGTGTAATAACCCTCATTTTTAGTAACAAACTCTAACCTAAGACTGTTACTTCTGCTTGACATTTTGGATGAGCCTAGACTTTGTCAATACGTGTGCATGTTTTATGAACTATTTTTAGTGATTGTTAGGGAAATAGTATCTCTAAGTAAGATAATAAATTTGAAAATATATTATTTTATTTGTTACAAAAAATAGGAAAATAACAATGTTAAACTTTGCCAATTCGATGTGTTAATTACCTGACCGCGTAGGATGTTATTTCTTTGCTCCTTAGACTTTGTGATAACTAGGAGGATTTTTTTATTTCTCTATGGAAGTTAAGAAATGATTGGAGGCTAGACTTAGAAGTTAAGATCTCGTTAGACATATTAAATTTTTTACCATGAAACTAGTTACTAACCTTCGATGAACCTTAACCGGTTAACCCTATAATTCATCTACATATATACCTAAACATTATTTGCAATCCTTGATCACAAATTATGACCTTCTCATCATTAACCATTTACATTTTGCTAAGTTATCATAAGAGATTTGCATGACCATGTATTAGTATCACTAATTGCCACCTAGAATTCCACCATTATCCAAGTTAAACCATCTTAAGCCACCTAGCACCATATGCAGTCACTAGGATAGAAATTAGTGGCCTAAATCCTACTAACTCTCTTGCCTAACTCTTACTTAACATGTGTGCAAATTATAGAAGCTTCCATCCATTCCTATTGTCTTGGCCAAGAGAGTAAAGCCATTCATTTACCAAAGTTCCTCTCATTTCTTCTTTTCTCTCTTAAAAATATTTTCTCTCAAAATCTCCACCTTTTTCCCACCATCCATCCACCACTTCTATCAACCTTACACTACCATATTTCATGTGCGAACACCACCACCAAACACCATCCAGCAGCCCTACACCACCACCATCATTTTCTCCTTAAATTTTCCCATCCCTCTACTTCTTAACTGTCCAGTACCACCTCAAAAACCTTTTTGTTTCAATCAAAAAACAAATTAAAAAGAAAATGATCCAAATAAAGGAAGCACAAAGACTCATCTTCCTCCTCATTTTGGACGCCCAAGCTTAAGAGGTATAGGGAGTTTCTTCCTTTCTCTATCCTCTCTTAGTGCTCAAAATCTAAATTTTTTATTTTCAAAACAAAGTTGAAAAATGATATGAAAAGCTTGAGTTTTTGTGAAATAGATTTTATAAAAAAAATTTATGGCACTAAGGAAAAATAAAGCTTTGCATACACTTTTGGCTAGCTTGCATGTTTTAAAAAATATTGTCTTGAAATGATATAGTTGCTGAAGTAAATTGCATGTTTGATATAGGTTCTTGCATATGGAAGTTTTGAAGAAAAATCTTTCTTTTTATGGTTGCATGTCACATGTGATGTGTTAGGGAATCCCACATTGTCAGACAGCGAAAACACAAAGGATCCCCAACAAAATTGCAAAAACGAGTGTCTCAAAGCATTACATACGAAAATAAAATAAAGAAAACTATTTTTTTATTGTTTACCTCTTGTAGACATGAGACTAGTTCCTCAATCAAAGCAATCTTAGCTTCATCCTTTAGGAGTCTACATGAGCACTCCCACCGAAGACTGAATCTTCGAATGCTAGTTTGAATTATCAATGAGTAAACCTATTCTTGAGCAGCTATGTATAAGCTTCTTATGCTCTATATATAGGCTCAGGTCTTAACTTGATTCTCAATAAACATTGGGCTTCTGACTCATTCTAAATGAGTTAGGACTAATAGTTTTATTTTAGTCCAACTAAAATAAAATTATCCTCTGGTAGGCTTACTCTGTGTGTGTGACCCTATAGGTAAAATATCTGGTCATATTAATAATAAACTATTTTATTATTAATATAAACTATTCTTTGGCGGGCTTACTCTATGTGTGTGACCCGCATATTCTTTGGGTTTTTTTTTGAGCTGGGATTTAAAAACCCAAAAAATTTCAGGCTTCAATTTTAGATGTCCAAACTAATATGTTTTTGTGGTATACCCAAACTGACCTTTTAACTTCAAGTTTTTTCGAGCGACCCGCATAATTATATAAAGGAATGATCAATTTAGCCTGTGATGGGTACAAGTCTTTTACAGGCCAGACTAAACCCGGTTACATTTAAACTTCAATTTTATATGCTCAAATTGTAGCATCCCAAAATTTTAAAATAAAGGATTAACTAAGGAAATTAATATTGAATAATTGTATGTGGATTATTTAATGTCCCAAAATATTGAAAATGATTAAGTTAAGACTTTTAGGGACTATTAGTAATTTATTAGGACCGAATAAGCTAAAAATTGACCCGATTAAAATATGGGTGTCGGACCAAGTATCTCTGATTGGGATGATATTGGTCAGGGCTGTTAAAAATAATACTAAGAGTCCGAATATGTACTCGGAATAATTTTCAGATAATGTATTGAGCCCAAACATAGATCCTGTGTGTCATAAAACGATGAAAGTTTTAATGAGAGGATTAAACTTAAAACTAAAAACCCCTTTTTCCCCTCTTATTCCCGTAAATCTCTTCTCTCATTTTGGCAAGACACGCTCCTCCTTCTTCTTCTTCTTCTTCTTCTTCTTCTTCTTCTTCTTCTTCTTCTTCTTCTTCTTCTTCTTCTTCTTCTTCTTCTTCTTCTTCCTCCTCCTCATTTTTGTGAGAAGCTTGGAGGAGCTTGAAGCTTGGAGTTGTCTCCTCCTCTTTTCTCCATTTTTGTGTGGTCTCTTCCTCTCTCTTGAACCCATATTATTTTTGGGTGTGAGGTAAGTTATACTCACCATTTTGTTGAGTTTTTGCCATGGATATGTGTTATTATGATTTGGGGGAGCAATGCATATGAATGGGTATTGAGGAGAGAATTTAATGTATGAACCCTAAGATGGGTTGTCATAAATACTTAAAGGAATAATAAATGAGGAAGATACAATTATGGTTGGAGAGAGATGAGAGTTATAATACATATATGAATATTGGGGGGGTTTTGGTGGAAACCCTAACCTTCAAGAATTGGGGAAAATGGATAATGTTGGTTAAATAATATATTTGAGAGGGAATGCATAATATTGAAGGTATCAGTGTTGGTATAAGAGGCACTTCATGGATGTCGGGCTATTGTTGTTAGTAGCCCTTGAATTTAATGAATGTGGCTTGATAGGAAGGAATTCCCGAAGCCTAACAAATAATGAAAATGAGGTCTATAGCATGTCTTGTACATGTTATGAAATGGTAGATATAATGATGGTTAATTAGAGTTGAAATTGTGTCTTGAATGGTTGATTAATTAGGATTTTACATGTATGATTATGTAGGATCCATTCCAAACGACGAGGTAGGAACGTCGTATCAATCGGAATTCTTCTCTTGAGGTAGGAGAGAAGTCTTTATATTATAAATGCATGAATTGAGTAGTGTTTGATTGTCATATGTGACAATATACATGTTTTCCTTGTTTGAGTGGTAATGATGATTTATGGTTGTTAAACATGATGTTGATGATGAATTGTTTGGCTAGTATATTGCCTTGATGATAAAGTGATTGTGTTAGGTTCACCATAAATGTGAAATAAATGTTGTTGGTGTTTAATTGAGAATGGGTATGATGAATAACATACCTTAATTGATGGTGAAAGATTGATGTTATTGTATTGATAATGGAATTAAATGATGTGAATAAGAGTTAATGAGGATGCCATATTAAAACTTGAGAAAGATTAAAGCCAATAATAGTAAAATCTACTAAGAATGGTGAGGTGGTGTTGGTAATGATGATGATGATGATGATATTTGACGAGTGGCATGTGTAGGATGCATAGAGTGAGAAATGCATATGATTGGCATTTGCATCCATGGCATACTGCATAGCTACCGATGTTGGAACGTTAGGGGAGTTCCCTCGGCTGACCCAGTGGGAAGGTGGCTCGGTGCACGAGCAAATTTTTATTTTCCCCTGTGACTCGGTGTGTAAGTCACGAAGCCGCCCATGTATTGCTACGAGGAGCTACATGTGGCCGACCCTTGTGGGGGGTGGCTCTTGTTGAGCAGGTGACCTCGGTGGTCCTTGGGATCACAGCTGCCATGATTTAAGATATGGCCGGCCCACAACACCATATGTCAAATATGTTGTTTACTGCGGTCATGGTGAAAATGACCAGTGTTGCAAATGGGCGATGCGGTTTGGTACCAGTAAAATAATTGGTGAAATGCATGTAATTTAACAATAAGTGTACACATTTTACTACTGCAGTAGGGGTATGGTTAGATGATCATACTTGAATCCCACATTTAGTGTTTATATTCCCACAGTCAGATCTACAATTGTTAAAATATTCCATTGTGCATATGCAACAGCTTAAGAGCATTTGCATATAGTAAGGAAGTATACCAAAGGTGATGATATGTGGTGATAGTTGTGTTGTGGATGAAGAAATGTAATAAGATAACATACAAGATGTGAATACCAAATAATAATGTGAGTAAGATGATGAAATGTGTATTAGTCCTATTGTTGAAGGACTAGATCATGTGTGTGATGTTATGCTTGCTTGATTTACATAGATGATTGTGTTTATGAGGATAGTTGATGATGAGTTGTGTGTAAATGCAAGTATACATGTTGTGATACATATGCACATGATCATATGGTATTCATATTAATTCTTTTGGGATGTATGACTCACTCTCCCATGTTGTCCATTTTTAGACTTGTGATGCAGGGCACTCATGGGTGAAGTGATTCTTTTGAAGTATATTTTCTGAAGGAGGTAAATAGATGTATAGGAAGTGCCTTGGCCGACAATCTATTAATTTTGTGTAGTCCATGATAGGAGTTTATGCTCATTGGGGTTGGAATGATGTATATTAATTTTGTGGGTCATGAGTGAAAATTGGAACTTATGTATATGTCTAATTTTTGGTTATGACCTTTGTGACGTATGATACTAGTATATGATGCATGAACTTTGCTTAAATTGGTGAATGTATGATGAGAATTATGAATGATATCCTTATGTGATGCATATTTGAAGTTTTCCATGGTTATCTTATGCATGAGCTAGGAACTAACATGGTCAAATTATGATTTAGGAGGTCCTAAAACGATGTAATGAATTGAATAGTTCAAATATGGTAATTGTGACTTGTGGGGAAGGAAATGGTTCAATTTTGTGGAAAGTAGACCCCTAGGTTGCCTCAAAATGCCTTAAAATGAGATAAGCGCATTTATGCACATAATTTACTCATTTTTAGGAATTTTTGAGTACAACCAGTGGCCACACGTCACAAATAATATGTTTTAGCTTGTGTCAAAATTTGGTGGCATTCTGATATCATTTGCATGGGTTTTGGGGGTTGAGAAGTTCGTTCTTCTATAAAAATCTGCATAATTTCTACATACTGATAGATCGTAATCGATTAGCCCACAGGCTTAATCGATTACAAGATTTCTATCCTTAAGGTAATCGATTAGGCTTAAGGCTGTAATCGATTATGAGCTATATAGAACTGAGGTAATCGATTATATCCTATGTTGTAATTGACTAGGCGAAATACCTGATGCATTACATAGATTCCAATAGCTTGGTAATCGATTATAATTAACATTATAATCGATTATGGATCCAACAGAAACAATGTAATCGATTACTCTAAGTGTTGTAATCGATTAGGTGAAACCCCTAATTTAATGTACCATATCAGGAGCTCTGTAACCGATTACTCCCAGCTATATAATCGATTAGTGCAATCGATTAGCACTTGGCCTAATCGATTATATCAGTTTGAAATTGGAAATTTCACTACCTTGAACATTTATTTTGCATTTCTTGGCTTCTTTGCCCTATTTCATGATTATTGTACACTTTTATACTCCTTTCAAATTCGTCCACACTCTTCGTAACAACTACGTACTTCCGCTATCCATTGTTGATGATCATAAGGTTGATTGTCCAATGGTTACTCTTGATTTTAAATTACCCACCTTCTCATATCTTCATATATGAGATAGGTTTTACATAGATCCAGGGTATTGACCAAAGCCCTCCATTATATTTCTTCGTAGAATTATTTTCTTTGTAAAACGTGAAAAATTTACCCCTATTTTTCCGGTGCGTCTCACAAATTCACCCATTTTACGGGATGTTTGGGTTAGCCCTTTTGCTGGCTCTAATTAGAATGAGTTAGACGTTCCTTTCAGATGAAAAATACATATTAAGTTTGTAATCAATTATGCAAGCGAAGTTTGATCAACGATTCCCCCTTGTTTCTTTTTATTTGTCTTTTAAGATTGTTGTACACCCCTTAAGAAATGCAATATCTTACCTATCTATCTTCTTAATATATCATTTCTTTTTCTATATTTAATACTACTTTCTTAATTAATGTCTTCTTGATTTAACCAAAAGATATGAGTGATTGTATGGATAATAATATAGAAATAAAATCAAAATGGTAAAGTAGTACTCCTTTCATTTCTTTTATTTAGCACAATTCCAAAAATATTTTTTATTTATTATTTTAAAACTGTAAGAAACCATTTATTATTTTTTCTATTATATTCTTACTCATTAAATAAATAATTATAATCAAAATTTATAATTTAAAAAAGAGTGTATATATATATATATATATATATTCAAATATTAATAAATAAATTCAGGGAGCGCATGTGTATGCCAAAACAAGCAACAGGTGTATAGTTTGTAGGACAAGTGGACATTATGGACTCAACTTCCGATAATCTTAATTTGCAAAAAGTGTTTGGGAAATGTGAAACCTCGTAGATTTGTTTTGGTGGATCGTAATTCACAGCACTCAGGTTTTGGTTTTGTGCTCTTATCTTCTTTCTTTTGGGTTTTATTCAATTAAACCATGCTTCCAACGCATGCTTCAACAAAACCCATGGCATTCACCGAAAAAAAGAAAACAAAACCCATGGCAGACAGCAATGGTGGAACAAATGATGTCCCCCTAATATCACATTGGAATCCACTATGAAACTGTCATTGGTTTAGTCCTTTCTTTCTTTTTAATGTTTTTGTTTGTGAAGAAAAATATATTAACTAATTTTTAAAAGTATTGATAAAAAAATTAAGAACAACATTTTTATTATAAAAAATGGTTAGAAATACAATTTCCGTAATGTTTGATATTTATCAACCTATTTTTCAACATTTTTTATTTTAATTTTTTTATCAAGACCTGATAGTAATTTATAATTTTCAATATATAATGCTACACTAGTTTTCTAAAAAAAATTGGACAAATTTTGAAATATTTGATAAAAATATCAAATAAAATATGTGTTAATTTAGTATAAAAACTATTAAATAAACATTTTAGTTTTTATTTATCAAATACAAAAGCTAGGGAACTGTGGGTAAACAAATTAACAGAGATATACAATAAAATTTACTTAATTTTTATATATACAATTTTTATTACTAATTTAATAAAATTCGAATAGATTTCTTTTTAAAAAATAATTTAATTTTAATTTTAATTTATTATCACCGTAAATATTTGTCACAATGTTCATCAATTTAATTGTACCTATTACTGTGGGGGTAAATGAAATCCCAAGATCCACGTAAATCAATAATTTTTCCTGCAGAATAATCTATTATTAAAAGACTGTATGAAAAAATTTATTCCAATTAAATTTTCTAAATAAAAAGGGAGTCCTCGTAATACTACTATTTAACTAAAATATCTAATAAACTATCCTAATAATCATAAGACATTAGAGTCAAAGTATATTTAAAGACGTCTGCTACGTGAAATATTTTTAATTTTTGAAAATTATATTTTATGAATCACTAACGAACCAGAAAATTTGAGTATGGGAACAAAGTATTATTTTTTTTTCATAAGTAAAAACTAATAATTTATGGTGGCAAAGTTAAAAGAACAAAACTTACATGACAATTTTTTTTTTATCATAATGATATTAAAAATAAATAAACTAAATTGGACCCCATTATACAATGCATGGGTCCGACTGTACCATGAATCATAATTCCTAAAAATATTACTCAATAAAAGTAGTTTTCGAATTTTAAAAAAAAACTGTTTGAAAAGTTAAATTCCCACTCCTTCTGTAGCAATGTTTTGATAGAAAATCTAGCTAAAAAATTTCCTGAAAATAAAATCCATATCAAACATGTAAATATAAAAACTCCTAAATTAGGTTGAAAAACTAAAATTTTTCCTTTAAAAAAATCATGTTGCTTAACTCACCGGGAATAGTTAGAAAATGGTAAAAAGCTAATTATTTGTTTGACAGTCAAGACAGAACAAAACTATTAAACCAAACTCTTATATACCAGTCATTCACAATATGGATGAAATAGTTATACTTTCATATACAGTACTTATCCATGGATTTGTATTAGGATAAGTTCTTTCTACCATTATTGAATTTGACAAGTTACTGGTATCGGTATTCTCATATCTAGACCGTCAGAAATGAATGATCAGGTGATAATGATTCGTGAAAAGATGAAAATTGCACAAGACCGTCAGAAGGGTTACTATGACAATCGTCATAGGCCACTTGAGTTTCAGGTGGGAGATTGGGTATTCCTGAAGGTTTCACCTACCAAAGGTGTAGGTCGGATACTGAAGAGTCATAAGCTTAACCCGAAGTATATTGGACCATATCAGATTCTGGAGAGAATTGGTGATGTCGCTTACCGATTGGATTTTCCCCAATCGTTAACTAATATCCACAATGTGTTTCATGTGTCACAACTTCGAGCGTACATTCCTTGTGATCCCATGATTGTACCGGCAGATTCTATTGAACTAAAAGAGGACTTGACGGTGGATGTAGCACCTATCTGCATTGAAGAATACCAGACTAAGCGGCTAAGAAATAAGGAAGTACTATTGATAAAAGTGAAGTGGCAGAATCTAAATGGAATAACTTATACATGGGAGTTGGAATCAGACATGAGGCGGATGTACCCCGATCCTTTCCAATAAGGTACGTTGATTTCGGGGACGAAATCCCTTTTTAGGGGGGGTGGATGTAACATCCCTAATATTTTAGAAAAAATTTTTAATTGGCGGAAAATATTAATAATTGCCCAACTAGATTTATTGAGATTTTGGGAATTATTATTATTAAAAATGTAATTATAAATAATTAAATGTTATGGAAATAAATAAATTTATTTAACGATTAATTACAAAAGGTTAAGTGAAGGTAATTAGAAGAAGGTAAAAATTAGAAGTTACCGATGAAGTAAAAGGTAAAAACTTAATTAAAACCTTAAAGAAATTATAAAAGGAAGGTGGGAAAGACCATTCTGCCCCTAAAGCTTTAATAATGAAATTTTCCTTTTCTTCCTCTTCAATTCGCACGAACGTTTTCTTCTTTCCTCCTCAAGCTGGCCGTGGCTTCCATGCTCCAAGAGGAAGACCATTTCGCGTCGAAACTTCGAGGTAACTACGTTTTTGAGATCGTGACTTCGAGGTGAGTACAACGAGCCCTTTAAATTAAGTTTTCTCATCTCTTTTGTTTTCTTTGTTAAACCGAAGGGTCGTGCATGGAGGGGTAAGCTTCCGTTTCCTACTCCTCTAGTGCGTAGGAGCTTGAAAATGGCCCTTAGAGTAATGAGGGTGGTTTAACGTTAACGGGTTTTGCATTTCGACCTCCGTAGGTAACGAAACGGTCGTCAGAGGATCGAACGGTGAAGCGGGTGTTAAATTCAGACGTAGGACGTTGGATACAGCGTTGGAAGAACGTTAACCACATCAAGAACGAGTCGTCGGAGCTCGTAATCGAGGTAAGGGGGTGTTCGGGTCATAATTAATTAGAATTGATATGAGAATAGATTATGGGAAGTTCAAGAATTTAGTAAGAGTTGTCATAAATAATATAAAGTAACTAAATGTAGTAGTTATGAATATATGAGTATATGGAGTGAGATTAAATGGTTGAATATGAAAGAAATACGTTGATTGAATTAATTATATAATGAAATAAGGATTGGAATGAAGAAAGTAAAAGATATGTGTAATATTTCCACTTTGAGTTATGTATGTATATTTGATTATGAATAAGAATGTGGAATTTTGGATTATTGATGATATATGCAATAGCATTGTATGGATGGGTTTGACAAGTCGGTCGCCCTGTACTGTGAGCACATGCCAGTTTCTGGTAGTTGCATATGTTGTTTATTGATGATATGTCACGATTGTGAGATATGATATGTGATTATGTGGTATGAGATGGCCAACGGTATGTATACCCCTCGTTTTCTGGCTCCCGTGGTCTTTGTGCCCAGTTGAGCTACCCAGTGGTCAAGTCGGACCCAGTGGTTGAGGTGGAGAGCCAAGTCGGGCTCGGTGAACCAAGTCGGGTTCACGGGATGTCAAGTCGGACTCCCAGCTAAAGGCCAGTCCTTTAGTATCCGGATACTAGGCGTCGAATTGATATGAGAGTCAGTTGTGTTATTTGATGCATTGTTAGCATTGTGTGATGATATGAATGTGTTTGGTTATAATTGTTGGTTGTGATTGGCAAATTGAGGATAAAGAATTGGCAATGAGTTTATGACTAGTAGGTATGATTCGATGACAAGAGGTGAGACTAGTTGCATAATGCAGAATTAGCAAATATGTATCTTGTTATTTAATTGCTGTTCTATATTAATTATGATACCAAACACTCACCCTTGCTGTTGTTTTCTTCTAATTTAGTAACCAGTGGCAAGATGAGGTTGAAGCCCCGGAGGTGCGCCAAGCGGAGAATTGATGCCAAGGAATGCAGAAAATTATGAATTGAATGATGTGTGTATAGTATCCTATGAATGTAATATTTACATGTTTCTTGTGTGTGATGGACTGATTTATAATATGATCAATGTAGTTATGAATAATTGGGATAAATAGGGAGTTAGAATTGATATGTTGAATGATGAAGATACGAATTCATATGGATAAAATGGTATAGTGGTGATGATAATATGATTAATGTTGATTTTCATGAGTTGGCTATATATAGTGGCACGGAGGCAATAGTAGATAGGGATGATGAATTAACATGAATAGGTCTTATGTATAATTATGGGTCATGGAGGATATCCACTATGTGGATTGTCTAGTGTTTGACAAGTGAAGTGCATGTTAATCGAAACCAAGTCTACTTGTATGTTTGAATGTATATAAATAGACAAACTAGGCCAGATGATGCAGGTGAATGTTTAAATTTGCTGGTTGGTATAAAAATCTTAAGTTTCTACGCATGTACTACATAACTCGCTCAAGCGAGAGGGCTTTGTGTCAGTGATATGGTCCCTGGCCAAGTCTCGCTCAAGCGGGTATGACTTCGGCTCAAGCGAGACCTGTATGTGTTAAGTGAGAATGGCTACTGGGTTAATTTCGCCCAAGCGGGGAGGATTCCCGCTCAAGCGAGACACATGTTATGCAATCAGGGGAGTTACTGAACGAATCTCGCTCAAGCGGGCATGGCCGCGCTTGAGTGAGCTAGTGAGGAAATGGTCACTGTACATTTTTCGCCCAAGCGTGTGTGAGTGGCTTGAGCGAAAGTGTGAAGTCTGATGCTGGGATGGTGCTCACTCAAGTGAGTGACTAGTATGGTTGTGTTTTTGACCGAGTGTGACGAGTGCATGGTGAGTAAGTGGGATTCCGGATGAAATTTCACTAAGAGTGGGAACCTTAGAAAATAATTCTATGATGTAGTGAATTTCCGAGTGAAATGCCGAGTGGGCTATGTCCGAGATAGAACCTTCCGAGTGAGGAAGTGCGTATAATTCCGAGTGATGGGTCTCCCAATATGATACCCCGGGTAGTGGTGTTCCGAGTGGAAATTTCCGAGTTCAAAGTAACTCGTTCCGAGTGGAGTCCCTCCGTGTGTGTAATTCTGAGTGAGAAAAGACTCGGTCTGGATTATTTTCCGAGTGGAAACCCGAGTGAGTGTGAAGTCGATTTTGAAATAATTCGCGAGTGAAAGACCTATCAGAGATGACTCGGATTTGGAATAAGTTGCCGAGTAAAGGGCCAAGTGAGAGACGAGTCAGTTTTGATTGATTTTAACGAGTAGAAAACCAAGCAAGATGAGTCGGTTTTGATCGAATTGTCGAGTGCAAAACTGAGTTATGGGAAAGACGACCTCCGGTTGGATTTCGCTTAAGTGAGTGGGTGCCTCGCTCAAGCGAATGTTGTGGGATTCCTTACTGGAGTAATCTCACCCAAGTGGGAATAATCCGCTTAAGCGAGTCCCGTTGGTAATGCCACTGGAGCTATTTCGCTCAAGCAAGACAACCTCGCTCAAGCGAATCAGGTATTCGCTCAAGCGAGTGGGCCTGGTTCTAATTCTCTTGTTTTGTTTTATTTAATCAATTTTATTCTATTCTTAAACTTATTAACTTTAATTCTACTTATTATTTTGAACATGTCTAATAAAAATAATGGTTATTTTGAATTAGAAACTAAGTAATTATTATTAAATGCAAAAAATTTATTGTGAAAATTAATTAATTGAATAAAAATAAATGTAAATTGACCTAGGATGTTACAGTTGGTATCAGAGCGGTTCTTTCCAGAGCCGAGTGAATGGGCAGTGTTAGAGGATAGTTCGAGTCCCATGTCGAACTATTTTTACATTGCATTGCAATTGTTTGTGTGTTAATTGAGTTGTAACAGGTTAACTTGGCATCATTCCCTTGGCGCTCTGGTGGCGTTGTGTTTTATATGTGTATGAGGTAAATATCCTATGCCCTGGTAGATCGTTGGTTAGTACTGGTGATGTGTTTGGTTATCGTAGAATTGTTTTATGGCTGAGAAAACTAGTTTTGGGTAGGAGAAGATGACCTCTCCTCGAAATTTTCGTAAATGATGAGTAGGACTGAATCTAGTCCACCCTATAAATATTAGGCGAGGTAGGACAGAGATGAAACACATGAATGACATATTGAATTGGAAATGATATTTAAAGGAAGCATATATATATATATATATGTGTATTGGAACGGACATCCACAAATGGGTATAACTCATAAAGGTTAAATCTTGTAGTGAAATAAGGATAGTAAGTGCGTTGGTAGCTATGAGTTTGTTTGAATACTAAAGTTTGATAATGCATAGAATGGAATAAGTTGATGAATACTCTAATACGATTATTCTTAGGAAGGGTGAATTCCCTATATCCTTCTACCTTGTATGAATGATGATAGATGTTAGTTGCCCATTTTTGGTATTGAATCTACTTGATGGACAATACGAAAACCCTCAGGATAAAGGAATGAGTTGTAAACTGTCTTGTATTGAGTTTAAAGTTAGAGAACAATTGGTGGTATGTTAATAACGTTGAGTAAGCAACAAAAGACGTAAATGTATTGGTGGTATGAGTAAATAGAAGGGGTTTAGGAATAAATTGAGAGATGATGGTTGGACATAGTTTAAGAGATTATTAGGATGTGGTTAAAGAATGTTGATTTTATGAAGCGGATTTAATTAAGTGCTATCGGTACGTTATATTCATATTGTTAGACGATTGATTAATGGATATTAAGAGAAATTATGAGTAATTGATGAATAACGATGTAAGAATGCCTGTACAGGTTGAAGGTAATAGAAGAAGAGTGGCTAGTAATAATTTTCAGTGATATAACTGGCGAGGCGATGCTTCACTCAGGAAAGGACTAGAAGGATGTATTATATGAATGATGGTCAAGTGAAGTATATGTATACTGGACTGTTACATACGTGATAAGAGAAGTAGCGAGTGGATGACGCTAAAAGGAAGTGATTAAAAGGTAATTAAGCAGATAGATAATGAGAATAAAGAGAAGTTTTCCCTAGTCGTTTGGACTTTGCATTGATATTAGTGTTACATGGGAATCATAGTGGCTGGCCACCATGGGTTCCTTTTAACACTAATTCAATATAGGGTTGCCAATAGATATAGGGAAATGAATTATGATGTAAACAGTTTTCATATCAATCGATGATGTGAATAGTTGGACTGTATACCCAACTTTCACATGACTTAACTACAGAGTGTTGAACTCCTGAGACTGATCACCTCAGGTAGTTGCACTGGTAGTTGAGGCCGTGTGGAGTCGAGGAGACAGACACATTGTAGCCAATCTTGAGTGATCAGATTTAGAAAAGAGAAGTGTATGGTTCATATTTCTGAAATTGGTAAATGATTAGAAATGAGGAATAAATGGAGATGAGGTTTGGTAACTGACGAATAATGAGTATAGAAAAGTAAATATTGTGACATGGTAGTTATTATGAATTATTGCTAGATTTCTTTTAGAGAAAAGATGACCTTAAAAGGAAATTGGATAACTTGAGTTCCTCCTAAGGTATACTTAGTGGGGAATTGATGGAGTATCGATAGGAATTAAGGAAACAAGATAAACCAAAGAAGAATCCGTTTGTGTGGACGAGAAAATACGAATTGAGTTTCCAAACTTTGAAACAATGCTTGACTTCAGCGCTGGTACTTGCACTACCTAATATGATGAAGGAGTTTGTAGTATATTGTGATACATCTAAGTTTGATTTAGGATGTGTGCTGATGCAGGATGATAGAGGGATTGCCTATGTTTTAAGACAATTGGGGCCGCATGAACAGAATTACCCCGCTCATGAATTGGAGCTTGCAACAGTGGTATTTGCATTAAAAATCTGGCGTCACTATTCATATGGTTCTCTTTTGTGGTATTTAGTGACCATAAAAGTTTGAAATATTTATTTGATCAGAAAGAGTTAAACATGAGACAAAGGAGATGGGTGGAATACCTAAAGGATTACGATTTTGATTTGAAGTACCATCCTGGAAAAGCAAATGTTGTGGCCGACGCTTTAAGTGGAAAAGTATTACATGCAACCTTCTTGATGGGCAAAGAACAAGAATTGTTGGAAGACTTCGTGATATGAATATTGGGGTTGTTGTGCAAACCCCGAATCAAATGATAATTGGAATGCTGAAGATCTCTAATGAATTCTTAGAATCCTTAACTGTGGCTCAGGAGGAAAATGAAAAGTTACTAGAATTACTTGACACCCAAGCAAGAGGAAAAGATATGGGACTAATCAAAGGTACTGATGGAATTTGGCGGTTCAGGAACCGAGTTGTGGTGCCTACGAAGGTGACTTCAGGCAAGCCGTGTTAGCTAAAGCACATAGAAGTTCTTTTAGCATTCATCCGGGTGTTATAAAAATGTACCATGATTTGAAGAGAGAGTTCTGGTGGCCAGGCATGAAACGAGCGATCATAAAGTATGTAAGATCTTATGTGATATGTCAGAAGTGTAAAGTCGAACACCAGAGACCCCCAGGTTTACTTCAACCTCTGGAGATTCTACGATGGAAGTGGGAAAGCATTACTATGGATTTCGTATCCGGGTTACCTCGTACCCGTTCTGGTTATAATGCAATATGGGTAATTGTGGATAGGTTGACCAAGAGTGCTCATTTCTTAGCTATGAACATTAAATGGTCATTAGACCGGTTGGTTAGATTATATATTACGGAGATTGTACGATTACATGGCGTGCCCTCAAGTATTATTTCAGATCGTGATCCTCGGTTTACTTCCAGATTCTGGGGAAGTTTATAACAGGAATTGGGTACTGAACTGAGATTGAGTTCAGCTTATCATCCTCAGACTGATGGCCAGTCTGAGCGTACGATCCAGACTTTGGAGGATATGCTCAGGGCTTGTGTACTGGAGCAAGGTGGCTCATGGGAGAGATATCTACCATTGGTGGAATTTGCTTATAATAACAACTATCATAGTAGCATTGGAATGGTTCCTTATGAAGCTTTATACGGAAGGCGGTGTCGTACGCCTTTATATTGGAATGAAGATAGAGATGCAATCCGTTAGGAACCTGAGCTAATTTAAGAAATGAATGATCAGGTGATAATGATTCGTGAAAAGATGAAAATTGCACAAGACCGTCAGAAGGGTTACTATAACAATCGTCATAGGCCACTTGAGTTTCAGGTGGGAGATTGGGTATTCCTGAAGGTTTCACCTACCAAAGGTGTAGGTCGGATACTGAAGAGTCATAAGCTTAACCCGAAGTATATTGGACCATATCAGATTCTGGAGAGAATTGGTGATGTCGCTTACCGATTGGATTTTCCCTAATCGTTAACTAATATCCACAATGTGTTTCATGTGTCACAACTTCGAGCGTACATTCCTTGTGATCCCATGATTGTACCGGCAGATTCTATTGAACTAAAAGAGGACTTGACTGTGGATGTAGCACCTATCTGCATTGAAGAATACCAGACTAAGCGGCTAAGAAATAAGGAAGTACTATTGATAAAAGTGAAGTGGCAGAATCTAAATGGAATAACTTATACATGGGAGTTGGAATCAGACATGAGGCGGATGTACCCCGATCCTTTCCAATAAGGTACGTTGATTTCGGGGACGAAATCCCTTTTTAGGGGGGGTGGATGTAACATCCCTAATATTTTAGAAAAAATTTTTAATTGGCGGAAAATATTAATAATTGCCCAACTAGATTTATTGAGATTTTGGGAATTATTATTATTAAAAATGTAATTATAAATAATTAAATGTTATGGAAATAAATAAATTTATTTAACGATTAATTACAAAAGGTTAAGTGAAGGTAATTAGAAGAAGGTAAAAATTAGAAGTTACCGATGAAGTAAAAGGTAAAAACTTAATTAAAACCTTAAAGAAATTATAAAAGGAAGGTGGGAAAGACCATTCTGCCCCTAAAGCTTTAATAATGAAATTTTCCTTTTCTTCCTCTTCAATTCGCACGAACGTTTTCTTCTTTCCTCCTCAAGCTGGCCGTGGCTTCCATGCTCCAAGAGGAAGACCATTTCGCGTCGAAACTTCGAGGTAACTACGTTTTTGAGATCGTGACTTCGAGGTGAGTACAACGAGCCCTTTAAATTAAGTTTTCTCATCTCTTTTGTTTTCTTTGTTAAACCGAAGGGTCGTGCATGGAGGGGTAAGCTTCCGTTTCCTACTCCTCTAGTGCGTAGGAGCTTGAAAATGGCCCTTAGAGTAATGAGGGTGGTTTAACGTTAACGGGTTTTGCGTTTCGACCTCCGTAGGTAACGAAACGGTCGTCGGAGGATCGAACGGTGAAGCAGGTGTTAAATTCAGACGTAGGACGTTGGATACAGCGTTGGAAGAACGTTAACCACATCAAGAACGAGTCGTCGGAGCTCGTAATCGAGGTAAGGGGGTGTTCGGGTCATAATTAATTAGAATTGATATGAGAATAGATTATGGGAAGTTCAAGAATTTAGTAAGAGTTGTCATAAATAATATAAAGTAACTAAATGTAGTAGTTATGAATATATGAGTATATGGAGTGAGATTAAATGGTTGAATATGAAAGAAATACGTTGATTGAATTAATTATATAATGAAATAAGGATTGGAATGAAGAAAGTAAAAGATATGTGTAATATTTCCACTTTGAGTTATGTATGTATATTTGATTATGAATAAGAATGTGGAATTTTGGATTATTGATGATATATGCAATAGCATTGTATGGATGGGTTTGACAAGTCGGTCGCCCTGTACTGTGAGCACATGCCAGTTTCTGGTAGTTGCATATGTTGTTTATTGATGATATGTCACGATTGTGAGATATGATATGTGATTATGTGGTATGGGATGGCCAACGGTATATATACCCCTCGTTTTCTAGCTCCCGTGGTCTTTGTGCCCAGTTGAGCTACCCAGTGGTCAAGTCGGACCCAGTGGTTGAGGTGGAGAGCCAAGTGGGGCTCGGTGAACCAAGTCGGGTTCACGGGATGTCAAGTCGGACTCCCAGCTAAAGGCCAGTCCTTTAGTATCCGGATACTAGGCGTCGAATTGATATGAGAGTCAGTTGTGTTATTTGATGCATTGTTAGCATTGTGTGATGATATGAATGTGTTTGGTTATAATTGTTGGTTGTGATTGGCAAATTGAGGATAAAGAATTGGCAATGAGTTTATGACTAGTAGGTATGATTCGATGACAAGAGGTGAGACTAGTTGCATAATGCAGAATTAGCAAATATGTATCTTGTTATTTAATTGCTGTTCTATATTAATTATGATACCAAACACTCACCCTTGCTGTTATTTTCTTCTAATTTAGTAACCAGTGGCAAGATGAGGTTGAAGCCCCGGAGGTGCGCCAAGCGGAGAATTGATGCCAAGGAATGCAGAAAATTATGAATTGAATGATGTGTGTATAGTATCCTATGAATGTAATATTTATATGTTTCTTGTGTGTGATGGACTGATTTATAATATGATCAATGTAGTTATGAATAATTGGGATAAATAGGGAGTTAGAATTGATATGTTGAATGATGAAGATACAAATTCATATGGATAAAATGGTATAGTGGTGATGATAATATGATTAATGTTGATTTTCATGAGTTGGCTATATATAGTGGCACGGAGGCAATAGTAGATAGGGATGATGAATTAACATGAATAGGTCTTATGTATAATTATGGGTCATGGAGGATATCCACTACGTGGATTGTCTAGTGTTTGACAAGTGAAGTGCATGTTAATCGAAACCAAGTCTACTTGTATGTTTGAATGTATATAAATAGACAAACTAGGCCAGATGATGCAGGTGAATGTTTAAATTTGCTGGTTGGTATAAAAATCTTAAGTTTCTACGCATGTACTGCATAACTCGCTCAAGCGAGAGGGCTTTGTGTCAGTGATATGGTCCCTGTCCAAGTCTCGCTCAAGCGGGTATGACTTCGGCTCAAGCGAGACCTCTATGTGTTAAGTGAGAATGGCTACTGGGTTAATTTCGCCCAAGCGGGGAGGATTCCCGCTCAAGCGAGACACATGTTATGCAATCAGGGGAGTTACTGGACGAATCTCGCTCAAGCGGGCATGGCCGCGCTTGAGCGAGCTAGTGAGGAAATGGTCACTGTACATTTTTCGCCCAAGCGTGTGTGAGTGGCTTGAGCGAAAGTGTGAAGTCTGATGCTGGGATGGTGCTCACTCAAGTGAGTGACTAGTATAGTTGTGTTTTTGACCGAGTGTGACGAGTGCATGGTGAGTAAGTGGGATTCCGGATGAAATTTCACTAAGAGTGGGAACCTTAGAAAATAATTCTATGATGTAGTGAATTTCCGAGTGAAATGCCGAGTGGGCTATGTCCGAGATAGAACCTTCCGAGTGAGGAAGTGCGTATAATTCCGAGTGATGGGTCTCCCAATATGATACCCCGGGTAGTGGTGTTCCGAGTGGAAATTTCCGAGTTCAAAGTAACTCGTTCCGAGTGGAGTCCCTCCGTGTGTGTAATTCTGAGTGAGAAAAGACTCGGTCTGGATTATTTTCCGAGTGGAAACCCGAGTGAGTGTGAAGTCGATTTTGAAATAATTTGCCGAGTGAAAGACCTATCAGAGATGACTCGGATTTGGAATAAGTTGCCGAGTGAAGGGCCAAGTGAGAGACGAGTCAGTTTTGATTGATTTTAACGAGTAGAAAACCAAGCAAGATGAGTCGGTTTTGATCGAATTGTCGAGTGCAAAACTGAGTTATGGGAAAGACGACCTCCGGTTGGATTTCGCTTAAGTGAGTGGGTACCTCGCTCAAGCGAATGTTGTGGGATTCCTTACTGGAGTAATCTCACCCAAGTGGGAATAATCCGCTTAAGCGAGTCCCGTTGGTAATGCCACTGGAGCTATTTCGCTCAAGCAAGACAACCTCGCTCAAGCGAATCAGGTATTCGCTCAAGCGAGTGGGCCTGGTTCTAATTCTCTTGTTTTGTTTTATTTAATCAATTTTATTCTATTCTTAAACTTATTAACTTTAATTCTACTTATTATTTTGAACATGTCTAATAAAAATAATGGTTATTTTGAATTAGAAACTAAGTAATTATTATTAAATGCAAAAAATTTATTGTGAAAATTAATTAATTGAATAAAAATAAATGTAAATTGACCTAGGATGTTACAGTTGGTATCAGAGCGGTTCTTTCTAGAGCCGAGTGAATGGGCAGTGTTAGAGGATAGTTCGAGTCCCATGTCGAACTATTTTTACATTGCATTGCAATTGTTTGTGTGTTAATTGAGTTGTAACAGGTTAACTTGGCATCATTCCCTTGGCGCTCTGGTGGCGTTGTGTTTTATATGTGTATGAGGTAAATATCCTATGCCCTGGTAGATCGTTGGTTAGTACTGGTGATGTGTTTGGTTATCGTAGAATTGTTTTATGGCTGAGAAAACTAGTTTTGGGTAGGAGAAGATGACCTCTCCTCAAAATTTTCGTAAATAATGAGTAGGACTGAATCTAGTCCACCCTATAAATATTAGGCGAGGTAGGACAGAGATGAAACACATGAATGACATATTGAATTGGAAATGATATTTAAAGGAAGCATATATATATATATATGTGTGTATTGGAACGGACATCCACAAATGGGTATAACTCATAAAGGTTAAATCTTGTAGTGAAATGAGGATAGTAAGTGCGTTGGTAGCTATGAGTTTGTTTGAATACTAAAGTTTGATAATGCATAGAATGGAATAAGTTGATGAATACTCTAATACGATTATTCTTAGGAAGGGTGAATTCCCTATATCCTTCTACCTTGTATGAATGATGATAGATGTTAGTTGCCCATTTTTGGTGTTGAATCTACTTGATGGACAATACGAAAACCCTCAGGATAAAGGAATGAGTTGTAAATTGTCTTGTATTGAGTTTAAAGTTAGAGAACAATTGGTGGTATGTTAATAACGTTGAGTAAGCAACAAAAGACGTAAATGTATTGGTGGTATGAGTAAATAGAAGGGGTTTAGGAATAAATTGAGAGATGATGGTTGGACATAGTTTAAGAGATTATTAGGATGTGGTTAAAGAATGTTGATTTTATGAAGCGGATTTAATTAAGTGCCATCGGTACGTTATATTCATATTGTTAGACGATTGATTAATGGATATTAAGAGAAATTATGAGTAATTGATGAATGACGATGTAAGAATGCCTGTACAGGTTGAAGGTAATAGAAGAAGAGTGGCTAGTAATAATTTTCAGTGATATAACTGGCGAGGCGATGCTTCACTCAGGAAAGGACTAGAAGGATGTATTATATGAATGATGGTCAAGTGAAGTATATGTATACTGGACTGTTACATACGTGATAAGAGAAGTAGTGAGTGGATGACGCTAAAAGGAAGTGATTAAAAGGTAATTAAGCAGATAGATAATGAGAATGAAGAGAAGTTTTCCCTAGTCGTTTGGACTTTGCATTGATATTAGTGTTACATGGGAATCATAGTGGCTGGCCACCATGGGTTCCTTTTAACACTAATTCAATATAGGGTTGCCAATAGATATAGGGAAATGAATTATGATGTAAACAGTTTTCATATCAATCGATGATGTGAATAGTTGGACTGTATACCCAACTTTCACATGACTTAACTACAGAATGTTGAACTCCTGAGACTGATCACCTCAGGTAGTTGCACTGGTAGTTGAGGCCGTGTGGAGTCGAGGAGACAGACACATTGTAGCCAATCTTGAGTGATCAGATTTAGAAAAGAGAAGTGTATGGTTCGTATTTCTGAAATTGGTAAATGATTAGAAATGAGGAATAAATGGAGATGAGGTTTGGTAACTGACGAATAATGAGTATAGAAAAGTAAATATTGTGACATGGTAGTTATTATGAATTATTGCTAGATTTCTTTTAGAGAAAAGATGACCTTAAAAGGAAATTGGATAACTTGAGTTCCTCCTAAGGTATACTTAGTGGGGAATTGATGGAGTATCGATAGGAATTAAGGAAACAAGATAAACCAAAGAAGAATCCGTTTGTGTGGACGAGAAAATACGAATTGAGTTTCCAAACTTTGAAACAATGCTTGACTTCAGCGCTGGTACTTGCACTACCTAATATGGTGAAGGAGTTTGTAGTATATTGTGATACATCTAAGTTTGATTTAGGATGTGTACTGATGCAGGATGATAGAGGGATTGCCTATGTTTTAAGACAATTGGGGCCGCATGAACAGAATTACCCCGCTCATGAATTGGAGCTTGCAACAGTGGTATTTGCATTAAAAATCTGGCGTCACTATTCATATGGTTCTCTTTTGTGGTATTTAGTGACCATAAAAGTTTGAAATATTTATTTGATCAGAAAGAGTTAAACATGAGATAAAGGAGATGGGTGGAATACCTAAAGGATTATGATTTTGATTTGAAGTACCATCCTGGAAAAGCAAATGTTGTGGCTGACGCTTTAAGTGGAAAAGTATTACATGCAACCTTCTTGATGGGCAAAGAACAAGAATTGTTGGAAGACTTCGTGATATGAATATTGGGGTTGTTGTGCAAACCCCGAATCAAATGATAATTGGAATGCTGAAGATCTCTAATGAATTCTTAGAATCCTTAACTGTGGCTCAGGAGGAAAATGAAAAGTTACTAGAATTACTTGACACCCAAGCAAGAGGAAAAGATATGGGACTAATCAAAGGTACTGATGGAATTTGGCGGTTCAGGAACCGAGTTGTGGTGCCTACGAAGGTGACTTCAGGCAAGCCGTGTTAGCTAAAGCACATAGAAGTTCTTTTAGCATTCATCCGGGTGTTATAAAAATGTACCATGATTTGAAGAGAGAGTTCTGGTGGCCAGGCATGAAACGAGCGATCATAAAGTATGTAAGATCTTATGTGATATGTCAGAAGTGTAAAGTCGAACACCAGAGACCCCCAGGTTTACTTCAACCTCTGGAGATTCTACGATGGAAGTGGGAAAGCATTACTATGGATTTCGTATCCGGGTTACCTCGTACCCGTTCTGGTTATAATGCAATATGGGTAATTGTGGATAGGTTGACCAAGAGTGCTCATTTCTTAGCTATGAACATTAAATGGTCATTAGACCGGTTGGTTAGATTATATATTACGGAGATTGTACGATTACATGGCGTGCCCTCAAGTATTATTTCAGATCGTGATCCTCGGTTTACTTCCAGATTCTGGGGAAGTTTATAACAGGAATTGGGTACTGAACTGAGATTGAGTTCAGCTTATCATCCTCAGACTGATGGCCAGTCTGAGCGTACGATCCAGACTTTGGAGGATATGCTCAGGGCTTGTGTACTGGAGCAAGGTGGCTCATGGGAGAGATATCTACCATTGGTGGAATTTGCTTATAATAACAACTATCATAGTAGCATTGGAATGGTTCCTTATGAAGCTTTATACGGAAGGCGGTGTCGTACGCCTTTATATTGGAATGAAGATAGAGATGCAATCCGTTAGGAACCTGAGCTAATTTAAGAAATGAATGATCAGGTGATAATGATTCGTGAAAAGATGAAAATTGCACAAGACCGTCAAAAGGGTTACTATGACAATCGTCATAGGCCACTTGAGTTTCAGGTGGGAGATTGGGTATTCCTGAAGGTTTCACCTACCAAAGGTGTAGGTCGGATACTGAAGAGTCATAAGCTTAACCCGAAGTATATTGGACCATATCAGATTCTGGAGAGAATTGGTGATGTCGCTTACCGATTGGATTTTCCCCAATCATTTTCTAATATCCACAATGTGTTTCATGTGTCACAACTTCGAGCGTACATTCCTTGTGATCCCATGATTGTACCGGCAGATTCTATTGAACTAAAAGAGGACTTGACGGTGGATGTAGCACCTATCTGCATTGAAGAATACCAGACTAAGCGGCTAAGAAATAAGGAAGTACTATTGATAAAAGTGAAGTGGCAGAATCTAAATGGAATAACTTATACATGGGAGTTGGAATCAGACATGAGGCGGATGTACCCCGATCCTTTCCAATAAGGTACGTTGATTTCGGGGACGAAATCCCTTTTTAGGGGGGGTGGATGTAACATCCCTAATATTTTAGAAAAAAATTTTAATTGGCGGAAAATATTAATAATTGCCCAACTGGATTTATTGAGATTTTGGGAATTATTATTATTAAACATGCAATTATAAATAATTAAATGTTATGGAAATAAATAAATTTATTTAACGATTAATTACAAAAGGTTAAGTGAAGGTAATTAGAAGAAGGTAAAAATTAGAAGTTACCGATGAAGTAAAAGGTAAAAACTTAATTAAAACCTTAAAGAAATTATAAAAGGAAGGTAGAAAAGACCATTCTGCTCCTAAAGCTTTAATAATGAAATTTTCCTTTTCTTCCTCTTCAATTCGCACGAACGTTTTCTTCTTTCCTCCTCAAGCTGGCCGTGGCTTCCATGCTCCAAGAGGAAGACCATTTCGCGTCGAAACTTCGAGGTAACTACGTTTTTGAGATCGTGACTTCGAGGTGAGTACAACGACCCCTTTAAATTAAGTTTTCTCATCTCTTTTGTTTTCTCTATTAAACCGAAGGGTCGTGCATGGAGGGGTAAGCTTTTGTTTCCTACTCCTCTAGTGCGTAGGAGCTTGAAAATGGCCCTTAGAGTAATGAGGGTGGTTTAACGTTAACGGGTTTTGCGTTTCGACCTCCGTAGGTAACGAAACGGTCGTCGGAGGATCGAACGGTGAAGCGGGTGTTAAATTCAGACGTAGGACGTTGGATACAGCGTTGGAAGAACGTTAACCACATCAAGAACGAGTCGTCGGAGCTCGTAATCGAGGTAAGGGGTGTTCGGGTCATAATTAATTAGAATTGATATGAGAATAGATTATGAGAAGTTCAAGAATTTAGTAAGAGTTGTCATAAATAATATAAAGTAACTAAATGTAGTAGTTATGAATATATGAGTATATGGAGTGAGATTAAATGGTTGAATATGAAAGAAATACGTTGATTGAATTAATTATATAATGAAATAAGGATTGGAATGAAGAAAGTAAAAGATATGTGTAATATTTCCACTTTGAGTTATGTATGTATATTTGATTATGAATAAGAATGTGGAATTTTGGATTATTGATGATATATGCAATAGCATTGTATGGATGGGTTTGACAAGTCGGTCGCCCTGTACTGTGAGCACATGCCAGTTTCTGGTAGTTGCATATGTTGTTTATTGATGATATGTCACGATTGTGAGATATGATATGTGATTATGTGGTATGGGATGGCCAACGGTATATATACCCCTCGTTTTCTAGCTCCCGTGGTCTTTGTGCCCAGTTGAGCTACCCAGTGGTCAAGTCAGACCCAGTGGTTGAGGTGGAGAGCCAAGTCGGGCTCGGTGAACCAAGTCGGGTTCACGGGATGTCAAGTCGGACTCCCAGCTAAAGGCCAGTCCTTTAGTATCCGGATACTAGGCGTCGAATTAATATGAGAGTCAGTTGTGTTATTTGATGCATTGTTAGCATTGTGTGATGATATGAATGTGTTTGGTTATAATTGTTGGTTGTGATTGGCAAATTGAGGATAAAGAATTGGCAATGAGTTTATGACTAGTAGGTATGATTCGATGACAAGAGGTGAGACTAGTTGCATAATGCAGAATTAGCAAATATGTATCTTGTTATTTAATTGCTGTTCTATATTAATTATGATACCAAACACTCACCCTTGCTGTTATTTTCTTCTAATTTAGTAACCAGTGGCAAGATGAGGTTGAAGCCCCGGAGGTGCGCCAAGCGGAGAATTGATGCCAAGGAATGCAGAAAATTATGAATTGAATGATGTGTGTATAGTATCCTATGAATGTAATATTTATATGTTTCTTGTGTGTGATGGACTGATTTATAATATGATCAATGTAGTTATGAATAATTGGGATAAATAGGGAGTTAGAATTGATATGTTGAATGATGAAGATACGAATTCATATGGATAAAATGGTATAGTGGTGATGATAATATGATTAATGTTGATTTTCATGAGTTGGCTATATATAGTGGCACGGAGGCAATAGTAGATAGGGATGATGAATTAACATGAAATGCCGAGCGGGCTATGTCCGAGACAGAACCTTCCGAGTGAGGAAGTGCGTATAATTCCCAGTGATGGGTCTCCCAATATGATACCCCGGGTAGTGGTGTTCCGAGTGGAAATTTCCGAGTTCAAAGTAACTCGTTCCGAGTGGAGTCCCTCTGTGTGTGTAATTCCGAGTGAGAAAAGACTCGGTCTGGATTATTTTCTGAGTGGAAACCCGAGTGAGTGTGAAGTCAATTTTGAAATAATTCGCCGAGTGAAAGACCTATCAGAGATGACTCGGATTTGGAATAAGTTGCCGAGTGAAGGGCCAAGTGAGAGACGAGTCAGTTTTGATTGATTTTAACGAGTAGAAAACCAAGCAAGATGAGTCGGTTTTGATCGAATTGCCGAGTGCAAAACCGAGTGATGGGAAAGACGACCTCCGGTCGGATTTTGCTTAAGCGAGTGGGTGCCTCGCTCTAGCGAATGTTGTGGGATTCCTTACTGGAGTAATCTCGCCCAAGCGGGAATAATCCGCTTAAGCGAGTCCCGTTGGTAATGTCACTGGAGCTATTTCGCTCAAGCAAGACAACCTCGCTCAAGCAAAGGCTCCTGATCTCACTCAAGCGAATCAGGTATTCGCTCAAGCGAGTGGGCCTGGTTCTAGTTCTCTTGTTTTGTGTCATTTAATCAATTTTATTCTATTCTTAAACTTATTAACTTTAATTCTACTTATTATTTTGAACATGTCTAATAAAAATAATGGTTATTTTGAATTAGAAACTAAGTAATTATTATTAAATGCGAAAAATTTATTGTGAAAATTAATTAATTGAATAAAAATAAATGTAAATTGACCTAGGATGTTACAAATTATGTATTACTAATTTGGCTTGGATGGATGATTTGATGATTATATGATTGAAATGCATTTAGAGTAATTGATGTTGTGGGGCATGTGTTTTGGTATGATGTTTATGATGAGACTTGACTCATGTTGATGAGAGTTGTTGTGAATGGCTTGATGACCATGGTTGTATTGATTGATATGTTATTGAACATCCCATAATATGTGAACTAATAAATATTGATTGCCACTAACTAATTGAGTATAAGAAATCCACTAAGTGGTTGTGGTGAATTGTTGAATGTGGAGTGGCATGGTAGGATGTATAGAGTAAGAATGCATTGATTGGCATTTGCATCCATGGCATATCATTAACTGTCTATGTGGAATGTTAGGGGTTCCAATAGGCGGGCCTAGTGAGAGGGCGACCCAGTGCACAGGTGAATTTATATGTTGTTCCCTAGTAATTCTGGGAATCACGAAGCTGTCCATAGATTGGTGACGAGGCACCCTATGTGGCGGGCCCAGTGGGTGGGCGGCTCTATGGTGAGTGAGTGACCTCGGTGTCCCTATAAGGCACGGCTCTCTCGATGTCTGTTCCGGAGGGGCCCGTAGCACTTTGGAAAGTAAGGCCATGATGTTGATCCGCAAGTCACGGGGTGACTAGTGCTACATTGGGGTGAGAGCAGTTTGGTACTAGTAAAATAGTAATGTAATTGCATGCATGACTTGAGATATATATGTACACATTTTACTACTGCAGTAGGGGCATAGTAGCACACCTATGCTTGACCCACATATGTACGTTGTTGTTTCCCATAGTCGGATCCGTGATTTGAAATAAATTCTGTTGTACATATGCATTAGCCATAAGAGCATTTGCATATAGCTGGAGATATGCCTAGTTGATAGCCCGTGTTGGTGATGGATGATTGATAAATAAAGAGGAAAAGAATTGTGGTACTAACATTGAGTGTGCGATGGCTTTTGTTGAGAATACTAATGATATTGATATATATATATATATATATGTTCATGTTGTGAATATATTAATTCGGGATATGTGTTATGTTGGAATGAAATGATATGGCATGTGAATGGAGCTTATGATGCTCTTTGTGAAACATGTGTTGTTCATATGTATATATGTATGAATATCATCATAATGTATGATTTTGATTTATTTGGTATATGTTACTCACCTCCTAGTTGCCATTTTTAAAGTTTGATATAGGTATGTTGAGCATCCTACTCTTTTTAGAGGTTGAGTCATTGTGGAGGTAAATGTGGATGTGGAAACTTGTAAGCCTTGGCCGACACCTTTTTGTAAAGCATTTGATATATGTATATGCTTATTTTGTTTCATGGATATTGAATGAAGATATGTAATTGTTTTGAGGGTCACTTGTGAAAATTGGGCTTTGTATGTTGTGAAAAGTCAATTTTTGGTAATGACCTTAATAATGGATGTGATTGATGAGACATAATGAATTTACTTGTTGTATTGATGAATGGATGTTGATTATGAAGTTTCATGGCCAATTGATGGCATTGGTGTGCATGTTGGTTCAAGATTTGATTGAATTGTGAAGTGTGTCTATGATGTTTATGCATAATTGAGGAACCAATAGGGTCAAAATGAGTTGTAGGAAATTCGAATGGTATGTAATGGTTCCAATGTGATATATATATGTAATTTGTGACTTGTAGCAATTGGAATGGATCAATTCCATTGAGAATAGACCCCTAAGTCACGTAAAAATACTCAAGAACGGACTAATTGCATTTATGTGCATAAGTCCCTTGTTTTTGAGAATTTTTAAGTGAGACCGATGGCCATACGTCACAAAGTTGGTGTCAAATTTTGGTAGCATTTGGAGTTGATATGAAAAGGTTAGGGGGTTGGAAGTTTAAAAATCATGCTTTTTCTACATAAAAACAGCAACTGTGCTGTCTTGAATCGATTCAAGGATCCCTGAATTGATTCAAGAGGTGCTGTTTTCACTGTTTTTGGTTCTAGTAACGTTTGAATCGATTCATATGGGCTTGAATCGATTCAAGGGGTCCTGTTTTCACTGTTTTGGACTCTAGAACCATTTAAATCGATTTATGGGGTACTTGAATCGATTCATGGCCCTGTTTTAACACTTTTTCCTCTGTTTTATGTTATGATGGGTTTTGTTTGGTCATGCTATGATTATACAACAACTTGTTTGCATAATTAACACATCTTAAGGTCCAATGAGGGTATTTTTAGATCTCATTTCATATCCATTGGTATACTTTGAATCCACGCGCACTTTTCTACTATCCCTTGTTGATGATCATGAGATTGATTATCCAAGGTCCATTCTTGATTTAATTATCCACCTTCTCATATCTACATATATGAGAAAGGTTACTAAAATGGTCCGGGATTACTGGTTAAAGTTTTTATCTCGCGATTTCTTCCATTCTTTAATTGTTTTAAATCGTGAAAAAATTTATCCTCTATTTTTATTATCCAAATTTTATTTATTAATTTACCACGATATTTAGGAGGGTGTTACAACCTGGTATCAGAGCATTGATTGCTCATTACTTGGTTTATGTGAATTAAGTACCAAAGTAGAGTGATTTTCTTATTGAATTGAGATTGTTTGACTTTGAAATGTTGTTGTTGTTATTGAAACATTGTTGTATCTTGCGAGAACACTAGTTGCTCAATGTTTTGATGTTATTGCTATAGTTAAGCAATGATGGAGCTTGAATTGCTTACTGCTTGTATTATGAATGATGATGATAAATATGTGGTTGTTATTAAGCCCGGCCAGGCATTCCTTTCCAATATTTACCTTCAAATTACGAATATATTATGATGATACCTGTGTTAATAATAATTGTTAATGATTGGTAAATCTTGGGGAAAGAAACACAAGGTTTCTAAATATATTTGTGTGGTGTGTTTAGATTGATTGATGGCGAATAAACGCAATGTTGATGCAGCCGCTACGGCTGAAGCTTTCAATTGGTTTGCCGATATCCTTAAACGGTAACAACAACCTGTTGGTCAACCGAATCATGTTCTTGACCGATTTCTTAAGCGAAAACCTTTTGAATCTCATGGGGGTTACAAATCGGAAGATGCTTATGTTTGGATTCACGATTTGGAGTGGATATTTGCTAGCATGGAGTGTACCGAAGCTCAAAAAGTTGAGTATACAGTGTTCATGATCTGTGATGAAGCCGAGTCTTGGTGGATTTTGACTTGTGGGCGTATGATTTCTTCTCATACTCCCTTAACTTGGGAAAATTTCAAAGTGAAGTTTTTGAGGAAGTATTTCCCTGAGAGTTACAAGAACAAGAAAGAGCTTGAGTTTATGGATCTTAAACAAGAAAGCATGTCAGTTGAGGAATATGCCTTAAAATTTAAATAATTATGTGTGTTTTACCCTTCTTTTCAATAGGAAGGTACTGAAGCTTCAAAATGTGTCAAGTTTAAGAATAGATTGCGCCAAGAGATTAAGAAGGTGATTTGTCACCAAGAGATTAGGAGTTTCCCTACTCTTGTAAACAAGTGTAGAATTTTTAAAGAAAATGATATGGCTCCCAAGAGTTATTCAGGGCACGATCATAGACTGAAGGGTCAATCCTCTAGCTTCAAGAAGAGGGGTGATTTCAAGAAGAATAAACAATTTGTGGACGTAGTGGTGGAAGACATAGTGCTAGTGGTGGCCGAGGTAATGGCCAAGGACTTTGTTGTTTCCGGTGTAGCGAAAATCACTTGGCTCGTGAATGTAATCATGAGGAGATGGTGGTGTGCTATAGATGCAACCAATTGGGGCACATTCGTCCCGATTGTCCCTTGAAGGCTACGGATGTGGTAGTTCGCAATGATGGAAACTGTGGAGGCTATAGTGCTTTTAGAGGCCGTGATTGTGGAAACGGTAATGGTGACCCTAATGGTGGTCACAATGGCAATGGAAATGGTCGTGGTAATGGTATCGATGGCCAAAATGGTCACAATAATGGTGCTAATCAACAGACCGCTAGAAGAGTCTTCGTCGTGACCGGTGAAGAAGCTGCACAAGCTGGTGATCTTCTCCAAATTAAGTGCTAAATCCTTGGTAGTTGTGTTGATGTCTTATTTGATTCGGGTGCAACACATTCATTCATTTCAGAAGATTGTGTGAGGCGATTGAAATTGCCAATAAGCATGATGAGAGGTTCTATCATGGTGTCTACACCAACCGGTACTTGTTTACGGGTGATCACTCGATGTGATGATATTGAGATAATTCTTGAAAATAGGAGATTTGTGGTGTCTCTTATTTGCTTGCCCATGAAGGACTTAGAAGTTATTCTGGGGATAGATTGGTTGTCTGCCAACAAGGTCTTGGTAGATTGTCAAAGTCGGAGAATTGTCTTTCCTTCTATGAATACCGAACGCTTCGAAGTGCAAGGTATATCTCAAATTCTTATTATGCTATGCATGGTGGATGAAGAAAATGTTAATCAATCCCTGGATATCCCCGTCGTATCTGAGTTCCCTAATGTGTTCCTTGATGAGGTACCTGGTTTACCTCCTCCATGAGAGGTGGAGTTTTCTATTGATCTTGTTTCGGGGGCGGATCCTGTTTCTCGAGCGCCGTATCGGATGTCTCCTATGGAGTTAACCAATTTGAAAAAACAAAATGAAGAGTTATTGGAACGGGAATTTATTCGCTCAAGTGTGTCTCCTTGGGGTGCACCTATTTTATTGGTGAAAAAGAAGAATGGAAGTATGAGGTTATGTGTGGATTATCGGCAACTTAACAAGTTGACCATCAAAAATCGATATACCTTACCTCGCATTGATGATCTTTTGGATCAATTAAAGGATGCTTTAGTATTCGCTAAGATCGACTTGCGTTCTGGATATCACCAAATCCGGGTGAAGACCGATGACATTCCAAAGACTACTTTTTGCACTCGCTATAGCCACTATGAATATGTAGTGATGCCTTTTGGTGTGACAAATGCACCTATGATTTTCATGAATTACATGAATTGCATCTTCCATGATTATCTTGATAAATTTGTGGTGGTGTTTATTGATGACATCCTTGTCTATTCCAAGAGTCATGAAGAACATGAAGAACATCTTTGTCTTGTGTTGAATATCCTTCGCGAGAAAGAGTTGTATGCGAAGCTTTCTAAGTGTGAGTTTTGGTTTTCAAAGGTCCAATTTCTTGGACATGTTATCTCCAAAGATGGTGTTGCAGTTGATCCATCAAAGATTGAAGCTGTGATAGCTTGGGAAAGACCGACGTCCGTGACCGAAATAAGAAGTTTTCATGGTCTTGTCAGTTATTACCGGAGATTTATTAAAGGTTTCTCCCATTTAGCTTTTCCATTAACGAAGTTAACCCGTAAGAATCAGCCATTTGTGTGGAATCTCGACTGCGAGAAGAGTTTCCAAGAGTTGAAGATAAGACTCACTTCTGCTCCAGTGTTGGCCTTGCCTGATTTACTAGATGAATTAGTGGTTTATTGTGACGCTTCCAAGCTTGGTCTTGGTTGTGTGTTGATGCAAAAGGAGCGTGTATGTGTCGAGACAATTACGACCGCATGAGGTTAACTATACCACATATGATCTTGAATTAGCGGCGGTTATTTTTGCTTAGAAGTTATGGCAGTACTATTTGTATGGCTTAAAGTTTGTGGTCTTTAGTGATCACAAGAGTCTCAAATATCTATTTGACTAGAAGAAGCTTAATATGCGCCAATAAAGATGGATGGAATTTTTGAAAGATTATGAGTTTGATTTGAGATACCATCCTGGAAAGGCAAATGTGGTTGCCGATACCTTGAGTCAGAAATCATTGCATGTTTCTGCTATGATGGTGAAAGAAATGGAACTAATTGAACAATTTAGAAATTTGAATATGGGCGTGGAGTTGTATACTCCAAAGAAAATGTCTCTTGAGGTGTTAAAGGTTGCAAATGTGTTTCTTGAATGGTTGAAGATACAACAACCAAATGATCAGTACTTGATGGAGATGAAGGAATCTCAAGCTAATGGGAAAGATTTATTTCTAACGGAAAGTTCAGATGGTGTTTGGTATGTGAAGGGCCGTATCTATGTCCCATCTATTAATGATGCAAGAAAGAACGTGCTAGAAGAAGCTCATAAGGGCGTGTTTAGTATACACCCTAGTGCTACTAAGATGTATTAGGACTTGAAGAAGAATTTTTAGTGGCCCAGCATGAAGCGGGATGTGGTGGATTATGTTGTTTCTTGTATTGTTTGTCAAAAGGCTAAGGTGGAACATCAGAAGCCATCTGGTGTGCTTTGACCTCTTGATATCCCTGTTTGGAAGTGGGATGATATCGCTATGGATTTTGTTTCTGGATTGCCCAGAACACGTGCTGGCAACGATGTTATATGGGTGATTGTTGATAGATTGATGAAGTGTGCTCACTTCTTGCCCATGAATATGAAGAGCCCATTGGAGAAATTGGCATAGTTATACATTAAAGAGATTGTTAGGCTACATGGTGTACCTTTGAGTATTGTGTCAGATCGCAACCCATAGTTCACTTCCCGATTTTGGGGAAGCTTGCATAACAAACTAGGTTCTAAACTTAAGCTTAGTTTGGTGTATCATCCGTAAACAGATGGACAATCCGAGCGAACAATTCAAAGCCTTAAAGATTTGTTACAGGATTGTGTTTTGGAGCATGGTGGTTGTTGGGAAAGATTCTTACCATTGATTGAATTCACATACAATAATAGTTATCATAGCACTATTGGTATGGCTCCCTATGAGGCCTTGTATGGTCAGAAATGTAGAACTCCGTTGTGTTGGCTAGAAATGGGTGAGAATTTGGCTTTAGGACTGAAATTAATTATGGAGACAAATGAACAAATCAAGATGACACAAGAGAAAATGAAGATTGCCCAAGATCGTCAAAAAAGCTATTATGATAAGCGACGGAAGCCACTGGAGTTTCAAGTTGGCGATCATGTATTCTTAAGAGTGTCAAGAGATAAGGGCATTGGAAGAGTCTTGAAGAGCAAGAAATTAAGTCTGAAGTTCATTGGACAGTTTAAGATCCTGGAAAGGATCAGTGAATTGGCATCTAGAATTGCTCTTCCTCTGCATTTATCCAATTTGCACAATGTATTCCATATCTCACAGTTGCGAAAGTATGTGCATGATCCTACGCATGTGGTAGCCCTTGATGATGTCGAAATCAGGGAGAATTTATCTATTCCTCCGGTGTATGCTACTATTATGGAACGTTCTGTCAAGAAATTACGGAACAAGTTGATTCCTTTGGTAAAAGTATCTTGGAAGCATGGAGATGTGGTTACTACCACGTGGGAGTATGAGGACGATATACGGAAGCGACATCCTGAGATGTTCGAATCAGGTTGGTAAATTTCAGGGATGAAATTTCTTTTTAGGTAGGGTGGATTGTAACATCCCACAGTTTATATAAATGATTAATTGAGAGAAATAATAATGAATAATTAAATATGAATTGATTAATGTCCCAAAAATATTGAAATGATTAAATCATGAATTTTTAGGATTTTTCATAAATTATGGTGGCTTGAACCGTTGAGAATAATGCCCGATTAAAATATGGGTGTCGGACCAAGTATCTCCAATTGAGGTACTATTGGTCAGGGCTATGAAGAATATTATTGGGGATCTGATCTGAGTATGTATTCGGAATAACTTTTTAATAAAGTATTGAGCCCAAATAGAGATCCTGTTTGATTTAAAACATAGAAGCTTTAAGTGAAGTGATATAATTAAATGCCAAAACTCTCTTTTTCCCTTCTCATTTACGTTGCATTTTCCCCTTCTATACTCTCTACTTCTTCATTACTTCTCCTTCCACTCTTCATCTTCTTCTTCCTCAAAAACCCATCAAGTGGTGTGTGTGCCTTTTTGCTCCCATTTTTCTCTTCATCAAGCAAGAAGGAGCCCTTGGTTTGGAAGCTCTCTTCCTCTTTTTCCCTCTCTAATTTCGTCACCCTCTCTCTCTTTAATAGAGCTCACTTCACTCTTAGCTTGAGGTAAGGTTTCATCTTAATTTCTTGAGCTTAAACCCTAGGTTTTGGGGTTATGGGTGTTGAGAGAGTGTTTGGTTGCATGTGGGTCACTTTGGAGAAGCCATTATGATGTAAAACCCTAGGGTGGGGTGTTTTAATATGAGTTTTATGAGGGCATGGTGGGGTACACGAAAATGGCATTTAATGTGGTGGAAGATGATGGACATTGATGATGGTTGTTGGGTTTTAGAGAAACCCTAACCCTATAATTTAGGGGAAATGAAAAATATGAGTAGAAGAGTATTTATTAATGCTAAGAGAATGTATTTAATGATGGGAATTGTTATTTATGATGAGTAATAACCATTAATGATGGTGAATAGTTGATAATGGTGGTTGGGAACCATTAATGTGGAAACCCATGAATGGGTTTAGCCTTAAATGCATAATAATGAATTTGGGCACCTAACCCATGGTGGTTATGGTGGATTAAATGAAATAAGTAAGGATTGAGAATTAAAAAGGCATAAAACACCAAGTAGTTAATTAAGAGCACTTGAATCTTGGTGGTTTGAATAGAGAATAATTGTGTGGTATATTGTATAATGTAGGAAACAACCCCATTGACAAGGTAGGACCATCAGACCGCGTTGATTACTACTTCTCTTAAAGTAGGAGGGGGTAACTATTCTAAATGCATGATTTCATCCATTAGTGACGTGTGTGTATATAATTGTGTATTGCTAATTTGGCTTGGATGGATGATTTGCTGATTATATGATTGAAATGCATTTAGAGTAATTGATGTTGTGTGGCATGTGTTTTGGTATGATGTTTATGATGAGACTTGACTCATGTTGATAAGAGTTGTTATGAATGGCTTGATGGCCATGGTTGTATTGATTGATATGTTGTTGAACATCCCATAATGTATGAATTAATAAATATTGATTGCCACTAACTAATTGAGTATAAGAAATCCACTAAGTGGTTGTGGTGAATTGTTGAATGTGGAGTGGAATAGTAGGATGTATATAGTGAGAATGCATTGATTGACATTTGCATCCATGACATATCATTCGCTGTCTATATAGAATGTTAGAGGTTCCAATAGGCGGGCCTAGTGGGAGGGCGACACAGTGCACGGGTGAATTTATATGTTGTTCCCTAGTGATTCTAGAAATCACGAAGCTGTCCAAAGATTGATGACGAGGCACCCTATGTGGCGAGCCCAGTGAGTAGGCGGCTCTATGGTGAGCGAGTGAGCTTGGTGTCCCTTTGGGGCACGGCTCTCTCGATGTGTGTTCCGGAGGGGCCCGTAGCACTTTGGGAAGTAAGGCCATGATGTTGATCTACAAGTCATGGGGTGACTAGTGCTACATTGGGGCGAGAGCGGTTTGGTACCAGTAAAAGAGTAATGTAATTGCATGCATGACTTGAGATATATGTGTACATATTTTACTACTGCAGTAGGGGTATAGTAGCACACCTATGCTTGACCCATATATGTACGTTGTTGTTTCCCACAGTCGGATCCACGATTTGAAATTGATTCTGTTGTGCATATGCATTAGCCATAAGAGCATTTGCATATAGCTGGAGATATGCCTAGTTGATAGCTCGTGTTGGCGATGGATGATTGATAAATAAAGAGGAAAAGAGTTGTGGTACTGACATTGAGTGTGCGATGGCTTTTGTTGAGAATACTAATGATTCTGATATATATATATATATATATATATATATGTTCATGTTGAGAATATATTAATTTGGGATATGTGTTATGTTGGAATGAAATGATATGGCATGTAAATGGAGCTTATGATGCTCTTTCAGAAATATGTGTTCATGTATATATGTATGAATATCATCATAATGTATGATTTTGATTCATTTTGTATATGTTACTCACCTCCTAGTTGCCATTTTTAAAGTTTGATGTAGGTATGTTGAGCATCCTACTCTTTTTAGAGGTTGAGTCATGGTGGAGGTAAATATGGAAGTGGAAACTTGTAGGCCTTGGCCGGCACCTTTTTGTAAAGCATTTGATATATGTATATGCTTATTTTGTTTCATAGATATTGAATGAATATGTAATTGTTTTGAGGGTCACTTGTGAAAATCGAGCTTTGTATGTTGCGAAAAGTCAATTTTTGGTAGTGACCTTAACAATGGATGTGATTGATGAGACATAATGAACGGATGTTCATTATGAAGTTTCATGGCCAATTGATGGCATTGGTGTGTATGTTGGTTCAAGATTTGATTGAATTGTGAAGTGTGTATATGATGTTTATGCATAATTGAGGAACCAATAGGGTCAAAATGAGTTGTAGGAAATTTGAATGGTATGTAATGGTTCCAATGTGATATATATGTAATTTGTGACTTGTGGCAATTGGAATGGATCAATTCCATTGAGAATAGACCCCTATGTTGCGTAAAAATACTCAAGAATGGACTAAACACATTTATGTGCATAAGTCCCTCATTTTTGAGAATTTTTGAGTGAGGTCAGTGGTCACACGTCACAAATAATGTATATATGTTGGTGTCAAAATTTGGTAGCATTTGGAGTTGATATAAAAAAGTTAGGGGGGTTGGATGTCCAAAAATCATGTTTTTTCTGCATCAAAACAGCAACTGTGCTGTCTTGAATCGATTCAAGGATCTCTGAATCGATTCAGGAGGTGCTGTTTTCACAGTTTTTGGTTCTAGAAACGTTTGAATCGATTCATACGGGCTTGAATCGATTCAAGGGGTCCTGTTTTCACTATTTTGGACTCCAGAACCATATGAATCAATTCATGGGGTGCTTGAATCGATTCATGACCCTGTTTTATCACTTTTTCCTCTGTTTTGTGGTATGATGGATATTTTTTGGTCATGCTTTGAGTATACAACAACTTGTTTGCATAATTAACACATCTTAAGGACCAATAAGGGTATTTTTAGATCTCATTTCATATCCATTGGTATACTTTGAATCCATGCGCACTTTTCTGCTATCCCTTGTTGATGATCATGAGATTGATTGTCCAAGGTCCATTCTTGATTTAATTATCCACCTTCTCATATCTTCGTATATGAGAAAGGTTATTAAAATGGTCCAGGATTACTGGTTAAAGTTTTCATCTCACGATTTCTTCCATTCTTTAATTGTTTTAAATCGTGAAAAAATTTATCCTTTATTTTTATTATCCAAATTTTATTTATTAATTTACCCCGATATTTAGGAGGGTGTTACAAAGGCTCATTGTACACTCCATCTCCACTTCATGACGTCCCTAAAATTGACCCCAAAATATGGTTTTTTGCTTCCTAGGCAACCCACCCCTTAGTTCTTAAATGGAGAACCCAAATACAGAAGCTGGGAGGAGAAGAAAGAGAGAATGCGATTCACAGAGAACGAAACTCAAATCAGAAAAAAGGAAAAACTCTTCACCTTCCCCTCACCATTACTCAAAGTAAATACATACTTGTTTCATAATTCACATATCATCATTCATCAAGTACGTATAACATAACTGACTCTTACACAAAACGTGTTACGACTCGCTAGTATCAAGATACTAAAGGATCGGCCTCCAGCTGGGGGTTCTACTTGATACCCTGTGGACTCTACTTGGTCCACCGAGTCTTGCTTGACTCTCCACCTTAACCACTGGGTCCTGCTTAACTACTAGGTAGCTCAATTGGGTCATACTTGACAACGGAAGCAAAAAACGAGAGGCTACATATACCGTACGACCGTCCTAACCATACAATCACATATACAAATTTTTAAAAATCATATTTCTCTTTGATAATCAGCACAAAGGCTTTCAAAATCACAAACAGCCACTCGGGCATCAATATAAATATAGTTATGGCCACTCAGGCATAGTTAACATCTCATATGCTCCTTTATTTCATCACACCGCCACTTAGGCATAGTCACTCAGGCATTTAAAATAAAATGGCGGCCACTCACACATGCATCATATCTCAATTTCTCTTTCACGTCGTCATATAGCCACTCAGATACAAATTCAATCACTAGCATAATCGCAATCACAATTATAGTTCTCATATAGATTAATTTCACCACATATCAATAATTTCATATCAATATAGCCATTCAGGCATTTTATTTCAAATAAGTAGCAGCCACTCAAGAAAATCGATAAGATTCAATCAAGGTCTAGATAACCATTCTATTACAATTCCACTTACACACATAAATAGCATCGTATTTATTATTTGTCTTGTGCATTAATTTCGTCATATACTCATCTTTTCATAGTACATATCCACTCGGGTATAATTTCATTCACAAATACATAAATATAATCACAACTACAGCCTCTCAGATATATCAACTTCAGTTATGTTCCAACCTTAATCAGAAAGTCCATCATACCCATTTTAACTTCATCATACATTATTTACATAACAACTTGTCTCTTTTAATTTGTACAATGTAAACCATGCAGGTTTAAGCACTACGACCTTTATGTAATTATAGTCCATATATATATATATATTATGAATTTACCACCATAAGCTTATCAATTTTAATAATCATTCTCATTATGTACTAGGTGGAAATTCATTCCACTACACACATATATTTTACAACATTCATTAGTCATTAGTTTATCTCTAATGTCAATATCTAGTCTTTTCATCTCATAAATGTACTTTATAATATAATTGGCTTCACTTTCTTAGTCTTGCAACTTCCATTTCACCATCCCATCACAAACTTGCATGTCTAACAAATTCTTAAATCTTTAAAATTAATACTAATATTTTTTTAAGTTCTAATTAGTGTCAATATCATTTCTAAATCAATTAAACTCCCAACAACCCCTTTACCTTAACTCCACATTTTTAACACATGCTCTTACTGTCGACTATGCCCAGTATCTAAGATACCAATAAAATCAAGAAAGGGATTAACAATTCGACTTCTGAAACCATGATCCACTTAATCTAAACTACTTCAAACATAATTCTAAAGGTTCTGAAGCTTACCTCGACTAACTTCGCTTTTATTTTTAAAGTCCACCTTAACTAACGTCTTTCCAATATTTAATTTGCCACCTACGGTTACCGTAACCAAGACCCATTAATATCAAACATCACTTTTAAACTTTAAAAGCTAGATTTATTTTAGTTACAAGTTAAAATCTCAAGTTTGAAGGAAGAATGAAAACACCCATGGCCATGGTATAATTCAGTTTTGAGAAGGAAAATCTGAGAAGAAAAATTAGAACTCCCACTGTACTTACCTTGCTTCCCTGTTGCTAAAATGCCTTCGATTTTGAGTTTTGGCAAGGAATTTGGCTCCAATTTGGACCATGAAGTTCACAGCCATGGGAGAAAGGAAGACAAGCTTTTTTATGTTCTTCTTTCACGCGTGCAAGAGAAGAAGAAAGTGGAGTGAAAATGTTTTTAACTTAAAGGTGTTTTAGTCATTTGTCATTTTCTCTATTTTATTTTATATTTTCTTTCCTTTACTTTCTTCTATTTTCATAAGGTAAATAAATTTTATTCTTACCACTTAGTAACTCTCAATTTACCATTACAATTTAATTTGATTTCAACTCTATAGATTAAATTACCACATTTTAATTATTTGGATTTATCAATTCATTAACAACTAAAAATTAATTAATAATAACTAAAAATTAATTTAATTCACCACTTAAAATAATTAAGTAATTTATACGGTACGATAAATTTAACTTAGAGCCAGGGATGTTACAACCTCTCTTGCTCAAGGTTTGAAAATCGATCCGAATGTGTTGAGAATCGCACAACTCAATAGGAATCAAACTCCGGCTTTCGCCAGGGAATACTTTGAGAAACACATGCACGGTCTTGCTGAGAAAGAGGATTGTGAAACTTTCATTGATACACTAGCTTTTACCCTTTATGGTGTCATCTTGTTTCCTAGTGTGCAAGGGTATCCATCTTATCCCATATATAAAGATGTGAGAAGAAATCCGAAGAAAACAAAGTATTTATCAAAGGTAATTGGAAGCGTATGCATTTGATTAAGGAAAACATATGAAAGAAGTGTAAAACAAGCACCCAAGGATAAAGGATTAGAGTACTAGACTGTATTTATATGTTGATGTAGGTTTTGATAATGACAAAACAAATGAAGATATATAAAGGATATTGTGCAAAGCGATTAATTAGAAGCAATTCAATCTTATACGGATCAAGAAATCAAGCAATTAATTATGTCTAATGATGCAAAAATTGATGAACTTCAAAGAATTGATTCAAGGCATTTACAAAGGTCTTAAACAAGTGAAAAATAGTCATCAAAGTGCCTAAGAACCAAAAGAATCAAACCATATGCAATTACATTTCAAAAGAGTGAAAAACGAATGAAAATTAAAGCATCAGGTGTAAGAATCGATTCACCAAAGCTGGGAATCGATTCATGGATGAAGAAATGAATTTTCTAGGCAAAAACCAAGCTAGGAATCGATTCACCAAAGGTGGGAATCAATTCATGGGGCTGGGAATCAATTCCCCCTTTGGGAATCGATTCATCATGAAGTTTGGACCCAGGAATCGATTTACACAAGCAAGGAATCGATTCATGATGTTGGGAATCGATTCCCCTTGCCAGGAATCGATTCATTCACTGCTTTTGATGAAAAAATAACCTGGAGGAATCGATTCATAGCTGGAATCATGCGTTGAATCATGGAAAATATCAATACGCGTTTTTAGAAACTTCAACTCCGCTGATTCCTCTCTCGAGATTCGAATTGAAACGGCGTTGCATTAATTGAAGCAGACAATCTCCTTCTCTAAGCCAGAAATCAAGCACGCAGGAAACATGGAGGCAGACAAAATTCAAATTAATTGCACAAATCATGGAACCGGGAGTGGAAAACCTTGCCATTAAAACTCTATAAATAGAGAAGGAACTAAAGGCAGAAACACACCAACAGCAAGCTATTCCATTCTTCCTTCCTCACGCCGCTCTCTCTATTTTTCTCTCGTTGCTCTCTGTTTCTCAATTGCTTTCTCTTTTTATTATTTGGTAAATTATTTTAAGAGTGAGATTTGTGAGCAAAATTATTTTTAAGAGCTAAACTTGAATATTATTTCTTGAGAAAGAAAAATCATTTTGAGTGCTAAAATTTGCATATTATTTTCTAAGAGAGGAAAATAATTTTTTTATGCTAAATTTGCATATTCTTTCTTAGAAAGGAAAATATTCTCAAGTGCTTTAATTTGTATATCCACTCTTTGGAGAGTTATCTTTGTACACCTAAACACCAAAAATTCTAGAGGTTTGGGTTGGGGTTTCAACCTTGTAATTGTGAGATTGAGAGATTGGTTGGGGTGCCCTTGTACTTGTGAGAATTGGGTTCTTGAGTGTGGGACACTAGGAAGCCGCGATTGCTCAAAGTTGTATTTCTAATCTCCGATAGTGAAAATCCTCTAAGTGGGTTGCTTAGAGGCGAGACGTTCACCGGTGTGGTGGAACTCGTATATATCGGTTTGCAAATCTCTCTTCCCTAAACTCATTTAAATTTATGCACTTAACTTGCTTGCTCATTTTATTGTGTTCATAACTTGATTAATTAACTCCTTCATTATTGCTAATTAATTTGGTTATTAAAATTAAGTTCATATTCTATTAAGTTGTTAATTACTTAGAATAATTATTTTAAGTAATATTCTTGAACTATCCTTCAAATCTTTCTAAGTACCAAAAATAGTGTTGTGATTAATTTGTTACTTGAATATTACTTTATCTTTTAAGTGAACTTATTTACCATATACTTAGTGTTTATCAATTTGCCTTGTGTATAAGTTGTTATCATTTGTAATTAAATTTACTATCTTCATTAAGCATAATTATTAAATAATCAATTTCAAAAAGCATTCCAAGTAAATTTTTTAATACTCAATTCACCCCCCCTCTTGAGTAATTGAGGCCACTTGGTTAACATAGGCATAGAGAACTAAGGAGTACAAGACCATGACAAGAAAATGCATGAAAAATCCATCTGGGCATATAGGCCATGGAAAAATCCCACTGGTTGTAGAATGCACTGCCACAATGCCCAGAAATGCATATTTTCAAGAAAAGCATTCCATTGTCTGTGGGAAATTCCCACTGGTCATGGAATTCACCATCTTGTGTAATTTTATGGATAGAGTGATCCACTAGCTGTGGGAATTTCCCACTGGTCGTGGATCACCCCCCTAATCCTTCAATTTTCATTTTTAAATCATGTCATGCCTTAGGACCTTAGATTATGCAATGCCTAGACCTTTTGTGCATAAAATCATCCAGAATCACTCATATTATGGCACAAGACATAAGGGGAATATCATCAATCCACTAAGCTCTTTTTGTACCAAATCCAAACATCATTTAAATCATCAAATCCATATCTAAATCATGCATAAACATTGTAATCATAATCTCACACTTTGATATTTTATCAATTCATGGATTCCCATCATCATAAACATCAATGTCATCAAAATGGCTATCAAACTTTCATTGTCAATATTCACATAGTTGTTTACAAAAGAATTGGCCTATTGTATACACAAAAGAATATAAGATCAAATATTTATAGAATTAGGTCATCAACACTACATCTACATCAACATCATTGTCATTAAAGTACATACATCATCTAAAACTCAAACACTTGCCGACCAAGGCATTCCATTACCACTAATTTACCTTCCGCACCAAATACGCGTTTCCAAAATAAATTGCATCCTCACCCCATGCAAGTCCTGCATCACAATGCTAAAAAGACAACATGGAGAGTGAGTTATACATTCTAAGTGACGAATATGAATACTTTGTGATCATGTGTATATGCATATAAACATCATGTAGGCTTTGCATCAAAATCATCAATTATCATCACAACTTCATCATTCTATCATCATATACATATATAATAGCCATCAAATAAAACTTATAGCAAAGCACATACACATACACACATGATAGCCATTCATCATATTGGGCTAACACAAGTATCATCAATAATACACAAAGTCTTTTCATTGTAAGCATTTTACTTATTGTCTTTAGGTTTTCTTCCACCCATTTCAATCATCACCCGATGTTTTCATCATTCCAAACTCATCCTTATTTTGGCATATCTAAAGGTTATATGCAAATGCTCTTAAGCTAATACATATGCACAAGAATCATATTCATCAAAACACTTGCGGATTCGACTGTGGGAATAACAATCATTAATTATGGGTATCAAGCATAGATATATAACCATGCCCCTACTGTAGTAGTAAAATGTTTACACATATATTCACAAATATCAATTTTATTGGTACCAAACCGCATCGCCCATCATACCACACCTGTCAATTTCACCATGACAGCGGTAACAACATCAATAACAAATGGTGTTGCGGGCCAACCATGATCCTCACCATGGCAGTTGTGATCCATTAGGACCACCGGGACACCTGCTTCTCAAAGAGCCACCCCCCACAAGGGTCAACCACATGCAATCCCTTGTGATTAGGCATGGGCAGCTTCGTGACTCTACCACTGAGTCACCAGGGTAAACAACAATGCTTGTGCATAGAGCCGCCCTCCTACTAGGCCAACCAGAGGAACCCCTAACATCCCTTACCGAAATCTATGCAAATATGCCATGGATGCAATGCAGATGCAAATCATATGCAATCTCACACTATGCATCCTATCATGCCACTCATCAATCATCCGTCATCATTCTCATCAATAGCACCACCTAACTCTTAGTGGATTTTAATCTCATTAATTCTTGCCATTATTTCAAATTTTAGTATGACATTCACAACATTTTTCATCAATACAAATTCAACTCATAAATATAAGCTTGCACTTGCATCAATCATAATGGCATCAATAATCATCAATAACAACATTTGTCAATCTTTCATCAATATTCACGGGTATGCCTAACAAAAATATCCATTCTTATTTCATCATCAATAATCATCATTCAATATTTGTGGTGAATATTACATATTTACAACAACACAAGGTATAACATTTGCCTCAAATTCTCATAACAATCATCAATCACCACAAAGCATACCACTAATATTCTAAATGCATATCACATATTTACCAAGCACAATAACATCACCATATCCAACATCACAAGTCATCAATACAACAAGGACAAGGAAAACATGTGTAATGTTATATACAACAATCAACCAATACTCTACTCTTTCATTTAGAATATAAACTCTTCTCCTACCTCAAGAGAAGTAATTTGAGTGATTCGACGGTCTCGCCTTGTCATTCAAAATAGGTCCTACATTAACACATATAAATTTTAATCAACTTGCCTATCAAGGCATCATTTTCAATTCTAAATATATAATTCTCGACGTGTCTTAAACATGTTATAAACACGAATTCCTATTTTTGTTAGGTTTCAGGAATTCCTTCCCATTAATCCATATTTTCTATAATTAAATGGATACAACACAAACACCTAAGTCACCAACACACACCAAATACCTTACCCATCATCCTTAATGGGTTTCAATGCCTCAAAATACCACATTCTTATTGCCCAAGTCATCCACAACAATATTACAACTTCTAACACACTTAACAACTTAGAGTCATTGCCATATTCTCTTAGTTTCTTAAACCTTCACTACCAATAATTAATTCCAATCACTTAAAAACTCATTTCCAAACCCAATAATCACTTAAATGGCAATTAATCACATTCTCTTTAAAATTTTAACAAAAGCCCTAATTTCACCAATCTTAGGGTTTTCTCTTAAATTGCCAAACATCAATTCTAATAGTTTTTCTTGCATCATTTCAAGCATTCTAAATCCAATAATATGATATCTTAATCATCAACAACCAATCAACAAAACCTAATAGTATCCTAACCTAGGGTTTGGGTTCCACATGCATAGCTCAACATAATAACATCTAAACAACCATTTCTAAGCTTCAATAACCTCAAATCACCAAATAAATGTCATTGAATATCATAAGCTCTTACCTCTTAACCCAAGCTCTAATAAAACAACAATAAGAGGGAAAGAAGATGAGACAACCAAATACTTGCTCCAAAGTGTCTTTTTGGCCTCACCAATCCAAGGAATCCAATTAATTTTAAGTGAAAATGGCTATGGAGAATGAGTGACAGTTTGGGCTTAGAGAAAAAGGAGAAGAAGATGAAAAATGTGAAGTAAATGGAGAGGGAGAAGGTGCCAATGAAAATTGAGAGATAGGAGGAGAGAGAAATACTAAAATTGGTCCTTGTCCAATGGGTAATGCATCTACTTTTTGCTTTTATCTTTTGGTCCCTAAAACCCCTTTATCCTTTGGTTAAAAGAGAGTGAAAGGGAGAGGAAAAATGGATGGTGAAATAAAGGGGGAAATGGGGAATTTACATTTTTCTTAATTGCACATCCATTCGTATTTTTGCCATTTATTAACATATATCGTGTCTGAATAAATATCTTCTTAACACCAAAAATTATTTTAATCATGCCACCATAACCACAATAAATCCCTCATTATTCTAGACCCACTAAATGCCCAAAATTATTTAATGGGTCTCACACCTTTTGTTAAATTATCTAGTTTCAATAAATTTTAATTTACTGATAAATCATAATTAGCGTCTAATTAATTTTTCTACATACATTGGACTACAAATAATTAATTATCATCATCTAATAATTTATTTCTCTGAAATTTGGGATGTTACACCTAGCATTGACAATTATATGGACTACGATGTCATTGACGTCTTCCTTACCCATAAGCTCATGCTTGGAAATCTTATCACCGTTGTCTTGGTAGACGTTTATTGCACTATGGACTTTTGTCATTCTCAGGGTGGGAAGATAATACTTTGTTGCTTACCTATGTTATACGTGTGGCTTACGTCGGATGTCTTCAACCAAGTGGGAAATGTTGAATGCCCTGTTTCTAACTTAAAGTTGTGTCAGTTGACCATGAAGAATAGGCGTGAGTGGGCCAATCATTTAGTTGGGCTCACTACTGAAAAGGTGAGGTGGTATCTAATGGCTAAGGGTTAACACTATCATTCACCACTACAGAACTATTTGAACGTCCCACTCATGTGCACTCGGGGATACATCAACTATAACTCGGTTATAGCCAAACACCAATTGGCTTACCCCTTGTTCGGACCACCCGATGAAGAATCCTTAGGCCCTCTTGTCCTTTACTATGCCAAGGGAAATTATACCTCTGCCGTCAAAGGTATAGGGGATGCTTGGAAAAAAGTATATAAGAAAGGGAAAAAGTAGGGTTTCAGAAGTCATGTTATAAAAGAAGAATATTGCCAATGAATCCTGAATAGGGTCTCCATTATTAAGCTACCATTCAAGAACCTCGATTCCTTTTTGACACGTGAACCATCTGCACCGCCTTCCTTTGAAGAAGAAATGGTTAAAAAGATAAAGGAATAGAGTTGACCGCCATGAACAAAAAACTAGAAGAGAACTTGCTAAAGGCTTAACAAGACTGTGCCCTCCTAAGAAGGGAGAACTACGAAAAGAGGCGAACCCTCGAGGAAATTGGTAAAAAGTGAAAATCCAAGAAGAACTACACGAGAAAGCTAGATCAATGCCTCTAAGCAGCCAACTCCCAATTGAGAATGAAGAGCAGACAAAGAGATGTTATGTTAGCAAATAAGTAACTATTGAAGGAAATGTTGGCAAAGGCCAAAGAGAATGAACAAAACGCCTTAGAACAAAGGGGACTCCTACAGCCGTAAACCAATAGAGTAGAGTACTAACTCAACGTGTGGTAGAGGCTTATCAATAAGAAATAAATAGTGAAAAGTGGTATGCAATCGAAGTGGAAAAGAGAAGCTGGAAGGCGGTGCGCATAATAAAGGCAGAAATAGCCAAACAATATGATATTATTCACTCATGGATGGATCGTTTCTCCAAGCTAGCATATTTGGCCAACAAAGCCTTGGAGAATTCCCATAGCTATTGAGGGAAGTCTTGAAAATGGCAAACCCTTTTACTACCCTCAAAGAAATTATAGTTTTCTTATTGTAAAGATTAAGTTAAAAGATGAGGGCTATGATTACCCAAGCTAAGAGAGGCTGACGATTTGTCTTGATGTAATGAACTCTTTCTGAAGTAATAAACTTTGTGCTATTTTAGATTGAAGGATTCTTCCGTGTCCATGATTATCCTATATTAATTTTCATTTTTACTCTACTTAGTACTTTTGAATAAGACATTTTGAGAATCAGTCAAAGGATGCTCGTCAAGACCCGCGATCGCTTTGTGCATCATTTTATTTTCATGCATTTACTGTCATGGGCAATGAAGAGCATCCAACTACCCCTCCATATCCTCTTGGTTTTACCCCCATGCAGAGCCAAGTCGTGAACCCTACTATAATCCCTCTCATCGTTAATACATGAAACCCCATCCAAGCTCCTGATTCTTATGCCATGCCATTCCCACCTTATGGCAAGCCATATGGATATATGCCTTAACAGACTTTCGTTGGTCCAGACAGTAACTCCATAGCCTTTGCACAATACGACTTACCTCCAGGGTACTTTCCTCTTTTGCTCACCAACCCTAAAGATGGCAATGCCTCACAAATGAAAAATTCCCATGCTCTGAACCCTACCTAAGTGACCATCCCACTAGTTAACCAAACACCTAGCCCAAAACCCTCTAAACCATAAGCCACCTAAACACAGACTGCTTACCTGACCCAGCCAATCCTTAGCCACCAACTTCGGCCCAATCGTAGAATCCTACGTAAAACGTCAGCCTGGTGTATCAAGCATTATCGTTAGTTCCCTTATACCCATAATACAATTACCCCTATGGGTACATGATGCCCATACCGCTAACCTACAAGGTTTCACTCAGACTCTAAACCTTGTCGTAGCTTCTACCGTGGTCATAACTCCTCAACCCAAGGGGAATGGAAGGTGTTGGATGTCTTGGCTTGATAGATGCCTTTTAACTCTATTTGGTCCCGAATGTCATGATCCCGTCAAAATTCAAGATGCCAGACTTTAACAAGTACTAAGGGATATCTTGCCCCCGAAACCATTTAACCATGTACTTTTGGAAGATGGTGTCTCATGCTTTCTATGAAAAGTTGCTCATTCACAACTTCCAACACAACCTAGTAGGGGCAACACTGACTTGGTACAAGTACCTAGAGCGCACCCCGCATCCACTTCTAGAAGGATTTGGCAAATGACTTCTTAAAGTAGTATAAGTACAATTTTGGATATGGCACCTGATAGACTACAGCTGTAGAATATGATGAAAAAGGATAGTGAGTCATTTAAAGAATATGCTCAGTTCTGGCGTGAGACATCTACACAGATGGATCCCCTACTTATAGAGAAAGAGATTATGGCGATGTTCATTAACACACTTCAATCTCCTTTCTATGATAAGATGATTAGGAGTGTGTCTTCCAACTTCTCTGATATTGTCATCATTGGGGAGAGAATAGAAAGTGGAATAAAAATAGGGAAGATTTCTCAAAGCCCATCTAGGGCATTTTCCATAAAAAAGCTTGTGCAAGTAGTCGAAAACAAACTAGATGAAGAAACCAACGTTGTTGCCTATGACCAAGGAAGGCTCCACCAAGGACCATTTAATCCAATTGTTTTTTAACCTGTCAACCATTTCCCATATGCACCGTACCCTGGCATAGCTGCCGCTACCAACAACCATTTCTCTCACCTTTTTCCCCAGCCATCTCACTTCCATTCACCCACCATTCGAGCACCTAGCGCTCAACCCATGCCATTTCGTCCCCCGCAACAATGGGTTCAACCTCCCAATCCTAACCAAAACAAAAGAAGACCGAGCAATGATTGAGCACTAGTCCAATTTAATCCAATTCCCATGACCTACACCAAACTTTTACCTCACCTAATCTGTAATTCACTCGTGGTACCTTGTATGGCCCTGAAGTACAAAGTGTGCGACTTGATCAAAGCTAAATGACTTGATTTTCAAGAAGGAAATCCGAATATGGCCATTAATCCCTTACCTGATCATGAGGGTTCAGGGGTTAGCGTTATCGAGGAAGATGAGGAATATGTAAGGAATGTCTCTGACATCAAGACACCATTGAAGGTGATCCATGCGCAGCTATTCCAAAAAGGATTGTTGAAGGAACCCTAGGACCATAATGGTATGGATAATGATTTCTGTGAAACCCTTTAGTGGTTAATGGATAGCCATCTCCTATAAGTCTGCATGCATCATGACAATGGCATAAATATGGTCCAAGGGAAGTTAGAGACACAAACGCCTACACCGCTAGGGATTCATTACACCAAGAACCCTTCATCAACTAGTACCCCCATGCCTCAATCAGTTACCATCCAAACACCTGCCCCTTTTACATTCAAGGATTCCTATGTTGTACTGTGGAAGTACAATGTGGAATTGGTAGCCAAAAGGCTTGGAAACGAGCGACCCATCCTCATCTACCGTAACCAACATATCTGGGGTAGGAGGGGTTACCCGAAGTGGTCAAGTTTTGGCCCTACTAGAGTTAAGAAAGGAACCTAACCCAGTAACTGAAAGAAACAATGGTAGAAAGGCCAAGGTGGGCAAAAGAAGTGTTGAAGTCAAAAAGGCCATGACTGACAAGGAGGCCTGTGAATTTCTGAAGTTCATCTGCCAGAGCAAGTATCAAGTTGTAGACCATGTGAATCACACACCTGCAAAGATTTCCCTTTTATCACTCCTATTAAATTTAGAACCTCATCAAAAAATATTAATAGAGGTTTTGAATGATGCACATGTAACCCATGACATTTCTGTTGACAAGTTCCAAGGTATAGTGGGGCACACTATCACTGGTAACTACTTGACATTCATTGATGATGAGATACTAGTAGAAGGAATAGGGTACAACAAGGCCCTTCGTATCTCAGTCAAGTGTCGAATCACATCTTAGCAAAGGTGTTTGTTGATAACAGATCGTCCCTCAATGTCATGTCCAAATCCACATTGGCCAAGTGACCTTTTAATAGGACCCATATGAAGTTAAACACCATGGTAGTCTGGGTATTTGATGGAACTCGGAGGGAGGTGATAGGTGAAATTGAGCTCCCTATCCAAGTAGGGCCCTGTATGTTTGAAGTTCTTTTCCAAGTCATAGAGATCACACCAGCCTATAGTTTCTTATTAGGTTAGTCGTGGATCTACTCTGTCGGGGTGGTACCCTCCACTTTGTACCAAAAGTTGAAGTTAATCATAAACAATAAGCTCATAATTGTTTCAGGAAAGGAAGACCTTTTGGTCAGCAAACCCTTATTCACCCCTTATATTGAGGCTATAAAAGTAGCCCTTGAGACTTCCTTTTAGGCGTTAGAGATCACTAATGCCACTTATGTAGGGGAAGAAGTTGCAATGGTGAAGGCTTATATGCCAAATGCATCCTTGATGATGGCGAGGATGATGTTATGAGAAGGGTATTAGCTTAGACAGGGTTTGAGGCATAACCTGAAGGGAAAAGTAAAATTGGTGCACCTACTGGAAAATAAAGATGGGTTTGGTTTGGGATACAGACCCTTAGCAGCTCATAAAAAGAGGGTTGCAGAGGAAAAGAAAGAGAGAAAGATGACCCGTTTAGAAAGTCGTGAGCCCCGTATTGCAAGGGCCCTCCTTTGTGATCTCTACTAGAGCTTCCAAAGCGCAAGTTTGGTACCTCATAACCAAGTGACCGCTATTGATGACAGTCTCTGTGGTGATGCAAGCTTTGTGATCCCTTATCCACCAAGCAGAGAACTTTGTAACTAGGAGGCTGTCAAACTCCCCATGACTTTAAATGTTTGATCAAAGTACTTTGTAATACTTTAATAACTCATTAACCCCTTTCCTATGCCTAAGGCTTTGGGATGTTTATGTAATAAGGGTAAAACATGTGTTATTATTTCAAGTTTTCATCAATGGAAGCGTATTAAATTTTAATGCCTTTTCTTTCTTTCTTCATCTTTGCGTTGATTCTTTTTTCCCTTTATTCGATCGGTCCCTTTTTCATTCGCCATAACAAACTAACCAAAAATGATCCTCCCGAGAATAATAAGGTCACGATCCTACTTCATGACTTTGACCACCTGATTGATTACGCCGATGAAGGGTAAGGAAGCCTGTGAACCTCCGCCCGAGTTAGCAAGGTTGTTAGAATAAAGGCTAAGGAAATTCGGCCCCATCAAGAGCTAGTTAAGACCATTAATTTGGGGAGTGGGGAGGATAAAAAGGAAGTTAAGATTGATATTTTCTTAAGTAAAGAATAATGGGAAGAGCTAGTTAAGCTATTGATAAAGTTCCATAACGTATTTGCCCTGTCTCACCAAGATTTGCTTGGTTTGGATATTAGCATTGTCGAGCACAAAAATTACGCTGAATGAAGCCGAAGATGCTCTTGAAGATCAAGGAGGAAGTTAAGAAGTAATTCGATGCTGATTTCCTAGCAGTGGCAAAGTACCCTCAATGGGTAGCAAATATCGTCCCTGTCCTAAAGAAATACGAAAAGGTGCGAATGTGCATGGATTATTGGGACTTGAATAAAGTTAGTCCCAAAGATGATTTTCCTTTGCCATAGATCGATGTCCTAGTTGATAACACCGCCCAAGATTCAATCTTCTCATTCATGGATGGTTTTTCTGGGTATAACCAAATTAAGATGGCGCCTAAGGACATGGAAAAAACTATATTTATCACTCTGTAGGGAACCTTTTGTTACAAAGTGATGTTCTTCAATTTGAAAAATGTTGGGGCAACCTACCAAAGGGCGATGGTGACCCTCTTCCACGACATGATGCGCAAGGAGATAGAAGTCTATGTGGACAATATCATTGCCAAGTATAGAATGAGGAAGGATATATTAATGATCTAAGGAAGCTTTTTGAGCGGCTAAGGAAGTATATGCTCAAGTTGAACCCGACTAAGTGTACTTTTGGCGCAAGGTCAGGAAATCTAGTATGGTTCATGGTAAAAGAAAGAAGGATAGAAGTTGATCTTGACAAGGTTAAGGTAATTCTCGAAATGCCTCCCTTTTGTACAGAAAAGGAAGTCCAAGGATTCTTGGGAAGGTTGAACTACATCGCCCGGTTTATCTCACAACTGACGGTGACCTACGAACCGATCTGTAAGTTACTCCGTAAAAACCAACCAGGGCAATGAGATGAAGATTATGAAATAGCCTTTGAGAAGATAAAGTGATACCTGTAGGAGCCATTGATCTTGGTGCCTCTGACCCCCAGAAGGCTGCTTATCTTGTACCTAACCTTGTTGGATGAGTCCATGGGTTGTGTTGGGACAACATGATGAGACTAGTATGAAAGATGTCATTTACTACCTGAGCAAGAAGTTCACTGAGTGCAAAATGAGATATTTCGTACTAGAACGAACCTGTTGCGCGTTGCATAGGCAACCCGACATCTGAGGCATTATATGGCTCGACGTCTGAGGCATTATATGCTATGTCACACCACTTGACTGGTGTCTAAAATGGACCCTATCAAGTACATCTTTGAAAAGCCTTCCCTGACTGGAAGGATTGCTTGATGGCAGGTTCTTTTAACTGAGTACGATATAACATATGTCACTTAAAAGGCCATAAGAATGAGTGCTCTAGCAGATTACTTGGCGCACTAACCCATGAGTGACTACCAACCCATGCAATTTGAGTTCCCTGATGAGGATATCTTGGTATTGTTTAATGAAGAGAATACCTGAAAAGATAAATGGATCTTAAGGTTTGGTGAGGCTTTTAATGCAATAGGGCATGGAATAGGGGCTGTTCTGATTTTACTAGATAGAAGGTTCATTCTTGTTTGCGCCAGGCTATATTTTGATTGTACCAATAACATCGCTGAATATGAGCATGCTCTTTAGGGATCCAAATGACATTAGATACAAAAATAAAGTCGTTAAAAGTCTATGGGGATTCCACCCTGGTTATTCATCAGCTGAAAGACGAGTGGGAGACTAGGGACAACAAGTTAATTCCCTATCACACTCACATCAAAGAGTTAATCAATGAGTTTGACAACATCTCTTTTCACCATATTCTCTAGGATGACAACCAAATGATCGATACTTTGGTCACTCTAGCATCAATGTTTAAAGTGAGCAATGATTGTTATATGCCCTTCATTAATATAAAAAGACACGAAAGACCCACATATTGCCAAGTAACAGAGGAGGATCAGATGGAAAATTATGGTACCATGATATCAAGAGATATATCCAGAATCGGGAATACTTTGAAGGTGCCATAGAGAATGACAAAAGAACCCTAAGATGGCTCATCATATATTTCTTCTTGAATGACAATGTGCTTTACCAGAGGAATTGTAACTCAGTTCTCCTCTGTTATGTCGATGTTATTGAGGCAAATAAGATCATGGTGGATGTTCCTTGGAAAAGAAGATCCAAAGGGCTGGGCACTATTGGATGACCATGGAAGCGAACTGCTTTGCCTACGTTTGAAAGTGTCACAAATGTCAGATATATGCTAACAATATTCATACACCCCTATCATCCCTGAACGTCTTATCAGCCTCATGGCCCATCTCAATGTGGGGCATGGACGTTATTGGGCCTATCGAGCCAAAGGCCTCGAATGGCCATCGCTTCATCTTAGTTGCCATTAATTATTTCACCTAGTGGGTGGAAGCAACTTCCTATGCCAGTGTAACAAGAAGCGTCGTGGTTAGATTCATCATGCAAGACCTAATATACCGATATGGCTTACCAATTTAGATTATTACTGATAATGGCACAAATTTGGACAACAAGATGATGAAAGAACTGTATGGAAACTTTAAAATTCTCCACCTATTATTTATAGTTCGATTAGTTAAGACTTATAAAGGATCATATGCAACATAAGCATGACTCATCAATAAGGAGTCATACATTTTCTTCAAATTTACTGTAAATAACATTTTATAAATGTTACAAAAGAACCAATATACACCTTTTGAATGTAGCTAATGATGAGTTAAACATGTAGCTAAAATTATTTACATTTTTTAAATGTTAAAAAAAACAAAACTAACACCATTTTCAGGTTATTCCTAATTGCTTGTTAAAAATGTTATTAAAACAACTTAACTACATGAGCTTATGCTACACTTGTAAAAATGTTCTAATCACAAATAACAACATTTTTTTTGATTTATCTATATGAAGTGCTTTTAAAAATCAAGTATGTAGTAGTGTGTCCACCCTATATTTTTTATTTGTTTTTAAATGCTACATGTGTAGTTAGAAATCCAAGTAATAATTAATGTTTCTTTCTCCTTTTCTTTCTTTAATTACTCTATTTTATAGATTTTTTTTGAATCTGTCTAATGTTACATGAATAAACAATTAAAAAGGAATGTTTCGATTTAAAATTAATAATAATGTAGTCCATTTGTGATTTACAATGCAAGTTTAACACTGTTGATTTAAAGGAGAAATAAAACTAATCCAAATTCTATAATTGTAACAAATTAAAGAATCAAAGAAAGCCAAACAACGCAAAAGAAACAAATAGAAAAACAAAATTATAAAGCCTAAAGAAAATTGTAGCAAGATTAAAATGAAAAGTTATGTAGAAAAATAAAATCACAAAATATTAAAGGAAGAAATAAGAGGGAATAATACCAAAATTTACATAGTTTAACCATGTAGACTACATCTACAGGAGAGACTATTAAAATCTATTATATAACCAACAAGATACTAGTGTTTTCAACATATCCACATTGATTTTAATTTATAGTTTCATTTACATTTTCACTAATGTCTTTTTCTCTTATTGTCTTACTTTATCTTAGAGGAGATATTTATAAAAATAGGCCACAACCTAAAAAGAACTTCAATAGTTTTATTACCTTCTAAGTTTGTTAGTATGATGTGCAAGAGACTTAAGTCTCAACTACATATTTAGAATACAATTTCTAAAAGAAATATTTTGATTTTGATTTTTTATTATTTACAAAGTTACCTTTGTTTGATAAACTTTTATTTTATTCACTTTATTTAAACATGTGAGTATTTATTTAATGTAAACATTAACAATAAGAAAAGTATTTTTAGGGCAAAAAATGAGAAAAAGGTACATTAAATTATATTTTTGTATCTATATAAAAAAATTAACGAGTTCTCCAAGTGATGTTATAATTGGGTTTAGGTGCAAAGCCAAGCCAATAATAGCAAGGGTTTGGGTGCACACGCATTGCATTGAGTATTGAGTGACCATTTACTTAACTTGCCCTCCAACTAACATGTTCCCACCCTACTCTCACTTCCACTCTCACCAATGACTGCAAAAACGCACCGTTTCACCACCTGTCACCGCCACCCCACGAAACCCATCACCGGTTTCTGCGCCTCCTGTCTCCGCGAACGCCTCGCCGGCATCCCCCCTTCTCCCTCCACCCCCGCCTCTCCAGACCTCCGCCGCACCAAGTCCTCCTCCGGCCGCAACCACCCCGACGCCCCTTCCTCCTCCGCCACCGAACCCCGCCGCCACTCCTGCGAAATCCGCCTTGCACTGCCGCGTGGCCCGCTCTCCGACCTCTTCACGGTCAACGATGATCTGAAGAACAACACCGAGTCTCCGAATTGGAGCCTCGCGATCCATTCTCAACCCTCCGGCGTCGAAATCAGAGAGAACAAACGCGGCGATGCGGTTAGGATTTCCGACGATGACGACGAAGAGGAGAAGAAGACGATGAAGGAGTTCATAGATCTTGAATTGCGGAGAAGGAAGAACGAAGGGAGAGATTTCCGAGACATCGCGGTAAGTTTTCGCGACGTGTTCAGCAAGAGATTGATGAAATGGAAACGAAAGCAAAAATTAAAGAGAAACCCCAACGTCGACGACGGTGGCGGTGATGTCAGCGTTGTCGCCGACATCGCTGCCGTTAGTTCGAATACCGTGGAGGTCGAAAAATTAGGGTTAACAACAACGAGGGAGACACAATCGGAGGTTGGAGAATACGGTTTCACGTTAGGTAGAAGATCGTGCGACACCGATCTGAGGTTTTCGTTGGACGATTCGCAGTTTTCGTTCGAAGCTCCAAGAGCTTCTTGGGACGGTTATTTGATAGGAAAATCGTGCCCTAGGGTTTTTTCTCCGATGGTTCGTGTCGGTGATGACAGGGTTTTGTTTGAAGAAGACGAAGAAGAAGGGGAAGAGGAAGAGGAAGAAGTGAATTTGGGGAGTTGTCAAGAGCATTACCCTGGTGGTTCAACTCAAACGAAGCATTACTATTCGGATTGGAATAGAAGGAGAAAGAGTTTTGATAGGTCAAATTCTCGAAGGAAACCGGTGATTGGGGATGTTAATGAATTGAGAGTGATGTCTAATGCCAAGGTTTCCCCTGCAACCACTGAGTTATTCTATGGAGCAAAGTTGTTGATCACTGAGAATGATTTGAGGGATGCGAATTTGAAACCTTTGAGTAGTGTTCAATCTGGTTATGCAATGGGATCTGATTCAAACCATGATGGTGATGATGATGCTTGTGATGTTGCAATTAGGGTTGATCAAAAGGGGTTGAACAAGTTTCACAAGTTGGGTAGGTTGTGGAACAAGTTAGGGTTAGTACAGAGGAGAAAGGAAGGTTGTGTTGTTGGTGAAGATATGGTTAACAAGCCAATTGCAGAGTCTTGGCAGAAGCTGAGGAGGGCGGGAGCGAATGAGACGGTTAGCCAGCGGCTAATTCGAAGCTATAGTGTTAGTTGTGGAGAAACTTGTAGAATCGATGGGTTAGGCAATGGTGTTGGTGGTGGTGCTGAGACCAAAGGCAATGTCTTGAATGGGAGACAAAAGGTTTTACTTCAAAGGAATAGGAGTGTTAGGTATTCGCCAAATAATGTTGTTGATAATGGCTTGTTAAGGTTCTATTTGACACCATTGAAGAGCCATAGGAGAAGCAGGTCTGGAAAGAGTAGCTTAAAGGATTTGAATCCAACAGCCAGAGGATTCTTGTGAAGATGTCACTGTTGAAATCTGGTTGTAGAAACTAAAATAATGAATGTGTAATTGTTTCTTGTCCATGAGGTGAAAGCGTGTTACATTGTTCGGTTGCAATACATTGTTGGATTGTCACATTGTAAAGCTATAAATGTTGAAAATCTACCTGGTTTTGCAATTGTTCTCGTGATGTTGACAGCAGAATAAAGCTTTCATACTACGATATTTATTGGCATAGTAAATTTCTGTCTGCCACACTAGTAGGAGTGAAGTTATCTTCAACACTCGATCTTGCTAGAATTTATTGCATGCAACTTTTAAACCTGGGAAAGATGTAGGTGATGTTTTTAAAGATTGTTCTGTTTTGACAGATGAGTAAGTTTTAGGGTCCGTTTGGTATGTAGTTGGGAAAACGAGGTTTAGAAAAGGGAAAAATCTAAAGATTAATATTAATTTTTTACGTTGTTTGACTGTATGATATATTTTTACCTATTTAACCACCGTTTGTAGGTTTGCAAGTTTCAACATTTATACAAACAGGCTGTTAGTTAGCTTTAGTCACTTTACGCTTTCTTGTACCATGGATGTCTATAATGCATACAAATGCCAAGGAGGTGTAGCAGGATGTGTGAATGTCCTGAAATTAGCTTTAACCTAAAATATAAAGGTGTCGAATTTCATTTCGACCCATCTTATTTTTTATCTATTCTTATCCTTATTTTTTTGTGTCCTTGTGACAACATAGAAGGACTCTTTTTGGTCTCGAATATAAGTAACAAACAATTAATTCGTGTTAATTACAAAAGTCAGTTTATCATTCCATTTTAAAATTCATTCATATTATCTCTTTTCATTAATAGAAGAGTATTATAAAAGTTATATTTTAAAATAATTTAATATGGTCTACTTAATTAACTTTCGTATATATTTTGAATCAAAACATATATGGTCTATTAATTAACTTTTGTTTATATTTTAAATCAAACATATCAAACAACACTAGTTCACATTTCCTAATTTATGATAATATATTTGCTTTTTTTTTGTCAAATAATATATTTGCTTTTATATTATTAGTTTAGCTAGGTGGGCTAATAAACAAGTGTGTGGATTTGATTTTTCGCAATTCATGTTGATTCCTTTTTATTCTCCTATTCCTTTTATCCTTGTAAGATATTCTAGCTTATCCTTAATCCTAGTATATAATTGTGCTCTTGTTTTGGTTTGAAAATGAGCATTACTCTTTCTTGAACTTTGCAGACAAAGAAGAGAGAATATTATTAAGTTGTGATTTGATTCTGTTGAAATGTGTGATGACAATAGATCCGGTCCAATCCAATCAAATGTGATTCATATTGGATCAGTTTGTTCAATTTTTATTAATTATATTTTTTATAAAATCAAATATAAAATATATATTTAAAACCTAATAAAATTAAGAATAACTACCTTACAAATATAATCACTGTTGTAAAAAATTTCAACATAATCACAAAATCATAAAATAACTAATTAAAGTCTTTTTAGTCTCACTTTAAGTTTAAGTCATACATATAATTTAGTAAGGTAATATAAATATAAGAGTAATATATTGAAGATTGCGGTTCAATTAAGCTCAAATTTATTTTCAAAGGCAGATTCAAAATTCGAGCCGCACATATACTGTAGTTTTTTGTTGTTGTTTTGGCTTGATTGATTTTTCGTTATTTTAGATTGGTTAAGCGGTTTTCTTCGGTTCGGATCAGATGATGAACACCTTTATCAAGTAGAATATTCACGAATCTCATTGTTGATCTTTTTAAGGCTCGAGCATACTGAGTATATTGGGCGGGGCTCCTTAAAAAACAAATTTTATTTTATTGTCAAATAAAAAAGCTCTATACTTTAAATAACGATTTTTATATTACATGAAATCTAAAGTCTCTAAAATTATACATGTCTAAAAACTTTACACCTTAAATAAGCTAGACATTTGGCTTTAACAAGCAGTCTAGTTTATCCTTACTCATACTAAGAGTTATGGTAAACATTATTCATATGCGTTTCAGGGCTTTTAATTTGACAAAAACTTCAAAGTCTTTTTTTTAATATATATAACAACTTTTGAAACTGGGTCTTCTTTAATTATGGCCCTGGGTGATTACCTATCTCACTTGCCCCAGGATCAACCCTAATGAGTTTAAACCTTATAGGTTTACTGTGGCATACATTCTTAAAATGAAAAGGTAGAAATTGAATCAATGCATACAACATATAATAAATGACTACATAATGCTTATACTTAGAGATAATTCAATCATGTAGGGCTACTCCTCATATTTTATAAGCCCATGGTAAAATAATAAATAAGGACCTTTATGTACACAAAATTTAACATTAATATGCAAACATATATACTATAAAAATGCATAAATAATTTCATAAAAAATAACAAATATTACTTATTTTGGAAAGCAATATGCGTAACATTTTTTTATTGCCTTGTTTAGGTTTAAAAATGAGTTGAGTCGAGTTGAATTTGTCTCAGCTTAGCTCAACTCAATAAGAATTTACTCAAATCAAGCTTGAGTCGAGCTTTTCATGAACCAAAATTTTTAGCTTAAGTTCGGCTCATTTTAAGTTGACGAACTGTTTGATTCAGTTTCATGAGTTTTGAAGTTTCTAAATCTTTTAATTACTTTCTTTTCATTGGAAAATAAAATAAAAGATAAATCAAAAAATTGTTGGAAATTTATTTTTTTATAAATTAAAGGTAAGATGAAAATTTTAAAAAGTTAAAGCTTAAAAACAATCAAAACTTATGACTTGAAAATTTTAAAATAGTCAAAATTCATATAAAATTATATATTTATCTACTTATTTAATTATTGAGCTAGCTCATGAACCCAACAAGTTGAATTATATTTGGTTAAGTTCAATTCATTTAGTTAACGAACTTGATTCTTAGATTAAGTTCAGTTCATTTGGCTCATAAACTAAGTTCATCGAGCCAATTAACGAATCAAGTGTCCAACTTTTACCGAGTTGGTTTAGTTCATTGCCAACCATTACCTTGTCTATTACCTACAAAACAAAATACCAAATTATTGTAAAATATGGTTTCTTTGAGCATTTCTTGATGCAAATTTATTAATAATAACATTAACATCAATATATTTTCATATGTCTTTCTCAATAGATGAAATTGTCAAACTAGTCAATCTTTCTTGTGACATTGATAACCTTAAATAAGTTTGTATTAATTTTAACTTTGAAAAATTTCTTTCAGCTGAAGTAACAATTACATGCATAATTAATAATATTCTATAAGAAATCGACATATTTAGATATCGATATGTAGCATTGACAAACTCAAGAATTTCAATGACTAACACTAAGTTACCAGGAAAAGTCTTTTGTAACATCTTCAATTTAGAGGAAAGAATTTCTAAATTAACATTAAATAAATTGCCATAGGAAAAGGTAGGGTGAATACAAGCATAATATTCTCTTAATTTATTATCATTCAATGACTTTAACTTCTTTGAATCGAACAAGAACCCAAAAATACTTTCAAATGTTTTTAATTACTCAATCTCTTTAAAGAAGTAATTGCCCTATCTACAACAACTAAAAAATAGTCAACTCCAAATAATTCTTTAACCATTTGAATTTCTCTTGATCATCATTGTCATCAAATTATTTTTTTCCTAAAGATATGACATTTTGTTGGAAAGATGGGTTCTACATTGTTACCAATTTTTTTGGCAACATCCATACTAGATGTATAACCTTCATTTCTATAATTTTCAAAGAACAATAAAATTATTTGTTTTATTGTAGCATTAATGCACATAAACTTAGATTGTAATTTTTGCTAACTATATCAATAACAAATAAAATATCATACCAAGCAAAAACTTAAAACTCTTAATTGAATTAACCAAAAAAGTAAAAAGTAATGAATTAACAATCATCCTCGTGTGTTGGGAGGGTCAAACATACTATGATCATCTTGGGGCTACTGTTGAGGTGTACAATGTCACCCTCTCGAACTATCTAGGTTAATCCTCGAAGGTCACGCACCAAGTGTATGGGGAGGAAGATTTTTTCAAATTGGGCCCTCAAAACATTAATCAAGTAATCCAGATAGGTGTGAGCTTTTTAAACAAAACATGGATGCAGTAATGCCCTAGAAGGCCTCACATGGATTTAAGGTAAAATCCATAGTGCATAAAAGTGAAAAACATGTGAAAAAGTGTGAAAAATAGGGCCGAGAAGTGTAGGGATATAATCCCTAAATAAGGGAACATATATACGCAAGCAATGGATAAGAACATACAAATTTCAGCCCCTTGGCAGTGTGTTCCACGACCTGGCCGTGGTTCCTGCCACTGGTCGTGGTTCTTGCCACTGCCAGAAGATGGGCAAACAAAGCAAGGTTGGGTTCCCTAGCAGTAGGTTCTACGGTCTGACTATGGTTCTCTCTAGTGGTTCTTACTACCAAGCCCTATTTCAAGCTTGCAAAATGCCTAGCTTTGGAATACATGTATCCCACACATTATCTAGGACACTTTGGCACACATGACTCATTTAATCCTTTGCATTTTGACATGGAAACCGATCTTATAACATCATGCTTTTGATCTATCAATCTTGCATCTGATCATATACATTGTGAAGCTTGTTCCATGCCATCATGTAAAAAATTAGAAACCATTACAACTTACCTGTACAATACATTCACCATGCCTACATTATACACAACTAGCCCAACCTAATGACGTATCATAGTTTCTTGTCCCACAAATTAGCATTAAACCAAACCACAAGGGCTAGATTCATTTTGATCCACAACACTTATGCAATGCCAATCTACATAAGCATTCTTAATCTTACTTTAAAATTCTACAACATCAATGCATGTGCCATTCAACTTTAAAGAGTCACATTTTCATCATTAATCTCCATCCTAATACCATAATGGTCCAACATACACTATCAAGCCATCACATCATAAGCACAACATGTCATGTGCACCTTTCAAAATTATTCAGCAAAAATTCTACAGAAAACACACACACACATATGCATAATGATTCCATTGAATTACATTTCAACTTAGCAAATCAAAATACCTATAACTTTGTATTAACCAGTAATCTCACAACCTAATCATAGGTTTTCCACATCAAACATGTCAAAGCACATGCATCACTTGCATCATAATTTTCTACATAATCAATACCAATTCACATCATTTTCATATGGTTCTACATCATCATACAAGTCACCAAAACATGATATCATGATCAAAATAGCCATTATGGCTCAACTTTAATACAATAACCATTCAAGTTTAACCATATAAAATTCATTACATAATTCACATAATATATACATAACAAGTCCTTCTCATGGCATTGTGCATCTCATCGGCCGCCAAGCTTACCAAGCGTTCTGATTCCCCTAAAAATTGACTATAAATGATATTTGGAGAAATAAGTACCACTCCAAGTAGTAAATAGCAATGCAATAACATATTGTGTAACAACCTTGATTTTTTAGAATAGAAAACCATACCCTTGGGACTCCTGAGGATACTCTATTGAGCTTTCAGTTGAAAGCTTACAGCTTCAGCCGGATCCCTGAATGGTCCTAGTAATAGAAATGGTGAAAGAAAAACTAATCAGGATATTAAATATGAGGGAAAGAGATCTCGAGAGAGTGTGAGCAATGAAGAATCCAGTTCAAATAAATGAGTGAATAATAATAACGATATTGTTTAGTTAGAGATAGTCTGTTAGTTTAATAATAATTAATATTTGATAATAATCGTGCTTGATTAAGTATTAAATTGTTAATAATGTTAATGTCTTATTGCTAATAATATCTGATTTGATATAAAGATGATTAAATCTATAGTAATCTAATTTCAATCAATAATTATTTACTTTTAATAATAGTTATTGAAAATATTTAATTATTTAAAGTTAATATTTAATTTTAAATATATAATATCTATTTATTTATTTGTTTATGAAATTCAAAATTTTATGATATTATTTTAATAATAATTATGATTAGTGATAATTGTTTTATTTTAATTTGGTACTAATTGGTTAATGATCTTTATAATACTTCTATTAACTAATTTATAAAGAATAATTGATTATTATTTGTTTTTAGTATTTTACTATTTGATTCACATTATTAATTGAACTGGTCTGAACCGGGGCCAAGGATCCAGTGTGGGACAAGCCATAAATACTCCCTGATTAAGTTATTTATACACCGGTCCAGTGGGGATCTGGTATTATGTCCCCTATTCTAGTGGTAAATAAGGGTCTTGGAGTCCTAGAGATCATTCACACCAAGCTTTCGCATTGACAATGGGCGAAAGGTGGTGTCACCTGTGAAGATTCTCCGATGCTTAAGTCAGTAACCAGAAAAGGAAATCAAGGTTGATAAGCGTAAGTTTCAGAATAAGTCTAACGTACCAGAGTTATGAAAATGTTAGCATTTATATATGTGCATGTGGAGAATGAAGAGTCTTTTAGGGTTTGGGGACTATTCGTACAATTTGTCAGTATGATTCTAACACACAATGCGGGTGCCCCCGCGTCGCCTGCGAACGTTCCCCTGCGACTGTACCTTGTACTGTTTGTTGCGTGACATGGGTGCTTTCTGGTGTGTATGGTACTGACCTGGACTTTTGGTATAGAAAAGGTATCTGATATGAGTTTATAGTCTGGGAGTTAACGCACGACACCGGTAATCGTGTTAGATCGAGTAAAATTACCCTTTTGCCCAAGTGCCAGTATCTAGACCAGATCATTTTCCCTAGCTTATTTAAGGGACTGAGTAAATTGCTCAACATAAGCTATACTTCTCTATCGAGGTCGATCTTGTGGATGCGGATACTGACTTAGATGACTTTCCTCCGAAGTCCCCTTTTGTGGTTATGGACACCAGCTTCTGACAATGTCCTATCTCTGCGTGGGGAACTTAAGAGTTTTTGAATTTTGTAACTCCTTGCATTTAAAGTTTTAACGCCCTGGCGTTGAGACATCACCAATGATGGGCAGTTATTGCTAACAACACGTGAGCACTAATGATTATGTGCACGAGGATTTCCAATCGTCACGTATAATGGATATTGGGCCTAAAATTCAAATGTTACGGCCAACTCAATTTCTGCTTTATACAAAAAAACATTATTTTTACGCGCTTTAGATTGAAATGACACCGTCGTTGGCCCTCCATAACTATAAAAGGGGTTACCATGCCCCCTCCATAACTATAAAAGGGGGACTTAGGCATTTCCAAAAAATGATTTTGCTTCTAACCTAAGAAAAAAACTCTGCTCAAATTTCCTCCTGAAGAAGTTAAGAAGTGCTGCTTTAGTGTTCTTAGCGAAGTTTCTCCATCATCCTCAGCTTTCAAAACTTCCTTAGGTAACCCTTCTTTTTCCTTTCTTCAATTTTTATTACCTCTACGTTTAGTATCGTCACCATGCACTCTAGACAAGGTCGTGCTGGTCCCGTGTATAGAGTGGGAAGAATCCCTGAAAGGCCATCTGGCTATCGAGGATGAAGGATCCCCGTGGATCTTTCCAGGGTCGGGTCACATCATTCAGGAAAGGGTGAAGCGTCTCACTCAAGATGACGGGTGGTAATGTCCCCATCTGACTCCTCCTCTAGCTCAGGGGATAGCCACTCTTTTGAGAGCAAGGTGAGTATTGACTGTTACCTTTCTGATGATATGGCTTTTTACAACAGTACGACCGCTTTTCACTACACCATAGATAGAATGGCTAGTGGAGAGAACACCGGAATTGCCCCAGTCATCAAAACTATCAAGAGGTGTGTCAATGTGTTGGCACACCATATCAATTAGGTTAAGTTAAACAAATTGCATCCTTATTGCTGGGTAGAAGATGAAATCCATGAGATAGCGTCCCAGCATGCTAGGCAAGATGGGGGACGGCTATCTCTACGCTTCGCGGTACACGCTGAGGAGAGATTGAAAGAACGATTCATGGTGCTTTCACCCCAGCCAACTAAAAGGATCTGCTACTGCTGTCCAGATGAGCGATCCATCTTTATGTATGACTTTGTTTTCTCTTAACTTGGGGTCCGTTTTTCCCTTACATAATTTGATATGGGAGTGCTAAGATTTTTTGATTGCACTCCCTCACAAGTGCACCCAAACGGATGGGGTTTGATCCATGGGTGAATATTTTAACTTCAAGCCCACCTTGGCAATACTGTTTCATTACTGCCAGGTGGTATGCCAAGCCAATAAGAAGGGCGCCTCAGCTTTGTTACCCTCTGATGTGACGCAAAGGTTGTCAATTTTAAAGCCTTCACAGAATCATCAAAGGTAGATGGTAGATCCTTCAAGAACTACTTCGCGAGGATCCGTGTTCAACCAAATAAACCGGTCTTCTGGAGAAACAAGGAGGGTCTTCTCAAATTTCCTGTCGAATGGACCCATGAACATTTCTTACTCACCTCCAAAGCTTATTTCACTAATGAGGGATAACTATCTCCCCACTCAGTAGAAGTCTTGAGTGCTCTTCAAACATATACCACTGATTATGGGAAATTTTCCTGCAATCGACTTCTGGGGTCCAACACCATTCGTAATGAATAACTAAGTAATTTCCTACTTTTTATCCTTAACTGTTTGAGTACCGGTATCTGTTGTGTTTGGAACTAACATTCTTTTGTTTGCTTGTGCAGAACAAATAGAAGAGCTGTGCCCTACCATGGACAAGTTGAAAGGCATGCTGACAGATGAAGACTCATCCTCTGAAGAAAACAACATTCAACCCAAGAGGAACGTTATCAAGGCATGTGTTGAAACCATCACCCTAATGTCCGCTGTGACTGGTGAGGTACCTCTGCTGGATGAAACTAAATAGGCTGGCACCACACAACCTGAAAAGAAAAAAAGAAAGAGAAAAAAGAAAGAAAGATCCAGAAGGATACTAGAGCACAGAAGCCACCCTCCCCTAAGCCGGTTAAAAAGTAGAAGACTCTGGAAGAGGTCGGGATGGCTACCACTCAAAAGGAGAAGAATATTGTCTCCACGCCTGAAACCAATCATCATTTTGGGACTGAGACCGGACCAAGCCCAATTGTCGGTAGCTCCCACCAAGTGGTGTCATGCTCTCCTCAAACCAACTCGTTCCTGACCCCTTTCCTAAAGTACGAGGGTCGCATGCCTCCAACACTTCCCAAGCTAACATACAAACTCAGACCCATGTTGGAAAGTCTTTGAGATCAAAGAGGCTAATGAGGTCGGTAGATGGTAACTAGCTGAATTTTCTAGCCTCATTAACTCCTTAAGCAGAGTGGCAGACAACATCAAAGAAGCTGACAAATTTTATGCCAAGGTCAAAAAACTGAGTATCTTTGGTGCCAAGGACAGAGCCAACCTTCAAATCACAGAAGAGCGCCTGAAAGAGAAGAAGGAACTGGCTATTGAACAAGAGTTTAAGATAGGCATGCTGAAGGCCATTATGAAGGACCTAGAGGGGAAAGTTACTAAGCTAAAAGAAGCCAAAGAAATCCCCCAGCTAAAAGAAGAGCTTAAAGCGGAGAAAGAGAAATCAGCCAAACTGGTTGAAGATTTACAAGCTTCTGAGGCTGGTCATTCAAAATAACTTGAAGAGTGGCCCGCTCAAGAGAAGGAACTGTTTGAGTAAATCGAGGACCTTAAGTAGGGGAATGCAGATACCGGGTAGCTTATGGAGGAGAATGCTAAATTGAAAAAGGGCCTTATTGATGCAAAGGCCAAAGCTAAACGGGCCCTAAGACTCTATTTTGAGGTGGCTTATGATGCGTCGGTAGGGCCGTTTGTCAAATTTTTTACCTAACCCCAATGTGAAACTTATCCTTTACGGATTGCACCCTTTTTATGAGTTCCACAGGGGGAAGTTATTTGCTGTTATCAACGGACGGAATAAGGAACCTAAAGATTCCTTATATGAACTTCCACCTCTTCCTAAAGGATAGAGTATGGAGCCTTGTCCAGTTTCTCCTGATCTTGAAAATGAAAAAAAAGAGAAAGAAACAGAGAAGGGTGATGATGAAGGTGATAAGGTACCAAAGCATACTGAAGACAATACTGGAGAGGGGGCTAAGGTTACAGAGGATGACAAGACTCAACAAAAAGCTCATGAAGAAACTCCCCCTATTTAGCTAAATTTTCATGTTTGCATATAAGTTGTGTTCTGGGATCAACTCTGGTATTGACTAATTCTGCTATTACTTTGAATACGTATTTCTGCTATGCAAATTTCTTGACACCTTTATGCTCATTTTGCTATAACATTGATGAAATTTTTTTCTTTGTAATCTTTTTGTAAGGATTTTAATTTCATATAATGCTAACTTCAGATCCTTACTCAATCGTTTGCCTGTACGAGGGTCATTCTATAGAGACCGTATCATTGGCTCTCAAATAAGAAATGGTTGCACCACTCGTTGGGGTCCGGTATGGCCTTGACTAAAGTCCAATCCTCGCCACTCATTGAGGTGAAGTTAACTGAGGTACCGCTCGTGGAGTCATGTTATCAATTACAAAATAAGTAATTGATACTATCCGTCCAGAGGGCTATTCTCCATGGCCAATTACAAAATAGGTAATTAGGGCGCCACTCGTTGGGGTCCGGTATGGCCTTAAATAAGGACCAATCCTCGCCACTCGTTGGGGCTATTTTCCATGCCGTTTCTAAGGCTATGTTGTCAGTTAGAGATTAGGTAATTGAGATGAAGATTCGACTTGCACCACGTTTTGGGGTCCAGTATTGCCTTAAATAAGGACCAATCCTCACAACTCATTAGGGTGAAGTTAACTAGGGTACCGCTCGTGGAGTTATATCATCAATTAGAAAATAAGTAATTGAGACTATATGTAGTTAGGGTCATGCCTCATTAAAACCTTTTTGAGAAAAACCCAATGGGGAAAAAATCAAGTTAGGAAAAAGAGTACACGCCGGCTTACCAACTAGCTGTAATAAATTCTTAAGTTCTGTGTATTCTACTTGTTGCGAATTGGTGCGCCGTCGAGGTTCTCCAGTCGATATGATCCCTTTCGTGTGACTTCAGAAATACGATAGGGACCTTCCAAAGTTAAAGCTAGCTTGCCTTGATGCGCGAACTTGTTCCCCACACCAGCCTTTCTCAACACCAGATCTCCAACCCCAAAGGCTCTGTGCAAGACGCGCTTGTTGTACCGAAGGGAAACCTTTGCCTTGATGGCCTGGTCTCGGATACATGCCTCTTCCCTAAGCTCTTAGATAACATCAAGCTTTGACACCAGGTTGGAGTTGTTATTCTCTTCAGAGAAATACTATACCCTTGTTGAAATTGCTTGAAGCTCTACCGGTATCATAGCTTCAACGCCGTATGTAAGGCAGTATAAAGACTTGTTCGTTGAATAGTGGGGCATGGTGCGGTAGGCTCATAACACATGGCACAACTGATTCACCCAATCACCCTTAGCTTCTCCTAGGCACTTTTTAAGGCCCTTCAACACCTCTCTATAGGCTACCTCAGCTTGCCTATTTGTTTGAGGGTGCTCGACAGATGAGAAGATCTAAATTATGCTCAGTCCTTCAAGCAACTCCGTGAACTTCTTATCAGTAAATTGAGTACCATTGTCAATTTTGATCCACGCTGGTGCCCCGAACTGTGCTATGATATTTTTGTACACAAAATGCCGGGTCCAGGCTGAGGTAATATGCACCACTGGCTTTGCTTCAATCCACTTGGTGAAATAATCTACCACCATAATGAGGTACTTGATACCCCCTGGGGCAATAGGGAATGGGCCCAAGATATCAAGCCCCCATTGATGAAAGGGCCATGGCACCGCGGAAGTGAATAATTCTTCAGTCGGTGTGTGATGGAGGTTAGTAAACCTCTGACAAGGATAACACTTATTCATAAACTCTCCAGAATCCTTTTTTATTGTGGGCCACTAGTAGCCAGCTCTCAAGATCTTTCTTATTAAGCTTCATCCTCTATAGTGATGACCACACTAGCCTTCATGCACCTCCTCCATCACCTCCTGATCTCATTCTCATTTGGACAACGAAGGTAAGGCACCGAAAAACCTATCCTGAACAACATTCCATCCACCATCGTGAAATAGGGTAACTCCCTATGAACCTTCTTTTCTCAGCCTCATCGGTGGGTAGTTGTCCATTGACTAGATACTGGACAAAAAGAACTACCCACGAGTCATCGTTGAATACGTGGAAAGTTATGGCCATATACGACGGGGTCAGGGGGATGCTGGGGGTAGTCAAAATGCTCTGGACTACGGTAGTAGTACTCCTAGGCTGCTTTGTTTTGGCTAACCTTGAATGAATATCCACCCTGGTATTCTCCTCTCTCGGCAAATGCTTAAACCTTAACACCACAAAATGCTCCTTTAACTCATTAACACAATTCAGGTACAACTGGAGCTGTGGTTTACGGACTTGATATTCTCCTCTGACTTGCAAAATCACCAGCTGTGAATTGCTGTAGAGTGTAACCTCGGAGGCTCCAATATCTAATGTTGTTCTTAGTCCGGTGAGACACGCTTCGTACTTAGCTTAGTTGTTGAAAGTTTTGAAATTAAAGCGTAGGGAAATCTCCAGATGTACTCCATCATCACTTTTAACCACCACATCTGTGCCACTTCTCTTACTATTAGAGGAACCATCGACATACACCGTCTAATAGGAACGGGGGAGGGTTGGATCTGCTCTAGTCATCTCCACTATAAAATTTACCAGAACCTGAGCCTTTATTGCACTGCGAGGTTCATAAGTCACATCAAACTCAGACAACTCGATAGACCACTTAATCAACCTTCCAGCCAGGTCCAGCTTGCTCAGTACTGAGCAAAATGGAAGATCTGTCCTTACCACTATAGAGTGTGCATGGAAATATGGCCTTAAACATCGAAATGCCCAGATGACTGCCACAGTGGCTTTTTCAATTTTTTGATACCGGCCCTCAGTGCCCTATAAGGTCTTGCCCGTGATGTATACCAGCCTCTGACCCTCAGTTGTCTTCTTCACCAGGGCCACTCCTAGAGCCTTATCTGAAAATGCCAAGTATAGAATGAGAAGTTCGTCGGGGTCAGGCTTTACCAACATAGGAGGTCTGGACAACACCTCCTTAAGCTCCTGAAAGGCCTGCTCTTGTTCCTCCCCCACTCAAACTTCTTAGATTTATTCAGAATCTTATACAAGGGAAGGATCTGAGTGCCATATTAGGCATGAATTGTGCCAAGGCTGCCACCTTCCCATTGAGAGACTGAACCTCTCTCAGATTCTTCAGGCTTTATAGATCCTGAATCGCTTGACACTTGCCTTGGTATGCCTCTATGCCACACTGAGTCAATATGAAACCCAAGAATTTTCCAGTAGGAACTACAAAAGAACACTTCAGTGGGTTCAAACGCATGTTGTACTATCTTAGACGTAGAAACTTGGCGTAGGTCTTCAACATGGTCATCCCCAGCTGGGGTTTTGGCAATGATATCGTCAATGTACACCTTTACCAGCTTGGTGTGCATGCCTTCGAACACCTTGTTGATCATCCGCTGGTATGTGGCTCTAGCGTTCTTCAAATCGAAGGGCATAACGGTGTAACAGAATACACCATAGTTATTGACAAATGTCGTCTTCTCCAGATCCTTCCCCTATATTGGAATCTAGTTGTACCCTGAATACGCGTCCATAAATGATAAGTATTGATAACCAGACGAATCATCCACCATTCTATCAATATTTGGGAGGGGGTACGGATCCTTTGGGTAACAACGGTTTAGATCGACATAATCTGTATACATTCTCCACTTCTTATTGGCCTTCTACACCATCACCACATTGGAGAGCCAAGAGGAATACCAGATCTCCCTAACGAAACCGGCCTTCAAAAGCTCTTCAGTTTGCTCATAAGCTGCCTTATGCTTTTCTAGACCCAATCTTCGTTTGGCAACCGGCCTTGTCTCCGGATAGACAAGTAACTTATGACAGCAAAAAATAGGGTCCATCCCTAGCATACAACAACAGTCCATACAAAAAGGTCTTTGAACTCCTCAAGGAGTATAAGTAGATATTGCTCTATAACAACCTCTAACTTGTCATTTATGTGCGTGACCTTCTCCGTGCTATCTCTAAGTACGACTTCCCTGGAACCTCCCTCTGGTGTTGACTTGGATGGGTTAAGCAGATCAATCTTAAGCTCAGCCCTAGGGTCAAGGTCAATCAGGCTGACAGATCCAGCCATGGTTCCTCTGTCATTCAGCTTCCTCTTTTTATTGAATCCCTCTAACTTCACCATGTTGAAGCTCAGATTGTAGCAATATCTAGCCATCACCTGGTCACCTCAGATGGATGAGGCATTTATGTCCTTATTGATGAACTTGATAAGGAGGTAAGGCGTTAAAATGATGGCCTCCATGGTATTCAGTGTGGGTCAGCCTATGATGCCATTGTATGGTAATTCTACGTCTATCACCAATACCTTGGATTTCACCATTCACGCTTTAGGTTTATCTTCAAATGAAACATAGGTGTCTAGGTAACCCTTGGTAGGCTGCTTGGCTCTATTGAATGCTATTAGTTCCTACGTATAGGGTTGAAGATCAGAATCATTAAAGCCCATTCTTTTAAAATAGTTACTCTGATCAACAAGGATTCTCTTGACGTCTTTGTTTGCGATGACCGCTATGATGACCACCGCATCATCACCCCAGAGATAATTAGGCCAAAGTCTTCATCAGAGAAAGAGATTGCTGGAGCTGCTACTCTGTTCCGAAAGGGGCGATTATCCCGGGGCTTGCCTTGAATTGAAAGAATCATGTGATGATGATTCTTCCTTGTAGTGATTAATGCTCCCCCACCGGCAAAGCCTTTAGTGATCATATCAATCACCTCACGCCGACCTCCCTATTGTTGTTAGGGTGCTTTCTCCTCCCGAGTTACCTCCGTGATAACAATCCTCTTCTGCTTTTCAGCAGTAGTCAATCTCTTCATGGGACCCCGGTTGTTATTACCATCCTCATCACGGTCACGGCTCTGCTTCTCCATTTTGTCTGGCTCATCCATGGACCTCTCCTTAAAGAGGTATTGTTTCAACTTCCCCTCATGGATGAGGGTCTCCACAACATCCTTCAAAGATCCATATTCCTCAAATGCCTTGATTATTTGTGGAAATCGCAGTACTTACATGGATTTGCAGGCCTCTTTAATTGGGCTGAATCTTGATGTCGTACACACTAAATAGCGGCCAACCCACCTCTCTAAGGATTTGCATCGACCTGGTGTTTAACGGGGCATAGTTACTAAATGAAGCCACACACCTTTCCTGCTGCTGGGGCTATAGGTTCTCGAACCTGTCCCTTTGAAAGGGCTTCTCCGGCCTAGACCTCTCCTTTTCTCTGGGCAGCTGTGCTACCGGACAGGTGGCTTCAATCTCGCAGCTGTGGCCTCCAAATATATCTCTATACCCACGTATTTTGATGCCTTCCTCCGGAACTCCTCAAAGGATGCCGGAGGGCTTTTTGCCAAAGATAAAGTAAAAGCAGACTTAGGCTGTAAAGCCTCGATAACGATGTTCAGCTGGATGGCCTCAACAAGATTGGGGACTATAGCTGCCTCCTTATAGAACCTCTTCAAAAAATCTTTCAACGTCTCAGTCTCACCCTACCTTTTCTGCGCAAGGGTATGTGACGTTTTGGAAACATCCCTCGAAATGACGAAGTGGTCACTAAAGGCCATTGCCATTTCCTCCCAAGAGTCTATCAATCCCGATGGAAGTCCCTTAAACTAACTAGGGGCCTTTTCGATCAGGGTGCATGGGAACATGCGACATAGTACATCCTCTTCTGCCCCAGGAACATAGCTTCATAAGCGTAAGCATCCAGGTGCTTACTTGGGTCTGTCTCACCCAAATATTTCCCTATAGAGAAGGGTTGTGTCTTCTGCAAATGCCTAGGAATAGGCACACTCATGAGTCTCCTAGGAAATGGGACGTTAAGTTGATAAGTCCTTGAAGCTACCACCACTGGCTCCTTCCTTCTGCTAGTAAATCTCTCCCCTGAGTCATGGGTTTACTCCTTCTCCTCGTACATGGGAATCTTAGAGTATTGGAGAGTGGTTGATTTCTCTCTCCCAAAAGCTTCATGGGTCTTCTCCTCAGCCTGTGAAATACTTTCTGCTCTGTTTGCCTACGGTCCCTCTTCAGTTCAGCCAACTCCTCCCTAAGTTGCTTGATAATCTCATCACGAGGATCAGGTATTCCCAGAGGAATCATTCTCCAAGAGCTCCCTGCTAGAGAATCAAAGGCTAGATGCATGTTAACCTGGGGCATGACATCCTCCATGTTCCCCCATGAAAATCTCTCATGTTCCCTTCCATGGTAAAGCTGCAAGACTTCTACGAAGAATGGGAATCTCTTTATTGAGTCCCGCTGGGTGTGCCAATGAACTGGTCTGAATCAGGGTCAAGGATCTGGTATGGGACCAGCCACAAATACTCTCTGATTAAGTGATTTATACACCAGTCCATGGGGGATCCGGTATTATATCCCCTATTCTAGTGGGAAACAAGGGTCTTGGAGTCCTAGAGATCCTTTATACCAAGCTTTCACGTTAACAAGGGGCGAAAGGTGGTGTCACCTGTGAAGATTCTCTGACGCTCAAGTTAGTAACCAGAAAAGGAAATCAAGGTTGATGAGCGTAAGTTTAAGAATAAGTCTAACGTACTAGAGTTGTGAAAATGTTGGCATTTATATATGTGCATGCGGAGGATGAAGAGTCTTTTAGGGTTGGGAGACCATATGTACAATTTGTCAGTACGATTTTGACACATGACACAGGTGCCCCCGCATCACCTGTGAACATTCCCATGTGATTGTACCTTGTATTTTTTGTTGGGTGACATGGATGCTTTCTAGTATGCATGGTGCTAACCTAAACTTTTGGTCTAGAAGAGGTTTTTGATACGGGTTTACAGTCCGGGAGTTAACCTGGGACACTGGTAATCGTGTTAGATCGGGCAGAATTACACTTTTTCCAGTGCCGGTATCTAGACTGGATCATTAATAATAATTTCAAATATATATATGTATAATCAATTATAATAATATTTTATAGAAATTTATTTAATAGTAAAATATTGTCAAGTTCCCAGATTTAAACTATAGGACCCAATGAACAATTCAATATCGACAATTCAGCCTGAGACTAGCGATTCCATAGGAAAACTAGTCCTATTAGAACCCTCTTGTGGTAAATTGAGGATAACAGGTTCGGTTCGATAGGCCCGACCAGAACCTCGAGTACCTCTAACGTTCGATCATGCACATACTTCGAGATATCCGATGGTAGCACATCCAGTCTCTGGTGTTTCATTTCGATAAGTTAGAAACTTTTCCTGAAGAGGCCGAATCCTAATTCGGGTCCTATCAACCTCGTTTCTTAAAGAAACGATTAATTCAAATTGAACCTTCAAACTGGGCATGAGTATCTTAAGTGTTTTGGCCCTAACTTTCTCATACAATCTTAGAATCGAATGATTTTGGTCTTGATCTCTTCGTTTCAACAAGATTTATAATCTCTATTTTTAGCCCCAAGCTCTGTTTTGCATTCTGTCATCCCTAAAACTGTGAGCCAAGTATTTGTACTCTGAAAACCCATCATTTAATCCTTTTAATCTGCGCATGGTTCATTCGAACGATCGTTTCCTTAAATGCTTTTAATTTCTAGATTTTCCTTGACTGTTTTCCCTTGCTTTTCTTGCTGGCCGTCATATGCTCTACCCTTTTTGGGTCATTGCATGTTGATTTTTTAGGTATTGGAGGGCGACCAACAATGACCAGCAAGGAGTTTCTAGTCACCGGTGAATTTTCGACGAGCCATCCTTTTATTTCTCCTAAAACCATGAGCAAGTTAGGAGTCTTGCTTCGTTTTTGTTCATTATAAATTGCCCTATAATGTTCCTTTAATTTTTGGGGATAACCCCCTTATGTTTCGTGGCAATCCGACGATTAGATTAAAAATTATGCGATTTATCGTTATCATTGGTGATTTGAAATTTATTTTTTATATTTTATGTGCTTCAGTGAGTTCATAAAATAAGTTTTGATCTTTGTACATCCCATTAAAATTTTATCTGAAATAAAGTTATTATGCAAAATATTGAAAATTTAGTTCATGGTGCGGGGGCGCTTAGAAATTCAATATGGTTGTAATTATATATAAATTTTTAAATATTTTATGTAATTTATTATTTTTCCTGGTAAGCCCCGCTAATTTAATTAAATTTACTGACTAGGATTTTACGAGTAATTTCTACATAATCACGCGAAAATGAGACGTTTTACCGATTTAGTTACCATTACCTTCGTTTCAGAATTTTATAGCATTAATAATATTTTGAGAAAAACTACCAAGGGAAATTTTTGTAAAATAAAAAGAGACTTTTATAAGGAGTATTGAATTTTTTTATACATATATATAGTGAAGAAATAAATATTTTAAAGTTTTTTCTTAAGAAAAAATATATTAAGGAGAATTTGGCAAAATATAATATATTCACATTAATGACTAAAAAGAAAGGGTACAAAGGAAGAGTAATGAAGTTTTGATAAATGGTTAGAGAAATGATCATATTTTTAGGGAGGTTGAAAGAAAAAGTTTGTGATATAGTGATTATGAGTCAAAATATATGTATGCGATACTAGAGTTCAATGAGAGGCAACAAGTAATATCATATGTAATAATAGTTAGAATAAGTACCATGAGTTAAAAGATAATATTATTAAGAACTAGAATTTGTAAATTGATAGAATTAAAAGGAATGGTTTGCCCCGATAGCTAAAAAGTGGTTATCAGGAAAAAACATAATATGAATGACTGAGGTTTGTGAAATAGGAGCAATTGTTAAACAGGCTAGAGATGAGAATAAAATAGAATGACAATTTTTAGGAAAATTTTTGAAAGAGGTTCATGATATAAATATGCTCTTGAGAAAATCACTTAAAGAAATTAAAGTATAGATCTATTTACGAGGGGTAGAAGTAGGAGATGGTATCACAAGAAATGGTAGTTAATGTAGGTATAATAAGGTTTAATAAACAATTTCTAAGGGTAAGAAATTAAAAAGATAAGGAGGGATATTTATGTTAACATCAATTAGTAAAGTCTGGTAGGGGTGAATATCCACCTAGTTAGTATACAAATAAACTAGAATGATTTAATCTGGTGATAACAAATAAGTAACAATGATACAAGTTATTGGTATTTTAAATTAAAGGTGTACTTTTTGGGATAAGAACAACTATATGGTGGTAATGAAAAGTTAAAAGACTAAAATATACTTCGCCAAGGTGGTGTACTTGATAGTTATATAAGACTCCTATGTAACTAGAATAATTTATGGATAAGGAAAGATATATCCTTGATGTAACTTTACTATTGATAAGATGAGCAATGATTGCTATGCATAATGATTGTTGTGTGTATGATGATTTCTATGCAATTGCTTATGTGGATGTGTATGCGTCAATGATATGGTAGATGTATGTGAAAAATATATATGATAAGTGTTGTATGAAAAGATGCATGTGGTGGACATGATAAAATGCATGTGGGATATGATGTGAAAAATAAATATATATGAACTAATGAATTGATGGAATATGCATGATGCATTAAATGAATTATGTAGAGATATATCGATAAATCAAGACGAAAATGAGTAAAAATGAGAAAATGTCTTGGTAGGGATCCTGAAGTGACTGAATTATGGAAATAATACAATGAGATTGAGATTGGATCTGAAGTGACAATGGGCGTTGCGGTGCCAATATTACCCTGAGGTTTTGTGGATAATCAGAACTTATTTCACTCCTAATTTTCGAATGAGCTGCATTGAAATTTGAGTAAATACAAAAATAATAATGAATGAAGAAAAATGCTTAATCAAGGATTTTACAAAACGAAACCGATGTTAAGAATGAAATAGAGTCTTTGAAAGGACCATACCAATGACTAATGAGTTGATAGAAAGTGTATGTTATATGCATCATGTACATATGACTTGATGTGGACTAGAGCCAGCAATGAGGGGTACGCTGAAGGATATAAGGGTTTGATCCCTGAGGTTAGATCTTGGGAGCGTAACGGGAGGGGACCCCAACGGCTCGGTGGTAGCGTCCCGTTATGAATGATGATATGAGTTAGATCCATGATACTGGGACTATGAGTCCATGTATACCCTGTGCTGTGATGTGGGGACTTGGTAAGCTCCAGTCGCTCTAGTGCGGAAACGTTGTGTCCAGGAGCAGCCTGGGCAAGACAAATTCTGATATGATATGATGATGAGAGTTAGGCCCACATGCATCATGATGGCTAAGAAAAGAGATTGAAATTTATGAAATTGAACTCATGCATTGCATTATCTTATCTGTGTAAATTTATGTTTGATTGTGATTAATATCTATGCATTAAGAAATTAGTGGTAAGGGGGAGAGTGGAGAGAAATATGTTCAAAGGGCGATTTTGATGAGACTGAATGAGAATAGATCGTAAAAGTCTCGATTTTCGAGAATAGGAAACCAGACCCTCAGGACTGTAAGGATACTCTGTTGAGCTTTTGGTAAGAAGCTCGAGGCTTCGGCCCGTTCCCTGAGTAGTTTAGAATAAGGAAAATAGTGAAAAATGGAGCTTAACATGAAATATAAGAATACCGAGATAATGTAACGAGTGAGAGAAGCAGAAATAAGAAAATAATAAATAACGTTCAACAATACTGTTTAATTAAAAATAATACGTTAACAACGATTATTTTGGGTACTAATTAATTTATAATTATATCAGTTGATAATTATTTCTTGTCAATAAGAATTAATAGATAAATAAATATAATAATTTATTTTGAAATTATATATTTTAAATTGTTTATTTATTTGATAATTATATTTAATAATAAAATATCGCTTGGTTCCTCGGATTTGAATAGTGGGACCCAGCCTGAGGTCAGACTTTGACCGTTCGACCCGAGACTAGTGATCTAGTAAGGAAATTAGTCTTGTTAGGATCGTTTCGTAAAGGATTAAGGGTGTCTGACTTAGCCTGACCGGCCCAATCAGAACCTTTAACGTTTCCTACGTTTGACCATTCATATATCTCAAAATATCCGATGGTGGCATGGCCAGTCTCTGGTGACTTGTTTCGACGTTTTAGGAACTTTTCTTGAAGAAGTCGAAGCCCGGTTCAGACTCTATCACCCTCGTTTTTCCATAAATCAGTTTCTTCATAAATCGTTTTAAAACTCGACTCGAATACCTTCGGTGTTTTAGACCCAAATTTTTCATACGACCTTAGAATCAGACAATTTTGATCTCAATCTATTTGTTTTGAAAAGATATTCAACCCCCGTTTCTATCCTCGAGCTCTGATTCTCACTCTGTTAACCCTAAAATCAAAGATTAAGTATATTCGTCTCAAAATTCCACCTTTTGAACTTTTTCCCTGAGCATGATTTAGAATAAAATCCATAACTCTCTCATACAACCTTTGATTCACATAAACCTAGTGTCGAAATCTCCGTAACAAAATTATCTACATTTTCTATGAAGACATTGAAGGTCAAATCCTTCTAGATCGGTACAGTTTAATAAATCTTTACAACCCCTTGGCTGTTTCGTTTCAATGCTGGCAGTCTTTGGTAAAATTCACATATCTCCTTCATATGATGCTTGAATCACTCTGTTCTTTTTTCTATAGATCTGTATTGTAGACATCTACAATGTTCATGAAGGGCACAAAATCCAATTCTCAAAGGAGAATTAATGGTAAATTGGGAAGCTTCTGGAGCATCCTGTCGTAAATTGGGTATATCATGGGCTACCAAACTTGGATCGTCATAAATGATATATCAAATGAAATAGAAAAATAAGATCTACAAACTTAATTAAGGGCTCTAAAGCCAACTTTTACTCCATAAATCCCAGAATTTAAAATACCATACTGATTCACGTTTTCTTAGTGGCAACTTGCACTATCTTCAGTATTTTTCACGTATCTCACTCGTATGACCATGAAATTGAATGATTATTTTACCAAACTTTTATTAACTCAATATTCTACAACTTTGATGCAGAACACAAAGCCTAAATACTCACCCATTTTGCCCAAAAAATTAATCATTGCATGAAAGAATAATCCCATCACAGCCTTGCACTACTTTCGTATTTGGGCCATTACTCCCTTATTTCTTAATGAAAATTTTTGTTCCATATACCAAATTAAAAATAACAAAAGATCTAAAACTTTTGTATTTGGCCCATTTTCAAATTTGGCCCACAAAGACCCTTAAACCCATGCATAAGTTGACACCCCAGAACTGGACACATCAGCTCCTTCATGCAACATAAGCCAATCACTTCCTCCCACCCACTAGACACTTGTCCCACCTTCTTGAACTCCTTGCTTGACAAGTTCACTCTGCCCATGCAGCTTGCCATATATTCCTCACATGTGTCATGACCAATTCTTACCCTCTCATGCATCACACCACTTGTCTTCTTGAGAATTATCCACCAAGATAGCATGTTGCCATGATAGATTGCCATACATCTTGCCTTAACCATACCATACATTCATAAATCACAATATACCCACTCCATTCACGTTAGATACCTCCCAAGACAAGGAAAAACAACTTTATTTTTACACATGCATGTGCCCATAGATGATTACCATCTAATTACTCTAAACCATCATCATTCCTCTAATTTTCTCTTGATCAATCCTTCCCTTCCTCACAACAACATCCCATCAACACTCTCCTCTCTTAATTATTTTTTTTCATTTATTTTCCAACAACTAACACCTTCCATCCAGCCACCATTCAACCACCCATAGCCACCATAAATCTCATCTCTACCCCCCATGACTCCAACCAAACATCATCACCTCCAAAAACTTACTTCTTCTTCTTTAATTCTTCACCAAACCTATGATACCCCTCTTGTTCTAGCTCCAAATTAGCTTCCATTTTATCATAAAAAATCATTACCTAGATGGCCATTGTCAACATGTCAATTTCCTCCAAGACCGTGCCCACCATTTTGATCATCAAAGTAAAATTTTAACTCTTGATCCTCGATTCTTATTTCTTTTTTGTCTTCTTTCAAAATTTTAGCACTTTGCATGTCAATTCCTTAGTGTCCTTGGATGAAAAACGTGACCCTCTTTTTATGTTTAATTGCATGTTAGTTTTACGAGAATGATCGGTGATGACCGACAATGAAACGATGAATTTTGGTAAATGATTCTTTACTTTGAACCAAATGCATGGCTCTCCATTGCTGTCCATGACCTTTAATAGCTTAAAAATTTCATGCATGTTAGTTTTTAGCGACCCGGAAGCGATCGGTGGGCGTTCAGAGCGTTTGACGAATTTTCAGCGAGACCACTGTTTTCTTCCTTTGGGAAGCAGCTGTTCCGTGTGTTAAGGGGGTCTTTTCCTCATTGGATTGTATTTTTGGTTGTTCTATAATATTTCTTGCGTACTCGGGGACCTCCGTTTTAAATTTCATCGCGATTCAACGGTTAGATTTTAAACCGCGAAGATTTTTGTAACTAACGGTTAAAATTACTACATTTTTAAATTAATGGGTATTTTATAAATTTAATTGGCGTAACTTGACGTTCAGGTACTCAGAGGGATTTTATCACGATCGGAGTCGTAACAAAAAAATTTAGGAATTTTAGTGTTTGAGCGAGCTCGGTTTTATTCGATTTGGTTGTATTATTATTTAAATTTTACGGTAATGATATGTAATTTATGATTTGTTTCCTGTAAGCCCCGCTATTAGGAAATAAATTATCGCCACGTATCGCCGGGAGTATTTGGACGATGCTATGCTTTTTAAGAAAATTTACAGACCAGACGGTTCCGACGTTTTATCTCACTAAGTTTTAAAAAGTGGAATTGTTTTTAACATTATAAAGTTTAATGAAAGATGATTAGATAAGTTAATTGATTTTGAGAAGTGGGAAATTTTACATAAAGAGATTTATCGACAAATGACAAAGTTAGGCCCAATAGGTTTTGTGAACTAAGAATAAGCGAAAATTTTTGGAAGGTAAGGAATGCTAGAATTTAGTAAACGTGACAAATTTTAGTGACCAAATTTAGTGACCAAAGAAGAATTTTAAAATAGGATTTTAATAAGCTAAGAAAAGAGAAGGGGAGATAAAAGGAATTTTTGATGCGTAATAAAGAAATAGAAATTCAGTTTTAGAAAAATTAGTGACCACTTAGAGTAAAAGTATAAGAAAAAGGGACTTTAAGAATTTAATTAGGGAATAAGACTTTGAGTTAAATATTTTAATGGACTAAGTTAGCCTAGTAAAAAAAGAAGAGGAATTTTAAAGTCCAATTTGGAATTTAATAAATAATTAAGAGAAGAGAAAGGTGCCTAAATGTAATGAATGAAATCATTAGGAACCCAAGATTAAGAAATAGGTGTTAGGAGTTAAAAATCTTAGTAATCAATAAAACAAATGACAAGGAACTTAGGAAATATTTATATGATACATGACCCATATAATCAACTAAGTAAGAATGATTTTAGGACATGATGTATACAAAATAAATGGTTAAGCTTTAGAGCATTAGTCGCTAAAAAGGATATAGAAAGGATTTTAGAATTTAGACTTTGGACTAGTAATAAAAAGAAGTAGAATGACTTATAAATTAACTAGTAATTTTAGTGGCTAAATAATATTTGACTAAGTTCATAATATTGGTATGAATTCTAGATCTCTAGGCAATAATTTGATGTCATAGAGAAAGAAAACTCAAGTTGACTAAAAGAATGCAACTAAGGAAACCAATCTGTTTATATAATTAGAGCTAGTAAGAGCAAAGGAAAAGTACAAAAGCTAGTAATTAGAAATTTAGAAATAATAGTACTAATTATATATAAAGAATTAGTAACCCATTTCATGACCAAGGAAACAACGAAGTAGTCACACATGATTAATTAGATAAAGAGATGAAGGACTTAACGGCGTACAAAGGAATAAGTCAAGTACATATATTACAAATATTAGGAATTATTGAAGAATAAAAATTGATAATAGGATAATAAAAATATACGCTAAGGAAGTTTAAAAAATATAGAAACACCAATGTCAACAGGACCTTAGCACCAACTTAAATGACATACGAATAAATATAGGATGAATAAAACCAATAGCAGTAAGAAACAATGAAGGGCAATTAGACACCACCTTACATAAATCGAGATAAATAGTCTGATAAGATACGAGTAAGAAGCCAAGATTAAAACACTTATAAAGAGATATCCATGAGTATACCTGTACGCATGATCCTTTTATGATATGTACAATGATTTTTGTATAATACTTGTATGATAAATGCTATGTTTAGTGGCTGCTATATAATTGTGTGCATGAATATGTGTTAATTATACGTGATGAATTGTAGGATGAGTATGGAATGATGCCATGCGTATGGACTGTGTTGTTGTACTTGTATGATGCATTAAATGAATATGTTGAAATAAATAAGAAAAGAATGAATGAAGAAATGTCTCGGTAGGGATCCTGAGATAGATAAATTTTGAAAATGATGTGATAAGATTGGATTGGATTCGATGTGATAATGGGCGTTGTGACGACAATGTACCCATGATTTTTGGAAAATATGAGATCTCATTTCATTTCTAAGCGTCGGATGATACCATTATGAATTGAGTAATTTTGAGAAAACAAGGAAAAGAATTAATTGAAAATTCATGAAAAGAAGAAGTCCGGCATTAGAAATGAAATGGAGCCATCAAAAAGACCCTACCGACGACTAATAAAAAGAAATTATGTTGTATGCATCATATTTGGAAGTCGAGGAGGGATGTTAGAATAATCCCCTAGAGCATACAGTGATAGGTACACTAAAGAATTAGTCACGCCTCGATACCCGAGGGTAGTCTAGGGAGTATATTAGTGGTGGGAACTCCAATGGCTCGGATTCGCGCCCGTCGCTGGACAACCTGTGGCAAACTTTGATATACTTCGATGAGAGGCGGGGGTTTCTATGGCCATTGAGTGCCCATTCTGTTGAGATGTGTGATTGGCCATTTTGATGATAGGGCTGCGTGACCTTACCCATTTGTGAAAACCAGAACGAGGAGAGCTCTAGTCACTCTAGTTGGGCAGGAAGAATAAGTCGGGATTATTGTGCACATGGATATTTGGTATGAGATTGATGAGGAGGAGATGAGCCTACATGCATCATGATGACTAATAAAGAGAATGGAAATGACGAATGCATTGCATCATTATACTGAGATTGTGATTGTTTGTTACTTAAGTATGACTTTATAGAACTTAGAAATCCTAAGAGATGAACAGGAGTGGTCAGCCAGGACCAAGAGTGGTGAAATAACTTAGAATGTAACTTAGGGACCCTAAAGAGTGCAGGAGGGGTTCAATCCTGGAATGTTTATGCTGTGTATGGGACTGGTATCGATGAGATACCTTCCCGGTTGTTGTGGAGGTGAAGACTCACCCTTACGGTAAATACTCACCCTTACAGTAAATTTTTCCATATTTTTCCATACATCACAGAAATGGACACAGATTTCGCATCGAGGATCACCAAGCTCTTCTTGGACCAAGGATGAGTAGAATAGGATAGATTATTTTATTTTCATTAATGGGAGCCTACGTGCCCCTTTACTTTCAGTATGTACAGTTACTGTTACGACCATGTATTATATATGATTACGTCGTATATAAGGTGTATCTGTTCCACCAAGTTTCCTTGTACAAAAAACAAACTTCCATATTTTTCTAAAACTCGTAACCTCTCAGTTGACCAGGATAATCTAGTGGAAGTGATTGTCCTAGTTAATCGAACGTGTTACATAGATGACTTAGAAGAAAAATGAGTATGACTCCTAAGGTGAGGGAAATATTGTATGAAAACCCAGTTGGTTTGTGTGCGAGAGATGTCGGTGACGAAGACTCTCTAATTGTTGTGGAAATAGAGACTCACCCTTACACTATTTTTCCAGACTTTAGATTGGACCGTGCATTCAGGATCAACACAAACTTCACATCGAAGGTCAACCAGATTCTGCTTGGACCACGGGTGATTAGAATAAATTATTTTCTTTTCTTTTATGGGAGCCTACATGCCCCTTTACTTTTAGCATGTACAATTACTGTTTACGACCATGTATTGCATATAACTATGTTGTATATATGATGTATCTATTCCACCAAGTTTTTATGTACAAAAAAAGAAAATGTTTTTTCACATTTTTCTAAAATTCGTAACCTCTCAGTTGGCTGAGATAATCTAGTGGAAGGGATTGTCCTAGTTAACCGAGGATGGTTACATATTGAGTGCAATTTATCAAAATCACATCATACATATATATCAACACATCATAATCCATAAGTAGGCCATTATGCCTTGGTCATTTGTTAAGTTCACACATCACCAATTATCATCCAAACTTCCAATACTTAATACATTTCTACACTCTTAATGCAATCACTTACATGCCATGGACTTTTCAAAAATATCATCATTTTTAATGCATAAATCATACAGTGCAGATCTGACTCAGGTGGGCGGCAAACTAAAGTGTGAAGCAAACCAAAGTGCTTATTAAGGAAAATGGTCATAACATAGAAAGGGAAGTCGTTAGCAACCAAAGTGCTAGACAAACTAAAACGCCCTAAAAATGGACAACCCTAATATGCACAATGGGCTAAAGTTCCATAAAAGTAGATACCCCAGATATCTACGACGAACTGAAGCGCCATAACTACAGATATCCTAAAGCGAACCAAAGCACCGTTAAATCAAAGTGCCAAGGATAAAATTAGTCCTCAGGGTCTTAAAGCTCCTTCTTAAGAGCAACCCCTCACTAAGGCAAGCAATAAGAGATCCTGTAACTCTTGCACCTCAACAGATATACGGTGTCATGAACCAAAATACAATATGCATGAAAGTAAACTAAAGCGCTACCTTATAGTACAGACATCGTAGCCTAGCTCTACTGATCCCAATACTCATCAATTCAGCATCCATCACATTACACATACCAAATCAAATTTATGAAGCCATTTAACTTAATAATTAACATAATATCAACACATTCATATGATATCAACAACAATTCTTATCAAATATCTAACATCAACAATTCTCATCAATCATCAAATATCAACATATCCAAATCAAATGTTATAACATCCCAGTTTTGAAGTTAGATACCGAATAAAAATTTAATAATAAGAAAATTGAAAGTAAAGAATTAGTTGTTAGTGATAATCAGTATAGCCTGAGAGTTAATGATAAGATTAATTGGGCTTAATTAATGGGACGTGGCTGTCTGTGATTGGTGGAAGGTGTGAGTGGACTGCGACTCACACTTTCCCATCCCACTCCTTCCCCTCGTATGCGTATTTAGGTGCGTATTTAGTATCACCGTGGGTGCAAGAACAACTTCTCCCACTACTCCACTTTCTCTCTTTTTCTTCTTCGTCTCCATCTTCCTCCGTTTCCCCTGTTTCTGTTCATCACAACGACAGTGCAGGAAGAAGGTCAGAGCCCCGTCAGGTGAAGGGCGATCGTTGGAGCAGAGAAAGAACGACACCTCAACTCCGGACCAAGTGCAGAGTACGACGGAGTGAAGGAAGGCTGAACGAATCAGTAGAAGGGCGTCAGATTCAACATCAAAGAGCAGAAAAGCTTCTTGGAGTCCCTTTCATAGGTAGGGGGCGCTTGCATGTTAAATGCATGGTCCACGAACGGTACCGAATGAATGTTCTGCTTGAGTGTATGTACATGTGGTTGTGATGATTGGATCCTATGCATGATTGGAGATTCTGAATCCCGTGTGTTTTATAGTGATTGAACCATAAATGCTTGTGATCTAGATGGTGGTAAAGTAGTATGTTAGCATGGATAATAATGAATGATATGCATGAAAGTATGAATGTGTGCTTGATTGATTTGTCAGATGCTATTACTTGATTACTGATGGTTGATCATATTGGTGTAAATAATAAGGCAAGTAAAGGTTGCATTGAACCTGTTCCCACTCAATGGTTATGAAAGAGATATCGGTGATGTGATGACACTTGTTGGTAGATGCATTTAGCTGCATGTGTAGGAGTGGGGCGACCCGTGGAAGGTCAAGAGCCCCGAGGGAATGACTTCCAGTTACAGACCCCGGCTAGATTCCGAGGGAGCTCGTGGTAGCCGTAGGAGCTAGAGAGGAGTCTCGAGACGCCAATGGGAGGCCGGTACCACGCGGGAAGAGCTGAAGGACGAGGGGCCAAGAGAGGGGAAAACTGTGACTGAAAGTCATCACTCGAGTCGGATCCGCAGTCATGCATGTAAATACGAGGTTGATTAGAGTAGTACGTATAACGTGTGTAGAGTGTTATGAATGATCTTCGAGTGCGGGAAATACCTGTGTGTGTGATATGTGTGTCTTAAATGCCACTTTGTCGAGTTTAACTTTAATTAATTAGAAACCAATAGAATGGATGTGAATGTGCATGCTGACACTGATACCGAGTCTTTGATTGTCATTTTACATGAAAAAGCTCACCCCTACAGTGGCTACACTTTCAGTGAACATCTCTCGGAAAGAAGGATGAAGGAGGACGAGCGCAGGACAATGAATCTGAAGTGCTGTTGGAACATATGTCTATATGTGTATATATGCATATCTGTGTAAATGCTGTGTATAACGTTTTGTTAAGCCTTGGCCGACTCATGTTTTGGTTGTAGTTCTTACGTTAAAAACTGACAGCTTGGGTAACAGATTTCATGGGGAGGTTTTGTAATTATATATTAATGTTTTCGCTTATATAAGCATATGTTGTGTGTTCTTCTATACTGTAAGTGAGGTTGAGCGGGGAGAGGACTGTATGAGGGTTTCCGAGTAAAAGTAGGCATGAAATCCCGAGTGTAGGAGGTCGGCGTGACTATGAGTAAGTAGTGGGGATAAGTTTGGGGTTGAGAGGATGAAATAAAGAGTTTAAATATGCTTCTAGCGATGGAGGAGCGAAAGACGAGTGAAAACCTCGAGTGATTCCCTGCTGTGAGAGGAGTTCAATTGGAGGTTTAGGGAGGATTGGATCCTAGGTGTAAGGTATTGATAATCCGAGCGAAACATGTAAAGTCCGAGTAAGGATCGGTGTCCCGAGTGGTTAGATTTGGAGAAGCCGAGTGAGACTTAACTTCCCAATTTTCCGAGTGAAGTTCCTCGCTTCAGCGAGCAATATACTCGCTCCAGCGAGCGCGGGCTAGGAAGACTTATGTTGGATTCGCGTGGGCGGAGTCATACCTCACCGAGGTGCTAGAGCGGTTCTCCCAAGCGTGAGGACTCGCGCTGAAGCGAGTAGTTATCAGAGTGGGATGCCGCCCAATTACCCTTCCTCCCGTTGTGGCGCTAATGCGACCCCAACAACGGTGTTGACCCTGGCTTGGGCGTTGTGGTTGAGTCCGCCCAGGCGTTGCCATACCTAGTTGAGTTGGGCGGAATAAGTTCGGACCCCTCCTTTCCTCCACAATCTACTACCGCACATGTACATCTCCCTTCTCCTTCCCCTTACCTATTTCCTCCTACTGATTGACTAGTGTTACTCGTGGAAAAGTTTTCTTTGTGAATTCCCTCCATCCACTATTGCATTACCATACCCCGCCCAGGGGGTATCAGACCTCGCCTGAGTGAGCCAACGATATCATGTAATCCGCCCTGGCGCTGATATGTTACGCTAAACCAAACAGACCGGTTCCAGTCTTGGCCTTCTGTTATTTGCCTTATGCATGTGGATGATATCTCATTTCCCTTGTCCTTCCTTGCACTCCGCCCCTTTTGTTATCTGGTTGCCTCATAGACCATTGGTTTACTCAATTTTGGGAAAAATTTCCCCGTCTTTGGGTTTATTCATTTTGTTAAATTGGGTGTTACATTTTGGTATCAGAACAGACCGAAAAGTCCAAGGCCAAGGTATGCTTACCAAGTGTAAGCGGTTGTGTGTTTTCTGACTGAATGGTTGAAATTGTTGTGATGTTAGTTGAACCTGATTGATGTTGGCTTGAGGATAGGAGGTTGTTTCCCCCTGGTCCGATTGTGTGTGTAACCTAGAAGCATGATATAATGTGCTAAGCTATTGAATGTTAGACTGATAACTCGATCGGTAATAAGTGGCTCGGTATACTTATCCTTGAATATCGATTTCAGGATAAGGAATGACGCATCGCCAAAGCATGGAGGCTATAGCCACAGCATTCCAACGCTTTGCAGACGTGTTTGAAAGGCAGGGCCAGACTCGAGCTGAGGATGGCCACGTGCTGGATCGCTTCCTAAAGAGGAAGCCGAGTGAGTTTCAGGGAGGACGTAATCCGGAGGCAGCTTTCAAATGGACTCAAGAACTAGAGAGGATTTTTGGGGGTCTTCGCTGTACCGAGGCCCAGAAGGTAGAATATGCAGTGTATATGCTGCGGGACGAGGCGGAGAACTGGTGGAAGATAGCCAGAAGCCGATTCCCTGAAGATGACAATCAGCTGACATGGAATGATTTCAAGACATGCTTCTTAGAGAAGTACTTCCCCGACACAGTGAGGAGTCGCAAGGAACTGGAGTTTATGGAGTTGAAACAAGGCTCCATGACTGTGGAAGAATACGCGACAAGATTCGAAGAATTGTGCCTATTCTATCCACCCTTCCAGCAACCTGGGACGGAGAGCTCCAAGTGCCTTAAGTTTGAGAACGGATTGAGATCGGACATTAAGAGAGCCTGCAGATACCATGAGATACGGAGTTTCCCTGCATTAGTGAACAAATGTAGAATATTCAAAGAAGATGACAGGGCCCATTCGGGCCAGAGCAGCAGAGCCAACCAGCATATGAGGCCTCAGCAGTCGCATTTTAAGAGGCCAGGGAACGTAGGAAGAAATGAACCCTTCACTAGATATCAGGGTCGTGGTGACCGAGGGAGACAGATGAGTGGACAACCCAAGTACGGTAAGTGCTTTAAATGTGGTGGCGACCACTTTGCTCAGAGTTGCAATGATACCGATGTTAAGTGTTTTCACTGCGGGAATAGAGGACACATTCGCCCTGACTGCCCCCAACTCCGTCCAGCAAATACTAACGTGCGTCAAGGAGGATTCCAGGAGAAGAGCAATAGGAATGACGGACAAAACTCTTGGGGCGGAAACAACAGAGCTAGAGGGAATATGATGGTTGCCCCAAATATCAGGAGGAGAGACACTGACCAACCAGCCACTGGAAGAGTCTACGCTATCAATGCAGAAGAAGTCGCACAGGCAAATGACTTGGTACAATGTAAGTGCTCACTCGGTAGATACACACTTAGTGTAGTTTTCGATTCTGGAGCTACCCACTCCTTCATAGCAAGTGAGTGTGTGAAGCGTTTGAAGTTACCGACTGTGTCTATAGATCGGACTTTAGAAGTGGCCAGCCCGACTGGCACTAATGTGTTCACATTGTCAATGTGCAAGGACGTAACGTTTGCACTGTATGATCGAAGTTTCACCTTCGATCTGATTTGCATGCCCCTAAAGGGTCTTGATATCGTACTCGGGGTAGATTGACTTTCAGCCAACGAGGTGTTAGTGGATTGCAGAAACTGAAGGATAATTTTCCCGAGACAGCACCATGAGGACTGCACAGCACAAGATATAACTCAACTGTTCATGATGCTTTGTCTAACCGAGGGAGAGAGTAAAACCCGAGTGAACGAAATCCCGATCGTCTTGGAATTCCCAGAGGTGTTCCCTAAGGACGTACCGAGTGTCCCTCCCAATAGAGAAATCGAATTCTCTATAGACTTGATCCCTGGAGCCGAGCCGGTCTCCAGTGCACCCTATAGAATGTCCTCAACTGAATTAGCCGAGTTGAAGAAACAAGTGGATGAGTTACTCGAAAAATAGTTTATTAGACCGAGCGTATCACCATGGGGCGCACCTGTACTGCTTGTTAAGAAGAAGGACGGCAGCATGAGACTTTGCATAGATTACCGACAGTTAAACAAACTCAAATTAAGAATCGGTATCCACTACCCAGAATTGATGATTTAATTGACCAACTACGTGGAGCTTCAGTCTTCTCAAAAATCGACCTACGATCAGGATATCACCAGATCCGAGTGAAGGACTCGGATATTCCAAAAACTGCCTTTAGGACTCGATATGGCCACTACGAGTATGTAGTGATGCCGTTTGGTGTGACAAACGCCCCTGCTATCTTCATGAATTACATGAACAGCATATTCCACCCCTACTTAGACCGATTCGTAGTTGTTTTCATTGATGACATCCTAATCTATTCTAAGACTTCCGAGGAGCATGAAGAACACCTCCGGTCGGTACTCCAAGTGTTAAGGGAGAAGCAGTTATTCGCGAAGTTTTCAAAGTGCGAATTCTGGATGAATAAGATCCACTTCCTCGGACATGTAATTTCCGAGCAAGGTGTCTCGGTGGACCCTTCGAAGGTGACAGCTATAATGGCATGGGAGAGACCTCAGTCGGTCTCGGAGATAAGGAGTTTCATGGGCTTGGCAGGTTACTATAGAAGGTTCATTGAAGGTTTCTCTAAACTGGCATTACCCGACTTACAAGAAAACTTTATAGTTTATTGTGATGCATCCGGACTCGGATTAGGATGCGTGCTCATGCAAAGAGATCGAGTGATAGCGTATGCCTCTCGGCAACTGAGACCTCACGAGCAGCATTATCCGACCCACGATTTGGAATTGGCAGCTGTGGTGTTCGCACTGAAAATATGGAGGCACTACTTGTACGGGTCCCGGTTTGAGGTATACAGTGACCACAAGAGCCTCAAATACTTATTCGACCAGAAAGAGCTGAACATGAGGCAGAGAAGATGGATTGAGTTTTTAAAAGATTACGAATTCGAGCTAAAATACCATCCGGGAAAGGCAAATGTCGTGGCCGACGCGTTGAGTCGGAAATCCCTCCACATGGCAGCAATGATGGTAAAAGAAGTAGAGTTGCTAGAACGGTTCCGAGACATGAACTTGTACGTCGACACCCCCTCCTCTCGGAAAATGACGATTGGTACATTGAGGATCGCCAATGAATTCCTGAAGTCCGTGTACGAGCTGTAACATCCCGATTTCTAACTTAATTACCGATTGAAGTTAAGCTATTAATTAAAGGTTAATTACAGAATTAGGATTAATTGTTAATTAGAGTAATTGCTGATTTGGGTAGAAATAATTGAATAAATAATAATAATAGTGCCAGACGAAAGGACGCATGTGTCCCTAGGAGTATAAGACAACTTCAGCTCTCTTTTTCTCTCATTATTCACACTGGCAGCTCTCCTTGTGCATGTATATAGTCTCTCCTTCCTCCCTATTACCTTCTTCCTCTCCTTCTTCTTCTACCTGGAGCTGTGGTATTCCAGTTGGAAGGCTGTGCGGGAAGTGCTTTGGAGCTGTGGAGGAGACGGACCTGTTGGAGGAAAGGAGCAACTCTGGTCCAGAATCAACGCTGAGCTCGAGGGCTGTTGGAGGAGGAGTAACGAAAGGACGATCGGTCAGCCTTACAACTCGAGAAGCCTCTGAACTCTAACAACAGGTAGGGGGCGCTTTGCATGTCAAGTGTATGGCTTATGACCGGGTCCCGAATGCTTGTTTTAATATGATATATTGTGAAATGTGTAGATCAATGCATGGTGATTTACTGATGGTGCATGCAGGTGGTGAGGGTTGTGTGACTTGGTTTACGACTGCCTGTTAATGCTTCTGTGATGCATGTTGTTAAAATCTGAGTTGTTGAGTGAATGTGTGTGTGTTCCCATTATCCCCTAATGCATGAAATGTGAATTGATGCGTGATTTCCAGTTTGAATACCGTGTGGAAAGGTATGCTGACTCTGTTAAAAATGTTGAGTGGATGTGCTGTAATGTGGTTCCCTATGCTTGCTGTTGTGAGTTATAATGATAGAGGCATGTGTTGTTGCAATGGAATGTGGGATTCTGAACGAATCTGATTGCTGTGTGGGGGATCGGTTATGACCCATTGATGGCTGTGTGAGACGCGTCTGGTAAGCTTGGATGTTGTTATGGATTTGCATGAGATTGCATATGTGGGATGATTCCCAGATTCCTGACCAGTTCTATGAGGACGGGGGGTCGGAATGGCATCTAGAATCATGTAAGACGAGTTCCAGTCAGATTCCTGGTTAGATCTATGAGGACCCGTGGTAGCCGATGGAGCTAGAGCTGGGTCTCGAGACGTCACGGGGTGACCGGTGCCACACGGAAAGGGCTAGTGGACGAGGGACCGGGAAGGAATCTGCACTGAACTCACTGTTTAAGTCGGATCCGCATGCATGAGTCTATGAGCATTGTTAGTAAAATTATTGTGAATTGCATGGATTAAATGAATTGGGTGAATCCTGATTGAATGAACATACAGGTAATGATACTGTGGCCGAGTGCAGTGTGATGCTGTGTTTGAGAATACATGTGATTGTGCGAATTCAGATTGAATGATGTGGTCTGGCTCTTGTGTTACTTGACAGTATATGTATATGTATATTGCTATGAATTGAACCTGGCAAATCATATAATTGAGAATTGAGGTAAAGTCCGAGTCAATAGTTGTCACTTTATATGTAAAAGCTCACCCCTGCACCATTTTTCAGTATGAATGCAGGTTGGACTCTGAAGTGATGATAAGGTTCCAGGTCCGAGTGAGGGGTACTCCGATCGCGAGTGTTTATTTTGTATGTGTCATGTTTCGTCAGTTGTAGCCTTGGCCGGCTCGTAATATCAGTGTTGTGTAATGAACAGGAATATATATATATATATATATATATATACACGTATAGGTAATTGAGTTATTGTAACTCGAGTGCATGTTTTTAGATATATATATGTACCATGTTGGTAACAGGTGCTAAGGAATGAATGACGTTAAGGTAATGGGTATTCCGAGTGCATGATTATATACGTACAATATGTTATATACGAGTGGTCGTGTTTTGGGTAGACCGAGGGATGCTGATGGTTAGAATACTACTCAATTAATGATTTCCGAGTGGACGTAGTTGGGGAGTCAACTCCGAGTGGAATTGCGAATGGCTATGCATTCTTGTTCGAACGATGATGCCTCGATGAATTCCGAGTAAAATACCTTGGATGAACCGGTACTGTGTAAGATCTGATGAGAGGATTCCCGGGTGAAAATGAGGGCGGCCATTACCGAGCGAAAAATGTAAGTAAAAATCGGGTGAGGAAGGGTTCGTACTTTCCGAGCGAATTCATAAATAAATCCCAAGTGAGGCGGAGTTGTGGCTCCCGAGTGAAAACCTCGAGTGATTCTTTTCTGAGAAAGGAGTTCGAATAGTGGGTTAGAGTGAATTGGATCCTCAGTGTAAGGTAGTGGTAATCCGAGTGAAAGACGTAAAGTCCGGGTGAGGATTTATGTCCCGAGCGGTTGGGTCTCGAATAAGTCCGAGTGAGACTTAGCTACCTGACTTCCCAAGTGAAGTGCGAGTGTGAGGATCTGCCGAGTGAACCCTTGTCCACATCCGATTGAGAATTACGTTGTGCCGGTGTTCGCCTCAACGAGATAGACCTGGCTCCAGTGAGTGCGTGTTTGGAGAGGCCTTGTGTTGGACTCCGCCCGAATGTCTTCCTCTCCGTTGTTGCATTATCCTGTCTTGCTTGGGCGGTGTGGGACCCCGTCTGAGCGAGTGGACGTTGTAGTGTACGTCGCCCCGGGCGTTGTCGCGCTTTGCTGAACTAGGCGGAGTGGTTCAAGTTTCACCCCCTCCTTAGGTTGCCATACATATGTGTCTTCCTCATCCTTCCCTCACCTGTTCCCTTATGCTGAGCTCCCAGTAGTTCCCTCGAAGAAAGGTTTGTCCTGTGAGAGTGAGTGGACGCTGATGTGAGGTTTGCTTAAGGAGTTTTCATCCGTCGTGGCATCGTTCAGGCCGTCTTGGATATCGCCTGAGTGAGTGGACGTTGTGGTGTAATCCATCCAGGCGTTGTTGTGCCTTGCTGAACTGGATGGGCGGTGTAATCACCTTCTCCTTCCATGGTTGCATTATGATACTTCGCCCAGGCGGCGTCGGGCCTCGCTTGAGCGAGTCAGTGTTATCTTAGTTTTCGCCCAGGCGCTGCCGTGCCTCGCTGGACCGGTCGGGTCGGCCCCAGCCTTGCTCCCTCCTCTGAGTGTTATACGTGTGAATATTCTTTTATTCCCTTGCCTTCCTCCCCTTATTTCTTGTGCCCGGCTCTTCTTGACTTGTTCTGGGAATTGAGCAAAGGGAGTACGGATCAAACTGGTTGAACTGCTGTGCTCCGCTGAGTCCAACTGGGTGCTTGCCCTTCCTTGCCTACCATCCCAATTGCAATCCGGTTGCCTTATGGTCTATTTGGTTTACTCAAATTTTGGAAAAATTTTCCCCGTATTGGTTCTTAATTATTTATTAAATTAAGGTGTTACATTTTGGTATCAGAGCAGACCGAAAGGTCCAAGGCCAAGGTATGCTTACCGAGTGTAAGCGGTTGTATGCAGTATGACCGAGTGGTCATCATTATTGTGATATTGATTTGTGAATAGGAGGTCATTTCCCTCCTGGTCCGATTGATTGTATGCCCTGACTTAATCGATATTGTATGTGTTTGATGATCTGGTATATGAATGGTGTGGTTGTATGCCTGTGCCTCATTGAGGAATTTGAACGTGTGATGAATAAATAGTATATGATTTGAGATACAAGAAATGTGTTAGCCTTAGTTCCTTTTACTTGAATCTGAACCCTTGGAGTAGAAGACATAAATTGGTGCCTGTAATTAATTACACCCTCCATGTTGCGTGAACTCCTATACTGTGCATGAGGATCCGAGTAATATACGTATGCGTATTTGTTGTGTGCGAGAGATTAGTTTAACTATAAGTCGAAAATGGAGACGAGTGTTGACGTGGGAAGAGAGTTAGTGACTCCCCCCGAGTGAAAGGAAACCTAGGTAATCCCGAGTGAATGAGACAGTGTGATGCCGAGCAAGGGTTTACCGACCAGAAGATGACACCTACGACTCTGAGTGGATCCATTATAATAAATCGTTAAGTAGATAGAAAATCAGAGCGAGTCTTGACTTAGTGGGAAAAACCAGAGTGGGAGAGATTAGAGTTTTCGAGTAAGAATGAGTGAAGAGGACGGGTGACACCGAGTGGGAATCGATCCGGATACCCTTCGAGTGATAACTGTTGAGGTTTCCCGAGTGAAGAGTGACTAAATAATTCAGAGTGAGGAGTCCCTTTTAAATCCGGGTGAAAGGAATGTGTGCACACTATAATGGCTGTTGAGCTCAATATGAATTACATGAATATGTGGAATGTTATTTAGAATAACATGATTGAATGGAATCCGATTAAATGAATGTATGTATATTAATGTTGTGGCTGTAATGCATGCTGTGGTGAATGATATGAATTGTATGGCCGAATGTGAATTTGATATTCCGATTGGATGATTGAATATATATGTGTTGATGCTGTCGCTAAGTGCAAGGTGAGCCTATGGCTGTGATTATATGGGATTGTAAATAATGTAAGTGATATAGCCGAGAGCTGGCTGGGTAGGTTCTGATTGAATGATAGCGTGTATGTATGATTTTTTTTTTGTACGAGTCGGAAACCTGTGGCCATTATACTGTTTTACCGTAGGGGTAGATTATATTACATGATTGTTGCTGTGTGACGTGCCCTACGTGATGCATCATGATAATGTTGATGTTGATCAGAATATGTGCTTATATATATATGCATGTGAATTGCCATTAATTCTTGTGAGTAAGTATTAGCTGAGTGAGTTGATTGGTGCGTGTGAGAACGTTGTTAGGGAGACTAACATGGGTTGCATGGATTTGAATGATTTGAATGAACGCATATATATATATATATTGATGCTATTGTTGAGTGCAATGTGTGGTTGTGGTTATGGTGCATGCTGTAGTGAACAATAATATAGCCGTGAATAATTGTTATAAAATCCGACTGAGTGGTTGTATGTGTATTAGTGTCGTTGCCGAGTCTATGGTGTGTTATGACAACATATGTGAATGTGAATTACTTAATCCTGACTGAAGTGCGTAAAGCCGAATGAGTGACGTCATTATATAACTGAGAACTGAGAATTTAATCCGAACTATGGTTGTGAGGAATAAGATTTAGAGAAAATATTTACTCGGTGCTGGCTAGAAGCCGATTGTTGTATTGCCTTAATTCTGTTTTACAGAGGTGATAAATGATTTTCATGATTATTGATGCGTGATGTACCCTATGTGCTGCATGATGTTGATATAGGTGTATTATTTATGTGTGTGAACTGCCATTAACCACCGTGTGAATTAGTATTAGTTGGGTGAAGTCTGGTCCGTGTGAGGCATGCTGCTCTGAGATGACTCTTCCTGCCATAGGTAATGTGGCAGCGTACACGTTGTAGTGACCATGTGATTGTTGTAACCCTATAGGAATGAGACGACATCCTATAAGTTGGATGCAACAATTCATGAGTCGGGTAGGTGAAGCTGTAACTGCTTATGGTGATGGTGAGTCTTTCAGACGATTCCGAGTGATGATGAGAGTTATCTTAAATGAGTGTTATGTGATTGTGTACCAAAATGAAGGTAGAAGGTTTGTTGACCTTGACGTGTCTGCTTCCGAGAGGATTAGAGGTTGCTGGGTATGGATTGGCTACTAAAAGGATGATTGGTAATGGAATATGAAGGGCGATCGACTGTCACTGAAGTTGGAGTTTTTGAAAAGTTAACCGAGTGCTACTGTAAGCCTAATGAGGAAACTAGGATTGGAGCCAAACTAAATTGTAAGGTTAGGAATTGCTCGGGAAAGGTTAGTAAATTCTGAGTGTGTGAGGGTGGAGACAATTCCGAGTGAAGTCCTTGTGGGAAAGAACTGCTGAGTGAAAATTTTGGGGTTCCGAGTAAAACCTTATTGAGAGGATCATTACTAAGTTAGGGGAATGGTGTCTGAGCGTAGCCTTCTGGGTAAGGCAAGATTCGAGTGACGTGACTCGGAGTGTATCACTTCCGAGTGGAACAGCACCGTGTGGAACGATTCTGAATAGTAAGATAGCGAGTGTAGAATTCCTAATACCCTTGGGATGTCCAACCGAGTGGTCTTCCAGGAGAAAAGTACTTCTCGTCGGAAATTGGAACATCGAGTGTGCAAGTTTTCGAGTGAATTACCCAAAGGAGAGAAAATACCGAGCGGTAAACTTATTCATAGCCGTGTTCGGGTGATGTGAAGCTGCTGAATTGAACTCAGATTTATATTTGGAGTAAGCCTAGATTCCGAGTGGAAATTTGGTAAATAGGAAGTCTCTGAGTGAAGGACCTCCAAGAGGAGTAGATATCCAAGAGCAGGATTTATTTCAAATCGTACTTAGGTCAGCGTTTGGGACTGCTGGACTTGGACTCGGGTTAGTTTCACGGAAGGCTTGAATCATGAGTAAATTCTGTAAGTGGAAGGATTCCCGGATGAGAACTGTCCTTAAAACCCCGATTGAAATTTTCGAGTGAGAGGGCCGAGTGACATTCGTGGGTTATAGGCATGCAGTTAGCCAAAGGAATGGTTAAGAAGTTGAGATGTATGGACCGAGTGTGGTACCTGTACGAGGCAAATCCAGACAAGTGTGCTAGTTGAAGCTTATGGGAACTCGTTGAGTGTTCATTTTGGTTAAGAAAGGAATCTCATGGCCGAAAATTTGAAAATCCGAGAGCTAAATCCGAAATGAATCGGTCAGCAGTGGGTATCCTAGGGAATCGGTAATGTTGCTTACCGACTGGATTCTTCCCAAATGGTCGAATAACGTCTAGAATGTGGGTTATGTGACCCAAGGTCAAGCCTATGCTTTGTGTGAGCGCATGGTCGTACCGAGTGACACATTGAGTCGGGAGACCCGATGGTGTAAATACGCCGATCGGTGTTGAGAATGTAAGGCCGAGCGGCCAAAGAACTGGAAAATGCCAATGGCTAGGGTGAACTGGAAGAGCTAAATGGGGGCAACTACGTGGGAAATGGAGTCCCGAATGTAATGAGGGCTACGAAGAGCTGTCTTATGCTAATTAGAAATTACGAAGCAGTCAAAAACGTGGATGGGTGAAGAATTGCAGTCGGAACATGGCTATGGTATTCCGATCTATTTATTGAGGTAAGTCTGAGTGAAAGAAAGGAATGTTGTTCCGAGTCAATGGTGCCCCTCCCGAGTGGGAATGCGTTGAACATAATGTCCCGGTTTTCCGGGTGGAACGATCGGTGAATTGCTTTGGAGGCCAATTGTGCCGACTGGGATTTAAGCAATGGATGAATACTTAAGGAACATAGATGTGTAACTGCTTATTGTGGTATGTTAGCGATTTCCGAGTGGTTTATTAAGGCTAAGCATGTGTTTGAATTTCGAGGACGAAATTCTTTTGAGAGGGGGAGAACTGTAACATCCCGATTTCTAACTTAATTACCGATTGAAGTTAAGCTATTAATTAAAGGTTAATTACAGAATTAGGATTAATTGTTAATTAGAGTGATTGCTGATTTGGGTAGAAATAATTGAATAAATAATAATAATAGTGCCAGACGAAAGGACGCATGTGTCCCTAGGAGTATAAGACAACTTCAGCTCTCTTTTTCTCTCATTATTCACACTGGCAGCTCTCCTTGTGCGTGTATATAGTCTCTCCTTCCTCCCTATTACCTTCTTCCTCTCCTTCTTCTTCTAGCTGGAGCTGTGGTATTCCAATTAGAAGGCTGTGCGGGAAGTGCTTTGGAGCTGTGGAGGAGACGGACCCGTTGGAGGAAAGGAGCAACTCTGGTCCAGAATCAACGCTGAGCTCGAGGGCTGTTGGAGGAGGAGTAACGAAAGGACGATCGGTCAGCCTTGCAACTCGAGAAGCCTCTGAACTCTAACAGCAGGTAGGGGGCGCTTTGCATGTCAAGTGTATGGCTTATGACCAGGTCCCGAATGCTTGTTTTAATATGATATATTGTGAAATGTGTAGATCAATGCATGGTGATTTACTGATGGTGCATGCAGGTGGTGAGGGTTGTGTGACTTGGTTTACGACTGCCTGTTAATGCTTCTGTGATGCATGTTGTTAAAATCTGAGTTGTTGAGTGAATGTGTGTGTGTTCCCATTATCCCCTAATGCATGAAATGTGAATTGATGCGTGATTTCTAGTTTGAATACCGTGTGGAAAGGTATGCTGACTCTGTTAAAAATGTTGAGTGGATGTGCTGTAATGTGGTTCCCTATGCTTGCTGTTGTGAGTTATAATGATAGAGGCATGTGTTGTTGCAATGGAATGTGGGATTCCGAACGAATCTGATTGCTGTGTGGGGGATCGGTTGTGACCCATTGATGGCTGTGTGAGACGCGTTTGGTAAGCTTGGATGTTGTTATGGATTTGCATGAGATTGCATATGTGGGATGATTCCCAGATTCCTGACCAGTTCCATGAGGACGGGGGGTCGGAATGGCATCTAGAATCATGTAAGACGAGTTCCAGTCAAATTCCTGGTTAGATCTATGAGGACCCGTGGTAGCCGATGGAGCTAGAGCTGGGTCTCGAGACGTCACGGGGTGACCGGTGCCACACGGAAAGGGCTAGTGGACGAGGGACCGGGAAGGAATCTACACTGAACTCACTGTTTAAGTCGGATCCGCATGCATGAGTCTATGAGCACTGTTAGTAAAATTATTGTGAATTGCATGGATTAAATGAATTGGGTGAATCCCGACTGAATGAACATACAGGTAATGATACTGTGGCCGAGTGCAGTGTGATGCTGTGTTTGAGAATACATGTGATTGTGCGAATTTAGATTGAATGATGTGGTCTGGCTCTTGTGTTACTTGACAGTATATGTATATGTATATTGCTATGAATTGAACCTGGCAAATCATATAATTGAGAATTGAGGTAAAGTCCGAGTCAATAGTTGTCACTTTATATGTAAAAGCTCACCCCTGCACCATTTTTCAGTATGAATGCAGGTTGGACTCTGAAGTGATGATAAGGTTCCAGGTCCGAGTGAGGGGTACTCCGATCGTGAGTGTTTATTTTGTATGTGTCATGTTTCGTCAGTTGTAGCCTTGGCCGGCTCGTAATATCAGTGTGGTGTAATGAACAGGAATATATATATATATATATATATATATATATATATACGTATAGGTAATTGAGTTATTGTAACCCGAGTGCATGTTTTTATATATATATGTACCATGTTGGTAACAGGTGCTAAGGAATGAATGACGTTAAGGTAATGGGTATTCCGAGTGCATGATTATGTACGTACAATATGTTATATACGAGTGGTCGTGTTTTGGGTAGACCGAGGGATGCTGATGGTTAGAATACTGCTCAATTAATGATTTCCGAGTGGACGTAGTTGGGGAGTCAACTCCGAGTGGAACTGCGAATGGCTGTGCATTCTTGTTCGAACGATGATGCCTCGATGAATTCCGAGTAAAATACCTTGGATGAACCGGTACTGTGTAAGATCTGATGAGAGGATTCCCGGGTGAAAATGAGGGCGGCCATTACCGAGCGAAAAATGTAAGTAAAAACCGGGTGAGGAAGGGTTCGTACTTTCCGAGCGAATTCATAAATAAATCCTGAGTGAGGCGGAGTTGTGGCTCCCGAGTGAAAACCTCGAGTGATTCTTTTCTGAGAAAGGAGTTCGAATAGTGGGTTAGAGTGAATTGGATCCTCAGTGTAAGGTAGTGGTAATCCGAGTGAAAGACGTAAAGTCCGGGTGAGGATTTATGTCCCGAGCGGTTGGGTCTCGAATAAGTCTGAGTGAGACTTAGCTACCTGACTTCCTAAGTGAAGTGCGAGTGTGAGGATCTGCCGAGTGAACCCTTGTCCACATCCGATTGAGAATTACCTTGTGCCGGTGTTCGCCTCAGCGAGATAGACCTGGCTCCAGCGAGTGCGTGTTTGGAGAGGCCTTGTGTTGGACTCCGCCCGAATGTCTTCCTCTCCGTTGTTGCATTATCCTGTCTTGCTTGGGCGGTGTAGGACCCCGTCTGAGCGAGTGGACGTTGTAGTGTACGTCGCCCCGGGCGTTGTCGCGCTTTGCTGAACTAGGCGGAGTGGTTCAAGTTTCACCCCCTCCTTAGGTTGCCATACATATGTGTCTTCCTCATCCTTTCCTCACCTGTTCCCTTATGCTGAGCTCCCAGTAGTTCCCTCAAAGAAAGGTTTGTCCTGTAAGAGTGAGTGGACGCTGATGTGAGGTTTGCTTAAGGAGTTTTCATCCGTCGTGGCATCGTTCAGGCCGTCTTGGATATCGCCTGAGTGAGTGGACGTTGTGGTGTAATCCATCCAGGCGTTGTTGTGCCTTGCTGAACTGGATGGGCGGTGTAATCACCTCCTCCTTCCATGGTTGCATTATGATACTTCGCCCAGGCGGCGTCGGGCCTCGCTTGAGTGAGTCAGTGTTATCTTAGTTTTTGCCCAGGCGCTGCCGTGCCTCGCTGGACCGGTCGGGTCGGCCCCAGCCTTGCTCCCTCCTCTGAGTGTTATACGTGTGAATATTCTTTTATTCCCTTGCCTTCCTCCCCTTATTTCTTGTGCCCGGCTCTTCTTGACTTGTTCTGGGAATTGAGCAAAGGGAGTACGGATCAAACTGGTTGAACTGCTGTGCTCCGCTGAGTCCGACTGGGTGCTTGCCCTTCCTTGCCTACCATCCCAATTGCAATCCGGTTGCCTTATGGTCTATTTGGTTTACTCAAATTTTGGAAAAATTTTCCCCGTATTGGTTCTTAATTATTTATTAAATTAGGGTGTTACACGAGCAGCAACAGTTAGACTCCTACTTAACCGAAATGAAGGAAGCTCAGGCCAAAGGAAAGGATTTATCCTTGACCATGAGATCAGATGGAATCTTCCGGGTGAGAGACAGAATATACATACCAAGCGGAGGAGAATTAAGGAGAGTGGTGCTTGATGAAGCCTACAAAAGCCTATTCAGTATTCACCCGGGAACCACAAAAATGTACCATGACCTGAGGAAACAGTTCTGGTGGCCCAGACTAAAGAAAGATGTGGTGGAATACGTGGCCCGGTGTATTACTTGTCAGAAATCAAAAATAGAGCACCAAAAACCGTACGGTGCAATGCAGCCTTTGGAGATTCCCGTATGGAAATGGGACTCGATTGCTATGGATTTTGTCATGGGATTGCCCAAAAACCGAGCGGGCCATGATGCGATTTGGGTCATTGTTGACCGACTGACGAAGAGTGCACACTTCCTACCTGTGAACATGAAGTACGCGATGCATAAATTGGCACGGATTTACGTTCATGAGATTATCCGACTGCATGGCATACCAACCTCCATCGTATCGGATAGGGATCCGAGGTTCACGTCCCGGTTTTGGACCAGCCTGCATCAAGAAATGGGCACCAAACTTTGGCTTAGTTCCGCCTACCACCCCCAATCGGATGGACAATCCGAGCGGACGATTCAGAGTTTAGAAGACTTATTAAGAGCATGTGTGTTAGAGCATGGAGGAGATTGGGAGCAGTACCTTCCATTGATTGAGTTCACGTACAATAACAGCCATCATAACAACATTGGTATGGCACCCTATGAAGCACTATATGGACGAAGATGCCGAACCCCTCTTTGCTGGTCGGAAACGGGTGAGAGTCTGCTATTGGGGCCAGACATTGTGAAGCAAACCACAGAGCAGATCCGAGCGATACAAGGAAAAATGAGGCATCTCAAGACAGACAGAAAAGTTACCATGACAACCGCACCAAACCATTGGAATTTTCAGTCGGAGACCGAGTGTTTTTGAGGACTTCTCCGAATAAAGGTGTCGGACGAGCCTTGAAGGGCGGAAAGTTAAGCCCTCGATACATTGGACCTTATGAAGTGTTGGAACGAGTCGGCACCATGGCATACCGAATAGCACTACCGACCCACTTATCCCGATTGCACAGCGTATTTCACGTGTCGCAACTAAGGAGGTATCTACATGACCCCAGTCACACAATGCCTGACGATGGAGTGGAAGTCAAGGAAGACCTGACCACCGTGACTACGCCGATCAGAATCATGGACCGATCGGTGAAGCGTTTAAGAAACAAAAACGTACAGCTGGTAGAAGTGGAATAGCAACAAGGCAAGACTACCTCTTGTACCTGGGAACGCGAAGATATCATGAGACAACAGTACCCCGAGTTATTTGCTAAGGTGAATTACCGACCGAATTTCGAGGACAAAATTCTTTTGAGTAGGGGAGAACTGTAACATCCCAGTTTTGAAGTTAGATACCGAATAAAAATTTAATAATAAGAAAATTGAAAGTAAAGAATTAGTTGTTATTCATAATCAGTATAGCCTGAGAGTTAATGATAAGATTAATTGGGCTTAATTAATGGGACGTGGCTGTCTGTGATTGGTGGAAGGTGTGAGTGGACTGCGACTCACACTTTCCCATCCCACTCCTTCCCCTCGTATGCGTATTTAGGTGCGTATTTAGTATCACCGTGGGTGCAAGAATAACTTCTCCCACTACTCTACTTTCTCTCTTTTTCTTCTTCGTCTCCATCTTCCTCCGTTTCCGCTGTTTCTGTTCGTCACGACGACAGTGCGGGAAGAAGGTCAGAGCCCCGTCAGGTGAAGGGCGATCGTTGGAGCAGAGAAAGAACGACACCTCAACTCCGGACCAAGTGCAGAGTATGACGGAGTGAAGGAAGGATGAACGAATCAGTAGAAGGGCGTCAGATTCAACATCGAAGAGCAGAAAAGCTTCTTGGAGTCCCTTTCGTAGGTAGGGGGCGCTTGCATGTTAAATGCATGGTCCACGAACGGTACCGAATGAATGTTCTGCTTGAGTGTATGTGCATGTGGTTGTGATGATTGGATCCTATGCATGATTGGAGATTCTGAATCCCGTGTGTTTTATAGTGATTGAACCATAAATGCTTATGATCTAGATGGTGGTAAAGTAGTATGTTAGCATGGATAATAATGAATGATATGCATGAAAGTATGAATGTGTGCTTGATTGATTTGTCAGATGCTATTACTTGATTACTGATGGTTGATCATATTGGTGTAAATAATAAAGCAAGTAAAGGTTGCATTGAACCTGTTCCCACTCAATGGTTATGAAAGAGATATCGGTGATGTGATGACACTTGTTGGTAGATGCATTTAGCTGCATGTGTAGGAGTGGGGCGACCCGTGGAAGGTCAAGAGCCCCGAGGGAATGACTTCCAGTTACAGACCCCGGCTAGATTCCGAGGGAGCTCGTGGTAGCCGTAGGAGCTAGAGAGGAGTCTCGAGACGCCAATGGGAGGCCGGTACCACGCGGGAAGAGCTGAAGGACGAGGGGCCAAGAGAGGGGAAAACTGTGACTGAAAGTCATCAATCGAGTCGGATCCGCAGTCATGCATGTAAATACGAGGTTGATTAGAGTAGTACGTATAACGTGTGTAGAGTGTTATGAATGATCTTCGAGTGCGGGAAATACCTGTGTGTGTGATATGTGTGTCTTAAATGCCACTTTGTCGAGTTTAACTTTAATTAATTAGAAACCAATAGAATGGATGTGAATGTGCATGCTGACACTGATACCGAGTCTTTGATTGTCATTTTACATGAAAAAGCTCACCCCTACAGTGGCTACACTTTCAGTGAACATCTCTCGGAAAGAAGGATGAAGGAGGACGAGCGCAGGACAATGAATCCGAAGTGCTATTGGAACATATGTCTATATGTGTATATATGCATATCTGTGTAAATGCTGTGTATAACGTTTTGTTAAGCCTTGGCCGGCTCATGTTTTGGTTGTAGTTCTTACGTTAAAAACTGACAGCTTGGGTAACAGATTTCATGGGGAAGTTTTGTAATTATATATTAATGTTTTCGCTTATATAAGCATATGTTGTGTGTTCTTCTATACTGTAAGTGAGGTTGAGCGGGGAGAGGACTGTATGAGGGCTTCCGAGTAAAAGTAGGCATGAAATCCCGAGTGTAGGAGGTCGGCGTGACTATGAGTAAGTAGTGGGGATAAGTTTGGAGTTGAGAGGATGAAATAAAGAGTTTAAATATGCTTTTAGCGATGGAGGAACGAAAGACGAGTGAAAACCTCGAGTGATTCCCTGCTGTAAGAGGAGTTCAATTGGAGGTTTAGGGAGGATTGGATCCTAGGTGTAAGGTATTGATAATCCGAGCGAAACATGTAAAGTCCGAGTGAGTAAGGATCGGTGTCCCGAGTGGTTGGGTTTGGAGAAGCCGAGTGAGACTTAACTTCCCAAATTTCCGAGTGAAGTTCCTCGCTTCAGCGAGCAATATACTTGCTCCAGCGAGCGCGGCCTAGGAAGACTTATGTTGGATTCGCGTGGGCGGAGTCATACCTCACCGAGGTGCTAGAGCGGTTCGCCCAAGCGTGAGGACTCGCGCTGAAGCGAGTAGTTGTCAGAGTGGGATGCCTCCCAATTACCCTTCCTCCCGTTGTGGCACTAATGCGACCCCAACAACGGTGTTGACCTCGGCTTGGGCGTTGTGGTTGAGTCCGCCCAGGCGTTGCCATACCTAGTTGAGTTGGGCGGAATAAGTTCGGACCCCTCCTTTCCTCCACAATCTACTACCGCACATGTACATCTCCCTTCTCCTTCCCCTTACCTATTTCCTCCTACTGATTGACTAGTGTTACTCGTGGAAAAGTTTTCTTTGTGAATTCCCTCCATCCGCTGTTGCATTACCATACCCCGCCCAGGCGGTATCAGACCTCGCCTGAGTGAGCCAACGATATCATGTAATCCGCCCTGGCGCTGATATGTTACGCTAAACCAAACAGACCGGTTCCAGTCTTGGCCTTCTGTTATTTTCCTTATGCATGTGGATGATATCTCATTTCCCTTGTCCTTCCTTGCACTCCGCCCCTTTTGTTATCCGGTTGCCTCATAGACCATTGGTTTACTCAATTTTGGGAAAAATTTCCCCGTCTTTGGGTTTATTCATTTTGTTAAATTGGGTGTTACAAATGTCACAGAAACACTATTATATAACATCATCAACAACACAAATCATTCATAACCAAGCATTTCCGGGTAAACTTTTCAAGATAAATATATATATATATATATATATATTAAACATAACTCCTAGTTTTCAGATTATGCTTACTAATCATTAATCAAGTGATAAACCTTCTCTGTATGTCAACATGTACCTCAGTCAATTTCTAAATCTTCAAACTTGATTCTGAACTTCAATTTAACTCTCGATGTCCAATTTCATATGTCTAAAAAATTCCAAAATTTAACAAAATCCATTCCCGTAACTTACAAATCTTCGAATCACAAGAATCGAAGTTAGAATGTTTAATCGATGGAGTTTTGAAAGGGTTTTACTTATCGAAATTAATGAAACTTATCGTTGAAGCACCAAAATGACCTCAAAGCTTTGAAACTCTTTCCGAGAACCTCTGAAAATTACCTTAATTAAAACTACAAAAATGAAAGAATGGGTTTAAGATTTCCATCATTGGAAAAAGAATCAAAATTGGTACAAGTTGGGTCATTACCTTAGAGCTTTAAAAATGGAGTTTCAAGAAGATTTTCACCCTCCAATGTAGTCACACCTAGAGAGAGAAAGAAAGAAACGAAGATGAGGCCATCCAAAGAAAATTAATCTTATAAATAAGGGAAATAAGGAATATGCACTCACTTACCCTTGTGAAAGCTAAAACAAGATTAAGATGAAGATGAGGAGGAGGCATAATTTTTTGCTAATGATGAGGAACAGAGAAGATAACGATGGTGTGTGAGAGAGAGACACTTAAGGGGGAAAAAGAGTGAAGTGAAAAATGAAAAGTGATTTAAATTCTAAAATTAACCCGACTAACCCCATAACTTAAGGGTTCATTTTAAATCATTAACTATTAAATTTAAATCACGCACTTGATTTAATTTTCTAAAATTTCCTAATTAATTAAAATTAGGATGTTATATAGAGGTCCAACGACAAAGGTAGTCGATCCCAAGATGAGCAATGACACCTATAAGGATATCATCGTGATCTGCATAACTAGTTCTTAAGCTCTAGATCTCTTTAGTCTTACTCAAATTTCTCTTTAACTCATGGATGACGTTGTCCCGAGTGGCCAACTTCTTGTTCACATTCTCAATGATTTAAACATATTTCGATATAGATGGTGTGCTAGATGAAGTTGGTCAGGGCTCAAACTCCACAACTAAAGGTGTGTAGATAAAATACTTAGTGACGAAACCTTTACTCTATCACAAAACTTTAAATGCTTTTTGACATGTGGTTGAGGTTTTAATGAAAAAACTCTATAACTGTCACAAACTTAAATATGAAATTTTTTACCAAACATTTTGGCAATCGCTCTCTATTCCCGTTATAAAAATTTTGTAAAATTTCAGCGTAAATTCTTCAAGCAAGAAAGGTGCGTAGGTGAAACATTTTTCAACGGTATTCTCTTCAACCATTAGATAATAGGATGTTGGCGAAGGCTATATGTTATCTATCACCAAATGTTGGTTGAAAGGGTTTTGTAACAGAATCATCGACGACTTTAACCCTAGTTTTAGCTCTCGTCACTAAACCTATCAATAATTCCTATATAAGACTCGTTTTGTTTCTAACCACTATCTATCGATAAATCCATAGCAATTAGCAATGGTTATTATGGTCGTCGCCAAAGTCCTATGGATAATGGAGAACTTTTTGTAGTATTGTCTTCCTCCCATTTCCTCTTTTTCCTATTTTTCACTTCCATATAAATAGTTTTCATGCAACATCTTATTATAGATAAATTACTAGTCAAGTAACACATAAAAATTTAGAACAATTATTCATGTAAGTATTAAAGTTGATGTTGCTCAAAGTTAAATAAGCACTTGCCACTTTACTAATTCCAAAATTTAACTTCTAACACTATAAACATAACTTATAACAAGTTTAGTTCAGTTCAAGGTATCATATATAATTTATTGAAAATGTTATATAAAATTATAGATAGTAATTTTTTTTAATATTTGACTCAAGGACTACTTCAAATTGTTGGTAACCAATTGTTAACATAGAGAATTTTTATTATGAGATAAAATGAAAATAAAAGATAAAATGAGAAATAGATTGATGATTGATGGAAAAAGAGTTAAAGAAGAATAATCTTAATTAGTGTCAACATAGGCCTTTTTGTGAATGGTGGATCGTTAGTAAACAATACAAAAGAGATTAAGAGGGATAAGGAAGAGAAAGAGAAAAAAATATGCCTCCTTTAGATAACAACAAAGTTAGATGGCATTTCTTGCTTGTGTTGTAATCAAAGAGATAAAGTAGGTGTTCACAATTGAGAGCTTAATACGTAAAACCCTAGATAATTACTCTAGAAAATTAGGGTTATAATTGCTCAATAATATGTCACTTGAATCACAAGGGGGGATCTGAGGCCATATTTATACAACAGTAAAATGGGGGGTCTTTTATCCAGGCCTAAAATGACATGGACATGACCATTTTTGGCTAAGGTTAGGGGGAATAAGGGAAAGAAGGGTGTCGTGGGGCCCTATCTCAACCCGAAGGGAACAAGAGCCCCCCAGTCATGAGCTCAAGGTGTAGAGCCGAGCTAAATGACTAGGTATTAAATTGAAGGATTTCTAGGTGATCGTCATTACGTGAATCTCAAGTGAGAGAAGTCTCATGAGTGAGGAAATGCTCTGAATGAGGAGCTGCTTCGATTAATAGAATAAACCCGAGTGATCATGGAGAGGAACCCCAGAGGAAGACACATGTCATATGGTGGATAGCCATCATTTCATTTTTCTACTTGCTGTCTGAACCTAGCTACTTTTGTAATGATAAGGCATTTCTATATCCCTAGGCTCTTAAATGCATCTCTTAGGTTCAAGTGTGTTGCTTTGAAAATAATAGATTTTAATGCCACATGTTAAGGACAACTGTTCTTTCATAAGTCACCATGACATTGTGGCCGTAAGGGTAGCAAAATTGCTCCTAACCGTTAGACCCGTCACTTGAGGGTTACTCCTTATACCAATATATAGTCCTTTTCTTCCTTACTTTTTATCTTTGTTGTTGTTGTTTCTTGCATTTTGGCTTTCTACCCTTACCCAAACTTCCTAAGCTTCTCTGCTTCCTTTGATTTTTACTTATAAAGAGGTTAGTAATCCTTTTCCTCCCCTCGTTATCGTAGTCTTTCCTTCATCTTCTTATTTTTGTTCCTTATTTTTCCTACTTTTGTGTTTGAGAACGGCTTTTTTTTAAACTCCTACTCATGGGTTAGGGAGGAGGTTCTGTCAAAATCTGTATCCCTCCAAAGTGATGGGGCTATTGCTCGCTTGTGGCAAAAAGGGGCCTTTAATGACTCATTGTCAGAACAAAGTATTGAGTGTCTATGTTGTGCTCCTGAAGAGAGGGTTTGTCATACTCGAAAAAACCCTAGGAATTAGATTACCCTTAGATGTATGAGATTATCTTTTCCCGTATCTATCTGTCATTCTACTCTTTTGATTTTGAAGTGGGGGTTTTGATCACTTTGAATGTTGCCCCTACCGAACTTCATCCGAATAGATGAGCTTTCATTAAAGCCTTTGAAATTTTATTTGGGTATCTTGGTCGAAACCCCTCCGTTCCTATCTTTTTATATTTCTTCAAAGCAAAAATCTTCAAGGCAGGGGTCCGAGTGGGTTGGGTTTCACTGAACGGGGTTTCTGGTCGGCATCGGATAAAGGTGTTCAACTAGTCGTACATAAATTTTAAGGGTCTCTTTTTTAAAATTCAGGTGAGTCCAGATATACCGAGGGAAGATTTCCTCCACCATCCCGATGGTTGCCCAGCTCTTCTGCTATGTTGGACTTGGGAACCTGCTCAATACCGGATCAACTGGGAAGATCTGTCTCTCACCGAGCGAGATGATGTAAGGTTCTTCATCAAAGATGTAGGGCATTTTTCCAATTCCTAAGGGTTGATCTCATTATCCACCGACCCGACTGCTCTGGACTCCTAGATGCGTAAGTATAGCTTTTTTAGGGTGTGTTTTGGCTACTCGATGTATTATATTAACTATTTTCTTTTCTTTTGTAGGCGATATGACTCCCCGTCACATGTCTACCAAGGACATGCGAAATGCCTACAAAAAGGGCCCTACCTTAAAGGGGAACCACTTGTATTTTGGACTCTAACTTTGACTTCTGCTCCCTCTCTACTGTTCTTGTAATGATGCTTCCTCCTCGTACTTCAACTATGGGTGAGGTAGGTGGTGAGGCCCACACATCTAAAAGACAACGAATCTAGCTAAGGTCTTTCTCTTATAGGGAGGGATCTGCCCACGATACACGCCATCCCAAAACCCTTACCGTCCATGTGACAGAAAGCTCTGAGTCTCCAGAAATATATGTGCGAGAAGATTATAGCCAAACGTGTGGCCGCTCCTCTTTATTATGAATACGATTCTTCCTTCTAGAAATGGAGGCATTTTATGAGCTAGAGTCTTTTTGCCAACATAAATCCTGCTCGGTCTTTATAGGATGCCCATTTTCCAACCCCTTAATTCATCAACCGTACATTGATGTTTGAGGAAGACAAGGCATGTTACATGGATGCTAACCCTATGGTCGTTTGCCGGGCTATGGCGATGTTCAGCATCCGAGAAGCTTTTATGGATCGCTACTTAGATAATTATATGATGGGTCAGGAAAAGGCTCTCATCGACCTGACCAAAGAGAAGAAAGTGTCTGCTACAAAGCTTTGAGAGGCCAGGGGGTATCTAGAAACTGGTTGAGTTGGAGGGCCAGTACGGGCTCACGAGGCAGCCTTGGAGAAAGTGACTAGGTTGAAGGAGCATCTAAAAGTTTGTGAGGTAGCTTTGGAGAAATCTGACACGTTGAGTGGCATGGGCGTGATTATAAAGAGAAATTACAAGGTACAAATTCTATTCTTGGAAGCAAAAAGGAATGGTGAAGTGTTTGGGAGATGACCATTTCTTTGCAAGGAATTTTTAGGAGATAAATTTTAATGCTAGTTTAGAGAAGAATGGATGGTTAATGGCGTGAAATTATGAAGGAAAGGTGAGGACTGATTTACTTTTGGTAGCTTTAGAAAATTATTGAAGTGTTTACAAAAAGCAAAATGTTTTGCACGTTACCTTGGAATTTCCTAGTGGTTCACGACTGCATGGAGGAGAAGAGAAATGGCACAAATTCAAGGCATGTGCTACAAGTTTCTCCAGTAGTTTTAAGTGCAAGACAAGGAGTTTGGGAGAATAGAACAAGTGTCCCATGGGTGGGAGAAGGTAATTGGACCAGTTTTGCATGAGGGCTGATGTGGCACAACCAGGGGTAGTGACTTGTCTTGCATTTTTGAAAGGGTTATAGTGTAAATTTGGAAAAACACAAAACACTAAAGTTGTATATCCATGTCTCTTCTTTAAAACGAGGTATGGTACGCAAAAATTCAATATCAGACGAGGGAGATATGCCCCAAATATGAAAAGTGTTCTAGGTTGTGACAAAAATTAAATTTGTGAACAAAATAAAGTTTTTGGGGCAAATGGGTAGGGAATTTGCTTTCATTACCTTTATTAAATTGTAGATAAATGAGTCTAGAATATTTTAGAGGAAGAATCATTCAATTTCATGGTCATACGAGTGAGAAAAGTGGCAATTATTGAACATAGGTCAAGTTGTAACAACAAACATATGGGGCAGTGTAGTATTTTTAATTCTGTGACCAAACAGGTAAGGATGGGGTTTCGTGGTCAACATAAAAATTGACAGAAATTTTGATACGGAAATTTTGAGCAAGAACGACTCGATTCTATTAACGGTAGAGAGAGTTATGCTTAAAATATGAATAGGTACGCAAAATGCCTCTAACGATTGACTCAATTTATTAAAATAAATTCGTGGAAGGTCAAGTGATGGAAAATGGGCCTCTGGCCCTTCACGAAAATGGTTGGGTACAACAATATGGGTACTCTGGGAAAAAATGACTTAACTTCAACACCCAAGGCTTGGCCAGAACCGGTACTAAGTTAATAATTGAAATAACATAGTTTATATATTTTTATTCAAATACCAAGTTTTCATTAATTAATCATTGATTTTCTTTACTCAATTAAATCATAATTAACTATTTTAGTCTTTTAAATCCTTCTGAAAAAATTAATCACCAGCATATAAATCAAGTCGGCCTCAGCCCAAATAGCATTTCATAATAAACAAATACAGAAATATCACACCTTGGCCCAAAGGCCAATTACACAAAAATAAAGGATGTTACAGATTTTACGAAGAAGTATTTTAAATATAAGTTATTTTGGAAGGAGTATTTCAAGTATAAATAGATTCAAGAGTTTTAATTTTTAGAACTAAGGAACAAAGTTGCATGGAAATAAATGATAGGGACAACATTCACTATAACAGTCCAAGGCTAAAATAGTGAGTTCCTAACTTATCTAGATCTCAAACCCTAACTTTGATTGGGGCTCCTAATGAAGATTAAGGACTTGAGTATAAGAATATATGTATATATTTACAATTTTTGAAGCTTTAAGAAACATTGGTTAAATAAGGATTATCTATGTATGTAAAATTATTTTGAAAAGAGACAATGATAACCTAAATTTCAGGTAGGGTATTAAGTATGTAAATGTGTGTGATTTTATAAAGGTTGATTTTAAGGCAACAGTAGTAACTATGTTAGGTATAACATCCCAAATTTTAGAAAATAATTTATGTGACGATGAATAATTATTTGACGTCCCAAACATTTAGGAAAATTAATTATACATTAACTGTGAATTATCAGTGAATTAAAATACACTAGAACGAAATGATTTAATTGAAGGTGTGGGACCTATTAAATCTTTTTGGACAATTGATGGGTATGAAATAATGAGGATTTTATTATGGTTATAGTGTTATGATCAAAATGATTTTTAGAGTTAAGGAAGTATTTTTACGGACATTATGTATGTTGGCAAACGATGAAAATACAAACAAAATGAATTTTAGAAGAAAATGTAAATTCCTTCTCCTTCTCTAATTGTCGTGACCTTTCTCCTTTCTCACTTTATAATCTTTTAACCAATGGATAATGGGGAATAATGGACCAATGCGCAAATGGCAAAAAGGTGATATTTTAACCATTGTGTAATACCCAATTTTGTCTATCTTTTCCAATTCCCACTCTCAATTTTTGGTGGTTTCCTTCCTCATCACTCTCTTTCACATTTTGCTTCTTCTTCCCTCTCTCAGTTTCTCCATAACTGTCCACCCTTTTTAGCCCTCTTTCCACTCAAAATTACTTGGTTTCCTTAGTTCCAGGAGGCTTTAAGGACATTGTCGGGTAAGTTTTAGGTTGTCTCACCTTCCTCTACCATTTTCATTTTTCTTAAAGTCTTGAAGGTAAGAGCTCATGATCTCTTGTTGCTTTATTTCCTTATTTTGAGGTTCTAAGAGCTCATTAATGGTGGTTTGGATATGGAACCTTTAAACCCTCGGCTAGAAGACTTGGAAACATGATTTTTGATGCTTGGATGGTAGAGCACAAAATTGTAGGCTTGATTATGCTTGAAATGGTGGTTGAGAATTATTGGAATTGATTGTTGTTCGATTTGGTAAGAACCCTAAAATTTAAAATTTAGGGCTTTTGGTAAAATTGGTGAACTTGAGCTTTGTTGTCATGAGAATAATTTAGATATGTGGAAATAAATTTTTGGAATGAGTGATAAAAATTATTGGTGATGAGAAGTTATGAAACCATGATAAAGTGTCAGCGAATTAAATGATTAAATATGGCAAAGGTTATGTTCTTGTTGTGGTGTGTATGAACAAGTAAAATAAGGTGTTATGGAAGGTCACCAGAGTGTGGCGGGAAGGAATTGGTGCACTTCGGTCATTGTCACTAGGTAGAGTATGGTGGGAATGACCTAAACCCTAAAATGCTGAGGCAAAGTTAGCGTGCTCTAAGGACGACCAATGAGAATTGGTCGTAAAGAAAATAGAGGCGGATGAGTCTCTTAAATAGGTAAAATTGGTTTTGGATTTTTTGTGGAAAAACCTCACTGAGGCTGAGTCAAAGCACCGCCAAAAGTGTTCAGAGATGGAAGTACAAATTGAAGTTATAAGGTTTGAGGTTGCAGAAAAGTTTATTACTGGGTTTGAGAGGTATCAAGCGCAAGTGACGATTTTAAACCTTGCTCTGCTTATCTTCTGGGAGGGGTCTGATCCCTTAAAGGAGATAGTGGATGGGAGAATCATGGATCTCTTTAAGTTAGATGAGGAGGTTGTTGCTATTGATCCTTCACCTGTCCTTTTGGTGGTCAAGCTGAAGCTACCCCTTCCCTTGAGCCACTCCATCTGAATCTGCTACTACTCCTACTTCTACCGCTTAGCTCTGTTTCCTTGTGATTTATATTTAAAGGATATGATGTTTATTCTGATGTAATGTTTATGCTATAATGAAGGGCCTTTAATGAAAAACTTATACCTTTGCTACTTTATTTTCATTATAAGTTGTCTGTCTCTGATAATAGTCTAAGGTTTTTATACGTAGTCGGCTTGTTGCTTTGATACCCACTCAGAGGGTTTTTTTTGAGATGTAGAAAAGGAGTGCCCTAAAATGGAATGGTTGTTAACCTCAAGTGAGCGAATATTTACTCAGGTTTTTAATACTTAATATAATTCGTAGCAAGATTTGTCATTACCCCCGGGTGAGCGAATTCTTACTCAGGTTTTTAGGACTTAACATAATTTGTAGCGAGGTTTGTCGTTACCCCCGGGTGAGCGAATTCTCACTCGTGTTTTTAGGACTTAATGTCATTCATAGCGAGGTTTTTCATTACCCCAGGTGACCGAATTCTTACTCAAAGTTTTAGGACTTAACGTAATTCGTAGTTAGGTTTGTCACCCCTATGTGAATGCCTTCTAGTTCTTCCAATCGATATGCTCCCTTTACAACTACTTCTTTTTCCCGGTATGGGCTTTCCTAGTTGGCTGTAAATTTCCCATCTTCTCTTGCTCTCTTGTTGTTAGTTATCCGCAAAACTAAATCTCCCCTCTAGAAGGGTTGTGGTTTGAGCATGATATTCCATTTATAGGTGGATTTTTGTTTAGAAGCCTAAATTTTAATGTAAGCTACACCCCGTTCTCCAAAGTTGAGATCGAGGTCTTCCCTTTCTCCTTTCTTGGTTGATCATATGCCAATCTTCCGAAGAAAGATTCACTGAGTTCCACGAGGATCATGGCATCTGCCCCGTATGTAAGTCTAAATGGAGTTTTCTGTGTTGTCGAGGGGGGTAATGTATCAATTTTAACTTATCAATAAAATTAGTATTTTCAGTTTTAAGACTAATTTTAATGCTATTTATCGTGAAATAATAGGTCATTTGAGAATTATTCCTAAAACGTCCCTAATCAAGTATTTACATGGGGACATGTAAATACATTAAGATTAGTGTGTGAATGTACTGATGATTTGATCTCACAAATCATGGATATATGATATCAAGTCTTTACACGGGTACACATTAAGAGTAATGTTGTGCTGGACAAACCCACCATGAGAATGTTGCATGGATCGTTACATGAGTGTCATAAACAGTTCTCAATGTGATAATGGTATATAGTCCTTCGACCTGAAGTCACTACGATTCCTACATAAGGAGTTTGTTGTTTTAATACAATCAAACGTCTTCTGTAATAAGATGACCATAAAGATTATGATTAGGTAATAGGAAAATTATGCAGAGGGATGTAGATGGAATTTGTCTCTCCTATGTGACAAAAGTGATATCTATGGGCCATTTGATAGAGTGAGACTAACGAAATGCATGACCATGCTAGGACGAATAAATATTAGATATTTATTCTGTAAAATCTACTCTGGTATTAAGTAAATGAATTAGGCCATACAAGGATGACGACGACCATGCCTTGGGCTTAATTAGATATCGTGACAAAAGGAATAAATATATAAAATAATTATCACTTATAGGTCAAGTTAATGATAAATAATATTTGGACATAATGATGTATTGCTAGATACCGCTCTTATTTTATATTAATAAGGCTAAATACACCTTTTGGTCCCTTGTGTCTTAAGTTTTTTTTAAATTGGTCCCCTATATTTTTTTTAATACAAATTGGTCCCCGAACTTTTTAAAAACGTGTCAATTTGGTCCTTCTGTTAGAAAATCACTAACGCCGTTTGCTAACATGGTATGTCTGGACACGTGTCCAAATCTTATTAGCACACGTGTCATCATTAGAATATAGGACACATGTCAGATTTTGATTGGGTGATGCTTAAATTCGAAATTAAAAGAAATGACACTTGCTAGGAGTTGAACCCAAGACCTTACACTCACACACCAAATGCATTACCACTAGGCTACATGTGACTTTCATATTATATATGACAATATTTGTACATAAAGCTAACATTTCAATATCTTCTAAATATATATTTAATTATTTTTGATAAAATATCTAAAAATATATTTAGTTTAGTTATTATTAAAAAATATATTTGAACTGTTCTATACAGGGGGTGTAGAAGTATGTTTGTTGAACAATTCAAAATGTATATGAAATGTCAATCTGATACAAAGCAATGTGCGTAAATGTACAGATAAGGAGTGTCTTTGTATGTTGAGGCGGAGTGCAGTATGCGCGGGCGGTGTGAAGTCCGCCTGACGGGATCTTCTTTGTCTTGACCCGATTGGGGGTGGTACCTGCAATCGTTCTCCGACGCTCAAGTCAGTATTTCAAAATACTTAAAGACTTAGAAAGCTAATCTGAGAGAATTATGCAAGTAAGAGAGTGTAAGGTTCAGAATTGGGGATCCCTTATACCTTTTTGATAGAGGTTTATATACCTGTTACTGGTGCTCCATTATTGGTAGGACCCGCTCCTTGTTTTCAGGTATAATGCTAAAAAGGTGGTGGGTCCCTGCGCCGTTTACAAGCACCATTATTGTAGTAGGTATCTCCACTTGTCTGGAAAGCGTCAATGCTTTATTATTTTATTGTTATTCCCCTTTATGCGTGACAGCGTGATTCCCATTATTAACCTCTCAAGACAGAGTCAATCTCGTGCCGGGGTTGTGAGTATGGGCTCGCTACGCAGTATGGGAAATTCAATATTCCGCCAGTATTGAGCCTATGGCTTGGCGGAGTAATATGCATTGGGAACATTTCATGCATGTGTATAAGATATTCAATATTTTCCACCTTGGCGGAGTAACAAATTTTGGCGGAGTTACATTCCTTGGCGGAGTAACATGCCTTGGCGGAGTAAGGCGCCTTGGCGGAGTAGCATGCCTTGGTGGAGTAGCATGCCTTGGCGGAGTTACGTTTCTTGGCGGAGTAACATGCCTTGGCGGAGTTACTTGCCCTGGCGGTATGCACTCCGTATAGAAGTAATCGTAATGTATTTGAAGCGTACTTCTCTTTATTCAAAATGCTGACCTGGCAACGCATTAAAGCCATGCTCTTGGGGGCCGGTGTTAGGACCGGATCATATGCTCCCTAGCTTGTTATAGTGACTGGCGGAGTCACTTTAATGAGCTATAACACTTAAGTTTAGCTTTTATAGGCATGGGTTTAGGCGGCGTTTGCTAGTTCAGGATTTATGGACAAGTGTTTTCATGCATTTATTGGCTTTATCATTACTTGTCACGCCTGTCATTAATGCGCCTCGAGACCACGTTTTTGCCTCTTCAATCTCCCACTGCCACGTATGCCCTCGTAACGATTGCCATTCCAATGATGGGACATAAATGCGTGGGATGGCAGTTGAGAAACGTTTTCGAGGTTATTACCGTGGGCCTTGGATTTTGAAAATGCGGCCCAGGAAATACCTGCCCTTAGATTCATCTATTGGTTTCAGCATCAAAAAAGGAACCGTCAGTGAGATTCATCCAACGGTTGTAAACGTGTGTTTGAATTTTAGAACCGTTGATGAGATTTATCCAACGGCTGCAAACACATCTTTGAAATTTTTGAGATTTTGCTTATTTCCCCCCAAGCCATGCCTATAAATAGGTAAACTCTTAGGAGGGAAATGTTTTGCTCCATCTTCCACTTCGCATTTGTTTACTAAAACTGTTTTTGCTACTTTCTCGCGAGTTTATTGGTGCTGGAGTTCTTCAGTTCTTTCAGAAGCTTAAGGTAACTTGCTTCTTCCTCTGCTTTCTGTCTTCATTTTCATTGGGTTGGTTCTGTTTTTTCTTTCTGTGTGTTCGTTAAAACGAAGATGAGAGGAAAAAGGTCAGAGTCTTGCTCTAGGGTTTCTGTTTGTCCCATGTTTTCGGATATTGAGAGTGGAGATGAGGCTTTTTATACTGGGAGGGATGCAACATTTTACAGCAGCGTGGAGTTTTTTAGTAATGTTGTACATTCGTTTGTATCAGGAGGTATTCCTCAGATTGAAGTAAGAACGATGGCAGAGTGTCAAAACGTTGTGTTGCATGGGTTGGATTGGAAAAAGATGCTTGAGGTCGACCCTTATTGTTGGGTTGAAGAAGATGTTAAGGGTGCTTCCTCTCGTCATGCGACAACAAGCGGAGGGGTAGTGGAGTTGTCTGTTCCGGTTTGGAAGGATGAGAGGTATGAGGAGAGGTTCATCGTCCGCTCACCCAAGACGTATGAACGTATATGTCATCGTCCTCAAGATAGACGTACATTATACATGTACGATATTTTGTTTACCCAGTTGGGGGTATGATTTCCACTGAACAGATTCCAGATGGGCGTACTGAGGTTCCTGGATTGCGCCCCTTCTCAGCTGCACCCTAACGGTTAGGGAATAGTTCGCAGCTTCGAGGTGTTGGCTAAACATCTGGAGTTTACGCCTACTGTGGCGTTATTCTTTGCCTTTTGTCGCATTATGAGGAGAGTAAACACAAAAACTGGCGGCATGGGCTTTGTAACTCTTCGGGCGGAGCCGAAGATTGTAAATTTCAGGGCATTTGCTGACTCCGCCAAAGAAGGCGGACTTCATTTCCGGATGAGCTTTGTAAAAGTCTCTGTCAGGAAGAACAAGTCCGTTTTCTGGCGGAGTAAGGAGGGAATTGACAAATTTCCAGTAGTGTGGACCCATGAGCACTTCCTCCTGACCAAACAAGCTTATGAAGTTGAGGAGGGTGCCTTGTCAGCTACTTCTGTGGAAGTGCTCTGGACGTTGAAGGAGTACAACGCCGTCCACAAGCAGATCTTATGCAAAAGGCTGCTTGGGCGGGATGCTGAGGATTATTTAAGTAATTCTTTAAGACTTTTTGCTTGAATATTACTCCTGTTGTTTCCTACAGCTTCTAATCATATTCATGTATGTTATTTTGCAGGAGAAATTGCTGCATTCCCTGGGATGGAACGTATTAAGCAGATTCGTATCAGCTGCGCGGAGATTGACGCGGAGAATAATATGCAGCCCAGAAGGAATCTGGCTGCTGCTCTGACAAAAACTCTTCCTTTCTCTGCATCCACTAATATAATAAATTTGGAAGGTGGTGCAGGATCCTCAACAGCTGCTGTTGAGAGGCGTTCTAAAAAACGCCAAGAACCAGAAGCTGCTGAGGAGGAAGAAGAGGAAGTAGATCTCCAGCCCTTGCAAAGAAGGAGGACCAAAGGCAAGAAGAGGGTTGAGGAAGGAGCATCAATTGATGCTGCCATTGACCTGGAGGAGACTCAGGAGGTACCTGTTGTGGGTACTTCTGCTGATATGGGCGGTGTTGAAGGCGCTCTCGAAGAAGACGTTGTGGCGGAGGGAACGGAGGGAATTCAAACTCCAATCCGTGTTGTGGAGGATGAGGCAGAGAGGACTGAAGCCTCTCCAGGCCACCAAGTTGAAAATCCCGCCCTGGAACTGACTACCCAAAGAATACCAGTCTTCTTCGTTGATGTTCCAGGGGAGTCATCCAGGCGATCCGTCTCTCTGTCTTTGGCGGGGTCTCGATTGAATCCTTTTTTGTACTTTATAAATATGGGATCCCGCCAGTCGGAGAGGCGTGATCCAGAGTTTATCCTCCGCCCCGACCTCGACTTCGAGGAGATTCCGAACGCCGCTGCAGCTGCGAGGTGGCACCTTGCAGAAATAGATGGCTTCTTGGCCTCTGTACCCCGTATAGCTGATGTTGCTGCTGAGGCCAACATGTTTCAAGCGTCTTTTCATGAGTCTGCTGAAAAGATTCGTAGCTTGGAACATGATAATGAACAGCTGTCGGAGGTGATTAAGGCCAAGGACAAACACCTTGACACTGCCGATGCTGATATCAAGAAGCTGGAGGATGAGCTGGCTCGAGTGAGAGCTGACAAAGCTTTACTGGAAAAGCAAGTTTCCGGCTTAAGAGAGCAGAATACAAAGCTGGGCGAGGAGGTGAGTGGACTGTCCCAGGTGAAGGCTGACAATGATCTGCTGAAACAACAAGTTTCGGATCTGACTCAGTAGAAACAAAAATTGGGCGAGGATGTGAGTGAGCTTCAGCAGAAGTTGGTTTCCCTTGAACTTAATAAAACTACTGCTGAAGGTGCCTGGGCGGCGGAGTTGGACCAAGCAGCTACTGCATATAATAGCCTTGAAAAACAGGTTCAAGAGCTGCGAGCTGAAAAAGCTACCTCAGATGCCACCAGTGAAAGGCTTGACAAGGAGTTACAATTTGCCTTGGTTGCAGCTGAGGCGGCGATTGATGATGCTTTCAGCATGGCTGTTCGCCAACTCCGTTATCGCAATCCAGACGTTGCTCTCTCCACCACAGGCATTCATCCTTACTACGAATTCATTAATGGAGAATTGATGGTGCCTGTTCAAGAGGGTCACATGTCTGCGCCCAATGTTGAATATGTCCTGGCGGACTTGCCTCCTTCCCAAAGTTTGTCCAAATCTGTTGGAAGTCAGCTCCGCCCTGCCCAGCAAGAAGGGATGCCATCCGACCCTTAAAGACCAGCTCCTCAGTCATTTTGCAAGTTTTTGTGTTTTTTTTTTGCATTTCAATGATATCGCCTTGTTCCAGGATAGGCTCTGGATTTTTATCAATATTGGCAATATTCAATAAAATATATTTTCTGTCAATCTATACTTGTTCATATAAGCAATGTTTGAGTCCGTCATATTTATGCCTTGTAAAATGATATTAAAAAGGCGAAGTATTCATTTGAGGACATAATGAAATATGACTAATTATAACGAGGCGGAATAGCCTTTTTGAAATTCTGGTGAATTAAAATTCAATAATGAGGCGAAGTAACCTCTTAGGAATTTCAATGAAACAAATTTAATAATGAGGCAAAGTAGCCTCTTAGGAATTTCAATGAGATAGGATTCCGTAAGGAGGCGGAGTAGCCTCTTAGGAATTTCCAAGGAGTTGGATTCCGTAAGGAGGCGGAATAGCCTCTTAGGAATTTCAATGAAGTTGAATTTCGTAAGGAGGCGGAATAGCCTCTTAGGAATTTCAATGAAGTTGGATTCCATAAGGAGGCGGAATAGCCTCTTAGGAATTTCAATGAAGTTGGATTCCGTAAGGAGGCGGAATAGCCTCTTAGGAATTTCAATGAAGTTGAATTCCGTAAGGAGGCGGAATAGCCTCTTAGGAATTTCAATGAAGTTGGATTCCGTAAGGAGGCGGAATAGCCTCTTAGGAATTTCAATGAAGTTGAATTCTGTAAGGAGGCGAAATAGCCTCTTAGGAATTTCAATGAAGTTGGATTCCGTAAGGAGGCGGAATAGCCTCTTAGGAATTTCAATGAAGTTGGATTCCGTAAGGAGGCGGAGTAGCCTCTTAGGAATTTCCAAGGAGTTGGATTCCGTAAGAAGGCGGAGTAGCCTCTTAGGAATTTCCAAGGAGTTGGATTCCGTAAGAAGGCGGAGCCGCCTCTTAGGAATTTCAATGAAGTTGGATTCCGTAAGGAGGCGGAATAGCCTCTTAGGAATTTCAATGCAGTTGGATTCCGTAAGAAGGCGGAGTAGCCTCTTAGGAATTTCAATGCAGTTGGATTCCGTAAGAAGGCGGAGTAGCCTCTTAGGAATTTCCAAGGAGTTGGATTCCGTAAGGAGGCGGAATAGCCTCTTAGGAATTTCAATGCGGTTGGATTCCGTAAGAAGGCGGAGTAGCCTCTTAGGAATTTCCAAGGAGTTGGATTCCGTAAGAAGGCGGAGTAGCCTCTTAGGAATTTCAATGCAGTTGGATTCCGTAAGGAGGCGGAGTAGCGTCTTAGGAATTTCCAAGGAGTTGGATTCCGTAAGGAGGCGGAATAGCCTCTTAGGAATTTCAATGAAGTTGGATTCCGTAAGGAGGCGGAGTAGCCTCTTAGGAATTTCAATGAAACAGGATTCCATAAGGAGGCGGAGTAGCCTCTTAGGAATTTCATTGAAGTAAATTCAACAATGAGGCGGAGTAGCCTCTTAGGAATTTCAAAGAAGTAGGATTCCCTAAGGAGGCGGAGTAGCCTCTTAGGAATTTCAAAGAGTTGGATTCCGTAAGAAGGCGGAGTAGCCTCTTAGGAATTTCCAAGGAGTTGGATTCCGTAAGGAGGCGGAATAGCCTCTTAGGAATTTCAATGCGGTTGGATTCTGTAAGAAGGCGGGGTAGCCTCTTAGGAATTTCAATGAAACAGGATTCCATAAGGAGGCGGAGTAGCCTCTTAGGAATTTCATTGAAGTAAATTCAACAATGAGGCGGAGTAGCCTCTTAGGAACTTCAAAGAAGTAGGATTCCGTAAGGAGGCGGAGTAGCCTCTTAGGAATTTCAAAGAAGCACAATTTTACAAGTGTTGAACTTACTTGAACTTGTTGGGTAGTGCTTGAGTTTGTTGCTCATGTACTCCGTAAAACATTGATAGTTAGGCGGAGTCAAGTTTTGGATGGGGTGTTCATCCTTTTATATTTGGACTGGAGTGTATCTCCTGAAATGAAAATTGTCGAATCTAGGATTGCTATGGTGCAGCATATAGCTGTGACACCAATTCATCCTGCAAGAAATTGGTTGAACTTCTGAGGCGATATGGTGCAGCATATAGCTGTGACACCATTTCTTCCTGTAAGAACTTGGTTAAACCTTTGAGGCGGTATGGTGCAGCATATAGCTGTGACACCATTTCTTCCTGCAAAAAGCCTACGGGGCCTTGGGGATAAATTGGTGCAGCATATAGCTGTGACACTAGTTCTTCCTGCAAAAAGCCTACGGGGCCTTGGGGATAAATTGGTGCAGCATATAGCTGTGACACCAGTTCTTTCCATAGGCGGCCTGTAGGACCTTAGGGTCGGTATGGTGCAGCATATAGCTGAGACACCAATCCTTTCCCCCCAAGGAGTTTTTTGGACCTTAGGGTCGGTATGGTGCAGCATATAGCTGTGACACCAATCCTTTCCCCCCAAGGAGTTTTTTGGACCTTAGGGTCGGTATGGTGCAGCATATAGCTGTGACACCAATCCTTCCCCCCCAAGGAGTTTTTTGGACCTTAGGGTCGGTATGGTGCAGCATATAGCTGAGACACCAATCCTTTCCCCCCAAGGAGTTTTTGTTGACTCCATTTGTGAAGCGTTGTTGCATGTTGGTTGATCTTTATGGAATAAAGAGTTATGCATCTGTGCTTCAATTTTTGGAGCCGTTGTCTTATCTGCATGGGAATAAATTCTGCCATGGATAATCAATTCAAAGTTAGAGTGAAGATTGAATGCAGGAAGGCATTTCATTAATAATGGAACTACATAAAGGGCTGAGTTGGGGTATATCTTTTCGAAACCCTTTCAAGGAAAGCATACATAGGAAGATCCTTGAGTTAGGAAGAAAATATCATACCATATTACCCAACTAGCTGTAGTATATGCGTAAATTTAAAATGTTCCATTTATTCCTGACCGGAGTGCCATCTAAGTTTTCTAGGCGGTATGTGCCTTTGCCCAAAACCTCGATGACTCGGTATGGACCTTCCCAGGTTGGTGCCAATTTGCCTTGGTGTGCAAATTTGTTGCCAATATTGGCCCTTCTTAGGACCAAATCTCCTTCTTTGAAACGGCGTTCAAAAATGCGTGTGTTATACCGTTTGGCGGCCTTTGCTTTGACAGCTTGGTCTCTTACAAAGGTTTCCTCTCTCAACTCTGCCAAAACCTCGAGTTCGTGTGCTAGGTTCTGTTGATTGGCTTCTTCGTTGAAATGGAGGACTCGAGCTGAAGGGGCTGCCAATTCAATGGGAATGACAGCCTCAACTCCATATGTCAGCCAATATGGAGATTCATTTGTGGTGGAGTGAGGGGTTGTTCTTTTGTGCCACTAGCTTAGTTTCAGGATACACTGCCAGGCGGTGACAACAAAAGTTAGGATCCATGCCAGGCATGTCTACAGCGGTCCAAGCAAAAATTTCTTTGTATTCATGGAGGAGTGCAATCAATCTTGCTTCCATGTTAGGCTCCAGTTTGTCATTGATGTTAGTAATTTGCTCCGGGGTGCTGCCTAAGACAATAGACTTGGAACCACCATCAGGAGTTGGTTTCAAAGGATTCAGTGGGTCTATAGAAGACTCCGCCCTGGGGTCAAGATCTACCAAATTAACGGATGCCGCCGCACTGCTTCCTTCGTTCAGTTTTCTTTTCTTAGACATGGTTTCAAGCTTCACCATGTTAAGACTCAAATTGTAACAATAGCGAGCCATCTCCTGGTCACCCCTTACAGACGAGACTTGATTATCTTTGTCAATGAACTTGATTAACAAGTGGGGGGTTGAAACGATGGCTTCCATGGCATTCAAGGTGGGCCGCCCGATGATGCCATTGTATGGAGATTTAACATCAATGACAAGAATCCTGGATTTCACAGTCCTTGCCCCAGGTTCACCATCAAAAGTGATCCTTGTATCCAAGTAGCCTTTAGTAGGCTGTTTGGCGCCATTAAAGGCTGTTAGGTCCTGCGTATAAGGCTGCAAATCAGCATCAGTTAGTCCCATGCGTTTAAAACAGTCATAGAAGATAACGTCGCAGGAACTTCCCTGGTCAATTAGGATGCGTTTTACATCCATATTAGCGATTACTGCGATAATCACTACTGCGTCATCTCCCTCAGGAACTGTAGGGCCAAAATCATCATCTGTGAAGGTTATGGGTGGAGTCTGGACCCCGTTCCTGAATGGGCGATATTCCTTACCCTTGTATTGCACAGACAAGATCATACGATGGTGATTTTTCCTGGCGGTGTTTGAGGGTCCGCCTCCGGTGAAGCCCCCTGCGATCATATCTACAACCTGCCTTTTACCCCGCGATCTGGGTTCTGGGCTTGGCTCTCTTTGGGCGGACTCAAGAACAACGCCCTTTTGTTTTTCGGTTACCACCGTACGTTTTGGCTCCCGAGTGTTATCAGGATTAGGAGAACGATCACGAGATCTTTTCTCAAATCTCTCTGGTTCATCGTGAGATTTACCCTTGAACAAATAATGTTTCAGTTTGCCTTCACGGATGAGTACCTCAATGGTATTTTTGAGTTGCTTGCACTCCTCTGTGGTATGGCCAACTGACTCATGGAACTCACAATATTTCTTTGGGTTCCCACCGCGTCTGATTGGAGGTGGACGTTGAATCCCGTAAATATTAAGGGTAGTCCATCCTATTTCACGCAAGATTTGCTCATATGACGTGTTCAGGGGTGCATAATGAGCGAAATTGAACACACGTTTATCTTGGTGTTTGGAGGGTTGGTTCCCTGCTTTGTCTTTCTGAGGTAACTTATCATTCCTGGATGATTTTTCTTTACCTTTGTCATGGTGTGGAGTTGCGGTGGGTGGTTTACTGCGTGATGCAGTGGCTTCCAGGTGCATCTCAATACCAACGTACTTGGACGCCTTCCTGCGAAATTCCTCCATTGTAGATGGAGGTCCCTTTGCCAACGACAGAGCAAAAGGTGATTTTGGCTGCATAGCCTCGATGAGGATATGCAACTGTATCGCTTCTGTCAAATCAGGAACCATGGATGCCTCCTTATAGAATCTCTTAAGGAAATCTTTTAGAGATTCTTTGTCACCTTGCTTGATCTGAGCTAAGGTATGAGAGGTTCTAGGTGCATCCCTAGAGATCACGAAGTGGCTGCCAAAAGCTGTAGCCAGATCCTCCCATGAATCAATGGAACCTGAAGGTAAACTCTTGAACCAACTAAGAGCTTCACCTGTAAGAGTTCTGGGGAACATCCTGCACATGATATCTTCTTCTGCACCTAGGAACATAGCCTTATAGATGTAAGCATCTAGATGCTTAGAAGGATCTGTTTCCCCAGTATATTTTCCTATGGAAATAGGTTGCATGGTCTGCAAATGTCTGGGGACATGCGCATTCATGAGCCTCTTAGAAAATGGGATACTGATCTTGTATCCTGAGGGGGATGCAATTGAGCTTGCTCTCCTCCCCTCTTGATGTTGTGCATTGGCCAGTGGAAGGCTTCATTGCTCTTCCATGTAAGTCGGGATGCGAGAGTAGCTGGGAGTGCTTGATTCCTCTTGTGCATGAGTCTCATGATGCGGCTGTCTTGCAGGACCTGCTCTCTCGTGAGTGTGATTTACCTTTTCACGTCGAAGCTCAGCAATTTTTTCTCTCAGCATCCTAATCATGTCATCTCTTGGATCTGGAGAATCAGCATGCGTTGCTTTTTTGTGAGGATCGTTATCAAAATTGAGACGTCTAGGATTGCGTGGAGGAGAATCCTCAGTCTGCACTTCTGGTCCTAGTCTTTCCATTAATGATGAATGTAATGGAGATTGATCAAAGATTGTGGGAATACCAAATTTACAGGTCCCACTGGGCTTGCCAATGAACTGTTCTATACAGGGGGTGTAGAAGTATGCTTGTTGAACAATTCAAAATGTATATGAAATGTCAATCTGATACAAAGCAATGTGCATAAATGTACAGATAAGGAGTGTCTTTGTATGTTGAGGCGGAGTGCAGTATGCGCGGGCGGTGTGAAGTCCGCCTGACGGGATCTTCTTTGTCTTGACCCGATTAGGGGTGGTACCTGCAATCGTTCTCTGACGCTCAAGTCAGTATTTCAGAATACTTAAAGACTTAGAAAGCTAATCTGAGAGAATTATGCAAGTAAGAGAGTGTAAGGTTCAGAATTGGGGATCCCTTATACCTTTTTGATAGAGGTTTATATACCTGTTACTGGTGCTCCATTATTGGTAGGACCCGCTCCTTGTTTTCAAGTATAATGCTGAAAAGGTGGTGGTTCCCTGCGCCGTTTACAAGCACCATTATTGTAGTAGGTATCTCCACTTGTCTGGAAAGCGTCAATGCTTTATTATTTTATTATTATTCCCCTTTATGCGTGACAGCGTGATTCCCATTATTAACCTCTCAAGACAGAGTCAATCTCGTGCCGGGGTTGTGAGTATGGGCTCGCTACGCAGTATGGGAAATTCAATATTCCGCCAGTATTGAGCCTATGGCTTGGCGGAGTAATATGCATTGGGAACATTTCATGCATGTGTATAAGATATTCAATATTTTCCACCTTGGTGGAGTAACAAATTTGGCGGAGTTACGTTCCTTGGCGGAGTAACATGCCTTGGCGGAGTAAGGCGCCTTGGCGGAGTAGCATGCCTTGGCGGAGTAGCATGCCTTGGCGGAGTTACGTTTCTTGGCGGAGTAACATGCCTTGGCGGAGTTACTTGCCCTGGCGGTATGCACTCCGTATAGAAGTAATCGTAATGTATTTGAAGCGTACTTCTCTTTATTCAAAATGCTGACCTGGCAACGCATTAAAGCCATGCTCTTGGGGGCCGGTGTTAGGACCGGATCAATATTTAATTTTATTATTATAAATAAATATTATTTAAAAATATATTTAATTTTATTATTTTTAAATATAAATTTAATTATTTTTGATAAAATATTTAAAATATAAATTTTGTTAAATATAAATTTATTAATAATAATTAAATTAAATATATTTTATTAATAATAATTAAACTAAATATATTTTTAAATATTTTATCAAAAATAACTAATTAAATATATTTTTAAATATTTATTTATAATTATTAGTAATAAAATATTAAATATTAAATAATATTTATTTATAATTATTAGTAATAAAATATTATATAAAAATATATTTAATTTAATTTAATTATTAGTAATAAAATATTATATAAAAATATATTTAATTTAAATATTTTTAAATATATATTTATTCATTTTTAATAAAATATTTAAAAATATATGTCGTTTAATCATTATTAATAAAATATATTTAATCTAATTATTATTATTAAAATATTATTTAAAAATATATTCAATTTAAAATATATTTTTAAATATTTTATCAAAAATAACTAAATTAAATATTAAAAAATAATTTAAATAGTATTTATTTATAATAATTAAATTAAATATATTTTATTAATAATAATTAAACTAAATATATTTTATATATTTTATCAAAAATAATTAAATTAAATATTAAAAAATATGTAGTTTAAATATATTATTAATAAAATATTTAAAAATATAGTTAATTTAATTATTTTTGATAAAGTATTTAAAAATATATTTAGTTTAATTATTATTAATAAAATATATTTAATTTAATTATTATTAATAAATTTATATTTAACTAAATTTATATTTTAAATATTTATAAAAAATAATTAAATTTATATTTAAAAATAATAAAATTAAATATATTTTTTAATAATAACTAAACTAAATATATTTTTAGATATTTTATCAAAAATAATTAAATATATATTTAGAAGATATTGAAATGTTAGCTTTATGTACAAATATTGTCATATATAATATGAAAGTCGCATGTAGCCTAGTGGTAATGCATTTGGTGTGTGAGTGTAAGGTCTTGGGTTCAACTCCTAACAAGTGCCATTTCTTTTAATTTCGAATTTAAGCATCACCCAATCAAAATCTGACATGTGTCCTATATTCTAATGATGACACGTGTGCTAATAAGATTTGGACACGTGTCCAGACATGCCATGTTAGCAAATGGCGTTAGTGATTTTCTAACGGAAGGACCAAATTGACACGTTTTTAAAATGTTCGGGGACCAATTTGAATTAAAAAAAATATAGGGGACCAATTTAGAAAAAACTTAAGACATAAGGGACCAAAAGGTGTATTTAGCCTATTAATAATAAAATAGTTTATTATTAATATAACTAAATATTTTACCTATAGGGTCACACACATAGAGTAAGCCCACCAGAGGATAGTTTTATTTTAGTTGGATTAAAAATAAAACTATTTGGGCGTAACTTATTTAGAATGAGTCAAGAGCCCAATGTTTAATGAGAGCTCAGGTTAAGACCTAAGCCTATATATAGAGCATGAGATGCTCATAGGCTGCTGCTCAGAAATTAGATTATAATCAAATTTCCGTACTAGCATTCAGAACTTTGTTTTTCTAGTGGGCATGCTCGTGTGGACTCCTAAGGGCAAAGCTACAATTGCTTTGATCGAGGAACTCGCTTTACGTCTACAAGAGGTAAACCCTAAATCAAAAATTTAATTTTGCATAATGCCTTGAAACATTTGTTTTTGCAATCCTTTTTTTTGGGAATCCATTGTGTTTCTGTTGCCTGACCCTGATGGGATTCCCTAACAGGTAGGACTATAAAACCCTGGGTAGTTGTTCTTCCCATCTTCCTTTTGCTTATCCCAATCTTTATTTCAATTCCTGCAAGATCACCTTATTTACAGCTTCTACTTGTCTATTCGTTTGAGGGTGCCTCACTGATGAGAATTTTTGCTTTATAACTAAGTTCTTATAGAACTCAGTGAAGTGTTTATCTACAAAATGTCATCCACTGTCTGAAATGATGGTATATGGGAGCCCATGTCTGCATATGATGTTTTTCCAAGTAAAATTTTATACCTTAGACGTTGTGATGGAAACGAGGGACTCGGCCCCTATCCACTTCATGAAGAGGTTTATCATAATCACGAGGTACTTTATTTTCCCTTTCCCTGGAAAAACAGGTCCAAGAATGTCCATGCCCCAAGTATTAAAAGGCCAAAGGGAGAGGATTCCATGTAACAAGTCGGGGTGATTGTGTATTTGGTTTGCATTCTTCTAACAGGCTTCACACATCTTTTTGAAATTTGAATAATATGATCATAGTGTAGGCTAGAAATATCCCACTTGGAAGACTCAGACGACTAGGGGTCAAAAACCTCCATGGTGCTCGTAAATACCCAAGTAGAGTTCATTCATCATATACTGTGCTTGCTCTGGGTTGAGACACTTGAGAAGGGATAAGGTGAATCCTCGTTTGTAGAGTTCTCTTTCAATAAGGGTGTAATTAGCCGGGTGTGTTTGTATTTTCTTAGCCTTTGAGGAGTCCGATGAGAGATCATCTCTGGTCAGGAAATCCACTATTGGGGTCACCCACGTGTTTTCCCTGGGGGTGTTATAGTGACTTCATTTGTTTGCTCGATATTTTTAATAGTGGGTTCATCTAAGGTGACTTGTATGAATTATCTTTAAGATTTTTCCTTTTTGGTGTTAGCCAGCTTGGAGAGTAAGTCTACTCTTTCATTTTCTGCCCTGGGCACATGTATTATCTGGAATAGCTTAAAGTCTACAATTCACCATTTTACCTGAGAGAGATATCTGGCTTGAACAAGATCTTTTGTTTGATATGCTCCCTTTACTTGTCACGAATCTAGCTATGAGTCGATCTTCACCTATATACATCGAGCATATAGGTCCAATGTTGTTCGCAGACCCACTATAAGTGCTTCATACTCTACCTGGTTGTTACTTACTTTAAACAGAAATCTTAATGACTCTTTAATGATCATCCCAGTGGGAGACTCGAGTATGATTCCTACCCCGCTATCTTTTTTGTTTGATGACCTATCTACTGATAGGGTCCATAGGGCATGCTCTGCATCATATTCTTCTTTGTCATCCCCAAGCTCGGCTAGGAAGTTTGCCAAGAATTATGCCTTGACGGCTCCTTGGGGTTCATACCAGATTCCATATGTGGGAATCTCTACTCCCCACGTGACCATTCTCCCTGCAAGCTTTGACTTCTAAAGGATTTTTCTAATCAACTTATTCGTCCTGACAATGATTTCATGGCTGTGGAAGTAGGGCCATAGTTTTCGAGTGACAACCACTTGGCTGTATAAAAATTTTTCCATTCTTTGACATTGTACTTCTGCTCCTTGCAAAGTCTTACCTGTGAAACACACTTGGCACTGCACAAGACCTTCTTCTTGGACTAGGGTTATGTTAGTCCTCAAATTTACAATAAAATCTTTAATAAAAATTTTGTAAAAATAATAAAAATTAGCTTAAATTGTTAGAAAATCAGGTTTTAAATTCAATAAATGGATGTTGTTTGACATAATCTGCCCTTGATCAATTTTCTCTAGTTTTGCAGTGAAAAAGTAAAGGTTTTAAAGAGAAAAATAAAGATCTGAAGAGCTGACGCGTAGCATCAACTCCACGCATAGCGTGAGGGTTTTTGATGCTGACGCTACGTGTCACAGCCACGCGTAGCGTTAGGAGCTACGTAGACACCACTTATAGGTGGTCAAACACTCAACCAATGACCCCTCCACTACCCATAAGTGTCTAAGCCGAATTAGGGGATAAGGCATATCTGTTTGGGCATGATTAATTAAAATAATTAAACAATAATGGCCACTTCGAGCTGATTAATGGACGCTGAGTCAGGGACCTAACGCGTAGCGTCAGGTTGGCGCGTAGCGTCAGCACCCTTCCTTAGCCCTATAAATAGGGCCATTCTCCACACTTCTAAGCATCCCATCCTACATTCTGAGTTCTCTTCTTCTCTTATACACTCGTGTTTAAGTGGTTCTTTTGTGAGTTTATAGTTCTAGAATAGTTTTCTAGATACTTGAGAGTGTTGTGTAGTATTGTGATCGTTGTACCGTGAAGTTTCCATCACCTTTGTAATGTCAATCACTGTAAGTTTGGTTTTTACTTTCACCATGTGTAACTAATTTGTTTATGTTGGAATTGGTGAACTAGTCTATTGATTATGATGTTATGAATTAAATCTCTGCATGTTTATGATTCAAGTGCATGTTAGTATTTCAATCATTTATTAGTATGAATGTCAAACGGGAGAATAATTTTCATGCGTATTGAAACTTGTTTTATTAGTATGAATGTCAAACGGGAGAATGATTATTTATGCTTTATTAAAACTTGATTTAATAAAAGTAAAAGTTGGAATACCTTTAATATGCCAATTACTAGGGATAGAATTGGTAATTATTGTTGCCATAAGGCCAGGACTTAATGCAAGTTTTTACTGAGAAAGCTCACGAGGGATCAGATTTTACGGTGAATACTTATAATTTTTATCACGAGGGATCAGTTATAATGACTTTAAGCTGCAATGACATGAATTTGATGATTAAATATGCATGTTTTTAGTTCCTCCATTGTTATTATAGATTAGGAATCCAAATTCCAACATAATTTGTTTATCTGTGTTTTATCCTCAAGTATCTTAGTTATTTTGCAACTCAACTTTTTAGATAAATTGTTATTTTGTTTTTATCACATGAACAACTCAGCTATGCAATCTTGTGAATATTGTATAAAATTGTATATAAATTATTCTTTTGTGAATAGGTTTTGATAAATTTACCATAGTAACTAGAAAATTACTGTAATTATTGAACTTTCAATCCCAGTGGAACGATATCTAAATTTTGAAAACTACAAACGATTGGTGCGCTTGCCAATTAAAAGACCCAACAGTAAAACAAAGTTAATAAGTTTTCTGCAACATTATAATTGGGTCTAATAGGTTACGCTAATGACATATTTCTCGACAGACAAGTACATGATAAGCTCTACCCCGGGAGTCGGCTTGGTTAGTATAGTAGGCGAGGCTAGGTAGACTTTTAATTCCTCAAAGGCTTTCTAGAACTCTTGGGTCCACTAAAAAGTATCCGTTTTCTTCAAGACCTGATAGAAGGGCATTGACCGCTTGACAAACTTGCCAATGAACCGGGAGAGGGCTGAAATCCTCCCCGTAAGGTGTTGTACTTGTTTGATGTTTTGTTGGCTCCTCATTTCTAGAATGACTTGACATTGATCTGGGTTTGCCTTCATACCTTTGTGTGTCAACATATATCCTAGGAATTTTTTGCCCTGGACTCTGAATGAGCATTTACTCGGGTTGATGCGCATATTATACCTCTTTAACTCAATGAATGTGTAATAGCCCTCATTTTTATGTACTAGGTTCTTGAAATAATTACTTGTATTTTATAATAATTCTATGAGTACTACTATCTGGGCTACGACCGACTTGTTTATGTGCTTTGTTTTAAAAGATTTTGTGGGTGTAAGGAAAAGTCCTGGTTTTAACTGTTTAATTAATTGAGATAATTAGGATAACATAATAATGTGTTTAATAACACTCTAATAACATAGATTTATAAAATAAAACATTAAATGATTTAATATAAATATTTAAGTAACTGTTTTTAGTTAATAAAACTGAGTAACTCCCCGGTTTAAGCCCAAAAATTATCCGTGAGAGTTAACCAAAATATTTTTATCCCGAAACACCCCTCAAGTTATTCCTATCAACTATCTTGAAGAGCCCAAAACCCAATTTTAAACAACCAAGCCTAAAAACGTTGATTTTAAGTTACCCGGGTAAGCCAAAATGTGCGTCTGTACGTATTTTAGGCAAAAGTTTCTATCCCGATATTGTATTAGAGTCATTCTTGTCCCAAAATCTCTGTATCAAATTTATCTACAACTTTTATGTTGACCACTAAGACCAGTTCTCATCCCATAAATCCAAGAAATTAAAACACTACACCAATTCACGTTTTTCAGCATCAGTTTGCACTAGGTCCAGTATGTTCCACTTAACTCTCTCATATGGCCATGAAATTGAATGAGGCCTTCACCAACATTTTCCTAACACATTTCTACGCAACTTTTATGAAGAAACCAAAGCTCAATTCGCAACCCATTTGGCCCAGAAAAATTATTTGTGCAAGGGAAAAAAATCCCATCACAACCCTGCACCCTTTTAGTATTTGGGCCATATCTCACTCAATTCTCAATGGATTTTTTTGGTGATTTATATGGATTTAAAGAGAACAAACCTTTCTACAAATTTCATGTTCATACCATTTACTAATTAGGTCCATAAGCCCACTCAGACCCACGAGCAATTGACTGCCTTGAACTTGACACCTAGGCTGACATGCACCATGGACCAATAACATTGCTCCATCACTTGGCCACTTGTCCCAACCATGCATAACCCTTCACCACATCACTTTTAGCTGATGTTGACACCTTTTTCTTGCATGAATCAAGCTTGACACTTGCCTCACTCACTTGCTTCAGCCGTGAGACTCCTTGGAGGCCAAGGGAATTCATGCAAAAAATGGTCATTATGCTTCATTCTCTTTTGTTTCTTCTTTCTCTAACTTAGGCAGAATTTTTCCAGCAACATTTCTTTTCTTTTCTCATGATTTCTTCATCTAAACATCATCCCACATCCATCATCATTCATCCTAAATCATCATACTACCTTACATAATTTCAAGATACCATCTTATAATCATCAACTTTTTTCTTCTCCACCAAACAGCAACATCTTTCTTCTCTTTTAACCATCAAAATCACGTGAAACAACCACCACCCAAGGTATCCATTTTTCTTCCATTTGGTAAATCCATCCATGTTGGTCTAGAAGCAAAATCTTGGAGCCTTACCATTCTTCCTTGAACACGAAAATCTTGTTAGTAGGGGGTACTTTGCTTATTTTAGATCCATAAAATAATACATGCATGGTGAAGTATAAGTATCCTTAACACTTATACTTTAATATCTCTTAAAGATCTAAGTTTGTATGGTTTGAATCTTGAGAAATATTTTTGAAAAAAATAGATCTTTAAGTGATATTATGGTTGTACCATGGTTGTTGTTAGATCCTTTAAATTTTAAAATTTTTATGAAGATTACTAACACTTGAGTTTTATTGCTGCAGATTTTTGTTGTAACTTTATTTTATGTGATAACTTGTTAAAACTTTATGGTGGTTGGCTTGATTGGTAGCTTACGGTGTTAGTAACATTTTTGAAAGTGTAAATTTTTTTTTTAAAATGAGTTTTATATTTAAAAATGGATTTTGTTGCTGCTGGAAAATTTTAATTGTTAGTAAATCACTTGATAATTTTAGATCTTAACGTATAAACTTGAAAGGAATAATTTTTGTTGATCTTTGAAAATTTTGTGATAAAAATAAAATTTAGTATAAAATTTTAATTCTGGAATTTTTTATTATTAAAATAAAAACAAGTGATTTATTGGTAGTAATTAAATGATATGTTTATGACATTAAGAAAATAATTTATAAGAATTTTAGAAAATAATCCTTGATGATTAATTGAAATTATTGGTGCTGCTGTATTTATATATTTGAGAAATATTTTTTACCATGAAAATGTTGTGAATGTGGTAAATATTAAGAGGATTAAAAAGGTACCCCAGTTTAGGGTCGAACGTTAAAACGTATTTTTACAAACGTTAAAACGAAGGATTTTAGCACCTTATAACCATTTCATGTGGGAGCTGTTTTTGGGCAGGATAAATACTTAAAATATCTATATCTAATTAGTATTTTGAAAACTAAACACTTTTGGCTTTGGAATCACTTAAATCGGAATTTTCTAGGCAAAATATGACGAAAATGATGTTTTGACAAAGAAACAGAATTTTACTACTTTGTATCTTTACTTTAGAAAAGAAAGGATTTTTTATCTTCAATATAAATCTAGGAGAATTACCTTATCATAATAATGTATTTTATCTAAGGATTTACGAAAAAAATTTAGAAAGTAAAATCAATCTAAAACGTTTGTACGACAAGAACGAAGTTTTGATAAACGGTAAAAACTAACTATTTTATATCCTTAATTTAGAAAAAGAGAATTTCTTTTATTACCAATATACGATTAAGGGAAATGTTTTGTAATGATAAAATGTTTTACCCAAGGCTTTATAAAAAATTTTAGAAAATCGAAACCAATTTAAATCGTTCGCCGTCAGTCAATATGGTGAAACGGTATTGGTAAAGAATTGAAAAATCATTAGAAAAATATTTTTGTCCTTATTTTTATCTTAAATGTATATCTAACCTTTAAATTATACCTTTGAGTAAAAGAACAAAATAAGTTAGAGAATCTTACTCTTTAAGAAACTTAATCAATGAATTATTCTTAAAATATCTTTTAGAATTGAAAAATATGTTTTGTCCTTATTTTTATCTTAAAGGTGACATTAAATTTTTAAGTTCATATTTTTGAACAAAGAAACCAAATGATTTAAAGAAATTGTGTTCTTTGAAAAGTTTATTAAATATATTATATATCTTCATAGATTTATAAATAAAGTGGATCTTTTAATACTAGAAAGTTTTCTTATCAATCTTGTTTAGAGAATGTTCTTGATATTTTTAGTAAAATGGTTTGAGAAATAATTAGACTTTGGTTCCTTGTATCTACTATGTGAAAAGTCCTTTACTATTAGATTCTCTAAACGCTTTAAGGACAAATACGCCTAACGAATAAGGTTTCGTCTAGACTTCGGGAACCCTAGTAATAAGATAAGTACATGGCATTTTGCATTTGGAGTTGAGGAGGGATGTTAGAAAAATCCCCTAGAGCATACAGTGATGGGTACACTGAAGAATCTGTCGTGCCTCGATACCTGAGGGCAGTCTAGGGAGTATAACCGGAGGCGGGAATTCCAATTGGCATCAGATTCGCGCCCGTCACCGAACAACCCGTAGCAAACTCTAGTGTACTTCGACAAGAGGCAGAATTTTCTATGACCGTGGAGTGCCCGTTCTGTGGTGATGTGTGTGATTGGCCATTTTGATGTTGGGACTGAGATTCCTTACCCTTTTATGAAAACCAAAACAAGGAGAGCTCCAGTCGCTCTAGTTGGGCAGGAGAGATAAGGGTAGATGGCTGTACCTATGATTATTGGGATAGGAGACTGATGAGTGGAAGTTGGGCCCCATTGCATATTGGTATTGAATTATATTTACAATAATTGAATCTAACACATGCATAGCATGCCATCATTATATGACTAACCGTTCGATTATTATTGATATTGGTGTATGTGCAGTTTTATATGTCTATTATAAGGTATGTTGTGTGTAATCATTTCTATGGTTTTAAATTCTTAAGCCACCCTTGTATGTATTTGTTATGGGTTAAGAGCTTTATACTCACCCCTTTGTTGTTGTGTGTTGTTTTTCCTTTCCCGTGATCATCAGCTAAGGTCAAGGTGAACGCGAGCAGCATCTGAACTACTCCCAGTAGAGGATGTAGATCGTGGGTGTTGGTTATTTATATTCGCTGTTAGTGTCGAGACCGTTGTAGGTCCCGATGTTTATTTAATGTTATGTTATTTTGTAGTAACTGTCATTAGGAGCCTGCGAGCCCCGTACCTTTTGAGTACACTGTTATGATAAAGAATCGATCTATATTATGACTTTTATTTGAACTGCATGTGATGATCACCAATGAAAAAAAAACTCTTATTTTTCTTAAACAATTAGTGACTCCTTAATTAAGTAGGACGTTCCAATATGGGAATTTGTCCTAGTTAATCGAGGGTATTAGAGAATATTTCTTCTGGATCTGTGGTATGGTTGTGTGCTTCTTTGGTCTTTACAACTATGTCATCCATATAGACCTCCATGTTCCTGCCAATCTATTTGGCAAAGATCTTATCTACCAATCTTTGGTAGATAACACCAATGTTCTTTAATCCAAATGGCTCACTCGATAGAAAAAATTTACCCCCCGGTTATAAAGGTTGTCTTTTTTTTGTCTCTCGGGTCCATCCATATTTTGTTGTATCCTAAGTAACCATCTATAAAGCTTAGGACCTAACATCCTGAGGTACCATCTATAAAATGATCAACACTAGGTAAAGTGTAAGGGTCTTTAGATAATCCTTATTTAAGTCGGTGAAGTCCGCACACATCCTCCATTTGCCACTTGTCTTTTTCATCGTGACTACATTAGAGAGCTAGGTTGGGTATTTGACTTCCCAAATGAAATTAGCTAGCAAAAGCTGTCTTCTCCTTTATAGCCGCTCTTCTATTAGGTGCTAACTTTCACTGCTTCTGTGCTATTAGGTTGGCTTTAGGGCCAACGTTAAGTGAGTGGCATATGACACTCAGGTCAACTCTTGGTATGTTTGAAGGGCACTATGTGAAGAGATCTGTGTTCTTCTTTAGGAGCTTGACCAATAGTTCCTCTAGATCTAAATCTAGCACTATACTGACACATGTGTATTGGCTCAGATTGGACCTATTTATACCTATTTCAAGGATTCTACCGGTTATGGGTGTTCATGCTCTTTTTCATCTTTGGGGTTGTACCCTGTTTCAACATCTTCTTTTACTATAAAGGTCTTTCTGGGTTGGAGACTCTTGTGATAGCATTCTTGAGCGACTTTAGAGTCAGCACATACAACTCCAATTCATCCATCTCTGAGGGGGAACTTCATCGTGAGACACAGGGTGGAGATGATTACTCCAAGTGCATTGAGGGTCGGGCATCCCAAAATGGAAACTAGGTATTTCACGATCAACACCCTGCTATCTTCTCTCAATCTGAAGATCATCTTCAACTCTATATAGCTCATTTCCTGCGTAAATTCTCTAGTAAAACTAAGTAATGCACTATCATACCTTTTAAGGCACTTTTGGAGTAGTTGAAGCTGCTTGTAGACCTTCTAGTGGAGGATATCCACGGAGCTCCCTTGGTCCACCAACATTCTTTCTATGATGCATTCTACAATCTCGGCATTCACTACCATTGATTCATCCCTATCTGGGACTTCTCTAGGAAGGTCTGAGTTGTCGAAGGTGATAACTTTAACCTTTGGGAGGTTTTGTATATAATTTATCTATTCTCCGTGCAAAATTTTAGCTCTACTCCTCAGAAAACCTATTGAAATAGTGTGTATGACTCTTTTTATATCGCCTCTCACATCATCTGGCCCATAGGATTAGGAATGCTCGCACTCCAGTCGGGGATGATCTCGTGGTGCAGCTCTACCTGTCTCAGAGATTCTTGTTCTCTCCTTTGTCCGATTTCTCATGAAGCGTCTTCTTTCTGATCATGGAAAGAAGATCATGGAATTTCTCTAAGTACCCCTGACATATCAAATGCTTAATCTGGTTCTTGAGCGACCAACAATCCTCTATGCCATAGCCAAAGGCGTGGTGGAACTCACAAAACCTTGACCGATCTGAGCCCTCTGGGTGGAGGCAAATTGAGTAGTCTTGTGTTGTAGACTTTATACATGATCCGATCCCTCCTACTGTTAAGGGGGTGAACACGTTGTACTTGGGATTGGGATAAGTCGTGTTTCTCTGTTCCTTATTTGACTTGGGGCTTTTCTTTCATTGGTCTATCCTAATAGTGTGTACTCAGAATTTCCCACTCGGTCAACTTCATACTTCTCCATGTTAATATACCAGGCAGCTCGCTGCCTGAAATCATCCATATTCAAAGGAGGTTTTTTGGCTAGGAGTCTAAAAATTTACCTAGGCACAAATTTGAATGGCTTGCTCATTGAAGTGAGCCATAAATTGTTTGAGGGTATCCTCTTGTCGCTATTTCCGGTTGACCAAGTTATGTGAGATCTGTTGCACTAATTGGTTAGAGGCAAATTGCATTAAAAACTTCTCTATCAGTTCTGTGAAGCATAAGACGCTCTTTGGGAGGATATGTAGGAACCATTGGAGGGCAGATTTGGCTAAGGTTATGGGGAATGTCCTTCAGGGTAAGGCGTTAAATGCCCTTGTGATTAGCAAGGTGGTGGTAAACATGGTCAAATGCTCCTTTGGGTCACCCTTGCCATCATACTTCTCCATCACTGATGGTTTGTAATACGTAGGCGTCAGTGCTGCCATTATCTCCTCTATAAATAGGTGTGCCATATAAGGAATTGAGGACTTAGGCTTGTCCACCGCGTGCCTTGTGGTTTGAGTGTTGTGGTAACTGGAGGCTTCCTTTTCTTTTGTTTTAAGCTTGTGCAAGTCTTTGTTTTCCTTGTGTAGGTCCTATTTGATTTGGTGCAATGTCTTTACAAGAGTTAAGACTTCTTGTAGTTGGTCATCTCTGCCTTATTGTCTCCCTTGTTGCTCTTGGTGGTTGTCATCTTCCCGATGGCTAAGGTTGTTGTGCATCGTTACCATTGTTGTTTTTCTCTGGGTCTAGTCCTTCTTGTGTTCTTTGTGGGAATCATTTCACTAGAGCCCATGGTAGGTGCCAAAATGTTCACAATCAAGAGCTTAACACATAAAACCCTAGAGAATTACTCTAAGAAATTAGGGTTATAATTGCTCAATATTATGTCACTTGAACCATAAGGAGGGCTTCGAGGCCATATTTATACAATGGTAAAAAAAAGGGTCTTTTATCCAGACCCAAAATGACATGAACGTGAATATTTTTGGCTAAGGTTAGGGGGAATCAAAATTCCTTTTATTCCCGCCTAAAATAAGGGAAAAAAGGGTGCTGTAGGGCCCTTTCTTATCCCGGGAGGAATAGTAGACAATAGAAATAAGTGAGAAACTTTAAAGGAAAAAAGACAAAGGTGCAGATAAAGACAAATGATTGAAGAAGAGAAATATGAATACATAGCTTTAGAGTTAGTTGGAACATACTCAGATATATTAATTTTTCTAATATGAAAGGTAATTTTTTAGGTCTTTTTATTTATGGGCTAAGTGTCTATGGGTTGAGTGTCTAAGCATCTTTAAATTATCCTTAATCAGAAGCAACTCTGTAATTATGATGTTTAAGTAATTCTTAGAGTACTAATAATAATGTGCATAAGTGTGGTATAGAGCCTTAAAGGATCCACCTGAGTTTAATCAAATAAATATTTTAAGCTATAAAGAGAACCTCTCAAGACCCAGTTCCTCCTCACTCCATGGTATTGTATGTTTTTAAAAAATTTATATGAAAATATCAATTAATATGATAGAAGTGCACTTTTTAAAGTTCTTTTAAATTGAAACATGTCATACATTGAATGGAAATTATATCTCAACAAGTGGAAAATTAATCTAATATAACATATAATTATATAGATATATAAAGGATAAACATATTTATATATTGCCACCACGAATGTCCATATCAATCATATATACATGTATATACACAGTAGTCTTATATCCAGAGCAAACAAAACTATAATGCACACTAGTGGTGTCCATATATATATATATATATATACTACAATATAAAAGCAATATTAACAATGATATGGCGACATTCTCAAAATATCATTGCCATCAGTAGTATGGCTCCATCTAACCGTATGACATTCTCCTTAATGTTAATATCTATATGGTTGTCAAACTTGATCTCCAAGTGAATCAAGTGTAAAGTTTTGTAACATGTATGCACACACACATAATAATAGGGAGAGTGAATTCCTATAAAACAAACGAAAAGATATACATGAAATCACATAAATAAGGTAGCAATCATACTTCAAGTAATCAACAAAAAGAAATACTAGTTTTCCACCATTAGTCCATTGTACCTCTAGTGTTTTTTTGGTATATTGCTTGACTCTATGGATGTTAAGTTTGTTGCAATTATTATGTCATGGGTTCCAAGATATTAAGGAATCCATTCATGGAAGAATGTGTTTCCTAAATTTTAGTAATTGGGTTAGAAAAAAATATATCGATAATGTTTTTAATTTGAAGGACTTCTGATAATTTTGTCCCGTATAAAGGAAGAGGAAATGATTTCAATTATTGATCCATTTTTATAATAAAATACTCCATCCATTTTATATTATAAGTCCCTAAAACAAAAAATGAGTGTTTCCTTTTTATAATCCCTTATAAAAAAAATTAGGAGCATTTATTATATTTGTTCTATTTTACCCTTAAATATTTAATGTTTTTACATTTGTATAATTAATAAATGGTATAAATAAGGAGAAATTTTAGAAAGATAAAATTATATTTCACAGTATAATTACTCTCCTAAAATTGTATGTCATTGTAAATACTTTTAATATAAAATGGAGGGAGTATAAGACAGTAATTCTAAACTTTAATAAATTGAATAATAGTGTATGAGGTTAATGAGAATGTTTACATGTCTTCTCTCCATAAAATTGTTGGATAGTCCAGAACCTTTAACATTGATTATGGTCTCAATTGATCTTTATTTGGTAAATAATAAAATTATTAAAGACTCGAGAGAAATAATATAATATTATATACTTAATATCATGTGTTATTTTGAAAATAATTAACATCAATGATTATGGTCTCTGAAAATTTTAATGTGGTCATGTTCAAAAATTACATTCTGATTATCTCCCAAAATGATAATTCGGACCTCTCTAAAAATTATACCTCAAGGTTGTTATATTTATGTTTATATTTTGTTATTCACAAGGTGATTTCTTACACCATATAATTTATTTTGAGTGTTTATAATCTATATATTGTGTGAATATTAATGGTATTGTACATACATATATATAGCAGCAATGGGAGTTAAGGATTCCATAAAAAATGAAACGTTATAAAGAGGAACAAGAATATTGATGCCATATCCATTGATCTTATACATATGGATGATGAGGCTAAGGCCAACTATGTTTAGGAGCTACATGAGAGGGTTAGGGACAAAGAAAATGAACACTATGTAGGTGTACCAATAAAGGAGGAAGAGAGTTTTGAGGTTAGGGATTGGGTTTGACTTCATTTGAGGAATGAGAGGTTTCCTATTTTTAAGAGGTTCAAACTTAGTCTTCAAGGTAATGGTCCTTTCAGCTTGAAAACAAGATTAATAATAATGCTTATAAGTTAGATCTCCCTAGTGATTATGGAGTGGGTGCTACATTCAATGTTTCTATTCTCTTCCATTATTTTATAAGTGATAATGATGATAAGCATGACTTGGATTTAAGGCCAAATCCTCTTAAGGAAGGAAAGCATGATAAGGACCTCACATACTTGAAGACCATGAGTAGAGTGGAGGATGCCTTCAAGACTTCTTAAGGCCCTTTGATTAGGTCAAGGGCTAAAAAGGATAAAGAAATGCTTACCACACTTGTGAGTTATTGCTAAAGTATATGATAATATTGAAAACCCTCTCCTACTTCTCATGTACTATTTTTTAGGGTGAGGCTTCATAGTCACGTTTGGGACATTTTTTTAACTCTCTTTCATATTCTTATCCTTTGGATCCTTCCATAGGTGGTGAACTTCCTCCAATCGCTTATCTCTTTCATCCTCTCTTATTCTTTGTGAGCTTTTATTCAATTCTTCATCTTATTTCTACCACATATGTTTCGACAAGCACTTAGTATCATGGAGAAATTGAGAAGCAGTGATCCAACCATAGCAGTCAAAAGATTTTTCATTCTTCTACTTGTTAAATACCTTGTTCACAATGGTCATCTTACCTTAATAGTATAAGAAAAAATGATGCTTGGATTTGTACAAGGTATTTTCTTTGGCACCTTGACTTTTAAGTTATATTTTTGAAAAACTAAAACATTCTATAAAACAATAGTTAAATATAATTGAACTATATATAAGATGTACCCAAAAAATCAATGAAAAACATTTTAATATTTAAATAGTGTGTGCTATATAAGTTTAAAAAAGCAATTCCAAAAACTGCTTTTCGAACTCGTTATAGCCACTATGAATATGTAGTGATGCCTTTTGGTGTGACCAATGCTCCTGCAATTTTCATGGATTACATGAATTGCATTTTCCACGATTACCTTGATCAATTTGTGGTGGTATTCATCGATGACATTCTTGTCTATTCCAAGAGCCACACGGAACATGAAGGGTATCTTCGCCTTGTTTTGAATATTCTCTATGAGAATGAGTTATATGTGAAGCTTTCTAAGTGCGAGTTTTAGTTGTCAGAGGTCCAATTTCTTTGACATGTTATCTTTAAGGATGGTGTTGTAGTTGATCCATCGAAGGTTGAAGCCCTTGGGAAAGACCAACGTTTGTGATTTAAATAAGAAGTTTTCTTGGTCTTGTTGGTTATTATCGAAGATTCATTGAAGGTTTTTCTCTTTTGGCTTTGCCACTAACGAGGTTGACTCGTAAGAATCAACCATTTGTGTGGACTCTCGAATACAAGAAGAGTTTTCAAGAGTTAAAGATGAGACTCACTTCTGCTCTAGTGTTGGCTCTGCCCAATAATGAATTCATGGTGTATTATGATGCTTCCAAGCTTGGTTTTGGTTATGTAATAATGAAGAATAAATGTGTGATAGCCTATACGTCGAGACAATTTCGACCGCATAAGGTTAACTATCCCACACAAAATCTAGAATTGGCGACGATTGTTGTAACAGCCCAATTTTTAGGCGGTAATTAAACAGTGAAAAATTAAAGTTTCTCAAAGAAATAAGAAATGAATCCTAGAAAATAGAAAATTTAATTATGAATACAAGGATATTTTTAGTCTGACTTAAAACGGAATTAAACGAGAATGGAACGTAGAATAGAATAATAAAATAAAATAAAAATCTTCTACAGTAAAATGCTACAGTAATCTTCTACAGTAAAATGCTACAGTAAACATCACATGAAAAATCTTGTGAAATATAGAGAATTCATGAGAGTTCTCCATTTTTCCCACTGCCTCATGTCATTTCAAGCTGCTATAGTGATTTGCTACAGTGATTTGCTACAGTAACCGCCATTGAAAGCCTATAAATAGGGCTTCAACCTTCCAAATTTCCTCAAACCAAAAACCTCACTAATCCTATAACCTTTCATCTCCCTCTTCAAGCTCTCAAAACCTTCATTGTCATACTTAAACTCTTTAATTTTCGCATAAGAAGAAATTACACAAACTTGAAGATTTGAAGAAATACAAGGGAGTTTAGCATAAGGAAAGCTTAACGATCTTCACTTGAGGTAAGAAAGAGGGGATAGGATATTAAATACATAGAAATTAAGTTAGAATTGCTTGCTTAATTGTTTAGAAACTCATATAGTTAGATTTTAATTTAATTTGAATTAAATTGTGAAATTGATGCCAAATGGTTTGGAATATGATATTAAACAATTACTATAACGTGGAAAATATGTTTCCATATTCTTTAAATTATTAAATGTTATGGAAAACATATTTCCATATGTTTGAAATATAATATAAAAATTATGGAAAATGTGTTTCCATATGATTGAATTATGATATAAATAATATGGAAAATGTGTTTCCATATTCTTTGAATTACAAACAAAGTATGCTTAATTGATTGTTATAATAATTTTATTGTTACAATTAATTATAAAGGAATTTGATAATTTAATGCATTCATGCATCATATGCATTGCCGTTCAAATAATTCGCAGAGGGGTTCTTTGAGGGGGCTCCCGGTGGGGGAACGCGCTCTGTTGAGCAACAGACCTCTGCGGTGGTTTTATACCACGGCCGTCTTAAGGACTAAGCAGTGTGTCCTTAAGGGGGTCCTGCAACACTTGTTATTGATATTATGATATTGTTATCCCATGTGGTGTTGCATTGTGGGGCGCGGTATCGGTTGGATATCCGTAAAAATGTTATTGTTGGAAATCACTGCAGATGTTCCCAACAGAATGGATCCATCATGCATTTTCATTCATATAAAAGAATAGAATATAATAACATAAGTATAATACAAAATACTTGTTTGGCATCTGCATCGCATAGCATCCTACCTGTGATTGTGTATGTTCTAATTTGATTTCTATTTATTTGATATTTTATCTCACTCTTTCTGTTACTTGTGGCAACCCTTTAGTGGTTAACTAGGAAGATATGTGATAAAGTGGATAATGCTTGATGTGGATAAATTATGAAGGCTTTTGAGGCTGATGCTTGCTTGCGTGACTACTATGGCTGTATTATGTGTATGCTATGCTTTGGTATTTTACATCTTTATATTTTATAAAATCTAGGTGCCTGTTGTGAAATATAATATGTATGGAACTCTGATGTTATGTATAATAATAAGAAGTTAATTATGTAAAGATTGCGTACTCTGATATTGTATCAGTAACCTCTAGAATTAGGTTGTGAATCACTTGATAATTACCAGGTGAAAAATAAGTTATCCATAAGATTTTATATAGTGAGGGTAATTATCTTGGAATTTGCAAGTTGGCTCCAGGGTGTTACAACTGAAGTGGTATCAGAGCAATGGTATATAAAATATAAAGAAAACCTTAGGAAGTAACTAGATATTAACATAAGATAGCTTGAAGTGTGTAAATCTTGATTACTATTTGTTTGAAATTTATGTGCTTATGTGTTATGTGTTCTCTTTGTATGTTTCTGTTTAGTATAATTACTAGTTAGATAACATAAAAATTGTTAGAACTCTGAGTATATTAGATACTCAGTAACTGAATGCAGTGGTACTCGTACCTATAGGATAAGAAATGGCTAGATGTCAGAATGATGATGCTATGGCTGCTGCATTCAATCGCTTTGCTGAGATCCTTGAAAGACAGGAACAACAAAGGTTAGCTGAGGGAACCCATGGACTTGACCGTTTCCTAAAAAGGAAACCTACCCAATTCAAAGGAGACTATAATCCAGAGATAGCTTACCTGTGGATTAAAGAAATGGAACGTATCTTCCGATCCTTACCTTGCACTGAAGCCCAGAAGGTAGAATATGCTACCTATATAATGGTAGGGGAAGCAGAGAATTGGTGGATCTTTGCTCGCGATAGGTTACTAGAAGCCGGTAGGCTACTCAACTGGGAGAATTTTAAAGGAAGCTTTCTCGAGAAATATTTCCCTGCTAGTGTTAGAAGCAAAAAGGAATTAGAATTTTTAGAATTAAAGAAAGGGAATATGTCTGTCGGAGAATACACTACCAAATTCGAGGAACTGTCATTGTTCTATCCTCCTTTCCAACAGCCAGGGACTGAGGCTTCTAAATGCGTCAAATTTGAAAATGGCTTAAGGCTAGAAATTAAAGAAGCCATAGGACATCAGGAGATTAGGAGTTTTCCTACTTTAATCAACAAATACAGAATCTTTGAAGAGAACCATTGGGCTAGGATCGAGCAGGAGAAAAGCATTAAACAATTAAGACCTCAACTAGTGAACTTTAAAAGGCGAGGAGCATTTAATCAGAATCGATTTCGAGAATGATCAACTTCATCATCTGGAGGACGTGTGAACCAGCCAATCACATGGAACTACTATAAGTGTGGAGGAAATCATAGAACCCGTGATTGTACACAGACAGATGTTACCTGTTTCTAATGCAACCAGAAGGGACATATTCGTCCTAACTGCCCACAACTTTACCAAGGCACTAACACTGTGAATGTTAAAACTAAGAACAACAACAATGGAGCCAACAGAGGAGGAGCCAACATTCGAGATGGACATAATGGTTGCGGAGGACTTAATGTCAAAGGCACAGCTAGTCGAGGATGAGAAAATGGACAGCTAGTGAATAATCAGAATAAATCACCTACAGCTGGCAGAGTATTTGCAATTAGTGGATCAGAGGCATCGCAGGCAGATGACTTAGTACAAAGTGAGTGCATTCTTAACTATACTACTTTATCAGTTTTATTTGATTCTGGTGCGACACATTCTTTTATTGCTGAAGAATGTGTTAGGCGTCTGAATTTACCTATGAAATCTATGTAATATGATTTGCTTGTCTCTACTCCTACTGGTAACCATCTTAGGACAGCTAACGTATGTAAAGGCTGTTCTATACATATAGGGGGTAGAAATTTTAACGTGAACTTAGTATGTTTACCATTAAAGGACTTGGAAATTATCTTAGGGATGGATTGGTTATCTGCTAACCATGTCCTTGTGGATTGTCGTAATAAAACCATGATCTTTCCACCTGACAACATAGAGTGTCAGGAGTATGATGCCTAACAAAACCCTATAGGATATTCCTTAAACAATGAAGCCCAATTATTCATGGTATTTGCACTTACAGAAGGAAAAGTTATTCTTGATGTAAGTAAGATACCAGTAGTCTATGAATTCTCAGAAGTATTTCCTGAGGATGTTCCAGGATTACATCCTGAATGAGAGATAGAATTCTCTATTGACCTAATTCCTGGAGCAAAACCCATTGTTGGAGCACCCTATAGAATGTCTCCAATGGAACTAACTGAATTAAAGAAGTAAGTGGATGAGTTATTAGAAAAGCAATTCATACGACCTAGCGTATCTCCTTAGGGAGCACCTGTACTACTAGTCAAGAAGAAAGATGGTAGTATGAGACTTTGTGTCGATTATCACCAACTGAACAAAGTGATGGTTAAGAATAAATACCCATTACCAAGGATTGATGACCTTATTGATCAACTACGAGGAGCTACTGTGTTCTCCAAGATAGAACTGAGATCGGGATACCATCAAATTCACGTAAAGAAAGAAGATATTCCAAAGACAGCCTTTAGAACATGCTATGGCCATTATGAATATTTAGTTATGCCTTTTGGTGTAACTAATGCTCCAGCCGTGTTCATGGACTACATGAACCGGATATTCCATCCATACCTTGATCAATTTGTCATTGTCTTTATAGATGATATTCTCATCTATTCCAAAACCAAGGAAGAGCATGAGGAGCATTTGTACTTAGTGCTATAAATATTAAAGAAGAAGCATCTATATGCCAAACTATCCAAATGTGAGTTTTGCCTTAATGAAGTAAAATTCTTAGGCCATGTGATATCTAAGAATGGAGTGTCAGTCGACCCTGCGAAGATTGAAGCTGTAATAGCTTGGGAAAGGCCGAAGACTGTCACAGAAATCAGGAGTTTCTTAGGACTTGCGGGTTACTACCGAAGATTTATTGAAAGATTCTCTCGAATTGCCCTACCCATGACTCGATTAACTTGTAAGAATAAACCTTTCGTTTGGACTCCTGAACGCGAAGCAAGTTTCCAAGAATTAAAGAAAAGATTAACAACTGCACCAGTTCTAGTCTTACCAAATCCACACGAAAACTTTGAAGTTTATTGTGATGCTTCAAAGTTGGGACTTGGTTGTGTCCTAATGCAACAAAGAAAAGTAATTGCTTATGCTTCAAGGCAATTACGACCACACGAACTTAATTACCCTACTCATGACTTAGAATTAGCGGCCATTGTCTTTGCTTTAAAAATTTGGAGGCACTACTTATACGGTGCAAAGTTTGAAGTTTATAGTGATCATAAAGAATTTGATAAAAAAGAATTAAATATGAGACAACGTCGATGGATGGAATTTCTCAAGGACTATGACTTTGAGTTGAAGTACCATCCGGGGAAATCCAACATGGTGGCTAACGCATTTAGTAGAAAAGCTATTCATGTGGCAGCTTTAATGATAAAAGAATTAGAAATGATTGAACGATTTAGAGACTTAAACATAGCAGTTAAGGAGAAATCTTTAGTAAATGTGGTTGTCGGAGTTCTAAAAATCACTAATGATTTTCTGAAGATGGTGTGTGAAAAATAAAGATTAGATGTATGTCTCCAAGAAATGATCGAGACATAACATAATGGAAAAGATCTGGGATTACAAGAAGGTTCAGATGGAGTATGGAGGATGAAAGGAAGAATATGTGTCCCAGAGGATGCAGAACTAAAGAAGATGATTCTAGATGAAGCCCATAAAAGCATGCTTAGTATTCATCCTGGATCTACAAAGATGTATCAAGATTTAAGAAAGGATTTCTGGTGGAAGAGGATGAAAAAGGAGATAGCTGAGTATGTTTCATCTTGCTTAATATGTCAGAAAAGTAAAGTAGAATATCAAAAACCATCTGGTGGATTACAACCACTAGAAATACCAGTATGGAAATGGGATGACATTGCCATGGACTTTGTGTCAGGCTTACCTAAAACACAAAGAGGCAATGATGCTATCTGGGTAATAGTTGATAGATTAACAAAATTAGCCCATTTTCTTCTAATCAACATGAAGCATTCACTTGAGAAATTGGCTCAAGTGTACATAAAAGAGATAGTGAGATTACATAGAGTACCGTCAAGCATAGTATCTGATAGAGATCCTAGATTTACTTCTCGATTCTGGGGAAGTTTACATAAAGAGCTTGGTACTAGACTGAAGTTAAGCTCTGCCTATCATCCACAGACTGATGGACAGTCAGAAAGGACTATCCAAAGTCTGGAGGATTTACTAAGAGCATGTGTATTAGAACATGGTGGAAGCTGGGAACATTACCTTCCACTAATCGAATTCACATATAATAACAGTTATCACTCAAGCATTGGGATGGCACCATATGAAGCATTGTATGGTAGAAAGTGCAGGACACCAATCTGTTAGTTAGAGACAGGTGAGCACCTGACTCTTGGACCAGAAATTGTCCAGTAAACAACAGAGCAAATTCGGATAATTAGAGAAAGGATGAAAATTACGCAGGATCGGCAGAAGTCATATTATGATCAAGGGAGGAAGCTATTAGAATTCCAAGTTGGAGACTATGTATTCTTAAAAGTATCACCTAACAAAGGAGTTGGAAGAGTGTTAAAAAGTAAGAAGCTTACTCCAAGATATATAGGATCATATGAGATTCTAAAAAGAATTGGTAAAGTGGCATATCAGATTGCATTGCCGCCTCACCTTTCCAATCTTCATAATGTGTTCCATGTCTCACAATTACGAAAGTATGTCCCTGATCCAGACCATGTGATCGAGACTGATGATATAAAAGTTAAGGAAAACCTTACGATTCCAGTAACACCAGTGAAGATAATGGACAGAGACGTCAAGCGACTAACAGGCAAGGAGATCTCATTGGTGAAAGTAGCTTGGCAACAAGGAGATGAAGTAAGCATGACTTGGGAACGAGAAGATGAGATGAGGAGTCAATATCCTGAATTATTTTAACAAGGTACGTTTAAATTTTGAGAACGAAATTTTTATAACGGGGGGAGAGTGTAACAGCCCAATTTTTAAGCGGTAATTAAACAGTGAAAAATTAAAGTTTCTCAAAGAAATAAGAAATGAATCCTAGAAAATAGAAAATTTAATTATGAATACAAGGATATTTTTAGTCTGACTTAAAATGAAATTAAACGAGAACGGAACGTAGAATAGAATAATAAAATAAAATAAAAATCTTCTACAGTAAAATGCTACAGTAAAATGCTACAGTAATCTTCAAAAGTAAAATGCTACAGTAAAACGTCACATGAAAAATCTTGTGAAATGTAGAGAATTCATGAGAGTTCTCCATTTTTCCCACCGCCTCATGTCATTTCGAGCTGCTACAATGATTTGCTACAGTGATTTGCTACAGTAACCACCATTGAAAGCCTATAAATAGGGCTCCGACCTTCCAAATTTCCTCAAACCAAAAACCTCACTAATCCTATAGCCTTTCATCTCCCTCTTCAAGCTCTCAAAACCTTTATTGTCATACTTAAACTCTTTAATTTTCGCATAAGAAGAAATTAGGCAAACTTGAAGATTTGAAGAAATACAAGGGAGTTTAGCATAAGGAAAGCTTAACGATCTTCACTTGAGGTAAGAAAGAGGGGATAGGATATTAAATACATAGAAATTAAGTTAGAATTGCTTGCTTAATTGTTTAGAAACTCATATAGTTAGATTTTTATTTAATTTGAATTAAATTGTGAAATTGATGCCAAATGGTTTGGAATATGATATTAAACAATTACTATAACGTGGAAAATATGTTTCCATATTCTTTGAATTATTAAATGTTATGGAAAATATGTTTCCATATGTTTGAAATATGATATAAAAATTATGGAAAATGTGTTTCCATATGATTAAATTATGATATAAATAATATGGAAAATGTGTTTCCATATTCTTTGAATTACAAACAAAGTATACTTAATTGATTGTTATAATAATTTTATTGTTACAATTAATTATAAAGGAATTTGATAATTTAATGCATTCATGCATCATATGCATTGGCCGTTCAAAGAATCCGCAGAGGGGTTCTTTGAGGGGGTTCCCGGTGGGGGAACGCGCTCTGTTGAGTAACAGACCTCTGCGGTGGTTTTATACCACGGCCGTCTTAAGGACTAAGCAGTGTGTCCTTAAGGGGGTCCCGCAACACTTGTTATTGATATTATGATATTGTTATCCGATGTGGTGTTGCATTATGGGGCGCGGTATTGGTTGGATATCCGTAAAAATGTTATTGTTGGAAATCACTGCAGATGTTCCCACCAGAATGGATCCATCATGCATTTTCATTCATATAAAAGAATGAAATATAATAACATAAGTATAATACAAAATACTTGTTTGGCATCTGCATCGCATAGCATCCTACTTGTGATTGTGTATGTTCTAATTTGATTTCTATTTATTTGATATTTTATCTCACTCTTTCTGTTACTTGTGGCAACCCTTTAGTGGTTAACCAGGAAGATATGTGACAAAGTGGATAATGCTTGATGTGGATAAATTATGAAGGCTTTTGAGGCTGATGCTTGCTTGCGTGACTACTATGGCTGTATTATGTGTATGCTATGCTTTGGTATTTTACATCTTTATATTTTATAAAATCTAGGTGCCTGTTGTAAAATATAATATGTATGGAACTCTGATGTTATGTATAATAATAAGAAGTTAATTATATAAAGATTATGTACTCTGATACTGTATCAGTAACATCTGGAATCAGGTTGTGAATCACTTGATAATTACCAGGTGAAAAATAAGTTATCCATAAGATTTTATATGGTGAGGGTAATTATCTTGGGATTTTCAAGTTGGCTCCAGGGTGTTACAATTGTTTTTGCCTTAAAGTTATGGCAGCACTATTTGTACAGTGATAAATTCGTGGTTTTTAGTGATAATAAAAGTCTCAAGTACTTATTTGATCAGAAGAAGCTTAATATGTGTCAACAAAGATGGATGGAGTTTTTGAAGGATTATGAGTTTGATTTGAGATATCATCCAGGAAAAGCTAATATAGTTATCGATGCTTTAAGCCGAAAGTCATTGCATGTTTCTACAATGATGGTGAACGAGATGAAGCTAATTGAGCAGTTTAAAGACTTAAATATTGGTGTAGAGATTTATACTCCATAGAAAATTTCTCTTAGGGCATTAAAGATTATGAATTTATCTCTTGAGGCATTAATATATCGGGAGGTTCTAATGGTATTTGGCGCGTGAAAGATTGCACTTATGTCCCATCTGCTGGTCATATAAGGAAGACTATATTGAAAAAAGCTCATAAAATAGTATTCAACATACACCCTGGTGCTACCAAGATGTACTAGGATTTGAAGAAGAATTTTTGGTGGCCCGATATGAAGCGGGATATAGCTAATTATGTTGTTGCTTACATCGTTTATCAAAAGGCTAAGGTTGAACATCAGAATCCATCTGGTGTGCTTTTGTTTCTGGATGGCCCAGAACATGTACTGGGAATGATGCTATATGGGTAATTGTTGATAGGTTGACAAAGTGTGCTTACATTTTTCCCATGAATATGAAATTCCATTGGAGAAATTAGCGTAATTGTACATCCAGGAGATTGTTAGGCTATATGGTGTGCCTTCAAGTATTGTGTCGGATTGAGACCCGCGGTTCACTTCCTAGTTTTGGGGAAGCTTGCACAAAGAGCTAGAGTTTAAGCTCAGACTTAGTTTTACTTATCATCCACAAACTAATGAACAATCCGAGAGAACAATTCAAATCCTTAAGGATTTGTTACGGGCATGTGTATTGGATCATGGAGGCTGTTGGGAGAGATTCTTACTATTGATTGAATTTATGTATAATAATAGTTATCAAAGTACTATTGGTATAGTTCTGTATGAAGCCTTGTATGGCTGAAAATGTAGAACTCCCTTGTGTTGGCTCGAAACTGGTGAAAATTTGGCTTTAGTGCTGGAATTGATTACGGAGATAAATGAACAAATTAAAATGATACAAGAGAAGAAGAAAATTGCCCCAGATTTTCAAAAGAGTTATTATGATAAGAGGCGAAAGCCACTTGAATTTCAAGTTGGCGATCATGTGTTCTTGAAGGTCACAAGACATAAAGGCATTGGAAGAGCTTTCATGAGTAGAAAGTTAAGCCCAAAGTTTATTGAACCGTTAAAAATTCTTGAATGGATTAGCGAGGTGGCATATATGATTTCCCTTTCTTCGCATTTAGAAAATTTGCATAATGTGTTCCACGTTTCATAATTGTAAAAGTATGTGTATGATCCTACATATGTGGTTTCCCTTGATGATGTTGAGATTAGGGAGAATTTATCCATTCCTCTGGTGTTTGCTACTATTGTTGAGTGTTCTTTCAAGAAATGGCAGAACAAGTTGATTCCTTTGCTGAAAGTATGTTGGAAGGACGGAGATGTTATCACAACCAAATAGGAGCGCGAGGACGATATGCAGAAGCGATATCCTGAAATATTCACGTCAAGTTACTAAATTTCGAGGACGAAATTTCTTTTCAGGTGGGGTGGATTGTAACGTCCCAAAAATTTGAATGAATGATAAATTGAGGGAAATAATTAATAAAATAATTAAATGTCAATTAATTAATGTCCCAAAATTTAGAAATAACTAAATTGGGATTTATTATGATTACTCATAATTTATTGGGACTTATAGAGCTAGATTCAGTACCCAATTAAAATATAGGTGTCGGACCAAGTGTCTCTAATTGAGGTACTGTTGGTTAGGGCTATTGAGGATATTAATATGAATCCGAATATATATTTGAAATAATTTTTAGATAAGTATTAAGCCAGTATAGTGATCCTACTTATTGTAAAACAGTGAAATTTTAATGAGGGACCCAATTATAACTGAATAATCTCTTTTTCCTTTCCACTCTCACATTACACTTTTCACCAAAGGCAAGAAACCTTTTTCTTTTCCCTTCTTATCTCTTCCTCATTTTTCTTCTTCTTCTTCCTCTTCCAAGACACATTAAGTGTGTGAGCATTGCTCCTCTCTTCTTGCATGCAAGAAGAGACTTGTTATTCTTGGAGGCCACCATCCTATTTCCCCATTTTTGGTTCTCTCTTTATCATTCATTCAAGCTCACTTCATTATGGTTAGAGGTAAGTTCCTTACCATTTTTATTGAGATTGAGCCCTAGGTTATGGGTTATTATGATAAGAGAGAGTGTTATATGAATGGGTTATGTAATGGGAACACTTTTATACAAAGCCCTAAGGTAGGGTGTGAGAAATGTGTGATTTTGTGAGGGTGTATGGTGGTACATGAAAATGGTAATTAATATTATGGGAGAAGATGGACATTAATGGTGGTTGTTGAGTTTTTAATAAAATCCTAACCCTAGGATTTGGGGAAAACATATGTAATTTTGTTGATAATGTTGGTGAATGGTATTAATGATGAGAGATGTGTTATTGATAGTAGATGGCCATAAATGTGGAGTTCTATTAATGGGTGATGCCTTGAATATGTAATAGATGAATATTGGCACCAAACCAAGGTAGTTGTGGTGAACTAAATAAAATGGAAGGTAGTTGAAAGTTAATAATGACATTAAGACCAGGTAGTAACTTAAAACATATGAATCTTAGTGGTTTGAAAGAAAAAAATTATATGATGCACTGTATGATGTAGGAAGCAACCCTATTGACGAAGCAAGACATTTAAACTGTAGAGATTTCTACTTCTTTTAAGGTAGGGGGTAACATTTTCTAAAGGCATGATTATATCTATTATTGGTGTATATGTATGGATGTGTTTCCATAATTTGGTTTGGATGAATGTATTGGTGAAATATATGATTTAAAATGCATTTAGAATAATTTGTGCTATATGGTGAATGATATTTGGGATGATGATTATGATGTTGATGTTGATACATGACATTGTGAATTGCTTGGGATTGATGCTATGACCATGATTGGATTGAATATAAAGGTGTTGAACATCCCATGATATGTAAGTTGATGAAAATATGTCCAGATAATGTTTGCCCCTAACTATTGATGTGAATGAAATCGAATGATAATTGGTAGTGGTTGAGAATGATGATAATGGTAGAATCCACTAAGTGATGCGGCGAGTTAACGATTATGGAGTGGCATTTTAGGAGGCTCAGTGTAAGAATACATTGACCTCCATTTACATCCATAGCATATCATTACGTTGTCTGTTTTGGGATATTAGGGGTTCCAAATAGCGGGCCTAGTGGGAGGGAGGCCCTATGCACTGGCAAAATGGTTATTGTTCCCTATTGATTTAGTAAAATCATGAAACTGTCCATAGTTTGGTGACAAGGCACCCTATGTGGCGAGCAAGGGTTATGAGATAAGTGTACACATTTGCTACTATAGTAGGGGCATAATAGCACACTTATGCTTGACCCATATGTTATATGATATTGTTTCCCATAATCGGATCTGTGATTTGATATTAATTCCTTGTGTATATGAATTAGCTATAAGAGCATTTGCATATAGCCAGAGATATGTCAAGTTTGGTAGCCTGTGGTGGTGATGGATGGTTGATAAATGAATGGAAAGATTTGTGATACTTACCTTAAATGGATGGTTATGATTGATAAGATTGCCAATGATTAAATATGTAATGTATATGCATTAATTTCTACATGTGCTACGATTGAAATGATTGGTGATGAAATTATGAGAAATGATGTTATGTGTGGTTAGATCATATGGTTCTATTGAAGAATGTATCTTATGCACGTGTATGTATACGTATTATCATAATGTATGTTATTGATTCATTTAATACATGTTACTCAACTCTTAGTTGCTATTTTTAAAGGTTGATGTAGGTATGTTACAGATCCTACTCTTTTGGAGGTTGAGCTTGAAGAAGGTAAATATTGGAAGGAAGCTTTTAAGCCTTGGCTGGTGCATGTGTTGAGACAAATGAATAAAGTATATGTTTTATGTATGATAATTGAGTTAGATATGTAGGCTTGTTTGGTAGGTCCTATGGGAAAATTAGGCCTCTTGTGCCTTGCATGTTAAATTTTAGTTATGATGTCGTTAACGATAGATACTAAGAATGATGTGTTGAATTGTATAACCATTACCTTTACATATGGGATTTGTTTACGAGTTGGCATTATAAATCCTATGTAAAGCAAGGAAATACGTAGGTCATCTTCCCACCTAAAGGGCGAGACCTCATATAAAAGTCAACCACAACCCATAAAGCATATATGAGACTTGTGTGCATGGTTGATTGTAGCTAACTAGGCTTACATTGTAAATTTGCATGTTTGGTTTAGCCTTAAAATGCTTGAAATGCCATTGATGCATAGATTGATCTAGGAAAGGTGTTGCTGAATGAGACTTATTAGAGCAAGTCATATTTTTGTATGTGATTATATGTCTATTTTGTGTTTAGGTTATATCCTTTCCATTTTCATATTGGTATGCATGTAAATTGATTAACATATGCTCAAGAATCTGCATTCTGATATTCTCGCTCAAGTAAGAGGATTTTCGCTTAAGCGAGAAGAGTCCTGATCGTATATGTGCCCTCTTGTCCATTTTCGCTCAAGTGAGAGCCAGAGTAATGATTGTGTTTGATTTTCACTCAAGCGAGGGTTGACTTGCTCAAGAGAAAAGGATAGGTTTTAATTTTGTTGAAATCTCGCTCAAGTGAGTAAGTGCTCCCTTAAGCGAGTATGTGGTGTTCCGATTTTGTCTCTTTTTTGCTCAAGCGGAAGACGCCTCGCTCAAGCAAGCATGTTGAGTTTTGGTTCTGGAAGATTTTCACCTGAGCGACGATGGCTCGCTCAAGCGTGGCTTGCTCAAGCGTGGCTTGGGGGTCTAATACTGTAGCCCTTCTCGATCAAGCGAGGCTCGGGGGCATGCTCATGCGAGAATTTCCTTGCTTAAGCGAGGCCACCTGAGATGGGTTTTTCTTTCTCATTTCCTTATTTTAGGGCTTTTTCTCATATCTTTATATATAGGATTAGGTGTATACCCTGTATACACTTCTTTTCTTCCGCTGTAAATATGTTTATTTTTGTATACACGTCGGGGAAATTATTTATCGGTTCATTTTCTTAAACCTTAAAACTACGGTCTTCGATTCTTTGCAGTTCAGTTCTCGATGTAAGATCACACGTTTTGGGTTTTCAAAAATATAAAAAATTCATTTGTATTTTATTGACTTAATTGTTAATTACATCAAAATTTGGGTCCAGGAAACTGGGGTCCGACAACTGTGGTATTAAAGCATTGGTTACTCTTATCTGAATTTTGATCGTTTTATCGAGTTGTATTGATTACATGTTAAAGTTTTGATATGCATTGTTCGAACACTAGTCGCTCAATATGGAAGTGTCATTGTTATTAGTGGATATAATTGGAGCATTGACTGTTCACTAATTATTATTGTGATAATGTTTGAGCATGAATTGAAAATTTTATAAATGGATTTTGAATTGTTTAGCTATTGGTAAATGATGGTGATGAATACATAATTAAATATTAAGCCCGACCAGGCAATTCCCTTTCATTATTTACCTTCGAATGATGATTCCATTATGATAATATATATTGATAATAATTATCATTGATTTATGAATTCTTGAGTTTTGTTTGTATTATGTGACTAGATTGATTGATGGCGAATATGCGCAATATAGACGTAGCCACTATTAGTTGAAGCTTTTAACCGGTTTGTCGATATACTTGATCGTTTCCTCAAGTGGAAGCTTTGAGTTTGATGGGGGTTTTAAACTAGAAGATACATATGTTTAGATTCACGATTTGGAGTGAATATTTGATAGTATGGAGAGTTTCGAGGCTCAAAAGGTTGAGTATGCGGTATTCATGATCCGTAAAGAAGCTGAATCTTAGTGGATCTTGACTCGTGGTCGTATGATTGTGGCTCACACCCCCTGACTTGGGAGAACTTCAAGGTGGAGTTTCTAAGGAAATATTTTTCAGATAGCTACAAGAGTAAGAAAGAACTTGAATTCATGGAGCTCAAACAAGGAGGCATGTTGGTGGAGGACTATGCCTCTAAATTTGAAGAGTTATGTGTGTTCTATCCTCCTTTTCGACAAGAAGGTATGGAAGCTTGAAAATGTGTCAAGTTTGAAAATGGGTTGCGCCAAGAGATCAAGAAGGCGATTTGCCATTAAGAGATTAAGAGTTTTCCTACTCTCGTGAACAAGTGTAGAATCTTTAAAGAGAATGATGTAGTGCCTAGGAGTCAATCCGGGCATGATTACAAGTTGAAGGGTCAATCTTCCAACTTCAAGACGAGAGGAAACTTTAAGAATAAAAACTTTATGCGTGGTGCCTCTTCACATAAAGGAGGACGCGGTGGCGGAAGACATAGTGCAAATGGTGGTCGTGGTAATGGCTAAGGAATTAAGTGTTTCCATTATGGCAGGAATCATTTGGCTCGTGAATGTGATCATAAGGATACGTTGGTGTGTTATAGATCCAACCAACCAGGGCATATTCATCCTGATTGTCCTTTGAATGCAACGAATGTTGTGGCGCATGGTGATGTAAACCATTGAGGCCATGGTGCTTTTAGAGGCCGTGGTTGTGGAAACAGTAATGACAGCCGCAATAGTGGTCGTAATGGTAATGGTGGCAATGGTCGTGGCAAAGGCAATGGCCATGGCAATAGTAACGGTGGCAAGAACGATCACAACAATGGTGCTAATCAACAACCAACTGCTGGAAGAGTCTTCATAGTAATCGATGAGGAAGCTACACAAGCTGGTGATCTAGTTCAGAGTAAGTGCCAAATTCTTGGTAATTGTGTTGATGTGCTATTTGACTCTAGTGCAACACACTCTTTTATTTCAAAAGACTATGTAAGGCTATTGAAATTGCCAATAAGTATGATGAAAGGTTCTATAATGGTGTCTACACCGACCGATACTTGTATGCGGACGGTCACACGGTGTGATGATGTTGGGATGATTCTTGAAAATAGGAGATTCCTGGTGTCTCTTATTTGTTTGCCCATGAAGAACCTAGATGTTATTCTTTGAATGGATTGGTTGTCTACCAACAAAGTCTTGGTGGATTGTCAGAATGAAAGTGTCATTTTCCCTTCTTCGAATACCGAGCGCTTTAGCGTACGAGGTATATCTCAACTTCTTATTATGCTATGCATGATGGATGGGGATAAAGTAATTCAACCATGTGATATTCCTATTGTGTTTGAATTTTCAGACGTGTTTCCTAATGAGGTACCAGGTCTACCTTCTCCACGTGAGGTGGAGTTCACTATTGATCTTATTTCGGGTTCAGAACCTGCTTCTCGAGCTCCTTATAGAATGTCTCCTACAGAATTGTATGAATTGAAAAAGCAAGTCAAGTAATTGTTGGAGCGAGAGTTCATTCATCTAGGTGTATCTCCTTGGGGTGCACTTGTATTACTTGTGAAAAATAAGGATGGAAGTATGAGGTTATGCGTGGATTATCGACAACTTAATAATTTGACCATTAAAAATTGATATCCCTTACCTCGCGTTGATGATCTTTTGGATGAGTTGAAGGGAGCTATGCTGTTTTCTAAGATTGACTTACATTTCAGATATCACCAGATCAGGGTGAAGACTAAAGATATTCCAAAAATTACTTTTCGCACTTGTTATGGCCACTATGAATATATAGTGATGCCTTTTGGTGTAACCAATGCTCCTGCAATTTTCATGGATTACATGGATCGTGTTTTCCATGATTACCTTGATCAATTTGTGATGGTATTCATCGATAACATTCTTGTCTATTCCAAGAGCCACGATGAACATGAAGGGCATTTTCGCCTTGTTTTGAATATTCTCTATGAGAAGGAGTTATATACGAAGCTTTCTAAGTGTGAGTTTTGGTTGTCCGAGGTCTAATTTCTTGGACATGTTATCTCTAAGGATGGTGTTGCAGTTGATGCATCGAAGGTTGAAGTCGTGATAGCTTGGGAAAAACCAACGTTTGTGATTAAAATAAGAAGTTTTCTTGGTTTCATTGGTCATTACCGAAGATTCATTGAAGGTTTTTCTCGTCTAGCTTTACCACTAACGAGGTTGACTCATAAGAATCAACCATTTATGTGGACTCTCAAATACAAGAAGAGTTTTCAAGAGTTGAAGGTGAGACTTATTTTTCTCTAGTGTTGGCTCTGCCTGATCTACTTGACGAATTCATGGTGTATTGTGATGGTTCTAAGCTTGGTTTTGGTTATGTATTAATGCAGAATGAACGTGTGATAGCCTATGCATCGAGACATGATCTAGAATCAGCGGCAGTTATTTTTTTCCTTGAAGTTATGGTGGCACCATTTGTACTGTGCTAAATCTGTGGTCTTTAGTGATCATAAAAGTCTCAAGTACTTATTTGCTTAGAAGGAGCTTAAATTTGCGTCAATGAAGATGGATATAGTTTTTGAATGATTGAGTTTTATTTGAGATATCATCCGAAAAAAGCAAATGTGGTTGCCTATGCTTTGAGCCGAAAGTCATTACATGTTTCCACGATAATGGAGAAAGAGATGGAGCTAATTAAGTAGTTTAGAGACTTAAATGTTGGTGTAGAGATTTATACTCCAAAGAAAGTTTCTATTGAGACATTTAAGATTACGAATATATTTCTTGAGTGGGTAAAAGCCCAACAACTGAATGATGAGTATTTGATGGAAATGAAAGAATCTCAAGCTAATGGGTAGGATCTGTATATATTGGGAGGTTCTGATGGTATTTGGCACGTGAAAGATCATATTCATGTCCCATCTGCTGGTCATATAAGGAAGACTATATTGGAGGAAACCCATAAAAGTGTATTCAGCATACACACTGGTGCTACCAAGATATACCACGATTTGAAGAAGAATTTCTGGTGGCCCGGTATGAAGCGGGATATAGCTAATTATGTTGTTGCTTGCATCATTTATCAAAAGGCTAAAATTGAACATCAGAAGCCATCTGGTTTGCTTAGACCTCTTGATATCCCAATTTGAAAATGGGATGACATTGTTATGGATTTTATTTTTGGATTACACGGAACACGTACCGGGAATGATGCTATGTGGGTAATCGTTGATAGGTTGACAAAGTGTGCTCACTTTTTGCCCATGAATATGAAAAGTCCATTGGAGAAATTAGCACAATTATACATCCTAGAGATTGTTAGGCTACATGGTGTGCCTTCAAGTATTGTGTCGGATCGTGAGCCGCGGTTCACTTCTCGATTTTAGGGAAGCTTGAACAAAGAGCTAGGCTCTAAGCTCAAACTTAGTTCAGCTTTGTTAGAAATATGCACGAAGAGCCTATATAGGACACATCATTTTGAATAAGGTATTTTTTGTTAAATATATTAACAACCTTTATTTATCCTTAGAGTAATAGGTCATATGAGATTTATTCCTAAAATGTCCCTAGTCAAGTATTTACGTGGGGACATGTAAGTACATTAAGACTAGTGTATGAGTGTATTGATGATCTAATCTCACAAATCATGGATTTAGATGATATCAAGTCTTTACACAGGTACATATTAAGATTAATGATGTACTGGACAGACCCACCATGAGAGCGTTGCATGGATCGTTACATGAATGTCATAAACGATTCTTAATATGATAATGGTATATGTAGTTCTTCTACCTGAAGTCACTACAATTCCTACATAAGGAGTTTGTTGTTTTAATACAATCAAATGTCTTCTGTAACAAGAGGACTATAAAGGTTGTGATTAGGCAATGAACAAATTATGCGGAGAGATGTGAGTGATGTAGATGAGATTTGTCTCTCCTATATGACAAGAGTGATATTTATAGGCCACTTGATGGATTGAGACTAAGGAAATACATGGCCATGCTAGAAAGCATAAATATTGGATATTTATTCGGATAAAGCCTACTCTGGTATCAAGTAAAACAAATTAGGTCATACAAGGATGACGTGTAACAGCCCTAATTTTTTAGAATAGAAATCCAGACTCTCGGACCTCTGAGAAGTGCCTTCTTAAGTCTTCTAGGAGAGTTGATGCTTTGGCCTAACCCCTAGATTATTCTGAGCACAAGGAAGAGAGACCCGAGAGAATGTGAGTAGGGAATAGCTAAGTCAAATGAAATAAGTGAGTGAGAGATGCTGTAAGTAATAGTGAAATTTAGAGGAATTTATTGACTTGGTGGTGATTTAGGTGAAGAGATAATCGTGTTTGATTTAACGTTAGGACTGTTAATGAGATGTGTGTGTCTATATATATATATATATTCTTGTTATTGATGCTAAAAATAATGATTTATGAATATTGTTCAATCTTGGTAATTTATAGATGATGTTAGTCAATTATCTGTTAATTTTGGCTATAATTGATTGAGAATATTTAGAATTATTTAAGTATCAAGTTAGATTTTAAGGTTAGATAATTATGAGAGCTCAAGATTTCATAAAACACTAATTAACCCCTTTAATAAAGGTGATTAGTAGATAATACCTTATTTTGATATTGACTGATTAATGGATTTTATTAATGATTTTAATTAATTAAGATAAAGAAACTGATTAGTTATTATTAATATTTTAATAATAAATATTGCCTAGTTCCTCAGATTTGGACTGTGGGACCCAGCTTGAGGTTGGAATTTGACCATTCGACTCGAGACTAGTGATCCATAGGGAAGCTAGTCCTGTTAGGATCCCTCCGTGAAGAATCAAGAGTGACCTAACCTAACCGGCCAAATTAGAACCCTTAACGTCTCCTATGTTTGACCGTTCATATACGTCGAGATATCCGATGGTGGCACGGTCAGTCTCTAGTGACTCATTTTGACATTTTAGGAACATTTCTTGAAGAGGTCGAAGCTCGGTTCAGACTCTATCACCCTCGTTTTTCCAAAAATTAGTTTCTTCATAAATTGATTTAAAACTTGACCCGGATACCTTCAGTGCTTTGGACCCAACTTTTGCATATGACCTTGGAATTGAATGTTTTTGGTCTCAATCTCTTTATTTTGAAAATATCTTCAATCTCTATTTCTTCTCCCAAACTCTGATTCCCACTCTGTCAACCTAAAATTGAAGATTAAGTATGTTCGCCTCAAAATTCCATTGTTGGGACGTTTTACCTGCACATGGTTCAGAAACAAATTCATAAATTTTTCATACAATCTTCGATTCATGCAAACTTAGTGTCAAAATCTCTATAATAAAATTATCTATGTTTTCCATATTGAAATGAAAGGCTAATACCCTCTAGATTGGTACAGTTTAATAGATCTTTGCAACCTCTTAGTTGTTTCCTCACCATGCAGGTAGTCTTCAGTAAAATTTGCATATCTCCCACGTTCGGTGCTTGAATCACTTCATTCATTTTGCTATGGATCTATATCAAAAATCTCTACAATTGTTATGAAAGGCATGAAACCAAATTCTCAAAGAAGAATTAATGTTGAATTTATTACCAAGGCCCTAGCTCATCCGGGAGCTTCTAGAGCACCCTGTCGTAAATCGGGTATATCTCGGGCTTCCAATCTTGGATCATCACAAATGATATATTGAATTAAATAGAAAAAAAGATCTACAACCTTTGTGTTGGAATTTTTTCCAAGGTCCAATCCCACGAATTAACCCATAATTATTTTTGACCTCCTTATTTTTTCGATTCATAAAAATTCTGCACACTTTGGTTTCTTGCCCGACAAGTTAATTTCCCAACCACCCATTTCCGACCACCTCACCATCCCTTGCCACCCCTCTGGACCGATGTTGTAGCCCTGCCTTTCCCCTTCACTCAACCCACCCACCTCCCTCATTGTCCAATGAAAATTCATGCAATGGATCCTACATCATTTCATTCTAATCCACTATTATCTCATCATAACTAGTCACCATCTCTTCTATTCTTTCTCCCCCTTCATGGTATTATCCAACTCTTCCCCCCTCCTTATTTTCTCTTCTCCATAATCACGAATTCAGCCACCATAACCTCTCCCTCAAACACCACATTCATGACCATACATATCTCCACCACACCAATCTTCAAGTTTCTTCCCTTCTCCTCTTCTTAGCTCACGGTTTCTCCTTCATCTTGAGCAACTTCAACTTTTATACTTCCTCCATTCAAAGCTTTAAATATTGCAACGAAAATCCCTTTATGTTGTCCTTCTTGGCCGTGGTCATCAAAGGCCCCAAGGGTAAGGAATTTGGCACCTTGAACTCTTGATCTTGCATACTCTTTTTTTTCTTATACCAAAATAGGTTGTGTTTTTGTATTTTGTGGTGTTTTCCTCTCTAGTTTGGAAGCAAAAACTGTGACCCCATTGCTTCCTTTTGACTGCATGTGTAGTTTTCCATAGGATCGTGAGTTTAGGCGATGATCAGGGGACGGTTGGAGCATTCGACAAATTTTTCAATGAGGTGACCATTTTCTTTCCCCAGACAACAACTTCCCCATGAGGTAAAGGGGGTCTTTTCCTCGTTTGATTTTATTTCTATTCATTTTATAGTGTTGCTTGAGTATTCAAGGACCTCTAATTTAAATTTCGTTGCTATCCAATGGTTAAATTTTAAACCGCGAATATTTTCGTAACCGATGGTTAAGGGTTTTACATTTTCAAATTAATAGGTATTTTATAAATTTAATTGGTGTAACTCGAGGTTTATTTGTTCAGAAAGATTTTGTCACGATCGGAGTCGTAACGAGAGATTTAGAAATTTTGGTTTAGACGGGCTCGACTTTATTCGATATGGTTGTATTATTTAAATTTAAATTTTTAATGTTATTGTGTAATTTATGGTTAATTTACCCCGGTAAGCCCCACTTTAGGAAATTGAATTAGCGTTGAGTTTCACCGGAGTTGTTTGAGGAGATTGCGTACTTCAAGAAAAGTCACCAACCAAATAGTTTTGACACATTATTGTCTCTAAAAATGGCATTGTTTTAAGTTGTTATAAGGTTTCATAGAAATTTACTAAATAAATAAATGAATTTTTAACAATTGAAAAGTTTTACTTGAAAAGCTTTACCAACAAGTAACTTGGTTTAGATCTAAATAATTATGTACATTAAGAAAAAGAAATGGAAATAAAGGGAGTTTTTTTAGTGTAACGAATATTAGAACTTAGAAAGAAATTTTGTGACAAATTTTAATGATCACCTTCGTGACCACTTGAGGTAGAATAGAAAGGGGGCTTTAAGAAGTTGATAAAAAAAAATGAATTTGACAAAAAAGATTTTGTTAGGAAATAAAATTTTAGGGTTTAAACATTTTAATGGACTGAGTAAGCTAAGAATAAAAAGAAATGAATGGCTAGAGTCTAAATTGGAGTAAGTTATAAAAAATGACCCTAATAAATTAATTTGAAAGATAGTTGTATACTTAAATAAGATAGATCTAAAATCTAGAATTCTAATAAAAGAAAAAGATGTTAGGAGTTAGAAATTTAAGTAACCAATAAAAAGTAGGAGAAAGGAACTAAGGAATTTTTTATACATAGAAAAAATTTAATTTAGTTAGCTAAGTAAGAAAGGTTTTCGGACTTTAGATTTTAGACTTATAATAAGAAGAAACAGGACTTATTAATTAAATGGTGACTTTTAGTAACTAAGTAATGTTAGACTATGTTTACGATATCAAGGTCAAGAAGTACTCATCTCTAAACAGCTAATGGATAATCATAGAGAAAACAAAACTTAGTTAGTTAAAAGAATGTAGTGAAGGAAAATAAATTAGTTAATGTTGTCGAAGATAATGAAAATAAAGAAAGTAAGGGGTTACAAAATTTAGTCATCTTAAGCTGAAGAAAAACATCACTAAATCATTACTGGAGCATAAAGGACTAGTGGCCCATTTATTGACCAAGAAAATAAGTTATTTAATAAGTCCACCTAGATTAGTGAAAAGGAAATAACTAATGAGGTCATTTGACGATGAACTAAGAGTTTGTAATTATACGGTAAGAAATTAAAACATGAAATGAGTTAATCCTACTTAGTGAAATCAATAGGGATATAAATGACTTAATAGTACCCAAAGACCCAATTACTTCATAAAACAACCTGACCAGATGTATCATTCAAAAACATTTAGGGGCGACACAGTGTATAATTAGCGTGTTGAATTTAACACCAATAAATATGTTATTTAGATAGCATCCATGAATACTTACTAGAGTCATGTGATTGTTGGGGATATTATGGTGTCATTAAATAATTGTTAACGTGATATGTTGATGAATGTATGAGCTTAAGTGAAATATCTTATAAGTGTATTCTGTTAATAAATATTGTATATGATGCATGGATGATCGAACTATAAGAGTTCCTGATTAAGACATGGGAATATAGAGGGTGGCATCAGCAGGGGTCCCAAAATGATTGACTGTGAAAGTATATGAATATGGATCCAAAGATGATTGATGCGCGTCGTAGCTCCAGGATACCTCGTGATTTCTGAAAATTAAGGAATCTCATTTCATTCCTAAGAGTCGAAAAAATCATTGAAAAATTTCACTAAGGAAAGGAAGGAATTAAATGATATTTAATAAAAAGAAAAAGAATTCGACGTTAGGAATGAAAAGGAGTCATTAAAGGAACCCTGCCAAGGACCAACCAACGATAGATGAGTAGTTGAGCCATCATCATACCTGGAGAATAAGAGTGGATGTTTGAGTAACTCCCTAAAGAACACAATGATGGGTACACTGAAGAAATAGTTGCGCCTTGATTCCCCGAGGACGGTCTAGGGAGTATACCAGGGGAGGACCTCCAATGGCTCGAATTCACGCCCGAAGCCAGACAGCCTATGGTAAACTCTAGTATACTTCGACGAGAGGCGGGAGTTTCTGTGGTTGTGTAGTGCTCGTTCCGATGAGATGTATTTTGGATCCATTGTTGAGGGGACCATGCATCCTTACCCTTTTGTTAAACAAAATAAAATGAGCTCCGGTCGCTCTAGTGGACAGAAGGATAAGGCGGGACTTGGTAGATGATGTGTTATGATTGATGGGGTTTCATGCATCATGTTGATTAACTATACTAGTTGAGAAATGAAATTGATGCATTGCATCATTATGCTGAGATCGTGACCACTTGTTACTTATTTATGATTATACGAGCCCTAGTGATTCTAGGGGATTAATGGGAAACGAGAATGGTCCGTCAGAACCAAGAGTGGTGAGATAACTTAGAGTATACACTAGGGACCCCAAAGAGAGTCAGGAGGGTTAATTGTAATTGATTTCACTTTATGGGGCGAGCGTCAGAAATAAGACTTCCCGGTTGTTATAGAGGTAGGGACTCACCTTTACAACTATTCATTCTATACCTCAGCCAAGCACGCTTACCGTACGAGGAAAGCACTACGTCAAGAGGACCTTGTAAGTCCCAGCCATCTGCCCATGATCCCTGAGGAAGCTCCAATCGATGTACCTCTGCTAACCCAGCCAGAGGCAGAGCGACCCTATGACCGGGACATGAAGGTCATAAAGAGCTCAGTTAGACGTTACGATGCTCCACCACGTCCCTTATGCGTGGAGGAGCTTGAGGAGTTGTCAGGTAGGGAGGCAGCCTTGGTGGCAGATCCCTTCAGTTTTCATCCATTGCCGGTTCCACCTATAGTTCCACCTCCTATTCAGCAAGCAGAGATCCCAGCTAGACCAGGCCCAATCAGAGTAGCAGCACAGAGAAAGTCGACTCTGGTGTGTGTCCCACTCCCTGTCAAGGATGAGGAGGATCCAGAGGAGTTCCCACTTGAAGATACACTGATGGATCTAGTATACCATACTACACTACCCGCCTTGCCCCCACAACTTCCACCAGTCATTCCCCTTACAATTCACGTGACAAGCGAATTAGAGGACATCCCTATGCGTCAGGAGGTATTGGTAATGACCTCGATGGAGAGGTATATGGCGAGATGGCAGTGGGATCAGTCTCAGGGTTTTCTTTGACACATCTACAAGAGCTATATGTATGGTGAGACTGAGGATTATATGGAGATATCAGCAACAGCCCAGGGTTTCTTGGCAGAGGCCTATAAGGCTTACGCTAGCGGCAGGCACTAGCTGGTTCATCAGGTTAACGACTTGCCATCTATGAGTACCACTCCTCTAGATTTATCATAGCTGGCAGCCACCCCCGATCCACCTGCATCTCCATGATCAGACAACTGCTTAGTTGCTAGGTTTACATTATGTGTATATTCATTTCCCTATATTTTGCATAGGGTGCCTGTGTGCCCCTCTTTTGTTTCAGTTGTACAGATCTGATGAGACCGCTGGATGTATATATATGTTATGCTTTATTTCTCCCATGTGTTATTGTGTACAAAAAAAAAAACTTCCATATTTTTTTAAAATTAGTAGCCTCTCAGTTAACTGAGATAATCTAGTGGAAGAGATTATCTTAGTTAATCGAGAGTGTTACATGACGCGACCATGCCTTTGGCCCAATTAGGATATCATGACAAAAGGAGCAAACATATAAAATAATAATTACTTATAGGTTATGTTGATAATAAATAATATTCGGACATAATGATGCATTGCTAGATCCACTCTTATTTTATATTAATAATAAAATTGTTTATTATTAATATCACCAAGTATTTTACCTATGGATCACACACGTAGAGTAAGCCCATCAGAAAATAGCTTTTATTTTAGTTGGACTAAAATAAAGCTATTGGGCCTAACTCATTTAGAATGAGTAAGGAGCCCACTCTTTAGAGAGAGCAAATTAGGTCAAACCTAAGCCTATAAATAGAGTATAAGATGCTCATAGGCGTTTCACTAAAAAGAGACATAAAATAAGCAAAAGTTATAAAAGCTACATGCTGTCAAACTAGCATTTGGAAGGTGTAGCGTTTCTGGTGGGAGTACTTGTGTGGACTCCTAAAGGACGAGAGTGGGACTACTTTAATTTTCTTCAAGAGATAATCCTAAAATACTTAATAAATTTGATGTTTGTCTTATGCTTTGAAACACGAACTTTTGCATGTCCAATGGAATCCTTGTATTTCCGCTACTTATACACTAAGGATTCCCTTACACGTTTATCATCCGTAAATGGATAGACAATCCGAGAGAATAATTCAAAGCCTTGAGGATTTGTTATGGGCATGTGTATTGGAGCATGGAGGCTGTTGGGAGAGATTCTTGCCATTGATTGAATTTACGTACAATAGTTATCAAAGTACTATTGGAATGGCTCCATATGAAGCCTTTGTTAACCAAGTGGCTTCAATGACTCAAGAGAGGGGTGAATTGAGTCTTCAAAATTAATTGCCTTTTAATACTCTATTTCAAATTTATTTTACTTTACTTAGAGAAAAGAAGAAATTAAAATCTTAACAATTAAATAATGACGATTGAAGCAAGTAAATAAAGCAAATAAATAACTTGAAATTAAATAGAGTAAGGGAAGAAAGATAATGGCACACTCAAATTTTTATCCTGGTTTGGAAAGCCCTACGTCCAGGCCCCAAGTAAACTTACTTGAGATTTTCCACTAAGAATTTGAGATTTACAAGATGAGCCAATACAAGTCTCTTGATTTCCCTACCAAGAACTTTATCCCTCACTCTTTTATCCTTCTCACAATTCTTACTCAACTAACCCCAAAGGCTACAACCTTGCCTTTGTTACAATGCTTCAACTCAATTTGTGAATGAGTAAAACAAAAAACCTTTTCACTTCTCTTATAATGAATATGTAAAAACAAAATAAGAGAAGAAAGATACATGATGATGATCATGAAATATAGCTCTCTTTCTAGAGCAGATTTTGCAAATTTAAAGCACTAAGAAAACTCTCTTGATAGAGTAGAACAGAAAATTTAAAGTGAAAATATTGGATGATCAACTCAAAGAATGTAGCTCTCTTTTGATAGAGTGGTTTTAGAAAATTTAAGCGTAAAAAGGTTGATCAAAAATTGTAGCTCTCTTTGATAGAGTAAATTTAAAATTAAAGCACAAAGAGAATAATTCTAACTCACAAGAATATAGCTCTCTTATAAAGCAAAATAAGAAGATTAAAAGTGCAAAAGAAATAAACCAAACTTAGCTTCTTGAAAACGTATGAGAAAGAATGAGAAAGCTTAATGCATATGAGTCATTTCTAATAAAGAGTTAGGCCTCTATTTATAGTGTTTCAAGAGATAACTAGTCATTATAATCTGAGTATTTTCAAATTTGATTCACTTGAAAATATCCCTTGAGTTTAGCAAAAGCTGAAAATTAATCAAATTGATTTGAAAATATCCCTTAAGTTTAGTAAAGCTGAGAATCAGTCAAAATAACACAGAGTAATCGATTAGCTTAATCAATTAGCAATGTTCTGATTTGATTTTAAAAGTTCCAGAATCATCTTAATCGATTACCTTAATCAATTAACAAGGTTCTATTTTAATTAAACCACATTCAGATTTGCCTTAATCGATTACTTTATTCGATTAGCTCTATTTTGTTTCAATTAAAACTAGTCCAGATTCATCTTAATCGATTTCCTTATTCGATTAGCTCTGTTTCAAATAATTTCAAAAATTTGTTTTGTAAGACTTAATCGAATAACTTATTTGATTACCTTGTATCTAATCGATTATCTTATTTGATTACTAGAGTGCTGATTTGAGATTCTCATTTCTTTAGTATTTTTGAAAACATATTTTGAAATCATCGAAACTTGGATAATGAAAATTCTTTTCATTAAATCTCCCCACATTTGATATATTATTATGAACAATTACAGCCTTGTATGGCTGAAAATGTAGAACTCCCTTATGTTTGCTTGAAACTTGTGAAAATTTGGCTTTAGGGCCGGAATTGATTGTGGAGATGAATGAACAACTTAAAATGATACAAGAAAAGATAAAAATTGCCCAAAATCATCAAAATATTTATTATGATAAGAGGCAAAAGCCACTTGAATTTCAAGTTGGCAATCATATGTTCTTGAAGATGTCAAGAGATAAAGACATTGGAAGAGCTTTGAAGAGTAGAAAGTCAAGCCCGGAGTTTATTAGACTGTTCAAAATTCTTGAAAGGATTGGTAAGGTGGCATATAGGATTACCCTTTCTCTGTATTTGTCAAACTTGCATAATGTGTTCCATGTTTCGTAATAGCGAAAGTATGTGCATGATCCTACGAATGTGGTTACCCTTAATGATGTTAAGATTAGGGAGAATTTATCCATTCCTTCGGTGTCTGCTACTATTGTTGAGTGTTCTATCAAGAAATTGCAAATAATTTAATTCCTTTGGTGAAAGTGTGTTGGAAGCCCGGAGATGTTATCACTACCACGTGGGAGTGCGAGGACGATATGCGGAAGCGATATCCTGAAATATTCACGTCAAGTTAGTAAATTTCAGGGACAAAATTTCTTTTCAGGTGGGTGGATTGTAACGTCCCAAAAATTTGAATGAATGATAAATTGAGGGAAATAATTAATAAAATAATTAAATATGAATTAATTGATGTCCCAAAATTTAGAAATAATTAAATTGAGATTTATTATGATTACTCATAATTTATTGGGACTTATAAAGCTGGATTCAATACTCAATTAAAATATGGGTGTCAGACCAAATGTCTCTAATTGAGGTGCTATTGGTCAAGGTTGTTGAGGATATTAATTTGAATTCGAATATATATTTAGAATAATTTTTAGATAAGTATAAAGCCAATACGGTGATCCTTTTTTGTTGTAAAACGGTGAAATTTTAATGAGGGACTCAATTATAACTCAATAATCTCTTTTTCCTTTCCACTCTCATGTTACACTTTTCACCAAAGGCAAGAAACCTTTTTATTTTCCCTTCTTATCTCTTCCTCATTTTTCTTCTTCTTCTTCTTCCTCTTCTAAGACACATTAAGTGTGTGAGCGTGCTCCTCTCCTCTTGCATGCAAGAAGAGACTTGTGAGTCCTCATCCTCTTTCCCTATTTTTGGTTCTCTCTTTATCACTCCTTGAAGCTCACTTCATTTTGGTTTAAGGTAAGTTCCTTACCATTTTTCTTATGCTTGAGCCCTAGGTTATGGGTTATTATGGTGGGAGAGAGTGTTATATGAATAGGTTATGTAATATGGACTATTTTTATGCAAAGCCCTAAGATAGTGTGTGACAAATGTGTGATTTTATGAGGGTGTATGGTGGTACACGAAAATGGTAATTAATGTGATGGGAGAAGATGGACATTAATGGTGGTTGTTGAGTTTTTAATAAAAACCTAACCCTAGGATTAAACAAATGTAATGTTGTTGATAATGTTAATGAGTGATATTAATGATGAGAGATGATGTTATTGATAGTAGATGGCCATAAATATGGAGACCTATTAATGGGTGATGCCTTGAATGTGTAATAGATGAATATTGGCACCAAACCAAGGTGGTTGTGGTGAACTAAATAAAATGAAAGGTAGTTGAAAGTTAATAATGGCATTAACACCAAGTAGTAACTTAAAACATATGAATCTTAGTTGTTTAAATGAAAATAATTATATGACGTATTGTGTGACATAGGAAACGACCCCATTGACGAAACGGGACCTTCAGACCACAAAGATTTCTACTTCTTTTGAGGTAGGAGGGGGTAACATTTTCTAAATACATGATTTCATCCATTATTGATGTATATGTATGGATATGTTTCCATAATTTGGTTTGGATAAATGTATTGGTAAAATATATGACTTAAAATGCATTTGGAATAATTTGTGTTATATGGTGAATGATATTTGGATGATGATTATGATGTTGATGTTGATACACGGCATTGTGAATTGCTTGTGATTGATGATATGACCATGATTGGATTGAATATAAATGTGTTGAACATCCTATGATGTGTAAATTGATGAAAATGTGTACGGATTCGTCACTAACCATTAATGTGAATGAAATCCAATGATAATTGGTAGTGATTGAGAATGATGATAATAGTAAAATCCACTAAGTGATGGTGTTGAGTTAATGATTGTGGAGTGGCATTTTAGGATGCACAGTGTGAGAATGCATTGATCTACATTTGCATCCATGGCTTATCATTACGTTGTCTGTTTTGGGATGTTAGAGGTTCCAACAGGCGGGCCTAGTGGTAGGGCAGCCCTGTGCACGGGAAAAATAGTTGTTGTTCCCTAGTGATTTAGTAGAATAGTAAAGTTGTCCATAGTTTGGTGACGAGGCACCCTACTTGGCGGGCCCAGTGGATGGGCAGCTCTATGATGAGCAAGTGACCTCGGTGTCCCCATGGGGCACGACTCTCTCGATGTGTGTTCGGGAGGGCCCATGGCACTATTGGCAACTAAGGCCATGTTGTTGATCCTTAAGTCCCAACGTGACTAGTGCTACATAGGGGAGATAGTGGTTTGATACTAATGAAAGATGTTGTTATGCATGCAAGGGCTATGAGATAAGTATACATATTTTCTACTACAGTAGGGGCATAGTAGCACACCTATGCTTAACCCACATGTTATATGATATTGTTTCCTATAGTCGGATCTGTGATTTGATATTAATTCCTTGTGCATATGTATTAGCTATTAGAGCATTTGCATATAGTCAGAGATATACCGAGTTTGGTAGCTCGTGGTGGCGATGAATGGTTGATAAATGAATGGAAAGATTTGTGGTACTAACCTTGAATGGATGGTTGTGATTGATAAGATTTCCAATGATTCATTATGTAATGTATATGCATTAATTTGTACATGTGCTACGATTGAAATGATTGGTGATAAAATTATGAGAAATGATATTATCTGTGGTTAGATCATATAGTTCTATTAAAGAACATATGTTGTGCACGTGTATATATACGTACTATCATAATGTATGTTATTGATTCATTTAGTAGATACTCACCTCCTAGTTGCTATATTTAAAGGTTGATTTAGGTATGTTAGAGATCCTACTCTTTTGGAGGTTAAGCTTGAAGAAGGTAAATATTAGAAGGAAGCTTTTGATCCTTCTTCAAGCTTGGCCGGCATATATGTTGAGGCAAATGAATATAGTATATGTTTTGTGTATGATAATTAAGTTAGATATATAAGGTTGTTTGGTAGGTCCTATGGGAAAATTAGGCCTCTTGCACCTTGAATGTTAAATTCCAATTATGATGTCGTTAATGATAGATACTAAGAATGATGTGTTGAATTGTATGACCATTACCTTTGCATATGGGATTTGTTTACGAGTTGGCATTATAAATCGTATGTAAAGTAAGGAAATACGTAGGTCATCTTCCCACTTAATGGGCGATACCTCATATAGAAGTCAACCACAACCCATAAAGGATGTATGAGACTTATGTGCATGGTTGATTGTGGCCAAATAGGCTTTGATTATAAATTGGCATGTTTAGTTTAGCCTAAAAGTGCTTGAAATGCCATTGATGCATAGATTGATCTAGGAAAGGTGTTATCGGATGAGACTTGTTAGAGCAAGTCACATTTGTGTGTGTGATTATATGTTTATTATATGTTTGGGTTAAACCCTTGTCATTTACATATCGGTATGCCATGTAAATTGATTAACAAGTGCTCAAGAATCTACATTCTAATATTCCCGCTCAAGCGAGAAGGGTCCTGATCATATGTGTGCCCTCTGGTTCGTTTCCGCTCAAGTAAGCATGGTCTCTCTTAAGAGAGAGCCAAATTAATGATTTTGTTTGATATTTACTCAAGCGAGGGGTGACTCGCTCAACCAAAAAAATGGGTTTTGATTTTGTTGAAATCTCACTCAAGCGAGTGAGTGCTCGCTTAAGCGGGTATGTGGTGTTTTGATTCTATCTCTTTTTTGCTCAAGCGAGGATGTTGAGTTTTGGTTCTAGAGGATTTTTGACCAAGCGATGGTGGCTCGCTCAAGCGTGGCTTGGGGGTCTGATACTGCAGCCCTACTCGCTCATGCGAGCTTATGCTCACTCAAGTGAGGCTTGGGGGCTCGCTCAAGTGAGAATTTACTTGCTTAAGCGAGGCCACCTAAGATGGGTTTTTCTTTCTCCTTTCCTTATTTTTGGGCCTTTTCTCATATCTTCATATATGGAATTAGGTATATGCCCTGTATACACCTCTTTCTTCTGTTGTAAATATGTTTATTTCCGTATACACGTTGGGAAAATTATTTATCGATCCATTTTCTTAAACCTTAAAACTTTGGCCTCTGGTTCTCTGCAGTTCAATTCTCGATGTAAGATCACATGTTCTGGGTTTTCAAAAATGTGAAAAATTAATTCCTATTGTATTGACTTAATTGTTAATATTACATCCGAATTTGGGTCTGGGAAACTGGGGTCCGACAATATTCATAATACCCACATGGGTCAATTTCAACAACATATATCAACCAATACATCTAGTGACATTAACACAACCAATAATTCATATCATTAACACTGAACCATCCACTGCACATCACCAGTCAATAAACTTTCAACAACACATGACCAGCACATTAGGCTTGAACAAATATATAGCGCCACCATAGGATGTAACCAACAACATTTCAATAAAAATAATACTAATTAATCATCAGCCACACCAAGCTCTAAGCTTCCACTTCATAAATATTATTTCACAACATCAGTTTCATTTCTAGAATATCATTAACACCATCATGGGCTATTGCCAACAACATATACCAAGCAATATATTAAATGGAACTTCACGAATCAAATTCATATAATATTAATTACTAACATTTATCAAGCACGTGGCTTTAATTTATAAATACCATTTCATAACAAACGTAATAATTATATTTTTATTTTATAAAATTCAAAATTTTCAGGGCATCAATATTTGAAGTAAACTTTTTAATTATAAAGACTGCCCCAAAAATAAAATCCTTACTCGCTATTCAAGTGATAAACTCCCTCATATGTCAAAACGTACCTTAAGGAGTTATACGACTTTTCGAAAAAACCATGATTCCTAATTCAACTTCTAGCGCAAATACCCGAGGGTTACGAATCTCATCGACGGGATGTCAAAACTACCCTAGAGCTCTAAAATCCTTTTGACGCCTCACAAACACACACAGCCAAGCTAGAGAAGAGAAGAGAAAGTCAAAATCATTGCATGCAACGAGAAAGAAAAATATGAATGCAACCAAAAAGTGAAACATGCATATGCTCCACTATTTTAGTGATAACTTAAGCTACGGTTTAAGTGATCTTGGTCTTAAAATTTTTGTAATGAAATTTACTACAACTTTTATCAAGACCCTAAAAACCAATTCTAGGTCAAACAGTCTTAGATTTTGAAATAAGGCCATTGACCCTTAACCATTTTCCAGCCAAAATAACTCCGTATTTTGGGCATAACTTTTTCTTTAGTTATCAAATTTAGGCATTCTATAGCTCGTTGGAAAAAGGAAAGAAAGAGTAACAATTTTTATGTTCATGATTTTTTCAAAAACACAGTGAACTGCCCCATGTAGACTGATCAAGATACCTACAAAACTCACAATTCAACATGCAGTAAAGGGGAAGAAAATGATCATGCATGCAAAGATAGGCATGCATGTAAGGGAAATAGAGAGTTTTAGCATAGCGGCACCAATTCTACACTGATCAGTGACCGAAAACCTACGCTTCAGCTCCCGGTTGAGCCTCCAATCAACCACGATGAAACCTCCAAGTTCTACAATAATGGTCATCCCGCATGCAATGGATTTAAGAAAGGAACAGAAAGGAACGTAATGGTGATGAGGAAGGAGAAGATGAAGATGAAGGTGATGGCTTAGAGAGGGGGAGAAAAATCACGTGAAAGGGAGAAAAAGGCACAGTTTTAGGGTGATAAGGGGAAAGAAGATTGTGGCTTGAAAGAAGAAGGGTAGCTTGGGGTGGAGGTAGTGGTGATTATAAAGAGGAAGAGTGGTCGTGAGGAAGGCTGATGATAGAAAGGAAGGTGAACTAGAAAAAAAAAAGAAAGCAAGGAAGAAATAAGATAATGAGAGGGAGAGAAAAAGAGTCATGTGGTTAAGGTGGTGGAGAATTATTTAAAAAAAAAAGTGGAGTGAGTTAGTGAGTATTTAAAGAAAGGGAGTGAAAGTGAATAAGTGAATGGGTGAGTGAATAAGTAGGAAAATGGAATATGAGTAAGTGAGTGGAAGGAAGAGAAAAAGAAAAGGAATTAACCTAATTTATTTAGGTAAGGGTAATTCAGTCCTTTAACCCTTTAGGTTAACCACTGAAACCTAATACCCTCTAACTTAATTCCTAAAAATCGACATGATTAAATCCTTTCATGTAATGAGTCACTCTCTAGAGATTTTAATTTATCGACCTTTGAATAATTAATTAATTACAAACAGTTAGAAATAAATATGCCTGATTTATTTGCCTAAAACCTCCCAATTAATTAAAATTTGGGATGTTACAAATAAGCTAATATCTTATAGATATTTTGGGAAATTAGGCAAGGATAGTCGACAACCCAAAATAATTCTTCCTTCTCCCTATTTGTTGGTTTAGTAAGAGTTCTATTTTAGATTATGTTTTGTTAGCATTTTCCTTAATCTTTCATATTAAAAATACTTCTTTTAGGTTCTATTATTTTAAATTTATGCAAACATGTAGACTTTGGAATTCATTAAAAAAATTTAAAATTTTAATTAGTTTAGTACTAATTATTTGAGACCTTATGATAATCATGATGTTTTATATTAATTTAAATTTTATTTAGAAATTCTCTCAATAACTATTTTTCTTTAACAAAGAAAGTTACACAATTCCCATAGCAAAATCTATGCACCTTTGTTAGAATTTTTTTAAAAAAATCTCATCCCACCAAACTATAAATTATGGAACAACAACATCAAATAGCAAAAGAGATCCTAAGGAGCCCATACTTTATCTAATGGACAATGCTTCTAATCCGATTTTATAAAACCATTTTACATAACTTTATAGGAACTTAGAAATATAGTAAATTTAATTAATAGTATTAAAGTTTTCAATTAAATTTGTTATATTTCCAAAGTTATCCTTAATGTTAACGAAGAAGAAGAGAAAACTTGCTCTATTCCTTTCATCTCATGAGAGAGTCTAACTAGTAAGGTTATGTGATGCCCTCTAGGTGCTTGCTTCTTTGGATATAGCCTTGAGAGAGGATTTAAAATGCATCTCTATTAATAATTGAAACTTAAACCTTAAGCTCCACTATGCCCTGCCTTGACCGAAACATATATGGTCCAAAAAAAGAGAAGAAATTATGAAAATGGAAAGGAGAAATGAGAGGTAAAGGTGTCACTCATCTAAGATGAGATAAATGTAGTGATGATCCATCGCAGGAGGTACTCCTTGATAAGGATCTCAAGAATATCTAGCTTCTAACAAAGAAGTCCTAGAGAGAATTTGAGACTCACTCTAATTGCAAAATTAAACAAATGATTCAAATCTGAAAAATGAAAATAAGTGACATCTCTTTATAGAGAAGCATGGTTCCCTCCATCAAGCATTATTGGATTTTCACACAAATTGAAAGATGACTTAAAATCATTCTTAGTATACTAAAGACTTATTAAAATGGGCTTTAAATGGATATACATAATGGAAAAGCTAAATAGAGTTACGCCTAACATTAAAATATGAAGAAATAAGTCCAAATACAAGATCTAAAATAGAAATGAAAGAAAGCCCAAGGTTATGCTCACATCATTATGTGTTGGAAAAAAATAATAAATTCACATTGTAAAGTCTTGAGTTTACTCTTTATATTTTGTATTGTCAATTTGGTCATTTGTGTTTAATTTTAGTTTTCAAAATGATAAATGACTAAATTTAAACTTTAAATAAACACAAGGGACTACATATGTTTTCTCTATTAAATAATTATAATGATTTTAAAAAACATTTACGATTGAAAGAATTCTTTTTTAAGATGAAAAATGTAGTGCCCTTAATCCGATAAATAATATTACATATATATTAATATTTAGATAATGAAAATTAGGATAAATTTTCTGCGATTAAAAACAATTGTTGGAAGAAGAACACCACAAACGACATTTTAATAATACCCTGAATCTATATAAAGACTTATCTCCTATATGATGATATGAGAATGTGTGTTATTTATGTAAATGCCTACTTAGGACAAACATTCACATAATTACAAATAAACATATTTACAGAATATTTAAAATTAATTCAAAGACAAGTTTAAATTTTAAGAGTGGGTTCCAAAAGGATCACATTAGTAACGCTTACTCATTTTCCTAAATTTACATATCGCTTCAAAGATTCTAAGTTACATGATCATGCTAATAACTTTACCATTTAAGTACCAACATCAAGGTATCTCCACATATCACTAGCCAAGGTTAATAATTCCTCTACAACCCATTCCTCACAACACTCATCAATTTACTAGAGAAATTCAGCATTTGACATTATTAAATCCAATCACAAAGATCATTGGCAAGATTTGAATTCAATACCATGCACTATCAATTAATACTTTATGGTACAAAAAGATCACAAGTTTATCCCCATGATCCTAGTATATCAACAATGTCTTAAATATCTCAACCATCATCATAAACATAAGGCAATACATAATAGTAAGTATATACAAAATAATTTCCATATACAAGGGATTCTAAAATAATGCCATAATCAGTAAAAGTTCAAAACATGCCGGCCAAGGAATCTAGGCATCTCCTCCTTCACACTATACCTTATTTCTTCAAAAATTCACTAAATCCATAACCATGCCCTACATCGCAAAAGCTAAAAAAAATAGACAACATGGAGAGTGAGCATACTTTCTTAATAATGAACAATTAAACAAAATGTGATAATAACCAGATTACACATATGCACACAGACACACACCCCACAGAAAAGCATACTGAATCAGCCAAGTTTTCAGTAAAGATTCTAAAAAAGTTTCCATTTCCTATATCAACAGAAAACAAAATTTCACCTATCGCCAAACATGAAAATAACAAGCAATGCAAATCAAGTTTGAAGATTCTTCATTATGTAAGTACAACTAATATATTCTCCCATCAAGCATTTAACTCAATAATTAAACACATAATCCACAATGCTTATTACCAAGCATAAAAATAAACAATTTCAATATCCATAACACATTATCGAATCCATTCATCAATTTAAATTTTCATCATATCTCATACCACATTCCATACCAATCTATATATATATGGTCCAAGGTATCACTAACAACAACAACATAACTAGTTAGTGTCCATAAATTTCAATTATTCTTAGGTGCGTCAAGGTCATATGTCATGTTCCTATGGCTAATGCATATGTTTTGCCATCAAAAGAATGCATATGCAACAGATCTGAATTTCAAGAAATCATTCAGAGGACATGTGTACACAATTCATCATTTATTCATCACCATGCATAGTTGCTTAAGTATTTGCCCCCCTCCCCCCACACACAAGGGTCCCATTCACAAGATCCTGCAAGACCTTAATTATTTCCACATGTCAAGTGATCGCAACCACATACAATCATTTAAATATTAGTCCCCCGCGCAAGGGTCCTTTTCACAAGATCCCACAAGACCTCAATTATTTTAACATGTTAAGTGATCGCAATAACATATAGGATGATATGTAATGCATGCAACGAGATGCAAGAATGCACATGCTAGCCTTAGCTTCACAAGGATTTCTTACCCTCTCACTTAAGGGTACATTTTACACTTAATATTTAGTTAGTAGCATGTAACAAATCACAACACTCACCAAGGCATAAAATTTATCACCAAGTCCTCTAAGTCATCAATTCACTCAATTTCAATATAACATAACCAAGGGGTCATCTTCATAACAATCCACACATGGAAGTCAAGAGGCTTATCAACAAACATACTTTATCATACATCATCATCATATTTGCCAAACCAACATCCAATCAATAACAAGAATCAATCTCATTTAATTTCACACATAAGAGGTAGAAATATCCATTCAAGGCAAATATGCAATTGCACACCAACATGAATATATATATTATCACTAGAGTTAGATGGTCCAGCCTCACTAGAGTTGTCAAACCCTACATTAAATAAATGTTGGACCATATCAATCACCAAACTAAATTTATTTTGATGTTAACAATTTTACCCATCTTATACATAACATTATACTAGCTTATATAAACATTTTTATCTTTGAGATTTAGAAATTTTGTTAACTTTTTCAATGTTTTCCAATACTTTGAAGATTTAGAATCTTGTCTACAATTTGCCAAGTGTTCAACAATTATCCTTTAAACTTTACCAAGCTTCTAATAAACTTTGCTCATCACTATAATCATTATAACATTTTTCTTTTAGTAGGCAACAAGTCCTTCACCACTAACAATTTAATTAACTTTGTTCTTCATCCATTAAAACACATAACTCATTTGATAATAGTTTTAAATGCTAAATTAAAACATTATAAATCTTTAGAAACATTTATTATTCACCCAACACATGATTCATATGCAATACCCCTTAAAATATCAAGTTTTTTCCTCCTAAATAATTACTTAATCCTTACTAACGCACTAATTAAATTCCATAAATGTTGTTTTCACCAAAACACTAATTTCCATACTTGTTATTAACCTCCAACATTATCATTTCTTTCATTTGTTAAATACTAACTCCCTATTCATTCAACCATAATTATCTCTAACCATAAATAATGGTCATACCACTCCCAATAACTCATTGTTAAGCACTAACATCATGCCTAAGGTGAAGGGTACCTTTTACACTAAAATCACAACTTAGGTTCTTTAATAAATCAATATACCAAAATCAATAACCACTTCTAATAGCATTTCCTAAACTCAATAATTATTCTTTTAGGTTCTAATATGCTCTAACAAGGTTTTTTAATCTATCAACACACTTATTTCTTTTCAATCCATTATGCCCTTCATTTAATTCGCCACACATCTTACACTTTTTTAATCAATAATTATCCAACAACCATTATAAATGCTAAACCACATCCAACAAGAATTTCCAAGTCCATTAACAAAGTCAATACATTCATGAAACCATTTATGTCACTTTTGTCACCATTTCCTACTTCAAGAGCCATTTAAGCTTACTAACAACTTCATGTTTCATACCAACAATCACCATGTCAATTTTAGAACATCACTTAAAGTCTCATAATTATTCTAAAACCATTTATAAACTATTCAAAGTCTAAAATAAAATTTTTCCCTTAACATAAAGTAAGCTTCCAAATTCTAATTTTTACATTTAATGCAACCCAACATCAAATTACTTCTTTCAACAACATTTAATTCAACTCCAACAACCAATTTAAATTAATTTTAAGCTCCTAAAATATTCTAACAAGAAACAAAATTTCCCAATGGTCTTCTAACTTAGGGTTTGGAGTTTCACATGTAAAATCCTTAATTTACAACATTAACAACATAATTTCTAACACTTAATTCTATCAATTTAAAACTTATCAAGTGTTTTATTACTTACCCCAATTTGTGGTTCAAACTCTAACTTAAAATTGCAAGAAAATTAAAGGAGAAGGGTTCCAAGCTCTCTAATGCTTCCAAAGGTCCAATAATGCCTTCTTTTGCTTCTAATTTTTGAAAATCTAAAGGAGGACGAGAGCGGATTTTTGGTTTTGGGTTATGACCATGGAGAAGAAGATGAAAATATGGAAAATAATGCGAAGAAGAAGAGGAAATAGGTTTCATGGCACTTACCAAGTTTCATTCTTCATAAAACTTCAAAGAAACATCACTTTTCCTCCATGGATGGCATGGTTTAGTTTTGGCATATGGAGAGGGAGGAAGAAGATGAATTTTCAGTGGGAGAGGGGAGAAGAATGGTCACTTTCAAATTTGGAAGGAGAAAGAAGAGGGGAAAATGAAAATTTTCAAGTTCCAAGTATTTACAGCATTGCCACTCACTTAAATTTTTTTCAATTCAGCTTTGGGCCTCAAAATTTAAATTTTAGAATGGCCATATTGCTTGGGACGTCCAGCCTAAGTAGAGTAAGAAAAATTGTTACGCGTTTGTGTAATAGCCCTCATTCTTTAGGATAGGTCCTAGAGACCGAATATCTTGATTATATGTTAGTTTTATGTGTATTGATGACTGGCTACGGCTGACTTGCTTGTGTGATGACTGATTTATGTTCTAAAGGGATTTCATGAACTAATGACGGGTATCCTTACTTAATTATATGGATAATAATGATGATTATATTAATAATAATAAGTATGTTAATAATAATACTCATAATAACAAAGATTAATTAGTTAGAGTATTAGAAATTTAATAGAAATATTTAAATATTATTATTTAAGTTATTTAAATTGTGTAACTCCCCCGGTCCTGGCCAAGAAATTATCCGGAGTGCTCGAGTTAGTTATTTTTATCCCAAGACATCCTTCACACTGTGTGTAGTGAATTTTATGAAGGACTTGATGCTCATTTTTAGTCACACAAACCCAAAGACTTTGTTTTTAAGTTAACCGTGTAGGCCAAACTGCATACATGTACGTATTTTGAGCGTAATTTTCTCTCTTGTTATTGGATTCAAGTCGTTCTTGTCCCAAAATCTCTGTATCAAAATTATCTACAACTTTTATGTTGACCATGAAAGCCAATTCTTGCTCCATAAATCCCAGAATTCAAAATGCCACACTACTTCATGTTTTCCTAGTGACAGCCTGCACTATGTTTAGTATTTTTTGCGTTTTTCACTCGTATGACCATAAAATTAAACGAATCTTTTGTCAAAATTTTATAAACTTAATTCCCTACAACTTTGATGTAGGGCACGAAGACCAATTCCCCACCAATTTTGCCTAAAAATTAATTCTTACAAGAAACATTAATCCCGTCATAACTTTGCACTATATTTGTAAATGAGCCATATCTCACTCATTTTTTGATGAAAATTTTTGTTCCATAAAGATAAGAAATAGATCTAAAACCTTCATGTTTGAGCTTTTTCCAAATTCGTCCCACAAGACCCCTGAAAATCACGAACAAGTTATTGCCGTTGTTGCTTGACACATCAGCCTTGCATGAGAATAAGCCAATCAAATTACACCATTCACTTGCCACATGTCATGACCATGCAAAGTCCTTTTACACTACTCTAATGGCAGCACTTGACACCTAGCTAGTGCATGAATCCATGTTGACATCTTTCCTTGCCCACTCATTGAGGATCCTTGGGCAACAAGGAGTCCCATGCAAAAAGTTACATTTTCAAAAAAAAACTAAGCCTTGTTCTCTTGGTTCTCCTTCTCTAAGTTAAGAAAATAATTTTTCAGCAAGTCTTCTTCTTTCGTTCTTCCTTTCCATTCATGCTAAACATCATCATCCATCCACCATTGCCAAGCCCAAACCTCTCTACCACCCTTTCTAGACTCCATAAACAAGATAACATCTTCCAAATATTATACCTTCTTCTTAAATTTTCTACAAATAGTAACATTTTCTTTTTCCCTTCACCATCATTTTCACGTCAACCACCACCCTCCAAGCATCCATTTTTTTCTCTTTCTTAGTGAAGCAATAAATGATGATCTAAGAACAAGCCTTGAAGCACTTGGTTTTCTTTTCTTGGGACGAATTATTAAGGTAAGGGGGAGTATTGACTTGTCTAAAACTCTTACTTTCACATGCATGGTGAGGTATAAATGTCCCTTAAATATTTATACCTTGGTACCTTCTTGAAAGATCCTTGTTTTATGGTTTAAATCTTGAAAATCCCTTAAGAAAAATTGAGATCTTTGGGTGGTATCATGGCTGCACCAGGATCTTATTGAATTCTTTGAGTTTATGAAATTTAATTATGAAGTTACTAACTTACAAATTATATTGTTGCGGAAATTTTTATGATTGCATGCATGTAATATAAATGTCAAGATATTGCACTTTCTTTGATTCAGTGCTGGCTTGTGGTGCTATTATTTTTTTTGGAACTTAACATGTCTTAAAAATAAATTTGAGGCCTAAAATAATTAATTGTTGCTGCTGGAAAATATTGTTCCTAGTTAAAAAACTTAACGTTAATAGATCCTAACATAAAATCTCACTTAAAATGATTTAGCACTTGGGATTTGTTTGCATGAGTTAATCCTTGAATTTTAGGATATATATTTAATTCTGGAATTTTATTAAACAAAGAAAATAAATTGCTTATATTTATGGTAATTATACGATATGCTTGAAACTTGAAAAAGTGATTTAAAGAACGCTTAAAGTGTATTCCTTGGCAAATTATGCAATGTTGGAGCTGCTGTATTTTTAATGTTTAGTACTATATTTGATCATAAAAATCTTGTGGATGTGATGACTAATGAAAGATGTAAAAGGGGACCCGAGTTTAGACATAAACTCTGAGTTAGAAACGATATAAAACGTGTTTTGGTGGGCAAATGGAGGAATTTGGCAAAACTATTTTGGAAGTGTATTTTGTGGTACGAGAGGTGAATATTGAACATAAGAAAAATACCCAAATGAGTAAATTTGATTTGGAAAATTTCCAACGTGTGATTTGTCCTTAAAACGTGTTTTTATGAACGTAAAACGATGAACTTTATCACCTTACTACCTTTTGTGCATGGGCTATTTCTGGGCATTATTGGTGTTCAAATTTCCTATATTTAATTAGTATTTTAAAACTTAAATACTTTTAGCTTTGGGATCACTCAATTCAGAAATTTCTAGATAAAATACGACAAAAATAAAGTTTTTAGTAAGCAAGGAGAACTAACTACTTTATATCCTTGATTTAACAAAAAAGGGATTTTTATTTTATAGAACTAGAAAGGATATTTTTTATCACGATAAAATATTTTACCTAAGGTCTTATAAAATTTTAAAGAGTCAAAATCAATTTAATTCGTTCGTCGTAAGTCAATGCGATGGAACACCATTGATAAAGAGTCAAAAAATCGTAAAAAATGTACGTTGTTCTTATCTTACTTTTAAAATAATATTTAACTTTAAATCATATTTTTGAACTTAAAAACAAAATAAGACTAGAAGAAATTACTCCCTAAAAGCTTATTAAAAGAAATATATATCAAAATATTCTTTTAAGAAAAAGATGATTTTAAGACAATTAGACGTTTTAGTTCTAGAAATTTTCCTATAAGTTTTATTTAAGAACTAACCCGAGTGCTAATAAGTAAAGTAATTTAGGTAGCGCTTAGGCCTTGGCCCTCTACGTTCACTACAGGAAAAGATTTTACAACGACAATTTACACGCTTTAAGAACAAATATGTCGAGCGCGTAAGGTTCTGTTTAGTACTCGGGCACCCTATTGATAAAACAAGTATGTGGCCTGCTGCATTTGGAGTTAAGGAGGGATATTAGAATAATCCCCTAGAGCGTACAGTGATGGGTACAATGAAGAAATAGCTACGTCTCAATTCCCCGAGGGCGGTCTTGGGAGTATATCGGGGGCGGACCTCCATTGGCTCAGATTCATGCCTGAAGCTGGACAACCCGTGGCAAACTCTAATATACTTTGACGAGAGACGAGGGTTTCTAAGGCTGTTGAGTGCCCGTTCTGATGAGATATATGATTGAATTGTGATTGATAGGACTATAAATCCTTACCCATTTTGTGAAAATGGAATGAAGCAAGCTTCAGTCGCTCTAGTTCGGCAAGGAGGATAAGGTGGGATGGTTATGCACATGGTTATTGGTATATGAGATTGATAAGTGGAAGTTGGGCCCTATTTCATATTGGTATTAAACCAAGACGAGTAATAACTGGACCTAACACATGTATAGCATATCATAATTATATAACTAACTTTGTTGGTGTTTCTTTTTCCTTGTGCGTTCTAAAGAACTGTGTGATTATCCTGAGGTATGCTGTATATAATATTTAAAGTTGCCCTTACATATGGATTATATGGATTGAGAGCTTTTACTCACCCTTTTACTCATCAGCTGAAGGTCAAGGGGAGCGGGAGCAAAGCTTGGACTACTGCAATAGAGCACGTTAGACCGAGAGCGTCGACTATGTATATTTCCTGTTTGTGTCAAGATCGTTGTAGATCTCGACGTTTATCTAATGTTGTTATTTTGTAATAACTGTTTCTGGGAGCCTATGAGCCCCGTACTTTTTTAAGTACACTTGTGTTAAAGAATCGATCTATGTTATGAACATATTTAAAATCGTGTGTTGATGATCACTAATAAAAAAAATCCTTCCATTTTTCTTAAATATTAGTGACTCCTTAATTAAGTAGGATGTTCCAGTGTGGAAATAAGTCCTAGTTAATCGAGGGTGTCACGGTTTGGCTCAAAAATGAAGCGTTTTGGCTATCGGTGCCTATTTTTGTCTAATTAATTGTCTATAAATTTTTCAGGGTTTATTTTCATGTTCAACGTAATTATTTTAGTATTTTCTAATTCTTGACATTTAATTTTGAAGTAGTCCATTTAAGGTCCATATCCCGACCGAACGTTTTTCGACGTTAAAACGACGCCGATGAATTTCGAATAATTCACGATAAATCCAATAAATACCCAAATTAAGTTAGCTTTATTTTTGGGGCTTAATTAATCATTTATAATATTTATCTAATGTATCTCGACATACTTAACTCATCTCCGCAATTTATTCATACGTCCTTCGTCGATTAAACGACGACAGTAATTACCAAATTAATCGTATTAATTCCAACGGTGCCTAAATAATTTTCTTTACATGTTTAGGACTTTAAATACTTATTTCCTATATTTATACAATTTATTTCCTCTATGTAATTAATTATGCTGTTATAAAAAATAATCAAATAATTCATATATCTTTTAGAAAATAGTCTTAAATTTTGCATATTTAATTCTAGAAAGGACTAACAATCTTATATAAGTTATTATTTTAAAAATTAAAACTAAATCTCTTTTCTAAAAAAATAGAGTTTAATTAGTTATGAGGTATTATTAAAGTAAATATATACTTTTACATCATTGGATTATTAAAAATAATATAAATTTGATAATAAATTATTATATAAGTTAATTATTTTTGTTTACATGGAAATTCATTATTGAATGATAATATAAAAAAATCTTAGGAAATATTGATAGTCAATATATAAATTGTATATAATACATTCAAATGTGTAAGCTTTTAAAATCTAATTATTTTGTTTGCAAACATAATTATTTTCCTAACATATTGTTAGAGAAAAAATATTTTTTTAAATTGTATAATAATAAATATTTTTATAGAGTTAAATGTATGTAGACATATATTTTTAATTTTTATATTAATAAATAGTTTTACTTAACTAAAATATTTTTACCTAATTCAAATATTTTTACTTAATTGAAATATTCTTATAGAGATAAATGTATCTAGTTTATGTTTACATATGTGCGTTTCATCTTTTCATCAAGGCTAAATGTATTTATTGTTTCCCTATCTTTTAAGTTTGTTTTAAGTTGATACCATTAACATTGTTAATGACATGACAAACCTAGGACATGTGTATCAAAACAAACCCACACACATGTCAAAACTTGAGTAGTTGGTAAGTTATCTAAGAAATCAAAAAAATTTGGCATAGGTAGGTGTTAAACCCATGACAAAAAAACCCAAAATCTTTTACCACTAAACCAAATGAATCTTTTTTATGTATATAGTAATACTTATATATGTGGTAATTCATAAATATTTAATATTTAAAATTTAAAATTTAATATATCAAATATCTAATATTTAATATCAAATATTGAATAACAGGTTAAATATTTATAAATAGAAATATATTGTTAAATAAATCAATCTATATCAATTTTAAATATTTACAAGAAATATATATTTAAATTATATAATTATATTATAATATTAAGCATATTAAATATTGAGACTAAATATTAAATATTAAGCATATTAATTATTAAATATTAAGTATTAAATATTAAATATTAAATATTAAATATTTATAAGTATTCTAAATGTTATATCTATCTCTCTCACACACTTATTACCAAACATGTAGTGAAATATGCATTTGGTCTAGTGGTAAAAACTTGAGAACTTTTCTTTCTTGGTAACTTTTCTTTCTTGGTTATGGGTTCAACAACCAATTATGTCAAGTCTTTTAATGTCTAAGAGTAACTAGCTTGAAACTTTTTAAAAAGGAGAAACGTTTTTTTTAAAAAAAGGTGGACTAACTTGAAATGAACCAATAAATGAATTTAGCCTTTTATTTTATTTTTATTTTAAAAGCTATTGTTCTTGAAAAAGATAACTCAAACTTTTGTCATTCATCAAGCTTTCTCTCGTGTTTCCTTGATTTCTTTTTTACCAAATTTTTATTCTTTTTCAATGTTTATGTAACGCCTTCATTTTCCTAAAACTTCAAAACCTTCTTTCTCAATTAAATGTTTTATGGTTTACTCTCTCTTCTCTCTCTCTCTCTCTCTCTCTCTCTCTCTCTCTCTTTCTTATTTTCTCTCTTTCTTTCTCTCTTTATTTGAAGCAGGGAGTTCCATAGCCAGAAAGGTGAAATTAAGATCAAATACATTCACCTTCTTATCACTTTTTTTACTCTCTCTCTCTCTCTCTCTCTCAAAAACAATAAGTTTCTTATCCAAAAGGTGAATTTTTTTAGGCCTAAGGTCATATAGAGTGTGTAACATCCTATGTTATTTTCCCTTTTTTTTTATTTACATGCGGCAAATTATTTTCACAATAAATTTTTCACGTTGAATAAAATTTGTATCTTAGTATGAATTAGGATTTACTTCTTTTAACATTTAATCCCCTCGGTCTAAATGTAAAATAATATTTACCTCTCTTAGCTACATAAAATCATGCTCAGTATGAACAAACCGTTCTAAAATAATTCTTAAAATAAAAGTATGTCAAAATAATAACCGATCGGGAATGGTTCCATTTGGTCTTGATAATAAATAGTATTCACCTAGATGCAATCAAATTGATAATAAAAGTGTACACATGATAACATCCGCTCGGTAAAATGGTGTAGAGACAGCGGGAGAAGAAGAAGGGGCAAAGGAAGAGGAAGAGGACAGGGGTCATTCGCCTAAGCGAGTCCCCAAAGTTCCTAGACGAAATCCAAAAGTCGCTTAGGCGAGTACCGGCTCGCTTGAGCAAATGCCACACCTGAAGACTGGGCGGAAAAGATGCACACGCTGACCCACGTGGGGTTTCACTCGGTGAAATGGTTTACTCGGTACAAGGGTTTCACTCGGAAAACGCTCAACTTCCCCTTCACTCGGACATTCCTCACTTGACTCTTTAATACCCTTCACTCAGAAAACTCCGCTTGGTCACAACTCTCTCGGCGATAATTTAGCCTCCTCCACCCGGTTAAAGCCTCTCCAGATGCCCTCACTTGGTGAATACCCTACTCTTACTGCCCTCAGAAGGAACTTAGATTTTCACTCGGACATCTCCAAATTCTCTTCACTCAGAACTCTCTCCCAACCAATCCTACTCGGGCATTCTAACCTTCCACCCGGAAGGGGATCTCCCGGTCATCCATCACTCGGACAAGGGTGGAAATTTCACCTAGTGGTGAAATAAACATTAAGCTGACGGGCCCTCGCTCAACCAGGGATGAATCGACTCGGGCAAGCCTCGCTCGTCAAAATACTGTCACAGCAAACGCGTGAAAATATAAACTAAGCACCACAATGTCAGTTCATACCAGATTTTATTTAAGTCAGCATACAGGTAACATTACACACTTGGAAAACTTCTTATACACAATTATATTAGATAGCTAATCAAAATCACTCAGGCCTTGGCATCGATCTCCTCCTTGGCGCGGCTCCATGGCTCTGGCTTCCTCCCTGTCACTGGTTACTAAATTAAAAACAACAGCAAGAGTGAGTGTTTGGCATCATAATTAATATAGAACAAAATTAACAAGTTATAAATAAGCCCCGTCCGACTGCATTCTCATCCCTTTACAAATCATACTTGGAAACTTAACAAAGGTTATCCGGCAAATATAACAATTTCACTCGGCAATGTAACAAATGTCATTCGGCACATATGCACATCACAACCAGTAATTCATCAATTATCACAACTGACTCTCAGATAAAATTTGACACCTAGTATCCGGATACTAAAAGGATCGACCTTCAGCTGGGAGTCCGACTTGACATCCCGTGAACCCGACTTGGTTCACCGAGCCCGACTTGGCTCCCCTTTTAACCACTGGGTCAAAGACCTCTGGGTAGCTTAACTGGGTCCCACTTGACTACTGAAGCCAAAATAGGGTAATCATACCGTTGGTCGTACTCCACCACATAATCACATTCTACCACACAAACACAAACATATCATCCTGATTACCAGTTGCAACTGTCAAAAACTGACCAGTGCTCGCAGCATGGGGCGACCGGCTCGTCAAGCCCTTCAATATCACACACTGATTATCTCAAGCATTACGTATTTCATGCCATTGTAAGTTACACACGCATACATCCACACACAAATGATCCACATCCTCTCAGCATTAAATATGTCAAGCTCATGACAAGGTTAACTCAACCATACACAAGATCTTCAGCTAATCGACGTGTACGGTCACACACGCACAACATAGGCACTCCACAATATTCAAGAACACTTTCTTACCCTGCTCATACTGTTCAGTGACTCGGATAGGAAATAAGTCCTATTCTAATTAATCATAACCCGAACACCCCCCTTACCTCGATTCCACGCTTCAATGATCTGCTCTCGGTGTCGGTCCCTTCCTCTGAGTACTGGATTTGCAGTCTCAGCTCCGTCACTCAGCCTTTCGTCGTCTAATCTACCATCTACGGGTCAGAATGCAAAACCCATTAACTCAACCCCTCAGCCCTTAGGCCACATTTGAGCTTATACTCACCTAAGGAGTGGAGAACAGGCTCGAATACAGCCATGCATAGCCCTTGGCTACCAGAGAAACGAAAGGGATAAGGAGCCACAAATAAAATGGATCAGTGGACTCACCTTGAGGCCACGATCACAGGAATGAGGTTCTATTAAAGCTTTCACACGAACGGAGTCCTCCTTTGGTATATGCAATTCAGCAACGAGAGAAGAGAAAACGAAGGAGGAGGGGAACAGACTAAGAAGAAGAAGTGATTTATGAATAATGAAGAGGAGAGAGAGAGAGAATTTCCTTTTTTATATAAAGCTCAGGGGCAAGACAGCCTTTTCCGTTGTTTTATTTGCATTCTCAGTAAAAGTTTTTAATCAATTTCATCTCATTGGATTCCTTTATAAATTCCGACCCACTATACTTATTTGCTTTCTCTATGTTTAATTATTTGTAACTGCCTGTTACTTCGTAAGAGCATCGATCCGAGCTGGATACCGACAAATCGGCGTCCAGGCGTAGTGTCCACACCTCGGTAATCCGAGCTATCTATTGAGAGGTCAGACACTTCATCCGTCCTCACCTCTTTGTTATGCATATCCGTTTGCCTCAACCATCCAAGAGGTTGATCCGGATTATAATTCCGAGCTAGCATTCTCCTCACACCGATTAATCCAAGACCACTCCAGGCACACCGGATGAGCGTCAGTCACAAGACAGCACGTCTTTGGCCGTTCTTCTCTACACAACCGATCTTCAACACTATTTGATCCTCACGATTAAGATCGGCCCGACACTGGATTCCATGACCCCGGTTTAGGTAGATCAAATATTAAATAAATCTCTAAAACATTTGCTAATATTTTCCACTCTCCATAATTTTATTAAAATACCAGGAATTTTATATCCACCCCCCTAAAAAGGGGATTTCGTCCCCGAAATCAGTGTTCCGATTGAAAAAGATGGGGGTACATTCTCCTCATATCCGATTCTAATTCCCAAGTGTAGTTTATCCAATTCAAATTCTGCCATTTCACCTTCACCAACGGCACCTCCTTGCTCCTTAACTGTTTCGTTTGATACTCCTCAATACCGATCGGTACAGCTTCCACCGTCTGGTCTTCTTTCAATTCAATGGAGTCACTTGGTACAATCATTGTGTCACACGGAATGTAGGCGCGAAGCTGAGATACGTGAAACACGTTATGGATGTTAGTCAATGACTGAGGAAGATCCAGTCGGTAAGTAACTTCACCGATCCGCTCCAGTATTTGGTAGGGTCCAATGTATTTCGGATTAAGCTTTTGGCTTTTCAAAATCCGACCTACACCTTTAGTCGGTGAAATCCTCAAGAACACCCAATCGCCCACTTGAAACTCAAGCGGCCTATGCCGATTGTCGTAATAGCTCTTTTGTCGATCTTGGGCAATTTTTATCTTCTCCCAGATTAAAGCAACTTGTTCGTTTATCTCTTGAATCAGCTCAGGCCCCAGATGAATGGCATCGCCATTCTCATTCCAACATAATGGAGTACGACATTTCCGACTGTAAAGGGCTTCGTAGGGAGCCATCCCAATGCTGCTATGATAACTGTTATTATATGCAAACTCTACCAAAGGTAAGCATTTCTCCCATGATCCACCCTGCTCTAACACACATGCTCTCAACATATCCTCGAGAGTCTGTATTATCCGCTCCGACTGGCCATCGGTCTGGGGATGGTACGCCGAGCTCAGCCTGAGCTCAGTACCTAGTTCTTGTTGTAAGCTCCCCCAAAATCTTGAAGTGAATCGGGGATCCCGATCAGAAATAATGCTTGAGGGTACACCATGCAGTCGTACAATCTCAGCAACATACAACCTAGCCAATCGGTCCAGCGACCATTTCATATTCATCGCCAGGAAGTGGGCACTCTTGGTTAGTCGGTCAACAATTACCCAAATCACATTGCACCCGGTTCGAGTGCGAGGTAGCCCGGATACGAAGTCCATGGTGATGCTTTCCCACTTCCAGATCAGAATTTCTGGGGGTTGAAGCAAACCTGGGGGTCGTTGATGTTCGACTTTGCACTTTTGGCATATCACACAGGACCTTACGTATTCGGTTATTGCTTTCTTCATGCCCGGCCACCAGAATTCCTTCTTCAAGTCATGATACATTTTCGTCACACCGGGATGAATACTCAGAGAGCTTCTGTGTGCCTCAGCTAGCACAGCTTGCCTAAAATCTCCATGTGTAGGCACCACCACTCGGTTCCGGAATCTCCATATTCCATCATTGCCCCAAGTTAACTCCATATCCTTGCCTCGAGCCTGAGTGTCAATCATTTTCAGCAACTCCTCATCGTCTTTCTGAGCAGCAACAATAGACTCCAGAAATTCATTGGAGATCTTTAACATTCTGACCGTCATTCGGTTTGGGGCGTCCATAACAACTCCAATGTTCATATCCCTAAAGCTCTCCAGTAATTCCTGCTCTTTGCCCATCAAATAAGCCGCGTGTAACACCTTCCTGCTCAGTGCATCGGCCACAATATTCGCCTTACTCGGGTGGTACCTCAAATCGAAGTCATAATCTTTTAAGTACTCCACCCACCTTCTCTGCCTCATGTTTAGCTCCTTTTGATCGAATAAATATTTCAAGCTTTTGTGGGCACTGAACACCACAAAACGGGATCCAAAAAGGTAATGACGCCAAATCTTCAATGCATATACTACTCCTGCCAATTCCAGATCATGGGTCGGATAATTCGATTCGTGGGGTCTCAATTGCCTGGAAGCATAGGCAATCACCCGGTCGGATTGCATCATCACGCATCCCAAACTGAACTTGGATGCATCACAATACACCACAAATTCCCGTGTTACATCGGGCAATGCAAGCACCGGGGCAGTCGTCAAACACCGTTTGAGAGTCTGAAAACTCAGCTCGCACTTTTCCGACCACACAAAAGGACTTTCTTTCCTTGTCAACCGAGTCAGAGGAAGTGCTATCCGAGAGAATCCTTCAATGAAATATCGATAGTATCCAGCTAATCCGAGGAAACTTCTGATTTCTATTACCGACCTCGGCCTCTCCCAAGCCATAACCGCCTCAATTTTTGTCGGATCAACTGAGACGCCCTCTCAGGAAATTAAATGTCCCAAGAATTGCACACTACTTTCCCAGAAATCACACTTGGATAGTTTAGCATACAACTTCTTCTCTCGGAGTATCCGTAGAACGGTCTGAAGGTGTTGAGCATGCTCCTTAATCGACCTCGAATATACCAGGATGTCATCGATGAATACCACCACAAACTGGTCCAAGTATGGTTGAAAAATCCGATTCATATAGTCCATGAAGATGGCGGGGGCATTCTATAACACCCTCGGTTAGATAAGACAAATCCTTCTGTAGGTTCATCTCATTTAACTGAGAGTGTTAACAGTTTTTAGAAAAAGTGAATATTTTTTTTTAAAATAAATACGTGGCAGATCAGCGGAAGTAATATTGTATATATCACATAGTCATTCACAAACTGTAAATAATTGTACTCTTAACAGAATGGGGCACGCAGGCACCCTTAATATTATACAGTCATCCGGTGTCTGATTATAAATATTCTATCCTTAATGATTGTTCTCAATGGGTTCAGCGTATTGCTGATCTTCACACTCGGGTTCTTGAGTTTCTAATTCCTCTGAAAAATGTTCAACAATAAGGGTGAGTATAACCCAAGACCCTGATTGGTTCATCCGGTGCGGACATAATCCAGTTAACATACAATGTCACATAGATCATACAATTAGCATATTTATAACAATCAAACATGTTGTCATCACATAATCGTATATTTAGCATGTTCACAATTATAACAATCAAGCATATTACCATGAAATAAATCGTACATATAATATATTCACGATTTTAACAATCAAATATGCTGTAATGAATGCATGAGTTCGGTTTTATTATGATTTATCTTTGGTTAAGTCTCATGATGCATGTGGGCCCAATAAATCAATCCATCATCATCCTTTCATTCTTTGGATTCTATCCTGCTCAAGTTATTTCTTGGGCACAACGTTTCCATTCTAGAGCGATCGGAGCTCACCAAGTCCCCTTTCTTTTATCATATGGTACGAATGAACTCACAGGTTCTCATCATTATATATATCATTTCATCTTGGGACTTGGCTCTTCACGATCATAGATACATCCCGTCATTTAGTCGAAGTACACTAGAATTGTATCGTCTCACCCGGCTATCAGGCGCGACTCTGATGCCATTGGGTTGCCGTTCCAGTTGTACTCCCAAGATTCTTCTACTGAGATCGAACGTGAATGTCCTCCAGCGTACCAGGTGTATGCTCTAGTTTTTCTTCTTCAAAACATATTTTCATGATGCGAAATGCATTATTCTTATCATTAGATCCCTGGGTATCTTATGTGTTTCCAGTCTCATCATATCATTCTCAAGTTCTTTGAATTCCATCAATCATTTAAACCTTGTAAGATATTCGTTTATTAATTTTTTTTTAAATATATCTATCATATATATATTCTTTCGTAAAGAGTAAAATAATATATATATCCTTTATGTAATTACGCATAATTTGGATGTTAACAATGTATAATAATAATAAAACTAATAATAATGGTAACAATACTAAGTTTGACAATAAATAGAATAAGAATGATAATTATAACTTACCAATAACTTAAAAAGTAATAAAGATTAGTTTCCAATTGAAAATTCAAGTGAAAAACACTAAAAGTAGAGTTTTCCGAGTGGAACAGGGGTGAATCCGAGTGAATTAAGTATGATTCCGAGTGGAATCATATAGAGAAGGGTTCTCCAAGCGATCTGGCTAAAAATCCGAGTGAAATTGTACTGGAAAGCTGTTTTCCGATTGAAACAGGTCTGATTCCGAGTGAAAATGAATTTTCTGGGTGAAATGAGTTTAGATACCGAGTAAATTCAGGCTGAAGTGAGTTTCTGGATAAAATAAGCATCAATCCGAGTGAAATCAGTAAGAAAGAATTTCATGAGTGAAAGATGTTGATGAAACCGAGTAAAAATTGAATTTCTAAGTGTAATAAAATACGATTCCGAGAGACATCAGTCTCAAAGGAGTTTTCTGAGTGAATTCAATATAAGTTCCGACTGAAACATGAGTTTACCGAGTAAATTTAGTTGAGAAGGGTTCTGTATGAACAAGACACATGCGAGTAAAATAATTCCGAGTAAGATAATCCTGATTCCGAGTGGAATCAGGTTGGGAAAGGTCTTCTGGGTGAATTAAATTTATATGCCGAGTTACATCAAACTGAAGGGAGTTCTTTTAGTGAAAATAACTGTTTGCTGAGTAAAAATAAATTGTTTTCCGAGTAAATTGAAGCTGAGAAGGTGTTGTCCGAGTAAAAATAAATAAGGAAATATTCTCTGAGTGAAATAAGGTTGTTTACTGAGTTAAATCACTGGAAGAGGGTTTCATGAATGAAGCTAAGCTGTGTTCTGAGTGAAATAAGTGTTTGGAAGAGTGGTCCGAGTGAAATTCAAACTGAGATATTTTCTGAGTAAACATAATACGTTCTCCGAGTGAAACATAATGATGAAACATTTTTTTCTGAGTGAAATAAAATAAGATTCCGAGTAGGATTAGGATGAGAGTATCTTTCTGAGTGAAAATAATGTATTTTCCGAGTAAAATGTTCTATCCGAATGCTCAGGTCGGTTTTTCATAAAATCCGAGCTTATTACTTACTGAATCCGACTTCTATTTTATAAATCCTTACTGGAACTTACATAAACACCCAGGTTCCTTAATATTTTCACAGTCCAACAATCAGCATGTGTTTTTATCAATTTAGTTTCACATATATTCAATATAAAACAATAACCATAACATTTAATCAAACAACTCTAAACTGATTATAAGCATTTAGTAACAGATATATATGTGTATATAATCAAAGCATGTAATTCACATAACATTGAATCTGTCCTCCACTCGGTTTTCCCACAGAGCACCCAAGAATATACCCCCTTACCTCAATGAAGTTCCTGGATGGAAAGAAAGAGGTTCCCCTCACTGTCCTGCTTTAAATCCGAGTGAGAGAGGAGAGAAATTGAGAGAGAGAGCTTGCAGGAAGAGGAAAGAATGACAGAAGTATGTCTGTGGTTATGTTTCGTGTATGTGTGTGTTCTTTAGAGACATAGTACTGGGCTAAATAATGAGAGTTAGTGGGAAACTAAGTGGAAACATCGGTTGGAGAATTAGGTGGAATAATGGAGCCTTTTGACTCCTTTCACAGTCAGCTTTGCATTTGATTGGAATAAAATATATAAAGTTATTGTAATGGGGGCAACTTTCTCCTTTGATTGGTTCGTTGTGCCAATCATTCTTGGTTTTATATGATTAAGTGGGCTGACCACTATCTGAAGTGGAATTAAAAGGTGTTTGGAGGATTTGAAGAGATCGGTATTGCATGCATGAGGGCGGTATTGGGTTTGTGAGAGCGGAGTGCAGTGTGAGGGCGGAGTGCAATGTGAGGGCGGTATTAGATGAGGCGGTATTGAGTGAGGGCGGAGTACAGTGTGAAGGCGGAGTGCAATATGAGGGCGGTATTAGATGAGGCGGTATTGAGTGAGGGCGGAGTGAAATGTGAGGCGGAGTGTAGTTATGGGCAGTGTGTAGTGATTTGAGGGACAATGTCCATGCAAGAAGGCGGTGTTGAGTGTGAAGTAGGGAAGGATGGTGTGTGTGAAGGAGTTAAGGACACCGTCTGTGGAAAGAGGGCGGTGTTGTGATGAACACCGGCTAAGAGCTGTCCGGTATGAACTCCTAATTTAAGAACGGATCCAGTAGCCATCCGGTGTGCACATATGCTCATTCGGTGTGGTGTGATGTAAGTGACATAGAAGACATCAGGTGGTTAATGACATCGGATCGCTTGAGCGAAACCCGATTCGCTTGAGCGAATCAGCCAATCTTCGCTCGGAATACTTCTTGCCTCATTCGGATTCTCTTCACTTGAACTTACTCAGAAGATACCTCACTCAGAAGAGGATTCATACCTATAGACTTACTCGAAAATGGTTCAGCCTCACTATTTTTCTCTCGGAATAGCTTCTTCCACTTTTTTCCACTTGGTTTACTATTCATACACTTACGAAACCATTCGAAATAATTCCATAACACGTTCCACTCAGTAAGAAGCATCAAATCAACATAAACATGAGTATTTAAGCTTTCTTTCACTCGGAATACTTCAATCAGAGTAGTTTTCTTCAGAAAAGAAGTACTTGGCAAGGTTTGACTCGGAAACGAGTCATTCCAGGGTGTTTCGACTCGGAATTTCATCCAGAAGGTGTTCTCTTGAACACACTTCACTCAGAATTGCATCTCAGGTCAGGATTCCACTCGGTGATAGTCCCCTCAGTCATGTTTTACTCGGAAAACATGACACTGACTCAGAATTCCATCCTTCACTCAGAATTTCTAATTATTCACTCGGAATTCCTCTCTGTTACTCGGAACAGAGCTCTTTTCACTCAGTTTTTGCTTAATTTAGCTAATGATCCTTATAATTTACATTGTTATGTGCAAAATGATACTTATGAGATACCACAGACCATCAACAGGGTATATATATTGACTTATTCTTTTTTTCAAACCTTCCATAATTCAAAAATTACAAGGATGAAATTGTTTCTAAAAACAGGGATGTTACATTCTTCCCTCCTTTTAGAAATTTCGTCCTGAAATTTAAAGTTAAAACAATTGAGGGTACAATTCTCTCATTTTCTCTTCAATTTCCCAAGTAGCATCCCCATCATCTGTCTGACTCCAAACTACCTTGACCAAAGGGATTTCCTTGCCTCTTAGCTGTTTGAGACGTCGGTCAGCAATCCTCACTGGCGGTGCTTCAAAAGTAAGGTTTTCTTTCAGAACAAATTGATCGGGACTTAGAACATGATCAGGGCTTGGTACATATTTGCGGAGTTGAGAGACATGAAAGACATTGTGAAGGTTTGTCAGCTCAGGTGGCATAGCAATGCGGTACGCATGAGTTCCTATCTTTTGCAGAATCTGATAGGGTCCTATGTATCTGGGGCTTAACTTCTTGGCCTTCAAAGCTCTTCCTACTCCAGTGGTAGGGGTAACTTTGAGAAATACATGGTCACCTTCTTCAAATTCTAATGGCTTCCGACGTTTGTCATAGTAACTCTTTTGTCTATCTTGCGAAGCCTTCATTGCCATTTGAATCCTCTGAACTTGTTCTGTTGTCTTCTGAACAATCTCTGGTCCAATTATTGTCTTTTCACCAGTTTCATACCAACATAAAGGTGTACGGCACTTTCTTCCATACAAAGCTTCATAAGGGGCCATTCCGATGCTTGCATGATAGCTGTTGTTGTAAGTGAACTCAATAAGTGAAAGATATTCTTGCCAATTTCCACCATGTTCCAAGACACAAAGACGTAACAGATCTTTAAGAGTCTTGATCGTCCTTTCCGATTGTCCGTCTGTCTGTGGATGATATGCAGAACTTAACTTCAGACGAGTTCCTAGAGCTTGTTGTAGGCTCTTCCAAAACTATGATGTGAAACGAGGATCTCGATCAGACACAATCGCAGTGGGTGTTCCATGTGATCGTACAATTTCCTTGATATAGATCTGGGTGAGTTTCTCTAGGGAATACTTCATATTGACAGGAATGAAGTGAACGGTCTTTGTTAATCGATCCACGATTATCCAAATAGCATCACATCCGTCTGATGTTCTGGGAAATCCACTCACGAAGTCCATAGCAATCTCATCCCATTTCCATTCTGGAATATCCAAAGGATGAAGGGTCCCACTTGGTCGTTGTTGTTCCGCCTTTACCTTCTGACACATCAGGCAAGCTGTTACATACTCAGCAATATCCCTTTTCATTCCTTGCCACTAGAATAATTTCTTCAAGTCCTGGTACATCTTGGTTGATCCTGGGTGGATACTGTACTTACTTTTGTGTGCTTCATCCAGGATAGATCTCTTAAGATCTGTGTTGACTGGAATACAGAGCCTTTGTTGATACTTGATCACTCCATGTTCATCTTTACTAAACTCTGAGACTCCTTCTTTTGTCTTTTCTGCTAGATCTTGTAATTCCTGGTCATTGGCTTGAGCTTCTTTGATTTGTTCCAAGAAATCATTGGAAATCCTTAGCATTCCAACCATAAGGCTTCCCCTTTTTGGTGTTACTGCTAGGTTCAAATCGTGAAACTGTTCAATCAGTTCTAACTCCTTTGTCATCATATATGATAGACGTAGGGCTTTTCTACTGAGTGCATCAGCCACAACATTAGCTTTTCCAGGATGATATCGGAGTTCAAAATCATAATCTTTGATAAATTCCATCCACCTACGTTGTCGCATATTCAACTCCTTCTGGTCGAATAGATACTTCAAGCTTTTGTGATCACTGAAGACTTCGAAGTATGTACCATACAAGTAGTGTCTCTAGATTTTCAAGGCAAACACAACAGCAGCTAATTCCAAGTCATGTGTGGGATAATTAACTTCATGGGTTCTTAACTGTCTTGAAGCATAAGCAACAACCTTTCTTTCTTGTATTAGGACGCATCCTAGTCCTTGTTTTGACGCATCACAGTATACTTCATATGGCTTGGCAGGATCTGGCAAAATCAAGACAGGTGCACTAGTGAGTTGCTGGCGTAACTCCGTAAAACTGCTTTCGTATTTGTCAGTCCATTCGAATGGTTGATCTTTACGAGTCAGCTTAGTTAAAGGTGCTGAAATTCGAGAGAAATTCTCGATGAATCGACGATAATATCCAGCCAGTCCAAGGAAACTGCGGATTTCCGTCACATTCTTGGGTTGTTCCCAATTTAGTACAGCTTCTACCTTTGTAGGATCCACAGCAATTCCTTCCTTAGAAATGACATGTCCTAAGAATTTCACTTCTGTCACCCAGAATTCACATTTTGAAAACTTGGCGTACAATTGCCTTGCACGTAAAGTGTTTAGAACAATTTGAAGATGCTCCTTGTGTTCCTCATAGCTCTTGGAGTAGATGAGAATATCGTCAATGAATACAACCAAGAATTTGTCCAAGTACTCATGGAAGATTCGATTCATGTATCCCATAAAGACTGCAGGTGCATTTGTAACTCCAAAGGGCATAACAAGATACTCATAGTGCCCATATCGTGTTCTGAATGCCGTTTTGGGTACATCGTCCTTCTTTACTCTGATTTGATGATAGCCTGATCGCAGATCAATCTTCGAGAAGATAGTGGCTCCTCGTAATTGGTCCATCAAATCATCAATCCTTGGAAGAGGGTAACGGTTCTTGATCGTAGCTTTATTCAACTGACGATAGTCAACACATAACCGCATACTGCCATCCTTCTTTTTGACTAGAAGAACTGGTGCTCCCCAAGGTGAGACACTGGGTCTAATCATTCCTTTCTCTAGAAGTTCTTCTAATTGCTCTTTGAGTTCACAGAGTTCCTTGGGTGACATCCGGTAAGGAGCAATAGAGATTGGTCCCACGCCCGGTATAATATCAATGCTGAATTCGACTTCTCGTTCTGGAGGTAGCTCTCGTATATCCTCAGGGAATACTTCTGGAAATTCTTGAACAACAGGAATCTGTTCAAGTTGAGAAGTGGCCTTACTTTCAGTTTCAGTAAGGATCATGTATAGTTGGACTTCTTTTGAGATTACCTTTTCTGAGTTAACAAGGCAAGAATCTGTGACTTGATCACATTCAGATGTAGCAGACCCGTGAGAGATGGATCTATTATGACAGTCAATCAGAATATGATTGGCAACAAGCCAATTCATCCCTAGAACAATGTCTAGATCAATCAAAGGTAAACATATCAGATCTACCTGATAAGTTTTCCCTTCGATGTTAAGAGGACATTCTAGACATATGCGAGTAGAGCAAATGGGCTTCTTGGCGGCAGTTGTGACAATCATTTGATAGGGCAGAGAGGTTGTAGGAAGCTTTAAATGTTTTACACAATTCTCAGATATGAAAGAATGAGTGGCTCCAGAATCATATAATACATTTAATAGAGTACTTCCTATAAAGCATGTACCTTGCACAAGATCGTTCTCTTGTGATACTTCTGCACCATTCATGGTAAAAACTCTGGCATTTCCCCCTGGCCTTCCGGTTGAGTTGTTTCCGGGCCTTCCTGGATTATTGTTCTGTCTGAAGTTATTGTTGCGGGGAACATTTTGTACTCTTGGGGCATTATTTGTAGGGGTATTTGTAGCAGGTCCTCTATTCCCTTGGCCTGTTGGTCGCACTACCTGTCTTTGAGTCACCTGTTGCTGGTTGTTAGTATTTTTAAACCAACAGTCAGCATCACGATGTCCAGTCCGTCCATAAATTGTGCAGGCTCTACAATTTACTGCCATATGTGGTCCTCCACAAATATAACATTTCAGGTTCTGATTGTTCCCTTGATCTTTTGGAGGATTTCGGTTGGCTGAGTAAGGTGGTCGGGAATATGGTCGATCTCCTCGAAAATCCCTTCTTTGTTGTTGGTCTGGCATCCGTCGCTCGGGGCCATGACTGGACGTTCCATGTCGTCGAAGATTAGAGGTATTTTCGAAGATGCGGCATCTGTCAACCAAAGTAGTGAATTGTGTAATTTGTTGACAACATATGACTTGGCGAATCTCATGTCGTAGCCCTGCTTCGAACTTTGCACATCTTGACGCTTCTCCCATATGGGTGTAGTAGGGACAACATTTTGCCAGTTCATCAAACTTAGCAGCGTACTCCCCAACAGTCATATTGCCTTGTTTCAGATTAAAGAATTCCTGCTCCTTTTGCCTCCTTATGTCTTCGGGGAAATATTTAGCGAGAAATTCTGTCTTAAATCGTCCCCAAGTAATGATATGCCCATCAGTAGCTAGTCTGACTCTAGCATGAGTCCACCAGTGTTCTGCTTCTCCAACCAGCATGAAGACAGCAAAGGTTACACAATCCTCATCAGAACATCGCATAGCGACAAAAATATTTTCAAGGTGTTCAATCCATAGTTGTGCTCCTTCTGGATTGAAGCCTCCTTTGAACTGCGTAGGATTGTTCCTTTGAAAATCAGCTAATCCCTGTCTGGCAAAAGCATGAGGTAACTCTTGTCTTTCTATTACCTCCACAATTCTGGTAAGAAGATTCTCTATCACGTGATTGTTATTTTGGCGTGCCATTAGGAATTTGCTGAAAGAATATCAACAAATAGATTTAGGGTATGCGTTATGTGGAGTATTCCACATAGGATATTTAGTCTTAGGAGTGTTATAGACTATTCAATATTTCTATCAGAGTACGTGGAAACCTAATGGTCCACTCCACAAGCTTAATGAATCGACTATGCTCTGATACCACCTTTTATAACACCCTCGGTTAGATAAGACAAATCCTTCTGTAGGTTTATCTCATTTAACTGAGAGTGTTAACAGTTTTTAGAAAAAGTGAATATTTTTTTTTTAAATAAATACGTGGCAGATCAGCGGAAGTAATATTGTATATATCACATAGTCATTCACAAATTGTAAATAATTGTACTCTTAACAGAATGGGGCACGCAGGCACCCTTAATATTATACAGTCATCCGGTGTCTGATTATAAATATTCTATCCTTAATGATTGTTCTCAATGGGTTTAGCGTATTGCTGATCTTCACACTCGAGTTCTTGAGTTTCTAATTCCTCTGAAAAATGTTCAACAGTAAGGGTGAGTATAACCCAAGACCCTGATTGGTTCATCCGGTGCGGACATAATCCAGTTAACATACAATGTCACATAGATCATACATTTAGCATATTTATAACAATCAAACATGTTGTCATCACATAATCGTATATTTAGCATGTTCACAATTATAACAATCAAGCATATTACCATGAAATAAATTATACATATAATATATTCACGATTTTAACAATCAAATATGCTGTAATGAATGCATGAGTTCGGTTTTATTATGATTTATCTTTGGTTAAGTCTCATGATGCATGTGGGCCCAATAAATCAATCCATCATCATCCTTTCATTCTTTGGATTCCATCCTGCTCAAGTTATTTCTTGGGCACAACGTTTCCATTCTAGAGCGATCGGAGCTCACCAAGTCCCCTTTCTTTTATCATATGGTACGAATGAACTCACAGGTTCTCATCATTATATATATCATTTCATCTTGGGACTTGGCTTTTCACGATCATAGATACATCCCGTCATTTAGTCGAAGTACACTAGAATTGCATCGTCTCACCCGGCTATCAGGCGCGACTCTGATGTCATTGGGTTGCCGTTCCAGTTGTACTCCCAAGATTCTTCTACTGAGATCGAACGTGAATGTCCTCCAGCGTACCAGGTGTATGCTCTAGTTTTTCTTCTTCAAAACATATTTTCATGATGCGAAATGCATTATTCTTATCATTAGATCCCTGGGTATCTTATGTGTTTCTAGTCTCATCATATCATTCTCAAGTTCTTTGAATTCCATCAATCATTTAAACCTTGTAAGATATTCGTTTATTAATTTTTATTATTTTTTTAAAAATATATCTATCATATATATATTCTTTCGTAAAGAGTAAAATAATATATATATCCTTTATGTAATTACGCATAATTTGGATGTTAACAATGTATAATAATAATAAAACTAATAATAATGGTAACAATACTAAGTTTGACAATAAATAGAATAAGAATGATAATTATAACTTACCAATAACTTAAAAAGTAATAAAGATTAGTTTCCAATTGAAAATTCAAGTGAAAAACACTAAAAGCAGAGTTTTCTGAGTGGAACAGGGGTGAATCCGAGTGAATTAAGTATGATTCCGAGTGGAATCATATAGAGAAGGGTTCTCCAAGCAATCTGGCTAAAAATCTGAGTGAAATTGTACTGGAAAGCTGTTTTCCGATTGAAACAGGTCTGATTCCGAGTGAAAATGAATTTTCTGGGTGAAATGAGTTTAGATACCGAGTAAATTCAGGCTGAAGTGAGTTTCTGGATAAAATAAGCATCAATCCGAGTGAAATCAGTAAGAAAGAATTTCATGAGTGAAAGATGTTGATGAAACCGAGTAAAAATTGAATTTCTGAGTGTAATAAAATACGATTCCGAGAGACATCAGTCTCAAAGGAGTTTTCTGAGTGAATTCAATATAAGTTCCGACTGAAACATGAGTTTACCAAGTAAATTTAGTTGAGAAGGGTTCTGTCTGAACAAGACACATGCGAGTAAAATAATTCCGAGTAAGATAATCCTGATTCCGAGTGGAATCAGGTTGGGAAAGGTCTTCTGGGTGAATTAAATTTATATGCCGAGTTACATCAAACTGAAGGGAGTTCTTTTAGTGAAAATAACTGTTTGCTGAGTAAAAATAAATTGTTTTCCGAGTAAATTAAAGCTGAGAAGGTGTTGTCCGAGTAAAAATAAATAAGGAAATATTCTCTGAGTGAAATAAGGTTGTTTACCGAGTTAAATCACTGGAAGAGGGTTTCATGAATGAAGCTAAGCTGTTTTCTGAGTGAAATGTGTGTTTGGAAGAGTGGTCCGAGTGAAATTCAAACTGAGATGTTTTCTGAGTAAACATAATACGTTCTCCGAGTGAAACATAATGATGAAACATTTTTTTCTGAGTGAAATAAAATAAGATTCCGAGTAAGATTAGGATGAGAGTATCTTTCTGAGTGAAAATAATGTATTTTCCGAGTAAAATGTTCTATCCGAATGCTCAGGTCGGTTTTTCATAAAATCCGAGCTTATTACTTACTGAATCCGACTTCTATTTTATAAATCCTTACTGGAACTTACATAAACACCCAGGTTCCTTAATATTTTCACAGTCCAACAATCAGCATGTGTTTTTATCAATTTAGTTTCACATATATTCAATATAAAACAATAACCATAACATTTAATCAAACAACTCTAAACTGATTATAAGCATTTAGTAACAGATATATATGTGTATATAATCAAAGCATGTAATTCACATAACATTGAATCTGTCCTCCACTCGGTTTTCCCACAGAGCACCCAAGAATATACCCCCTTACCTCAATGAAGTTCCTGGATGGAAAGAAAGAGGTTCCCCTCACTGTCCTGCTTTAAATCCGAGTGAGAGAGGAGAGAAATTGAGAGAGAGAGCTTGCAGGAAGAGGAAAGAATGACAGAAGTATGTCTGTGGTTATGTTTCGTGTATGTGTATGTTCTTTAGAGACATAGTACTGGGCTAAATATTGAGAGTTAGTGGGAAACTAAGTGGAAACATCGGTTGGAGAATTAGGTGGAATAATGGAGCCTTTTGACTCCTTTCACAGTTAGCTTTGCATTTGATTGGAATAAAATATATAAAGTTATTGTAATGGGGGCAACTTTCTCCTTTGATTGGTTCGTTGTGCCAATCATTCTTGGTTTTATATGATTAAGTGGGCTGACCACTATCTGAAGTGGAATTAAAAGGTGTTTGGAGGATTTGAAGAGATCGGTATTGCATGCATGAGGGCGGTATTGGGTTTGTGAGAGCGGAGTGCAGTGTGAGGGCGGAGTGCAATGTGAGGGCGGTATTAGATGAGGCGGTATTGAGTGAGGGTGGAGTACAGTGTGAAGGCGGAGTGCAATATGAGGGCGGTATTAGATGAGGCGGTATTGAGTGAGGGCGGAGTGAAATGTGAGGCGGAGTGTAGTTATGGGCAGTGTGTAGTGATTTGAGGGACAATGTCCATGCAAGAAGGCGGTGTTGAGTGTGAAGTAGGGAAGGATGGTGTGTGTGAAGGAGTTAAGGACACCGTCTGTGGAAAGAGGGCGGTGTTGTGATGAACACCGGCTAAGAGCTGTCCGGTATGAACTCCTAATTTAAGAACGGATCCAGTAGCCATCCGGTGTGCACATATGCTCATTCGGTGTGGTGTGATGTAAGTGACATAGAAGACATCGGGTGGTTAATGACATCGGATCGCTTGAGCGAAACCCGATTCGCTTGAGCGAATCAGCCAATCTTCGCTCGGAATACTTCTTGCCTCATTCGGATTCTCTTCACTTGAACTTACTCAGAAGATACCTCACTCAGAAGAGGAGTCATACCTATAGACTTACTCAAAAATGGTTCAGCCTCACTATTTTTCTCTCGGAATAGCTTCTTCCACTTTCTTCCACTCGGTTTACTATTCATACACTTACGAAACCATTCGAAATAATTCCATAACACGTTCCACTCGGTAAGAAGCATCAAATCATAAACATGAGTATTTAAGCTTTCTTTCACTCGGAATACTTCAATCAGAGCAGTTTTCTTCGGAAAAGAAGTACTTGGCAAGGTTTGACTCGGAAACGAGTCATTCCAGGGTGTTTCGACTCGAAATTTCATCCAGAAGGTGTTCTCTTGAACACACTTCACTCAGAATTGCATCTCAGGTCAGGATTCCACTCGGTGATAGTCCCCTCAGTCATGTTTTACTCGGAAAATATGACACTGACTTGGAATTCCATCCTTCACTCGGAATTTCTAATTATTCACTCGGAATTCCTCTCTGTTACTCGGAACAGAGCTCTTTTCACTCGGTTTTTGCTTAATTTAGCTAATGATCCTTATAATTTACATTGTTATGCACAAAATGATACTTATGAGATAACACAGACCATCAACAGGGTATATATATTGACTTATTCTTTTTTTCAAACCTTCCATAATTCAAAAATTACAAGGATGAAATTGTTTCTAAAAACAGGGATGTTACACATTCGTCACTCCAAAGGGCATTACAATGTACTCGAAGTGCCCATACCGAGTCCGAAACACTGTCTTTGGAATATCTTCCGACTTCACTCGGATCTGGTGGTATCCCGACCTTAAGTCGATTTTAGAAAACACAACAGCGCCCCTCAGTTGGTCCAGTAAGTCATCAATCCGAGGCAATGGATATTTATTTTTAATCGTCAACTTATTCAGCTATCGGTAATCGATGCACATTCGCATGCTACCGTCCTTCTTCTTTACCAGTAACACCGGAGCGCCCCATGGTGACGCACTCGGTCTGATAAAGCCTTTTTCTAGTAGTTCATTTACTTGTTTCTTTACCTCGGCCAATTCTACCGAAGACATTCTATATGGCGCTCGGGACACAGGCTCTGCCTCGGGAATAAAGTCAATAGAGAAATCAATCTCCCGAGTGGGAGGAAACTCTGGAATTTCTTCTGGGAAAACATCAGGAAATACGTAAACAATTGGAATATCACTCGGCAGAAGGTTATACCGACCCTCTGAAGCAAATAAAATAACATAGGTGGCTAAGACATCGCTCACCACATCCTTCGCGTCAAGTTCCTGAGAGAAAACAATACTCTTCCGATAGCAGTCGACCATCACATGATTAGCAGCTAGCCAATCGAGACCTAGAATAACATCTAAGTTCCTCAACGGCAATACAGATAAAGTTCACTCGGAAAGTACGGTCTTCAATTTGCATCGGCATATCTCTACACACGGTGGTCGCACGAAAAGTGGAACCGGTTGGAGTGGAAACAATAAGGGCGTTCTCCATTAAACCGATCGGCAAACCAAGCCGTCACACACAACTCTCGGAAATAAATGAATGGGTCGCGCCTGAATCATAAATTACATCAACAAGATAGCCACAGATGAGGCACTTACCCTGCACCAAGTTGTCATTCCTCGTGGCTTCCGAGGCATCAAACGCGAACACCCGCCCAGTCATGGCATTCTGGGCACCACTGGGCTGAGCATCAGATCTTCCCGATTGCTGGCCTCCCCGACCAGCACCATGTCTGCCTCCCCTCTGAAAATTGGCACCCCGAGTCCCAGAAAGGTTGGTTCGGTTACCTTACCTGCTCTGCTGCTGCCTCTGTGGGCAATCGGGCCTGAGGTGCCCCGGCTGTCCACACTGAAAGCATACAATTTGATTGGCTGGATAGTGTTTTGAAATATGGCCCTCCTGGCCACAATTGTAGCACACACGGCTACTAGAAAGAGATTACCCGATCAGCCAGTAGAGCCCCGACCGGAAGAGGATGAAGAAGTAGCAGAAGACTTTCCGCCCCGAAAGAATTGGCCCATCTTCTTGAAGCTGAAGCCCTTTGCTTTCAGTAGCTTTTTGTCTCTCGGCTGAGACGTCCTTTGTAACTACACCTCTTCGGTCAGTCTAGCTTTGTTCACCAGGGTTGGGTAGTCTCGAATCTCCATAGGTGTAACTACACTACGGAGTTCAATCCGTAATCTAGCCTCGTATTTAGCACACTTGCTGCCCTCAGTCCCTTCCAACGAAAAAGGATGGTAAAAATCACACAGCTCGTCAAACTTGCTGGTGTACTCGGCCACAGTCATCCAGCCTTGCTCCAACTTCAGGAATTCCATTTCCTTCTGGATTTTATAGTTATCCGGGATGTACTTAACAAGGAATCTCCTTTGAAAATTTACCCATACTAGCGGCTCATTTGCCGCGTTCATCTGTACCTTCATCCGAGACCACCATACTCTAGCCTCGTCCTTTAATTGATAGGTAGCAGACAAAACTTTTTGCTCTTCTGAGCACTCGAAGTATTCAAAGACCTGCTCTATGTCCCTGATCCAAATGTATGCCCCGTCATAATCGTGTCCTCCCTTGTAAGCTGGGGGATTCCTTTTTAAGAATTTATCCAGAGTGGGACCGGACTCGGTTCTACTCATCAACTGGGTAAATTTGGAGAAGAAATCGTCTCCTCCACCAGAACTGGTTCCTTCGGTCATAATGTAATTCTACAATGAGCAAACACATCACCATTAATAACCAATGCCAACCAGGGAGTCGAAAATTTACCTCACACACATAAAATGCCACGCCAATGGAGTGCCAAGGGAACGATGCCAAGCTGCATAAGCAAAACACAACACAGTTGAATACAACCAGTCCTCACAGGACTCATACAATCACTAGATTGACCCATGCACCCGGCTCTAGAAAGAACCGCTCTGATACCAACTGTAACATCCTAGGTTATTTTCCCTTTTTTTTATTTACATGCGGCAAATTATTTTCACAATAAATTTTTCGCGTTGAATAAAATTTGTATCTTAGTATGAATTAGGATTTACTTCTTTTAACATTTAATCCCCTCGGTCTAAATGTAAAATAATATTTACCTCTCTTAGCTACATAAAGTCATGCTCAGTATGAGCAAACCGTTCTGAAATAATTCTTAAAATAAAAGTATGTCAAAATAATAACCAATCGGGAATGGTTCCATTTGTTCTTGATAATAAATAGTATTCACCTAGATGCAATCAAATTGATAATAAAAGTGTACACATGATAACATCCGCTCGGTAAAATGGTGTAGAGACAGCGGGAGAAGAAGAAGGGGCAAAGGAAGAGGAAGAGGACAGGGGTCATTCGCCTAAGCGAGTCCCCAAAGTTCGTAGACGAAATCCAAAAGTCGCTTAGGCGAGTACCGGCTCGCTTGAACGAATGCCACACCTGAAGACTGGGCGGAAAAGACACACACGCTGACCCACATGGGGTTTCACTCGGTGAAATGGTTCACTCGGTACAAGGGTTTCACTCAGAAAATGCTCAACTTCCCCTTCACTCGGACATTCCTCACTTGACTCTTTAATACCCTTCACTCAGAAAACTCCGCTTGGTCACAACTCTCTCGGCGATAATTTAGCCTCCTCCACCCGGTTAAAGCCTCTCCAGATGCCCTCACTTGGTGAATACCCTACTCTTACTGCCCTCAGAAGGAACTTAGATTTTCACTCGGACATCTCCAAATTCTCTTCACTCAGAACTCTCTCCCAACCAATCCTACTCGGACATTCTAACCTTCCACCCGGAAGGGGATCTCCCGGTCATCCATCACTCGGACAAGGGTGGAAATTTCACCTAGTGGTGAAATAAACATTAAGCTGACGGGCCCTCGCTCAACCAGGGATGAATCGACTCGGGCAAGCCTCGCTCGGCAAAATACTGTCACAGCAAACGTGTGAAAATATAAACTAAGCACCACAATGTCAGTTCATACCAGATTTTATTTAAGTCAGCATACAGGTAACATTACACACTTGGAAAACTTCTTATACACAATTATATTAGATAGCTAATCAAAATCACTCAGGCCTTGGCATCGATCTCCCCCTTGGCGCGGCTCCATGGCTCTGGCTTCCTCCCTGTCACTGGTTACTAAATTAAAAACAACAGCAAGAGTGAGTGTTTGGCATCATAATTAATATAGAACAAAATTAACAAGTTATAAATAAGCCCCGTCCGACTGCATTCTCATCCCTTTACAAATCATACTTGGAAACTTAACAAAAGTTATCCGACAAATATAACAATTTCACTCGGCAATGTAACAAATGTCATTCGGCACATATGCACATCACAACCAGTAATTCATCAATTATCACAACTGACTCTCAGATAAAATTTGACACCTAGTATCCGGATACTAAAAGGATCGACCTTCAGCTGGGAGTCCGACTTGACATCCCGTGAACCCGACTTGGTTCACCAAGCCCGACTTGGCTCCCCTTTTGACCACTGGGTCAAAGACCTCTGGGTAGCTTAACTGGGTCTGACTTGACCACTGAAGCCAAAACAGGTTAATCATACTGTTGGTCGTCCTCCACCACATAATCATATTCTACCACACAAACACAAACATATCATCCTGATTACCACTTGCAACTGTCAGAAACTGACCAGTGCTCACAGCGTGGGGTGTCCGGCTCGTCAAGCCCTTCAATATCACATACTGATTATCTCAAGCATTACGTATTTCATGCCATTGTAAGTTACACACGCATACATCCACACACAAATGATCCACACCCTTTCAGTATTAAATATGTCAAGCTCATGATAAGGTTAACTCAACCACATACCCGATCTTCAGTTGATCGATGTGTACGGTCACACATGCATAACATAGGCACTCCACAATATTCAAGAACACTTTCTTACCCTGCTCATACTGTTCAGTGACTCGGATAGGAAACAAGTCCTATTCTAATTAATCATAACCCGAACACCCCCTTACCTCGATTCCACGCTTCGATGATCTGCTCTCGGTGTCGGTCCCTTCCTCTGAGTACTGGATTCGCAGTCTCAGCTCCGTCACTCAGCCTTTCGTTGTCTAATCTACCACCTACGGGTCAGAATGCAAAACCCATTAACTCAACCCCTCAGCCCTTAGGCCACATTTGAGCTCATACTCACCTACGGAGTGGAGAACAGGCTCGAATACAGCCATGCATGGCCCTTGGCTACCAGAGAAACGAAAGGGATAAGGAGCCATAAATAAAACGGATCAGTGGACTCACCTTAAGGCCATGATCACAGGAATGAGGTTTGATTGAAGCTTTCACACGAACGGAGTCCTCCTTTGGTACATGCAATTCAGCAACGAGAGAAGAGAAAATGAAGAAGGAGGGGAACAGACTAACAAGAAGAAGTGATTTATGAATAATGAAGAGGAGAGAGAGAATTTCCTTTTTTATATAAAGCTCAAGGGCAAGACAGCCTTTTTCGCTATTTCATTTGCATTCTCATTAAAAGTTTTTAATCAATTTCATCTCATTGGATTCCTTTATAAATTCCGACCCACTATACTTATTTGCTTTCTCTATGTTTAATTATTTGTAACTGCCTGTTACTTCGTAAGAGCATCGATCCAAGCTGGATACCGACCAACCGGCGTCCAGGCGTAGTGTCCACACCTTGGTAATCCGAGCTATCTATTGAGAGGTCAGACACTTCATCCGTCCTCACCTCTTTGTTATGCATATCCGTTTGCCTCAACCATCCAAGAGGTTGATCCAGATTATAATTCCGAGCTAGCATTCTCCTCACACCGGTTAATCCAAGACCACTCCAGACACACTGGATGAGCGTCAGTCACAAGACAGCACGTCTTTGGCCATTCTTCTCTACACAACCGATCTTCAACACCGTTTGATCCTCACGATTGAGACCGGCCCGACACCGGATTCTATGACCCCGGTTTAGGCAGATCAAATATTAAATAAATCTCTAAAACATTTGCTAAGATTTTCCACTCTCCATAATTTTATTAAAATACCAGGAATGTTACAGAGTGTTATATCTATACTCTGCTACCTATAAGCATTTTAATGGTGTGTTCTAATCATTGATCCAACACTGTTTGTGCTTCCATCTTGCTTCACATTGGTAAGTAGTTCACTTTTCTCATTGAACTTTCCCTTTTTACATGCTTCTTTTTTCAATTGCAAATTTGTTTTCTAGAATATGTTTTGGGTTCACAAGCTAGGTTATAGGCACGTGTTTGGAACAAAAAAATGTTCCTAATCTTTTTAAAATATATCGGGTAGGGTTGGGTTGAGTTAATCTTTTTCATTTTCTTCAACCAAACCTAATTAAGAACATAGTGTGTTTGGTTAGGTTGTAACGTTAGAAAAATATAAAATAAATAAATAAAATTTTATATTTTTAAATATTTTTTATCACTAAGTTATATAGGTTGAACAAATTGCAACTTGTGGTCTGACCTGTAAAGGTCAGAATCATCATTTATTGATCAAATTTGGCCCATCTTGGTTGGACAAGTTGATTGGATTAGGCTAACCCATAAATACTCATGTGTTTTAAAACTTCAAAGATGATATTTAAAAGTCCAAAGTGAAGTTTGGAGTCCATAAGGATCTTTTTTTTCTTCATTTTACATCATATATGTTATCTGACCTGATTTATAAATATTGAATGTTTGGTACTTGAATTAAAATGTTAATATAATTTTATACGTTGGATTTTGAAATTGATCTTTGACGTGTTTGGCCACGTAAATCTTATATGGGCCTCTTTGTCGTTAGTTTATTGAATCAAGAGGTCATGGATATATAATATTGATATTTTAATAGTTGATTCATAACGAATTATTTGATACAATTATATAAGGATTGATATGTTCTAATGACATTTAACTTGATTATTTGGATTCTAAAATTAGTTGTGATTTTAACATATCTAGGTTTAAATACTTGATTAGAAAAGACAGGAAAATATTATGTTAAATCAATGAATTATACAATTATCACTCATACTTATGATAAACTTTAGACCTAGAAACATGTAGACATATGGTTAGAAGTTTATGTTAAGTATAAGAATACGACATTTTATGATCATATCTTTTTTTTGTATAATTTTGAGTTTTGGATGTTAACTTTCCGCTACTTCTATTGAGTTGGGCATTTTTCCTTTGAATTTGAATGTCTTACAAGGTGAATCCCCATAATTTTTATTTCAAAATAAGGAGTTTTAAATTTTATAAAATTATTTAAACACCTAATTTTGATCATCAAATTGTTAACCAAACGATTTCTACCATAAATTCCAATGCAAGCAAAGGAGATTTATAAAAAAATAATATATATATATATATCTACTATGAGATTTTAAAGTCACTGACCTTTCAATTTTATATATTTTTCCAAAATAAGGCTACCAAAATCATGTTACAACTAATTTCTTTAAATGAAGAGTATTTCTTTATAATCTTACTTTTCTTATACGTAATTGGTATTACGTTTTTACAATCACATTATCCACCGTATAAATTTATGATTTAGCCTTAAGCATTGTATTAAATACCATTGTGATAGATAGGAAAAGTCTTCATAAGAGTAAAAGTGATACCTAGATGATCCATGACCACCCTAGTATAAATTGTATGTGTTGATTGTATTGTGTGAAAGTAAAAAATGATAAACTAATAAATGTGTGAATCCCGAGGGGTTAATGAAGAGAAACTGAAAGATGATGATTAATAAATTGATGGAATAAAATGTTTGTATTGTATTTTAGAGTCCTAGGTGTCTCTTTTAATCAATTTTAGCTAAAATTGTTAATTTTGCACAAGAAGTAAAAATCATCGGTATAATATTCTAGTAGATTAAGGGTGCTATAGTTTTTTTTTCCTTTATGAATTTGTTATATTTGTTTTTATTCTGTTAAATTATTATGTGAAGCAAAAACATTTGTTGTCATGAAATTTAAAATCTTATTCATATTTGTTATTGATGGGAATAAAACGATAAAAATTATTTCTTCTTGTAGGTGTGGTAGGGGTATGGTTGTATTGAAAAAATCAAAGTTTTTAGGTGAAATCTGGGTTTAATAAATTAAATATTTGTATGTTAAACTTATAAATTGTCAAAATAAGCATACAATTGTTATTTTTAGATATCATAAAAAGAAACTAAAATTTAAAATGATTTTGTTTAGGAAAAGTTAAAGGTGTCCTCATCAATTTCTCACAGAAAGCAACAAAAGGGAGAGAATCTTTCGTCAAACTCAAACAACAACTGATCCCTATCCAAAAGAAAAAGAATGGCTTCAGCAAGCACTTTCAAGAAAAGAAAGGAAAGGAAAATTAAGGTTAATTAGACTATTTCTTCTCTAGCTTTTTGTTTATCTATATAAGTTAACTTTATACGTTTGTTTCCTTATTCATCTTTCACTCTTTAAAAAAATTACCATGTCATTTTTCTATTTCTAGTACACAAGTTTTGATTAAATTATTAATATATGTGAAGAAAAGAATTTGACATCTTAAAATCCTAGCCATGATCCCCAACATCTTTCCACCTCTCTTCTAGCATATGTATGGGTTAAGGGAAATAGGTAGAAAAATTTTGTCCCTATAAAAATGATGAAGCTCTTAGTTCCATTAGGAAAGGATCCAGCCAAAGGAAGCTTCATCTTGAGGAATCAAACAAATCTTCTAATCTTTCAAGCTAAAAATCATGACCTATCTCCAGGGTTTTCCCCATGAATTATCTCACAAAAATTCAATAATAAGAAAAAAGATAATGGACAAGTTAGAAGATGGATGAGACACCACTTTTAAAAGAAGATAAGCCTAGGAATTCTCACAACATGGAAATGTTTTAATGATAAGAGATCTTGAAAATCTAGTGTTCTTGAACAAACACTAAAGAGAATTTTACACTCACAAGTTTGATCAAAATAGATTCATTATAAAAAAAATGAAATTATTTGTATATTTGATATTTATTTAGCCAACCTAATAGATGAGTGAACCAAACAAAAGCTAGCCTAAACTATGAATTTCTCTCACAACTAACTCTGTAGTGGATCACGTACAACCTATTGTCTTTAAATAAGAAACCAATAAGCCTATTGATAAGGTCATGCAAGAGCACCTGACTATTGTGTAATGAAAAGTATTGAATCTAATAAGGATCAAGCCACTGAGTATTGGGTCAATCTTAAATTCTAGTTTGAGTGGAAATAAATGGTTCAATTTTAGAATTTAAAAGTAATAAAAACAATGTTCAAGCACATTAGGGAATTCATATTTCAAAACAAGAATTTTGTTTCATACCAATATTAAAACTAGATGAATATTTAAGATTTTATGTTTAATATTCTAATTTTTTTATCCCACTAAGCTCACATCTCTGTACCTCCTTGTTGCTTCAACTACCAATGGTGTAACTAGGAGTTCACCTCTCGATACCTCCCTTACAATCAATAGTAATTCTCATGGGTGTCACAAGTATAGAAAATTTAAAATTAATAAAAAATAGATAATAATAAACATTGTTTATCTATTAGGACTACTCTTAGATCCTTAAGAGCAAAAGATACTACTCCCACATGGTGATGAAAAACACAATAAAAACTTTGGAAGACATCATTCAAGTATAAGAAACAAGCAAAAAGAATAGAAACTTAAACCCAATCCTTTCTTTTGCAAGAGAATAACCCATAATGCCTCCTTCGTGATGCTCCCAAGTTACTTCTAAGCAAAATCAAACTTGAGTGAACCTAATCTGCTAGCTCAACCCTAAAAACAAGACATAACTCATTGTGAGTACCTAACCTATCTAATTATTAGGGAATCTCAAAGGATCAAACTGTGAAACACAAGAATGCTCACGAGGTTTTGTGAAATTTCATGTTTCAAACATATATAAAGAATGAAAGTGCGTTAAAATTTTACATCTCCTATACGTAACACCAGTTGATCGATCAAAGCAATTGTAGCCTTATTTTTAAGGACTCCATGCCAGCACTCCCACTAGAATACGCACCTCTAAATGGTAATTCACTAGAATACGACCTTCATAACTTTTATGAATTTAGTGTATCACAAGAGTACGACTTATGATCATCTCATGCTCTGCATATAAGCTTATGTATGACCTAATGAGCACTCCTTGTAACATCCCAAATTTTATAAAAATGAATAATTAATGAGAATGGCAAGTTGATGTTTATTGAGGATGATGTGTGAGAATATAAGGATTAGTGGTGGCAAGGTATGAATACATGTATATAAGATGATGATGAGCTTGAATTCAGTTTGGAATGTAAATTCATAAGTATGAATGTTGAATAGGCTGTATGTGCCTTTCATGATGTGTATGAAATGTGGGATAAATTCAAATTTGGATTATAATGAGGAATTCCGAGTGAGAATGCTTAGGAACAAGTTATATATGCTTTATATGATGTACATGATAGCTTGGACATGATTAAATTGGCTTAAAATGAGATTTCATAAGTTGAGCTGTGTGGAATTTGTGTTCTTGTCTCTGTGCTGATAGTCTCGCCCGAGCGAAAAGGGATCTCGCCCAGGCAAGGATCCCCTGTATTGGCATAATGGCTTCTTGGCAATTTTCGCTCAGGCGAAGGTGAATTCCGCTCAAGCGAAATTGCCCTGTATCAGTGTTGCTCTCTAGAAGGAATTCACAGTATCAGTGTTTGCTCTCTAGAGGAAATTCGCTCAGGCGAATGGAGCCTCGCCCGAGCGAAGGGTCTGAGGAATGGTATTTGCCCAGGCGAGTGAGGAATCAGCTCGAGCGAGTACAGTGTGTTATGATTAGGTGAGGTTTTGGACGAATCTCGCTCAAGCGAGAATGGCCGCGCTTGAGCGAGCTAGTGAGGGAATGGTCACTGGACCTTTCTTCGCCCAAGCGAATGTGAGTAGCTTGAGCGAAAATGGGAAGTATGAATGCTGGGTGATGCTCACTCAGGTGTGACTGGTATGGTTGTGCTTCTAACCGAGTGTGACGTGTGTATGGTGAGTAAGTGGGATTCTGGATGAAATTTCACTTGATAGGGGACTTAGAAAATAATTCAGGATTTGTGGTGAATTTCCAAGTGAAATTCCGAGTGGCTTTGCCAAGGCAGAACCCTCCGAGTGAGGGAGTGGATAAGATTTTGAGTGAGAGGTCTCCCTGTATGATATTCCGAGCAGTGGAGTTCCGAGTGGAAGTATCCGAGTTTAAGGTAACTCATTCCGAGTGGAGCCTCTCTGAATGTAATTCCGAGTGGAAATGGCACCGAGTGGGGTGTGTTGTCCAGAAGTATTCTGGAATGACTTTATTCATGGGGAAAAACAAAGAAAGTCGGTTTTGGAATGAAATACCGAGTGGAAAACCAAGTGAGGAAGGACTCGGTCTGGATTGTTTATCCGAGTGGATACTGAGTGAGTGTGAAGGCATAAGATAATTCCGTGTAATCATAGGCCTAAATGTTACCGAGTGAAAAATATATGGTGAGCCCCGAGTGGGGAATGACTTGAATATCCCGAGTGGAAATCCGAGTGAACCTCTTCCGAGGGAAGAGCTGTTGTAATGGCTTAGATTGGAATATATTCTAAGTGTATGATATACATGTATAATCCGAGTGATTAAGATCTGAGTGAGTCCGAATGGGACTTAACTTAATGGTATTCTCTGAGTGAGGGAGTTTTAATATACCGAGTGCTAAATGGTTGATGTTTTCTGAGTGACTCGAGGTTGAAATATACCGAGTGGTGTTTAATTGGGAAATATTCCGAGTGAGGAAGGTTTATGGATTCCGAGTGGGATAACCTTTATTTACCGAGTGAATTGTATAAGTGTGACCCTTGAGGATAGAATATAAATGACTAAGTATATATGATGGGTTGTTCCCGAGTGAATGGAACTCTGGGTCCCGAGTGATAGGCTATGCGAGTATGAGTCGGCCCTGAATGAGTTGGTTGAATGAAAAATGGATCGGTCTAGATTGGTATGTCAAGAGGGAAGCCGAGTGTGAGATGACTCGGATCTGGTTGAATTTTTCCGAGTGAAACCGAATGAATGTTGGGTCGGTTTTGGGGGAAATTCTGTCAACAGAAACCCGAGTGCTGGGAAGGATGACTTCTTATCGGATTCGCTTAAGCGAATTAATACCTCGCTCAAGCGAGCGAGTGTGGAAATAGATACTAGGGTTATTTCGCCTGTGCGAATGGAGAGGCTCACGCGAGATGGGGTTGTCTCGCTCAAGCGAATGTGGGTTTCGCTTGAGCGAGTAGCACCCTGATTGTATTTTTTCTCTTTTTTCTCTCGGTTTGTGTATATTGGCCCTTCTTTTCTTGATTCCGATGGCTGGACTCTTTTTCCCCTTACTCAGTTAGACACCCGAGGGATATAATGGTCATTAGTGCAAATATTAAAACATAAAAACTCTCACTTTCTTCCACTTTCACGTCACTTCTTCCCCTCCTTTCTTCATTTTTTTTCTTCGTCTTCTTCCCTTCTCCATCTCTTCTTTTCTTCTCTCCAAAAACCTGAGCCGTGTGGAGTGTCTTCTCCTCCTCCACCATTTTCGTTTCTTATGGAAGCTTGAAGGAGAAGCTGGTGCTGGAACTCCTCCCCCTTCTCCCACTCTATTTCTGTGTGGACCTCTCTCCATGGAAAGCTCATGTTGGCTCTTGGGTGAGGTAAATTCCTCACCATTCTTTAGGAGTTTTTATGCCTAGACTTTGGATTCTACGTATATGGGGGAGCATTTATGGCATATGGGTTGTTGGGAGAAGCTTAAAGTGAGGAAACCCTAGGTGGGGTGTTGTTATTATGGCTTTAATAGTGGGTTATTATAGAGATGCATGAATTAAGACTTGGATGGGTGGAAAATAACTGAACAATTATGATGTTGATGGGTTTTAGTGAAACCCTAACTTTAATAAATTAGGGGAAATGTAAATTATGAATACAAAGTATGTTTAATGATGATAGTGAATGATATTAATGATAAGAGATGGCCATCCCAAGATAATTAATTTAGCTACTCATGAAATAATTTAAATTTATGTAAATAATGGAAAAATAAAACATACAAGACATGGTAAAAATAAAGACTTACGGGTTTCTCCAAAAGCTCAAAATAATTTACCACTTGTATTTCCTTGTTGCAATATTCTCCACCAATTACAAATTTAAATTCTCACTTTTACAGCCCTCACACTCTTACAAAATAAAAGAAAGAAAAGAAAATAGAAAGAAAGAGAAGAAAAACGAACAGAGAAAGAAAAATGGAAAAGAAGAAAACTAAAGAGAAAAGGAGAGAAAGTAACGAAGAAAATAAATCTGATGGTAATTGATGGGAAGAGATGATTGATGCTATACTCCTGGTTGCTCTCCCTTTTATAGGCGAATGGATGAATGAATCCAGCTAAGGAAACGCGTTAAAATTTGCAAGTGGGAGAAACTTTCGGTGCATGTGAATTCCAGCTGTGCTAACTTGTTTCCAATTTGCATATTTAATATTTCCAATAATTCGGTGCTTGGATTTTAGTGAAGATTGGTGCAGAATGATGAAATTCATAGTGAAAAAATGTTATTTTCCCATAAATCCGAGTGAAAGCTTGCTGGACGGTGTTGGTGAGTGAACTGGACAGCGTGGAGAGGAGTTGCTGTTAGATGGAGATCTGGACGTTGTGGGCTGGACGGTGTTGAATTGATGAAAAGTCTGGGCTTTACTGGGCGGTGTTATGTATTAGAAGAAGAAAGGGAGACGGTGTTGGGAAGTTGGGCGGTGTGTTAAGGTGAGGACGGGTTGGCGGTGTGTTGAGGTGAGGACGGTTGGGCGGTGTTGAGAATATTAGGAAGGAGAGGACGGTGTTGTGGATTAGGAGAGGAGTCTGGGCGGAGTTGTGGATTAGGAGCCTGGGCGGTATTGGTTGGAGAGAAGTCTGGGCGGTATGGATGGAAAGGAAAGGTGAAGTGGGACGGTGTGTGGTATGGATTAGAAGGGGACAGCGGATAGAAGAGAAGAATGTGGGTCGGTTTTGAAAGGAGAAGGGACGGTGTTGTGGCTTGAAGGAAAATAGAAGGAGGCGGTGTTGTGGCTTGAAGGAAAATAGAAGGAGGCGGTGTTGATGGAGGTAGTGATCCGGTGTTGCATTTGTGAAGAATTGGGTCGGTGTTTGGAGGAGAACCGATCGGTGATGAAGCTGAATGAAAGGACGGGTGAAGACTTACTGAAGAGCATCTTTCATTCAGTCGGAATTGACTGCAGAAAGACTCGGAACCGTCTGAAACATTCACTCGGCTGTCTCTGAATTTGGACCACTTGGTTAAAGCTCTGCTCGGATTTTGCATTGGAATTCACTCGGACAAATTTATTTACTCATTTAAATGATAAAATCACATCTTCACTCGGAAGTCCGAGTTAATTTCCACTCGGATTTGACTTCACTTTCACTCAGAAACTTGGACTTTGAAGGACTGGAATCTGGCTGATAGAATTCTTCCATGTCCGAGCCTTGCTTTGCTCGGAAATGCATCTTTCTGACCCAACTTACTCGGAATTCCTTTCCTTGGAGACTTCTCACTCGGGCTCAGTGTGAAACTTGAGAGTCTGCCCGAGTGTGATTCATTTCCGGTCGGATTTTTCCTTCCTTGCTAAGAATTACTCGGAAATGCTTTGTTCTGCTTGAGAATATCATTTTCTCTGAGTGAGACCACTCGGATTCCTCCTTAGTCAGCATTTATTCATTTCAGTGGCCTCTTCTACTCGGAATCCATTCACTCGGAACAGGTTTCACTCGGATTAGTTGCAATCAGCAAACCTTTCACTCGGATAATAGCTTTGGACATATTTATTGGAGGTCAGTCTCCTTTTTTCACTCGGAATGGATGCAGTCGGGGAGTTTCCACTCGGAATCACCTTCAACCGAGACTTATTCCATTTCAGCATTGGTCCTTCACTCTAGTCAGCTATTTATCACTCGGAATGGCTTTGACAGGGAACATTTCACTCGGATTTTCCTCCAGCAGTGCAGTATTCCACTCGGCAATGCTCTATTCTGAGTCCTTCCACTCGGATTTGGTCATTTCTGAGTTATCCCACTCGGATTTCAGTACTCTGAGCCGAATTTTTGCTTTCTGAGTTAGATTTCAGCTTTAAAAAGAGAATTCTTTCCACTTTGGGCTTGTTCTTCTTGTTTCTTTATCATTTTATGGTCTTTTTTCTCTTGTTTTTGACCCTTTATTACCTTAATTCCTGCAAAATAACATACCCAAGTAGACTAGAGTGGAAAGAAAGCAAAAATTGTAATAAATAAAGGAAATACAGTGGATAATGACTAAAATCCTAAGCAAACTAGATTTAATTTATTATATTATAAAGCATTTATCAAAATACCCCAAACCAAAACATTGCTTGTCCTCAAGCAATCACCATATTCACAAGATAAAATACAGAAAACACTAAACTTAATAAACTAAGGAATTCAAAACAGAGAAACAGATTTATTCAAATGCCAGTTTTATTTTTCTTATGTGAATCAATTTTCAATGTCAAGACTTTAGATACTCTTCTCACAATTTTCACTCAAGTGTTTAAAGGTTTGTGTATCTCTCAAATCATCATAGTCAAAAAATATTACCATAAGCTTGTTAATAAACCAGAAACTCCACAGTTTAGATAGAAAATATGTCAAAGTCTAAAGGTCTTTCAAAGGTTGTAACGTGGCCTTAGGTTGTATTGGTAGGAATTTCAAGAAAAATGGAATACAAAAGGGCTTTAACATCATGAATGATTCAAATTACCATTATAATTTTAACAGAGCAAATTTTTGAACTTTTATGGACTTCTTTGGAATTCATTCAATATCATCCTTTTGATTTTCTTTTTCTTTTTCTTGCTTTTCTTTGCATCCAATGCCATATTTTTCATAAGTCCTTTTTTATTTCTTTGCTCCACTAAATTTCCAACTTTTTCACCATTTAAGAGAATATTAGTCAATGAAAGGTTTCAAAGAAAAAATTTTCACTTTTAGGCTCAAAAGGGGCAACTAGTGGTCAAATTATACAAAATTCTGAGGCTTAAGAATAAGACCTAATTGTGCCTTTATCATCCTAAGACATATAATCAAAAACCATTTTGAATCGGTTGAAAAACAAGTTCTAGAATATTAATGACTATGAGATTCACTCAATCAAGAAAATATGGGTTTTGAAAATTTATTTGATAGATAACCCATTTTGGCTCAAGTCTAACCATGGAAAGTCTTTTCAAAGAAAATTTTAATCACATAAGGTTCATTTAAGCATTTATTTGGCATTTAAACAATCAAATTTTGAAAATTTTACTCAAAATTTTGAGATCCTTAGATACTTTAGCCTTGTGTTCAAAGTAAATTTATCATGCAATCATGGTAAATTACAAGATTACAAACAAATCAAAGAAAACACACATGCATAATAAAATGACAATCACACAACGTAAACAAAACAGTTAAGTTTTCTTACCTACCACCCCAAAAAATTTTGACATTGTCCTCAATGTTAAAATGGATGATAAAAGAATAAGAAAACTTACCTGTAACAACCCCAAACCAGCATCTGACATAGTTGGTTTTTTTTTTATAAGAATAAAAGCTTAAAATAAAACAACAACTTTTTATAGGGTTACCTCCCTATCAGTGCTAAGTTTTAAGTCTTCAGCCAGACTTCTCACCGTTTGGATTTACTCATCAGGAGCATCAAACAAGTCCAAGTCACTTGCTTGTTGTATTGGTTGACCGGTGAAGTAATGCTTTACTCTCTGTCCATTTACCCTAAATGTACCAGATTTCTCGCTCCATAGTTTGACAGCTCCAAAGGGAAAGACTTTTGTCACCTTGAATGGTCCCGACCATCGGGATCTCAGTTTACCTGGAAAAAGCTTCAATCTGGAATTAAACAGTAAAACCATATCACCTGGATTAAATGTTCTCCGTTGGATGTGACGATCATGCCATTGTTTGGTTTTTTCTTTATAAATTCTGGCATTTTCGTATGCATCTAGACGGAGTTCTTCAAGCTCATTTAATTCCAACAATCTTTGTTCACCTGCAGCCTTATGATCAAAGTTAAGAGTTTTAACAGCCCAAAAAGATTTATATTCTAGCTCAACAGGTAAATGACAGGGCTTCCCATATACTAGCTTAAAAGGTGTGGTTCCAATGGGAGTTTTGTATGCGGTCCGATACGCCCATAAGGAATCATCTAACTTAATAGACCAATCCTTACGTGATGTATTCACCACTTTTTGAAGAATATTTTTAATTTCCCGATTGGATACCTCAACTTGTCCACTAGTTTGTGAGTGATAAGGTGTAGCAACCTTATGCTTAACTCCATATTTCTTTAGAAGGGTCTGAAAAGTTTTCTCAATAAAATGAGACCCTCCATCACTTATAACACATTTTGGGACCCCAAACCTTGGAAATATTATTTTCTTGAAAAGTTTAATAACAGTCTTAGCATCAGAATGGGGTGAAGCAATGACTTCCACCCATTTTGACACATAGTCAACTGCCACTAATATGAACTGATTTCCAAAAGAAGAGGGAAAGGGACCCATAAAATCAACACCCCATACATCAAACAGTTCAACTTCTAAAATTGTATTCAATGGCATTTCTTGTCTCTTACCAATGTTACCTGTTCTTTGGCAAGCATCACAAGTTAGAACATACTTACGTACATCCTTAAAAATATTTGGCCAATAGAACCCAGCTTGCAATATTTTAGCAGCTGTCTTGGAGGTGCTCATGTGCCCTCCACAGGAAAGAGAATGGCAATGATCCAGGATAGCATGGACATCATCTTGTGAAACACATCTCCGAATCATACCATCTGCACATTGCTTGAAAAGGAGTGGTTCATCCCAATAATAATGCTTGACATCTGCATAAAACTTTTTCCTTTGCTGAAAGCTAAGATCAGGAGGTAAGATACCACATGCAAGAAAATTTACAAAATCAGCATACCAAGGAACACGTTGGATACTAAGATTCAAGAGTTGTTCATCTGGAAAAGATTCATTGATGGGAATATTATCTGTTTCTTCTTTTTCAGATGTCAACCTAGATAGATGGTCAGCGACCAAGTTCTCGGTACCCTTCTTGTCCTTAATTTCCAAGTCAAATTTCTTGCAATATTAGAATCCACCTAATTAATCTAGGCTTTGCTTCCTTTTTATTCAATAGATACTTAATGGCAGAGTGGTCAGTGTAAACAGTAACATGTGAACCTACCAAATAAGACCTAAATTTATCAAAAGCAAAGACAATAGCTAACAGTTCTTTTTCAGTTGTGGCATAATTTACCTGAGCATCATCTAGCGTCCGGCAGGCATAATGAATTACATGGAGCTTTTTATCCTTTCTTTGCCCCAACACAGCTCCCACTGCGTAATCACTCGCATCGCACATCAGCTCAAATGGGAGTTTCCAATCAGGTGGTTGTACGATGGGGGCAGAGATTAGAGCTTGCTTAATCCTGCAAAAAGCTTCCATACAAGATGAATCAAAATTGAAAGGCACATCCTTACCTAGAAGAGTTGTAAGAGGCTTTGTGATTTTGGAGAAATCTTTAATGAACCTGCGATAAAACCCTGCATGTCCAAGAAAACTCCGAATACCTTTCACATTCGTGGGTGGAGGTAATTTTTCAATTACTTCCACTTTAGCCTTATTAACTTCTATACCTCTCTCAGACACCAGGTGTCCAAGAACTATGCTTTCTCTTACCATAAAATGGCATTTTTCCCAATTTAGAACCAAATTGGTTTCTTCACAACGCTGCAAGACTTGGCACAAATTTGTTAAACAATTATCAAAATCCAAACCATGCACTGAAAAATCATCCATAAAGACTTCCATCACATTTTCAATAAGATCAGAAAAAATTGCTTGCATACACCTTTGAAAAGTCGCAGGTGCATTACATAAACCAAAAGGCATACGTCTATAAGCATAAGTCCCATAAGGGCAAGTGAAGGTAGTCTTTTCTTGATCAGATGGATGAATGGGAATTTGATGAAAACCTGAATACCCATCCAAATAACAGAAATAAGAGTGTTTTGCAAGTCTTTCAAGCATCTGATCAATAAAAGGGAGGGGAAAATGATCTTTTTTCGTGGCGCTATTTAACTTCCTATAATCAATGCACATGCGCCAACCAGAGACAATCCTAGTAGGAATCAAGTTATGTTTATCATTTTCAATCACAGTTATTCCCCCTTTTTAGGCACCACATGGACAGGACTTACCCATTTACTACTATCAACAGGATATATGACTCCAGCATCAATCAATTTCAAAATTTCCTTTTTAACCACTTCTTGCATTTTAGGATTTAATCTCCTAAGTGGTTCTACTGTGGGCCTACTTTCATCTTCTACAGTAATCCTGTGCATACAAAGAGAAGGGCTAATCCCTTTGATATCATCCATTGTATAACCTATTACCTTTCTATACAACCTAAGTTGTTTCAAAAGTTTTTCAGTTTCAGATGGATTCAATTCAGCATTGATAATCACAGGATATGTGGAATTAGGACTAAGAAATTCATACCCTAATGAAGCTGGTAAAGGTTTTAATTCCACATTGGGGCTTACCACTTTGTCACACATGACCTCAGTATCATGTGGGGCCTCAGAGCAATCAGATGTTTCTGTCGGCTCAATCATGAAAATAGTTTCAAGTGGGTCATTAGGAAGGGTTGATTCCTTTACCACTTGTTCGACAAAATCCACAGTACAGTAAACATCATTATAAGGTTTTTCTAAAACATTTTTCAAGTTGAAATCAACCTTTTGGTCTCCAACAGTTAGAGACAACTTACCATTCTTGACATCAATCACAGCACCTACAGTTGCTAAAAATGGTCTGCCTAAAATAATAGGAATCAAAGAATCTTTGTCCATTTCAAGCACAACAAAGTCAGCAGGTATAAAAAATTTTCCTATCTTAATAGGAACATCCTCTAAAATTCCTACAGGATATTTTACAGATCTATCAGCCAATTGTAAAGACATCCTAGTAGGTTTTAGTTCACCCAATCCTAACTTTTCAGCAACAGATAATGGCATTAAACTCACACTCGCTCCTAAATCACACAATGCTTTATCTATATTCATGTCATCAATCATGCAAGGAATAGAGAAACTACCTGGATCTTGAAGCTTGGGTGGAAGTTTCTTTTGAATTAGAGCACTGCACTCTTCAGTAAGTGCTACTGTACCATCTTCCTCCAGTCTTCTTTTGTTGGACAGAATGTCCTTCAGGAACTTTGCATATGTGGGCATTTGCTGCAAAGCATCTGTAAAAGGAATATTAATATACAATTTCTTTAAAACATCAAGGAACTTACCAAATTGTTTGTCCAACTTTGCTTTAGCTAAGCGCTGAGGAAATGGAATGGGAGGTTGATATGGCTTAACCTCCTCCTTCTTTTCTTGTGGTTTCTCTTCTTCAATTACTGGATGAGATGAAGATTCATCGACTTTCCTTTCCTCCTTTGCTGTCTTGTCAACTGGCCCATCGTATTGAGTACCACTTCTAAGAGTGATAGCCATGGTTTGGTTAGATGGTCCAGCCTCTGGTTTCCCAGGAAATATTCCCGGTGCTCTTTGAGAATAGGAGGCTTGTTGGGCAATTTGATTTTCTAGTATTTTGTTGTGAGTGGCAAAAGAGTCCACTTTTGAAGCCAAGTTTTTTATTGCATCAGAGAATTCATCATTTTGTTTAAGTTGAGTAGCTACAAATGTCTCCATCAAGGATTCTAGCTTTGATTTTTGTGGAGTATAGGTTCCTTGTTAAGGTTTGTAGTTACTTTGGAATTGAGGTGGCCTATTTTGGAAGCAAGGTGGACCTTGTGGAGGTCTGTAGTTACCTTGATAGTTTCCACCATAGTTTCCAATAGCGTCCACCTGATGCATTTCTTGTTCTTGATTAGGGGTCATTGCTAAATGGCAGTTTGTAGCTCCATGTCCTGAAACACCACAAACTTCACAAACAATATTAGTAGCACCTGTTGACCCTATTTTATCAAGTTTTAATGTTAATGCTTTAACTTTGGCAGAAAGTAGGGAAAGAGCATCAACAGAGTACTTACCTGGTGTTTTAGAAGGTAATCCTCTCTCAGAGTTCCATTAGTGAGTGTTTTGAGCTATTTCCTCGATCAGGTTCTCAGCTTCATCAACATTTTTACTCATGAAGGCTCCTCCAGCTGCAGCATCTAAAGAGATCTTTTATGTGGAAGTTAGTCCATTATAGAAAATATGGATTGTCAACCACCTTTCTATCCCATGGTGAGGACATTCTCTTAGCAACTCTCTGTATCTCTCCCAGGCTTCATACAAGGATTCATCATCTTTTTGTGAAAAATTGATGATTTGTTTTCTCAGCACATCAGTCTTGTTTCTTGGGTACCATTTATTGATAAAAGCACTGGACAATTGTTCCCAAGTCGTGATGGATCCTTCAGGAAGAGAGTATAACCACGCTCTTGCTTTATCTCTTAAGGAGAAAGGGAAAAGTCTTAAGCGAATGGCATCATTGGTGGCTCCGTTCATCTTCAGGGTGTCACAATATTCAAGAAAGATTTAAAGGTGAAGATTTGGATCTTCGGAGGGTAATCCTCCGAATTGGTTCTGTTGAACCATTGAGAGTAGTGAAGGCTTCAATTCAAAATTGTTAGCCTCCACTGTGGGTCTAAGGATGCTAGATCCTCTCCCATTAGTGCTTGGAGCGGCAAAATCTCTTAAGGGTCTGTGTTGGTCTGCCATTTGTTTTTCTTTTTGTTCTTTTTGTTGTTTTTGTTGTTTTCTCAAAGCTCTAAGGGTACGTTCTATCTCAGGGTCAAATCCTAAGTTTAGATCGACACTATGGCTTCGTCGCATAAATAGAAAATAAATGACCAATAAAACAAATAATTACAAAAATAAAACTACAACAGATACACAGAATATAGAACAAAATACAAAATTACAAAGAAAATAAAAATATTAACAAGTATGATCTAATCGAATTTCAATATTACCGATATTTGAGGGACAACAGTCCCCGGCAACGGCGCCAAAAACTTGACAGGGCCCGCAAGCGCACGGGTTATGTCGCGTAATATAAAAGATTATCGTTCTCCACAGGGACTGTGTTCAAAGTACCAGCATATTGAAATTTAATTATCCACACAATTAATTTTTAAGATTTTTATAAAATAAAGCACAAATTAAAGTTGCACAGAATATGAATAAATATAAAAATAAAATTTACTTGACACTAAAAAAATCAGAGTTGAGAATATCTTGGGATTTTGGGGGATTAAGACTCTATTTTATGTTTAATGAATTTTAACTTTTCATAAATAAGAATCGAATTAAGTTTTCCAAGGCGAATTTTCCAAAAGCTAATTAATATGTTCCTCTCGGAATCCTATTAATGTACCTAACCTATGGAAAGCGCTGCTTAATCCTCAGAAAGGCCCATTATCGTTTTATGAAAATCCCTTTTATTTCCTCAAAAGAATTTTGATTACTTTCACGGTTTTATCGAGGTCACAAAAAGCATTTCAAAAATCTTAGGTTTAGTTCAAAGCTTTCTGGTAAAAATAAATCTCTCGATTCTATTTATTACCTAAACTTACTAATATACCCGTAAGTATACAGTTTTATCATTTAGGTTCTTGTTAGGAATTACTAAAAGCATTAAGCATAATTGAACTAAATGGAAAACAGAAATTTATTTAATTCCAAGTCAAAATAACATTAAAATAAAATATTATCATACCCTCTTTATCCCAAGATAATTAATTTAGCTACTCATGAAATAATTTAAATTTATGTAAATAATGGAAAAATAAAACATACAAGACATGGTAAAAATAAAGACTTACGGGTTTCTCCAAAAGCTCAAAATAATTTACCACTTGTATTTCCTTGTTGCAATATTCTCCACCAATTACAAATTTAAATTCTCACTTTTACAGCCCTCACACTCTTACAAAATAAAAGAAAGAAAAGAAAATAGAAAGAAAGAGAAGAAAAACGAACAGAGAAAGAAAAATGGAAAAGAAGAAAACTAAAGAGAAAAGGAGAGAAAGTAACGAAGAAAATAAATCTGATGGTAATTGATGGGAAGAGATGATTGATGCTATACTCCTGGTTGCTCTCCCTTTTATAGGCGAATGGATGAATAAATCCAGCTAAGGAAACGCGTTAAAATTTGCAAGTGGGAGAAACTTTCGGTGCATGTGAATTCCAGCTGTGCCAACTTGTTTCCAATTTGCATATTTAATATTTCCAATAATTCGGTGCTTGGATTTTAGTGAAGATTGGTGCAGAATGATGAAATTCATAGTGAAAAATGTTATTTTCCCACAAATCCGAGTGAAAGCTTGCTGGACGGTGTTGGTGAGTGAACTGGACAGCGTGGAGAGGAGTTGCTGTTAGATGGAGATTTGGACGTTGTGGGCTGGACGGTGTTGAATTGATGAAATGTCTGGGCGGTCTTGAGAGGGTTACTGGGCGGTGTTATGTATTAGAAGAAGAAAGGGAGACAGTGTTGGGAAGTTGGGCGGTGTGTTGAGGTGAGGACGATTGGGCGGTGTTGAGAATATTAGGAAGGAGAGGACGGTGTTGTGGATTAGGAGAGGAGTCTGGGCGGAGTTGTGGATTAGGAGCCTGGGCGGTATTGGTTGGAGAGAAGTTTGGGCGGTATGGATGGAAAGGAAAGGTGAAGTGGGACGGTGTGTGGTATGGATTAGAAGGGGACAGCGGATAGAAGAGAAGAATGTGGGTCGGTTTTGAAAGGAGAAAGGACGGTGTTGTGGCTTGAAGGAAAATAGAAGAAGGCGGTGTTGATGGAGGTAGTGATCCGATGTTGCATTTGTGAAGAATTGGGTCGGTGTTTGGAGGAGAACCGATCGGTGATGAAGCTGAATGAAAGGACGGGTGAAGACTTACTGAAGAGCATCTTTCATTCAGTCGGAATTGACTGCAGAAAGACTCGGAACCGTCTGAAACATTCACTCGGCTGTCTCTGAATTTGGACCACTCGGTTAAAGCTCTACTCGGATTTTGCATTGGAATTCACTCAGACAAATTTATTTACTCATTCAAATGATAAAATCACATCTTCAATCGGAAGTCCGAGTTAATTTCCACTCGAATTTGACTTTACTTTCACTCAGAAACTTGGACTTTGAAGGACTGGAATCTGGCTGATAGAATTCTTCCATGTCCGAGCCTTGCTTTGCTCGGAAATGCATCTTTCTGACCCAACTTACTCGGAATTCCTTTCCTTGGAGACTTCTCACTCGGGCTCAGTGTGAAACTTGAGAGTCTGCCCGAGTGTGATTCATTTCCGGTCGGATTTTTCCTTCCTTGCTAAGAATTACTCGGAAATGCTTTGTTCTGCTTGAGAATGTCATTTTCTCTGAGTGAGACCACTCGGATTCCTCCTTAGTCAGCATTTATTCATTTCAGTGGCCTCTTCTACTCGGAATCCATTCACTCGGAACAGGTTTCACTCGGATTAGTTGCAATCAGCAAACCTTTCACTCGGATAATAGCTTTGGACATATTTATTGGAGGTCAGTCTCCTTTTTTCACTCGGAATGGATGCAGTCGGGGAGTTTCCACTCGGAATCACCTTCAACCGAGACTTATTCCATTTCAGCATTGGTCCTTCACTCTAGTCAGCTATTTATCACTCAGAATGGCTTTGACAGGGAACATTTCACTCGGATTTTCCTCCAGCAGTGCAGTATTCCACTCGGCAATGCTCTATTCTGAGTCCTTCCACTCGGATTTGGTCATTTCTGAGTTATCCCACTCGGATTTCAGTGCTCTGATCCGAATTTTTGCTTTCTGAGTCGGATTTCAGCTTTAAAAAGAGAATTCTTTCCACTTTGGGCTTGTTCTTCTTGTTTCTTTATCATTTTATGGTCTTTTTTCTCTTATTTTTGACCCTTTATTACCTTAATTCCTGCAAAATAACATACCCAAGTAGACTAGAGTGGAAAGAAAGCAAAAATTGCAATAAATAAAGGAAATACAGTGGATAATGACTAAAATCCTAAGCAAACTAGATTTAATTTATTATATTATAAAGCATTTATCAATTTACAGTGTATTGGGAGAAGATTCCCGTGTGTACATGTATATACATATAGTTATACATTAGGCTTTGCATGCTTATAAAATTAACTGTAGAATGATGATGGTTTTCTAATAGGCTTATAATGTGCCATTACGTGCTAGCCTAGCCTTTTCTCATATCGCCATATATGGGACTAGGCGTGTGCCCGGTATACATATTCTTCCGCTGTATACTCTATTATTTTGTATACCTTTATGGGCAAACCATTTATCGATCCAGTTATAGGTTTCTAAATCTCACTCTTTGGTTTTCTGTGATTTGGGTCTTGATGTGGTCATGATGGTGTATTGCAAATGTTTTCAAACGCGAAAAATTTATTCATAATTTTATTAATTATGTCGATCACATTGGGATTTAAGTACAGAAAATCAGGGGTGTTACAAGGTGGTATCAGAGCATATTTTGCTCTGAATTGAAGTTATTGGTTACTGTCATAGCACGGTTACTCTGTGAGGAATCGATATTATGGATGATTGGAGCATTATTGCTCAGTGGTGAGATACTTATGGTGATTGTTGGAGCGGGATGCTCATTATTGACATATGGTTGTTTGTATAGATTTATGAATGATAATTATTTAGAGAATGATGACATGTTGATGTATTGATTGCCCTATATAGAAATGTGAATGATTAATGGCCTAAGGATTGTGAATCGAATTATGAGGGCATAATTACATATTGAGAATGATTGTGAATCATTAGAGTTGAGATGGGATTGGTGCTCAATGAGGATTTTTGTGAGATTGTGATTCATAAGATGTGATTGTTGACTATTGGGATTATAACCCTTTCCTTGAGATTATATGATGAACTTGTGGAGCCTAGTTGCTCATTGATAATCATGAAGGAATTATGAGATTGAATATGAATGAATGAAATTTCTTGACATATGATGGATGAATGTATTGTGTAAGACCGGCCAAGTTCCTTACCCTATTACCTTCAAATGACGAATATATTGTTATTGTGCATTGATGTTGATATATATGAAATGCAAATTGATTTGATGATGAATCCATGATTGAATGTTAATCTGGGAAATGAAATATTGAGATGTGAATATGAGATATGAGATATGAATTAATATGATGATGATTTGATGCCATGTGTTGATCATGGATATGAAATATATATATTGATTTAATGATGGACCTATGTCGTATGTTGATTACGGATAGGGAATATTGAGAAAGAAATTGATATGGTAGTAGGCCATATATGTTGAGACCTTGATGTGTATATGCACCTAGAAATTGAATTGTGGTTAGGTCTCTATATGCATTATGCCTGTGGCGTTTAGCCAAGGAATGTTTGTTAAATGAAATGAAACTCACATGATGAGTTGAATGAATGAATAGTATTGAATAATTCCCTAGTATGGATATGTTCGAATTTAAATATTTGGGTGTGCCATTTATGAAGGATGGATTTTATATCCTTTGGCACAAGAACCCTATGTGTTATATGATATAAGTGATTTGTTGTATTTTCCTAGATTGAGAATTTGAATAAGTGATAAATGATTAAATGTGAAATCGAATACACGTTAGATTGGGATTGTGTCTCGGTTTTGATGTGTGAAAACTGAGTAAATGATTTATTTAATTATAACCCACTAGGTATGATGACCTAGATGGACTTGGTATGATCCCGCATGATCAAACTTAGGAAATTATTGGTATTGACTATGGTATATAATTTCACGAAGTGACTTTGGGCTAAATTGTGTGCCATTGGGATTATGATCATTGGATTAATTATGGATGACGATATGATTTAGGGAGGACATGTGTGATTGTGAGTTAGTGAATAAAAAATTTGATCATGTCATTACCCCTATTTTATTTGAAGGGTGTTATATTAAAGATAAAAACCGCATGGTGATGTTATACGATGTTAGATATATGTTTAATTTATGAGCTTTAATTATGATCTATGAGGAGGATCCCTAATGTGGAGACTTATTGTACGATTAAGTAGCCTACTTGATAAGAGTTTGTTGAATCTTTTAAGGCTCGAATTGATTTATAGCCAGCAAATATGTAAGTAAGACAAGAATTTTAGGCTATTTGAACATGTAATTGGATGGATAAAACCCAAGGATGGGGTATTTACCTTGTGATGATTGAAAATTTATGATTGGTACACAATCGATGGTGAAGTTAGCTAAAACTTGATGATTGATATGGCATGATAGATGCCAAATTATCTATATAGTGATGATGAAATATGAGTATTTTGGTTGTGGACTGGTGAGGATTGTCACCAAGTCTTATATAGAATGGTATCGTTTAAATATATGTGACCGACATGAGCAATGGGAATACGAAGTACTGGTCCCGATATGGTCATACATGCCATAGGCATTGTGGCAGCATGCACTTATGCGCCGACTTTGTGTGTTTGTAGTAACCACTACAGGATTGGGACGCCTTCCTGTATGTCGGATGCAACAACACATAGACCGGGCAGGTGTAGGGATTGTAGCTGCTTATGGTGAATGTACTGAGCCTATCTGGTCATACTGAGTATGAACGTGTGAGCTCTGTTGGATGAGTTATAATTGATAATATATGACACGCTTGATGTAGAAATGTTGTTAAGAATGATGATGTGAGAGTGAACATGACTTGATGGACTTTGGGAAGTCCAATGTTATTCTATGGTGTTGTTGATGTGTGGCCTGAGGTATGGCCTTATGACATGTGTATCGATGCTGAATTTCGAGGACGGAATTCTTTTTAGGTGGGGTGACTTGTAACATCCCAAATTTTATAAAAATGAATAATTAATGAGAATGGCAAGTTGATGTTTATTGAGGATGATGTGTAAGAATATGAGGATTAGTGGTGGCAAGGTATGAATACATGTATATAAGATGATGATGAGCTTGAATTCAGTTTGGAATGTAAATTCATAAGTATGAATGTTGAATAGGCTGTATGTGCCTTTCATGATGTGTATGAAATGTGGGATAAATTCAAATTTGGATTATAATGAGGAATTCCGAGTGAGAATTCTTAGGAACAAGTTATATATGCTTTATATGATGTACATGATAGCTTGGACATGATTAAATTGGCTTAAAATGAGATTTCATAAGTTGAGCTGTGTGGAATTTGCGTTCTTGTCTCTGTACTGATAGTCTCGCCCGAGCGAGAAGGGATCTCACCCAGGCGAGGATCCCCTGTATTGGCATAATGGCTTCTGGGCAATTTTCGCTCAGGCGAAGGTGAATTCCGCTCAAGCGAAATTGCCCTGTATCAGTGTTGCTCTCTGGAAGGAATTCGTAGTATCAGTGTTTGCTCTCTGGAGGAAATTCGCTCAGGCGAATGGAGCCTCGCCCGAGCGAAGGGTCTGAGGAATGGCATTCGCCCAGGCGAGTGAGGAATCAGCTCGAGCGAGTACAGTGTGTTGTGATTAGGTGAGGTTCTGGACAAATCTCGCTCAAGCGAGAATGGCCGCGCTTGAGCGAGCTAGTGAGGGAATGGTCACTGGACCTTTCTTCGCCCAAGCGAATGTGAGTAGCTTGAGCGAAAGTGGGAAGTATAAATGTTGGGTGATGCTCACTCAGGTGTGACTGGTATGGTTGTGCTTCTAACCGAGTGTGACGTGTGTATGGTGAGTAAGTGGGATTCTGGATGAAGTTTCACTTGATAGGGGACTTAGAAAATAATTCAGGATTTGTGGTGAATTTCCGAGTGAAATTCCGAGTGGCTTTGCCAAGGCAGAACCCTCCGAGTGAGGGAGTGGATAAGATTCTGAGTGAGAGGTCTCCCTATGTGATATTCCGAGCAGTGGAGTTCCGAGTGGAAGTATCCGAGTTCAAGGTAACTCATTCCGAGTGGAGCCTCTCTGAATGTAATTCCGAGTGGAAATGGCACCGAGTGGGGTGTGTTGTCTAGAAGTATTCTGGAATGACTTTATTTGTAACACCCAATTTAACAAAATGAATAAACACAAAGACGGGGAAATTTTTCCCAAAATTGAGTAAACCAATGGTCTATGAGGCAACCGGATAACAAAAGGGGCGGAGTGCAAGGAAGGACAAGGGAAATGAGATATCATCCACATGCATAAGGCAAATAACAGAAGGCCAAGACTGGAACCGGTCTGTTTGGTTTAGCGTAACATATCAGCGCCAGGACGGATTACATGATATCGTTGGCTCACTCAGGCGAGGTCTGATACCGCCTGGGCGGGGTATGGTAATGCAACAGCGGATGGAGGGAATTCACAAAGAAAACTTTTCCACGAGTAACACTAGTCAATCAGTAGGAGGAAATAGGTAAGGGGAAGGAGAAGGGAGATGTACATGTGCGGTAGTAGATTATGGAGGAAAGGAGGGGTCCGAACTTATTCCGCCCAACTCAACTAGGTATGGCAACGCCTGGGCGGACTCAACCACAACGCCCAAGCCGGGGTCAACACCGTTGTTGGGGTCGCATTAGCGCCACAACGGGAGGAAGGGTAATTGGCCGGCATCCCACTCTGACAACTACTCGCTTCAGCGCGAGTCCTCACGCTTGGGCGAACCGCTCTAGTACCTCGGTGAGGTATGACTCCGCCCACGCGAATCCAACATAAGTCTTCCTAGCCCGCACTCGCTGGAGCGAGTATATTGCTCGCTGAAGCGAGGAACTTCACTCGGAAAATTGGGAAGTTAAGTCTCACTCGGCTTCTCCAAACCCAACCACTCGGGACACCGATCCTTACTCACTTGGACTTTACATGTTTCGCTCGGATTATCAATACCTTACACCTAGGATCCAATGCTCCCTAAACCTCCAATTGAACTCCTCTCACAGCAGGGAATCACTCGAGGTTTTCACTCGTCTTTTGTTCCTCCATCGCTAGAAGCATATTTAAACTCTTTATTTCATCCTCTCAACCCCAAACTTATCCCTACTACTTACTCATAGTCACGCCGACCTCCTACACTCAGGATTTCATGCCTACTTTTACTCGGAAGCCCTCATACAGTCCTCTCCCCGCTCAACCTCACTTACAGTATAGAAGAACACATAACATATGCTTATATAAGCGAAAACATTAATATATAATTACAAAACTTCCCCATGAAATCTGTTACCCAAGCTGTCAATTTTTAACGTAACAACTACAACCAAAACATGAGCCGGCCAACGCTTAACAAAACGTTATACACAGCATTTACACAGATATGCACATATATACATATAGACATATGTTCCAACAGCACTTCGGATTCATTGTCCTGCGCTCGTCCTCCTTCATCTTTCTTTCCGAGAGATGTTCACTGAAAGTGTAGCCACTGCAGGGGTGAGCTTTTTCATGTAAAATGACAATCAAAGACTCGGTATCAGTGTCAGCATGCACATTCACATCCATTCTATTGGTTTCTAATTAATTAAAGTTAAACTCGACAAAGTGGCATTTAAGACACACATATCACACACACAGGTATTTCCCGCACTCGAAGATCATTCATAACACTCTACACACGTTATACGTACTACTCTAATCAACCTTGTATTTACATGCATGACTGCGGATCCGACTCGAGTGATGACTTTCAGTCATAGTTTTCCCCTCTCTTGGCCCCTCGTCCTTCAGCTCTTCCCGCGTGGTACCGGCCTCCCATTGGCGTCTCGAGACTCCTCTCTAGCTCCTACGGCTACCACGAGCTCCCTCGGAATCTAGCCGGGGTCTGTAACTGGAAGTCATTCCCTCGGGGCTCTTGACCTTCCACGGGTCGCCCCACTCCTACACATGTAGCTAAATGCATCTACCAACAAGTGTCATCACATCACCGATATCTCTTTCATAACCATTGAGTGGGAACAGGTTCAATGCAACCTTTACTTGCTTTATTATTTACACCAATATGATCAACCATCAGTAATCAAGTAATAGCATCTGACAAATCAATCAAGCACACATTCATACTTTCATGCATATCATTCATTATTATCCATGCTAACATACTACTTTACCACCATCTAGATCACAAGCATTTATGGTTCAATCACTATAAAACACACGGGATTCAGAATCTCCAATCATGCATAGGATCCAATCATCACAACCACATGCACATACACTCAAGCAGAACATTCATTCGGTACCGTTCGTGGACCATGCATTTAACATGCAAGCGCCCCCTACCTATGAAAGGGACTCCAAGAAGCTTTTCTGCTCTTCGATGTTGAATCTGACACCCTTCTACTGATTCGTTCAGCCTTCCTTCACTCCGTCGTACTCTGCACTTGGTCCGGAGTTGAGGTGTCGTTCTTTCTCTGCTCCAACGATCGCCCTTCACCTGACGGGGCTCTGACCTTCTTCCCGCACTGTCGTCGTGACGAACAGAAATAGGGGAAACGGAGGAAGATGGAGACGAAGAAGAAAAAGAGAGAAAGTGGAGTAGTGGGAGAAGTTGTTCTTGCACCCACGGTGATACTAAATACGCACCTAAATACGCATACGAGGGGAAGGAGTGGGATGGGAAAGTGTGAGTCGCAGTCCACTCACACCTTCCACCAATCACAGACAGCCACGTCCCATTAATTAAGCCCAATTAATCTTATCATTAACTCTCAGGCTATACTGATTATGACTAACAACTAATTCTTTACTTTCAATTTTCTTATTATTAAATTTTTATTCGGTATCTAACTTCAAAACTGGGATGTTACATTATTCATGGGGAAAAACAAAGAAAGTCAGTTTTGGAATGAAATACCGAGTGGAAAACCAAGTGAGGAAGGACTCGGTCTGGATTGTTTATCCGAGTGGATACTGAGTGAGTGTGAAGGCATAAGATAATTCTGTGTAATCATAGGCCTAAATGTTACCGAGTGAAAAATATATGGTGAGCCCCGAGTGGGGAATGACTTGAATATCCCGAGTGGAAATCCGAGTGAACCTCTTTTGAGGGAAGAGCTGTTGTAATGGCTTAGATTGGAATATATTCTAAGTGTATGATATACATGTATAATCTGAGTGATTAAGATCTGAGTGAGTCCGAATGGGACTTAACTTAATGGTATTCTCTGAGTGAGGGAGTTTTAATATGCCGAGTGCTAAATGGTTGATGTTTTCCGAGTGACTCGAGGTTGAAATATACCGAGTGGTGTTTAATTGGGAAATATTCCGAGTGAGGAAGGTTTATGGATTCCGAGTGGGATAACCTTCATTTACCGAGTGAATTGTATAAGTGTGACCCTTGAGGATAGAATATAAATGACTAAGTATATATGATGGGTTGTTCCCGAGTGAATGGAACTCTGGGTCCCGAGTGATAGGCTATGCGAGTATGAGTCGGCCCTGAATGAGTTGGTTGAATAAAAAATGGATCGGTCTAGATTGGTATGTCAAGAGGGAAACCGAGTGTGAGATGACTCGGATCTGGTTGAATTTTACCGAGTGAAACTGAATGAATGTTGGGTCGGTTTTGGGGGAAATTCTGTCAACAGAAACCCGAGTGCTGGGAAGGATGACTTCTTGTCGGATTCGCTTAAGCGAATTAATACCTCGCTCAAGCGAGCGAGTGTGGAAATAGATACTAGGGTTATTTTGCCTGTGCGAATGGAGAGGCTCACGCGAGATGGGGCTGTCTCGCTCAAGCGAATGTGGGTTTCGCTTGAGCGAGTAGCACGCTGATTGTATTTTTTCTCTCTTTTCTCTCGGTTTGTGTATATTGGCCCTTCTTTTCTTGATTCCGATGGCTGGACTCTTTTTCCCCTTACTCAGTTAGACACCCGAGGAATATAATGGTCATTAGTGCAAATATTAAAACATAAAAACTCTCACTTTCTTCCACTTTCATGTCACTTCTTCCCCTCCTTTCTTCACTTTTTCCTTCGTCTTCTTCCCTTCTCCATCTCTTCTTTTCTTCTCTCCAAAAAACCTGAGCCGTGTGGAGTGTCTTCTCCTCCTCCACCATTTTCGTTTCTTATGGAAGCTTGAAGGAGAAGCTGGTGCTGGAACTCCTCCCCCTTCTCCCACTCTATTTCTGTGTGGACCTCTCTCCATGGAAAGCTCATGTTGGCTCTTGGGTGAGGTAAATTCCTCACCATTCTTTAGGAGTTTTTATGCCTAGACTTTGGATTCTACGTATATGGGGGAGTATTTATGGCATATGGGTTATTGGGAGAAGCTGAAAGTGAGGAAACCCTAGGTGGGGTGTTGTTATTATGGCTTGAATAGTGGGTTATTATAGAGATGCATGAATTAAGACTTGGATGGGTGGAAAATAAATGAACAATTATGATGTTGATGGGTTCTAGTGAAACCTAACTTTAATAAATTGGGGGAAATGTAAATTATGAATACAAAGTATGTTTAATGATGATAGTGAATGATATTAATGATAAGAGATGGCCATTGATGGTGATTAATGAGTATTAGTAATAGTTGTTGGGTTTTAATGAAAACCCTTACCTTAGGAATTTGGGAAAATATGTATATATTGTGACTTGAAGGTTGAATTGGAAGTGAATGGGTGATGTTGAATATGTATGTTGTTAGTTATAGTCATGAATAATGATGAACATTGTAGATAACCCTTAATGGTGAAATCAATGGATATACATATTGGTTGGTGAATTGATAGGCTATATGTTGTCATTAGAATTTGATAGTAAGGATGGTTTAAGAGAAACAAGAATAACTTGTGTTGAGCCTTAAGTGACAATGATGACATTTGAAGGATCGGTGTGATTTGAGATTACATTATGTAATGGATAAGATGATGATGTTGTTGGATTAGTAAGCCTTTAAGATCTAGAGGATCTTGGCTTTGGGAAAGGAATTCCCGAAGCCTAATACAAATATATAACTTGGTGTTTATCAAGTCTAGGACTTGATGATAAACTAGAAAGTGTTTAAAAAGTTAAGAGGAATGCCTTGAGATGGCTTATTAATTGTATGAATGCATATGTATATTATGTAGATTGTATTCCGGGTGATGCAATGGAGCATTCGGAGCATTGGAATGGTTTGGCTCTTCCCTCAAGGTAGGAGAGGAGTTAACATTCAAATTGCATGCGTAAATTTAATAGTGATTGTTGTATGTGTTGGATACTCATGCTTGCCTTGCCATGTATATGTATTGAATTAATTGAAATGGCAATTTGATAATTATTGAGAATTATTATGATACCCTTGTGAGGGATACAAGTAATTGACTTGCATGTGTGTGAGGCAATGATGGTTGTTATATATATATATATATATATATATATATATATATAATCCGTAATACCTTGTTGATATATGTATGGCTTGATATTATGATTGTTCGCTATGCCTATTTGATATCCATGTGTGGATTGTTATGAATGATGGTTGTGGCCATTGGATGCCAATTATTTGAGCGATGTGCCTTGAGGGGCTTTGTAAATGATTATGAATAATTATTAAGATGCCAAATTAAAATATATACCCTAATTGAGAGGGTGAAAAATCCTTGTGAGATTGTTGGGCATATGCATTATTGCACTGTTGCATTTATGGCATAGCATGTCATTGATATGCATTATTATTGAATTAATCACCTTACGGGGTGCCACGAAGGGTAAATCCCTGAGTGAAGAGGATGTTGTCCTGTTGTTGTTGAATAATATGGAATATATCACCTTGCGGGGTGCCACGATGGGTAAACCCCGGAGTGAAGATGATGTTGATCATATTGTGTTGAATGAATCACCTTGCGGGGTGCCACGAGGGGTGTATCCCTGAGTGATGATGGTATAGTGATAATTATTGTGAAGAAAATCACCTTGCGGGGTGCCACGAAGGGTGTATCCCTGAGTGAAGATGCTATTGCATGAGTTATTATCGAAATGAATCACCTTGCGGGGTGCCACGAAGGGTGAATCCCTGAGTGATGATATTATTATTAGAATTATTGAGAAATGAATGGTATGGTGGTTGTGATCACCCGTTGATATGGAATCGGATCCATTGTATATTTGAGATAGGATGACCACGAGTGATGAGAAACCCCTTGCGAGGAGGTATTGAATAAAAGATAAAACGAATAGATGATGATAATGATTGAGGATGCCCTTGTTGATAAGTGGCAAAGAGATTATGTTTGTGATTGTGTATATGTTGTGCTTATTTATGATATGAATTACGATTCATGAGGCTTGTATGTCTATTATAATGATGGGAGGATATATGAATGATAATTTGATGATTTGATAGCAAAGCACACATGATGTTTGTATGCATATAGACATGATCACAATATATATTATTCGTCATTTTGAATGTTTAACTTACTCTCCCATGTGGTCTCCTTTTTAGCATTGTGATGCAGGTTACCATGGGATGAGTTCGGATTTAAAGATCAAGCTTGGGTGAAGGTAAATAGTGGTAGAGGAAGTGCCTTGGCCGGCATCATTTATGAGTCCTTGTGTAATGAATAAATTGATTATGAGAATGTAAATGATTTATAGGTTTTAAATATGTATAAGATAATTCTTGAATTGTGGATGGTGAATATATATATAGAATATAGGAGATGATTTACAGTGTATTGGGAGAAGATTCCCGTGTGTACATGTATATACATATAGTTATACATTAGGCTTTGCATGCTTATAAAATTAACTGTAGAATGATGATGGTTTTCTAATAGGCTTATAATGTGCCATTGCGTGCTAGCCTAGCCTTTTCTCATATCGCCATATATGGGACTAGGCGTGTGCCCGGTATACACATTCTTCCGCTGTATACTCTATTATTTTGTATACCTTTATGGGCAAACCATTTATCGATCCAGTTATAGGTTTCTAAATCTCACTCTTTGGTTTTCTGTGATTTGGGTCTTAATGTGGTCATGATGGTGTATTGCAAATGTTTTCAAACGCGAAAAATTTATTCACAATTTTATTAATTATGTCGATCACATTGGGATTCGAGTACAGAAAATCAAGGGTGTTACACTCCTAGTGATTGAAGTTGTTATGAATAAGTTAGGTTCAATAGTTTTATTTTAATCCAATTAAAAACAAAACTATTCTTTGGTAGTGTGACCCTATAGTCAAAATACTTAGTCATATTAATAATAAACTATTTTTTATTGATATAAAATAAGAGAGACATCTAGTATTTCCTCATTATATCTCAATATTATTTCATATCGACATAACTTATAAGTGATAACCATTTTATATGTTTTTTCCCTTTGTCAACATATCTTATTGGACCCAGGGCATAGTTGTTGTCATCCTTGTATGGCTCAATCATTTTACTTGATATCAGAGTAGAATTTATATAAATAAAAATCCAATATTTATTCTGCTGGCATGACCATGCATTTCCTTCAGTCTCACTTCATCAAGTAGCTTATAGATATCACTCTCATTACATAGAAGAGACAAATCCATTCTACAACAATCATATCCCTTTGCATAATTAGTTCACTATCCAATTACAAGCTCTATGATCACCTTATTACAGATGACATTTGATTGTATTAAAACAATAAACTTCTCATGTAGGAATTATAATGATTTCAGGTCATAAAAGTATATATACCATTATCACATTGAGAACTTTTTTGACTTTCATCTAACAATGCATGCGACATTCTCATGGTGGGTCCATGCAGTACACCATTGCTTATAATGTATGCTTGTATGAAAGCTTGATATCATCCATATCTACGATTTGTGAGATTAGATCATCAATATACTTACACTAGTTTGAATGTATTTATATGTCCCCATATATACTTAACTAGGGATCTTTTAGAAATAGTTCTTACTATGTATAGGTATG